>CM051640.1:8744583-9995000 GCA_028020825.1 Podargus strigoides | reverse complement strand
TCGGGTCATCTCAGTGGATCTTATCAGCACCGGACCCTGGGTCATGTTTTTAACTCTGTGCCCCTTTGAGAATTGAAATTTGCTGCGCGGTTTTACTCCCCATCGGCACATCCAGCGAGCCACGGGGGGGTTGGGGCAGCCATCCTGTGAGTATCCCCCCATTTGTGTGCCTCAAAAAAAAAGGTCATGTCCTTATCAGCGATTGTAATTGATAACAAGGTGGTGGTTTCAGGCAGCTCCCTGACCCTGGCACGGCAGCGGGGCCCCGCGCTGCCCGCCGCTCTCCTCGCGCGCCGCTTTGATGTGATGCTGCAGCTGATGGAGATGCGGCAGGTCAGCGCGAGGCAGCGCCTGATTAAAATATTTCTGACCCTCAAATGTAACCAAATGCCCATATTTCTTCATTTAGCATAATTAATACCTTGTATTTCCATTGACTTTGATAAACTGAGGGGGTTTTTTTCCCCCCCCTCCTCTTTCTTTATTATTTTATTCCCTGTAGCTTTCAGTAATGATTGCAGGAGATCCGTAGTTAAAATGTTTTACAGACTCTGAAGAATAACATGTTTTGAAAAAGCAAAGATCAAAAGTCTCAGTTGGGTCACAGCCTCACAGGAAGCTTATAACCACGTTCAAATGGGAAAGTGATTTCAGTTTCAGTATAGTTTCAGAAGCCAGCACAGTCAGCTAAAGGCAAAAAGAACCGTATTAGATCTCTGACCAAGGAAATCCTCTTTCTCTTGTGCATGGGTAATTAGGGAAGAGATGTACAAGAAGTAGAAGTGCTCAATGTGCTTTAAGGTATATTCTTCTTGAGAGGAACTTACTGAAATAGCATCTAGAGGAGCTGATGGAACTTTTTTTTTTTTTGTCAGAAATGTTCACTGTGAATTATTGTTGTCACCATTTAAAATCACTGCACAGAAAGCAGTCGTGGAGTGACTGCTGGCTCTCCGTGTGCTAGCTCAGAGGACCAGCAGAAAAGATCCCTAACTAATAATGAACCTGAGAGTATCCACTCAGGACTCGAATGTCAGCTGATGTCTTTATTTCAAAAATAATACCCCAAACCAACAGCAAAGCGAGCCAGCTGGAGGGCTGACCTTTGCTGGGGGCAAGGATGTTTGGAGCTGCTGCTCTTTCTTTTCTGGCTCTGTTGCAAGGTAGCGAGCGCAGCCCCTCTCGCTGCTGCCGCTAGACAGAGGCGCTGGGCAGAGATGAACAGCACTGATTTGTTGTGATGAATGGAACTCGGTTAGGTTGCTCTCGTAAGGCAAGAAATATATTTTATGCCATAACCAAATTTGATTCCTTTTTACCAATAAATTTTGAATTGCATTTAACAGCCAGATAAACAGCTTATTTTATTGCCGTTAGGATTCGAGATATCTGTGTTAGATGTATTTCTATTGAACTTTACATTAAGCACAGTAGATCTTCTCTGTCAACAAATAAATTAAACTTGGACCAAGGAGGGTTTTTCTTGGATGTAGCATGGATCTGGTTTTGCAACATGTTTTTATTTTCCAGTGACAGCAGTCATCAAAATACAATACTGATGAGGCTGATGTATCCTGAAGGACTCCTTAAATGAAGAGGTCCTGAACCATTACCCTTGGCAGAGCCCTCGCATTACTACAGGGAAATCATCTTTGCTCTAACTGTTGCAGGAAAATAAAATAATAAAATTAGGCAGGCAGTTTCTGGTATGCACAGAGTGACAGAGAGGTGTGCAGTAGGATGGACAAGGGGCCAGAAATGTTAGCTGATTTAATCCCCAAAGTGTTGGGGTTCAACACTCCCTTTTTTAAACATCAAAAGTATTTTACACATATAAATGTAACTCATGGTATAACTGAAGGATTAGCATTTAGAAAGAAAATAGAAATAGAAAATTAATGGTGTTTGACCAGTTTATTTTTACTCTGAATGCTCTTTTTGGGCTAGCTGATACTCGCTCACCTGACTGGATTTCCTGAACTCAGGAGTGCTCAGCCTTTTCCACATCTCTGATCCCACTGCCTTTCAGGGATCACTTATCCCTGCGAGCCTGTGGATGTGCTGGCACCTGTCCCTACCTCTGCTGGGGTCCAGACCCCCTGCTCCAGTACATACCAGTGGTGTGGGTGTAGCACGGTGGGTCACAGGAGGAAGCTGTGATGATGCATTTTGTGTGTGCAGTGCTTGGTAGACAGCATCCTCTACTGCAGTTAGGGTAACCTTGTCGTTAAGCGAGGATCTCAGTTACTGGCACTAGCTTTAGTGTGTGCACAGCTTCCCTTGCAATCCAGCTGGACGTTGCCATTTTCCCCCTCCTGCGTGGCTGTTTGTGCACATGCTGGGTACAGCCATTCCGACATGTGCATCACATCCAGGAAGCAGCAGAGCTACTGTGCGGGTGTGGGTGAGCTACTGCACATCGGCGGGGTCTGGCCTGCAGGGGAGGAGGCAGCAGGCAGCAATGTCTGCACAACCTGCTGTTTAGACCAAGGCAAGGAGAAGCCCATAGTCTGGCTGAAATGTTGGGGGGTGGCTGTCACGTGTGCTGCTGACCCCACAGAGGTCCTTCAGCCCAAAGCTGGCTCCGTGGGATGAGGGCTCTCGGGATCCTGCCAGTGGGCACAGAGCCCCCCTACATTCAGCACTTTTTTACTACAGCAGCATAAATATAGATGCTGCATTGAAAGGAAAAAAAAAAAAAAAGTTTAAAAAAATCAGTTCAGACATGGCAAATCCAGCATTTCAGTGTGTTTTGTGCTAATTCTTTTAAAAGAAGCCTACATTCCAGCATGTCTTCATTCAGTAATTTAATTGGGATGTGGGTCTTTGAGCTAGTGGCTGATTAGAAAACATGACCTGCTTGAGAGATCAAGAAGGTAAATTGATAAATGTTGTAGCAAAGGTTAGTAATGTGTGAGAGAGTAGAAGCTGCTCTGGGCTTTGAATCACTGATCAAGGTCAGCTGCAGTTCATTAAAATCTTTAGAGATTTAGATTTGCTGTAAATATACCTGCATACCACAGTTTATCTTGTAAATCCTGTGTATTGCTTGTTCAGTAATATTGCATCTTATTGCAACAGTTTTATGATAGTAAATTTACACCAAGGTACAAAGCCAAAGTCCTGTAAAATACCTGAATTGGAAAACCAGGCTGGGAGGACAGACCAGGGCGATGGGACTCGCTCCAGCAGAGCCAGCACCCCGGCCTGGCATGTCCCATGTCCCTCCACCTCACACCACAGCACTGCCCCGTGCTGCTTTGATGGCTGGAAACCTTTTAAGGTGCTCCTGGGTTTGTGCCCGTGCTGTCCTTTAACAACGGGTTTTTTCCTTCCCTGGCATTTACATCCCTGGAGTGTTTGTGGAGAGTGGTGGTGTGCTTGTCCTGGCTTCCAGCTGCAGGGAGGAGAAGCCTCCTTCTCTGAGCCAGGGTTTCTGTTCCCCCTCTCACACCATTTTGTATCTCTTTCAAGTTTTCAGCTTGAACATGGGTATCAGTACACGTGTTTGAGGTGACAGCACTGTGCTGAATTGGCAGTGCTGGGTCAGTGGTTGGACTTGATGGTCTTAGCCTTGGTTGGAAAAGACCTCTATTCAGTGATTTCTGTTTTCTATGACATGTGCTGGAGCACGGCCTCACCATACAGCTGGTCCATCACCATCCTGCCACGGGAAGACCTCGGGGTGGTACCCTGGCTGTTCTGACTGACAGGCACTCAGACTTCTGCATTCCTGAGCTTGCATTTTCTGCTCATACATCTTTTGCCTTTGTTGGTTACAGTCCTCAGGAGCCTCCCTCTCTTCTGAACGGCCCATCCTCGTTGCTGGCATCGTTGTACAGGTTTTTTCCCCTCTCCTTCCTTAAAGGCTCTGAAAGCACAGTGTTTGAAGGCTGTATAAAGGGCTTGTTCTCAGTGGTGTTCAGCCAGCATGGTCTGTTGGCCCTCTCCTGATTTTCCTAGAGCTCGTTTGGATGGTGTCACTGGTTTGGTGTCACTCTCCCTCTCTCTGCCTACGTCACCAGTGCCAGGTCCTGATTTCATTCCAGCTCCTGAGTTATCTTTTGAAGAACACACATCTGCTGCTTCCATCTTTCTGGTACGCATTTTAGCCAGCGCTGCTGCTTCTCATCCATGCTGTAGTGTTGGTCGTGCACTGGTCTGATGAACTTCCAGCAGTCTGCGGTTTCACAGCAGCTGAGGCACACCTCACCTGCACTGCTGTCTGGATTGAACCATCATCTCTGGAAAAGCTTCTGGGGCAGAATCCACTTGCTTGTTGCTGTGGCATTTGGGCAATTCATTGCCTGTTTCCCAAGCTGCAGCTGTTTCTCAGATGTGACACTTGTCCCGAGGCAATTAGACCCATTCTCCAGGGCAGCAAAGGATGTCAGGGAGGCAGCATCGTGTCATGTCCCATCATGTGATGCCGCTCAAACCTCAGCTTTTCCCTTGTCCCACAGGCCAGCTTCATGAAACCGAATGTAACCCCGCTTTATGTGCACTGCCTGATGTGCATTTGGAGTGGTTATAGTGTTAAGTAAAATGCATTTGCAGGTGTTCTGGTAAAAGCAGAGAACTGTTCTTTAAACTCAACCAAATACCTTTCCTTTAGGTTATTCCTGACTCAAATCTGTTGCCGTGAGGTTAAAGTGATGTTAAATCTACTAAAAAAAAAAAAAAAAGTGCCTAGCAGAAATATTTCTAAAGTACTTTTCTTGAAGCATAACTGTGAATCACTTTGAGCTTAATGGTTTTAAAAAATCTAGAACAAAAGAGTTTTTTCCCTACAACAGCTGTGCAGTTTTATTAAAAATTTAAAGAAATCTTATGTGTCTAATCCTTTGAGCGGATGTGTAATTACTTGGCTTGGGCTCTTACACATGGATAACCTAGCTGTACTGTGAGACAAGATTCTTATGTTTAATTTAAAGAATCATGGGTGTGCTTTGGGGATTATCAACACCAAGCCTCGTAAAGGAACACAAAACCAGAGCAACTACTCTACATTATCATTTGTTACACAGATGTTCCAAACCATCTGACTAGCAGATCGTGTCGTTTGCGGTAATATTGGCAAATGATGGTGGGGTGTGGAGAGTAAAAAATGGGCAAACTGTCTTTTTGAAGATGTTTTCACTTCCCAAATTTCACATTTACCCCCTGTATTCGGGTATTTGCATTTAAGGTGTTCCCTTTAGGTGAACCTGTTGCTCTTACAATCAGTTATTCAAACTGTACCATCACTTTTTATCTGCAGCAAGCACCTTTTTCCAGCCTCATCATGGCCATTTGATGCAAAGCCCCATTCAGCAACATTGTGGAGCTTCAATGAGCTGTTACCTGAACTGTGCATAGTTGTATTACAGGGAGTTTTATTTCTGGCATAATGCTGATGCCACAGGTTAGATGCTTTAAATATGAATGTGTTTTAAAGGTCCAAGAATATGATCATACAAAACCAGTTAAACCCAGTTTATTTTGGTTTAGGTAGTTTTATCAGGGTATGTTAGTTACTTGTATCAGAATATGCATGATTCCTTATTTGCAATTTTGAAGAACTAACCCGCATCTGAAATGAATTATAACCTCTTTCAATCAAGTTTGAGATCTCAGTCAAAATCACCCCTAATGTGAGCAGGTACTACTCCATTGAAGTCAAGTCTGCTTACAATCAAGCTGATTTTAGCCAAGGGACATTTTTTCTTTATTTTCTTTTTTTTTTCCTGCCCTCTCCCCCCTCCTCAGTAATCTTCATATTAGTTGCACTTTTTTATATTACATTTGGTTGTAGTCACTTTGGTAGGACAAACACATATCATACAATTTTCTTCCATAGAAATCATGTGTGCACATTATTTTCAAAATCTGTATTACAAAGTCTTTTATCCTTTTATTAGTTTAGTACTTAAGCCCTAGACATAAGAAAGAAGCCTATCAGTGAAAATCAATTGAAATGCAGTTAGATACAGATCTGATGTACTGTGCAAGGAGGCTTAGACACAGCACAATAAAATCAATTAAGGCCTTTCCAGCCCCATAGTTTTACCCATCCAATCACTTTTCACACATTCCCTCCATTAGTTTTGCAAAAATTCTTATTTTAAAAGGAATTATGATGAATGAGACCTTTGTTATGAATATATAGATGGGTCATTACCCTGTGAAAACCAGACTGTACTGGTGCTTAGTGATTAAGGCTTTCTGCTGCTACTGTCAATAAAGTTCTAATTCATCCCCCTCAATCTATGATAGGGAAGCTGTAGCCATTGTGGTCTAATTCACTTCACAATGTTATAATTGTGATTTGTTTTTGTTCATCATCATAATTTACATAAACCCTTTTATATTTGTTAATAATTTGGATTAGTCATCAAGCTTAAGGAATGTAATAGATCAAATAAACAAAAGGGAAATAATAATATATATTAAAAAAAAAAAAAAAAGGCACCAGGCCTACCCAGACAGATGTGAAGAGCAGATTAAATACTAGTTGCACACAATGCCAAAAAATGAAATATTTTGGATTGAGAAGGTAAATACATACGAAGTGCAGAAGAGAGGGTGTTACAGAGGTGTAACACCTTGCTCTCAAACTCTTTTTCCTTTACAGGCGTGGATGACGTAGTTGGATTTGAATTTAAACCTTAAATATTTGCCAAGCCAGGGCCGAGCAGACAGACAGCTCTGGTATATGAATGTTTATGCAAATGAAGATGCAATAAAACAAGGCTCCTTGAAAAATCTGCCCTAGTAAATTAGCGGAAAATGCACCGCCATAAACAGCTGTTGCATTTTAATCAAGCATCTGTAGAGTATATTTTGCTTTGTGTTACAAACAAAACAAAAAAACACACAGATTGCGGCAACCTCATTTTATATTCAGAAATTAACCCGTTCTGCACTGCTAAAAAAGAGTAATTCCCAGCTCACAGCTTTGATGCACCGAGGGGGTAGAAGTGTGTTTAGCTCGGTGACTTACAGGTTGCTTTGTTTAATTTAAAAAGCAATGTTTCTGAATGGAAGAATAATTAGGAAATTTTACTTCTCTGCAAATTCTCAGGATGTTTTTGCCCATGCAGTCTCATAGTTTGAAGCACATTTTATAATGAAATTGAGCCAAGTGGGTTTAAGGAGTGTTTCTTCTGTACTCTTAGCTTTGCACGAATCAGAATTAATCTTGCAAAATAGTTGAGCTGTCAAGTCTTGTTAGAAAACATCCTTCATATTCATGTGATAGGAAATCCTACATCTTGGTTTTCAAAGAGTTAATAAACACCCCGAGCCGTGCTGATCTTGTAGCTTTAGTGAGCCTTAATCTGTAAGCTTGATTACCTCCTAACCCTCAGTCGCCTGCCTCCCTCCTAACACAGCGGGAGTTTTACGGCAGCATTAGTGGCATTTTGCCCAGCTTTGGCTTTAGGGAAATCATTCAGTGAGAAAGAAAAGCAGAAGGACTGGATCTGTCTGCTGCTGCGAGGTCATTAACACAGCAGCAGCAGCACGGCCGGGCAGCGCGGTGGTGCCAGTCCCCTCCGCCACTGGGCAGCTTCCCTTCCACCACTGGTGGGGTGTGATGGCTGCAGCAGTGCCTTCCCCAAAATGATTCACGGCGCTCGCTCCGGAGGAGCATTGTTGTCCTTAAATCACATACACAGCATACAGGCATTGGTGTGTCTTGGTCCTTCTAAGAGCAATATTGCTGCAGATTTATGTGCACTGGGCTCTTTGGGCACACGGAGGCAGACAGGAATATTTAGTGGAGTTTGCTCTCGCTGCAGGAACAGCTCACAAATGGGAATAGTTCTTACCCATCTTACAAGCTGGCTGTTCTGTGTGTGTAACACAAGCCAACACCAAGAGCTGCCTTCTGCCTGCCTTCCTCCTGAGGAGTCGTTCTCGCTCTGCAGGGAGTGGGGAAGTTGTTTTAACTGTGCAGTTACGGTGGGTTTGGCCAAGGGCTCCGTTGGTACTCGGTGATGGTGCTCAGTCTGGCTGGTTTAATTCGTACAAGGTCCCATTATGGTTTAAAGCAGTGATTGCTCTTCTGGCCGACTCTCGGCACGTTTTTACCTTGACAGTCACTCAAGCAATGTGCTTCTGTCCCCTGTGTCATCACTGCCTGCTTCTGGGAAAGAGCCTTGGCCCTTCCTACCATCAACGCTTTCTGTTTCAGAAGAAATAGGGCAGTTGGGCATCATGTCAGAACTTAACCAGGAGTTTGTTGCCGAGTTGTGTGGCAGAAGATGCTCTTTGTAGTGTGATGTTCTAGGTATGACATATCCAGCTCTGAACAACCATCCTGCAGAGTGACCCCCAGGCAGGGAGCAGGGCAGTGCAGGAGTGAAGAGCAGAGGTCCACCCAGCACGGATCCCACGGGAGATGGGGTCTGTACCGCGCGGTGTGAATGCGGTGTTTGCAGAAGTGACTCACGTTGTACCTGGTTGCTAAAATGTGAGTTCTAAAACCTGCCAGGGGTGTTGTATTTTCAGCAGCTGATTTTGTGAGCAAGTACAGACACCATCCTAATTAAAATGTATTGCCTTCACTTTTAACCCAAGTATTTGATAAAGGGACAAGTAACTGAGACCACTGCTCTAAAATAAACCAAAAAACCCTTGGCTGAGATAAATCATCTTTATAAAAAAGTCTGTTCTGGGGAAATACCTCTCATTCCCCTCTTGTATCTGAAAAGCAGCAGCAGAGTGGTGACGTGCTCAGTGTTTTCCATGTTCTCTGGTGGCTGGTTCGGAATGGCTCTGACTTACCAGTGTGCACCAGTTCAGCTGAAGGTCTTCTGGCAGCGTATTGACTGACAAAACAAAAGCAAATTACATAAACTCCAACTTGCATTTTTGAAGTGAAGCTGTTCAGGTTGGTCAGCTGTTGTCAGGAGTATCTGGTAGTGGGACTTTGCTGTTGGAGATCTTCAGTGGGCTTGAAGGCAGCAGCAGCCACCTCTGTAGTGGGATAAAGCACGCTGGGTTCTCCTCATTCATCTGTAATTTGTCTGTGCCATTGGTGTGGATGTCTCCCACCACGTTCTTCAGTGAAAATTCAGACTTAAACCCCTTGAGTGCTCCCTGATACTGTTTGATTCAGGAGGGGCTTCACAACTAGTTGGTCAAGGGCACACCTCATCATCCTCACCTTACTGATGACAGAGTGTCTTGCCTGTGGGCTTTAGCTAGCTTGTTTGCCATGTTTATTTAATAAAAGTTCAGCCTTTGCTGCTGTTTTGAAACAGGGCATGTGTTTATCCTCATTTCAGCATGCTGTCAGCAAGTATTTCCTCTAAAATGATCTTTATTATAGTGTTCTCTCTTCTGTTGTTGACTGTAGCAACTCTCTTGTTAAGCAATGAGGTTAAGAGCAATGTCCAAAAAGTGCTAAGGGTACAATCTTGCAAATATATTACTACATATTTCTCCCTGAAATGTTTTCTTTGTCTAATAATACTTTACAGAAAGTGTTGACGTAACCCAGCACTCCCCATCACTGAACCCACCCTTGTATTGTGCCCATTTGGATGAAACTCATCAAATCTGCATTATTAGTCTTGAACTTGGAGGAATTTTTTCTCCTCTCACCTTGCAGTGCAGGAGCAGCCAAGTGCTTAAGGAGAGGAAGAGGATGGAGAATTTCTACTTAACATAGAAACAAATGCCCTCATTATCTTCCCAACTTTCTTGACGTGTACCAGGTGGATGACACCGCCTCCTTTACATCCTTGGAACATAATAGAGCGGGTTTGAATCAAGCATTGAAGCTGAAGATTCTTGCTTTCTCTTCTACTTTTAACCTCTTTGCTGGATTTCAATATATACTGATATTCTGGGGTGTTTCAGGTCAGTATAGAGACTGCAACTCAAATACAAGGGTTATACCACTGTTTGTAGCAGCAGTTGTGTTTACACACATTGTTAGTATGGATACACGCAGGCACACACGAACCTCTCACGAGCACACCTTGTCTTTGTACAAATAAGTTTTGTAGATGGGCTTGGTGCTTCTATACACATCCCTTAACATCCCCCCAGGATGCACAGAAGGGCTATTTTTAGTGTCCTGGGTGTACCAGTCACCACCAATATAACATAAGGCATATTGGAAACAAAAAATTGTATGTTCTTTCCAAGGAATAGACATCCAGTGCACTGAGCAGGGAGAGGGGTTGCTTTAAAGTTCTAACTTCCAGCTGCACTGATAGGTGGAAATAAATACAGGCTGTTTGCATAGGAATTGCATTTGAGTTTGAACTCTTGTGCTGTCGATGTCAGCCTGGAGTTTTGCAGTGTTACAAAACGCTTGCCAGCATTTCATATCCTCTGTCTCTTCTGTGACCATGCCATGACCTTTCAAAATAAAAGTTGCAGATCGGAAGTAACTGGCTGAGAATTAGTGGTTGGTGTATTCCAGTTTACATAGAAATGTCCTCGGTTAAAATATGGTTCATTCGTCGGTCAAACCGGCTTTACTTCCTTTAATTGAATTAAGATGGGCAAATGAGAGATGTGTGCAAGACAGGAAAAAAATTCTTTTGCAAATCACTGTTATCCTTTCGATAGTGTAAAACGAATCAATTAAGAGCGTAGCAAAGCATCTTTTACACACGCACAACGTCGAAGCGGGGAATATTCTGTAAAAGTGGAAATTTAAATTGGGAATAGAAGAATGGAAATTAGATTTTGCAATTACACATAATCTAATTTTTCTTTTTGAGAAAGATAGATGGCTATTATTTGATCATGTTTTATCGGCTGTTACATCTACCCTAATCATTTTCATAACTTGTTTGTTTGGAAAACACGCTCGTCTACCTTTTGTCTCATTGAACTGTAGCAACAGAAACAACAAACCACAGGATTTTAGCTGTTCGCCATCAAAATGAAAGATTTTGTGTGTTGAGAGAACTGGCCGAGCAGTGGGCCCAGAATACAGCAGATAAAAGAGGGCTTTGAGATGTATTTCTTCTTCTCTTCATTTCCTGAGGAGTGAGTTGTCAGAAATTCAGTTTTCTAAGGTGGTTTTTGCGCTGTCGGTGGAGTTGGCCTTTGCAGCAGTATTCCATACAGCCTCTAACAAGTTGGTTTAGATGAACAGAATAGTTGCAACTTAGAAATACTTAAAGCTCCCTGAAATTCTTGGTTGGTGGTTTCCCCTTTGTCTCTCTCTGTGTTTTCATTGGAGCCATCAGCAGAGCACAGCTGGGGACCGGCGACACGAGGGGTCTGCTCCCGGGGCCTTGGAGGGGACAGGCACCATGTTTGGGTCTGGCATGCTAACACTGTCACCACGCTGGCCCAGCGTCCTCAGAGCTGAGTCGTGCGGACATTCATACCCTACATGATTTTTGATTGGAAATAATGCACATCAATTAATAAAAATAGAGGTGCAGGAAGGAATCTGTGTTACAGTGTGTTTGAGTTGATGGAAAATGTCTATCTTGAAAAGTTTATATAAAAGTTTATAATATAAAGTTTATCATTCCAATCCAGATTAAAATTGAATTTACAATAAAACAATTTAGAAACAAATTGTTTAACTAAAAAATGAAACGAGACATAGTTTAAAAAAAAAAAAAAGAGATGGGTCAGACTCAGTCTGTCCTTTTGTCTTATTTTTATGTGAAGCATTTCTATAGGTTCCTTTTTTAAGTTTGCTTTGGTTGGCTTCTTGTGGGCTGTGGGAAGAAGAGCTGTCACAGTACCCCATGGACAGTCTTTCAAACCCTGTATTTCCGTGGCAGCCCCGTGCTTTTCACCGTGGCAGGTTGTAGGGTTCAAGCTGAACATCTTATTTTGCCTGACCTGTGCTGCAGCACATTTTCCTGCTTTTTTTTTCCATAGTGAAGGTGTACTTTGGAAGGTAGAAAATCCAGCTGTGTGCTAATGCTCATGGTAAACCTCATCCATAGGCTGCCTTATTTTGGGCTGCCTTCCTTACTGGAAACTTTTTGTTTGTCCCACACAGATACAAATAGAGGAAAAGAGGAAAAACAGCAAAAAATGACACTGTTGCAAGAGGCTCGCGACACATTAACAACAGCTTTGGAGTTATTTATTGATGGTTTTGCCCACTGGCAGTGTAAAATGGGTGTCAGTTGTCATCACCAGTAACAATTTCAGCACATTGTGTTCCTTTTTTATTTACACCAGTGGCAACATGCTTATAAACAGCATCACGGGGGGGAGGTCAGGAGGTCAGTGCTGGAGGTTAAGAATGGAAAGGGTCATCGGCTATTAACCTAAGTTTAGCAGCAAATAGTGCAGCCCTGGATGTACTGGGGCCTCCTCACCTACTCAACTGAGTAAAACTTCAGTATCTCAAGTAGTTTGACTGCAAGATATTTTCTAGGGTTTGAATTTGGGGGGCTTTTAGGGAGGATAATTGAGTCCCTTACATTTTATATCTATGTCTATCTGCTCTTATGGGCTTCCTGATTTTTACACCAAAGTAAAACTATTCATTTAGGGCTTAATTCCCTGCTGCTTGGAAGCAGTAGGAGTTTTCCATTGGCTTCAGCAGGAGCAGAGTGGGACTAATCCAACGTGTCACAAAATAAAAAAGATGGGCAGCGGCGGCGATTGAAACCTGAACTCAGAACTGATGGGGCTTTTTATAAAAGAAAAAAAGTGAACTTTTGCTGTCACAGGCAAAAGGTTTTCTATTTTTGTCAGGTTTTGGGGGGATGTGCAAGCCCAGGCTGTCACAGAGAAGCTGGAATGGGGGTTTGCAGAAGGGGTGTGTAATTTGGGTGTGCAGTGGGACGTTGACGGGACCTGCCTTGGAGAAAGTGCAGCCCTCCCAGAACAGCTCCCCCGAAGGTGCTGCCAAATGAGCAGTGAGAGAGAAAACACACGAGTGTTGCTCACTGCTCAAAATATCTCGGCCGAAGGATGGTTCGTTCCTCTGTTACTTACTCAGAGCATACACGTTGCAACCACAAGGCTCCAAGGGAAAAGGATATTCCCCCAGGGTCTTTCACCTCCTTGACTCTTATAGAATCTTTTGCTTTCAAAGCTGTAAAGGCAAAGTAATTTTGTGTTATGTACTTCGTATACTGTGTTTTCTGTGACCTTTAAGGGGTTTAAAAATTCATGACAAAGAGTACAAGCCTTCCCCTATCTATTTCACCTTGTTAAATCCATCAGCACTGTTAAAGGACAAAACTGGTCCCATTAATGTTCCCTGTTATTTACACATCACACAGTGTTTTGAGTCATGTGCAATCCTGAACATCACCTTCCCCCCTGAAAGTCCACATACCTGTTTGAAATTCCCTCTCTTCCCATCTTTTTCATGCGTTGGACACCACGGTGTTTCCCAGGGAGCTCTTTTGGTCTCCTCTGCCAGGCGAGCTCTGCTGCACCAGCCAGATTCTCTGTTTCCAGCCCTTTAAAGAAGCTAAAAATGTACAGTTGCTGTTGCAGACATGAGCTTAGTGTTCCCCGAGATACCTCGTGGGTTTGAATACGCAGATCTAATGAATTTTAATGGAAATAAGCTTTGAATTATGTAAAATATAGTAAGATGTTCAGCTTGAACCCAACTAAAATAATCCTTTAAAGTAACGTTTTAATACACAATTTATCTAGCATAGATAATTCATACAAGTTTTTTTCAACCCTAAGTCTGTCCCAGTAAGCAGTACTTCTGCTTAAAAGCTTTTATTTTTCATACAGAATCACAAGTTTTCTGAATTCTCTTCAAGAAAGTTATCTAAAGCTGCCTCTAAATTCCCACAGTTGTTTGGATGTTCGGAATTTGATTTGTAAATAAACAAAACTCACAGCCTGCCTTCCTGCTGGATCTCTTGCTCCTCCAGGAAAAGGCGTGTAGTGTGATAGTCTTAAAAGAAGAATTTAATTCATGGGCTGATACCTGCCAGATAGCACTTAGTGAAAGCACCAAGCCCCATTATTTATAGATATTATATTTGCATAATATATGAAAGTAGATAAATATTTTTTCCCTTTTTATCCTGAGGGGAGTGCTCAAACTCAGACTTTACACCCCAGAGGGAGTTAGGGACCCCCACTGGAGGAGGTGGCTCTGGTCAGAGAGTGCTGAGGGGTGAGTTGTACAGGGCAGCTGCTCATCACTCACACTGCTCTAGTGAAATGGCTCCCTCGTTTCCCACGCTGGTTTATGAAGATGATTCCAAGGCTAACATCAGCATTTTCGAGCTACCTAACCTACTGGGGGACTTACAAAACCTCTGCGTTGGGTTGTGTAACAGGGCTGGAGTTCTGGATTGTTGCACTATGTGCACACCAATGGTGTTACTATTAATTTTCTGAATCAAATCCTGTGTGAGGAGCCAGATGGCTTGGGAGCATCTTGTCGTCCTAACCACTGCAAACACGTCTAGCCAGGGGAAAAAAAAAGAAGATTGAACTGTGATTTCACAGATTTTTCATTAGTTAATCTGGGATAGAGAGGCTTCAAAGATCCCATCAGTTAATTCTCTCAGCAGTTGTGGAAATTTCTGGCACATTGTGCTAAAGCTGGTTTGAAATCCAAGCTGAGGGTCGCTGCTTAAAGAAGCTGATCTCCTCTATGTGCTGATATTTAAAATAAAATAAAGTAAAAGAGTACGTACAGCTCCCCTTGTGTGGAACTGCACTGAAGCTGATGGTTTAGAAAACACTTTGAATACCGTCAACATTATCCGAAGTAATCAGTGAAGCTGTTGTAATCTGTAATCTCTTTCATTCCAAATGCTTCTAGAAAGTGTTTGCTAAATTCAATTTTTTCTAAATATCCAAACGATAAAGGATTTTTTTTTTTTTCCTCTTGGCTGGCTGTGATGCCACTTTCACCTTTGCAAACAGACCTACTAAATAATAATCAGTTGCAATCTGTGAATTTCCCTCCTCTTATCAATTATTAAGTATCGTAAACCTTCTGTTTGGATAATCTTGGCACCACTTTAAGCGTTAACAGTAAATTTATTTTTAATTAAATCTGTGCATTGAGAATAAAACGAGGCTCTTCTGCATACTAAACAGAACACATGTGCCACCTCTACTTATTATCAAAAAATCTGATAGTGCTTACGAAAGTTGTAAAGGGTGGAGTTCATTGTCCGTGTCCCATTTAACTTCAGCAGTGTTGGTTAACGAGCTAACAACTGCTGCTTCTGGAGGAGTTAAGAGCATTCCCTGTTTTTAATATAGTTCCAAATATCCCTGTTTCAGCAGAGCTACAGGTGATGGGGATCCGTGGGTGTATTTAGTATGCTGGATGTGCTTGCAGAGCAGTGCTTTGGGATACAGAGAAAGCAGTTTTCCCTGTCAGATGCATCGATCTGAAAGTTTTAAGTTATTATCATTGTAGGTTGCGATTGATTTTTTTATTATTATTATTATTATTTAGCTGCAGGTTTTTTCAAGGGCTTTGGTGAAGATTCATCAGCTGCGCAGGAGGAAAACCAGCTCTACAGAAACAGTTCAGGAATGTTTTGACAGTTCAGGAAACTTTCTGCTACCTAAAGTGAGCTGTGGAGGAGCCAAACTGCCTTTCCACGTGTATTTTTGTTAACCTCTTTGCTAATAAGAGCGGTGTCCGAAATCACCCGGCGCTTCTGGTGGGGACAGGAAGGCTCCCACCAGGGCTGTGAATCTCATCATTTATTTTTTCTGACCGGTCCTTCCAGCTCAGGGCTGTGTGACATTAGCCCAAAGGGAAACACCGGGCCGGTGCTTGCACTGGGCAGCCATTGTCTTATCTGTCCCAGCAAGAACGCGTGAAGCTGTTTGCATAGCGTGCTAACTCTGTCAGGGTCAGTTCCAGTCTGTGGCCGCTAAAAATGAAAAACATGCCCCAACCGGGACGAGAGCAGGGTCAACAGCTGGCAAAGGATATGGCAATCATTTATATAAATATGCTTTCTCAAGCCCGCAAAAACAAAAAACCCAAAGCCAACAGCTGGGAAGGGTTGGAAGTAGCCCCAAGGCTGGTTAGTTCCCTTCCAGATGGGGAGGTTAGACCGGGGCTAGCCAGGCTGCTCCACATAGACTTCCGATTCGCATTAGGAGTAAAAAGAGTGGAGGAAAGGAAAGAGGAAGAAAAGCTACAAGCATGACTGCTCTGTTTTTCACCTAACTTAATCAAATAAGTGAGGAGTTTCCGAGACGGAAGGCTTGCATTTATTGGTATTCACGCTCGGTTTTGTGTGTTTATCACGGTGTCTGATACACTCCTTAACTCTTTAAAAGGGGAGCGTATATATTATATAGAATAGTTTATATGTAATGTCATGGTCATTTGTAGACAGATTGAAGAATCATGTGAAGATTTATGCCTCATTCATGTCTTCTGAGTATGTATATAGTCAGAGCTGAAGGAAGGAGAGACAAAGAAGTTTGCTGGCCGTGCCTCGGAGTTCTAATTGGCAGATGTGGTTTATTCCTATAATTTGCTTTTATCTATAATGTGATCCTAGCATGTTTTTATCTCTCAAGTCAAGGAAGAATCTTAACCCTAACAACTGTGTATCATGATGCAGAAAACTTTTGGTGAAAAAGTCTGAAGCGTGAGGAGTTTGCCTTTTGGAGTTCACAACTGGGGATTTGGGTTTTATGGTAAAGAAACCATTGCAGTGATACATAATGGGGCAGTTTCAAAGTCATCACACAAGTACAGAGATCATGATATAGGTGCATGTTACATCAACTGAACAAATACAGACCGTGATGTTCCGGAGCTTCCATTCAAACACAAACAGAGGAACATTTTTCAGGGTTGATTTACTTATGGTATCTTTTGCTGTTGAAGCAAATCTATAAAAGAGAACTTGTACTGGAGCAGCACAGGTTACATTTCCCATTACACTGTTCAGTACTGTGTGTGTCCTTTAGCAACAGCTCTAACCTGTGAATTGCTGAGGACATTCCTCACAGTGTGTGCTTTGTGCTGTTCTGTAATGTTAATTGTAAGACATCCCTTTAATTAGCACTAGGTGACAGATAAGGAAATCCTAGATCATGAAGGCCTGTTTCCAAAGTTGTCCGTGAAGGTGGAAGTTCACTGGAAGTTCAGAGGCTGCTTTTGTAAGGAAAGATCACAGTTCTTTCTTTTTCATATAAGAAATTAATTTCACATGGGCAATGAAGAAACTGAATTTTCAGTTATTTGCTCTCCTCTGAATAGTCATTCTTTCTTTTATTCAGTAGAACACACATCTTTCTTCTCGTGTTTGTAATATGAAGCATGATACTTTCTGTCATAGGTTGAAAGTCCACCTTTTCATTTTAGTTTGACAAAAATCAAGCCCTTTATCTACAGTTTTCTGTGGTCTGTGCTTTTCTTTAAGGTTTTTTTTAGCAGTTTACAAGACTGGTACTTCTCTGCAGTGGTTGCCATGGTCATTTTCTGTTTTACTTTATGTTGGCCACCACTTCCATGATGGCAAACACTAAATCTCAGCTTGGAGCCGGAGCAACAAGGCAAGCAGAAACAGGCAGCCACTGAACATTCTTTCCTTCAGCATCATTGCCAGCCACGTGGTGATGGCAGGGAAGTCCTTTCACAGTTGCTGATGGTGTTTTGTGACCATTAATTTTACTTTGTGGCTCCTTTGTTTCGTGCCACTCTAACCAGTGGTGTCAGTTCCTTGGTGATCATGAAATCATTAGCCAAGTATCCAAGTTGAAAACTGGGACTTCTGCTTCATACATGGGGAGGGGATTTCTCTCCTTTCTGCTGCATGTGCAGATGCAGAAAATGATACACGTATGGCTGAAGCTACATCTTCCATTTACAGTGTGTCATACGTGTACCTTCACCTGTCAGCATTTGGAAAACAAAGTTATGTTATGTCATACAAATTCATCTGTTGGTTCTGTAAGTAATTATTTGCAGACAGGCTAAAAGAGTTCCTGGGTAGCTTGTCAGCATCGCAGCTCTTCAAAATATGAAATCACAACTATGTTGCAGGGGAGAGAATATCTTTCAACTCCAAACATTCAGTCAGATTACTTGCAGTTGGAAAAAAGAAGCAATGTTGGTGTTAGCCCTGTGTATAAATTCATGGATGTGATATGAATCTTCTGCGTTTGATCTTCTCTCTCTTCCTCTTGGAAAAGACCAGTAAAACAAGGTAATTTAAAACTACCTGAACACATCCTTCCACCTTACTGTTAGGCCCTGAAGTCATAACCTCCTGACCTCAGAGGTTATGGGTCTAGTGCTTTTTATCCTCCCTGATTTCGCAGTATCTGCCCACTTCCTCCCCGCGGCGGAGCCTCGTTATATAAGGAAATTGGAAAAACCGACTGGCCTGTCCAGGGCCAGCAATCTCCACTGGAGATAAGGGCTGGCCCCTGCTCTGGTGCAGGAGGAGTGCTGATTTTAAATAGAACTGTGCACTGGTGGCTGCTGGACCTCCGAGCTGGCCCCCCGGTGGCCACAGCACTTCTCAGAGCAGGGCTGAGGGCTAGCAGTGCGTTTAGAGGCAGCGTGAGTTTCATTTGCAAAGTTTAAATCTTTAGCTGGGTTACCAGCCCCCCCCAAAATACAAGAAATCTCTTAAGATAGAAGGGTTTGGTTTGGCCAGTGATGAGGAGAACTGTTTGAAAAAATTTAACCACATTATTGTGAGTTTGTCCAAGAGATGTAGAGCTTGGATTCAGGAATCAATTTAAGTTAAACTTTTGCTTTGTAAAGAAAGCAGCAGAGCTCTAGACCAAAAGAGTGGTTTCATAGTACAAAATATAAAATCATTTAAAAGAAAAAAACGCCCCCCTAAAATTTAATATTTTTTTAATTCCTGATTTTTCCTCCAATGTGAAGCAAGGAGACATTTAACTTTGGTATTAAACTTTGGTGGCTTAATGTCATGCTGTAGTTCTTGCCTATATCTAACAGATACTGATCAAGTTACTATTTATTTAATCTCTTGCCTACCAGCTGTGCTTACACTAACTATAATGTCACTTTTCTGCCACCTAAAGGAAGGAGGAGTGTTCCATGGGTTCTTCCCCAAAAAGCAAATCCTGTTTTCATCACTGCTGACCAGGTTGTTCTCCCTACATCCTGCTTGCATCATCTCATAATGCAGCGAACAGAGGAACAGGACACTTTAAAACCTCATCATAAACAGTGATTTAGACCCCAACATTTTAATAGAGATGTAATATATAAGTAATTTGAAAGGATTTATATTTTTTTATCATGGTTGTCCAGCATATAGGCCCCAGTCCAGCAAAGCACTTACGTACACGCTTAACTTCAAACGTGCGAGGAGTTGAAGTCAAGTATGTGCTTAAGTACTTCCTTTGCTATATGCTGCCTGCCAGTGACACACCGCAGGGTGTTGCGTTTCTGCAGTAGCAGGTGAGTCATTTTATAAATCTCTCCATATTATGGAGTGATTTCATGACAACTTTTCAACTCGAAATAATCATTCCTGGGTTGTTTTTGGCATCAGATGAATTCAACTCGCGTGTATTCATACATGGGTTTGTAAGTGTCTGTATTTAAAAGTGTTTCGTTTCACCTTCTGGCTATGGCAGTTCCTGGAGAGGGGTTTTTCTGTGTGTGAATTTGGAGCAGCACTGAGAATGTAAATCTCTGAGATAAAAAGGTCCGTTGGTATCAATCCGTAGGGAAATCGTTCAGACTGCTGAGAATTTCTTGATGCTTCTGGTTGAAGAAGCAAAACCAGGTACTGAGGTTATCTGATGGATGAGTATGTCAGTCCTGGCAGGCCTCCTCAGTTTGAAATCCCAGGGATTTTTCCTGCTTTTAAAGAAATAGGATTATTATTTTTTTTTTAAATTAAAACTCAGATGTGAAGAAGAAGAACTGAGCGGTGTGCGTGTCCGCCCTTTCACAGCTGGGCGTTTGGCAACGTGTCATTCCTGCTGTTAAACACGGTGACCTCGCTGCCTGTGATTTACTAACTGTTTTACAAACATTTCCTCACTCTGTGAGGTTTGATATGTTCTCCATCCTCAACAGCTCACCAGAGTCACTCAACCACTGAGCCAAACCTGCCTTTGTTTACAGCTTTTCCGGAAATTTTCACAGAGAAAAAAAAACTTTCTCCTTTTCCAATGTTTTATTTTTAAGTCAACACTTTCTATGGTTTATTTGTGCAAAGCAACATTTGGGTATAAGGTATTGCACCGTATCCAAGTGGGAATTGCTGCCTTTCTAAAAATACATCGGGGGTCATGTGAACCAGCGCAGAAAAATCTAAAGATACCAAATATTACAGGACCTTTACATTTGGTGGTTCTTTTTTCCATAATATTCTGGGCCTGGATTTTTCTGAACTTTTTTTCCCACATTAGTTTCTATAATAGAACATAACGTAAAATGATGAAACACAGGAAGGAATCTTCTTTTAAACAAAATTATCAGTGTTAAAAATAACAATCCTATTTTCCCTCAGTGTGCATTTTTTTTTTCTTGTAAGGGCTTTATTTAGTAGTCTTGCTATTCGATATACCCAAAGAGTCCAGTAATATTTAAGCTGCAGATTATTTAGTTACTTAAAGCTTAATTTTCCTAAATGCTAATTTACCCAGTGTGCCTTAAAGTCCCATAGATTTCATGTTTTGGGTGGGGAACTGAAAACTTGGGGTGCTTTGGGAGAGGGAATGGGACAGCTGCCTCTGATGTGTCTTTGCCTTGATACTCAGCGCAAATTAAAATTAGAAGGGGATGGGAATGTTTTTATTAAGTGTTTTTGCAGTGGAGATATGTTTCATGGAAATGTCTTTGCTTTAATGACAGTGTTTCTCAGGGTCAGGGTGGAATTTCTAGTGAAAAAGAGGAGACCAGAATAACCTGGGCTGCTTTGGGGAGGGCACACGGGGCTCCTTGCAGCCAGGTAGCTCCGGGGGGGGCATTTCTTTCCATTCTTTTGTTCCTTTAAAGCATGCATTAATATATTTATTGTTTCTACTGAAAATGCTACTGGTTTTAGCAGCAGGAGAGACATAGTGTGAAACAAAATACTGGCCCTCAAAAACTCCCTTTCAGTCTTTATTCTGAACTGTCAGTTCTCTCTGATCCTTCAGAGTGAAGAAACAAAACTAGCTGGTTTATTGCACAGGGGTTTTTTGTAAACTTGCAATTGGTAATACAAGAGGTTAAGAAATTTATAGATCATATCTTTACAGGTCACTAAGGACTGGGTATTATGTTTTAAATCTACTTACAAAAGAGAAACCAATACTTAGTTTTCCTGATCAGTGTGTTCTTTGAGCTGTGTCCCACTTAATGTGTCTTTCCAGACCTATCTGAGTCATAAATGTTTTATTTGGAGTTTACATCATTGCAGCAGATTGATGAAGTAAAATTTAAACGACCTACAAAGGCGTCGACGTCAAACTCATGCACAACAGAAATGGATACTGTCAAAATACCTTCTTGATGTGTTTGTACACCATGGCTATATCCCATATATTGCATTTTTAATCCTGTGAAATACAAGTGAATTGTAATTCTAAATCTTCCTTTTAAACACAGTAGATTATTAATGCTGTTAAAGGAAATACCCACCAATGGAATCGCTTCTGGAGGTTGTGTTTGCTTGTTTTAATCACTCATGCATTGGAAGTGAATTTCTGTACCAGGGTACCAAGTCAAAATGACAGAACCTTCACAAAAGGAAAACAACCTTTAAAAAGTGATGAAAAATACTTGGAAAACATTTTCTGTCTAGAAATTATAATGAGTAATTTAATGTTTGTTACTTAACGACAGTGTTTTAATGAAAGGTGTAAGGAAATATTTTTGAATACTGTTTCTTTTCAGTTTCCATATGTATATGGGATGAGAAAAAAAACAAAAATAAAAAAAACCTTGAGTTCATTACACGTGCAGGCTGTAGTGGTGTGAGGACTGAGGGTTCCTGGGGGAGCAGGGACCCCAGGGGCAGGCTGGGATCCCCCACATTCCCACTCTGGAAAGAAAACTATTTGCTCTTTTCAGTTTTCAGTGGTAGTGTGAAAAATTGAAGAATAAGTGGCTGTTACACAGCACGGCGTGTTCAGAACAGTGGTTGAAAGGGAGTGAAAGTGACAAATGGGGCTTGAGTTGGTGTGCCTGAGGATCAGGAGCTGTGACCACGTGCTCAACACGTGATCCAGGGTGTTGGTTGGGACTTCAGGAAGAACAATCTTTCACTCAGACTCTTGAAGGTATTTGATAAACTGCTGGATTACTTGGTTTGTGCCTGTCCTTCAAGAAGAAAATATCACTAAATTTTAACTTCAGATTGTCACTTTCATTCTGGTTTTATTGCAGGTGTTGTGATTGAAAGAGTGAAGATTTACTAATAGATTCAGTGGTGTAATTTATATATTTTTCCTCTCAGGATTTTTTTGGGTTTTTTTTCTCTCTGAACCTACTATTAAAATGTTCTTGTGCAGTTTGGAGGTTGTGTGACCTCATGCCAGGAAAAGCAGAGTGGAAGAACCAGCAACAAGGACATGGCCTGTTGTGCCAGATATTAATTGGCTGTAACTTAACTTAAATCTGTAGTTCTGGTGATGTTCAGCATCCTGGAAATGAAGAGAACACCACAAGTGATGTCTTTGGCCTTATATTTGTTTGGCAAAAGAAGCTGTTGACTGATGCCTTCTTACAAAGATATCCACAAAGAGAATCATAGAATAGCCTTGGGTGGAAGTGACCTCTAAGATCATCAAGTCCAACCATTAACCTAACACTGCCAAGTCACCACTGCCCCATGTCCCTCAGCACCACATCCACACGGCTCTGAAATCCCTCCAGGGATGGGGACTCCCCCACTGCCCTGGGTTTGATAATCAAGAAACCAGGTACGAGTCCTGACTGTAGCTGTGTTTCCAGGGCAGTTCTGGGTGAATCCTGCCTGATGGGAGAGAGGTGCAGGTAGGAGGAAGGGAAAATGATGTACTTGCTCGTCCCTTGCTGTTGTACACACAGCAGCCCTTGAAAGGGCTGGCTGCAGACTTCCATCAGCTCACCAGTGCTCTCGGCGTGCTTGTGGTTCGAGGATGTGATATAAGTGGCAGAGAGTGGTTTTGTTGCTATGGGAAAAGTGCTAAAAAAGGCTGTGTCTCTTGTAGAGCTGAGATCCTTTGGGTATTTAACGTACAATTTCTGCTAAGGACACTCAGAATTATACCTCTGATTCTAAATTGCTTAAATGTTGAAACATATGGTCTTGTGTGCTGTTCACCAGGAAACAACTGGCGGTATCCAAGCTGCCAGATTCAAATAAACTCAGAAATGGGGAATCTGCAGCAGCTCAGCAGAACTTCTTAAAGTGTTTTTACCAAAAGGCAAACCTGAGGTATAGAAAAAACACTAATTAAACTAGTGCCATATATCAGTAACAGATAATTAAATGTTAATAGCTGAGAAGTTTTTCAATTAAAAACGAACTGTTTGTGTCCTCTTGATTTCTTCTGGGGGCCAGGTTCGTGTAGCTGTCACTTGCTGAGCTCTCTGCTACAGTAATCATTTTAATAAAATGCAATTATCTGCATAATTAATTTCTTTGACTGCTCTGCTGTGTCCTTCTTTTGCAGAGGGCAGAATGTCAAAGATCAAGTAGACTGGGGAAAATAAAAAATTCACGTTGTGAAAGGATATAAAAAATACTTGGAATTTCAATGCATTGGCTTCTATTTATCTCAAATGTCAAGGGCAGTGTAAAATGTATTTTTAAAATGTGTTTTTGTATGGTTTGAGCCCATTCTTGGCGTAGTTGCGAATCTAGAGGGGCCATTGTTCTTTGAGAGAGTTTGAGGGGGTTTCTTTGTACAAAGTGACAAAAAGAAGACTTGGAGTACTGGGCTGCCATTGTCCCTGTGCGGTGCTGTAAAATTTGATTTGAAATTAGGACCTCGGGGCAAGCTCTTCAATAGCCAGTTTTTATTTTCTGCCAGCATTTTAATCACTCTTGGGCTTAAAGTGGATGACCAACATAATGCCTCTATGTTTAATAGAACAGTTCATATCTTGAAGGCCAGTTAACTGAATTCAGGGATCTGTCATCTGCCCAACATTAGTCTTTTCTGTTTCCTGTCTATTTATGAAGATAGCTCTCCGTTCCAGCCAGCTCGCAGAGAAGAGCAACTCTTTCTTTCTTTCTTTCTTCCTTTCTTTCTTCCTTTATTTTTTTCCCCCTGAATTTCTTGAACATCCCTTTGAGTGCTCTCTGAACGGAGCCGAGTAGCGCCGCTGCGGTGCAGAGGTGGTGTGGATGCAAGGGCTGGCTGGAGATCAGCTTGTGTCAGTGCACTGCTGAACATCACCAGATGGGGCGGGGAGGAAGGGACAGATGGAAGAATCAGATTTCGCGGTGAAATGGGATGACGGGAAGGGAGAAGTGATCTGTTGGCCTAAGCCTCATGGCACTTCGTTGGGATTCACGGGGCAGAGATGTGTGAGCAGGGAAATGAGGAAAAGTGGGGAAGGAATACTGAGCTTCACATCTGCCAGGCAGTATCCCCAGTCTGCTGAAACTGCTGTGATGAGTGCTAATTATGACGGTGATGGTATGTCTGATTAGGGAAGGGACTTAAACCACTGGGCTGTTTCACATAGACCACTAACTAGTCATTAAGTGGTCATGACTTCTGGTGGAGTTTGAACTGGTCAAAGCTGACACCAGTAGCCTAAAGTAGAAGGGAAAATGTTTCATATCCCATTACTAATGATGATCTGTTAGACATTACAATTAATTCCTAGCAAGCTTAAATTCTGTTTTAGTTGGCCAGAAATGAGTCTACTTCAGGCACAGATTATAAGCTTCAGAAATGGCTTCTGTCACAATCATCTGATGCCTTTGTTGTCTTTATTGGTACATAATCAACAGGATCTCACTCGTGTTCAACACTTCTCCTTGTGCAGATGCGGAAGAAAAGTGGCTGTAAGAGGTTAACATATTCAAGCAGAGCTTTTCATTCACTTTCAAATGGAGCTGTGTGGGTGGCTGCACAATGTGGGAAAGGCTTTTCATTGAAGAATCTGAATATTTTGTAAGGAAGTGAATAGTTGCAAATAATCTTTTCTGTAACACTGAAATAAAGAACAAATGAGCTATTCTCAGAAAATACTGAAGCATTATTGTCTTCAGTCATTTAACAGAGCCATACAGAAAAAAATATTCCAAACTTGACAGATTCATATCCTAATCTTTTGCTCCTTCATCAGGAGGCTGTGTAGTTTCTGTAACTGGTATCAGTTAAAGCAGGATGAGTTAAAGGATTACATTTGCTTCAGCACTGCATGAAGGTAAACATTTTGGGAAATACAACTCAGTTTCTTAAATGATAGATGTCAGACAGTCAACCTGTGGCCCATAGACTGGATGCATCCCCAAAACACACAGCAGACTGTGCCTGCCAGCCCTTTGACCTCCATGGTGGAGCTGCTTCAAGGCACCACCTTGTCCAGGGCCCCACAGCTCTTCCCCACCGTGTCTGAGATGGGGTTTATGTCAGAACACTGGATACCTGTTGTTGGAAGATACAGTTTTATTTCAGGAGGAAAAAAAAATGTGGAAGGTGCCATATTAGAATGGTTGAATGAGACAGGAAATCTGTTTATTTTAATAGTCTCTCATGCCATCTCCTGCTAGAGATGTGGTTGAGATCTTTGTGAAAAATAAAACTAAAAAAAAAAAATCAGTGTAATGACTACAGGAATCCCTGTGTCATTTCCTCTGTTAAGAGTAATTTTACTTTTGGGCTACAAGATAAAGTGCAGACAAAATAAGATCTTTCTATAAAGAGAGGAAGAAAGCAGCAAGTTCTGGCTGTGTGCAGAGCAAGAGGCTCCCTTGTCTGCCCTGCCTGGAGCTGCCCTCACACCTTGGAGCTGTGTTCCTTGGCCCTGCAGCTCTGTGAGACCTGGCTGCTCGGGACTGAGCCTCCCACTCAAATCCCAGGTTCCCTTTGGAAGAGTGGCAGGGATGCTGGAATGTGAGAATGAAATATTGATGCCTGCAGGGTGTACAGGACCAGGATGGGGCTTCAGGAGTCCCCGAGTTGGGATCCACAGCCCTGGTTTCTTTGAGCAGTGATGCTGCAGGGCTGAAGCAATGCTTTCCCTGCAGTCTGCAAACATAAAGCACTGCAGGATTTCAGGGCAGCTGCTGCAGCTCTGTGTGCATCTGTGTTCCCATCCAGAGAAAACTTACAGGGAGCACGATGGATCTCCGAGGCAAGCCTGAGTAGGTCAGCATTAGCCTTGCCTAAACGTGATTAACTTTATCCATCTCCTGGTGTATATCTTTCCAATCCACTCCAGTGCTTGATTTAATTTTCCTTTTATGTAAACTCAAAGATTTAGCTTCATTAGAATGATTGCAGGGATTCACTGCATATGGCCTGCTGCTTTCTTGAGCCCTCCAGGGTTTTTCTACCAAGCACTTCAACCTGCTGAGGTGGGGGGGATTTAAGAAGTCGCTGACAGCAAAGCACTGTCATGAAAAAGTTGCTCAGAGAAGAAATTTAGTAGGAATCCTGTTTGGAAAAAGTGAGCAGCAGGTTCGATCCCACTGGGGAGGAGGGAAGCTGGCCTGGGGACTGGAGCACCCAGGTCACTGGGGTCAGCACATGCTCTGCTGGGATCCAGGCTCACTCACGTTTGTGCCTGTTTCCCTGGGCATTGTGTGGTTTAGGTGATCAGTAGATATTCTTTTTTTTTTTTTTTAATAATTAAGAGTTAGTTTATTTTTGAGAGATGTTATAAAAAAGGATGTGTGCACTTGATGCTTTGCATGTCCACAGAACCATATCCTGTGCTCAGCAAGCCTTCGTCTGTTTTCACCTTTTATAACAAGTTCAAAAACCAGCCACCATTGTCCTCAAGTTTTAGGAGGTTAATGCTGTACAAGCCATTTTAACCAACGTTTCCAACGCATTTTTTTATCAAAAAAAAAAGGACTCCTGGCTTTTTCCACAATATTAGATCTATCATATCAGGATACTTTATTGAATATTTTATTGACCGTCTGCTTGCCCTGTGCTAACCTGCCTGACATCCAAAGTTTCTCTCTCTCTGGAGATGCAATGTCAGTTTGCATTAAGCAGCTGAGCGTGAGTTTTCCCTTCGTATTTCCTGTGAACAAACTCCATCCCAGCAGGCAGACACTGGGCCCTGGTGCATCACGGGGAGGTCCAGACCTGGAGCCCGGCGTGGGCAGTGGGTGGATTTAAGGTGGTCTAGGCAAGGGTGTGCTGCACAGCACAAGTGTTTTCCCTTTGGGGCTTGCCTCAGCATTCTGTATAATTTTGCTTTACACAAGTGTAAAGGTATTGAAGAGGAAAATTTCTTCCCCTGGCAAGTTAATTACTTCTCATAGAAGGAAAGCTTGAAGCAAAAGCTGAGAGGAAAGTGCATCTTCTGCTTAAGTTAGGCAATCTGTCCAGGAGCACGGATTTGATTTACCAAGCAGTTGCAGTTACAAGTGCATTTCAGTTGTCTCAGTTAATTTTTGCAAATTTGATATCTATTATTAACATTTCATTTTGCTTTCTGTGTAACTGCCTTTTTAAAAATTTAAATTCTCTATTTTCTTTCTTTCTAAAAAACCAGAACATTGTGTTCTGTCACCAGATGGTCTTACAGCCACATAAACACTTTGCTTTGCTCTTCTTGGCCATTGGTTTGAGAGCTCTGCGCTGAACCTGACGCCCTCTCAATAATATGCCCATGGGTTTTGCTGTGCTGTGTGACATTTACTAACTAGTTTTTATATGAAGTAGGTGTAAATCTTTCATGGTTGAAATAGTGGACAGTTTCATTATGTAAACTCCTTGATATGTAATGATAGTTTAGCAGACTTATTATGGCATTTCTTAGCAAGCAGCCAGGGAAAGGGAAAACAGAATTCTACTCAAAGCCATGAAATATTTTGGGCCACCTTTCGTGTTATGTTATATTAAAATACTGCATTTTTTAAACAGACTCTCAAAATAATTAGAAAATGTGTTTTCCTTCAAGAAATCAGAATTCACACCGGAGCCTACCATAAGACAGGTTTTGAATAGTAAATCTGCCAGAGCTCTGCTATTGTTAAAAAGCTCTCAGAAAGAAAACAAATTTGGAAAAAAACAGATTATTGCTTTGTGTTTTTAAGTGTATTTTCATTGTTGTGGAGTTGAAGAGATGGACAGGGTTGGTTCAAATTATACTGCTGTGACTCCACCGTCTGACAGATCTGCATTCACAGCAATGTGTCTTTAACTCAAAATGCAATAAGAAAGGGAGGAAATTTAATTTAGTTATTGTGGTTGTGGAGGTCTGTGGAGAAGTGGGTCTATGGGGTGCAGTCCTGGGGACACGTATTGGTTAGGCAGCTTTGGGCTTTTAATGCCTTTCTTCTTTTCAAACTCGGTGTCAGATGTTATAAGTTAATTTATTTTCCTATTAGTTTTTGCTAATGATACTAAAACCTTTTTTTAAAAAAGCTTTCCTAATTAATGACCTTCTTGCTCACAAACAAAAACTATATTGTCTTTGAGAAGTGCCCGAGTATTTTAAAACAATGGGCTGTTGGTAGGTTTTATTGCCTCATGAATTTAGGGTCAACACACGTATTATTTGCCAGAGTTCATTTGTGCTGGGTTATTGACTGTCAGGGTTGTTAGGGATAGCTGACTCTTGTAAAAGTTACACTCATCTCAAAGAGTTGTAATTTTATTCTTTGTGCTCTAGTTGCTGGTGCAACAGTATTTAGTTAACAAAAGAAGGGAAACAGTTGTACAAAAGCAAGTATTTAACTTTGGGCTCGTGAGATGGGGGAAATAAGACTGTCATCACTCTTTCTAACATTGATTTGTTTTAACTTTCCTTCAGCTAAGGAGAGGGGAAAGACAGCTTTCTAAAATCATAAGATGTGTACGAATGTACAAGATACTTAGGATTTACAAAAGTGCCTAATTAGGCTTTTCAGGTGGCTCTGAGTTCAGTGATTGCCTACCAAGGTGAAGTTAGGCCAGTTGCAACGAGCTCAGCAGCACTGCAGTGACACTGCTCCCCATGGAAAGAGCATAGTTCCATGTATAACTCTTTGTACATCAAGGTGAACATCTACCCCTTGGACTCTCCAAACTGGAAGCACAACAGATAGTAAAACTAGCTGTTGGTTTTCAAACTCTCCTAAGAAGCCATCCCTTCTGTATTTACAGTTCAGAAATAAATTGCAGTCCTGGGGAATCGTTACTTCTGTTTTTCCAAGCATCCACTTCCATCACAAACCTGAGCTGTCTGTCCATGTGGGGTACAGTGCTGGCTGAAGGAAAACAGAGTCCTTTTCTGTCAACCAGCCTTCCAATGTGCAGTGGTCAGCCAAAGCCTCTTGCTGTGTCATGCCATCAACCTTGAGTCGATAAGCAGGTCCTCAGCAGAATCCAAATGTGCACCAGGAAGTCATGACCTGTAATGTGGGGACTGGAAGATATCCAGTTATCCTGTGCACTGGGGAGTGGTATGGTTGTGTGTAGGAAAGTCAGAAGAGTGCTGAGCGTGATTGTGTTATCCCAATGTTTTCCTGGTCAGATTTTTTTATGTGCCCAAATATGTTATTACAACTTTGGGTGAAAGTAATGCATTTCTAGAAATAACCTTTGCCTCTAGAAATAACCTGGGCTGATAGAAACAATTAAAAATTATTCCTAAGCATGCTGGATCCTCTGCAAATCCAGGGTGCACTCGACAGAAACTCGCTCTGGAAGACAGTACAGTCACTTCATATTAAAAAGCAGGTGGATATTCTGACCTCTCCACCCAGGACTGCTGAACAGATAACAGTCTCATTCTTTGCTTCATTTCCAGAGAGCTCTGTCTTTGGGCTCTGCAGTGGGTATTTATTGTGTAAAAAGGAGGAAGCATCTGATACTGGTTTGAGATGATGAGTTTAGGAGTTTCACTGCTGTGGCAATTCTGAGGACAGCACCTAAGAAACTAAAGCATCTATGATTATCTTGTGTTTAGCTGAGATGCACACGATCTCTGTCATGGTTGCTTTATAAATAACTGCTCCAATCCTCCCTATATTATTTTTACTAGTTTTTAGTGGGTGTGTAGCTTTTAAAACTGGAAAACCAAAAGCTGGCTCTCTTCATTTTCTCATGAAATTGTAGCCAGAGCAGTAAATTCATAGCTAAGTGCTTACTCATTGGCTACTGTATTATAAATAACTCTTCACCTTGGCCCTGTTTCTCCAGCCATTATTCGCTGTGAGCAGGACTTACTCATGAGCACAGAGTAGCAGAGAAGTAAATGATTCTGGTATCGTTACTCACATTTTTTGTACCCTGGCTCATCAGAAGGTCTGCTTGCAAACGAGGCACTGCTCTCCTGGAGGAGAAGCAGCAGATTTTCTCACCTGATAGGACTGTAGTGTTACAAACTACCCCAAGGAATGGCCACTGAGTCAGTGCTTCCAGAAATCAAAGCAGAGAAAAGTGGGGGAAAACTACAGGTATACATATGGGTTATTTGGAAGTGTATATGCCTAAAAGTGTTGTGATGGTTTGTCCTTGGGCTTTGCCAGGAGTGGGAAGCTGGGGAGCAGATTCCAAGCACTGATGGGAGAGCCATCTCTTCCTCCTTTCTCCTTCCCATCACGCTGCTTTGCTTTCCAAGTGTAAATTAACTTAAAGATTCAAAGCTTTTGGGAAAGGTTCCAGACCAAAGGTCATCTTCTTTGGGTGGTTTATTGGCTGTCCTGTGTTTGCCCACATCTCTAGTGTTTCCCAGCTGAGCGAGTTTATGAAATTTTGATGGAGGAATTAGGTTGTTGCTCATCGTGTACCTTCTTGCTCGTATTATTGACAGTACCACTGAACTGCTGGAGGCAGATCTCATCTCGGTGATCACTGTGCTATTTCAGCTCTCCACTGCTGACAACATCAGAAGTGTTTTAACAGGGTTTTAATGGGCAGCCTCTGTAGTTCCTTGGAGGGTTGCAAATAGCTGCCGTGAAAAACCTTTTCCTGCCGCTCCGAGCTGACATGCCCTCCTTTCCCCATCCAGCTGCTGCTTGTTTATGTGGCTACAGCACTGTTGACAAGCACCTCTTATTTGGGCTGGGCACTGTGGAGATGGTGCACGTTAAGCTTAAGTTCCTACATCTTTCGGGTGAGCTGTGAAGAATAACAACGTGGTTGTGAAGCCACTGGGAAGAGCAGCGTGATGAGAAGGTAACCCAAACTGTGTTCAGAGATCCCTGCTCTTCCAAAGAGTCATCACAATGTACAACACACAGCTCTCCTCTGTTTTCTTGCTCACAACATGTTTCTGATGATACCCCAGAGCAGGAGTTAATGATTTTGAAGAAAACATTTATTTTTTCAGCAGAGAACAACAAAAAAAAAAAGGATGAACTAAATCACCATTTCTCAAGACAACGCATTAATTTGACAGCAGCAGTTTCTAGCTCAGTGGCTGCCTTGCTCTGCCTGTTGTCAGAGATGAGGCTCTGAGCACAGCTTGCTTGGGACTGCATAAAAGCTTGCTCCTCCTCATTTTGCTTAATATGACTATAATGTGCCCTTTATCACACTTCAACTTGAGTGATCCCAGTTCAGAAAGAGTGCATAATACCCCTGGGAAAAAGCACTGGAACCGTACGTTATAAAAAACATACAGGCAAAGCTCAAAAGATCCACTGACATGTAAATTTAATTAAAAAATTATAGGTTTTCAATGAAGGCTTGTGTCTTCAATTTACCAGTTTCCATGACTTCTTTCAGAAAAAGTGTTTCTTTTTGCATTCTTGGTGGAAAACACGCTGAGGGATCTTACAGTCCCCCAGAAGAGTATCTATTCTGTGTCACAGGAAAAAAGAAATTACCCAAAATATGTACACTTGAAATAAGTAAGAAAAATATCCACTTTCCTGTTTTGTTTTATTCCTGCCCTCTTTAGCAAAAGTTAAATGTTCCAGTAGCCAGCGCTGTGTGAAAAAGCAGTGCAAAACCCTCCTTCTCATGGCATGTGCAAATTTGAGATATTTCAGTCGTTTCCATAGAAAAGGCATGTGAGATGGGATAAAACAGCTCAGTTGGTGAGTGGGCAAGCAGGAGAAGAGCCAAAGGAAGAGGCAGGCTCTACGTAGGGATCATTGTATAAAGTATCACTGTTCGAAGAGGATTCTGGTTTAAATAAGAGAATCCCAATGTTTTATTGAAAATCTTCTGAATTGCTCCATCTGCTGCATGTTTCAAGGAAGAAATCCCCAGCAAGGAAACCCCACCTTCCCTTGGGTGAGCTCCCTGCAGAGCAGCTGTTCAAAGGACCAAATCCTTTGGTTAAAGGGAGAGAGAAAACCCCCTTGTTCGTGGGATTTCAGTGGGGGAGCCGTTCAGAGCAGAGCTCAGACTTTCACACTTCTTTCTGCCTCCGAGCTTGTGGGTTCTGCTGCGAGCTGCAGCACTGAAAACCACTGTGGTTTTTGTTTCTCTAACTTAATTAATAAAAATAATTCATCAGTAGCTGATGCCTTTCGGGGTGGTTTTTCCCTGAGTCAGCTTACTGGGGAAGAGGTTGATTATGAATTATAATTAGGGAAAAAAAAAATAAAGAGGCAGAATAAAGCTTCTGATGTGGTGGACTTCCCTTCAATTAGTGTCTCAGCCTAGTTTATTTGAAGGAACTTGTAGCCCAAATGCTGTAATCCAGTTTATGTACTTTGTTCAATGTATGAAATGAAAAAAAGAAGTTTAAAGCGTTTATGGGTGAGACCAGACTTGCTTGGGGATTATCTGTTTTAAATTCCAGAAGTTGTTATCAAAACAGAAATGTCTAAGGTGTACTGAGCACGTATTTGGAATTACTGAATTAGCAGTGTTTGTGTGACAGCCCACTGGACGTGGGAGAGCTTTGAGCCTTGCTGTGCCTGCTGTGTCACCAGGGCCATTGACAGGAGCTGAGTGTGCTTCCCCTGCCCTTCCCACCCCTCTCCCGCTGCCGTGGTGCACCCCAAGGTGGCCGTGGTGCACCCCAAGGTGACGGTGGTGCACCCCAAGGTGACAGTGCTGCTGTGTGGTGTTCCTTTCCATAGTTCATTATTATGCATATTGTTTGTCACCTTTGTGGGTGCAGTTGATGCTTTGAAGTTAGTCTTGCGTTAGTGTTGCGCCTTAGGCAAAATTGTTTGCTGCTTCACTGTTCGTGTTGTTTCACTTGCTTTTGTGTTCACTTCTGTCTCGTAGTTTTGCTCTGCCAGTTTGGATATAATCGGATGAAACTTTGCTTTTGGTTTTATCCTCTTAACTCTTCCGTACAGGAGCCATCCCTTACCACGCAGACACTTGTGTGAATAAAGGCACTGCACTGGCCGTGTTATTGCCGAGTTTCCCTTTCACAGAAATGTAGTATTTTTAATTTGCTTTCTTAACATGTCATTCAAGCACTTACACCCATCTTTGCCCTTTTTCTCTGAGATCAAAAGGAGATGGGGAGGCAGGGCAGGGTTTCCAGGATGGCTGACATTGCTGTCCAAGGCTTGGCAGGAAGATCTCAGCTGCCAGTTGCTGGTTTCTGGGCAGGATGCAGTTAAAACAAATATTTTTTTTCTGTATATATATATTTTTCTATATCCTGTGTGTCTGGGGACAGGCAAGGTAATGCAGAGCCACTAAAGAGCACTTCCTTGCTTCAGGGTTGAAGAGTTTCCTTAAGACCCACACCGTGTGTGTAACTATAGGCTTATTCACCTAAAATAATCTCTAAAATTTCCTTACATAGCACGTGCTTCTTCAGCATGTGAAGCAAATGTGATCTGCAACGTTTTGATTTAAAAAACAGAAAAGAAAATGTCTCTCGTGTCTCCCTACGAGGGCTCGTGCATCAGCTGTGAGAGTCACATGCTGTCCCAGAGCATCTCCTGCATCTGCAGGGCCCGGGGTGTCCCGGGTGCAGCACCCATCACCCACGGGGCAGGGTGCCCAGGCAAAGGCCACGCTGTGACAGAAGCCAAGACGCTGGTTCATCCTTTGTAATATCCATTTGTATTTATGGCCTGATTCTGAAGGGTATTAAATGTATAAAATATGTATGTTTAAATGATGTATTTGGATCTTAAAGTCACTCCGCTGTTAATGTGCTTTTAAGAGTTTTCATGACGATGTGCTTAGGTAGCAACAAATTGGGCTTGTGGAAATGTGTAGGGAAGTTGAAGTTGAGGATGATGGGTGGCCCCGAGCTTCTCCAGCTGGGATTTGCTGCAGGAGGAGGCAGGGCTGGAGCAGGGCTGCATGCTGCCCTTCCTCACCAGTCATTCTCCCTCCGAGCAGAGCTGTCCCTGGGGCAGCCAGGTGTAGAATGTAGATGTTAGGAGGTGCTTGACTCACGATGCTTGTGGCTTGGCTGGAGCAGGGTGTGTGCCTGCTCCTGGCTCTGGCCAGCTCCGAGCAGGCTGGTGGGGCAGCCTCTGCCGTGCTGGGTTTGCTGCAGTGAGCAGAGATAAGGCATCTCACCGTGCAAATATTTGTGGTCACATGCTGCAGAGTTTTTTTAGGCAAATTTGGTTTAGGCGACTGTCAGATGAAAACTATCAAAGCTCAGTTTTGTTCCTGTAAATCGCAGAATATTCGTCATAGGTTCCCGGGGATGAAAGCAGTCATGTGTAGCAAAGCCACACTGCTGGGCTCTTGTGCTCAGGAATTTAGGGGGAAATGAGTATCAGCTCTCTTTCATTTACTTTCATTACTGTGTCTTCCTTTATTTCCATGCGCTGAGGTCTGGCGGTCTCAGAACTAGCCAGATCATCTCTAAAATGCAATATTTACCCTGTGCCACTTATTACAAGTCTGCATCCTCAGTGACAGAATTGATTCCATTGGTGCTGCTGCACTTTTAATGTTACCTTTTATGTTCATGTTTGTTCCAACAGAGTGGCCACTAGCACAGACGACTTGAACTTGTATCACCCGCAAACTGACAGCGCTGGAGCCACCAGTTTGTCATTATCCCTACTAGTGTATCTGATTTAATTCTGTGACAGTGGATTAATTCTTAAAATTGCAGTGCTTTTTGCTCGTTAATGGTCAGTAAATGATTCGGGGGGAGACTGGGGAGGGGGGAATGGAATTCATCAGTTTCGTAGTCGTTTTAATTCTTCTAGTTTTAAGTTGTTCTATAAATATGTCTTTATGGATGTAGTTTTACTAGCTTAAAAACATCTAATTGAAAACAGTTGCTTAAATCTCTTTGGATCAAGAAGGCAGTAATAAGCAAAGAGAGTATCTTATCCCTGCAATCCAGAAACGCTTAGTGACTGGTATGCTCAGTGCATGGGTAATCAGCTTCTTGTTTCATCTAAAAACCTTAGCTCTTTTGGTGTGATTTAGTGCTTCACCAGCAGCACGGGGGGGGGGGGGGGGGTTGTCTCTTAAGATTATCAACTAGTGAAACAAAATATAAACCAAAATGGCATAAGATACAAAAAAGTTTTAAAAAATATTTAATAATAACTTAATATTCAATTAATTTATGCCATCTTGGTGTGTGTGTGTAACGTGTTCTAGAATGTCACCGGGCTTCCAAGAAAAAAGCATTAGATTTGCCTTCTTGTAAATGAACGTTTTGTTGCACGTTATGTAACGTTGCTCTTATGACTTGAGGTTTGCATCAGGCAGGACTGATCCCTGCTGTTTTGTAAGGTCCCCAACAGATGCACCCGTAGCTCTGAGACGAGGTCAGCCTGTGCACTTACCTATTGACACTGCTTGTGATTTCAAAACCAGTGAGCTCCGAGGGATAAAACCCTGGATATGCATGCCTTCGCTGAGTTCTGTGGGTTTGGGGTTGGTGGGAGGGGGGTGTTGCTGTGATTTGCGTTTGGTTCTTTGTCAACTGTTGTTCAATGTCAGCAGTTTAGGTCCTTTCTAGCTTATGAGATGTGATGACCACAGAATCCACACGTGAGAGTGAAATTCTTGGATTATCTGAAACACTCTAGGTTATGTGGCAATGAATTTAAATGAAAATTATTGATGACCTCTCTGGTTGTTGGCCTTTTTTTTAAAGGCTTATGTCTGCCTCCCTCTGGCTTGAAATGCGGTACCATTTTCCAAAGTGATCCTCAGAAAGTGCTCTACCAAACTTTGGGAGTCTATAAATGATAGAGCTCATTTCCAAGCTGGGGAGCAAGGAACAGAAAGCCAGTCTGTGCTGGGGGAGGGGGAGTGCAGAACCACCAGTCTTCCTGCAAACAGAGAGTAAAACAGGTTAACTTACATGGTCTTTAGTGGCCATTTCCTTGAACACCTGTGTCCATTTATATGGCTGGGACTGTACACATGGTCAGTTATCACATCTCATTAGGAGTCATAATTAATGGAGGTGGTAATTTCATAGACCACAAGTGCACGTGTAACTGTGCCCTAGATTGCACACATCTCACTGCTCAAACTGCGACATGGGAAAACGACATCGCTCAGAAAGTGTTGTCTTTTTCCTTTTATATTCATTTTATCTCTAAAAGTCAAACAATTTCATACGACTTGATTAATCTGAAGTGTTGGAAAGCTGTGGTAGCGCCGTGTCCGGGCGCACGGGCAGTTCAGGCAGGCTGCCTTCCCACAGTGTGGAGGAGCACACCCCTGTGCAGCTGCAGCATCTTACTCTTCCTTCAGGATTTAAAACGCAGTGAGAGTGAGTTCAGCCCCTGAAATTCTTTTTCTGAAGCCTTTTGATAAGCAAGTAGCGCTTCACACAAGCCCATTGTTAGAAATCACTTGAGAAGTGCCTAAGTGTGTTCTGTCCATCTCAGAGCCATCCGTTACGAAAAATAATCGGGCGTCCTTTTTTCTTGTACATTTGTGTCATTCTGTGAATCAGAAGCATTTTATGTACTAAGGGCAATGTGCTTTGCTTTTGGAATTCCTGAGTTTCGCTGAAACCTCGGGGCACGGTTGGTTCAGGAGACCTGAGGTGACCTGTGGATGGGAGCTGCTGTGTCCCTCTGCTGCTCAGCAAGATCATTTTAAAGAGAAATTGAAATACAGTGTCCAGATACAATAACATTTTAATCCAAAGAGTAAAGCAGTATTTTTATATTAGTTGACCTCTTGAAAGCAAATTCAGACATTAATTATTTCTCGTAGCTTTCCTCTGAGTGGGAGATGGGCACTTTCCTCATTGGTAAGTGGCAAATCTGAGGCAAAAAACCAAAATTAGGTGATTTTCCTGAACCCAAAGAAACTCCTTACGCAGGACAAGGGCTGAAGAGTTCCTGTACAGGCACTGGCAGGCACACAGCTTTGAATGCTGAGCTCTCTCTGCAGGCAGGAAAGGTGTAGGAGAAAGTGGTATCCTTTTTTGCAGCTTGTTTTGCTTATGATAATTTACTGTCTCGTTTGTGAACCAACTTTTCCATTCTTCCTGGACTTCAAATAAAATCTTCGTTTTTCTCCTAACTCCCCAAGACTGACTGCCTGTAAACACGCTGACAGTCTCAAAGAGAACGATGAGCAATCTGCTCGCTGCATGTGTGCCTTAGTCCACCAGGGAGAAGTTCACATTGTGCTTGAGCAGCTGGGCTGCCAGCTTCCCCACCTTCCCTTCTTTGGCCTTCCCCAGCCTTCCTGTGGGATCTCCTCTTTCACTTTTAAGGCAGCTTAAAATTAATTAAGAATCCTTATAGGCGTTGCCTTGATGTTGGATTAATTTTTAAAATCTAAACTGTTTCAGCCTTTCCTGCAGAGGAAGTGTGAATCTCTGTGCTCTTTGTTCCTCTGTGGATGCAGTAAGGTGAGAGCCCTCCTCAGCCTCTGTGCTGCAAAGCTTGTGTCTGTTCAGGGCACCACGTCCCCAGGGCCACCTCACACCGAACGCAGCGGGGAACGTGATCAGCAGAGCAGGGGCTTCTTTCACTGCCCCACTTCCGATGATGCTTTTGATTTGGGAATTGCAGAGGACTTTGCACAAGTCAAGGTTCAAGCCTAGAGTTCTGGGTCAAGATGATAATGCCTTTAAAAGACAAAAGAATAAATTCTTTAGGGGAAGATGTGCTTCTCATGTGCTAGTAAAATCCCCAGCAACAGATCTTAGGTTGGCAGCCAGAGCAGCCAACACCCACCATCTACATTGTACCAGAGGAGGGGAGCAGATCCCCGAGGGCATCTCCTGGGTGCTGCTTCTCTGCCTCTGCTTTGTCACCTCTTTGTACTTCTCATGGAAGTCAAATTGAACTGTTGTCCTACTGAGCAGAGGGCTGCTGCTAACTTGTGTTGGGCATGTGAGATGCACAGATAAGTTCTTGTACCAGCTGGGAATTTTGTGGAATTTGCTTCCATTTGACGGGATGTTTCTGTACAGTGCAACTTTCGTTTACTTCAAATGGGTTTGAGTTTGGGGAGTGGGGTCTGCTGCTTTGTTTTCAGTAGCATGAAGACAGCTGTTATTTCACTGGGCTGACTGGAAGCTTTTTCTCATCCCACAGTTCTGTTATAGTTCTGTCTTTTGAACAAAGACAAATTCCATTGGAAGTGTTATGAAGTTAGTTGCGTTTTCAGTTATTTTAATGATTCCCTATTTTTCTAGCACAGTAGGTTAGAAACGTGTTAAAGCTAGTGGTAAAGTAATTTATGAAGGGCAGATGGAGTTCAAAAGGTTCAAATATACAAGTTCAGTTCCAGCATCATTTGGATCTTCACACCTCAGTGTCCCAATAGAGAAACTGGATACTGAGTTTTTACAGGTTTTACTGTAAAAACTGAGCCCTCAGAACTTTTAGTAACTAATGGATTTTGCAGAGATGATTTTACTACCCTGGACGTCCATTAGCTGTTTTGCTTTTATGTCTTTGCTGGAAACCTAAATGGCTTTTACTTGCACTTTTTTTACTAGTTATATGTTTGCAAGAGATGTCTTTTGTATTACAGTAGCCAGTAGGAAAAAAGTGATGTACTCAACAATTGTAGGAGCATTTAATCATAGTCTATCCTAACTAGAATTTAAACTGCGTGTTGTCAAGAAAGTTTCCATCTGTAGCATACCAATCCCAAGCTGACTACATGCAGTTTTAATCTTCCATTCATTCTTTTTTGTGTGGCTTTGGTGGTGTTAAAATTTAATCCTCAGCAGTTACAGTGTATTAAGTCTATATGTCTCTCTTTTCTTTGCATGTCCTACTTTATTACTGGCAACAGATTTTGAAATATCCTGAAAATCTGTGTTTCCTAACGTGGGGATGATTGATAAAATACCTTTCTACCAAATGGGTAGTTTAAGAAAGTTTCCTCTCATCTTTGTTGAGCTGCTAAATACTTAGCAAAATTAATTCCCTGTAATATATATTCCTATTAGATGTACACGTCTTTGATAGGTAGCTCTCAAAAACACCCTGCTGATTTAAAAGGATTTTTCATCCAGTTGTGTTCATAATGTGTCACTCATACTGGTGTTATCTATGTTACATCACAAACACAAATGAATTTTGTACACTAATATTAAGAGCAATGTATGCCATTTTCTGTATTGCAAAATGGTACAGAATAAGGACAAAATAAGCAAATTTATAGATTTTCAGGTACATGTGACAATTCTGGGAATTTTACACCTGGAAAAGCTGGCTGGCACAAGAGCAGAGGAATGACAAAACCACTTCCAGTGTGGAAGAGAGGGGATAGGGTGGGTGTGTTACTCCGTGTCAGACAAGCACTCAGGACGAAGGTAGTGTTGAAGCTGGTATGGTTCACCACACAAGGGTTTTATTTTGTGGTGGAAAATCTAATCTTTCCGAGACCATTTCTCTTGGGTATAAGTCTGAAGTCTGCTTTATATTGGGAGATTGGCATGAAATCCACAGCACTTAAGAGGATAAAGGCCTTTGTCTCCAAAATGTACATTTTTTTTGGACTATAAAGGCAGTGGAACAAGAAATGGTTTTAGGTATATAATGTTAAGATCCGACCCTGTAATCCTTTCTCAAGTAACAATATGTTATAGATCAATTTTATTGATTCATTTTTGTTTTCCATGTGTTTTAGAAGATTCACTTAAAAAAAAAAGGAAACCTTCCACATTTAACTAATGATTAAAGAATTACAAAAAGATGAATTATAAGGACCTACTCCAATTAGCCAGACTGACATCTTCTTCTGGTTCCTCTGTACACACCATTTGGTTTCTGGGAGAAGCATGGGAGACTTTTTTTTTTTTTTTTAAAAATACTATTTCTCTTATTGCCTTTCTCATTTACGTGGTCATTTAAAGGAATCCACAGCCTATTTATACCTTAGGAAATTGGGTAGCTCTTCAGCTCCAAGATACACTAAAGAATATTTTGAGAACTGTTGTGCTTATTAAGTAATGTGCAATATTTGGTGCTCTTCTTCCTTAGAATATTACAAAAAGTTGGATAATAAGTATAGCAATAGATAGATAATAAATATAGATAATAAATACAGATTTATTTATATATATATTTATAGATAGTAAATGTAGTCCCTCCCCTGGGGTTACATAGGTTTTGATCAGTTGAGGTTCTGGCTTGATACGTGCAGGTGAATTTGTTTTGTTCCACCTCAGTGTAGTAGATCTCGTCAACAGTTTTAATGGTTATGGGGAATTGTATGTATTTGGAAAACCTTTGAATGTTTTGATATCTATCAAATGTAAGTACCCAAACTGCCCAGCGCAGGCAGTCAGGCTCTGCTTTCCAAGAGAACCATGGCCACTGATGTTTTAGAAATCACTTTCACTCCTCAGAGAAAAAAAAACAACAAAACAGAGTATTTCTTCTGGTTGTGGTAAGCTATGGGGGAAACCAGCCCTCGCACTTTACTGAGCTCTCAGGTCCCTTACCAGCACAGATAAAGAACTGAGGCTTTTCTGTTCCTTAAATGACTCATTTTGATGGTCATTTTGCTGGCCAAACACTGATACACTTTCATTCAGATGTCGGGTTCAGAGCGAACGATGTGCAGCGTATTGCTGTGGGATGCAGTTTTTGTCTCTGTAGCAGCGTGATGCTTTGGCCATCCCTCCTCCATTTCTGTTAAGGCACCTCCTGGAATCAGCCTGAAGCTGCTTTTAAAAGGAGCCAGCATCACTTGGATGTGGGTGAGGTGCAGCACTTGGGGAATTGCTCCCAGCTGGTGGAGAAATGATTTCCAAGCAAGCTGGGTGGCTCCTTAACCACTCTTCCCAGTAGAATTGAGCTAAAATACATAGAAATTGTTGCTTTGACAAATAAGCTAATAAGCCACTCAAGTTGCTTTATGTACTGAATGCAGTTGCTTGACAGTTATTATTATTTTCTAATTATATTAAGTTATAAATTATTAACAAGTGTTTAATTTCAGTCCAAACAGAGCCCACAAAAGGGATTTGTACGGTTATGAATTGCAGCAAAATGCAAAATTGTTGAGCTTTTAGTATATGCAAACTTGGAGACCCTGGTTATTTCTCCCTCTTTCAACAACCAGTCATGAAACTTTCTTGACCTTTTCACCTTTCAACTTTATTTGAACTTGGAAAGAAGACTTGTGAATTGTGGAGAGGGGGAAAAAAAAAAAAAGGGAAAGAAAAAGGGGAGGGAGAAGGTCTGATTATACGTTACCGTAACAGTAATACTAGCAAAATAATCCTCCTCTTGTGCATGAGTGTCTGCTACTGCGAGCGGCGGGGTAAGAAGCTCACATGACATGCCTAGAGGCTAATGCTGGCCTATGCTTATTTCCCCCCCCCTTCTTTTTTTTTTTTTTTTTTTTTTTTTTTTGTACATATTTAAACAAAGGCTGATTATCCAAACAAGAATTTGGACTGCATCAACTGGACCAGTTAAATTATAGTTAGTAAAACTTGGCGCCTTCGGAGCTTGGAATGTTACAATTACAGCTGGATCCTCATTTGTTAGGCAGCCTTACAAAATAATAAAAGTGGAGATTTTTATCTTTATAGGACATAGCTTAACTCTTTGAATACAGAGAACTAAGTGCCAAATGTTGCAGTTACTGCTTAGACACACAATTTCGGGCCAATAAACATGATTAAAGAGTTGTGTCCATGCTACTTGGGGCGCAGGGCAAAGGGAGCTGCTTTGCCAGCACTCAGATGGATGTTGTGGCACTTGGAGTGGACATTCATTATCCTCCAGGATTTCTCTGAGAGAGGGAGCAAGGGCACAGCAAGCAGTTTGTTGTTTGATCTCTCTTATCTTGCTGCTGTCTTTTTAACAACATTGCTGTATTTTTATTTTCATTTCTTTTCTTTTTCTCTTTTCTGTTGCTATGAAAAAAGCTTGTGTCGGTGTAAGTTCTCCATGGTCCCTGGAGTTGGTCTGGTTTTCACCTGTCAGGTGGGCTGGAAAACTGTCTTCAATATGGTTTTCAAACCATTAGCAAACTTTTCAGTGAGCCCCCCAAGCCCTACAAGCTTTCTCCCCATCGCCGTCCTCGTGGGACTGCTCTGGGGTGGGTTGGTGGCAGGGGACGTGCAGGCAGAAGTTCCATTTCATTTGAACAAACTCCTGTTGACCATTCCGGACTTGTTTTCCCTTCTCTCATCCTACAGAGCCAGACTGGCTTTGGTTAGTCACTTGTAAAGCCAAACTTTGGCTTTCTGGTTGTGTAATAGATAGCTCTGGTTGCCAGTCGGAAAATGAAAGTTCTTTTTCTAAAATTAAACAAAGAGTTCTTATCATAAACCCAGAACAAATCAATGCCTTTGCATTAACTCAGGTGGAGCAGGGCCAATTTAGAGCTCTCCCCGACCTGCCCACTGGTGGGTTTGTGCACAGGTTTGTCTCCGTTGATTGTTTGCGTTTTCCGAAAAGCTTGTTGGGTAATAATGATTGAAACTGAAGCAATCAAGACTATCCAGAATGTCTGCAAGAGCCCACCAGCTAGATGATGTTTACCAGGCTATGCCAGGAGTTTTATCTTTTGTCTTCTTTGCATAGTATGGAAATTAGCATTCATGAAAGCGTGAAAACGTTTATTTCCTTTAATGTGACAGATGAATCGTGTTTCAGTATACGTTTGCATCAGTAGAGGCAGATAATATGGAGAAGATGTAATTGCTGCAGTCAGGATACCATGGGAGCCATGAGAGTGAGGAGTGGGTACTTTTGGATGGAAGGACATTGCTTTTCTTACATACAAGCTGAGAAGTTAAAGATTTTTAATCAAGATAAACTTGCAGATTCGTAAGGTACAACTTAGTCTGGAAGGAGTGATACTAACTGGGAATAAGAAAGACCTAAGGAAAAATTGTGAGTTAATGTTTACTCTTTTATTACTATTTTAATGGAATGACTCTACAACATGACCTTTCAAATCGTAGCTGTTTTCAGTGTTTGTGTGCCACAGGCCCATGGAAAGCCCTGGTGGGTGTCGCCTCCTGCGCCCTCATCGCCCGGAGCTCTGGGCTGGGCCGGCTCCCCGCTCAGCACGGAGCCCAACACAAGGGCTTTGTAGTCAAACATTCAGAGTTTTCCATGGTTGTGGCTGGAGGAAGAACTCTGTGCTCAGGACTTCAGGCAACAGCCGCTTTCCATAAAGCTCTTGGCTCTGTTGGGGACCATTGAGCCTGCAGGAGGAGGAACCAAAACCTGGATTCTGAGGGCAAATGTCTGGATTTTGTCTTTTTCAGAGGATACCTGATGTGTATATGGGAGACAATCAAAGGTTTCTTCTCTCAGCTGTGGGAAGGAGTCTGGTTCTTGCTCTGTGTTCCCCTGGTCACCTCCTGTTTGCTTAGTTCCTAGCCATTGAGAAGAAGTAGGGATGCCCTGAGTAGTCTTTTTCATGTGAAAATATTTAATTTCAAGCAACAGTATTTGATTTCTGGCCAGAAGAAATCCTTTCTTTATTACATCTGCCGTCCTTGCTTTTTTTCTGTATTGAATAGACTCGCCTTATGCCACAGTGAGATGAGTGAAATAGTGCTTTGCTGATTTAAGGGTCCCAGGTTTACAACCTAGATACAAACATCTGTAGTACCTGGAATACCCATCAAGAAAATATCATTGATAGTAACACAGAAACGAAAGGTCAGCTGATCCAGTAGGTATTGCAGATGAGATGATCACCTCGCTGTTGACAGAGGGAATCTAAAATTTTAGAACCTGTCTTCAGACAGTCTGAATATATTTTCAGCTGCCAAGAAGTCAACAGGAATGATCCATGGATAAATGAGAGCAATGTTCTATGTCTGCAAGAGACAGTTTCCGTTCAGCCACCTTGCTTTTCTGAAACACTACGAAACAGCCTAGGAGCAGACATTAGGTAGCCAATATTGTATGCAGAAATTATTCCTTTATTTTTCTCATCTGTGGTCTGATCGAATTCATCTTCTCTTTTTCCTTCTTCTGTTCACTAGATTTATTCCTGGATCAGCAAGGGGGTGAAGGAGAGGAAGCAGAGCAGGAGTTAGTTGCCGTTTCAGAGGTCTTTCTGAACTATAGTTCCCACCCTCTTTTTCTTTTGTGTGTTGTGGTTTTATTGTGAATTAATCTTCACTTTAACCTTAAAACAATTCAGATTAAATAACAGAGAAAGAAAAGAAGAAAGTTCATGGTATATGAGTCGAAGTGAGAAGAGGTCCTTGGTAAAATTTCATCAGGCAGTTAGAGCTGCTTAAGAAAGAAAAGAGTATTTCTCATAGAGCATGAGTCGTATTTGCCATTAGGAAAAGGAGACACTGTCCCTCATTGTGATCTGATGTACAGTAGCTGCTGCAGGAGCCCATGAGACCATCTCCCTGGTACGGGCACTCTCAGGCTGTTTTCCTGTAAAGAGTGTTTTAAATTGATCGTGGAAGTCAAAACATGAAACCTTTCACAAAAACACCCATTATTTAAGAAAACAAAAAGAATAGATTCTGAACTATTTTGTCACTGAGGCTATTGCTACAGGAGCCACTATTGATGCTCCAGATGCATTATAACAAACAGAATTATGTTCAATTTATTTCACTTTAATTAATCTTACCCATTATAAAATGGTTTCCTTGAGCATACAAGAACCACTTAAAAAGTTGCATTTTTGTCTGTGTTTGAATTTCTCAGGAATGGTTGATGCACACACAAAAATAGCTGTAGCCTTCCAAGGCTGAGAGGGGTACAAATGGTTTGGGCTTTGTTTAAATCAGATTTCTCAGTCATAGTCTTGGGTGAATGGAACAGCAGCCAAGTCTGTTGGTTCTTGTGGGTTGATTGTTTGTTGGTTTAAGCTTAATTAAAATAACTTTTGCTTAAGAAGAAATGGGGAAAATTAGGTTTAAATGTCGATATCTATGTTAACTCAGTAATGCTTCTTTTTCTCTCACGAATTGTGTTTGGAATGGAGGTTTACATAGATGGCCATAGCCGAAAATAATAAGGAAATTCTATTTATGCCACAAGTTAAGAATTCCCATCACTGGCAAATCTTAATTTACTTCTTCATCTGATTTCTGATGGGAAAAATCTAATTGCTTTTGTACTGGAAATAAAGTTGATTGAACTCAGAATTTTTCCAGCGGCTCAAAAGGTTATTTCCCAAGCAGTGCTCTTTTACAGACTACAGTGCTTTTTATTTTATCTGCTTCTTTCAGCAGATAAATGTTCAGCATAAATATACATAGGGAAAACAAGCCTCATAATACTAATTTGTAATAGATGTCTTGATAGGTGGAACATTATTTGACTTTCAAAATTTCACGTGGAATCTCTTATTATAGATGTGATGGCAGTAACACCCTAGGGAAGAAACTGTGTGATATAGAGGTCAGCTAAATCTAATTTCTGTGGGTTTCTGTGTTTCATATAGAGCTCTGTAATTTCTTTCTAGAAGAGAACACTTGAGGACTTTTGCTGCCTATAGGAACTGTTCAATCAGTATTGACATTCAACTTGTCAGGAGCACATTCTTAGAAGTACTTACTCTAGAGGTCCCTAGTCTTTGTCACAGTGTCAGCCATGGAAAACGGGGATTTATTTGTGATTTTTAATTTTCTAATGAATTACAGAATTTCTGTTTGGTTTAGGAGGCTAAAAATAGAAAATAAAAAGTTCTTTGTCTTTTTGTTTCATAGAATCACAGAATTTATTCACATTTATGCTTTGTAGTGATTTCAGTTGACCTGAGGATTACCTGTTGGGGAGACGAGAGCTGATCAAAGGCCAGCAGCTTTTTCATTCTGCACAGTTTGCCTTCACAAACCTATTTAATACGATCAGTGAAAACAAGGTTTACTTGTGAGATGTCCAACTCTTTCTGGTTTTGGCAAACTCAGAGCTATTTGGAGACTTGTGCTGCTGGAGGAAAGCTTTGCTTTTTGTCGCAATTCCAGGTAGAAAGGTTCGAAGCAAGGGTGGTATTCTTTAAACTGTAATCAAACTCTTCAAACCTCAAAGGTTTATACCAAAAGCAGCATTTGAAAGCTTAGGTAAATTTTCCTTTTACCAGAGCCCTTTCACAGAATTTATTTTCCCATCACTTGGGCAAATTCCACTCAGTTATTTCAACCAGTGTGAATGGATCCACCCTCAGAAACGATTGCCGTGGGTAATGGTGCTGGATTTTGTAGCCATGAGGAAGAGCACATTGCTGAGAATGAATCAAACCTACACAAATGACTGAGGCTGGGTTTGCTTTACTTGGAATTACTGAACTGGTGGAATTACATAACTCGAGAAACCAGTTGGGTTTGTAATTACAGTAACGTTTTTGCCAAGTTACTTTCAATGTAGCAGGTTTAAACGGATCCAATTAGTAATGAAATTGGTGTAATTAACCTAGCTGTTAATTAAATGTGTGCCCGCGCACTGCCTTTCAGTCGGTGTTTTGGGGTAGGGCTTTTTTTGCACTATGCTCTTACAGAAAGCAAATATCTCTCTGTATAATCTTTATTTCAAGCATTTGTGATGAGACTCTCTCTGCCAATATGACCTTGAGGACAACTTTGCTGATTCCTGGGGGCCTGGACTTCTTGTGGCTCTGAGGTCCCGGTGCTGAGGAGCACTCAAGGGGTGACCTTTGCCATCACAGTGCCAACAGATTAACTGGCACATGGAACGAATTTACTCTTTGAAATAATAAGGACCATGATAAACACTTGACAGGGTTGCCCATGACGTGGCTTGTTGAGTGTTCAGAGGACAGAGTCATCCATGACTGGTATCACTGCAAAACTTAAATTGATACCACCTCAGGGAAGGCCTGGAAGAAATCCTCCAAGGCGAGGGGAGCTCTCTTCAGTCTGCAGAGATGCTGGTTAAACTCATGTGTGCAGCATTATGGAAAATTTTACTTAGCAGTTGCCTTCCCCATAGTTGATTAATACAAGATTTAAGTGTTCCCAGTCCATTAATCTTCGCAAGCACATCTGCATACTGAAAAATATTTTTAAAAACAACATAAAAAAATTACAAGCACTGATAATTTTGAAGATAAAAAGATCTAAAAGAGCAACGATAAACTGCAGTTCACTTGCATTATGTGAATCCCAATGCAGTGTGAGAGAGGGGCTTTGCCATTTAAAAGATTTTAATTGCATAAGAGTAGAACTTTGAAAAGTGGTTGTTCTCCAAGCACTGAATGCAGTTCCCACTGTGAAATGTCCTGGCCTGCACTGTGTCAAGTAATAGTATCTTGCAAGTCAAGAAGGTATTAGGGAGGTGTTGGAGACATCACAGGAGGAGTTAGAGTTAATGTTGGGAGGTTGAGAAAGCTAATTTTCCTGAAAAGAACCTCATAGTGAAGGTGTGTAAGAACCAAATAGTAGGAAAGCAGGCTTTGGTATTTCAAGGAGTGCATATCTAAAACCAGGATAGCTAGAGCCATTCTTTTTGAGCACATTCCTTGATACAGATACGATAACAGTGATGTCCAGATGCCTGATTATTCCTGAGAGAGAGTAGTTTTAAGGGTTCCTGTCATCTATTGAAACTGCAACTTAATGAACAACAAAACCCATGGATAGTTTTATGACCCTGGATTTCTATTTGTTTTATCAAGTAGTTTTGTAGTAAGGAGATACCTTTAAAGCCTGCCAGGTAACTTTGTGATTCCCATCCCATTTATCCCAGAAGTACCAAAAGACCTTATTGTACAAGGCAGTGTCTGCTTCGAGGGCAGGCGATTCGGCACGATAAAACGTCGTAGACTTTGCTCTTCACTTTCAGTGGGGAATTGCACTGGGAGGAAATTCGGAGCAACCACAGACCCACCTTCTCTGGGTGGCTTGGGCTGAGGTGATGGGGCAGGGGGCAGCTGTAATGTCTCCAATGGCTGCCACGAGGTTTGCCAGCACGGCTCTGCTCCGAGTTCCTGTATCCCTCCCCAAGCCAAGCACATCCAGCCGCGATGGGAGCAAAAAGAATCTGGGAAATTCGGTTTAGCCCTTATTTAGATCAGGTTTTTACCAAGAGTAGCTGGATTCTAAGTTCATTTAAAGAACTAATTTTCTGGATCCGAGAGTTTTTATAGTGAGGGGATGTTGTGAAGAAGTTGTTTATAATGGAGTTTATCTTAGACTGAAACTGTTTGCCAGCCTAATATTGGGAATGGTCTGAAAAGCCTTACTGTGGTGGTAGCTTAAGGAAGGGGACCAGGGTGGGGGAGAAAACCTAATAAAAATAGCTGAGATCATTCAACAGTTATCAAGAAACAGATACTGCAGTTTTATAACAGAGAGCACTAAAAGTATATGCACTCTTAAAAGGCAATTAAAATGTATACTCCAAAACTATAAAACATTTTCTTTTCATCTGGAACATTGAGGGCAGATTACAACACATTAATAACGTTTTGTTTAGAGTTCAGTTTCTGATGGCTTCCAAATGCAGTCTGTGTAGATTAACCAGAAGGAGTCCAGTTCTCTCTCTCTCTTTTTTTTTTTTTTTTTTTTTTTTTTTAAGAGAGCTTGTAAAGGAAAGCAATGTGGTAAGATTGTTATGAAAAGCTAGTGTATTTAGGAAATAGCACTTAGCAGGGTCTCTCTGAATGGCTGCCAGGTCAGGAAGCTGAAGTGCAAGGCTTGGCCCTCGTTCAGGCCCCCCAGTCCCGGCTCCTTGACCACACAGTACGTCAGGAGCATGTCACGGCGAGCCAGGAGCTCCGCCACGCCTCCGCCGCTTGGCACACGCACTTTCACATAACCCAGGGCTCCGGGGGGGAGGGAGGCACGCTGGGGGCCAAGGGAACAAGCTGCTTTGCTTTTTTTTTTTTTAAATAGAAATGGATAAATAAAAATAAAAAGCCTGGGAATGGAGCGGTCGGTCGGTCCCGGTGCTGTGGTTAGCAGCGTGGGCTCAGCAGGGGTGGAGGGAGGGGTGATGGCACCTGGGACACTCGTCCTCGTGTGAGCTGCACCTCTTGGTACAGGAACTGAGCAGTATGAGGGTGTTGTCCCAACAGGACACATATTACACGGAGAACCATCACGGGGGGCTGAGCAGCAAGGCCGGGCTGTGGGCTGCGAGGCCGCAGTCTCCTCTGCTCCTCGCTCCAGGCCTCCTCCTCTGTCCCAATGTCCCAGCCCACCCTGTCTTGAAGGGGCTTTCAGGTGCTGGGCTGTGGGAGCAGAGCACGGCCCCTGGGCAAGGTGTGAGCTTGGGCCAGGGAAGCCTTCGGGGCACACGGGGCTGAGGAGAGGCCAGGGAAGCCATCGGGGCACACGGGGCTGAGGAGAGGCCAGGGAAGCCATCGGGGCACACGGGGCTGAGGAGAGGCCAGGGAAGCCATCGGGGCACACGGGGCTGAGGAGAGGCCAGGGAAGCCATCGGGGCACACGGGGCTGAGGAGAGGCCAGGGAAGCCATCGGGGCACACGGGGCTGAGGAGAGGCCAGGGAAGCCATCGGGGCACACGGGGCTGAGGAGAGGCTGCCGCGGCCGACAGGCGCCTCAGCTCTGCTCCTGCCCCCAGATTTCATCCACTGAGAGCATTTCTTCTCAATATAACCATGCAAGTGCTCATTCTCATCCCTAAGCATTCCTTCCTGCTCGTTTGAATAACAGTACCGAGGGAAAACAGCCAGTTTAATCCTCGAGGTGTGTACCAAGTTCCTGTAACCCTGCCCCTTTGGACACTTGCTGCGCCTTCTCCAGTGAAGCCTCGAATTGCGTGTTGGGCCACAGCTTTGTCCCCTTTCCCTCCCCATCCCCCTGAAGTCACAGTCCCAGCGTTCTGAGGAACTCTGGCTGAGCCATGTGTGCGGGTCAGGATTGGGTTTGCCTGGTGGGTCAAAATTCAGAGGAGTTGGGGCATCCCAATAACCCTAACGCTGTTTGTGTGCGTACATCACCCAGTGCTTTGAGTCAGTGCAGCACTTCGGTACAGGATTAGTTCATAAAACCGTGACTGCTGGTGACTTTTTCATTGTGTTTTGTACTGGGGAAAGGTGAAAATGAAAAGCACTGCTGCCCTGGCACACGGTGTAATTCTGCAGGATCTCTGTTGCGCAGATTTCCTCCGTTCTACCTTGCAGCCCACTCTGTGGAAACCCACTGGGCATTAAGTAGAATAATATGGCAGAGAAGCTTTTATTTTTCTGAAATACTGCAGCTATATATTTTGTTTTAAATGCAAAAGGAAAACAATTGCGCTCCAGTCGCTCCTTCAAGACAGAGCTGTCCTTTGGCTGTGCTTTATTTGACTCTGTAAGTAAATGCTGATCATATGTACAGGCTCTCAAACTGCTCTCTCACCCTTAGAAATGGATCCCCTGGTTAGGAAAAAAAAAAAATCTGCTTTTCACAGCCATGAAGTTCACTTCAAAAATATTTTTACAGAGAGCTGAGGGGGGATAAAACGCATGGTTTAACACTTGGTATACTAACAACTCCTGCCTTGCTTGGGAAGAGCGTTGTGTGTTACGAACATGTGATGCGTTACCAACTCGTGCGTTTGATGGGAAAAATCTAATAAATTGTCATTACTCAGAACTGAGTAATTATACACAAAATTAAATGTGTGTGTATGTGAGAGAGGAACTTTATACTTGTTATTGGTTTCAGACAGTGACTCATTAAGCCATCCTAATGCCTCGGATATGCAGCAGAAGACTCTAAATGTTAACACTTACATTCTCATCTCCATACATGAGGATTTGAACACATAATTCCTTGAGATGAGTCTATACCTCTTGATTTTTATTTCTAAATCTATGCTAAACTGGCAGATGTCAGGGAATAGCTTTTAGCATTTTTCATTTAGATTCTGATTAAAAGATAAGTTGGTGGGTTTGTTTTTTTTTCTTAAAACCAGCAAAACTAATTATTCATGAGCGCAAAAATCATCATCCCCGACTAACAGACGTCTCAGTTTAGGGTCAGCAGCAGATAATGTGAGGTCTGTAACAACTGTTGGATCGTTCAAAATGCTTCTGAGTCCCGGCATGGTGTTTCTGGTTTTCATTATCTGAAGGAATAGAGGAGAGGAGAAAGTTCAGGGAGCCGCTCCTGCCGTGGCTCCCACAGTGGCCGCGCACCCGCGGTGACTGCCGCGGCGGTGGCTTGGTGGGACGTGGGTTTGCTCGAAGCTGCAGGGATTCCTTTGCTCCTGACTTCAGCAACCACACGATCATTCCCAGGGACTGAAAAATTGAGAAATGAGAGGGGGAAAGAAATGTTTTTTAGGCTGTTCCAGGGTGACTGAATTCCTTCAGCTGCCTGTGTACTTGAAGACCTATTACTGGAATAACGGTTTTCCCGTATTTATTATTCATATCCTGTCCAGTATTGGTTATTTGTCACCACACCTTCATTACTGTCAGGAAAGTTGTTCTCCACTGGCAGGATGAAAACGTATTCAGTTTCTGTGCTGTATTCCTGTTTTGCTTCCCAACGTTGTGCAACACCTGGAACTGTGATCCTGCGGGCAGTCAGCAGCGGTGTGGAACCCGGCTTGTATCGCCGGGCGCTCTCTAGAATCCATGATCTGAAGAAAAAAACCCGTGTCTGATTTCATTAGCTGAGAGTTCATAATCCAATTATTTTATTTTTAATTTCTCTTTCCTGAGCTCTTTAACAGATGCTGCTTCTTGGCCCTCTGACAGAAGCCTTTTAGCCTTCCTTATGAAAATCACAGATTGCAGCCTTGCGTGTGGGTATTTCTTGAGTTACACAGTTAACCTGAGAAGGCAGAAAAAAGGCATTATTTCATTGCTACAAGCTGCCAGCTCCTTGCAAATATTTTAAAGGTGTGGGTGCGTGTGTTGCTCTTGTGTAATATCAGTTCCCTGTGATTTTGTAAACAGAACCCTGTGAACCCTGAGTATCCCAACTGCGGTGTAAAGGCAAAACTAAAATTACTCATTTAAGGTCATCTGGTTTTTACTGACACACCAAAGGTCTTGGAGAGAAGGAGTGAGCAAGCATCATATTTCTCAAATACAAAATTTTACAGTGGGAACGTGTTATAAAACATTCTGCCAGTGTTGTTTCCCTTGGGATTTAGAGTGAGAGACATGAAGGCTGACAACTCTCTTCCTGTTGTAGGTCAGAGCTTCAAGGAACTCTGTAATCTTCCCACCAGCTTTACTCTCTCCTGGAACTCACGGTTAAAATTAGATGCTGGCTCAACTTTCGCAGTTCAATTTGAAAGCTTTCAGAGGCAAAGTAAAACAACTGCCGAGGAGAGCTTTCTCACAGTGCCATTTTGAGAAGCCACTTTGTACAGAGTAACATGGTTTCGCTAACCGACGGGTCTCGTGCATAGATGTTACCATAAATCATGATTAACAGGAGAGGCAACTGGGCATCATGGAAATAATCTCTGGGCGCGCTTTGTCTTACAACGAGGTATCTTTCTTTAGGATATTACATTACCTTTTGATTTGATTTTTTTTTTTTCCCTTACTATTTCACCTCCTGCCCCAACGTTTGTCAGTGACAGAGGTGCATGAGCAGCTTGCTTCTCCAGCAGAAGGCAGAAGATCAAACAAACACGGGGAAAAGAAAGGGTGACGAGGCCTTCCAGTGCGTGATATGAATTATGAACTGCTGAACCAAGGGTTAGGCTGGAGTTCCAGCGACAGGGGAAAGCCTCAACCTACAGTATGGCAGGCTGAGGTGTTCTGCTTAGTCTCTGCTGCAGGATGCTGTGCCCGTCCCACCCAGAACCCAGCCTGCCTTGATTACCCCTTTTATTTGGGACGCAAAACAGCTTGTAAATTTTTTTATCATTCCTTCCCAGATTGCGTGGAGTGTATTGTAGCCTTTCCTTTCCTTTGGCCACATCTGTTTTCCAAACTCATTACTTTCATGTTATTAGGTTCATTTAGAAAGTTGTGTTTATTTCTATCCCATGAGTTTATTTTTTATCTTTTGAAATAATGCAGTGACTCCATCAAGCAGTGATTTATTTTAGAAAAAACGCCATCTACCAATTCTTCCTGCATTTTAATTATTGCTAGCACCAGCTTTGTCAGCTGACTGATGTCACCATCAGCACTGGGGACTGTTCAGAGATGCTGTGCTGGGAATACTATTTGTAATTTCCATTACTTGTAACGATAACACAAATACTTACTGTAATTTAGAAGGAAGCTCTCCTGAGAAGAGCTCTCTGTCTCACTACTTGTTTGCACAGTACCTAGCATAACACTGGTCTAATCCTGATTGAGGCTGACAGCTTTTCCTTAACACAAATATTAAGCTGAGCCCGTGGCCAACCTAGCAGCTATCCGAGGACACTCCATTCCTGAAACGTGGGTGACTGTCGCTTCCGACTCTCATCATCAGTCCTGTCTTGCTGTTACCTTCTGGTTTTGGCAGGTCTGTGTGTGTTAGTTTTGCCACCTGTAGTTTCTCTTTCCAGTCTCTTAGCGGGGTGTTGGGGGACTGGCTGCTTTTTGTTTGATATTGATGAAATGTCTCAAAGATTTGCCTGGACGGGGCAGGTCCAGCAGTAAGTGGTGAGCACAAATCCCATGCAGCGACGCGAGGTGGGGTTAGCAGAGTTCTCATGTCTTTAATCCAGCCTGGAATTTAAGATAAGGATACAAAAACACACCATATGCTGTTTATCATTAATTTCTCCTTTTTGTCATCACAACTATAGGCACTCCTTAGATAGGAGAAAATTATTTATATGCAGTTAATCACCGTCAGAAATGCAAACTCTGTGGAGGAGCTGCCCGTTGTCTTCCCAGTCGAGATGAGAGGGACAAAGGAAGGGAGGAAACATCATCCAACCTGGAGCAGCAGCTTTGCTGCCAGCCTGGGTGCCTAGCTTGAGGAGAACCAGCCAGGTCTCTGTAGGCTGAATTCTGTTAGAGTTTGGGAACAGTTTGTTACACCAAAGGTGTTTTTTGGCTCTGTGGATCAGTGCATAAATCACTGGAGATTTATAGCTGTTTGTGTGTAAAATGTACATCCCAAAGGCACTCTGAAGGTATTCACAGTAAACTTCTGACTTCATTCTCCATTGGCATGTCTTACATAGAGGTTGGTTAGATTAGTACAAAGTGGCCTAAAATTGTATTTTCTCAAAACTTGCACAGTTTTCTCATTATTGTCTTCAGGTGCATTTTTTTTATTCAAGATGAAGGCATTAGATGTTTTGGCTTATAAACATTTGTTACCCATTAGGATACAATAACCTATAGTTGCAGTGCAGGAGAAGCCTTTGGCAACTGTAAGCACTTGCTGGTTATTAATGCCAAAGCTGTAAAAATTAAAATAGGAAGTCACTGCATAGGCTCTGAGCATTAGCGTTGTTTACATTCCTAATTTGATTCACATATTAACCACAATTAACGTGCTAGCTACATTTCAAGCATATGTTTGTTCCATCACAGGATGCTTTTTTTTCTCTTACGCTTTCCTCCAGATTATTCTTAGCTGGAAAACCTTTTAACAAATTCAGACAGTGGGGAAAGAATTGCTGTTTGCATTATCTGAGGGAATATATTTATTGGAATGGGGTGGGGGTGTTCTCTGCTGGGTACTGGTGTGTTAGTGCTTCGTGGACTTCTATAAATCTTCAAGCACACGTTCAGCTCTGGTTGGGGGTGAGTTTCCTTCTACGTGAAGCATTTGCTTTTTCCCTCTCTCTGGCACTCCCAGATGGAGATGGTGTTCTTGGTTGCAACTGGAATAATAATAATAGTTCCCTGTGAGTCACATCCACTGCTTCAATCCCAGTTTCTCCCTATTGCCAATAATCCCTCATTTCTCACCCCACCCCCCTTGCTCTGAACTCCCTTATCCCCCCCATTTTCTTATGTAGCCCTGTGGGCTATGGAAGGATTAATTGTACCAATAAACACAACTTTATTTTATAGTTTTATAGCATGATTAGCTATCAAATACTCTGTACTAAAATAACATTTGCTAGGCTGTTTCAAGACAAAGTTTTGTTAGGCACAGTGGGCCTTTAGTCCCCCGAGGAGTTCAGCTAACTAAATATAATATTAGTTAACATATTTTACTGATGTTAAGAAAATACTTCTGCACTACAAAAGCAATCCTTAGCCATCGTATTCAGTTCACAGTAGTGGCTGTTTCCCTTTGTACGTAGTTTGTAAACTAGTAGGAGAAAATTTGGTTGATTAATTCTGTTCCTCATAGTTTTTAATGGTGATAAATATATTTTATTGGAAATTCCAGTTAGTGTTACAGACAAAGCTTGATTCTGTCATCCTGTCATCATGCTATTAATTAAGATGTTATAGGAAATAGTTGTTTACGTAAGCTTTTTAGAGCTAACATTTAGGAACAGCACTTCATCCCTCTTGTGCCATTTTCCCACTGATCTAATTCCACTGCCTTGGTGGGGCTCTTCTAGATTTATTTCTGATACAGTTGCCTCACTCCATGCCAAATATGAGGACCTTTGTAAAATAACCAGGAACTGTATGGTTTGTGCAGTGAAGGCAGGCTGGGATTTTTTTAAAGATATTGAACTGAGATGTCAGCTCAGACAGACTCTAATGGTTTGGGGAAGATATATTCTGGACACTGGAGAAATAATTCTGATTGCCAAGTTGTGTTAAACTGCAGAATAATCTTCCAAGCAGTGGCAACCTCACAGTGTAAGATGTTTAAGGTGAGACAAGTGTTTTTGTAGAGGGCAGTACCACATTTGTGGGAGGGAGAGGTGAGATGGTCTAACGGGGCTTTTCAATTTCTGAATCCCAGTCGAGGTCAAGGAGCAGGTAGGTGTCCCTGGGATGGGTTGCCTCTGATCTCAAGGGCTGCTCACTGGGCAGTGTGGCTGTAGGATTCTTGCATGTTAAGGACTCTGAGAGTATAACTATCCAAAATCTTTTAAGTGACCAGACTGTTATAAAAAACATGACTCAGTGGCGCCTTTCCTTCTGTCCTCATAGTGTTGACCACCCTTTATGCTATGTTAGAAACTCATGTGGTTTGATCTAGTATAATCCAAATGTATTTAGTCTGTATTTTATTCCACTTTGTAAACACGTTTTTTCCATAGCTGCAAATGTCTCCACAATTATTTGTTTCAATTTGTAAATTGAACAAAAGGCTTTAATAAACAATGTCCTCAGGCAGCCTCTCCTCTTCTTCTCGTGAAGAAACATGATTTCTAAACCCAGCAGCCTGTAAACTCTTTAGAAATTCAAAGGGGAAACTTCCCCCATTTCGTTCAGCTTGGCCATTTAGAAGTTCAAAGTGCTTCTTGCCAGGAATAAACCATGCAGTAGAGTTTGTAAATAAAGTTTGGAATTACAAGTTGGTATTTCAGAGCCTACTGCTGGTGGCATTCATCTCATCCAAAACGTGGCACCGTTTGTGACAGCAGGAACTCAGAGCAGACCATAAGGCACTTGATTGCTTGATTCAGCATGCAGAAGATACACTGTGTAGCTAACAAAAATGTTTGATTTTATACTTCGGGTTTCTGCTTATAATTGCTAATATGTAATTAGACAAGTCTAAGCTCCATCAAGCAGCTTCTGGCTACAGATACTATAAACACACGAGCTTAGACGTCGCAGTGGAGCGGAATTGCCAGGCAGCAATGGCCAGGAGACTTATGACTGCAAAACTTTGCTGAAAATTAAAGCTTGTTTATAGGCTTCCCAAAGTCCACAGTTGGCTCACTGCATTTTAGCAGTACGTGAGACAATCTTTCACTTCCCTACATCCTAAGGAATTTGAGCTCAAGGATTCCCAAGTCAAAGGACAGGGAATGTTGTTTAAATCACTTTTATATAAGTGTATTATGTACTTACTCATGTGTGTTGATAACACACACACGCCCATTCATAGAAAGGAATTAAATCTACCAAACATTGGAGTGGTTACAAAAGAAAGCAAATCTTCTGCTGATTCACGTCAGCTTGTATCCAGGAGGGGCAGTCCTAAGGAATTTGAACTATCAAATGGCTATACAGTGGGATAGTGATATAAGATCTTATTCATATTTCATGCCACTTGCCTCCCTAAAGGCTGGATGCTCACTAAAAGACAGGCAGTACCTTGCTGGTTTTGCAGCCTCTTTTTTTGCATCATTTTGAGTTCTCTATGGGCTGTAACTAGGCAAAGAAACGCAACACAAATTGTAGGTAGTCTTTCTATGTAAGCTGTTGCTGTTAATTGAAAGAGAAGTATTAAATAACAGAGGGTTACTTGAAATAAACTTCTCAAAAGGGAGTGTGGTCAGGCTATGGTGGTGTTAGGAATGCTGCCATCCAAGGGCACAGAAGGGAAAAACAAACACGTTTTAAAAGGGTTCAGAGTCATTTTGTGATGCTGCTCTGGTTAAGACTTTAAATGGAAGACTCCGGTGCATCAAAGACGTGACAAGTAGATCTAATTCTAAAGCATTTTGATGTTAGACCTCGTGTTTAATTGGGGATCCACAGTTGTTTCAGAACAACAGCAGAAGTTTGCTCTAACTTGCACGGTTGATCCTTGCGCATCTGATTTTGCTGGGAGTAGAGCTTTGAGAGTTAACCAGTTAAGAGCTAGAGATTATCATTTGGTCTTCTGATGATGAGAAAATTGAGGCTGTATCTCAGGGAAAGTCACATATTATAAAAAAGGCAATGTGAATAGATCAGAACTTGGTTGTGGTGCACTGTTAGCAGTGATAGTGCTGCAAATATTCTGCTTTTAGCTCTTGGGTTCACCTTTTTATCCCCCATCCCACTAAAATATGACTTTATCCTATAAGCTTCCTAGATTTTTTCCATTGCATCTTCAAGAGTAAGAATTATTATTATTAAACTGTTAGCAGCTCAACTTTTCCCATATCAGAACTGTTGTTTGCTGCTGTTGTTCCCATGGAGTTTTGCTCAAGGAGGGGCTGTTTTTCACTGTGATCCATCATAATTTTATCTGCTAACACTGCGTGCCTTTCGGGGCTCTGGGTAGGAGCAGAACAGCTCACCTCAGGACAGCTGCAGAGATTTCCTCCTCCCCTGGCCACTGGCTTCCTGTCACCTGAAAATTCTCACCCAGCACGTAGCAGCACAACTGCTCTACAACTGCTGCGTTTCTTTGCTGGCATATTAAAGTAACAGGACTCTGAGCAAGTGGTTCATCAGTGGAGAAGCATGCTTAGGAATAACCATGATGGGTACGTGCTGTTCATTCAATATCAATGTTTGTCTGCACCAAATGGAGGTCCAGAGTGAACCCAGATGGGTGGCCAGCATACCCATTTGCATCAGCTCTCCAGCCTGGGGAAAAGAGAAAGTCATCTGCTGTTGTTAGTGCCACATGTTGTCATCCTCTCTAGATACAATAGTCATAGCAGTGATGCTTTTCTCATTTAGTGCTGAGGTTTTATTTTGTCTTCCAGCACTAAGAAATGTGTAGCTACCAGTCATGATCCTAGAGCAGAAATGGGGGCAGGCAGAAGAGTCTATAAGGGGGTTGTTTGCACCTTTCTCTCTTTTGATCATTGTTGGCTGGAACAACTTCTCCTTTCAGCATGTTTTTAGGTATTTCCTGATTGGCACCACGATAGTCATCACTGCTGTTGGTAAATCATGGCTCAGGTGAAGAAGCACAGATGTAATGGGAAGGGTTCTCCACTGCTGTTAAATTTGGTGCGTAAAACATCCTTCTGCTTGACAGCAGGAGTTTCTTGTGTCCTTTCCAAATCACTCCTTGAGATTTCAAAATTGATTTTTAGAACACAGGGATTGGAGTTTTGCTCACAGATCCCCAGCTGGTTTTCAAAACCCTAACCTTTTGTTGAAGATCAGTTTTAAATCTCTCTCCCTGGTACCTGTTGCAGACACACTGAGCTTTAGCCTGTTGCTATCTGCCCATCTAATCCTTGGCTTTTCTGTCAACAGGATGGATAGTTTTGTTTTGATCTCTTGCATTTCATGGGGGTTTTCACCTTATTTTTATAGACCTTTATCTGAGGAGGGAAGGGGTAATATATAGACTCCCTCTCTCACAACCTTTTTGCTCATTTTGTGCAAAATGTGGCGTGTGAGATTTTTGTTTTGGTTTTGGCCAGATTCTTCTCCCATTGACTTCATTGTTAGTGCTAATAAAACCATGGGAAATGTTTTGATGGATAGGAGATTGCAGTGACTTGAGGTTTAAGCTTTGATGCTATATTGGCTGCTGCATATAATCTTTGGTAAACCAAAGATAAAAAGCATAGCTTGTTTTAGAAAGTCATGGGCTTTTCAGAATGACGCTTGGCAAATTTCGATACTCTCATCGTCAAGTATTTGTCCACATATCAGTTGTTTTGTGCCTGTGTTTACACTCATTTTGCCTTAGGGCTTGTTTTACTAAGCTGGATAAAGTGTTTATTATGTGGCTTACAAAATATGTTCCTAATAGTATCCTAAACCGTGGTGCCACAGTGGCTAGGAGTTGTTCGAATCTCCTGTTGTGCAACAAAGAGCATGGCAGGTAACCACAAGCCATCGTGTTGGCTATCTTGGAGGGAGCCTGGATGATTGTGGTAGGGCAGGACTTCGCTTTCCGCTCTCTGGTCTCCCTCAACGTTAACTGTTTGCTTGGTTTGGCTGGTGGCTGCTGGCAGGATTGTCTCTTAGAGGGATGCCCAGAGCTTCATCTCTTCAAAAATTAGTGGCAAATTGCAGCAGCTCCACAGGGAGTGAAATTTTAATCACGACAGTGTCGAAACAGCTTGTCATGCTCGTTCTTTTAGCAGATTATATGGGGGGAGCAGTAGGTGAATGTCATCGCTGCTGCAAACCAGCACAGTTTACCCTTCAACCTTCCATTCTGGGTTGACTTGAAGCTGCTCTTGTTCGTATCCTGTTTATGTCAGTTGTGTGGACACTTACTAAAATTTAAGATGTATTTTGAGAGTCTCTTTCCGTCTCATGGAAGATGTTTCAGGATATCTCCCACATGTCATCTCAGATTGCTCTAGGTGTTCAGGAACTTTTTCACTTACAGATAGCTCTAACTATAGCTCATTTAGCAACTCTTACCTAATGGAGGCTTAAGAATTTATTCTAAAATGCAAGTTGGGATACAATCCTTCCAGAGCCTGAGTGCCTCCTGGAGATTCTGCTTGAAATAAATAACACTGAAGTTTGCTTTCCTTAATGCAATCATACGTAGGAAGGTAGGTCTTGTATTAAATTACTTTATACATGATAAGATGTGATTATAATAAAGGAGATTTGTGTTTACTATAAGAAGAAATGTGGTTGTATTATAGTTTAAATAAGTTATTTACATTTCAGATTTATTTTGGAGCAGTGTCCTTAGGCACTGGGTTTACACCAGGTACACATGTGCCAGGAGCTGTACAAAGAAAACAAGATTACTGTTGCTTCAGGAGCCTTGAGGGAAGTTGTGACTTCCCAGGTTGTGTCACTTCACTCTGCAGAACAGAAGTGTGTGTCACGTAGAACCTTGTCCCTTCACTAATTCCTTTGAGAATGAAGGTAAAAGCTGTGTTATTGGTTGTTCACCTGATCAAAACCGAGCGGGCTGTTTAGTAGGACCCCCTAAAAGGCATCTTAGGAAATCCTTTTTCCCCTCTTAGTTTTAAAATTTACTATTTCTACAGTGATATTAAATACAAGCATTTGTCTGACAGCAGGTACAACTGAGATCCGTGGCTGTGTAAATAATGTAGATCTAGTTGGCTTGGATAAGGTGCAAATTAGGATCACACGTCTGCTGGCGTGGAGTGATTTACATTCTCTAGTTACAGCAGTTAATTGTGGGGGCCCTGATAAGACTTGTTTACTGCCAGATCAGTTTGTCATAGGCCTGCTGAGCATCAGGACCTGGTGAATTAAGGGTTGATTACCTGTTCTGCATACTATTTCACATAAAGGGTTCAATGCAGAAGAAAATCAAAATGACTTCTACTTTCTGCTTCAGGATTGTAGACCTGAAATTCCTATTTCAAATTCTTCTCTGCAGAGACACCCAGGGAGCAGAAGTGTTAAAGGATTAAGTCTGCTAAAAATGCGTGTTTTGAAAAAGAATTTTTAACTGTTGACACCTTTTTGAGCCTAATGAAGTGTGGGATCTGGCAGTCAGCCCCTTTCACAGCATAGTGCTGCTTATCACCGTGCCTGCATGAAGTGACCCTGCCCGTTACAGAGAGTTTGAACAGTGTAAAGAAATGGCTGTAACCCTGGTCAGCCTTTTTTAGAGCTGGGAAATGAAACCAAAGTTCTTCTAAAGCCGGTCTCTAGAGGAGATTGCACAGATCACAGGGTCCATCCTTGTGAGGGACCAGTTCTTGCCTGTTTGGCCGTCAGGGACGGTGCTGGGAAGCTCTGTGGAAAAGGCAGCGCGTTCCCCAGCTTCTGTTACCTTTTTGGTGTAATTCCCACGGAGCAGAATGGGAGCAGTTCATCTCTGCTCCCGACCCTTGACTGCGCTCTTCGTTCCAGCCTGCCAAGTTTCCACTCCTTTTGTAGGCACATGCTCATGCATGGAGCTGGGAGGGAAAGGGCAGGAGCTGTGGGCGGCTCGAGCACCCTTCCTTCCCCAGGAGCAAAGGGTGAAGATGAAGGATGAGGGCCCATTCTGCCACTGGGCATGTGAGTGTGGGTGGTGTGAGGCATGACCTGTGATGCAAGTCCATCTCCTTCCTACTGTCCGTAGTGTTTTTCTCTTCCATCTTCCTCCAGAGCTTGTGGCTGCCTCTGTGTTGTCTGCAGGGTGCAAATCAGCTTCAAGAAAACTATACCTTAAAATAAGTTGTCATTAGACACCATTACAGAAGGTGAAGGATGCTTCTAAACCATTCCTTGTGTGAAAACAAATCTTTATTGAAGCTTTGAAACCCCTTTCATACGTGGGCTTTTCTGTAAGAGAAGAGTTGTGCAGCGTGGCTGGTACCCAGCAGCATCAGGTTGCCAGTTTTCTCCTAAACAGGGAGAAAAGGAGCATCATGGCATGTGTTTTCTCACCCAGTCATTCTGGGTGTTCACACGCACACTTCTGACATCCCCACATGAGCATCCATTGATGCAGCTAGGATGCAGCACGTAGCGTCATGAAACAGCCCACAGAAAACCTTTGTGATAACGTAACATCCTAGGATTATCTTCCCTTTAGTCTAAGCTAATTTTCGTTTTGAAGCATCACTCTCTAAATTGCATCTGGTCATCAGATTAAACAAAAGGAATCTCAGGTTTAAAAAAAAAATAAAGGATTGCCCTTTGCAATTCAGTGACTGCAAATGATTGCTTCTTAGGAGTAGAATAATGAATGTTTTGCAAACCCCCCCAGCAATAATAACCTACAGAAACACTCTGTGCTCTGCCTTAGCAGCTGATAACAGCCATGTGCCAGCCCAGCTCGGCCAGCCTGCCCTCACCTCCGCTTGAGACAAGGGAAGAGCAGCACCCTGGGAGCAGTTTGTCCGTAGAGGAGGAACTTTAGTCTCCAAGTTTGTCCCTGAGACAACTACACAGAGGAATTTGAGCCTCACTGGCAAGAGGGAGGGTAAGGAATGAGCTCAGTCACTCAAAGGAAAATTCAGCAAACTTCAAAATAATGCATCGTGATTGTCAATATTTTGTATAGGTCGCAATATGCAAGTTAATGAATATTAAATTAATATGTCGATATTTCCATTCCCCAGCCTTTTAGGGAAGACAGTGTAGGGTAATTTAGCACGAATATAAAAAACTGAAACATCCAACACAAGTTTTTGCAGGGTTCAGTTTTCAAGGGCAGCTTGATCTGGCCAGAAAATTTCCAGTCCAAGTAGGGGCAGTTAAAAGATACCGTTGTACCTCCATGGGTCTAGAAAAGCACAAGACCATTCTGCAGGTGTTTTGTGGCTTCTCTGTGTGTCTCCCCAGTTGGGAACATAAAACTGATAGACATTGTGATGAATTTTAGCCTGATTTTCTTGTTCTTGTTTGGAATCCTGCCATGCCAGGATTGGTAGGGTTCTGGGGAAAGGAGAAGACAGTCTCTAAGTGGTCCATCTGATGTGTATATAGAGGAAGGCTTAATTAAGCCTATGGCATCTCAAGTGGGTCTAAATTTGGTCTGCATGTTCATATAACGTCCATTAAAACCAAGTAGGATTGTAGAGCTGCTGATGGTACAGGGTTTGTTGAAGGCTGCAGGGTTGCTGTTGCTTTGTGGGTCTGTCTCTGACCTTTAGGACCTGCATACCTACTGTTTATGAGTATCCTCACTTTTCCTAAAAGTGCTCATTGCAGAGCAAGATTTCGCTGTTAAAAGTGCAGTAAAAACACAGAACAAAAGGGCAGTTGCCTCTGTGAAGAACTTGGAGCTGAAATAAAGAGGAGACTGTCATGAGGTACAGACATGTACATTGACCCTAAAGGAAAGAACATTGCCTGACTTCAGAGGCACCTGGTTATAATCTCCAGTGGTCCCAGCGGGGGCACACACATAGGGAAGGGTGGCTGAGTGCTCAGTACGACTTCACTCCTGCCTTCAGTTTTATTCTCTGCACATCTAATCCTCTTGACCCAGTTGAATTCCTGGAAGTGATGCGAATCTCCCAGTATTGAGTTCATCTTAGACCTGGGTTTAAGTTTTTAGATCAGGAGCAGAAGCTTTTGTGTTTTACAGTACAGAAATAACTGGTCATTTCCCTAAAACTTTAAGAATTTGAAATCCATTAAAACAAGGTATTTCTGTCTTGTGACAAGAGCTTTATAGCTTCTTGCATTCGTGTTTGGAAACATACTCTTTGAACTTTTGTGTAGCATTCAGCCAGTAGAAGGGAAACATTCTTATCCCGTTGGTAATAGGCTGTCTGGTGTCTGTAATTCACTTATTTAGCTTTAAAATTAACTGTATATATTTGTAAGTTTTTAATTAAGATGTGTTTCTACTCAGAGCTTTTCAGAGCTTACTTAGATGAGCATCAAACACTCCGTACTTTCGGTCTTTACTTTCTGCCTATTAGCTTCTCCTTCTCTGCTTATAAATTTCTGATGACAGACATAAACATTTACCTCCGTAGGCATTACTTAACTCTGAGATCACTTTGTTCTATAAATACAAATAAATAAAAAGCCCCTTTAATGGGCGGAGGGGCAGCCAGCAGTGAAGTGGTTAAAGGGTTTTGCCGGCAGACTGGCCAGCAGGAGCTGGCGGTGCGGAGTAAGGGGGACGCCAGCCTGTCTCTAAACTTTTTGGCCCTCCCTGAGTGCAGAGATGAAGGAAGAGCCCTCTATAAATCACTGGAGATTAGAGACCCTGTTCTTGCCGACTCTGCAGGGTTGCACTGCTTAATGTCAAAGCCTCACGTATTACTTTAACAGCACTCCTTTTCTTTATTAAATCCACTTTGAAATAAAAAAATGATGATCTTTCCAGTGAGGGGGAGAAGGCCTAAAAGGATTTAGAAAGTATCTGTTATGTTACATTACGGAGACTAATAACTGTACAGGGAGTAGGTAACATTTTTGCACCATTTCAGAAAGTAAAATGAATAGACTTTACAGAGTTTTCCTCCTTCAAAATATTTATTGCTGTTGATTTTGACCAACTTTTGTGGGGTTCTCAGGGAAGTTGGACTGAGCGTGAACGCTCACGGGGATTTCCTTCCAAGCTTGCAAAATTAAATTTGCATCTTCATTTTTTGCACGTTCTGCAGCATCTGGTTTTAGATGAATTTTTTTTTAACTTTGGGTTTATTCTGGCTGAATTTTCTTCTGTCTTTATCTCCATCTGAATATGATGAAGACATATTTTAAACAGCTGTATCTGTGTCAAATGTCAGTGTTTGCTTGTAGCCTCACTGTCTTGAGGACATACGGAGGCTTCTAGGCACTGCATATCTTCCCTTATGACCTGATTTTTTTCTGATTTGTAAAAGTCACGTGAAGCAGGATATTATATTTTGTTAATCACAAAGTTAATGTGATTGTTCATACGTAAAATGCAATCGTTTTTCCACACGTATTTAGTTACCTCATTTAATACATTGCATCCCAGCTAACAAATATTTGAAGCCAAAGGAATTACACATATGTATTTTTTCTGCACATAAGTGTTTCAGATCCTCCAGGTCATTTAGTATCCATTAGGACACTAAAGCTTCTTACTGTTTTCTCATTAATAGTCAAGTCTGTTACCACGACAAAAACAATTTCTGAGAGATGGGATTCTTTGAGAAACATCCCTGATGAAAGTCCTGGAAATCCTAACAACAAATGTTGTCAAGTTAGATTTCAGCGAAGCATTTCTTTTTAACTGTGCAGCATTATGCCCCAGGAATGTAGTTTTGCTTTTAGTCTTATGACTTTAAACACAACATTGGCATGAAACCCATTAAGAGTAACAGATTTATAAGCTTTTGTTGATGGATTCTGTTCAAATGCGGTAGAATGGAAGGTGAAAATATTTTTAGTCTTTAGACGTATTAAAAATAAACTGTGAGTGTTTTAATTCTGTACACTTAGAGCCATTTGCTGCTTTGCATCCATACTCAGAGTGTTTTTCTACCCGTTCACAGTTCATTTACGGTACAGTTTTGAAGTTTGGAAATAGTTCACACCTATAAAATGTGGTTTTGTATTTGCCAGAGAAAATGAATACTGTTTTGCAATGCATCTTATCCAAAAGTTGACAAGTAACAGCTTTTTTGCTAGTTTATTCTGACAAACAGCTTGAAGGTATCACCTTTGTAGGCGGCTGCCGCAATGAATTGCAGATATTCATTTATAGCTGTTTGTACTCTGTGTGTTCTTTCATGTGTTCAGGAATATTGCCCAGTTTGAAAGTATGAGCTCTTAAAATAACTAGAAAATGGGGGTGGGGTCAAGATATTGTATAAACACGGCAGATTTCTGGGACTGGATATGTGCATATTTAAGAATACAGGCTCGGCGATTAACGTTTCACAAGTGCACTTTTTAGCCGCGTAAAAAGCGGAGCAGAAGGTTATCATAAGACCGTCAGCAGTGGTCCCGAAGCTGACTTTCAGACCAGCAGTTAGTGTTTTATTAGGAGAGAACAACTCTATAAAAGGAACAGGAGATTCAATCATAATATAGTGGGGTGACATGAAGGCAGCTGACAGCATGGCTTCAAAACCCATTTAAGATCCAAGCAAAGTTGCCACAAGTAATGTGCTGCAGCTGGGGAGAGCGTTTTGGAAAAAGCAGAACCTGCCATAGCCCTGTGGATTTGTGTTCTGGAGCAGACCCGTCGCCTCGCACGAACGGCTGGGCTGGGCGTTCGTTACCACACACAGGCAGGACTGGGAAAGGGAGCGCTCGCCCTCTGTTTCGTGTGTGGGTTTTTTTTTTTCCTTCTCTTTGCTGGAAGTGGTTTGGGGAGAGGTGGGAAGTGATGACCAGTTTGGTGGTTCGGGTTGGAAAGGGAGAGAATAAAGTGAAATGAAGTGGGGGAGCGTGGGCTTCTGGAGGGTGTTTGCTGGTGTAAGCAAATCCTTCCAAGAAAGGCCATTTTGAAAAGGGAAAGTGCTCCGATTAGGGAGTTTTTAACGACACGTGAAGAAGTGAAATGCAATTTAAAAGAAAAAAAATAAATCCTATTTTCATCCCCTTAGTTCTTCCTGGTGTCTGAGGGTTTAATAAGTCACCGTTCCCTACGTGAGGCAGCGGGCAGCTCGGCTCGATGGAATATCAGCTGCACTTCAGCGCTGCTGGCTGTGTCTTCCTGCTCTCCTCCTTCAATACCCATGACCGTGAGCCAAGCCCTGAGAGGTGCAAAGCACTTATAAATCCAAGGCAAAGACTGGGATATTTAAAAACTGTAAACTTTGGTGGGCCAAAGCTCATTTGGTTTGTGACTGCTTCAGCCCAAGTAATTGGGGAATTGGAATCATTTGGAAATAGGATACCGTAGCGTGTCTAGCTTGCAGAATGCATTTTTTAAAGCCTTGCTGCATCGTTAGTTGAGCCAGACTGTTAAATTTGCATTCTTTACACAATTTTGGGAGGAACTTCATACTTGCTCTCATGGAAGGAAGGCATGTGGCTGTCTGTAGACATGGCTTTAATTGGGAAGTGATTGGTAGCTGCCTGGATGGACTGGCAGAGAGCAGCAGGATCAGCTGGGGTGGGGTCACTATTGAGAGAAAAGATGGGACAGATTTGTACTCATCTGTGATCAAAATCGAATTTAACTTGAATTTTGGCTGAAAGTAGCATGCCATAAATGGAAGAAAAGGTCACCTTCTCCCTGGTAGAAGGAATAAACATTTCTTCTCTGAAAAAAAGTTGCTATCACACAAACACACAGTGTACAGAAAGGGGCTCAAAGTGTAGAAGCATGATTAAAAGGAATATCACCAGTTCTATTGAGTAATTAGAAGGAAATTGATCTTTTCTGCATGTTCTCTTTTGAATGGACAACAGGAATACCACATGAAGGAAATTTTGGAATTAAGATGTCGATTTGCGTTGCTTCGCAACGGGGGGAAGAGGTAGGACTGTAAAAATCCTTCAAACGAGCAAGTCGTTCATTTTAATTTATCTGTAGTAGAAGCAGAATCAAAATAGTTACAGTAAGTGTTTGGAATTCCTTTTTTTATTAAAAAATTCCATGCAGATTGTATTTTTTGAAAAAAAAAAAAAAACAGAAGCACAGGTAGAATTAGGAAATCCAGACTACCACTATCAGCCTTGGCCTTGCATTAAATTGACTTCAAAACGGGCACCGGGTGACGCTGACACGGGTACGTGACAAACGAGCTCCGGCGTGGGGAAAGACATCATCCTTCTCTCTGTGCCATCTTCTGAACACGCTGTTGGTAGTTTTGCATGGTTTGGTCCTTTTGAACACAGAGTACAATCGCAAGGATGACTTGATGAACAAACATATTATTCTGTGTTCTTGCTCCTTCTGCCATTTGTTTTCTTGGTTTATCCCTCCTTTTGAAATTCCTTAGTCTCTCTTTGGTGCTGCATCCCATGCAAAAGAGATTGAGTAATTTAAGAAGCCATTTTTTGCATGCATGAAAGGTTGGGGTTTATTTATGACTATGCAGGTAAAATCAAATACAGTGTGCTACTTTGGCTCCCAGGGAGTACAGCACCGCGAGGAGGTTGGGGTTATTAGCAAAGCCAAGTATCTGTCATCCTGAAAACAAGATGGCTTAAAGATTATGTCCTAATTTCACACTTACTATAGCATAGCATTACTGGTGCAGAAAATGATGGAGAATAAGCTGAACACTCATTTGCTCATAAACCTTCAGGGGGGTAATGTCCTAAAAAGCCACTGAAATTGGATATCTGGAAAATGAACTCATTTTTAAGTGGGTCACGACGTCTGTGATTATCTTGTTGGGATTACTAGCGTGATCATGCTGTGGTATCATCAACTGCTTCCTGTGGACTTCGCCCCTCTGTGCCGAGGTTGGCAGTGAGCGCGTGCAAATGGTCTGTGGCTTGATGAGCACTGGTGGGCCCAGCCAGTGCATACACAGCTTGCCTTCGTGGGTGGGTGGAAGAATGGTCTAGAAGGGCTGGATACATCATTCCTGGTTTGAAAACACCGACTTTGATTTTAAATTAGGGATAAATTTTGACCTGTTGTCTTCCACCTATTAAAATAATATCGTGGTCTTCTATGCTTCTGTCTTTCTGCTTTCTAGGAGATAATTTAGATATTTCCAGGGCTTGAAAATGATTTAGAAAATAGCAGGAAATTTATTTTAGAAAGAGCCTGGAGCTTTGAGCCAAACTGTGTAGTAGACATGGACCTTCCTTCTCTTCCCTTCACCAGAAGGAGGAATCCAGTGTATTTGGGTAGGGAGCAGAGTATTTTCTCTATGAGCAATACAGATAGTAGACCTAGTGGCAAAGTTTAAAACCAACTCGTAATCGGAAGCCCCCCAGATAATCATGTTGCCATTTCAGTCCACTTCATGGTGATGACATTTATTTCAGACTTTTGCATCGTTCTAACTTAGCACTACCTTGCTTTTTCAAGCTTGCTTTTTCAAACATACCTTTATCCACCCCTGTCTTTCAGGAGGGTTTGTCCTGTACATATTGGCCAGGCTTCTCAGTCTTCACTGACGAGCACTATCACTCTGAAGACCTACAAATGGGTTGTTCTCTAGCTAGATACAGGCTGTGTCTTTTATTGAGGTACCTCGATTTGTCAGTCAAAGGACAAGCTCTTTTTAGGTCATTTGGATCCTTCTTCACCCCGCCATCAGAGCTGTATTTCATTCCTCTTCTTGTAATCCCTTCTTGAATATGTCTTTGGGGCAAACTACAAAGGATTTCAGCCTCTTAGCGGTTCTTCCTCCACAGCCTTCTAAAAATGGTGCCTCGCTCTAGTCCTCGAGGCACTTCAGGCTATACATGTGGTGACTTAATCCTTGGAAGATGTGGGAATCCTCAAAACTATGTGCTGGGATTTGGGGTGGAATCTCAATTTCCTTCCTCTCAGATAGAGCACCATGAGAAAAGGGCCATGGTGGTTGCAGGAGCCATCTGTTAGAAACGAGCCGTGATAACTGGGGCCCAGAGCAACCATCACACCCCCCGGCCAACCTCCTGGCCTTTGAGCAGAGAGCTGGAGTTTGCTCTCTTTTCCCCTGCCTCTGCCAGGAGATGAGAGGGGATAGGGGAGAGATTAGTCTTGACTTCACAAGCCTGTGAAATCGGTATTTTTTCACTCCCTAATGGTAATAGCAGTTTTATGACAAAGAATCCTCTTTGCTGAGGCAACCTGTGGAAGAGCCCGTGCTCCCAGAATGGTTATCTTGAAAGGATTTAGAAATACAATTGACTTAAATGTGAAAAATGTGAAACACTCGCTCAGAAAAAAAAAAAAAGCTGCCTTCTGTTAGACTGGTTCTGTAGAAAGGGAAAAAAAAAAAAAGGGACAAAAGCCAAAACCAGAGATCACACATTCCTCTTCTGCTTAACACTTTGAACAGAGGTTGGTCTCCCATGGCTGGAGCCCTCAGCCCCTGGTCGGGGCAGCAGGCAAATCACTGCAAGTTGGAAACATGGGTCCCAGCTTTAACCAGGTTGTTTTGCTCAGCAGCAGCAGTTGGGGTCACAGGCTCCCAAAGGTTATTTCCTGCCACCAAACAACATTGTTCTTGGGGAGTGCCAACTCCAAACAACATTATGCCCCTAAACGATTGTTTACCTAACACAATTTTTGCTTTATTTTTCTTCTCGTGCTCCTTTGTTTCTGTTCAGGCTCTCACAAAAGGTAAAATAGGAAATGGTAAAATACAAAGAAGTAGAGGACAAAGCAGCGCAAAGAAAAGATTAATGCTGGTTCAGACTTGGGAAAAAATGCAACGTATACAAGGGTCTCTGAAACCTGAAAAGGTTGAGCTCTCATATAATTCAGCTCTGAATATAATCAGCTTATAAATGCTTAATTATTTTCTTGCCTAAAACACAATGCAGGGAGCTGCAGAGAACTGAAATACATTGTAAGATTTATGAAGGACTGGCCTGAAGAGCTTTCATATGTAGTTTATAAATGTCTTCCATATCTAAATACGCAGTGGACTTGCACAGTAACCCAGAAGGAGAGAGGTCTTGTCATGAAGCATGACAAAGCAATTATTGATCTCGCCCAAAGGGAAAGCAGTGCTAAAAAAGCACCGGGGACAACTGAGCGAAGGATGGAACGTGACAAGGAGATGGAAGGAGAGGCCAAGGACAGGTTACCAGAGGAGTGGGCCTCAATCCAAATACCCCAGATGCAAAATCCCTCAGTTTTGGTAAACTTGGATTAGCATTTAAGAACAAACAGAAGAACACAGCTGGCCCTCTAGCTCTATCATTGATTAAACAATATCTGAAAGGCTTTGAAGTCTGGAGAAGTTTGGGGAGCTCAGTCTTGCAGTTTATCTGGACGGATTGAAGTATTCCTTCCTGGTTTTCTGTTTCAGCACCTCTGCAAAGGGTCTTTTTAATGAGCTAAATATATAGAAAGGTGTAGGGAGAAACATGGGATTCGTGAATGGAAAAGATCTATTCAGAGAAACCCTGGAGTAATCATACTCGAGGCAGTTTTTAGATGCTGTATCCAGAGACACCCATCCTGCATGACTCCTAGCTCCCCCGTTCAGCACACAGCTTTCCTGGGCTTTCCTGTTGGCATCCCTTTCATATATCTACTCAGGATGTTGTGAGAGAGAATTTCTTCTGTCTAGAAAATTACCTTTTCAAGCTTGGTTTGTATATAAACACAGGGCTTTCCAGTACTGGGCGGGGGGGGGGGGGCATAAAACCTGGCTTTTTAGGCTATTATTAGTGTGTGTAATTAAGAATTCACAGATGTGCGGGAAGAAATGGGATCTGGAGGTCAGAAGGCAGAAGTGGGATGCAGAATGGAGTTTTATTTGTGATTCTTCCACTGTTTCTTATGGTATATAGCTGAACTCACTTTCCTGTCTTATAAACTGAGACTGTTTCCATAAAGTGTTAAAAATGGCCCCGTGGGAGGCAGTAAGTGAGAACTATTGGTTAGAACTGGAGAAAATCGTGGGTGTTTATGAATGCCCGAAGGCCAGGATCCATCCCATACAGCTTTCAGCACCTGAGAAAAGGTGCTTGAATTGCTCTCATCTTCTCCACTGGCTTTTTAGGAAACTTGTAGGAACTGTGTCCATAACTGAGTTACCAGTTGTGCCTGGAGCAAGGCAGGATGAGTCTGAACCTCTTACTGAAGTACCGTGGTGCTGAAGTTCCCATCTGGCTTTGAACACGGCCTTTCTCACTGGTGTAGGTTGGTTATTCTTCAGCTAGACTTGGAAGTCTTCATCTAATGAAACCCGTGGCTCTCTTGATTCCACATAGCCAACAAATGGAACAATTAGCACTGCAGAATTGTTAACTTCAAACTGTACCAAGGATGAGAACTGTTCTCTTTTCATCTGGGTTCCTCAACCGTTCTGTTCCAGTTACCATCCTCCTCAGACCCTGAGCAGGTGGCAATGAATCTCCTGGCCTGTAGTTATGTTTTACATACTAGTGATCTTTCTTTTCTTTGTCATATTCCAGTTCTGCATCTTCCCAGGCTGCTTTTTGTGCCCTATTTTACTTCCACACCTTTCTTCATTTGCATTCTCCTTGGCATTCTTACACACCCACAGGTTTTCAGAAGGGCTCCCACCACTTTTCCAGCACCACACTGTCCGTTCCTTCAGATCCTTTCTTAAAACTAACTTCTTCCAGCAAATTCTCCCTCCTTCACTGTCACTAATAATCTCTCCCACATCCTCCTGTATCATTTTTTCTATGTCTTGTTCTCTGTTTTCTGTCAGAGGTTCCGCAGGGTAGGGAGTGTGTCTGTCCAGGTTGTTCTTTATCATATAGACTTTGAACACATGCTATGAAATATTGCTTGCATTAAGACCTTGAAAAAGAGAATATTGAGCCTTTATAAACTTTCACCAACTTTGTAACATCCTAATTCAAAGGATACAAGAGGCAGAGAGACTAGTTCAGCATCAGGGTATCTGGCTGGCGTAGATCATGGGTAAAACCCTGGTTCCTGCACAGCAGTGCTGTCCTATAGCTTCTCCTCTACATAATAATAAATATTATGATACAAGCAGCAGCTACTGTTTAGGGAATGAAGTGAACTCACAAGCTTGATTCCATAATTTTCAGCTATCAGACATGTTTAATAGATGAGCTGAATTTGTATTTGTCTTTGGAAACATGTTATATGCAACTGTAGGTGTGTGTCTGTGTGTATGGATATTGTGTGTCTGTTTATTCATATATGTACAGTGTGTCTATGTGCACATTAACATGCTAAAGTAACATGGCCAGAGTTTTCATTTTGCATGAGTGTGCTATGAAGGAAGAACTCACTCGTGTTATACTACAGTAAAAGTGGTAATAAAAAGACTGGATTTTAGGCCCATAGCTAACTGGTTCGTTACACGTAAACACACACACATATTCGAGAGCGAAGGAGAGATATGTGGGAGATAAAAGGGAACAAATGGACAACTTATAATTACATGTATTTTAGTTCATCTGGTATCCAGATGATCATCCTTGATTCTGATGGTTTTGACAAATCAGTTTATTAGAACTGTAAATGTAACCCAGGACTGTGCAGTAGGCAAGGGAGCACTGTTTGGTTTTTTGGTTTTTTTTTTCATATTCTATTCAGTCATTTCATTATTGGAGGTAAATACTGCTTGTACTTAGAAACACAACAGCTGGTCTCATGTGAGAAGGCAATCCACAGATTAACTTGCCAAATGTATTACCAGTTCATTTCACTAGACTGAGAACCTAAGGGTATTTTAATAGTTTTGACCTTGATCAGAGAAGGAAAAAAAAATGCCCTCATTCTCAAGTCTAACCTGCGACTTAACCACTGATCCGGGCTGCTGCGGCGTGAAGTGTGCCCCGGCCGGCTCAGGGCTGAGTGCTTTAGAAAACAAACGGGGCACGTTCTGTGCTGAAAGGTGTGGTTGTGATTCTCAGGACTGCTCAGGAAGAGAGGTGCTTTGATGATTTTTGCTGCTTTGGGAGCGGCTCACGCGGTCGTTACTCTGCAAATTTGCATTTGAGCAAGGAGGAGTTTTTAGTCATGTGTTTGCATATCGAATTTGGCTTTAATGTGGATTTTTTTGCATTTAAAAAATGCTTTTATTCAAATTGAAAGGCAAGACGTGCAACCTCTCCCCTGTACCCCAGAGCTGTTCCTCCTGCCATTTGCAGACCTGTGACCAAATTTAGTTGCAGGGTGCTGCAAGCTGCAGATGCAGAGTCCGTTATAAAGAGCTGACACAGAGACAGGTGTGTGACCAGCACTGGGGAAAGGAGCTTTGGTGGAAACGAAATTCTGGCAGATCTTCCAAAGAGAGACTGTTTTTAATGGGCTTCTCCCTGTAACACTTTTTGTTCCATGGGAGTCTTCCTCCGAGGAAGGTCCAGGCACTCTTGGCCATTGCTCTCCCCAAGCGAGCAACTCCTGCCAGGATTCTCTGTCACCTCCTCAGGGACTTCCCACACCCAAACTTGCCCAGGGTTGAAAATTGGCCAAGATCAGGCTTATTCAGCAGGATAAACTCCCTTGTTGGGGCTCAGCGGGGTGCAGTCCCTTGGAGGGAGGTCCCTAGTGCCTGTGTGTGTACGTGGGCCTGACTGTCTGCTTTCCTTCAGGAAGAGTTACGAGTGCTCAGGATTTAAGGGTGAGACTTCTGAAGGCTCTTGACATTGGCCTAGTTCAGTTCCCTTTGAAGTCGAGGGAGCTTTACCGTTTTCGTTGGAACTCAAGCGCGGCAGGTGCCGAGTACGTTCTGAACTCCTGGCGCAGAGAAGAAAGGGGTTGAGCTTCCCTGTCCTGTTGAGAGCTGTGTGCTCTCATCCGCGGGGCCACCTGGTAAAACTACCTCTCCATTCCCATTTTTGAGTCCCTCCTGTCCTCTGCCTCCCCTGCTCCCTTCCTCACACAGCACCACGACCAGGCATGAGTGCCAGCACACGAAGTGACACAAGCTGGATGACACCAGCCAGTCCTGATGGTTGCTGAAGCCTTAACACAGATTTTGAGCCTAACTTTTCTGTCTCGTTTCTTAATCAGGTCTTTTTTCAAAGTCTCGCCATCACTTATCATTAATTCTCTGTCAGAGCTAGAATCTAGTTCTGAGATGTGGGATGGCCAGAAATGCTGTAACACTTTTGCCATAAAACCTACGTCCTATTTCACAGTGCTATGACTGCTTTTAAAAATAGCTTCTCCCTACATCTCTAAAATCCCTTCTTCTGCTCCATGATCTTTGAAGTGAGATAAACCAGACAGATACTGGGATTTTTTTTTTTTTTTTTTACTTTTTTATAACATTTATCAGATTAGCAAATAGGGATTTACTTTGTGCTTCCCTTCTACTGGGCTGTTTCTGTAAGAGATAAGTAAAACTGTATTATATACAGCTCCCTGCCTGCTCAAGCATTGCGTCAAGCTGTCGGTTCCTGCAAAGGAAGAACAGATCCTTCAACCCCAGTCTGCAGCACAACTCCTTCCATTTGATCTCTAAACCCACTTGTAATTGCCAGACCTACATATTACATCTTCAGGTGACAGCATCCATATAAATACGTATATATCATCTCATTTCATGTAACTAAGACATTGTGTCCACGGCACGCTGCGTGACTCTGCCGTGCTGACTAGATCCTGCCATCATTGATCCTATGAGTAGTCCTTCTACCTAAAGTTCAATCAATTTTAATCAGATTAAAGCACTGTTTAAAGATACAACTTTTAAATTCCTTCACTTAAACCTTACTTTGGTTGCTCAGCTGTACTTCTGCAATGCTGCAATCTACTTCCAGCCTATTTAGGAATCACTGTTTTCTATTTTGGCCTGATCCTCTAGCTGTAGTATGGATGAAATGTGCACTGGGGAGTAGGGATGGATGATTGGAACAAGGGGTTTGTGTGGTCCCAAAAGGAATTCAGTGTTCTGATATTTTGCTGTTGGATTCAGTAAAAGCGTGGTTTGGTTTATAAAGAATAAGTAGACTATGCAGAAAATCCTATATTTCTATTTAGTACCATTTCAAGTCAAAATAGAGGCTCTTTATTCCATGGTTTCCTGGGGTTTAGAATAATTCAGAATCTAATTTTACTGAATGTTGAGACTTTGTTTAATAATATGAAGGCAGGAGTAGTTTTCTTACCACTTTATTCTCCAACTGTGTTTACTTTCTCATAGTAACACAGATTTGTATGTCTTAAGAATTTCAGGGTGATTTAAGCATCCATTAATGTCCACTTCAGCATGTTTTTACTAGTTTTGACATGTAATTTCCTGAACGCACTGACACTTCTCACCCTCATGTTCTTAAGGCAAACGTTGTTCCACCAACACCAATTTTCTTACTTGTTCACTAAATTTTCCTCGTTGATTGTGCTAGTTGGTGATGATAAAAAAAGTTGAGTTTTCCTTTATCAGCTCAGATCAATAAATCTGAAGGAGAAAAAAAGAGGAAACATCAGCTCGGGGGAGTCCCAGTCAGCAAACATTTACTGATAAAGCAAACACTCGTATATCTGACACGTCATCAGCTCCCAGTGTTTGCTTACGCCCCAAGTGCTTGTCGCTACAAGAAGGAACTTACTGCTACCGGAGCTGGGTTTCCACAGTCCCTCCAAGAGCTGCTTTTACTCAGAGCTTTGGTTATGAGCCACCAACCAAAGTACAATGGAAGCTGCTGGTTTCAGTCTTCCTCAAAAGATGGGTGACTTTAAGGGATGCTTTCAGAAACCCACCAAAATTATGCTCGGTTGATGGTGAGAATGAAAGAGCACTTGTTTTTTTACTGAAGTGTTGGATGAACTTTGCTATCACAGTGGATGAGATACAGAAATACTGCATTATAATTGCTGTGGCTCATGGTTTTATGGTCTTGATACGACAATTGGATTGGTATTTATTGTTATCATTGGGATTCAGTATTAATTTAAAAAATAAATCTGAAGATAAAATGATAGTGATAAGAGCAGGGAGTAATTCAGGCAAAGAATCAACCTCACACTGAGGGAGTCATGCAGTAATGCTTTTTGGTTAGTGCTGTGTCTTGGTTGTATTTCAGATAGACTCTTAGTCTCATGAGCTGTAAAATCTTGAAACAAATACAGTGGGTTCAGTTGTGGTATCTCCACTGAGGAGCATTATCCACACAAGAAGTCCTAAGGGGATGCACAAAGTTGCTCAAACGCTTTGGGCCTGGATTTAAACATACTTGGACTGAAAAAAAAGAAATCAAAACTGCAAAGAAATAAGAACATTGTTTATTTTGCAGCTTGTTGCTTTCTTTAATTATTGAGTAGACCTCTGGCAACTACCTTAAAGTGTGGAAAAAATGATTTATTTTCTCTTTGTCTTCCTGCTGTGATGTTTGATTTGAAATGTGGTCAGCAGTTGTTGGAGTGACACCTATGCAAATTAATTCCTTTTCCCAAAAGGATGTCCATTCTATCTGGTGTCACATGAGTGTGGTACCTCTTTCTTGGTGATGTAAATGTGTAGGTCTGTGTTTGTGTGGAGGGGCTCTTTGCAACAGAGTTTAAACCCATCTCAGTGTCTCTTGGGACACAAAGACGTTTAATGCTGTTATTTTATAGAGAGCCTGAGCATGTCATAGACAACTTTACAAATAATGTTATACCCTAAGTAGGGATTTGAGCTATAAATCTATTCTATACAACATGAAGAAGCACTTACACCAGGCAGATGGCTTAAGTGCCATGCTAGGAAGCACAAGGTTTGCCAGCGGTTCTTTGAAATGAAGACTAGCACAGCTATGAATCTTAGCAGAGTTGCTCTGAAGGGTTCACCTACCTCAGTTTCCCTCATTTTAATTAGATTTTGCAATTTACAGTAGATTACGACTTCGCAGTACAAATTGGGTGAAAGTCGAGATCTTCCCTCAGAAGACTGGAGACCTTCAATACACTGATATCCCTAATGTTTGCTCATTATTTTTGCAGGCAAATAGAGATTTAGCTTTGTTTATCTGTGGGATTAGTTGTTGGGATTGGCTTTGAAGCTCGGAGGATTATATTATGATGTTTGTGCACAGCACTTTAGGAAATCTTTGCATTCCTGCAAGTATTCTAAACAGTGCTCGTGTGTATGGTAAAAATCTCTCAATGGGAGCTGAGCGAGTGGCGGCCAAAGTGCCCGCACGTCCCTCTGTCTCCATCGGGCACCGCAGCAGGTTAAAAAGAGTTGTCCTCCCAACCCAGAGGTGTGGGATTGGTGTCTGATCCACCACTTCATCCCATATCAGTTCAGCCCCCGGCGTAGCAGGGAGGACGCCCCCAGCCGGGGCGGGAGGACCACGTGTGCCCCACGGGAGCGAGGGTGAGACCCCCAACAGTTCCGTGTGGCTGCGGCAGTGACAGATGGGAACGACTTTCAATCATGACAAACTGGGCTGGATTTAAACTAGTGATTTAGAGCTGAAAGTCTCTGTATCCTGTTCCCATGAGCCCTCAGGTACTCGGGGCACACCTCGTTAGTTTGATGGGTGAGAGTTTTGATTCTCGGTGTTTGCTGAATGTCTGCCCTTTTTGTCTGCTTCACTTTCTCCAGGGACTCTGATAAATCTCCATCTAGTTTGAGATTAGGCTGTTAATTGAAAAAGGAGTCACTTCATTTTTTTTTTTTTTAAGTCTATTTCACGCTCAGCCTCTGGACTGTGTTGAAGCTGGTTCCAGATCTTTCCAATGTGGACTCCAGGTGAGGGCTCTTGCCTGTGGATGTGCTTTGCTGCCTGTCCCGGCGCCTCCAGCTGGAACCAGATGGGGAGGTGCTGGGAGCTGGTCTGGCTGGGTGGATGTGATGCACAGGCATCATGGCCTGGACATTTGTCAGTGATTCTGGAGCATGGGCAGAGGCTCTCTTGCGCTCAGTTCAGCTGGGTTCTACCACTGGATGCCAATATACTCACCATAAATTGAAATAATGATCACATCCTGTCTGAATTTCTATTCCTGATGATATGTTTTCTGTTTCTGATGTACTCTGAGGAGGGACTTCTTCCTGGAGACCTGAATGTCTTCTTGAGCACGGCTTGGTGAAGCACTGCATGAGATTTCCAAAGTTGAGGAGCCCTAAATAGGTCAAAACCAGAGCTGCTTGGGGTGTACTCTGTAAGATCGAAATTGGGATCAGAACCTAAAATGAGTTTGAGGATACCGAGAGCTGCACACTTAAACCACCTGTTCTAGAGGATAATGCAACCGTGCAAAAATGTAAAGCAGAAATCAGGATATCTATTTGATAGTAACACAAAAAAAACCTGTCTGCTTTTTAACATTTTAATGCAGGAGGGTTTTTTAAGTTCAGCAATTTATTAACCAATAACATCCTAATGGGTTCATATCTTTTTTCTCATTATCTTCATTTTTGCATTTTAGTGTTTATTCGTTCTTCCTTATTTGGGTTACAGCATCTCATTTTTTTCTGTCTTTTCCTCTAGGAATAATGAAAACCAAAAATACCACACAGTAATGAGAAACAATAGTGTACAAAGATTAACGTCACAAACCCATCACTGACCTCAATAACATTTCACAACATTTAGTTTTCATTACAGTGAAATGTTACTGCATACTTTTTACATGAACTTCTGAAGAAAAATATATGATAGGGCTTTCCAAAAATACACATATGTTGGGAAATAAAGACTTTTAAATCAAGAGTTTTACACGTACACTGATGGCATTTGACGAATCAGATGTATGGTATTAATTACTCCAAACACACAGCAAAGCATCTTAAGCATTTAGAAAGTCAAGATTTTCTGCTTTGCTGATACAGGCACATGTCACGCGTCCTTCAAAAGGTGCGTTCTGACTTTTAGTGCTATTTGCTCCCTTTGGATGATGAAAGAACATTCAATTTTTAAATTGTATTCGTAGAAAGTATTGCTTGGCATAGAGTTTAGGAAAGAACATTTAGAGCAGGTTGATCTGTAACACCACAAGCAGTCTGTTTTCTATCAATGATTCCTAGCCAGCTTATTAAACAGATTTATACAATGAAAGAATCTAATAACAAAAACATTCACCTCCTTTATTACTTGGCATTATTTATGGCTCTTACTTTTTTTTAGCTACCTTTTTATATATCGGAATCTGCCAACATTGTATTTATAAAGTTTATGTACTAGCAGCATTTGTTGGGCAGGGATTGGGGTTATTTTATGTTTCTTTCCTCCTACACTTATTACTAAATCTATATACAAATACTTGTAAGGTTTTTAAGAAGGGGGGAAAAAAAAAAAACACAACAAAAACACAATTGTGGAGTAATGGAATGTTTAAAAAATTAATTGTGGAGAAATGGGTTTTTTAATGTACTTACATTTTAGCTATTCTCTCAATAATAATCAGAAATAATGGTGCTTATGACAGAGCCTATTCCAAGGCTTAGTGTGTTCTCCAGAATCCTCAGGGTTGAATCATAGATCAGGAAGTGTTTACACACTGCAAAATCCAAAGTTCCTCTGTTGACTATCAATTCAAATCTCTAAATATCTATAATTACTACCCAAAGAACAACTTTGTCTTCAAGTGCTCCTTCCTTCCTTCCCTCCTTCCTTCCTTCTGTCTGTCTGTCTTAAGGCAATTGTGCTACAATGGGGCGCTTGTCACTGCGGGATGGGGAGTTACTGGGAGCCATTGAGCTTCCTCCTGCTCGGCTCCAAGTGCCAGCCCTTGGCTTGTGCCTGGAGTCAGGGCTGGCCTGGCACAGATAGAGCCATGGAACTAAAATACAGTCTGCCTTTCCTATAGATTGTTCTTTTCTGGCAAGCCAGATGTGCAGCTGCCAAAGTTGCCAGGGCCACCTCTCTCAACGGGGCTGCTCAGGGACAGAACAACCTGGCATCCAAACTTCTTTTTTCTCCTGGGAGGCTGCTGCTTTCTTTGATGCTCCTGTGTGTGCACCAGACAGTCCTTTTGCTGGAGGACTTAGGCTTTTTCAGTATTTCAGAGAGAGAAATAAAGGTTGGTATTTGAAACAGGGACTGGAGGTCTTATTGCAGGGTAGGGCTCCGAGTTCCCGTCGGCAAACTGAGCAGAGGAAGGGCAGAAGTCGGGGGTTTGCTCAGCCTGCAGCACCCCTGGTGAAAGGGAAACAGTTCAGCTCTTTGAGATCCGTGCAGCGGGCACAGGGAGCCGCTGCTTTCCCCATGCAAACAATAGCAGCAAACTGTTAAAATAAATACAAAGTGAGGCATAGAACTGGGGGAAGTTTTGTATTGAGTTCCTTTGGTTGAGAATTGCAGCTGTGGGAAGGACACGATGGTCCATGCTCCACACCGGCCGGGCTGCTGGGGGCAGGAGAGGCTTTTCCCCCCTCCCACTGACCCTTGGGTGGTTTATAAGTGATCAGTCCAGGAACAGACACTCCAGCACTGCCTCTGGCTTTGCTTTTGTCTCGCCCTCCCAGAAGCGTTCCTCCTGAGTGCCCATACTCTGTTTCAGATGAAAACCTTTATTTTTTTTCCACTGAGGTTAACCAAGCCTCCTCCTGTTTTGCTGTGCTCAGCAGTTAAGGCCAAAGTTTACAAGAAAGGTAATTACAGTCTTACTTTTAATTGTAATTAACTATGAGTAAAGAATCCTAATAATCCAGCTACTCTTTTGGTGAACCAAAGCATTATATATAAGGTGACAAAGAAAACAGCCTGCCCTTCAGCCATTAATTTTAGCAGCTCTGTTATTCCTAAATTACATAAATCTCTGGTGTCAGAGGGGAAAGAATATGAATCAGCTCGGATCTTTCGTTGGAATATGTTGCCTGTAGCTGTGTCAGTGTGCCATGCTTTTGCAGCACTTCAGATTATGATAAATTAGAAACACGTCATTAAGAAAATGAGGAACTCCAAATAAAGAGGTCATGAGTAAGGAATGTTGGTAATGAATTAGAAGCATCTCTGGGTTCATAAGATCCATACCTGAACTGAGACTTTTGAAGGGGGTCTTCACCTTTTAGTGCAAAAGAGGCTGGAGGAGCGTGAGCGTGGGGAGGCAGCTGAGCACCGTGATGGGTTGGGGGCAACACTGGATGGTATTTCCCTCTGAATGGTGGGGGGGACACATATGGATGGATATGTAGGTGCATATTCAGCATAAGATGAAAATGGGAAGCATTTTAACTCTCTTATTCCTGACTGTATTCATTGATTATGACCCAGAATCAAATCCCAAGCGTTTGCCCCTAATTGTGACAAATGCTGCTCTTGCTGAACCCTTTATTTAAGTGGAATTGAACTCTTCTCTTACCTGACATTTGCCTATGCTGTGGTCACTTTCCTTGTGGACATGGTAGACAGCCAGTCCCCAGGGAGCCGAGGAAATATGGGGATCAATGGCACCATTGGTGACAAAGGAAGAAGTCGAAGCAGCCCTTGAACACACAGGGCAATGTCAGACAGCCGTGCCTCGAGCTGTACCAGGGCGGGTTTTGCTTGTGCTGCTGGCACTGACACACCAGCAGGCCAGGCTGTGGCAGACCTTGGCAGCATTGTTGGGGTGATCTTCTTTTAAAGATGAACTATTCTTGAACAATTTCTCCTCTGTATCTGACACAAACAGGCTTTTCTTCAACACCAGACGTGCATGTCTTCTTGCTCCAGCTATTTTTTTCTTGAACAAACATATGTATTGTAGGCAATGCAAGGAAAATCCCACTTACTATTTCTGTTTGAGCTCCCTGTGTCCCATTAACAATATCCCAGTGTGCTCGTGGCAGTAGAGCATCTTGATCCTGATCCAGCACTGTTTTCCTGGATTCCCCTTTGGAGACTTCAGCGCCACAAAGCAATTGGTCTTATTTAGTGACCTTCCATCCCAGAGGCTCTGTTTTTTGGGCACTGAAATAGTTTCCTGTCCCTTTTTACAACTTTTGCTAAGTAGAGAGCACCTCTTACTGTGTGTCTGAACTAAGGATATTTATCAGGACTAGCAATAGAGCTTACAGCAACTGAAACTTCATTATGCTTAAAGATTTTATCTGCTCTCCTATGACTCTTCTGCACATGTAGGAAGTCTAACTTTGGTGATGCTACTGACCACCATCCAAAGAATTATTGTGCATAAATTAATAATGAAAAGGACCCTGCTGCAGGCATGTTTCCTTCAAGGCTGCTCTCCTTCCTTGCAATATATAGATGCAGCTATAGAAACAAATGTCTTTGGGTTTGGTATATATTTGGTACCTATATTTGGTGAGAGCAGCCAAAGCCACAGCAGGGCCCTCTCCCTGTTAGCACAGCACACGTGGGGCTGCCACAGCCTGTCCCCTTCACAGCAGCTGTATTTGACCTGGTGTAATCCCTGCAAAAAAAACCCTGCCGTTTGACTGAAGAGGTTTTGGAAAGCAGCAAAACAGGAGGGGAAATGGCACTTGGTAACATCAATAAATTAGAAAGATGTACCTGTGCATCAAGTCTAGCAAATAGGCACTGCCAATTAGCATGACCTGCTTTCTTGTTAATGTATTTTGATGTTGTAGATCATTGGGTACCCACAGCTAACACTTACAAAAAGTGGTGTAAGGAAATCTCGTGCCCCGCCGTATACACCCCGGCTCCATTGACAGCTGGCAGCCAAAGCCCTGAATGGGAAGCTGAGTCCTCTCACCACTGGCATCAGGCTCTGTGGTCACTATTTTTGTGGACACAGAGATTGAGGTGTCTGCAGTCCCTTGAACAACCAGCAAGGTGTCTGCTAGCTGCCTGCTTTCGATCCAGCCCGGCACCGCGCCGCGCGCCCCTTCGCTTCACCTCTGTGTCAGCAGCAGGAGAGCTCGGATGCTCTGCAAAAGATTTGATGACACGGTCCAAATGTTTTCACTTGAACTCGCCCGGTGCTGACCCCGCAATAAAGGCGATGGGAAGGAGCCACACGAAGATCAGAGGCCAATAAAGCCAGCAGTTAACCTCCCCGAACTGACTTTAAGGCAGTCTCTGCCTGAGAATCTGTAGCTGTATTTTAGCACCCTGTGCTAAGAGACCTGCAACTAAAACCTCTCATGGTTAGTGTTTCCCAATTTATCTCTCTTAGTTTTTTAAAATTGTTTTCCTTTTTTTCCTTCTTTTCCTTTTTTCCTTCTTTTCCTTTTTTCCTTCTTTTCCTTTTTTTCTTCTTTTCCTTTTTTTCTTCTTTTCCTTTTTTTCTTCTTTTCCTTTTTTTCCTTCTTTTCCTTTTTCCCCCCTTCTTTTCCTTTTTCCCTCCTTTTCCTTTCTTTTTTTTTGTTAATTTTAGTATAAAGGGTGGTTAGATACACTCCTCTGATATAAATAAATACAGCCTTTGTACCGATTAAAAAAAAAAAAAAAAGTAATGTTATGGCCTCTCATTGCATAACATTTTAGTATATGTTAATGCAGATTTATTTTGGGATGGAGTCTGTTTTTGTTAGCTTAGCTTTGGAAAGCTGGATTGAAAAGCCACCCTCAGCTCAGTAAGTTTTCTGTCCTGTCAATGTCAGCCATTGATTTATCCAAAAAGTCATATTGTTTACAACAGAGACATTAAATCATAAAACAACTTCCATTGTATCCTGTGCTCAGATAGGCAAAAACATTTCCTAACTGTTAAACCAGCTGGTCTAATCTTTAATGACTTTGGTTCAGTGGCCAAATCTACTTCTTTGTGCTGTTATAATGCGACGTTAGATTAGTTGCTGCCTCTGAAATTGCTGTCAGTCAGGCTCTGTTTATGAAGGATCATGGTATTTTTCATAAATCGTTTTTTTTTCTTCTTTTACTCTTTAAAGGATAATAGTACTGTAGCTTTGCAATTGTTTTATGAGGCAGTAATCTTGTTCCTATGAGGATAAACCATGAGGCCAAAGGCAGTGCTTAGCTCCGGAGAAGCCAGTTATTGCCGAGGAAATCACTACAGAGCATCAATTATCACTGCCGTGGCGCAGGTTTTACCCCGTAAGATACCAGAGACAAGGACAAGATTTTGTGACTAAAATAATCCAGATGATTGGGCCCATGAAACAGAAATGCAGGACTGGTGGGGTTCTTTTGCAATTAGTTCCCAGGCTTCTGCAATAAGTTCGCTTGACTCTCCAAGGCCAAACTCCTCCAGTGTTACTGCACAGCCGTGCCCAGGACCAGCGTGGGTCGGGGCTGCAGCCTTGGTCACCTCTGCTCACAGAGCAACCAGAGGCTTTGGCTGCATCGTGCTCACACCAACGAGAACAACCCATTCTCACAAAACCACGTGGAGAATTTCTGCTTCGCTCTTGGCTTCTTCGTTGTGCCTGTCCTTCAGGCTGCAGGATGAGGATTTTCCAGCTGCGCTGTACCCAGAGCAGCAGCACCTCGGGAGCTCATTGCCTTTAGCTAGACATGAAGTTTAAAACATTTTTGGGCCTTTCTACATGTAAAAGCAATTGGAGGAGAGCAACGATGGCAGCACTGAGTGCCCGTGTTGCAAACCGTGAGCGGTCCCGGGTGTGCTTCCTGCGAAGGTCCACGTTGGGAGTCAGGTAGCACCTCACTGGCAAACACAAACATCCTGCATTGATGCACTCTGTCCTTAAGAGGTTTATTCAATTAACAGTTTAAACTTTCATTATATTTTGCCATTTGGTGCAGAGGATTCTTACGCGTTTAATAGTTTTATGCATTTACCCATTAGTCCTTTTAAGTGGGCTCGCTTGGACGAGCTCTGCCATTTCCCCGGCGGCGGGGCGGGCAGAGCAGACAGTGATACATGACATGTGTCGTGGCCGTTTGTATCTCCCTGACCTCCCCAATCCATCTCTCTGAAGGTTGCTGTGCATTAATCCTGCAGCAGCTGCTGGTGCAGCCGCTCCTAGGTACCGGGGCAGGTAGCCAAGGGTTCAGGTGGCCTCTTTGCACACCGGGCTGTAGAAGAGCCCAGATTGGCAGTATATTTTCATCAAAACAGAAACTTAGAAGAAAATGACATATGTTCTTTAACCTTAGGACTGCTGATCACTTTAAATACTTTAAATTAATCCAGCTTCATTTGTTAAAACTAGCATCATCTGCTTAACGACTAAGGGTACACTGGTTTAGACTTAAAAACACCGCAGCAAATCTTTCAATCTTACCCTAATGCTTTATTTAAGACTGTCTAAAAATCATCATACAGTAATATTGATGTTATGTGTTAGTCCTTATCTATATTCCTTTTTAAATTCTTACTACGCAGCAGTCCCCAGTTTTCATTTCCATACACTGTGGATGTTCTGGCCCTGCTCAGTCTGTACAGAAGGCTGGGCAGGTCACGAGCATTGTCTGCCCCAGGCTGCTTTACCAGGAGCTGAGGCTGAGGCCAGCCCACTCCTTTCCTTAATCTGCAGGTAAATTCATGCCCTGAACGTGCAGATTCTTACCAGTATCAGAGGCTGCTGTAAGCCAGTTTTTCAGGTCTATTTGGCTTCTGATAACAGCCAAAGAGGAAATGTCTGCTGCCTTAGAAAGGAGTTTTTAAAAGCTAGAATAAGCAATGGCCATGTAATTACAAAAATGTTCATAAATGCAATAATAATAAATCAGATAGTTATTTCTTGTAGAAACCCCATGGACAGTAACTCCTGCTGGAGGCAGTTATTTCAGACCCTGAGGAAGGACAGAACTGCAGCTTATTTTGTTCCTGTCATTTTGCACTGAAAGAATCAGCGTATCACATCATGAAAATAATGACTGCAAGGTCTCAGCCCTCTGAAGGGCTCTGTCCTCTTGCAAACAACCCTTAAATCTATGGCCACCAGAGAAAAGGCATTCCTGGTGCCGTGCCCTGACAAATCACTTCCATTTGGGTTTAATAGAGCTGGAGTTGGTTCTCTTGGGGACTGTTGCTACCCTTTATTTGCCATTTGTCTCCAGTATTGAGGCTGAAGTCAGAGGGAAGAAACAAATTTGTTAAAATTTGCTGATCAGTTTTTGTTTACATACAGGCAGTGAATAGTTACTTTTGTCCCAGTTTGGTAGGTGCTATTTGTAAATTCTCCAGTAAGGTCGGTGTCAACAGAGATGTCATGGAGCATTCAGCCACCTTTAAAAACAATGCAAAATCACTTGCCTAGAGGATTTGTGTGTGCTCTCGTTGCTTCTAGCGCCTTCTCTGAGCAATAATCAGTGTAATTATTATACCTGTGTTAAATTGAGCAGCTGTAATTGGTGTAATTGATGGGAATGTGACTGGAATGCCGTCGCTCTCCTGCGTGAGATCTCCAGCTGACGGGGAAGGAGACGTTAAGTCAGCATTTCTGCAGCACCGGGGCTTGAGAGGATCTCCTGGGTAGTCTCAGGAATAAACCCAGCTGAATCACAGCCGTCCTGCTCAAGTGGTTTCCTACCCAGGGAGGAAGGCACGGGCTTTCCCTTCAGACCTCCCTGTGAAGCTACTCAAGGCACTTACTCAAGGTTTAGTCCCATCAGAAAGACTCCTGTGGCTTTTGGTGGGGAATCTCACGGAAACACTGAGTGTCTGTTATCCATGGGTCTGGTGACTTATGTCATTTGCCACTACATCTGCTATAAAGGATGCATGGAAGCCTTTCAGTGCTATATTAGCAGGGCACGTGGCTGTTTTCTTATTTCTTGTTCTTTCTGTTACCCTTGGTTAGAGCATTGTGCGCTGGCAGGTCCCGCTCCGACCCTGACCGAGCGCTGCGGTGGTCCCGTGCCATCAGGGTGTGCAGGGATGTTTGGCCACCTCTGGGCTCCCACTGGTGTTCAGTAACCAGAGCAGGTCACCACCACGAGCAGCAGCTCTCAGGCATTGCTTTGCAGCAGGCTCCTCTGCTGCGGATGTGTTCTCCTCAGCCAAATCTGACCACCTGCAAGTTTGTGCTGCTGTTAGCATTTTCATCTCCCATTATTCAAATCCAGCTGGCTTTCCTTTGAAGTTAGTTCCCTCATGTTAAATGTTAACTATAATTTCTTTTGGCCAAAGGAAGGGATAGTGCATTCTTTCCTGTCTGTGTGATAATGGCCACAAGTGTGCTGGCTGCCTTCAGCCCGACCCACCGCCGCAGCCAGTCTCTCTCCTCCAGGAGGAATGTCAGCGCTCAGCTCTGCCCCAGGGAGTGGATTTATCCTGCAAAAACCTCTGGGCTGAGCCTAGTCTTGAGCACTGCCTTCACACATTGAGTATCTCATGTGTCCAAACCTCTCTTCCAAGAGTGGCATGTGCTTAGGGTAGAGAAAAATGACCAAAAAATCATAGCTAGGGGTAAATTTTGAACAGCCCCAGAGTTCAGGCAGTTTTTTTAGCTTCATGCAGGCTAATGTTTTGCTTTTTGCAGCTGTACTAGCATTTTTCTAAACATATTTCAGTGCTTATCCTTGCATTAAGCACAATGGCAATGGAGGGGGAGACTTGTGACCATTTGAACTTGAAATCCCCGGAGAGCTTTTTATTCTAATAAAACAGCAAAATATTGGATACATGACACCCCTTACATCAAACTCTATCATATTAAGGAAACCTTAGAACTCTGGTCTGCAGTCTGGCCTGATACATTACAATTCATCTGGGATCAGTATAAGAAATAATTACATCTATTTATTTATTCCACTGTCAGAATGTTGACACTAGTTTTTCATATTGTCTCTGTCGTGAAGAATCGTAATTAAATAACATGTCAAATGTATTGATCATACATTTATAAATTTGCTTGATATATCATAGAGGCCTTTTGTTATTAGGAGATATCACAAGATTAAAATTAAAGTTTGCCAAGCCATCCACCTCATTCTACATAAGACTTTTTCCTCCTAATTAACCGCAAAATTCTGATGGCTTGTCATTCTGATATTCCATGAAGTTATCTCTTCCTTTGTGTTTTGAGTCCTGTATATACCATTTCCCTTCGACCAAAATCTGGCTAAATATGTGCAATCATATTAGGCAATGAAATTACATATTTCTGTTGTATTTTTTTCCATTTTTCTGTCCTAATTCCTCTACTTAAAAGACACACTGTCTTATCACAAAGAAGATCAGCTGGAGATGCCCTTCCATTTCTGTGCTCATTCTGCACAGAGAGCAGGAGCCTTGACTATCATCATTCCTTCCCCTCTCTTTGTAGCTGCGTGTGGACCCGACCCAGCCATGTGAGTAGATGCTGTGAACACATGAATGTCTGTCTCAGCTCCAGCTCCTCAACACCCTCACACCTTTGGGATAAACAGGTTTTTAGGAAGCTGTCGGGGACAAGGAAAATCAATAACGTGTATCTGAACAGGACTCTTTCTTCTAGAGCAAATATAATTTGCAAGGAATCACATTCTCTGCATATCCCCTGTGCTACTTCAAAGGATAAAAAAGATGTAAATAAATAGGCCTTTGTTGTCCCTTTTTGATGTGTTTTCTCCCGTCTTCTGTAAGAACATAAGCTAGGAAGGTTTTACTCAGATTTGGTGGCAGAACACATGCATTAAGATTAAGTTTCTTTTTAAAATTTGCGTTCTTGGCTTTGTCTGTTTCCTAAATGGGGCAAGAGGGTTTCTTAGTATGTCTTAGTATTAAAATCTAAAGTAACAGACCTTCATTCTAATGAGCTTTGTAAAGCTGACCTAAAAAGTGTCGCCTGGAGTCTTTGAAATGAGTTTCCTACAACTTCCTCTGATCTGATTGTGTGTTTTAGGGGAGGTTAAATGGGTTAAGATTCTTAGCTGTCCTAAAGCCATTGGAGTGATTCCTTATTAATCTTTTTCACCCCCTAAGACATCATCTACAGATCTAGGCGGATTTAGTACATAAGATAACATAGTCAGTCCTTCCATAACCATCCACACAGCTTCTGAAAGGACAAAAGGGTGACAAAAATATGCAGAAACTCTTCCAAAGGTTCATGTTAACAATACTTTCCAGTCTTTCCCTTGCCCATCTTCGTCTCTTACATGTTGCATAAGACAAGTTTTATCGTCATAGGATAATATCTCTGTAACTTGTGATCTAAATTACAAAGGAGTTGGTTGTGCTCCGTGTCCTATGGCAAAACTTGTGAGCGTAAGTCGGGGTCTTCAATTAGCCCTATTCCTGCTGATAACCAAGAGCTTCTTGTTCCTGCACTAAGGGTGCTCGGCAGCCGTGCCAGCAGCTCATCCTCCCTGCCTCCTCCCAGACAGCTTTGTGTAGGAGTCTTCTCTTTGCTGCACCCTTGGTAAGGCTGCTGAGGTCTGGACAGAGGGGCTGTGCTGATGGGGAAACTTTCCAGAGCTTTAATTCAGGGAGAGAAATCTCCTTTCCAGCAAGTAGCAGAAAAGGGTAAAAATCCAGAGACGGTTGTGTTTGAGTAATTGACACTTCTGTCTTTGGCATCCTCGGACGTAACAGGACAGCTCAGGGCCTTTGCTTTGGTGGGCAGGTCACACAGTAGCATTGCAGTACTTTTGCCATAAAGATGCTTTTTTTAAAATAAAAAAAACCCAAACAGATATCCTTTGACATTGACCGTATATTTTACGTGGTCCCTTTTTGCCCCATTGAAGTGTTCTACCTGCATGGCAGCAATGGTGTTTCCACTTCCACCCTCATCTGCTAGAGCTTATTTGCTCATAATCGTTTGCTGTGCAGGAAAATGTGAGTGAGGTCTGTGGCCAGAGGATTTTTATGTGGCTGTCCAGGGTGTAATAGCATTTGGGAACCTTAGGTGTTGTACAAATAATGGTAATATAATTTCAGGGATCAGCTGCCATTTAATCAATGTCAGGAGATTGTCAATTCCTTCCATGATTTATGGTTGTGAAAATACAGAATGATTTGTAAAATAATAAGAGGCATCCCCCCCTGAGTGGGGTATTTTGAAAACACAGCAAACCGAAACACGAAACTATTTTGGAAGAATTTTCTCAGGATTTTGAAGTGCTTGCCTTAGCATTTTGCTCCCTGTTGACATAAGTGTTCCTCAGTGCTTTGCAGGTGCTGCTGCAGTCTCACGGAGCTCTCAGGAACCCATTACAGTCTTTAGGCCTCAAAAAAAAAAAAAAAAGAAAAACACTTAAAAATAGTGAGTGGCTTCTTCTAAGCTGGAGCACCCTGATAAGTAACCCAAGTGTGTGGTTTCCCACGTGTTTTAACGCTTTCTGGGATGTCAGAGCCCAGCCCCACAAACACGGCGGGGCCGGCGGTCCCTGCCATCGCCGGGGCAATTGCTCTGCCCTCGCTTCAGTAATGTGCTTAAGCCTCTGCTTAACTTCTTCCGTGCTAAGGAAAGCATTTAAGCACAGGTCTTAAATCTCAGTGCCTCTAAATCAAGCATATCTTCCGAGTGCGCTTCTCAACTGCCCAAATGTCCGGTGACAGATCTTCCAAGGAAGGGATGCTCAGGCTGTGTCGTGTGGGCTTTCTGCACTGGTTTGCCCATCTCTAAAATGGGACTCGTGGTTTTATTTTCTTACTGTGCTTGCAGATATTGTAGGTCTCTGTATTTATAAAATGAATTCGGGTCGCCAGGTCATCAGCAACTTGTAAGTGCATATGCCTGTGGTTAACTGTGTATGTGATTGCATCTCAGAGATGCAGCAGCAGTAGGAGCACTTCTCAAAGGAGATACACCTGTCAGTCCTCCTCTTTAACAATAGTTAACCTAGAAATTATTAAATTATACACATGTTTGAAAAGCATTAGGCTTGTTCATGGCAGAAGATGCCAATGAAGGCACCCAGCTTCCGTAATTCCCCTTCTGGTCCATTTGGAGATGTTTTTCTGCATGGAGACCAGCTTTGGAGGCTGCAGAGATGTTTCAGGCAGAATCTGGGAGAGCTCAGGAATGCAAGCTTTATTTTAAAAAAAAAACCCCACACTGGAGGCAGTCTAGGTATTTAGCCTCTGAAGCATTTTTTGTATCTCTTAATTACTTATAATCTGACTTTTCTTTCTAATTGAGGCTCCCAGCATCTGTCTAGCTACCAATACTCTTAACTACTAATTTACATTGCAGTTGGCACCTGACCTTGCATGACACATGTAAGACTCTTAGGCAGATAATCCTGGCTTCTTCTCGAGACTTATGTCGCCACGGAGGGGTCAGTGGTGTGAGACAGCACAGCTTGAGGTGCGAAGTGCCGCGGCGGCTCACACACTTTACCTTGCTGAGTCTGGGAATCCCTTAACAGGCTGATCCGGGCTTTTACACAGCCAGTCCTCCTGCTTTTGTCCCGAGCAGGCATTTCTCTGCCTGTCACTTACAGGCCTTAAAGCAGCATGTCTGCGTTGGTTAATTTGCAGACATCAGTAGACACATTTCACACTGAATTCCACCCTGTGGGGCCGTGTCTAATTGGACAAATTTGAGCAGCAGGCAGAAAAGCCACCGCAGCATGGAGCAGTGATATATGGGCACAGGCAAAGGGATGAAGTCTTAAAGACACAGCTCCTCTGCTCACCCACCCACACTCACCAGGCTCGCAGGACTGCCCCAGTGAGCGAGACTGGACACCCCACAGCATCACCCTGCTCCTGCAGGGTTTCCCAGAGTGGGCACACCTCTCTGCATGCTCATTCTGCTGAGGAAGCGTGCTCTGAAGGAGCAGAAAAGTGTTTGCAACTTTCCAGCAGGGCACGGGGACGTTTGGTCCAGCCCAAACTCCTGAAATTAAAGGCTTGTTTGGCTTTAAACTGAACAGCTGCCATCCACATTAGAACTTCTTTGGGGGAATTTCCTGCAATATTGCAGCAGGCAAGGTGAAGCGAGGAGGCACTGTTATTAGCAAAGAGAAGGGGAAAAAAAAACCAAAAAGGATTTCAGACCCTTGGCAATAAAAGTGAGTCGAAGGGTTGTTTCTGGTCATAGATGTTTCTTTTCCATTTTATGTTGCTTAAGCATAATAAATGTCAGATGGCTCGAGTTGCATGTTTTATTAAAATGAGTGAATTGGAAGTTCATGAAAGAGCGCTGCATTGATAGTGTTGTGCCCAGGGTGGCTTTGTTTGTGCAGGGAGCAGGTGGGGGGGTCCAGCCCACCTCCCACCCACCTTTGCAGGGACCATTTTTAGAAGGGAGCAATAGCCTGAAATTCTATTTCTGTGTGTCATTGCTTTGGTTTTGGTGTCTCTGCAGAGACCACAAACAAAAGTGCTATCTAATGACAACTGCAAAAAGCTTCTTGGAATGCAAAATTGAAGAATATTCTGTGGTTCACTTAGTTTTTGATTGGTTGGTATTTTGGATGAGTTTTCACAAACTGCAGAAGGGCCACCAGAAAATGATGATTTTCTGTTGTCACTTCTCTTCTGCTCTGGTTGTGTGGTGCAGCTCAGGAAAATGGTCCCTGTGAGAAATCCAGCTCCCCAGTGTCTTGTTTGGAAGTTCATCAAAGTAATTTACAAAATACCAGCCTACCTCCCCAGTATAATTGTTTCTTAGAATGCATTTATATTAATGACATTTTGATTTATTACGGGTTCCCTGCTCAGGTTTTGGGGTTTTTTTAAACATCTCTGAGAAACATAGCTCCATATTCTGATTTTATACAGATAACAGTAGTTCTGAAAAGGATCATATTAAGCACAAAAGCAAAGCATGGAAACAGCTTCCCAAAGGATGGCTTTGGGGACAAGTGCTTATATTTTGCATCAGCCAGACCTTTGTGAGTCTGAACTTGGACTGAAAATCCTCTGCCTGACTGGGAGGGTGCAGGGAGCTTGCTGGGTGCAACACACCACTTCAGGGAGAGAGCCTGGGGAAGAGAAAAAGAAGTGGCTTAGTGGCTTTGGAAGGATCTGGCCAGGGTTTTATGCTGATATTGTAATATACTCATGCTGCAGCAGCAGGGAGTTGAGCAGCGTGTCCAAGGGAGACTTCTCAGCTCTGCTGCCACCTTTCTTGCTGCCCAGATTATGTGGATGTCATGAAAAGGTCTCTGCCACATTGTATGGAAGTGATGGCTTCAACTGGTGGAAACAGTAATTATTGCTTTTTTTCCCCGTGGTTAATGTCTGTATTTAATGTAGTTACTAGGTGGAAATGGAAGTCCTTGGTTAATGAGATACGGTTTTAGAAACCGAAGCGAAGTCATTCATGTGGATATGGTTGAATTTCCTCCTCTTCTTGCGACCTGTTCCTCCAGTCCTGTAGCTTAGATCTGAGGGTTTGCTTTACTTAACTTTTCCCAAGCTGAAATAAAAAGCAGCTTACTTTAACGTATATCATGGGAGCACTGTGGATTTCCCCCCCTCTGGGTTACTCAAAACAAGCCCTTGGCCCAGCAGTACTGAAAACTTCTGTGAAGCCGAAAGTGCAAGATTTAATGCCTTGTAACTTTAATCTGTCTCTATAATAAATTATTTATGCAGAATGTGTCAAAAAACACATAGGTTGTGAAGCAGTAAGACTGGCTGCCGTGGTGGGTGAAGGCAGGGGAGGTCGTGCTGCTGCCCACCGGCACCCCAAGAGGGTGGCAGAGACATGGGCTGGGGTTCAGGCTCCCCTCTCTGGTCACATTCCTGCTTTTCCTATGGGAACAGTGCTGTTTCCCATCACAGCTGATGGGAGTCTTCCAGTGGAAGCCCGTTCGATCCCTTAGAAATATCATAACACCTATAAATATTAGAATGGCTTTAAAAACACATTGCACATTAGGCCAGCAGCTACCAGGGTATGAACAAGAAGGCTGGAAAAAACAAGGCTAATAAATATTCAAGGGTCAGTTTTCATGTTGATGGGGAAAGGCACATGGGGAGGAGGGAGGGAGAGTCCCACCAGGCAGCCCTGGTGCAGGGAGCCCAGTCCAGCCTCTGACTCCATCACCTGCTTACTCTGCTGTCCTATGGCAGAGGCAGACTCTCTATCTTGTTTTTCTCCTCCTGTGAAATGGGGGACCCATCTCCTTACCCAGCAGGGTGACTGGTGAGGGTGCCAGCCCCGTGCAGACCCCAGCCCGAGCTCCTCCCAGCCGGCAGCCTGAGCTGCGGGCATCCGGCGGCAGGAGCACACGAGCAGCTTGCCTGGAGGTTTGTAAATATGAATCGTTGCTTAAGTGCCAAAGTTATAATTAAAAAGGTTTTCTCTTTTGGCTTTTGTCTACATACTTTCCTAATATTGTCACTTGGCAAAGGCAGGGCGCCTCTCACGATGTAATTGCCGCGGAACATTTCCTTGAAAGAGCAGCAACACCCCGCCTCCTCCTGACACTTGCATGTGGAAAGCACCAACTGTTTTATAGGCATTAGTGAGCGATGTTTTTCAGTGCAAGGCGGTATTAACTGTCTGTGCAGCTGAGACAGCTGTAAAACAGCTTCTGAGATGAAGTGACCTGCCTGAGGCTGCACGTCGGATGCTGTAGCAGAGGCAGGAGCTGCAGTCGTGCCTCTTCCAGAGGGAAAACACGGAGCCTTTTACAAGATAGGCTGTAAGTGTGTGTCATTCTTCTGCTCTTCCTGCTCCGTGGGAGTCCGTAGGTAAGAAGGGAGCTGTCTCCTCCCAGGGCAGCAATGCCGTGGGCTGCAGCCTCCTGTTGTTGCTGTCTCTCTGCCTGGTTTTCCGTGGGAAGCCGGGGTTGCAGGGATGCCAGGCCCGCCCCTCTCAGTGGTACTGCTGGCACTTCTCATGCATTTAGGTTTTTAAAAAGCTGAAGGGCTCTCCTGTCACCCTGTTAAAGAGTGCTGGGTAATCCTTTTATGTAGTTACCAGCATCTCCCTGCCAGAGCATCACAACCTGTGCGGGGATGGCTGAGGAATACAGGTGCCTCCCTGTTAGGGACTGAGGGGCAAGTTCCTTTTTTAAAAGAGCAGTTGTGGTAATACTAGAATTAATAAAAAAATAAACAGGACAGACCTCTAAAATCAGTTGCAGAACATACTTTCTATTTTTGGGCAAAACTTTGAAGATCTGGAAATTTTCCAACTGTTTGGAAATGAAACCTTAAATTAAAATGATGGCTTTTGTGGAGGGGGTGTTTAATTATTTTTTGATCTTTAGTACCAAGAAAATTATCTTGTAGATGGGTGTTACATTTGAGGAAAGAACAGCTCATGGGCAACTGGGGCTTTTTGCCCACTTCAGCCTGGTGAAACCAAGTTTAGGGTAATACAGGCTCAGGTTTTCAGCTGGCCTAAATTAGCACAGCCCCATTCAGGATCCAGCTGTAGGCATATATTCCTCTTCCATTGCAGCAGATCTCATTTATGACATGTTTTTAAAGCAGATCTGTGAAATGATCCAGCTTTAAAAAAATAACACTAATAAGGGTGTAGTTACATGAGCATCTTATCCTGCAGCAAAGCCCGTTTAAGAGGCTCCCAGCCCTTCCCTGACCCTGCCTTCTCCTCCCACCCCCACCATTCATTTCCCCTCAGCTCTGCAAATTGTTGGTCTTTGTGGGTTTGGGTTGGGTTTTTTTCCCCTTTCTTCCATTGTTTCAGTGATGGAGCAGAGCATGTTTCCTTAACAGACGTGTGAGCAGAACTGAGCGCACGTGGCAGTGAGGGACAAGGGGAAGGGCTGGGGAGCACACAGCAGTCTTTCAAACTGGCTTTGGTGCCAGAGAGGATGTTCCTGCAGCCTCTGTTAAACCCAGGGGGCTTTGCAGGGTTTTTATTTGCAGAGCCAGGCAGGCCAGTGGCTGAGTGGGCACTGGCAGGGGCAGTGGGTAGGAGCTCACACCCCCACGAGTGATGCTGGCTCAGATCTTGGCTCCTGGAGTCAGCAAGGCATGTAGCATGGTTGCAATCAGTTCCTGGACCTCTGCTGAATTGGGGCTGTAGCTATGAGGTTATTAAGTAAATCACACTGATTTTTCATACCCAGCAGCAGCTCAGTTTTAGCAGAGCAGCGCTGGGGTTAGCGCTGGAGTAGAGGGGAAGGAGTCGAGGTTTCAAGGAATCTCAGAATAGTTCACTCTACCAGGAAATTCAGTCTGCTGGGATTCTGCACTACAGAGCAATGAGATCAAATGCTTTCCTAACCTATTTACTTTAAATGTATCTTGAATATTAGTAATGATGGAGTAAACAGACAGATCTTTAAAACCCGTGGTGCCTGGTGAATGTCTGACACAATATTTAATGAACGCAGGAAGGTTTTTTATCCAACTGCCTTTGGTCTGTGGAATGTGTTTTCTCCTTGTTTTGGCTGGATGGATCTTGTGGCTGATCTATTTAAAAATAATTAAGTGAACAGTTGCAGAAACAACAGAGTATCTTAGACCTGCACGTGGTACAGATGAGGTGGAAACACCGAGCTTTCCTTCATATGTGGTGTGGTTATCGGTACCCTCCAAACCATGCGTGCTGCTATCGTTCCACATCCTTCCTAAAGGAGCTGAAAAACATGATGACACGTAACGAAAGCTTGCCAGGGCTGCAGTTTGGTGTTGGGTGGAGAGGCAGCAGGGACCTGGCGGTTCGCTGCGGCTGCTCAGGCGGTGCGGGGAGCTCCTCTCCCCTGGGACTCGCCGGGTGAGTCCCGCATCTGCGGTGCTCAGTGCTGGCAGTGATGCCCCAGCCTGGCTTTGCTTGTCTGCTGCTTTCTGAGAGCAAGATGTATTACTCACTCCTCTTATTCCTTTATACATTACACAGAGTGGAAACAAAAATCAGATAGAAACACAGAGTCTATCAATCATGACTAACCTAGAAGATAGACCCTTGTAGTAAGTCTTCCTTTTTCTTCTTCTTTCTGGTCTTTCCACGCAGCAGGACAACACACTGGGGTACCACAAGAAGAATTAAGTTGCTTGGATGCACACAGGAGTGTAAAAACGACTGTCTATACAGTACCTGTGTGCTGCACCCCTGCACGTGGGTGAGAGCAGCCAGCCCCTCTCTTGGAATCACAGGGAGGTTAAGAAGTGTAGCAATTTAGGTTTAGCTGAATCAGGAATAAAGTGTTTAACCACAGACCCAGGTGGAGGCGATGCCCAGAATAGACCCCAAAGTACCCTTTGGTGTGAGTGGCTTTGCCATTTGCATTTCTTTCAGTAATTTTTGCAGCAGTGCTAGTGAGATCATGGTGGTAAGAGGTGCTTGTTCGTGTTGGGTGGTTATTAGTGTCATTTCTTTGTTGATTAACCTTTTGTGTGCTGCAGCTGTTCGCTGCAATCCGGAGGGGGTTTCTGATTTGAGAATTTATGATGAAGGCACTCTAACCCAAGGAGTTTGAGCTCGTGGGATTATGCTGGGTGTCCATAGGTTATTACAGGAGCATTCACTGGTTTTCCTTCTTCCTGTAATTCTGCTGATGCCCGTTATATGATCATAAAATTCATAATAGAACATTAGCAAACGCAAACGTGTAGCCACATTCTCATCATTTAGCCTAATTTTAATCCTTTGGATAAAGGACTTCATTGTTATCAATTCACAGGCATGGAAGTGACAAGCCCGTTTATAACTATCAGCGATACAGAGCAGCAGCTCCAAAATAGCCATGGGATTTTGGAATCAGGACTGAGAAACTTTTCCATAAATGCCAGGAATAACATTATATTTGAATATTTAACCCTTACCCAGGCAATTTGAGGACTGGAAACCATATGTGCTTTTCATAATAGGAGCCAAGATGACCCTACATAAAGATAAATATAACTACATAAAAGCATTCAGGAAGGATGGTGTTGTGGTTAAGAGCTGGGCAAGGACTGGGAAGCTGAAGGTCTAATCCCAGCTCAGCCACAGGCTTCTTGGGTGATCCCGGGCATGTAACTTAATCTCTGCGTGTTTCAGTTTTTCCATTTGTGAGTGAGAGATAATAATACTGCCCCGCAGCCATGCTTGCAGAAGAAGTGCATTGCTGCTTGGGAGGTGTGGGCTTGGAGATGCTGCTGGTGACCACCAGGATAAGTCTCAGCCAAGTGCTCTGCGGAGGGTACGTGTTGCACCGCTGTCCGTGGCGTCCACAGTTTCACCTTTCCTTCCCTACAGATGGTCTAATTAAGTCCTGCCTTAGTTAGACAGAGTGTCAGACCAGGGTAGCTTACCTGAAGCCTCACCTGGGAAGTCATCCTGTTGGCAAATGTTCCTTGTTTGAACGTAATTTAAATTCAAAAACACAGAGAGGGGAAAAAATGAGAAAAGGGAAACCTGCAGTAGATGAGACCATCTGGTTTTGTTTGAGTGCTACCTAAGTAACTTGTGTTTATTGGTTATAGACTGGTGTTTTCTTTATGCGGTCTCTGGACAGGTAGCTGTTGTTCTGCTCGTGACTTGGCATTCGCTTCTGCCCTTTGTGAGCCTGCTCAGGAGGTGAAAATCCCCATCCTCTTACAGTTCCTTGAAAAAGATGGGGTATTTCAAAATAACCATCAAGATGGAGACTTTTCTTAACTGGTCACTGAGCATTTCCACCTGTAGCCTGTGGCTCCCATGGGGACACCATTTCGTCACCATGGGAGCCAAGGTGATGGAGCTGATGGCACCTGGGACAGGCAGCCCGTACGACTGTCAGCGTGAGGAGGAGTCATGTTTGCTAGAGAAGATCTCTAAGGTGCTGTCCCCGCTCTGGAAAGCAGGTAAAAGCCTGCTGAGTGCTGAGCAGCCAGCCCGGGGCTCCTGCACAGCCTGGGCTGCGTAAGGTGTGGGGGAGCATAATCACCCATTGTTTGGAAGGAAGAGTTTTGATGTAATTATACCCTTCAGCCATTGCCACACTTTCCTCTCTTTCATCTTCAGGCAGGTCCACACGTTCAGATGTGAAGCTGGAAATGAAACACATCTGGATATCCAAAAATGACAACAGACTTTTATTTGCTATTTTTGGTATACAACAAAAGCTTTGTATCTTGCTAATTGAACATATGGACTCTCCGTTGCTTTTTTCCCCCTGCTAAACTCCACTTTTCCATGTGTCATCGTACGATTCCAACATTTGATCTGTCGAGTCCATCTTGGCCATGTGTTTGTTGTAATCTGCTACACATGTAGGCTTGTTTTCGTGTGCGTCCTGACCTCCAGTGAGAGCTGCAGTTGTTTCCATCATGGATAGTGTTGAGGAGTTACACATCCTTTTTATCAGTGTATTTGGCCACCGGCAGCTCCTCACAGCGCGGAGCAGGGATCCTGCCAAGCCTCTGAAAGCTCGGTGTTGAGGGTAGCCATATCTGTTTGTGTTGTGATACCAGATGCTGGTTTTATTCAGTGTAACAGAAGTAGAAGAGAAAACCTCCCCAAAATAGAAAATATCCACGTAAGTAAAATCCAGGGTCTCAGCGAGGGAGGCTGAGGGTCAGCATTAGCTAATTCCAGTTGGAGCATAAAGAAAGGATGGAGGTGGATGGCTGGTCAGTGGTCACCGGGCAGACCCACGCACGCCGGGGGGCTGGGAAGCAGCTTTGCTGTGGAGAAGGCAGCACGCTCTTCAGAGTCTGCAGCAGAACGCTCGGCAGGGTAACTAGAGACAAATGCCATATCTGGAGTGGAGGGCTGAGCCCTTCAAAGCTGGCTGTGCCAGAAATACCCACTAGGAGCTTGGCCCCAGCGTTCGGGCGTTCGTGAGACTCGACTCGTTACGAATACAGGACCTCTTGATTAGCATGAAAGATTCGTCATCAGAATTTTTTTGTGCCTGTGGGGGATCCACTTACTTATTTCCAACTACAGCTCTAAATTGTTCCCATGCCTCATCGTGGTTTGATTAGCTAAAAACTTAAAGTAACTGTTTGAGGCACTTACCATAACAGAAAAAACAGGTGACAATGATCAAACCATAGGGTACGGACTGCTGGTGCTTCAGGGTATGGAGCCTGAATGTGGCTGGAGGCAACCCCCTGCCAGGTTCCTGAGCGCTGAAAAGACGTATCACCTGCACGCCCTGTGAGTGCTGAGCACTGCTGCATGTCCTTCCCTGGGATAAATGGCAAATTAAAGCAAAAATGTAAAAAAAAAATAGGAGTAACTCTGCATTTAATTGCCCGCACGCACACGCGTGCACAGCCCCAGCCTTACAGCTGTGCTCAGTCACCTCTCTTGCAGTAAATATTGGGCCAGTTCCATCACATTTGGGTTATGTTGATCAATGCAGCACTTCAGCAGAGGGGATTTGGTTGCAATAAGGGAAGGAGGCTGTTGCTGCCTAGCCCCGAGGTGAGGGAGTGATTCCCTCTCTCCGTGTCGCAACACACCCGCTCCAGTGCAGCAAATACCAAATATTTGTGCTCAGAGACAGAGCTGAGGCAATTTCCACCAGGAATATTATACATGCATCACGGTGTTATTCTGTTCAGTTCTTGCCATACACTGCCAAGCAGTTTTGTCTTGAACTCCCTTCCTCTTTTTGGCCAAGGGTGTGACACTGAACACATCTGAGGCTGCACTCGAGGACTCCCCAGTCAACTGGAGGATGAACTCTGGAGCAGAAGTTGTATTTAGCAAAATGGACTTACAATTATTATTCATAAATGCACATGTTATGGCTGCAGTTGCTTCACTTCTTTCTTTTACAGCCCTATAAATTGTATACAGAACATAAAGGCTTTACTTCTCAAATAAATGTTTTGCAGCCGCCATAAATTATCTTTCTTGCATTCATAATGAAAAAAAAAAAAAATCACTGTTTGATGTTTTATATCCTCTTCCCTAAAATGTAAAATATGGTAGTTGGAGCCAGATTTTATCTCATTTGAAAATAAAAGAAGGTTCATTTCCTACTAATTTTTTTCAGTCTTAGGTTTGGAGTTCCCATGAAACATTGCCCAGTCTGCACAGCAGCATTACAATAAACTCTGCTTTATCTGAGCCTTTGCCTTTGAGTTGTACCAGCGTTGATAGTCAGCATCATGAGTTATGAACCTACCCTGAATCTCTCTATTTTTTTTAATCCCTCATGTTGATTGTGTTTCATCTTTCTGTGCACCCCGAATCACTGGCTGAGCATGGGACTGTTGAACTTTTCCCTGCACCAGCCCTACCAGGACCCTGCCCCAGCGTTGCTGGCCTGGAAGCAGGCCTTGCTAAACTCCCAGCTCACTGCTTTGCAAAGCAAACTTCAGCCTTGTACTATTTACCTTGGCAAGTGCCCGACCAGATTGATGATCTGCAAAGTGGATTTGTTATTTGGCTGTTTGCTTTGGCAGCTCTTGAAAGCAGTTTGCTGATTGCAGTCCCAGATGTCATTGCATACATTACTATTCACTATGTTTCTTTTAAAGTTTTAATTTCAGCCACAAATACTATTAAGCTTTTTGCACCTTTCTGTCCTTAACTCATGGATGTTGAATATCAAGAGCAGACAGCCTTGATTTCCTTAATTTTCCCTCTTATTATCTTTGTCAGCCTCCTCTGCAGTGCCAGCAGCCAGGAGGGGGATGCTGTAGGCTCTCCCCCCGTTTCGGTGCTGTGCCTGCCCATGCCACGGGTGGTTGCAAGTTGGTCACATGAACAGTTTTCTAATTGTAGATAACCTGGGAAATTGATGTAGCATTTTTGTGAATTACCAGGTTTAAAATGGTCACATCCTTGTGTTAGTAGAGTTGAGAATATCAGGAGTAATGTTACCTAAAATCGCCCTGCGCCCCGTTTGTGTTAGGGCAGATGCAATAGGAATGTGTGTCTTCAGAGCTGTTTTTTCTGGGTTATATCCATCTCCTCTAACTATTGTTTTGGTTTTTAAAGGTTTGCAATTTGGCAAATCGATAGGCTCAAAATCAATTTGTTTCTGATGTCGGATAATCCCGAGTTTGGCGCTGGTGCCAGCAGTGCTCTGCTCACAAGCACTCTGTTCCAGCCCCACGCACACGACTGTTAGGTTCAGGGTCGAGGAATACCAAGATATTTTATTTCAGAGTACATTTGCCTTTGTAAAATCCAGTCACAGGCACACAAAAAGCTCAGCTGGTTGTTTGCTGCCCACCTCCTGCAAGCGCTGCAGGGCAGAGCGGGTGCCTGGCACCATCCGGTGTGGGCAGACGATGGCTGGGTCCTGGGTGTGAGAGTTAAACCATCCTTTGTGGACAGGAGGGGTTTGGGGATGATTTTTTTTCTTTTGGTGGGGGTACTTTCAGCTTTGAAATATTTAAGTTGAAGAAGTTAATTCACTTGAAGTAAGTTTACTTTTCGAGGGGAGGATAGCATTGTAGTATTTTTGGCCACTGCTTGAAAACTCCTCTAACCCTTCACTATAATAAGCAAATTGAGCAGATTAAAGGCACATTACACTGCCAAATGCTTTTTCTACCCAGGGTGACATATATTTTTTTTCTATGGAAAAGGTTGTGGGGGTTTTTGTGAGCTGCTATGCTTTTTTTAGCACTTCCTGTTTTATTGTGTTTGAAGTGTCTTTGTGGTGACCTGTTGGGGTAAGATTCTTCCATATGGAAGTGTTTCTTCAACTTTTAATCATTTTGTTTAAAAAAAAGAAAAGATTTTGAATCCGATTTGCAGATGTCTCTGGTTTTGCTCGCAGAGAGCCAATCCAACTCACTGTGGTGTTGTAGAAATGTGAGTCATGATGAATTGTTCCTTCACAACGTGAAGATGACATCCATGTATTTGCACTCTTAATTAAGTCAGATACTTCCTTTAAAATCTGTTTAAATTATCTGTAGAAAAACGTTTGTGTTTGAATGTATTTTTTTCCCTTCAGAAAATGAAACTCCTTTAAAAGATTTGGGGTGAAATCCTGCCTTTGCTGAACGCCTTGGCAAAACTCCCGTTGGTTTTGGTGGGACTGGGATTTCACCAGTAAACCCTGACTTGGTTGTAGACATCTCTGAAGTGAAGTAATCTCAGGATAACGAGCGGTTTTGGCCTTTGCCTATTCCTGGAGAAAATCTTACTGGGATTTTACATAGGGTCAAAAAAAGTTACAAGTTTATTTTTAAGTCTACGAGACAAAATTCTTCATTAATGTGCAACAGAACGCGTTTTCCCTGCGCTTGTATTGGGATTGCTGGGTCGTAACTGAGAGCAGCGTTTGGACCCCTGTGTTTGCATTATAGCTGCATCCTGTTTCCTATTAGTCTTGACACTAACATCTGAATTTCAGATTTCTTCTTGTTTAGGTTTAACTGCTCAATCAGTACATACAACAGACATCTCGGGACCTCTCTGCAGTTGTCTGGCTCGCACGGGGTGCAAGGGCAAAGCTTGGCCTCTGCATGAACAGGGCTGGAGCAGCCCCTGCGTTTGAGTTGGTGGAGCAGAGCGTGTCATTAACCCAGACAGCTGGGGCTGTCGGTCGGGCATCTCCAGCCTTTCCCTCTGCATCACAGCCTCAACGTTTTAACCGTAAGAAAACTGGCTTTGACAGTGTTTTTGAGCCCACATGTGAATACCACATGTTGAGGTCTCATGTCTGCAGTTTCACTCCTAATTAAGTGTAGATGTAAGTACTGGGTATCTTATAAGGTCTTTGGCTCTCTGCAGTTCACCACAAGCATCTAATTTCCACTTCCTTTGTCTTGGATCTATTATTTATACGAGAAGGGTAGGTGGACTCGGTGGTTGCAAGTCTATTGGATTATTCTGTAGCTGTCATCCTGTCAAAGTACCTGCAGAAATTGGCACTATGGGCTCTTGCTGAAGGCTAGCCCAAGGTCTGTGCGCTGCTTAAGTCTTGCTAAGCCCTGAAAATGGGTCTTAAATGGTACATTGGCCTTGCGCCTGCTCTCAGCGTGGAGGTGAATTGCATTCTTTATGAACAGTGAGATTTCCAGTTCAGCTTTGGCTGTTTATCTTCACTGCTGTGAGTATGAGGATGGGTTCTCTAAACTCGCCTAAAACTTGTGATGCTACAGCCCACAGAAGCTGAGCCCTCGCAGGCTTTCTGACCTGACAACAGGGCGGTTTGGAAAACGGCAGCTTTTTGATGTAGATGGGCACAGCACTCATCTGGTTTGGATTTTCGAGGTGTTCCAAAGTCATATTGTGAGCTACAGGGGGTCTTTTGTGAGCAGTGATACGCACTGATTTGCTACTGAGACCTCAGAGCGTTCCCAGATATTTCTTTTTGGAAAACTCAAGTCAAGTAGCTGCATTGTCTCGTGCCTGTTATACAGGTGGAGAAACTAAGGCATGAGATGGACAAATGACTTTACTGGGCTGGTCAGAGTGGAATCAGCAAGGCTCAGATGTGAAAGTGGAGAGTTATTTTGCCGTTTCCATTTGCTCTGGTTTCGATGGCATACAGAGGGTGCTGGAAACAATCTCAGCAGCCTTATTTGCATCGACCCAAAGATCGTCCTGACGTGGCCTCTTTTGGTGAGGCTTTCCCATGTCCCACCTGACAAACTAGCCTGTTTGGATATGGGCATGGATTTGGGACTGACTTTCAAAGCTGACATGAAAAAGATTGAATTATGCACTTGAAGGTCTTTATCATCTCCAAGCCTTCTTTCCACTGTGCCCTGGCAGAGCTTCAGGGTTGCTGGGGAAAAGGTGCCTTCAGCTCAGTGGCAGCTCTCCAGTTTAAATATTTCACAAAGACACTTCCAACGTATCCCACTTCCTCGGTAGTTTCCAAACAGTGTCCAACTAGATGAAAATTAGCTAGAGTTTTAGTCTGTAGAGCTACAAAGGTCAAATGTCTTGGAGAAACAAGGTGCTAAGATGCTAATTCTCTACCTTGGAATGAGAAGGTAGTTCTCTGCTCGATTAAGCAGAAAATGCAGGTGGTCTTAAACATCTCTAATTTTGTCTCCTGTTTTGAATGCAATTAAACAAAATCTGCTGTACTTGCAGAGAGAATAACCAGCTTCCATTGCAGTCCTGAATCCTGCCCTAAGATCAGTTGTGAAGCAAACAGCTCGGGGAGGGAGCCCTGTGCAGACTGCTAGCAGAGGTCCTGGGCTGGTCCCTGCCCCATCTGTCCCTAACGCGGGACATGCAGGAACCTTGTCCTGAACTTCTGTTATCACACTGCACCTCCTACACTTCTCCTCATGGAATCTTGTTTTCCACTTTTGGGAGATTTGTGAAACATATGCTTTGGAGGGTTCCCAATTTTTTTTGCACAGCAAGAAAAGAATTGCTCTTTGCGTTGTAAAAAGCCCCACGAAAAAAAGTACGCTCCTCCTTTATAATGGACTTGCCTGGCACAGCTCAACAATCCCCATTTCTCATCACTTCGCAGTGTGCTTTTATAGGATATAAAAATGGTGTTATGATCCATGTTCCCAAACCTTGCCTCAGCTAGCAAGAACATCAATAAACATGGCTTGATAGACACCAGAGCTGCGCCACCGTTCCCTCGGTGCTTTGAACGTGCCCTAACGTACCTTTTGAGTCTATTCTCCATATATGAAACTACTCGTGCCTCTGTTGACCTTTTAATGTATTAAATGTAATACTTGTGTGCTTCAGAAAAGTTGCTTCTCCTGGGATACATTTCCAATCTGGTCACTTTCTGTACTTAGAAATGTTTTCTTTATTTCATCTCGTATCCCACTTCTTTTTTATTTTTTTCTCTTTCCTTGATGTAAATTAATCTGCAGATAGGGAGGTCAGTGTACCTGGAACTGGCAAAAGATTTTACTTCCTTTCTCCTCCTTTCCTTTTTCTTCTCCCTCTGTAAAATTATTATTGTTATTTCTTTGGTTCACAACTGAGATGATGGGTTGATATTTGAACAGTTACGCGTTCTGTTCCAGGAAAGTCTGTCTCTGTTCCAAGGCTTCCAGTGCAGAGGCTCCTTCCACCTTGATCTTTCAGCAGAGCACTAAAACATTTGGCAAGCTTTTTGTCACATTTTTTGCTGCTGTCCAAGGCTTTTGAGAGATTCCCCTTGGACAGCTTCCACCTTTGAGCTTGCCCACTGTAGGAAATACTTCCACTTGTATTTACACAGCCACATCATCAGAACTGGTGCATCAGTCTTGTATCTTCATTAGCTACTACCCAACACCCACTTGCACACCTCCTCAGATTTGCTTCTCTCTGGTTTTAGAAGCAAGTTTCCCAATGCTTTGTGCCAGGAGTACTCGTGGATGGCTTTGTGCTGATGGGAAGATCATTAGGACATGGGGTTTGGACAGTGGTTGCTCCCATGGGCTCACATACCATCACTCTGACAAAAGGGGGGCAGCTGTTGGAAAGCAACCCCCTTGGCAGAACCTCAGTGGTTTGACTCATAATTTTAGGCTGGGAAAGGTATAGGATTAGCTTCTACCTGAGTTACAGGATTCTCCCTAATAATCAGATTTCTTTTCTGTATTAAATTCCTCAGGAACTTGTGATTAGCCCCACTTCTGAGAGTTCACAGCAGCTTAGTTCCACTGTAAAACTGTCAGCAGTGATTTTCTGTTTTTTAAGGTGGATTTTGGTTCTTGTACAGAACTACTTCTTGCTAAATTCCTTTTCAACCAAACACACTTGTCATTTCTCAGCCATTAAAGACAATAAACTCCATCTTTGGATTTTTACATGCTGAACTGAGTTTATAATGATAGATGCTTGTTTATAACATGCTGAAGATTTTTGTTAGCTTTCTGGCATAAAAATTGGAATCTTCTTGTTTGATTGGTAGTTATTAGTAGCAGGTTTATCCTTTTAAATATGTACAAGCTATGATTTCCATGGAATATTTATTGTCTGCAAGAATGGTGGTTTGCAGCTCTCAGAATCCGTCTGGCCTTGGCAGGCAGCGTGGTTATAATCATCAAACTATTCACGTGGACTGAAGCTGGTTTCACAGGAGGATTTAGGTGTTGTGACCAAGAAGGTTTTAGATGCCAAGGTCCCTGGGGAGTGACGGATTTTCCTTCCCTGGCTGGCGGGGCTGTGCCTAAAAGAGCATCTCCATCCCTGGGTGTGAGCGGTCTCACGTTTGCAGTGGGGTGTAAACCACTTGATACTATAAAGTGTATTTAGAGGTGGGTATAATGTGTGTGCAGAGCTGGGTGGCTGAATCAGGCCCACCTGGGGAAGTAGGCAGGCAGAAACACCCACTTCAACGATGCCAAATGTGCTGGGAAGGGGCTGAGGTGCTGGGAAGACTTAAGGATGATGCCCTGTAGGCGCACCCTTCTACTCACCTTGTGTGATTTCTGTAACACGAGGTCAGGGTACCATTGTTGAGTGCAAAAATGGTAGTGTGATTCATGGCACTAGAAGTCCTTGTGTGACTTTTTTTTTAAGCAGCTCTTGCTTGTTCCTGAAAGCTTTGCTTTCAGCTGTAAACAGTGAGCCATCTTTGCCTGACTCCTGTTTGCGTTTGGAGCTGTTACTGCAAATCACCAAGTGCAAACATGAGGCGTGTGGAAGGGTAAATCTCCTGCCCTTCGAGTACAGTCTTTGCTGAGGATGAGAGTGAGATGAGTTAAGTGACCGAAAGCCTTAGGCTAGGACATGCCAGTTGCAATAATTTTTTCACTCCATCATCTCACCTTGCAACGTCGCTCTGCCTTATCCAGCCACCAGATGCCTGATGGATAACACAAGCGACAAGGGCAAAACCTCCTCAATGTTTGCAAAGGCAAACTTCAGACAGCGAGGACGGGTCTGCTGGCTCCTGACCAGCTGGGTCCTGCCTGGCCCTTCCAAAGCCTGCCAGCCTGGAGTGAAATCCCTCCCTTGGACAGGGTTTGGGAGGAGATCAGACCTTGGTACCGTAAGTCACCAAGTGCTCTGGCCCCGCTCCAGCAGCACACTCACACACACACTTTCAGCGTATAGATACCACCAGTGAAGTCACTGTGGCTGTTTGCATGCTTAAAATTAAGTATATGCTTAAGCTGGCTTGGGACCAGAGATTTCAGTGCTCTGTAGGTCCAGACCTTGCTGGAGCTTAGATAACTAGCTCGTACAACTTGGCACGTGCTTTTAATGAATTCAGAATCGGGCCAAAAGAATTTATCTTCCCGGACTTGGAAGGCTTACAAGGAACCAAGTTTAAGGTTTTTCTGAATTTGTTTTTTTATTTTCTAAACATAAAATTTCACATTTCTCTGTAGTCCTTAAAGAAACACGTTTTCCTGGCGTTCTTGGCGGGATCTAGAGACACGGAGTGAGCAATTTCCAAAACACCCAGAGCTGATGGAAGGGCATCTGGGACCTGCTGCCTGGCCAGGGCAGGACTCGGGGGCTCCGGAGGTCCCGGCCGTGGTTTTGTACCTTCTAGGCAGATGTGACATTGTACTGGGGTATCCTCAGACAGATTTCTTTCTAGGCAGCCGTGGCCCAGACTTGCCTGGTGACCTTGGGTGAGTTACTTAAACCATGATGTTCCAGCTCTTCCCTGGTGTAAGCAATAGAACTCTTTATATCAGCATTGATAGCTCATTCTGCCTTGGCTGAGGATTTGGCCCTGTAGGTATGTTTTGTAATCTCCCCTTCATTCCCTGATCTTGGTCACTCAATTAATAAGGAGCAAGTTTCCAAACCAGTTCCTGCTGTCAGTGGTGCTATATCCCCAGAGCAGCCGCTCAGCTGCCCCGCACACAAACATTTCCATCACTCTGGTTTAATCCCTGAATCCCTCTCATGCTCTTGGTGAAATACTTGTAGGGAAATGGTGATTACAGCGGGCTGTGCACATAGTATTAGATATAACCCTAATAAATTGAATGTTAATACGGTGTGATTTGCTACAGAATGTGTCAGAAGAAGGTCATTGTTCCTCTGTTACTCCCTAAGGAAAAGCCAGTTACAGCATAGGTGTATGGCAAGGAGTTACATTACCAACATGGAAACCCCTGCTATAAATTACTCAGACATGCTAATTCCTGCAGAGTGGTTGCTAACCACAGATGCCTTATGCTGTGGGCAGCTTTGGGCTGGCAGGCAGGGGCAGGAGCCAGGGAGCTGCCATGCACGTGCTGGGCATCGACAGGCAGGAAACAGAACTCACCCTTCGAGCTCCTCCCACTCACCCAGTGAGTATTTGCAAGCGAGATGTATTTACCCTGTGTACAAGTAGTTATTAGACAGTAGCTTGGAACCACCACGTGCATTATCTCATAGTGAGGTAAGACAAATAAATTACAAGTTAGAGGCCCCAAGTGGGATTAGTGATGCACCTCAGGAAAATATTTTGCTTTCTGTTTACATGTCAGCTGGGCTGTGAAATGTTTCATCTGGAAAAGGTGATAGGAGACTGGAGAAATATTTGCTCTTATAATGCAAAAAGTATTTTTGTTTCATTCTTAGCTGGTTGCTAGTGATATAAACCAAATTTCCCAGTTCCAAAGTTTCAATGGCTTGCTCGGCCACTTTCCTGCAGATTCTCCTCTGCAAACTTTCTCCTAGCCACTAAGAAGCTGCTGCTTCATCTCCCCTTGTTTGTGAACATTTCTCTGTGTGCATAATACTTATATTAAAAAAAAAATCACCTGAAGCCCAGCAGAAGTGTCAGTCTCTGGTAGATCCAGCCTGCTGCCTGGGAGGCTGGTAAGGATGCTGGGGCAGTGCACTGGGCCACATCCATCCCTGTGGGTCTGTGGTGGAGAAGCCTTCACCCCTCTTTGCAGCAGGTCTAGGACAGGGTATCCCCTACCATTCAGCTGCAGAGGAGCTGTACCCACACTGAACTTGGCCTTTCCAAGCATTACACACTCTGTTTCTATTACACAAGAGTCTCCTATTACAATTTGAGTGATACATTAGTATATAGCACAGTTCCAATGTTTTTTCAACACTAAGGTTTTTTTTTAATTCAAACGAAACAATCAGAATTAAATTCCTTGGCTCAGACAGTTACCACTAATTCTGGAGCAATATGACAAATCCACACTTGTGTTTCAAAGTGTAACATAAGATCCTAGTTATCCAGGAAACCCTCATGAGTTGTCAGATCTTTCTTTACATGTGGGTAAATATGAGCCTTTTCTAATCCGTTATGTGTCCTTTCCACATACATACACACGTGCGTTTGCACATGCCACGAGACTGATAATAAGCAAGATAAATCTTGCTGTTTTCTTAAGGGAAGTCATATATTATTCAAGTCCCTCCTGTGGAATTGGCATATTCCTACCTCGCAAAGTGAGCTCGCTAGAACAGGGTATGCCTACAAACCTCTTCCAGAGAGCTCAGAAATTACTTGGCATGGAAAGAAATAAGCAAATAAACCTCGTTAGGTCGTGTCACAGAAACACCAGCTGGATCCTTCCTGCATCTTTTCCTGGTGAAGCCTATACAAAGGCTTCATAAAGTTGCAAGCTTTTATTCAGATGAGAAGTAAAACAAAATAAAGACTCATCCAAAAAAGCCTCCGCTGAGATTTAATGGAATTCATGGTGTGTTTAAATTTCCGAGGCATTGTTGAAAATCTCAATAATCTTATTTTAAGCTTAACTAAGTCGTAGATCTTCAGAGAGTGGGAAATTTTACTAGGAGAGAAAAAAAAAAAGTTCCTGGATTTTCTAATTTTAACCAGGACTGAGAATTATAAGTATGTGAATACCACAAGAAAACATTTCCAACCTTGCAAAAACTAAAATAGTGCTGAAGATCTTTTGTGAATCCTTTTTTAATGAAATTTCCAGACCTGGAGGTTGAAAGAACATCAGGTGAAGCTTTTATGCTGTGCAGAATTGTACCTGGTAACAAGCCCCCAGCCCGACTCGTGCGGAACTCTGTTCTCCAGGACACTCTGCTCGATGTCAGGATTCAGTGTAAAGACATGTCAGTCTCAGGGGGCTTGGGGCTGGTCGTGGCATTCCTGATTTTTTCCAGGCGTTCTGATTCTGCAAAGAGTTAAAATATGCAAGAATCTTTCTGTTCAAGAGGGGGGAAACAGTTTTTCTTGGAAATTAATTTTATTACAAAGGGGTATTTTGTTTTTAAAACTATAATAGCATCCAGTTATACTGTAGTTTCCATCTCTTTTTGCATTTAGACTGCTAAATAAATCGCATCCAGTATTGCAAACAGAGTATGAATGCACTCATTTTTCGGTGTGCTGTGTTCCAGAGGCTGGAGGTGAGCTGCCCCTTCCCCATCGCTGCCCGCGCTCATCCCCATCCCCTCGTTACTCTTCAAAGCAAGATGGCCAAGTCCTGTGCTTCTGGCACTGCAAAACCACGCCGTAAATTCCCCCCATGACACCAAACGCAGATTTTTTTGCGTTTTCTCTTTTTTTAAGCCCTGCTTTGGATGAATGTCACATCCTTCCTCCAGTTTGTAAAGCATCCCCTCTCTCTCCCGTGTCCTTTTGCTCACCCTCGTGCCTCTGGGGAAGCCAGGAGCTGGGCCAGGGCTGCAGGAGCCCTGGGCGATGCTCAGGGGGCTCTGGGGGTGCAGCTTTTGCCAGCCCAGGGCTCAGCGGCGGCGCTGCGGTGACGCTCGGGTCCCTCGTTTGGTGGCCAGGTGTATTACCAGCGGGCCGGTGCAAAACTGCACTTTGGATGGCATGTGAGAGTCGCAGGGAGCATTCGAGGCAAAGGCAGAGTTTAATAAATATACTTAATCATTTATGTTTTGACCTTAACCCAGCCTCGTACTCAGACACAGAACGCGGAGAGTTGGGAACGCACTTTGTCAAGGCTCCTTTGGCTGCTGCAGCCCTAAAACAGGGCAGCCCTGCTCTGAGGAAAGGCAGATCCTTCAGAAAGGAGAGTAAAAGGTCAGAACTAATCCGAAAGGACAAGCAGTGTATGTCTGTGTGTATATTGGGTTTCACATATGAAATCCAGTCATGATAAATCTGATGGCTTTAGAAACATCTACTTTGATTAATGAAAACATAGTTCCCATAGACCAGGGGTTTCATACTTCAAAGTTCTCCTGGATTTAGGACCTTAGGTTTTGCTTATTCATATAACATGCAGGAAACTATTTTTAAATGAATAAGGGAGTTTAGGAAAAAAAAAAGGGGGGGGGGGAGGGAAGGCAAACGTTTCAGCATCGGTGTTACAGATAGACTGGATAATAAGGGGCAAAATTAACAAACAACAGACATTTTATTGTGCATTTTACAATAATGTTTACATTCTTTGCTCTATATTTGTTTTTCCTTGAGAAGATTTATGTATTTATAAAAATATCTCACTGCTCCAGCTCGCTCACATTCGAAAGCCTTCGGGACGGCGGTGATGGCTGGCTGCGTTCCTCATCCTCTCAAACGTTTCTCCTGAGCCCCTGGTTAACCCCTTGTGCAGGAGACAGCGTTTGTCGGGGAACTGGGGAGGAGGAGGGGGGCAAGATGGTCCCTAAGGACCTTGCACCATGGCACTGCTGTGATCCTGAGCGTCGCCATCCATTGCCTTGGCCACTGTCCTGCAATGGCCGGGCAACCTCCTGCCCACCCATCCGCCTTCGTCCCCTCAGAGCCACTGGCCATGTGGCTCCTGGGGCCACCCCGCTGCCAGGCTTCCTCCTCCCAGCAGCTGCATGTGTGCTTAAAACTCTTTTAGCAGTAATGACAGAGGAATAAACAGTATTTTTGTTTACAAGTCTGTAAGCACGGTGAGGAGGGATGCGGGAACCTCTCAGCCTCGCTCAGCCAAAAGTTCAAAGGGATTTGAAAGTGTTCATTGCCTGTGGGACTGGGCACCCTGATTGAAGTCTCCATTAATTAAATGCACTCACAGGATACAGAGCTGGTGAGTAATGTCCTGTTTATAGCAGAACTGTGAGCGATTCTGGAGAAAAAAAGAAACTCCGTGGGAGGGGAGATGACAGGGAAATAGAGTTCCTCGCAGAGGCTGTGGCTCCTGCCTCGCCTCCCAAGGCAGTGGGTAACACTCACACCTTGATTTAACAGCCCTGCGTGGAGGTGGGTCGTTGCAGAGTCTGGCACATGTAGGTTGACATACACGTGCCGTGGGAAGGCAGCGTGTGAGCCGTGCACGGGAGGGGACCAGCAGCGCGTGCCATCGAGCACGGACACACGCTCAGAAGGCAGATATGGGGCAGGCTGGGGAGATTCCACCTCTTCCACAGTAAAATAAGGCACTGGAACAGGTCCCCGTTCAAGTCCTGAGAGCTCCTGCCTTGTGGCGTTCCCCCCGGGACACACAAAGTCACGGCGTGGAAGTGAGTTGGCAAAGCCTGTAGGAAAAGTTCAACCATTAATATTTAAGCGGGGTACGTTACAATTTGACTCACTACTCTGGGCAAGGAGTTTCCGTGCTCTGGCTCCTCACACGCCCACAGGGCTCTCGCTCCCTTCTGGGCACCGGGACTCCCTTCAAAGGCCACTCCTGCTCCTGACGGGGCCAAAAGAGGCAGGGGCTTGGTGATGGACAGCCCCTCCTCTCCCTCCAAGACCACCTGGGTTGTGCCCCAGGGTCTGCCATCCCCATCCCATTGGATGCATCTTTTACTGGTTAGCACTGGCAGGTCGTTCCCTCTCCTGTTTACTCCCTAATTTGTGCTCACACGTATGTTGCAATATGGAAGGTGAGGCTCAAAACTGTCAAGCTCTCTAATAGAACCATTACTGTATTTTTGGAGAACATACTCTTTTTGATTTACTGTTCCTTAGAAGACAGGAAATGGAGCTACTTGATTTCATATTTTAAACAAAGCCATCCAGAGGTTTAATGAAAAAAATTTCCCCTGGCTTTCGAATTAAAGGGCTATGGTGAAAGCTTCAGCTTTGCTATTTTGACTTAGAAAAATAACACGCTACCAGCGTTAAAATATTCTGTAAAAATACTTTTTACTACTCGATTTTTCAGAGAAGAAAATAAGCTCCTCTGGTTTTCTCAGTCTTGGTCAATAGGGCCATGAAATGAAAGGATGTTTCCAAGGTTTGAGGTTATGTGGGGTTTTTTTTTTCCCTTTTGTAGAATTTATTTTGCTTTTATATTAAAAGCCTTGAAAGAATTGCAATGCAAAAGACAAACCCAGTGCTTCTAAGCGAGGTAATTTGGTGTGAGTAATAACAGAAGCCTTTGCCATTAATAAAATGCAAGAAACGTTCAGCAGAAGGATGGAGGGCTCTGCTGTGGGGAAAGGGCAGTTCTCGTTGGGAGGCAAAGGGGAGTGGAAGGACAGAAGTGGGAGATGGGTATCAGGAGAAAATTAAAGTTTTAATAGGAAAACCCTGCATGTGGAGCAGAATTAGCTCAGAGTGTTTTGGGGTGGTGTGAAGCTACACAGGCAAAATGCAGCACTTCTGTCCTGGGTGTTGGCCAAGGTTTCTGCTGGTGCCATTTGGTTTGGTTCGGGGTTGGTTTTCACTTGTCACATAGGGGATCTGGGAGGGTGTGTGGGCATCGCACACAGGAGGCTGATGGTCTTCATTTCCACCCAGTTTCATCTTCAGTAAATGCTCTGCTAGCTTGAAAGCACCATGTGACAGGATGGAATATTGACACAATTTTAAGTCAGTGGGATTTTTTTTTTTTATGAGGTTTTATGAGGTTTCACCAGGATTTGGCTCATAATTGCTTGGATAAAATAACACCTAATTTGCTTCTTTGCGTTGTTTCTAAATGAATTGCTCCTTTTAGGTAGAACTCATTCCACCTGACTCCTGTTAGGCACAGAAGGAAGGGCGGGCTTCTCACATCAAGCTCTGATACTGGTGGCTGTCAGTAGGATTTCAGTGGTTTGTCAGTAAAGGCACAGGGCAAAATCTGCCTTCTCTCAACCCTTCAGTGATCCTCTGAGCATTCTCACCTGCCTTGGTCCCGCAGTTACATGCTGGCTGCAGGTTTGGGGGGGTTTTGAGAGCAGGATGCTCAGCTGAGGTTTATTTGTAAACCTCTCTGGCTGACGATGGGGAATTCGATATGTTATCAACCGAGATACCAGGATTGCAAAGGGGAGAGCAAGGCAGGCAGAGAGAGATTGCAGTTTAATAAATAGCAAAGATACAGTGAGCTGCTATCAGTGTAAGTTTAATGCCATTAGCTCGTGTGCTAACGATGTACGTTAGAGCTCCTGGGCAGCAACCAGCCCCTCTGCCATTCCAAGGTGTTCAAAATACCCAGGACTTCACTGAGCCTTCAGAAAATGATGTGACTTTGGTACATCTGCTGGCTGCTGCTGCAGGGGCACAAAGAACAGGAAGGTCCATGGCAACCAGTCATGTTTTTCCTGAAACAGTCTTGTTTTACATGGGAGAGGGACAGAGGAGGGGTTTATGGCAGGAGAGGATCTCCCTGTTCCAGCAGGGTCCCGTTTCCTACCCCCACGCCTCGAGTAACCTCGGTCACACATCTGTGTGTTCAGCTTTACATGGAACTGATTTTATCATTGAAATGAGAAGGAGGAACCTGTGGACTCCACTGCCACACAGGGCAGGTGACGGTGCACAGAGCTCCTCTCCCCCACCACTGCTCCTCACAGGCAGGCGGATCCCCCACGGGGCACAGCAGTGGCTGCTGGACCATAGCTGGGTGCCTGCACCGTTGTGTTGCCAGATGTGCACTCCTAACATGGAAGAGGAGTGAAAAGGGAAGAAAGATAAAACTAGAGCTTCACCAGCCTTCCTTTTTTTTTTTTTAATATACAAGAAAACTTTCTGTGCAGCTAATCCCTCTAACCTGCATTTACATTAACACTTGCAACCTCACACGTTGCTGCTAAGAAGTTTTGGCAGCTCTTGGCCCTGATTGCAGAGGTAACGCTGCACTTGTCTCCTTTGCTCTCACTCAAGTATCTCAGGAGCCAGAGACCAGCACTCTATGAAGTTTCTCCCCGTACACATATGCAGGCATCTTGGCAGAGCTTCAAAAGCCATTTGCCTTATTATTCATACGTCTGCTTATAGGAGCAGAAATGCTCCCATTTCTCACTTTCAGAATAAGGGCAGACACTTAGCAAAGAAGAGATTTCTCATTGGTATTTCTGGCACAACCCATCTCCCCACTGCCACCCTGGGGTTTTGGGATGCCCCCCCCAGCAGCTCTCCAGGTACGTGAGCGGTCCCATCAAAACCAGCTGAAATTGGTGGGGCCTCAGGGTTGTATGAAACTGCAGGAAAAATACTTGAAAAAAGGAGCTTCAAAAAAAAAAGGCTAAATTTTGCTTTGCCTCCTGCAGTTAGGACAGCTGACAATAGGGAAACGCTGCAGAGATTTAAACATCATCCAAATTACTTCGCCTCCTCACTGCATTTTCTCAAACAGGCTTCAAGAACCCTTGCTTTAAAACAAATTAGTAGACTGGAGTAACCTTATAAATCCAAAGAGCCATTAAAAGTTGAAATATTTGGTCATTCCTCCTCTCGGTTTAAACTGGGATTCATCCAGAGTTCAAGTGCATGTATCACATAAGAGCCACGGTCCCATTTTGTAGAGGTCCATTTTAGTGTTGATGGTTTTCTAGTGCCAGGAATCTACTCTGCAGCCAGGCAGGGAGATAAATCAAAGTTGTGCGCGCCGATGAAATTCAGGAGCCAGAAGTCACCATTGCAGCCCATATAAATCCCTGAATGCCAGCCCCACTGCTTTTGTCCATGCCATTAGAGTTCAAAATTATCTGCCCCTCTTTGCTGATGTATGGATTAACCGGCTGCCCGAGTGTTTACTAACGGTTATCACCCGGTACTTTGGACCTTATCAGAGGAAGGGACGCCTGCCGCGGGGCTTGGTCTCTCACCCTTTCTATTACCACCTGTCAGTGGCAGGGAGTGTGCTGTGAAGCTGTACAGTCACAGACTACAAGTGTAGATAGTTTCTGACGGCTGATCAAAGGGGAGAACCAAAGGCCTGATAACAAGGACATGTTTCATGTACTTTTAACTTTGAGAAACATTGGCATTTGCATTTTTTCCTCTCGGTAGGCTGGCAGAAACCAGGCACAATAAATGCTGCATATTCAGTTACCTAATAGTTGAGTAAATGGTATGTGCTTGAAGCAACAAAGCATAACTGTAATCTTGTTCCAAGTGGGAATGATTTAAGTAAGCCTTCGCAGAAGACTTGCTGTATAATAAAGTAGAATAATTTTAGTTTGTACTTTGAAGTGATCTTGAATTCAGAATTTAATCTTTGCATTCAGCAGAACATCATACCCCGTTGTGAATGAGGTAATAACTGCAAGTTAAGGGATTATTTGAAGTATCTTTTGGAGGTACGTGCGCCCCGTCACAATAGCTGGCATCTCCAGTGGAGCACTGATGGTGAAAGAGTCTCCGTTAGCTCACGTTTGACCTCAGATTTCACAGTGCAGGAGCAGAGAAAATCCACAGACTGAAAGAAGGGTTTGCTTTTTCCCTTCAGTAGACATGTTTGGAACTGAAGGCAGAAAGCAAACTGTCCTCTCCTCAGCAGTCTGCCACGCTGCTGCACCTTTCTGCTCAAAGAAAGGGAGACTGGCTGAAATGTGTGCAGACAAAATGACTGTGTCCATTGTCTGAGATGAGAGGGGCAAGAGCGCTCAACAGCAGCCCCGTGAAAGACAAACCAGCTTTAAAAATAATTTCTAGCTGTCTAACATGTCCTTAATACCATATATACCATTTTTGAACATTGCATGTCATTTACATCAGTGTCATAGTCCTGATTTACTGATGGTCACCAGTGTGAGACCAGAACTGGGTCTGTATTTTTAATTTAACCTTTTTGCTTACAGCTGCTTGCTCGAAGCTGTTCAGTGCTTAGGGCTGTGCTTGCCTCTGCTGTGTTACTGACACCAACACTTAACTAATGTGCTAAAACGAGCTTTTCAGGAACTCAAAATGCAAGGGCTTCTTTCTTTCCAATGCAATGAGTATGTATGGACGTGCTTTGGTCCCAGGGCCTCCCAAACATCTCCTGTTTGTCTGTTGAAGGTGCCTTCGACCGGAGCGTGACCCTGCTGGAGGTGTGTGGGAGCTGGCCCGAGAACTTCGGTCTCCGTCACATGTCCTCCATGGAGCACACCGAAGAGGGCCTTCGGGAGCGCCTGGCCGACGCGATGTGTGAATCCCCCAGCAGGGACATAGTGGGATCAGGAACAGGTACAAAGAAGAGGTGTGATCAGAGATCACGTACATCTCACCCAATGGTGATTTTTATTTATTTTTTTTTTTTAAGTTCTGCTTTTCCTTTTCTCTGTACACTACCTCTCTGATTAATTAACTTCTATGGGGATCTCACTGAGTGCAGGATAAGTCATTTATAAAAAGCAAATAGTGGTAGATCACATAAGCATAGTCTGAGGAGCCTAAAGTAACTCAAAGAAAAATACTAGTGCTTGATGCTTCCTTACCATATAGCTGTGACAAGGGCTCTCCTCCCTCCCCGCCAACTCAGGAGCATCCGAGTCTCTGTGCAGATTGCTGCCCTTGCCTACCCTGCTCCCAACAATGTCATAATCACACACATCCTCATTTTGTGTCCTGAATAGAGCTGCTGCGAAGCGCTGGTTCTGTAATCCAAATTAATCCATCTTCATCAGTGTCCATTATATTGATAAATTATATCATCTGTTTAAGTAAATGGAATGGCACGTCAGAGATTATGCTGCTCAGAAGGGGCCCAGTGGTAGGAGGTGCTCAGAAATGTTAAAGCACAGTTATTGTGGTTTTATTGTCTCCATTAATTTTGACTTGTTTTAAAAAAATACCCTCTAGTAAAAGGACTGGGCCCATCTTTGATCCATGCACCATTTGTGTGGTGACCAGCAGCTAATAGCAACGTTGGCTTTTAACATCAGCTGCCAGCTTGCTTGTCACTCTTCTGGCAGCTTGCCTGGGAAGGAGGCAGAGGACAAGCTGTAGCAGAAACGTGGGTGCATCAGCCTATAGGCATTGCAGAAAGGCTGCATAGAGCAGAAGGTGTCTCTTCCCTTTGCTGTTGTCATAATGGATTGCTGAGGACTTGGTGCTGCTCTGAGCTCTCCCTGCTCTGCACTGCTCCAGCTGGAGAAGGCTCAGGGGCTCTCCCATCAGGGCTCATCCCTGGCAGGTGGGTCACCAAACTGCTGCCACCTCCCACATCTGGAGGAGGAGGCTGCAAAGAAGCAGAATTTAAGCCCTTGTATGTAGCTACAAATAGCAGTAACCAAGCTGCTGAGTGGTTCAGAAGCATCCTTCATAGCCCAACTTGTCACCTTCAAACTACCTTTCCTCTCATTTCCATCTTGAAAAAGATGGAGTCAAGGGATCCTTAAGATTTGGTGTTAACAAAAAGAGTTGTTTGAACACTAACTGTGGGTCTCAGTTACAGATCTGGTGTAAATTCTCACCAGCTTGTTGCCTTGGATGAGGCACTTAACGTGTCCATGACTCCACTGCTCCATCACTGCAGTGAGGGTAGAGATGCCTCACATTGCTGGTGTGTTTAATCAGGTCATGTCTGCAAAGGGCTGTGAAGGTGGAAAAACAGGCTGTGAAAATGGACAAAGGCACATATTTCATCACTTCTTGACCCATACTGTGACCAGAGTGAAATTTGGGATGTTATCCACTTCCCACAACAGGTCAAGCTGTGTACGTTAGGGAGAAGGTGAGGGAAATACCTCCTCTGAAAGGTGAAGCCATCTAGATGTGCCAAGTTAAGGTCACCGACTGCCCCAGAGGCTTGATGTTGGATTCTATTGTAAACCAAGAACTTTGTCAGAGACACAGGTCTATATTTTCCTTCCATTTTCACCAAACCCAGCTGATAGCAGTGAGTGCCAGCTTCTTTGGCATAAGATTCAGCTCCCAGTCCTGCAGGTGTAAAGATAGAAAGGAACTGTTTATAGAGAGCTAAAATTCATCCAAAGAGATTTCTGCCTGCTTTTACTCCAGACACATAAATCTTCACAGTGTAAGATAGATGCCATCTCAAAGCAGCAAATGTAAGCAGCACGAGTGAGTGACGTGAACACTGACCCACCTCACCCCATCCCACTGCCCTCCTCTCCCTGTCATTACCCTCTACGTTTCCTTGCCTGTCGTGGGATTCTCTCTATCACTAACACACTTTATTCTCAGGATTTGGGCGTGTGGTGACTCAGTGCAGCAGAGAAAACCTAGAGATAAGGCTGTGAACTCCCGTGCCCTTCCCACTTCCATCCCCTGACCGCTCCTGAGCTGCTCTTCTGACCAGATGGCCATAAAAAGTCCTCTCCTGCTCAGCTGATACCTGGCAAACAGCACTTGCCTAGGGAGTCAACGAGCACTGGTGACAGGATGTGTGGCACGGTGAAGTGCCAGCATCTGTCTGCTGGTTAATAAATGGGGAGAGATAAGTTTGGAGGTACATTGCCTTTGCTTCAAAGAAGTGTCTTTGTTGGCTCCTAACAAGGAGGATAGTTTTCACTTCCCCCAAAACCACTTCTATCTTAACAGACCTGGGCTCAGCTGCATTATCTTTGAAAAATGTTCAGTTTTGTAGCCCAGCTCTTCCTTCCCTGGCTTCTCTTCTGCCCACTCACCTCAGTGAAATGATAGCACAGAGAGGGACACCATGAAGTGCTTATTGGTAGTTGATTTATATGTTGGTACTGATTCCAAAGACAGCGTTTATATTTCTGCATTTGACTCAAAATTATGGAAGTTATAAACCTCCCTCTAATAACCCTAAAATGCCTTATTTTAACTAACACATGCCTTTCTGTTACGCATGCCTTTACCCCCTGTTTGTGCTCCTTGGATTCTCTTTAGTCCTTAAATACCTTTCACAGGGATTTAATGAAACTTGCAAAGTCTTACTCGAACTGAAACATGAATTAATGAGAATTTCTGACTCTGAGTGTGAAGATACATGCATATTTACTGCTCAGGTCCACTACATGGACAAAGACAAAATGGGCAGTAGGGTGGACAGTGAGACTTTATCGAGTGCTCAACTGGTCCTGACATGCACTTAATGGCAAGAGATAAATAGATTCTTTTAATGCCTTAACTGTTAGGACATAGCTGACACGTAGATTTATATAGTAATCAGGGCTGATATGCTGCAGTAGAGCAGAGGAAGTGCATGCTCAGGGTTCACAGACCACTTTGGGGAGCAGATATTCACAGTGACTTTGTTTCTTACCCACCCCATTGCATTGCAAAGCAGGGCTGGCAACACCTCACTGGTTCAGTGGTTCTGGCAATGGGCAGAGGCAGAAATGACCCAAAGATTGGTTATACATCAAACTGGAAGATGCTAAAAACATGAGGAGTAATCAGGCGTTTGCAAGGAAGGGGAATTAGATGGCCTGATGGGTCTTCTCCACCTCTGACTCCGGCTGGTTGCCAAGGGCTGTCGGACAGTGGGTGGGAGAAGAACCAGGTCTGGAAAATGACCCCCAAAAATCTACTTTGCTTGTGACCTAAATGATAACTCCAGTCATCCAGCTAGTTGACTTGATTGGGAAACCAGCTTTGCTCCTTGTTATCCAATTATCCAGACGACCCATGTCTATCTTAAGTGGAGTCTGCTGTACATAAGCTGTCAGCCCAGATACACATTTAATTCCAAAGAAGGCGTAAATTGGCAAAGATGCAAAAAGATGGTTTTGCTGTTTCAGTTTCTGTCAAACTCTCACTGAAAAAAAAAAAAAAAAATGAAGGTCTACTCACATGGTTCATGGTCAGTGACCTCTTTTGCTTGCAAAGCTTTGTTTTCAAGCAGCTACAATATTTACATTTGCAGTTTAGTTTCTGAGTGTGTGCTGGAGCTTCACATTGCATTCTCAGAAAAAAAAAAGAGAAAAGCTAGTATTGGGATTTATGAAACTGTGCTTCCAGGAGACAAATGGCTCTGACAGTATTCCACTCAAACTGGACATGCAGAAATTGCCAGCCCAGGCTAGAAATCTTTCCCTCCAAAAATGCTATAATCAGTAAATCCTCTGATTTATGTATTCCTTCAATGAGTACATTTTTTTAAGCTTTAAAATGCATTTTGGTCATTTCTAGGCATAATATTGAAAATTAGGCTATGATAGAGGACCAAGCCTTTACAGTCTGAGTGACAGGATGGTTTTTTAAATTTCTCTGTGGAAGATAATTTCTGGGGCTGTCCAGTGTTGCTGTGCCATGGGCTCCAAGTGTGCCAAAGCCCAGGAGACAGATTGCCCTTACAGTCTCTGCCTATCCCCTCCAGGCTGAGGATGGCATCCATGGCCATGATGCTGATGTAGGTTCTTCCTATAGCATGGTCTGTGTACATCCCAGGGACCCACATTCATTAGGCCCCCTAAGATATAGGCTGGCCTGCAGGAAAATCAGTGGATCTGTCAGTCAGTCCCAGAAAGGAGTTCCTACCTCCAGGACAGCAGCAGTGAGCATGAAATGGTGCAGCTCTGCATCTGCAGCACCAGGAGGTATTCTCAGCCCTGGGGAGTTCATCCCAGCTTCTTCTCCCTCCTTTGACCTGGCTGAAAGGTTTAGCTGTATATTAAATCTAAGCACAGCTTCAGGCTCAACTTTCATGTGACTTCCCAGTTCAAAACCCATTCTCTAAATGTTCTCAGGTTTATTACTGTAAAGCACACAGCGTGGTTACAGAAGGGTAGGTTTATGCTTTAGGAGACTAGCACAACAGACAGGTTTCCAAGGGAGAATTGTCAGTCTATAAAATAACTAAGTATTCATCGCTGCTCAGGTTATTTTGTCAGGATAGGCAGTACCACAAGCTTCCTTTAGGGATAAATGTGCTGCTGCTGCTACTGTCAGAGCCCTGGTTTCTGCCAGGAAGAGCCACTGGAGCCCGGGCAGCTATGGAGGTGCAGGATGGGGCTCACTGTGTTTGTGGGGTGTGATCCCAGTCCGTGCCCTTCTGCTGCATCTTCTCTGGTACAATTTGTTTGGCTGCCTGAATGTTGTACTTATATTCAGGTCTAATTTATTTTGACAAAGCATACCCAAGTCCACGTTGCTGCAACGTTTTACAAGTGGTGGAACTGTTTTGTGGATGCCGAAGAGTAGAATTGCTGTTTGTGGGCATATATCCTTTTTTTTTTAAATTCATCATGAAATCTAGTACCCTATGATAGCTCAGTATACACTGCAGTTACGGAGCAAAATAACCTTTTTTTCTATCTGTCTGTCTCAAGGATATATATGAACTTGTAGTAAAAGCCTATATTAAAAAATGCAGAGCACCCCCCCAAATTTTGCATCTCAGAACCAGGGCTATAGGTCTGAACAGGGAAGGATGCAAGTATGGCACTATCACGGTCAATACAACCCGTGAGGTTTCAAGAATTCAAAGCAAGGTATTTAAAGCCCATTATAAAGTTTCAGTTAAAAGAAAAATTTTTAAAGTATGGCTCATTTTTCTTCCAAAACACCAAGTCTGTGATCTACCACCTGCAGAAAGCCAGTGGCACCACGGCGAGGTGCGAGCGCCGCGGAGCGCCCGGCGCCTGGCCCTCGGAAGGACCCGTCTGGCTCCCTTCCAAATTTCATGAGCAAACTCATAATGCGATGAAGGAAGCTCATATGTTGAAGCAAACTCTTTAACCTGATTAATGGGATGTAAGTAAGTGGAGCTAATTAGATGTGCTGTTAGGGAATAGCCCATACGAAAGCCGGGAACGGTGCTCGGGCGGTTGGGATCCCAGTGCCCAGCACCAGCCTGAGCCTAACTCAGGGTGGTTTTGGTTTTTAATGTGAAATTCATGGTCTGGAGAAGTGAAGTCACACACTTTTGGTGAGCCTGGCTGAGGCAGGGTGCGTGCTGCTCTGCTGGAGGGAGGAGAGTGAGCCCTCTGATCCCATGCAAGGAGCATCTGTCCTGGGTTTGTTCCAAAAGAGAAAATGTCTGTGGTCACAAGCTGTGTTCAGAGATGAGCAGAAACCTGGACATGGATGTACCTCTACGTTTAGTTTCAGGAATAGAATTAGCCCTGTATAGAGTCAGAGCCTTGGTTGATACCTCTCCATCCCTTCCTTCCTTCCTTCTTTCTTTCCTTCCACTTCCTTTTAACTTTTCCAAGACAATTTTTCCCTTCCCTCTCCTCAGTTGGTCTTAATCTGAACTTGGACGTGGGCTATAGGAACCCAGGAACACACAACAATTGATGTTCCCTCTGAAGAGCATTTCTGCAAAGAGATTTCTGCATAGGTTCAATGCAAAATCAGCTAGGGCAGCAAACACACTGGCATATCGAATAACATCGATGCTAAAAGCAGCCTTTGAACTTTCAGAATATTCATCCCAGGGTCAGAGATTAAATTACCCCCTCAAATATGTCAAAGAGCTCCATGCAGTTCTTCCTACAAAACGTTTATTTGGATGAACTTCACTTAAAAGAAATGAAAATCCAGGGCTGTTTGGGAGCCACCATTTTTGAAGTGCTGGATGGTGAGCAGAGCAGCATTTGCATTGCACACATTTGGACGTGGGTTTATTCGTTATTTCTCATGTGCAACATGCAACAACAGCAGAGCTGCCCCATGCAGGACATCAAGCACTTCAACTCCTGGCTCTCCCCTGCCCAAGACAGTGTCCCTGGAGCAGCCCCGTCCATAGCCCTGCCACCACCACCAAGGGCATTTTTAACCTCCCAGCCATTGCCCAGGTCTCCAAATCCAGCTCCCCACCACCCCTGGGAGTTTTTAGTGGGATTTCTTCCAGACCATATGTTATTTAAGGGGGTGGGTGGGATGGATGCTGGTACCACAAATGTTTCTGGTAGGAATTTAGGTTTGTAGAAAAGCACTGATGCCACAAGACAACTCTGACTTTCTGCCATTTGCTAACAAGTTGGTCAACTGCATTTACTTATTATCAATTGTGGTGTGGGGAAATTCCTTTTCTTTTTCTTATTATTAAATTAAGGCATTTTTTTAAGAAATATTTTATTTTTGATACAGACACAGCCGGTGAAGTAGCAGTAAAAAACATCACCACAAAGAGGCACATGGCTTTGAAATGTTTTGGTATGTAACATAAACTGTATTGTTATCAGGTCTTAACTTTTGCACAAAGAATTATTTCTCCTTGTTCTAAAAGCAAACCCTCTGTCAGCTTTCCAAGGGTTACATACATAACACGGTGGTAGGGGAACAAACCAGAAAATACTGAAGTGTCTCAAACCATTTCACAAATCACATTGTTCTGTTTCTCTCCTCAGACGAACAAGAGTTTCTTTGATTTTTTTTTTTTTTTAAGTCAAATTTAGGATTCTGCTGTTCAGAGCAGAGAGGTCACAAGGCCCTAATGTATTTAGCATTGACTGCCCTCTCTTGTAGTGCGTCTATTAGTCAGTAATTTGATTTGTACCTATTCATTTGCAGTCCCTGCAGGAGCTCTGAGCTGGCCCCAAGTATAATTGGTGCTGTCTCTATTTTTACATCATTAGATTAGCCCCGACTCCTGGCCACTTGTTGTCTGCGCTTGTCTGTCCATTTATACAACCTAATGTAACACAAAATTCATTACTGATCACATTACTTTCAACTCTGAAGCCAGCTTTGTGATAAACATTTTGTTAACCCTTTCTTGCCGGCGCACAGACCTGGGGGATAAATGCACTTTCCCTTTGCAGAAAAATCAATATCATAATAAAACAAAGTGCAGTCACATTTCTAGATTTGTCATTCCTCCTGGAGAAAGAAATGGGGAGAAACATATAGGATATGACTAGATGATGTCTGCATCCAGGCATCTCACGCTGCTGTATGCGGAATGAGCTCAGCGGTGTCCTTTCTGCTAGAGTATAAAGAAGTGACACAAGATAGGGCCAGCACTCAATTTCAAACTTAATTTCTCACTCATTGTTCTGCAAGTGTTTTAGCTCTTCTGTGCAGGCTGTAATCAGGTTATGACATTATTGGAACTGGACATTTTTCTTCCAGTGCTTTGTCTCAAAGTAGTTAACAGAGAAACAATTCCCTTTCTCCTTAGAGATTTTTTATTGTGTCGGGGTTTGGTTTGGTTTGCTTTGGTTTGTGGTTTTTCTTCCTAATGATTAAGCAAATTAATTTTCCTACCTCCATGCACGGGAAAATGTAAAGCTCCGTTGTGTCTAGCTTGGCTTTGCTCACATTTGACCGTTTCGCTGAGTACCTCCTAAAGCATTAAGCTTTTTGCATCACTGAGGCTTCTGCTATTGATTTCAAGGGGAACAAGAGGAAAGCCACGGTAGGTATTCATTTAGGCCTGATTCTCTAAAAAGCTGAGCATCCTTACAGCTCTCTTTGCAGTGTCATGCCCACGAGGTGATACATGCTGTTCAAAGAAATATATTTTGGTGCACGCAAAAGCTGTTGATTTTTAACAGTTTTCTGCATTCATTTTCTGTTTGTACAGCTTGGCTTGGAAATCTGTTATTTTGGGTTTTCTAAATATTTAGAAACATTTCTCAGTGTTTATTAAATCTTCCCTTTAAAAGTCCCAGTTCTGAAGCCTGCCCCACACCAAGCTGTCCAGCACAGAGCAGGGCACAGGAGACTACAGGATTTTTCCATCTCTAGTTTCTATAATTACCTTGTTATTCCTTTTAGGAGTCTTTGCATGGTATTTTTATGTAGGATGTGACTTATGGCAAGCGTATCTCTCTTAGTCAGTGTGAGAGCCCTTGTCTCCCAGCATTTGAAGCAGGACTGGTATTTTTACAGCTGTTTTGTGAGCCAAAACTTGTTGCAGATGCTGAGGTGGTGGCAGAATAAAGACAAGACAGTGCCTCTCCCTCCTCCCAAGCCCGGCAGCCCCAGAGAGCATTCTGGTATTTTGCTGGTTTTTACAGGAGCAATTTTAGGTGTGTGCAGCATTGGCTGGTGTTTGCTCCTAGAGCCTGGCTTGGCTGGGGGAAGGTGTGAGGCTCTGCTCAGCTCTCCCATCTCTGTTTGCCCTATAGTGCAGATCCCCTGTGCATCTTGCATTAACTCTTTGAAAGTTTGAGCCTTTCATAATGTTAAAACAACATGTGGATAATTTGCCAGCTCCTCTTCCTGCCCATGCAGAGCATTAACATCACAGTGATGCCAAGGGCATCTACTGTCCCCTGGATTGGGAAAGGACAATGGCCCAAGTCATTGCAAAGCTCCCATAAACTGTGCATTGCCCTCATCAAGGGAGACAGGAGAGGCTGTAGAAGGGAAAACCCATTTATGCAATAAATAGTTAAGCAGCCAAACTGTTAAATGAACACTTATTAGAGAGATACGATGAAGTATGAGTCACCAAACAGCAGGATGGGCACAAACACAGCAAAACCCCCAGCAATAAATGGAAAGCCAAAAGCTAAACCAAAATGTTCCAGTGTGAGCCAGCCCTTTCAGTCCACTCAGCCTCAGAGGCCTCTCTTCCACCGCAGGATCTGCTCCTCACCCTTTGGCATCAGGAGACACAAGTCCTTCGATGGACTCCCAAAGTGCCACCTCTGCCAGCTCCAAGGGTCTTCTCCCACTCATTTGGATTCCATATCATTTCTCTAATAGAGTATCAGACAAGTAGTAACCTGATTTTTCTGATAACATAACCTTGCTCTCAATGGTGGAGTCTGAGAATATCAGGGCTTGGGGCCATATCTTTGCTGTGTGTCTAGTGGAGATGGTCAGGCAAAAAGCAGGAAGGGGGAGGAGAGGGCAAGGGAAAAGGGGGAAAAAAAAACCAAGGGGTTTTTGGCTGGGGGAGCTTCTCCCTGATCAATGGGGACTCACTGGAGCACGGCCCATGGGACCAGGTCTGGTGGCTGCCCCAGGAGGAAACAGCGTTGTGCCAGGGTCCCCAGCAATGCTGGGAACAGTTAGTTCTCCTGGAGGTATATATCATAATTGGTGGTATGAAAAGATTAGCTTTCCTTCCATTCCTAGCCTGCTGTCTCCCCACCATGGATAATACATAAAACAGTAGACTTTTATTCATTAACATTTATGGGAAAATGTTAATATTAAACTGTAAGTGAAAAGCCCTATCTTATTGAATTCTTCTGCTGTGTTATTGGGAGCCTAATTACATTTTGCATTTAAATAAAAACCAGATGACGTTCAGGACGGTCAGGCAAGCATTCTGTAAGTGAGAATTTATCTTGCGATCTGGGTAAACAATGTCTCATCATTTAACAGTTATTATAAATAATGGGTTTTTAAGCACTTTGCTGGGAGTTCATATTGGCTCCACACGGGTTGCACTAAGGGAGAGAGAATTTCAGTGACATCTTCCAGGCATCCGGTGAGGAGGAATCATATCCTGAGCTCGCTTCTCAAGCTGCAGCAGTTTTCATCCTCCTCTGTTTATTATTGCTCAATATTGTGCACACAATCAGCTGACAAAAAAATCTAAGAGTAAGAAAAATGATGAATCAGTTGGAAGCTTTTTGCAAATGGAAAAACCATCGGTGCTGCTGCTGCCCCAGCAGAGGGTGTTCAGGACCCCCACGGAGGCTCAGGCAAGTGGTGGAAACCTCCAAAGGCATATTCCTTCTGTAAAAATGCTGCTGTGTGAAAGTTACGTGTTCCCAAAGAATGAAAAAAGACGTTGAGGCAAAACAGAAAGACAAAAAGACAATAGGCTGGCTGCTTTTTTTTTTTTTTTCTGTGCCCTCTTAAATTACATCACCAGTAATTACATGCTTGGTAATGCGTGAGCTAATTGAGAAAAAGAGTAAAACTTCCAAAAAATGTAAATAGCTGTTTCCCCACTTCTGTTGTTTATCTTCAGCATTTCATTCCTGTCGCTTCAGAGCAGGCGGCGGTGCTTTTGTTGCCGACTGCTCCGTGTTCCTGGGGTGTTAGGGAGATGTCCCCAAGGCATTTCCCGTCAGAGGCAGGGAGCAGCTTCCCTGCAGTCTGTCCCAGGGAGGAAGGAATGAGTTTTCCACGCAGAGAAGTAGGTGGTGAGGGGATGAATGTTATAAGCAACCACTCAGCGTTGTGAAACGATGTTGAATTTGGGAGTGCCTGATGCTGGCTTGGTGGCGTGTCACCTCCTGACATGCCATGGAGCCACCCACCCTGTCAAATTGCTCTTCCAGGACATAGACTGTTTACTGCCTTGTTCTATGAGAGGCATTTTATCGCATTTTCCAAGAAGACCCCCGCAGCTAGAATATTTATTTATTTATTTTGGGTATTTATTTGTTATTTCCCTGGTCAGTGACTTTCTCAGTATCTGCCCAACGCATGAACTCTGTGTTTACATCAAAAGCTGGTGGTGTTGTGAAAGACAAAGGGTCAGCATCACTTTGACTGTTTCCAAAGATGGTTTTTTCTGGGAAGGCCACAGGAGCCAGGGTCTGCCCCATTCTTTCCACTCTGGCTCAGTGGCACGGCATGGAAGCAAGGAGCTGTGGGTGGCTGGGGATGGTGAGTGCATGCAGGACCCTGTTTGAGGTGAGCAGGATGGAAATGGTGGCAGTTCCCTAACCAGATGCAGAGAGCAGCACACTGGGGGACCCAGAAGCCGTGCCATGTGATGTGCTGCAGAGGGATGTGTCACTGTTCTGGTTTTCTCCTAAGGCAGAGCACAGCATTCCCATGGATGGCATCTCCCATCTGTGCCCAAGATCACCACGCACACGCCTTGCTGAGCAGCTCTTCCCATCCCTCATAGAACCATAGAATCATTATGGTTGGAAGGGACCTCCAGGGTCATCAAGTCCAACCTTTATCCCATCATCTCCCTAACCACTAGACCATTAGACTATGGCCTCAAGTGCTTCATCAACCTGCTCTTTGAACACCCCCAGGGACGGTGACTCCACCACCTCCCTGGGCAGCCTGTGCCAGTGCCCAACCAAACTCAGGCCAGGTCGTCAGGTGGAAATGACGTTGGGAGGTGTCAATGGAAAGACAAATGAACCTAGTGGCCTTCCTCCCTCACCTGCAGCCCCGGGTAGATGAATTGTACAGGGACACATCCCTAACCTGAAATCTGGGCGTGGTTTTCTGCCTTCACTCAGGGCTACTTTTATCCACTCCCTTTCTAAAAAAAAAATTCTGTATAGATTATACCATGCCAGTGTTGTGTTGCCTCTTTGGTTTGTCTTTTGGAAATGTGGCTGCTCACCCCTCAGAACACGGGTGAAAAGTCTGCAAAAGAACACAACGTGAAAAGCAGGTGGTTACATTAACTTCCCTGCCAGATGCCCAGGTACCAGGCAGGATCTGAGATGATGTAAATTGCCTTTTACGTGGGATGTGGCCAGAGGAATGCCTTGGTTTGCCATTAGGTCTTTCAGATTTCACACAAGTTATCATCTGCCCCGCGTTCGTCCACAGGCTGCAGCTCATTCACACGTTTGACAGTGCTTGTAAGAGTGTAACTAAAAAGGCAAAGTAGGTTAGAATCAATATTTGGAATAGTTTTTAAAATACAGCTTTTAACAGGTGAAAACATCTAGTTGTCCTTTTTCAGCTGCCTTTTGGTTTCATGAGAACGAATGCAAGCTGCTGTCTGTGCCAAACAACTCCATTAAAAAAGGGCCGAATTAAGCTTCACATGTCATTTTTATCAAGGCTCTTTCATATTTATGTCTAACATCAGAATTTGGAGCTATATAAATAAGACAGAGTGTATTAAGAGCCTCAAGCAATCCTGCAAGAGAGCGAGCCCACTAGCTTGACCTGTTGTTTTTCCAGGCTCGGTTAATACTCATCTAGGTAGAGACATGATTTTAAGAGTACTGCTGCAAGCTTTGAGTGCTTTGTAAAATTAGGTCTCTGTTTAGAAAATTGGCCTGCTTGAAGCAGCCATGTCAACATAATCTTTAAAATAATTGACTAAATAGGCCAAATAAGTTGCATTTGGAACTAGGGTTATTTGGATGGGTTTGGAGTTTCTCAGTGACACTAAAACCAGCGCCAGGGAAATGAAAGGAGACCTCTGCTCCTTAGATCTCCACCTGAGCTTTTCAGACTCGAGAGCTTTGAACTATTTAGATGAGCAGACAAGGCTGAGTCCACGGTGACATCATTTCGTGAGCTTCAGCAAAACTTTTCTGATTTGGACCAGCTGAGCATCTCCTCCCCCCAAACTTTTTAACTTTTCCTTTGAATCAAACCCAAATTCCAGTCTGGTCTAGCTTCTTCCTCAGCATCAATCTGCACCGGGGAGACAGCCCAGAGACTCTCAGTAGCTTTTCTCCCTCGCCCGAAAGGCCACTTCATGTCAGAAGTACCAGAAGTTGTGCCAGAATTACTTTGCTTTGTAATATTATACTTTTAAAATGAACTCGGTGATACATTTGTGTCAGGAGCACATAATGCACGTATGTGGGATGCACACTCCGAGCTCAGACATTGTCCTTGTGCCTTGTCTTCCTAACTGAGGGTTATTAAGGAGGCCCTATAACCGAGGGAGCATCACAAGAGGGGAAAATAATAATAGGTCTTTGCTGCAGCCATCCTTGAGACAAGACCCCCTGCCCCAAGATGTCCAGTGGGAAGGGGGATGCTTAGATTCATGCTTTGGGTCCAGACATGCTCTGGATAGAAGAATGATGGTTTCAGGAATAGAGGTATCACTTCCAAAACATCTGAGCAAGTTCCAAAGAGTCCAGAGGGTGTAGGACACAGAGCTGGTAGGAGTCATGAAGGTGCAGATTACCTTGAGTTGGTATTTTGCTTTGTGGAGTCGGAGGCTGACGGAGGGGTCACTGTTGAGCAATCCAAGGCACTCCCATAACCCTGGGAATGAGAGACCCAACCTAGGAATTTTAATATGGTGTTTTCTCTGCAAATGCTTTTGGTCTCATCGACACAGATGTGCTGCTTGCGTAACTGAAGATACAAGAGAATTCTGCTTAAATGCATTAAGACACTTGTATGCACTCTGCCCTGCACAGGGCAGCCTGTATTGCATGTCAGGTACGTCAGAGGATGTGTAGTAGCAACGTATGTAAACTTCCAAGATCGAGTGGGAGGGAATTCCTTTAAACCCAAACAACTGTATCTGCAGATTCATTTTAAAAACTCTTCTGGAAATCTTGCACAAGGAGTCCTAGGCTTCCATGATGATGGTGGGCCACAGAAACTGTTCTCTGGAAGCATTTGAAATTTCACTTGCTGACTAAAATCGGCAGCTCATCCTTCTGAAGTGACATTTATATAGGAAAACATCCTAAACCTCTTTACAAAAATATACAGCTCTAGGAAACTTGAGATTATTTTTTAAAAGCACCGCAGTCGTCGTCGAAGTGCCCATCGTGAAGAATATTCTCCCTCTAAATGCTGCTCCTTTATCTGGTGCACTTTTAACCTTCCATAAAACGCTCAGAGTCGAGCCTGGCAAGATGCCAGAGTCTTGGATCTCCTTCTCCATGGGCTCGCCTCGTGTGGAGCTTTCTGGGTTCCCTTTAAAAGTTAAAAACAAGCTGCTTGCCTCTTTTTTTTTTTTTTTTTTTCTGGTGGACAAAATTCTTTAGAAGTTCATGCATGAAAATGTTTCGTCCGTATCTCCGCGATCTCTTCGTGCCTGAAGTAAACCCAGACATCTCTGTAAGTTCACATGTCCTCCCCATTTCGTAAGTGGTGGTTGTTTGGCATCTTCGCCTGGAAATAAGGCAGTAGAAGTGATTTTTGCAGCCGTGGAGGGGCTCTGATGTTCTGAAGGCTCAGTCTTCATCCCCCAGGTTATCTCCTGCCTCCTGCACCTCCTCATCTCCTGCCACCTTTCTTCCAACACGCCGGGTTTCATCTCCAAGTGCATGGCATTAACGAGCTCTAGGTGGATTCAGCATTACAGTTATCATAAGATAGCTTGACAGTAACTAATATTTTACACAGGCCACTGAATTCTGATTCCAGAGAAGATGTTCAGGCAGTGTTTGTGTCTTTTTTCCTTTGCAGATTTAATGTAGGCGCTCCCACGGTGTCTCAGCATCTTTCAGGTTGCAGCAGGGTGAAATGTTTTTAATACCAGGAATGATTTTCAGTGCTCCAATGCCATAGTGTTACATTTCTTCTTTTGAACGGAATTTTAAATCTCTTTTTTTTTTTTTTTTTTTTTTTCCAAACCACTGGTTTAATAAAAGGAAAGAGAAAAATTTCTCAGGAGCAGGTCTGTCACAGCCACCTGAAACATCGCAGGGAATCCATCCCTGGGTGGGGGGCTGGAGCACAGGGGGGGCTGGCACAGGTTAATGGCTTCTGCAGGAGCAGGGTGCAGGGCTTGGGGTTGAATTGACTTTTAAACATTATCATAGTCATACCAACTTGTAAACATTATAGATAAAGCTGTCCATGCTCCCTCTGGAAAGGAGCGATGTAAAAATACATTTGCCCAGAAATTTCTTTTCCCCCCATCTCAAATTTAAAGGAGTGAGGGAAATTAAGAGCTTTAATGAGCGAGCTTTAATTTGACGCTTTTGTTTCTTTATAACTTCATATTAACGATTTTTGCTTATCCAAATACCCAAAAGCACAGGTTCCCCCAGGGTGTGGTGCCCCCCCTGCCCTCACCAGCGGGTCCCCGCACAGGGCTGGAGCCAACTCCACAGGTCCTCGCCTTGGAGGAGCCGCCCAGGGTGTTGGAGATGGATTCTAATTAGAGCTCCCTTGTTAGCATAATTGCATTTCATAATTAAAAAAAAAAAAAAAAGGGGGAATACCCAAGCAAAACCTACAAGTGCAGTAGCAGTGATGCCTTTGTGTTAGGGGGGAGTATTTCTGCCTCCCTCTTTGGTTGACTTTGCATCAGCTTTAGAGCTGTTCTCTGCCCTGCACACCCGCAGCAGCAGCTCCCCCAGGGCCCACTGGGATGTTCCTGGGGTATGTTCATGCAGAAACAGAGCCAAAAGTGTCCAGCTGAGCTGGGCTGTTGTCTAAACACTGGAAGATGGAGAGCTCACGTGTAGAAGTGCGTGTCGGCATACAGGGGAGAGGAAGGCGCGCATCAGGGGCCGGTGCGAGCTCCTCCACGGGAGCACGTCCCCCTCCCTTCAGCAGCAATCAGTAAAATAAAAATGTTTAACTAATCCATTCACTGGGGAGCGTTGTGTAAATTACAAACAGTTTAAGAGCTCCTCAAGACTTCCATTGTGTTAATACAAATTGCCTTTTAGTGTTCGCTTTATATAGGATCCTTTTGAATGAGAATCCAGATGGCAGAAGCTACATAATTATTATTCATTACGGTTAATAAGTAACACTCAGAAGCCCCAGTCAGCTCTGCAAGTCCCCCATGACAGGCATTGTGCAAACGGGAGGGGGGGAAATAGTCCTCGCCGCCGAATATTTTCGGGTTTCGGTTAAAGGCGAGAAGGTATGAAGGGCCCTGAGGTTTCCCTGCCCGCCAGCACCATTCTGAGAGCTCTGTCTGCTTCTCACTGCTCCTCCCAACAAAGGAAATCACCTTGGATTTTAAAACCAAGCTCTGATTTTGGCCTTTTAGCTGTGGGCTCACAAACGGCTCGCGGGGCAGGAGAGGTGGGCAGCGCCCCTCTCGCATCCCGGGAAGGGGCAGAGCGAGCGCCCGCAGCCCCCTTGGCACACGGCGGAGCCCAAAAAGTTCCCTGCAACAACTGCTGTGAGTGACAGGACTGCCATCGAGGGGATTCGAGCCCTGCTGGCCATTACCCCGCTTCCTGCATTCCTACTTGTTAATTGTCTAATTCCTAACGAGTCTTCGGGCGTCTCGATGGACTTTCTGATGCGTGCTCCTTTTCCTCCCCTCCCTGGCCTCATCCCTCACCAGAGACCTCGTTCCTTTAAAAACGCCACCCTTAAAAATCAGAAATACTCAGCCCAGCAAAAGGGAAAGGGAACTTGACATTAGTTGAGCTTGAAAGGCTCGGTGCTGTGAAAAGTGACTGACGTGTGAAAAGAGGCTACAATTAGTTCTTTCCCCGAGCACTCTCCCATTCAGTGCAGGGTCACTCCTTCAGCAAGCTGCGGCTTTGAGGGTAATGTGTTGTGACAGTTTGAGATGATGAAGAATAATTCTTGTATTCAGAGTCGCTGCCGCTTCCCCGCTGCCCCGACACATCAGGCTGCTGTCACTGTAGCATCCGTCCCGGCTGGGCCGGGGCCGCCCTCCGTAGGTAAGAGGAGAGGGTCAGCTCTTCCAGCAAATGGTTTGGGAGGAGATTTTGAAACTGTGCTGAACAGGGGGAAGCAAACAGAGAGAAAGGGAAAAAACCATTAGAAGGAGTAATGCACTGGAGATGAGATTTTTGAGTAGACATAAAGGAGATACCACGGCTTCAAGTGGACCACTACAGGGAGAGCAGAAATAAGAAAGGCAGCATAATTTATGAGTGTTCCGGGCAAAAGAGGACTGTATAGATTTTCTTCAGGCATTGAATTAATGCGCCATATAAAATGGTTTCACATTTAAGCTTGGCAGGGCTTTGTACCTTTCTAGATTTGATGGGGTCCTTTGACAGTTCCTGGAGCTTTCTGGAACTGAGGGTGCAGTCACAGGGGGACAGGGGACAGCACCACTCCCCTGGAGCTGGGGAACCCCGGCTGTCCCCAGAGCATCTCCTCCTCCTCCTCCTCCTCCTCCTCTCCACCTTGGCAGGCAGCTCAGGGAGAGCAGAGTGACTCAGGTGGCAGAACAAGGACCAGGACCTGCAGCGTGGTGGCTGGGAATATCAGCAGAAACGTTCAGTGGGAGGTTTGGTTCTCAATTTCAATTCCTCACTCAAGGCAGCACACGTCTGCGGGCAGTGCCACTGGAAGCAATGCCAGGCAGAGAGCAGCCAGCCTTTGCTTTGCAGCACCTGGCAGCCCCAAGCGTGCTGGACGCTGCGGGGCCATGGGAGGGGGACAGCCACTCACCATGCCACCTTCCCCCCCAGCTCTGGACCACTGCTCCTCCCCACCCCAGCAGCACCAGGGATCCTCACTGCTGCCCCCCTCGCCACGGCAGCGCGTGCCCCAAGAGCCCCTGTGATCCTGGGACCCCGCGTGGTGCCAGCGGTGCCCATCACTGTCACTGTCAAAAGCACAGGCAGGGCTGCTCCCAGCTCCCCTGGAGTGACTTTCTCCTCATGGCTTCAGCAGATGTTCCTGCTCCTCCGTCTTTTTTCCCCATCTCTTTATTTTTTGTTTCTAGGGCAGGCAGGACTTTGCAAGTCGTTTCCTCTGGGGACATGGGCAGGTTTTAGTATTTACGTTTCCAGTATTAGCATTTATTTGTATTTGTGTTTGTTTTTCACGGGCTTTTGAAAGCCTCAGGGAGCCATTTATGGGGCCAAAATAATGCAAGTGCTGGGCTTCTCACAGTATTTCATTTCCTTGATGGTGGAAATGCTACGAGAAGAGCAGGTCTCATGTTATTTTGACCCCATAAATAGCTCCCAGAGGCCCCTTTCTTCCTTCTCCCACCCACTCCCCCCCAAATCAAATATTTAGGTTTCTGCAAAGCCTGACTTCTCAACCCTGGTTATCTTGCTTCAGCAGAAGCAAATTGCAGTTATTACAAAATAGCCAGCGAGTCTATAAGGCCGAATGGGTTTTATATGATGCACAATTTGTTGGCTACTGTACAAGTTCATTAAAGTGTATCATAAGAGGTTGTTTTACTGGTACATTTAAGGAAGTTAATACATCTCGACAGTATATGCATGGGGGAATGCAGATACAATAACCCTCAGACATGCTGGGGCCAAGTCCATTCCTGGCGTAACTCCACCGGAGTAAACGAAATCACTGGCTGGGCAGCCACGTCCCACTCTGCCCACGGTGCTGAGCCACGGTCCTGCGCCGCCGCCGCTGCTCCAGGCTCCCCACCTCTCATCCCTGCCTTTCTCCAGAGCGATCCTGGGTTGTTTTTTTTTGCTTCTATTTTCTGTTTTTCAGCAAGCGTGTTCCCAGCCCAGAGGACATCAGTGGTCCTGGTTTTGTGACACATCTTACTGAGGTCTGGGAAGTATTTCAGCTCCTTTCAGCTGTGCCACAGAGCTCAGCTGCTCCGTCCCAGGGCAGTGGGAGGGCAGCGCTGCCTGCACTGCCTCCCTGCAGGGACCTGCCTCTTCTGGTACCCAACAGCCCCACGACACCGTGGCGGCTCCTCCTGCACTTGTCAGATCTACCCAGGCACTGGGTCTGTCAGAAATCAGCCCCCAGTTTTTACCCTGCAACAGGAGGGGTGTCCCAACGCCATGAAGCCATTCCCAGTCTTGTCTGTGTTTCCCATGGATTCCCATCAATGTTCCTGGGCACGTGGCTCTACTGTGCCCTCATCTGCTGGAATGTCTCGGGGGAAGAATAATAGTTTGGAATCGGACTTTTTTTTTTTTTAAAATTATATTTTTTATTAATGAAACAGCTGAAAAAAAAAAAATGGACGGATGTGGGGGAATTTAGCAAAATGTGCTGACTGTGGTCCTCGAGGTCATACGAGCAGCACAGGTAGTCCCTGGTGACCGTGTAAGGGCTAATTGCACATCCCGCGTGACCCAGCCGTGCACAAGAGCCGGGCTGGGCGAGGGCAAGAGCCCAATTTCCTGAGCACAGCGGTGCTCTCTGCTGCAGCGGTCAGGAGTTTTACAATGCTTTTTTAGGTATCAGAATACATTGCTCGTCTGCCTCGCTGGGTAATTGGTTCCAGAGCGAGCGGGTGTGCAGTGCGGGGCCGTTTGAGAGTGGACAGACTCGTTTGTCCAGGGGAACGTGTGTGTTCACCATCGGTGGTGCTTGGCACGGCAGCTGGGGTGCAGGAGCTCCCCTGGTTTTTAGCCTGACGCCCTTTGAACCTAAAGCAGGCTCCGTGCAGGCTCGAGGACTGGAAAACTTCCCCTCTGGTTCTTCTTGAGCCTTTGCATCTCTTTTATGCTCTCTTTTGTCCCTCCCCTGCTAACTGAAGGCGTTTACATGCGTGACAGCAGCAAGGGGGGTGGCAGGGTGGGAGCAGTGACGGTGCCGAGCTGGAGCCGTGGGGCACAGCCGGGACAGGACCCCAGTGTCCCCAGCCCAGGCCCTGTGCCCACCCTGTGTCTTTTCTGTACCATCTCCCCGTTTTTTGTCCATGCATTTTCCCTGGCTGGCATCGGTCTCTGCAGTGCCACCCCCTGGCAGTCCCCCGCAGAGGTGACAAGGAATCCCATGGCCCCCAGAAAGCCACCCTGTGAGCCCAAATTCCCCAAAATCCCATCCTGGGGCAGGGCACGCGGTCCCACACGAGTCACCAAAGGACCCGCAGGACACAGCGTGGCCGAGGACAGGCAGGAGCTGGCAGGCCAGCACTTGGCCCCACAGGGCAGCGACAGCCACGCAGGGGCTGCAGGGAAACAAACGCTCCCTCGCTCCTTCCCTTCTGCTACGGTTACTGAAAACACAACAATTTGCCTGAAAAATCAATTATAGCTTAAAAAGAGCGAGCAAAGTAGCTGTGTGAGGAGCTCAGGAGCTCGAAGGCTGTTTGGGGGAGCCCCAACCCGCCTGTGGCTCCCCAGCACCGCGAGCTGACGTGGGACGGTTAACCGAAGCCAGCTGTGTGCCGAGGGAGATAAAAGCCCCAAATCAGACAGGATAAGCACAGTATTAGTGTGGGATACGCCACTCATTTCTGATTTAAATTACTGTTTGTACTTCCTGAACTCATGGGAGAGTAAGGATGTGAGGAAAATGAAGAGGTTTAGACATGGACATTCCTTCACCAAATACTGGCGAAAACTCATGATTAATACAGCTGAGGTCATTATCGTCGCTGCTTACAGGGTGAGCGGTTTCCTGCTGGTTTGTTTTTCATGTATCCTGGGCAGATTATCTCCATTGCAGGTTACCTCCACGACCAAGGATTAACTCCCCGAGCCCTCCTTTGCTAGGTGTGCACTCACCTGGCTGTTACCCCAGGGAGCAAGGGGAGCTGCACAGTGTCCTAGGATGCTGGGATACTTTTTGTTTTAGCAAAGAACTGACTTTGTGCTTTTGCTGTGCTTCGTGTGTAGATACGTCCTTATCATGGCATCCCTGTGCAGCAAAAGGACTGTGGTGGTGTTCACAATATCCTGGTGCAAGACAGAGGTGTGCAAACAGCAGAGGTGCAGTGATGGTTAGCAGAGAGCAAAGTGGGCACTGCTCCTCCAGCTCCTGTGTTTGCAGCTCCTCTCCATCCCCACCCAAGCAAAACCCCCGCTGCAGGGTCAGGGGGTGCTGCCAGTCTCCTCCGGGGGGTTGCACCCTCTGCCTTACACACACGACCCCGCAGCAAACGAGGGTTTTTCCCTCTTTCCCCTTTGGCAGCAGAGGAATTTCCCAAAGCTCCTCTCCCTGCCCCATCCCCTCGGCGCGGGCTGCGTGGAAGCAGCTGACGGAAGTCGCTCTCGGGGCCGCGCGCTGCAACGCGCCAGAACATTTCTTGTAGCCTGTCACCGCGTGTCTGGGAGAGGATCCCTGCCCTGGCCACGGGGCTCTGCCTCCTCTCACCGCTGCATGCCGCCGCTGACTGCTGGCCGGGGTGACGCTGCCCGGCAGCGCTGCTGCACGCTGCCACTGAGTCACCTGGTGGGATCAGCTGGCTCACAGAGAGGCCACGGTTAGGAACGATGCTCTGCACACACAAAACCCCTCGTGTTTCACGATTAGGGAGCAAAAAGGGCTTCGGGAGGTCAGCGAGGGGAGATGTGTGGATGTGTGTGACCAGGAGAGGGAAAGCCACAGCCTGGCCTGCTTTCTCTTGCTTTGAGGCACAGCTCAGGCACGTAGGGAAGGGGATATTTTCTCAGTTATTTCTGTCCGTTTGTGCAGGATAAAGGGTTGTGGAAAGTCCCTGGTGTTCCCAAGGTGGAGAAGGCAGCGGTTACACCCCACTGGTAACACATCACCAGTAACCAGCACTGCTACTGCTCGCCCTTCCCCGCCATCCCAGGTCACCCGGGCCGAGGCGGCTGAGCAGATGCAGCCTTAGAGCCCTGACACCATGCACAGATCTGTCAATCAAGCATCCACCTAACGGCGCTGCGGGTTCATCCCAAACGCTAACCAGGACCTGCTCTCTCTTCCCGTTGCAGAGCTTCAGCGAGAGGGAAGCATCGAGACGCTCAGTAACAGCTCCGGCTCCACCAGCGGCAGCATCCCGCGCAACTTCGACGGCTACAGGTCACCCCTCCCGACCAACGAGAACCAGCCCCTCAGCCTTTTCCCCACGGGGTTCCCTTAAATTAGCCAAAGGTGGAAGGGGAGATGCGGGCAGGGTAACGAGCCGCCTCTCCGCCTAAACACCCGCGGTGTGCCCGTCACCCGCCAGCCCGCCGCGCCGCTGGGTGCTTCCCGTTACCCTGATCGGTAGTGACGGCTCCGAAACCTTCCTGAAACGTAATCACAAAAATCTCGACTTTTGTGTTCCTGTGCAATACGGAAGAGACTCCGTCTGCCATCCTGAGAGCTCTGCGGCTTCTTTTCTCGCTGTCTTTAGGAAGGGGCTGGTGGAGGAGAAATATTTCTAAGCCATTTCTTGGTCAAGCACGTGGTTTCACGGCCGTTCTCTGCTTTTTGGTGTCGAGAGGTGGAGGTTCTCTCCGTCACTCTCGCCGTTTGCAAGTGCCGAGCATTAACGAATGAACTGGAGAGAGTGGAAACTGGAGGACTTTCTGTGGACAGGGTTGATAATGTTATTCCTTCCCCACTGCGTCTCCTTGCTGCCCTCCTGCCCCCCGACACTCATCAATGCCAGGAGTATTATAAATGGAAATGTTTCTTTTTGTTCTTTGGAAGAATTCTCTCTATTGCTCCGGTTTTCTTCTAGTCACGTATTTTAGAAATGTACTTAATTGACTAACTACAGTCACAAATTTCTCATATTTGGTTATAAAAGTTGTTCATTGCAACTCAGATATCTGTCCAGAAGTGCATGTGTCATTGAATAAATCTAAGTTAAACCAGAAACTGCTTAAATGGCAATGTTCGTGGAGAGTTACTGGGCTGGCTGTGGGCTTCGTGTATCTTCCTGGCCCAGACTGTGTGCATATTTACTAACTCGAGGGCTTTAATTAAAGCCATCAGGGGATGTGACGCAGCCAGTCTAGCTTGGGTTTGCATCCCTGCTTTCTCACCCCGTGTGCAAGGGCAGGATTTTTAAAAATGGGAGACTTAGATGGTTCCTTGCGCTCACTCAGCGCCTCTGAAAATCAACTGACCTCAGCTCCAGCTCCTTACCTTGGTTGGGGCCCTGCTTTTTCATCCCACTGAAATCAGTGGGACAAGGACCAGGCAGCAGACACCCACCTCCAGCTGGGGTGTTAGGGGTTCACATAGAAGGGCCTTCGCAGGACGTGTGTAACAGCCTGAAAGGCACAGTCCAAGCTAGCACCGCATAACTCTGCTGATAAAACAGCCATGGGCTCACACATAGTAACCACATGAATTCCTCTGTCTCAGCCAACTTGTGTCGAGAAGCAGCGAGTGAGATGGGACTGTCAGCTTATGAAATTTCCTTCCCACTCCTTGTTTTTAATAGAAGCCGTTTGAGTCATGGCAGTGAGAGGAAACTATCTAAACCCACAAATCTTTTCGCACTCTTATAGCTTAAACCAGCCACACCGAGTGATGCAGAACTGACCACCCTCTTCCTACTCTGTCCCCAAACACCAAATTCCATCTTGGGCTCAAGTTTTTTGTTTTGTTTTTAACCGTAACGCCACGACTCAGATGTCAGAAGCTTTTTTATTTTTTCTCTCTCTCTCTCTCCAGGCTTGGAAACCACTAATAAAAACTGAGAGTCTGCAGCAATAATTTCAGTTTCTTGCTTGGTTTTCAGTCTGTCCTTTCTCAAGCAAAAAAAAAAAAGATTCCTTGGGATGAAATCAGAGGAGAATTTGCCCGTAAGTACTCGCAGCTCTGACCCGCTGGCTCTATCGGCCATAATGCTATGTTTCTTTTGTGTCTGTAAAATAATGGCTTGAAATAAGGGGCTGAGGGTAGGGCTGGCACAAATGGCACCGCAGGGTCAAGTCAGTCCACGCCAGGCAGGATTTTTAACACAGTTCAAACCAAGGTCAGCTCCAAAAGTTCAAACAAAATCCAGATTAACACGTACAGAAGGGATTGTGTTGTCACCATGATGCTCGTTTCCTTTCAGGCTTTCCAAGGAACGGCCGTAAGGGACAAAGTTCCCACAAAGGAAGGAGGACCTCTCCTCGCCCGCCTGCCCCGCACAGCCCTGTTGGTGGATCTCACTGAGCACACAAAGTAGGATAGCACATAACGCAGAGTGGTGTCATTGGAAATGTATTTGTTGTTGGCAGGCATTAAATCACTTTTTATAAGTGCTGCAATACGGCCATGTGGAAATTCCCAGTCTGCAAGAAGCTCCTTTGAATCAGGATGTTTTGTTTAAAAGTGGGGGGGGGGGGAAAAACCCTACAAACTGGGGCTGTACCAAAATATTTTCAGTCTGGTTCATTGAAAAGAATGTCCTAAATTCCCCGCTGTTGATAGCCCTGTAGCCAAACTGTTAAGAAAGCCTAGAGCTAAAAAAAAAAAATATATTAAAAAAAGGCACTGCTATGAGGTGGCTAATTTAACTTTAATTTGATACTTTCACAGAAGACCCAGCAGAATAACCACCGAGTTCCAGCTCTTCAGTGAGCCAGTGAAAGCTGAGTGTGTTGCAATGATCACTCTATAGGGTCCAGTTCAACGATAGCTCTATAGAGTCCAGTCCAGTGGTAACTCTATAGGGTCTGATCCAACAATATAGGGTCTGGTTCCACAATATAGGGTCTGATTCCACAATATAGGGTCTGATCCAACAATATAGGGTCTGATTCCACAATATAGGGTCTGGTTCAACAATATAGGGTCTGATTCCACAATATAGGGTCTGATCCAACAATATAGGGTCTGATTCAACAGTAACTCCGTGGGGTCCAATTCAGCATGTCCCCATGGTGTGTGCCTTGCTAACAGTGCATGCCTGCTCCCACCGATGGCCCGTGCCTTTAGTGCACATGCAAATCCCCCCCATTTCAGCTGGGTGCCACATTTTCCTGCAACACCACCTCTCCTCCACCTTAACCTCAGCAGCAATGATCCTTTCAGGCACCAGGAGAGAATATTGCTGCTCACCAACGGTGTCTAGAAGCTGATCTTGGAGGTCTTTTCCAACCAAAGCTGTTCTATGATTCTGTGACGTTTGCCCTGACTTTAATGCAACCAGGTTTTCAATCTAGGGACCTGATCCAAACCCCACTTAAAGCAAAAATAGCCAGAGGCTTGTGGTCTTTGCAGGATTTCGGATGAGTCGTCGTGGAAATAATCCAGGTGAGTGTCTGAAACGCCGGATTTTCAACCACCACAGCTGGCAGGCGGTCGCAGGCAGCCCAGCAAGAATGTTGTGCCATGATATAAACCACTGGCTCAAAAAGAGCCCAAAAGACATGCTGGACTTGCAGGTTTTTAAACTTTTTCCAGTAGTAGTGAGCAGCAGCCTCCTGCTGAGTTCAAAAGGCAAAACGTCTCGTTTAAAGCAGGGCGGACTGTATATCACTCCGCGCATAAAGTGGAGCTCTTCTATTAAAAGTTGAGTTCAGATTTCATGAATTAACATGAAATATTGCTTTCTTATCCTACCCTGGTTTCTGTAATAAACACACGCGTGTAGCGTGCTTAAATCACGGGAGGGGCATGTGTGGCTGTTTGAAAAGAAGGGGAAAGTCAAAGGTTCTCCAAACTTGACAGCTTGAAGTTCAAATGAAGTCAGATCTCAGGGCCTGAGCATCCCCGGTGCTTTGCAGAGCGTGGGGGGCTCGGGCTCCGTTTGCTTTGCCAGTGAAGCTCAGCCCTTACGAGGTGACAGTTTCTGGGTGTCCTGCCCCAAACCAGCGCTCACCAGCCCCAGAATGACACTTGCTGGTGGGGAGGCTGGGAGAAGGCAGGCCAGCCAGGGGAACTGAGGGCAAAATACCACGGAGATCTCCATCCCCCTGCCCCGCACAGAGCCCCCAGGAGGGTCTTGCTGCAAAGTGCAGCTATAAAACCCCTGAACGCTGCTGCTCTCTGTCCCCCCCCAGCATGGGGGGCAACACACGGTGCTTCACCCAGAGCTTTCCTGGGAACGTGCTGATCCAAACCCCGTCCGCGCTGCGTCCCCACGTGTGTCTTCTCGCCCCTTTGTTGCTGTGCAGGGTAGGAAAGTTTGCGCCATTTCCTGTTGTCTTTCCCTTATGCTCCTGAGATATTGTAAAAATGTTCGGTATCCTCCAGTAGGTTGTAATCACTTCACCCTAATGTTTCACAGCTGCTAAGTGTAACTTTAAACCCGGCCGTTTGAGTGCTTACAATTAACGAGTCAATGGAGCTGAGATCGGGGCTTTGTGATTGCAAAAAAAAAGAGAAAATGAAACTTTTTTTCTTCTTTCCACCACCCCCCACCCCTTCCCAGAGTTTTAATTGGATCAAATGGGAACAAAAAGTTGTGGAGATGAGGGGGGGGGTTTAAATGCAATAAATGATTAGTGGCTTATGCGCTAGGAAAAAATAATTGAATGCACTGCCTGGCCTGTTCCACAGATGGAAAAGGCACCGGGAGGGGTGTGTGGCAGCGCCTCTGTCCTGGGGACTGCACCAACCCCATCCCCGTGCTCCCTGCTCGGAGGAGCAGGGCTGGTGAGAGCAGAATGAGCTGGACACAAGAGGCTTCAGCTGTGCCCTCACCTGTCCTGCAGCACGGCCGGGCAGTGCTTCCCACCCCCACCCACCTGGTCACTCGGGGATGAAACCACTGGGCTCCCCCAGTGCTGCCTGAGCCCTCACCCTTGGGTTTTGCCTCCCTCTGTGCCTTCAGCCCCAGCTGGGGGCATCAGGAGGTGAAGGTGCTGCATCCCTGCTGGCACTGGGAGAGGGTACCTGCTTGGCTCGACCCGAAAAAGCCACGGACTGGGCAAAACAGCACTGGCTGGTGAGTCTGGCTGCAGGGAAATGAAGCAGATGGAGGTTGGGCTGGTGTTTCTGGGCTGGGGGGCTGCCTCTCTCCCTGCACTGCCCTGGTGGGGTGCAGGCAGGGCCCTGAGGCACTGGTGGAGGTACTGGCCATGTCCCCAAGCCGTTTCACAGCTGAAGCGAGGGGCAAAGCATCCAGTGAGCGTGGGGACGTGCAGGGAATCTGCTGGTGGCCCTGTGTGATGCAAAGCTGTTTGTAAACATGTTCTAAGCATGTTAAAGCAGCACAGGGGCTGTTTAATCCCATGCTGTCCATTAACATTAATTGAATGCAAGTGTAAACTGAGGCTTGTATTGAAGAATCTGCCTGGCCCAACAGGATAAAACCTCCTCTGGCTGATGTTACTGGGTTTGCTCCTGCTCAGCACTCCCACCTCCAGCATGTGTTGAGGACGGGGTTCAGCTGCACCAGAAAATGGCTTTACCCTGGTGAAAGCAAAGGGCAGGTCATAGGTCACCAACTCGGTGCCTGCCTGCACCCCCATTCCCCCAACACCAGTCATGCACTGGCATTTCCCACTGTGGGGTACGGCCTGGAGGAGATGCCTTGGGTGTCCCCCAGTTGGGAGCTCTCGAAGGTGGCAGCTCCATCCCCACAGCTCTGGCTGAGCTGATCACAGGAGTGTGACCGCTGGCCTCACTGGGTGGTCACTGCAACAGGCAGGGCTGGGGACCTGCAGCCTTCCCTGTCCCCTCCACCTCCTACCACCCATCCCACTGGGTTTCTTCACATCCCTGGGGATGGGCATGGCACAGCAGGGATGCTGCTCCCTCCCAGCCCTCCCTCCATGGGAAGCACTTCTGCCACCTGACCATAAATACTAATTAATAGCAAAGCCCTGGTCTAGATCAAGGAGGAGGCACTGAATTTTCTTAGGAACTTCACCATCTGAAAGGTATCTTAAATATTCCCTAGCACTCAGCCTATCAGTAGGTCAATTATACGGTGAGCAGTCATACGAAGTTAATTTTTAATTTAATACAATGTTAAAAGGTTGTCGGGTTAAAATCTAATCCATAAACAAGGCATGAAACGTCTCTTTAAAACAAGTGTCATGAACTGGTCCTGGCTCAAACCACAGACTGCTGCTTCGTTTATAGGATGTAATTACTTCCCAGTGAGTATTTACAATATTATTATGGGACGGTAATAAACGGCGTGTGCCAGCCGTGCCCACGTGGCGGCCCGGTGCCAGCTGGGCGCTGCTCCCACCCCAGCCCCCTCCCTCTGCACCCTTCTCTGGGGAGGTGGGAGGTGATGGCTCGTGGGGCTCCGCTCCGTGCCGTGGGAAGCAGGATGGGGGAAGAACCGACGGTGTTTTCACTTCAATACAGCTCTGGGTCAGGGTGATGGGGACCCCTCAGTGTGTTTTGGAGGGAGCACAAGTGTCTCTGCGTCCCCCAGCGGGGAGGGCTCGCTGGGCTGGCACCGCAGCGTTTCAGCAGCCCCTGCGGTGTGCCATACCCAACAGTGCTGGGTGGCGACCGTGGGCAAACGCGTTTGTTTTTGAGCAACCTGGGGAAAGGACTTTGGCAAGGGTTTTGCTGCGGGCTGAAGGTTATGAGCCACCTTCAGACCAGCGGCTTCATTCAAGCAGAAAACCAGAGGCAGCATCTGCAGCCTGGAGCGAAGAGCCAGCCCCATGCCCTGCCTCCCCACCCCACCTCGTACCCTCTCCCCCGAATCCCTCCATGGGGGGGACCGGGTACACCCCGCTGCCTCCCCTCCTGCACGAGGGGGGTCCACGTCACAGCCACCTCTCAAAGTACGTCGAATGTTGCTCCGTTTGCTGCCGAAAGGAGAAAGTCCAGCCATCATGTGGGAGTGATGCCACTGTCCCACCCGGGCAGCTGACCGCACCACGAGACTCACGCTCCTGGTAGTCCACGGCGTGTGGGGGAGCTGGGCAGGGTCTGGGCTGCCCTTGCCATGCTCAGCTGAGAAACACCGCGTGTCACCTTGCTGTAGGTCATGCGATTGGCTTTGAAATCATGTGGGTTTATTTTCCAGGGGGAACCTCACTGGCTCCAAAGGTTTGGATCAGATGTGGTCATGTCTGAGCTCTCCTCTATGCCTATAAAGCCCTCAAAGGTGGGTTTTTTCTGAAGAAGACCCAAGATTTTGATGGGAGCAGTTGACCCTCACAGCGAGGGCTGGAGGGAAACGTGGGGTAATGTAATCCCAGTGCTAAAATGGAGGGAGGTGGTGATGTGCTGGTCTGACCCAGCCCATGAAGCCTCAAGGGACGTGTGGGCTCTGCTGCAGCCCCTTCGCTGGCCAGGACTCCTTCCCTGGGTTTTCTGGTAAATTCTGCTGCTCTTTGTAATTGAGAAAAGCTGCTGATGAACATCTGCACAGGCACTGTCCGCTCCAAGCAGGCTGCCGGGGCTGTTAGTGCTTTGATGTACGCCTGATTCACGGGCTGGCCAGAGCCGCCCCGCAGATGCTGTTGGTGGGTGGTGCAGCGGGTCCCACGCCGGCACGCTGCAAGGTGGGACAGCACCCGCCACATCTGTGCAAACAGCGGCCCCCGCTTGAAACACCCCAGCCCTCCTCGCCGGGGCTCAGGAGGTGACCTCTCCTGCTTCCATCTGCAGAGGAAGGTACCCTGAGGCATCCAGGGAGGGACCAGCACGGGAAGGGCAGAGGGGCAGTGATGCCCACGTGCCGGCTGGCACGGCAGAGCCCCACCTCGCCGGGGCGAAGGACAAGTGGCCAAGCAGAGGGCCCAGGGCTGGCAGTGCCAGGCAGGCAGAGCCACAGGGCCAGGGCTTGGCTCTGCAGCCAGGGTGCAGCCCGGGGAGCGCAATCTGTGGCCTTAATCCCGCCGTGTCCTGCGCGCTCTTAAATCCCCTCCACTTCAGCGAGCGCTTGTAGTGTCAGGGCTGCGCCGGGCGAGACGGCGCGCGGGGCTGGCAGGGAGGATTTGCTCAAGAGGCACTGTTTTTAAGGTGAGATTTGAAGGATGGAAGACAGATGGCAACTGGAGAGGACAAACGGATCAAGTGAAGGGTTTGTTTTCAGCGTGGAAGGGAAAACACAGGAGGGAATTACCGCTGGCTACAAAATGGGGGCTATTAATACCTGCGGGGTCTCGAGCTTTGCACTTAGCTCGGCAAGCCGGGGTCCTCACGGGGCGCCACGGCGGGGGCAGACACCGGCCCCTTTGCAGTGCAGGAGTGTGTTTTCTCTGCTGCGATGAATTGATCCCAGCGCAGCGCTGAGTGTACCCAGACAAAGCCGGGAGAGGGGTTATTAGCCGCCCGGCGGCCCTGCCATTGTCCCCACCATCTTTTCTTCCCTTTCAGCCTCCCTCCCCGTGGCCCAGGTCTCAAAGACCATGTGACAAGAGATTAGTGACCTGCACGAAGGGCAATTGCTTGCTTTGTGCCGACAGCCTGGCGTCGGGGCTGTTATTTACTTGTTATTTGGTGCTGCCCGCGTTGAGGCATCCATGGAAAGGCGGCTGGAGAGCGATCGGCCGGCGCGGCGGAGCACGGGCGGGCGAGGAGCTGGGAGAGGAGGCGCTCCAGGGCAGCAGGCTGTGGCATGCTCGCTGTGTGCCCCTTCTGAGACCCCCAAATCCCCTGGGGCAGTCAGCGCAGGATCCTTGCACCTACAGAGATGCGAGGGAAAAGCTGGGCAGTGAGAAAATAAAACGCAGTGCAGAGGTGCCTGGGCAGGATGCTGGAGGCAGAGCTGTGACGGGGCGTTGCCCCATGGCAGTTTGAATTTGAAGATTTGTTTAAAAACCCAAACATGGGAAGAGCCAGTCCTGTCTGCAGAGCCCTGCTCCCCCTTTCCGTGTCTCTGGCAGAGAGCTCAGAGGATTGCTGGGCTTTTCAGGAAATCTGGGTAAAACTGATGAGAGTTGGGCCCTCCGTGCAGTACTGAGGATTTGTTCGTGATGAAACACCCACAAAAGGGACAGGTGCAATAAGGAAGTGTATTCCTGCCTGTGATTTATTCTGGCTGGTTTTATTTTCCCAGCAGCGAAATGCGCTCTCCTATAAACACGAGACGGTGATTTTCTGCAATCCTAAAAGTCAAACCTAGACCAAAACCACAAACTCACGTGACGTGGGAACAGCGGCGTCAGATCCTGCTTCCGATTCGGTTCCAAACGTGTTCCCAGCTTCTGTCCAACACAGACAGGCCGAGGTGTCAGCCCTGAGCAGCTCTGCACACCAGTGGTGGTTTGCTCACCCCTGGCCCAAAACAGAGAGAAAAGGGGTTCTGGAGGCAGAGGGTCCCTGCCCTGCTGGGGGGACAGGGCTGGGTGCCCCCCATGGGGCTGGGTGCTGCCCTGTGCATTCCCCCTTCCAGGAATAACTGGGGGGATTCCACCCACCAGGCACGGTTTAAACGTAAGAGGAAGGAGGGGGAGAACCTGGGGAGGGGGCAGGAGGGGGGCACAGTGCAAGTCAGCCTGTGGGACAGCCCCAAATCCTCACTTTTAATCCCCCAGAGAGTGGGTGGGGCCCCCAGCAGTATTATTTTATCCAGTAACGCCGTTTGCTGAACTATTTTATTGAAGAGGTGAAGCGGTGGCAGAGTGCAGTGCTGGTTCTCCCCCTCTCCCCTCCTGGGACCAGTGTCCCTCAGGGGAACCAGGGTGGGAAACAGGACCCCAGTTACAGATAAATTCCAATACAGCCCCCCAGCCCGGGGGGGCCTGAGGGAGGGCTGACACCGACTGCTGGGGTCCTACCATGGGGTGCCCCGATGGGGCAGGGGCTCTGTGGCCCTGTTTGCCCATGGGAGCCGAGCCAGTCACGCGTGACGGTGGGCTGGGGGGGGTGGGGGGAGCCCTCACCCCCAGCCCCATCCCATGGTGGTGATGAGGCGGCTGTAATGCCATTAACCCGGGGATTACGTGCTCGCACCGGGATGTGACACACTTTCTCAAATGCAAGTTTTTTTAAACAGAGGGATTTGCATGATCCCCTCTTGCCCCTCCATCCCCTCCACTCCCTCCATCCCCTCCTTCCCCCCCCTCCCCAACCCCCTCGGGTTTCGGGCCGCGGTCCCCCCCGCCCCGACGGGGCTCCCGTCTCCTTTTAAGGCAGCGGCTCGGTGCATGCGGAGAGCCGGGCAGCCCCGAGGGTGCGGGGCCAGGGGAGCCTGGGGGGGGGTCATTCCACCCCCGCGCAAGGAGGGCGCTCCGTAATTAAAAAAAAATAATAATTAAAAAATCAATCAAGCGGCGGGGCTGCGAGGGCTCCGCGATCAAAGCGGCGCGGAGGTAACGAGATTGAACGGGGTGCGGAAGATGCAGCCCCCCCCCCCCCAGCGCGGGGTGCGCGGGGGTCACCCACCGCCCGCCCTGACAAACAGCCTGGGAAATGTGTTTATAAATCGTTCAAACTCTGGATAAACTTCAGCGGCGTTCGTGGCGGCGTCTCCCCGCCTGTTGTTATTTTCCAGAAATCTGGATTACTGGAAATATTTTCTTTAAAGCTGGAGAGAAATCTAAACAGTCTGAGGACAGGGGGGCTCGGGGCGGGGGGCGGGCGGGGGCTGCCGCGCTGTCGGGGTTCAGCGGGGCTCCCCTCGACGGGGCGCGCAGCGGGAGGTGTGGGGTCGAGCATCTCTCTCGGGCGCTGTCGTTTAAAGCGCATCAGGTCGGTCCCGGTGCCCGGACAGCTGCCACCGCACAGCGCGGGGACATCCCCCCCCCCCCCCCCCGCCCCCCGACGGGCACCGGAGCACCGGGAGAGGGACGGGGGAGGTGTTTTCCCGGGATCTCCCGGGGATAAGGGGATGCCCACCCCGTCGAGGGGTGTGAGGGGAAGGGAGGTGGAGGAGAGCTGTCCCCGAGGCGGGGGCGTGGGGGGGGTGTTTCATTACCCGTGGGTCGATTTTCCGCTCCCGGTGGAGCGGGAGAAACGGGGCCGGGGAAACTGTCGGGGCTGCGGGGCCGCCCCTCCGCCCCGGGGGAGGCCCTTACCGTGGATCAGGGACGGGAAGGTGGCGGGGGGGGGGGGGACACACCCTACGGTTCTCCCTCAGCGGAGGAAACCCCCTTTCGCCTGGAGCGCCCGCGATCGGTGCGCCCCGTCGGGGCGGGGGGGGCAGGGAGCGCTCCCCGGCGGCGCGGAGCCGCCGCATCCCGGTGGCAGCGGGAGGAGGGGGAAGGCGGAGGCCCGGCTGCTTGTGAGAATTGTTATTTTTCATCAATCACCTGCAATTTGTGTAAGTGGCCCGGACAGGCCACCAGCCGTCCTGCTGGCCGGGGTCACCCGCACGGCACTGCCATGGAGAAGAGCAAATTGCATTTGCTCACCAGCTCACGGATCCAAATTACGGCCCTCGCGCGGCGCGGGGGTGGGAGCGGACGGTCCGTGTGACACGGGGGGGGGGATATGAAGGGCTCTGACAGGTCTTCAACGGCCTGGCGCCACGGCCAGAGCCTCCCGGCCCAAAATAGCAACGGGATGATGAGTGGAGATGGGAGAGATGAAAGGGGAATTGCGGAGCGGGGCCGCGCTGCGGGGCTGGGGGGCGGGGGGGGTGCGGGATGGTGCCCCCAGGCTGGCTCGGGATGGATCCCCGGGGCTCCCCGCCGCAGGTCCAGCCCGGGGGCCGCCTGCCAGCCCCGCAGTGTCGCTACCGGAGCAGGGCACGGTGGCCCCGCTGCAGCGCAGCGACGGTGCGAGGACACCTCTGGTCCCCCATCCCCGGGGAATCTCCCTCCCCAGGGCCCGCTCACCGACTGGGGGGGCAGGGTGACGCCGGGTGTCGCCCGGCCGAGTGGCCTGCCCCGTCAGGGGGTCCCCGGTACCCCCCACCCCCGGCTGTCCCATCGGTGGGCGCCGCTACAGAGGGTCGGGGAGACGCGGCTGCTGTGGATCGGTTTTATTCTGCAGGAGAGAGCGTTTGCGGCGTTACAGCGGTGCGGGGGTCCCGTCGGGGGTCTCGGGGCGGAGTAGAGGGGACCTTCCCTCGCGGGGACCCGGCTGCCTCTGGACCCCGACGGGACGGGCCCCGCATCTCCCCACGGAGCGGCGGGAGAAGGGTCCGGCGTGGGGCGATGCCGCCCGGGGGGGGGGGGGGGCAATGAGAGGCTCCGGTTTTGCTTTGTGAGGGGGGAATTTTTAAAAAATCAAAAATAAGGAAATCACAAGCAAGCCCCATTTTTCCAAATCTGCCGTCAGCAGTTTTCTGCCGCGGCGACGAAGCAAAGTCCAAATCGGGTCTAAATTTCAGTCCCCGTTCAATGGTCAGCGGGACACCCCCCCCACCCCCGCCCTCACCACCCCGACCCCTCCGCCCCGCACCGCAGCCGCGGGGGGACGCGCTGTGCCCGCCCCGTCGGGCAGCGCAGGCAGAGGTGAACCTGTGACCGCCCCCGGGAAAAACCCGGGGCTGGGGTCTGGGCTCTGCCGGGGGAGATCGCTGTCGGCAGCGTGGACCGGGGAGGGGGGAGGAGGAGGAGGAGGAGGAGGAGGAGGAGGAGGTGTCCCCCCCCCGTGTCCCGCCTGGCCGCAGCGGGGGCGGGGGGCAGGAGCCTTGGAAGGATGGCAGAGCGCTTTTTGAAGATTTGGGGGTAAATATGAAGTGACAAGAGAGGGGTCTTTATTGTGAGGGCTCAGCCGCCTGGCGCCAGGGCCCTCTTCAGCCACCGCGGCCCTCCGTTAATCACCGCACATCTCCAAACCGACCTCTCCGCGGGGACACCCACCGCGCCCGACGCCCCCCCCCGGCTCTAATCCCTCTGCAAACAGCCCCGCCGTGTCCCCGCCGCCTGATCTGCCTCCCCCCGCCCGGGCAAACAGCCCCTCCGGCCGCACACCCCACGTGCCCCGACGGCGGGGGCTGCGACTGCGGGGCTGCGGGAGGGACCCCCCCACCCCCCCCGACGGGGCGGCTGCCGGCACAGGGCTGGGGGGCGACGGCAGGGAGCGACTCACCCGCGCCGGAGGTCGCCACTCGGGTCGCCCCGCAGCTCTCCGCCGGGCCGCGCTCCCGGCGGCCGCCCCGTCGGCGCTGCGCGGCTCTACGCGGGTGTGCGCGGAGGGGCGGGCGGGGGCGCGCCCCACCTCGCTCCGCTCTCCAGGATCTGGCGTAAGACGGCAGCCGCCGAGCTCCCCCGGCCGCCCCCCCCTCCCCGGCCCACCGCCCCCGCAGGGACCGGGGGGGGCCTTTGCCCTCCCCCCCCACCCCCCGAAGGTGCGGGCCGGGCCGACCCGGGCGCCGCTCCCCGCTCCGCCGAGGGGGCTCCGCGCTGTCCCCGCACCCGCGGCCGCTCCCGGCGGCGGCGCAGCCGGCGCTGACCCGGTATGCGGAAAGGAGCCGGGGGTGGGATTTCGAGCACTTTTCTCTGTCATTGGTTAATATTTTATTCTGTTGACATGTTTTCTTACTGCCGATGCTTCCGACACCTTCTCCTTTTCTTTTTTTTTCTTTCCCTTTTTTTTTTTCTTTTTTTTTCCCCTTTTTTTCCTTTCCTTTTTTTCCCCCTTTTTTTTTTTTTTTTTCCCTTTTTTTTTTTTTTTTTTTTCTCTTCTTCCCTTCCTCCCTCCCTCCGCGCTCCCCCCCCTCCTCTCCCTCTCCGCGCCCCGGAGCTTGGCCGGAGCTGTCAAAACCACGCCTATGCAGATCCACAATTGGTCTGAAACGCGTAAAATCAGCAATCAAGGGGGCTTGGCTCATTAGCGGGCGGATCAGAGCAGGAAGGACATGTGAGATAGTCACAGTTTCACCGAGATCAGGAGAGGATCGCCCCGTTCCCACTCCGGCTCCCTTTAGCCATGAGCAGCCCGCGCCCCAGCGCCCTCCGCGGAACGCGCAGCCGGGGCCCGCGGGGGTGTGAGTGAGGGCAGCGCGGCCGCTCCTCCGCGCCCCTCCGCGCAGCCCCGCGCAGGCTTTTGTTTCTATTTTAGTGTTGGGAAGGACTTTACCGGGAGGGCTCTCTCCTTTCGCTGCAACAACAACAACAAAAAATAAGGACCTACGGACTCCCCTCCGCGCACCGGGAGTCCCAGGAGCCGGGAACTGCCTCGCTTTTTTTTTTTTTTTTTTTTTTTTTCCTTCTTCTTCTTATTATTTTAATTTTTTTTTTCAGATCTAGTTCCGCTGTTTTTCGGCTTTTTTTGGTGTGCTTTTTTATTATTTTTTTTTCTCGTGCGTGTGTGTGTTGTTGATTTTCCTTCCTCTTCCAGAGACTCGAGCGAGTACGCTGGGCAGGACAGAGAGAGGAAAAAAAAACAACAAACCAACCAAAAACCGCACACACATATTTTTTTAAAAGGGAATCCCTCTTTTCCTCCTGGATTTGTGGATGCACCGATGAGAGATCCAGCCTTCCCAGGGACTGCCATGGCTTACCACCCCTTCCACGCACCCCGGCCGGCCGACTTCCCCATGTCCGCTTTCCTCGCAGCCGCCCAGCCTTCCTTTTTCCCCGCTCTGGCTCTGCCTCCGGCGGCGCTGGCGAAGCCCATGCCGGACCCCGGGCTGGGGGGGGCGGCCGAGGCCGGGCTGCACGTCTCGGCCCTGGGACACCACCACCAAGCCGCGCACCTCCGCTCGCTCAAGAGCCTGGAGCCCGAGGAAGAGGTCGAAGATGACCCCAAAGTAACGCTGGAAGCCAAAGAGCTTTGGGACCAGTTTCACAAACTGGGTACCGAGATGGTGATCACCAAATCCGGGAGGTAAGAACCGACCCCGCTCACAGCCGCGGAGCCCCGCGGAGCTCACCCCGCACCTGCGCGGCCGCGCAGCGCCTTCGCCCCTCCGTTCCATCCCGCTTCCCGCGGCGCTGGAAAATCCTCCCCGATGAATTAACGCGGGGGGGTTTCGACCCCAGGAGGTTTTCGGAGGTATTTACTCCCCCTCCGAGCTTCCCCCACACCCCTCAAATTATTACTTTCCCCAGCGCCATCCCAAATTAAATTCGTGCGCGCTAATTGAGCGCCCCTAAGCCCCCCGCTGCATTTCTTTACGCCGCTTCTCGCCTCTTCCTTCTCTCCTGCCAAACTTTTCCCTCGGTGGGGGTCTTCCCTGGCCCTGCCCGTGTCCCCGTCCCGGGAGGGGGGGCACAGAAATGGGCTGAAATCCGGGATGGATAATAATTCCCTGGATTTTAAAGTTTTGTCTCCTGCTTTCTGCCCCCGGCGAGTGGAGGAGAGCGGGATGAGGAGGGCTGGGAATTCCCAGGGATGCTCAGTTAAACGATGGTGGGTTTGGGGGGGCTCGGTGGGGTCGCGGCTGTCGGGGGTCGTGGTGAGGCGGGCGGGCGCAGCCCTGTAGCGCTCTGGGTCTCTCTGCAGGAGGATGTTCCCCCCGTTCAAGGTGCGGGTGAGCGGCCTGGACAAGAAGGCCAAATACATTTTGCTGATGGATATAGTGGCAGCCGACGATTGCCGGTACAAATTCCACAATTCCCGCTGGATGGTGGCCGGGAAAGCGGACCCGGAGATGCCCAAGAGGATGTACATCCACCCCGACAGCCCGGCCACGGGCGAGCAGTGGATGGCCAAACCTGTTGCCTTTCACAAGCTCAAGCTCACCAACAACATCTCGGACAAGCACGGCTTTGTAAGTGCGGCGGTGGGGCAGAGCGGACCCCCCGAGCAGGGACACGGGGATGGGGGAGCCACCCCGGGCCCTGCTCCTCCTTGCCCGACAGCCTCTCAGCCCCCGCGGCCTGTCCTGCCGCCTTTCCCCGGCCCCGGGGCTCCGCGGGGAGCGGGATTTGGGGGGCGGATGTGCGGGGCCGAGGCTGTGGCAGGGGCAGCCCCGACGGGGCGGTCGGGCAGGTGCAGCCCGGGCTGTCGCTGCGGGTCGGGCCGGGGGGAGCAGGGCTGGAGGTGGTGGCACCTGCGCGGGGTTTCCGCGGCCGAGGAGCTTCTGAAAGGCTCCTAACTCCCTTATTCATTTCCCTACTGATCGTATCTGCATCACCTCCGGGAGGTAGAAAAGAAAAAAAGCAACTAAACAAAAAAAAATAAAGAAAAAAACCCCAATCCAAACAAAAAAAAATAAACCAAAATTTTTTAAAAAAATAAGGAGAGAAAGAAAAAAAGAAAGAAAGCGAAGCTTGTTGGCCATTTGCAGAGATCCGCAGCAAGCGGGGTCAAAACGCGAGGGGAGCGTGGTCCTGCGTGGTCGCACGGGCGGGGGGAGCACACCAGCCGGCTCTCTTCAGCCTCTGGACGAGCATTTAGGGCGATAAAGGGAAAGTTCATCGCCCAGCGCTGGCGATATGGTAATTAGCGGGGACCCGAGACCGGCGGTGCCGAGGCAGAGCCGCGGGGATGCGGGACCCGGGGCTGCGGGGCTCGAGGGGGGGAGCAGCTCCGCAGCTCCCCGGGTAACTTTTCCCTCTCTTATTTTATTTTAGTTTTTCACTTTTAAGACAGGCAACAGCGTCTTTGTTAAATAATACATTGCGAGGTTATTTATAGACAGCAAGGTAAATCGATAGAGAGGGAGTCTAAAATATAGCTATTTATTTTTTATATGTATATACGGGGGGAAAACTACTTTGATTCAGCTTTTTGAACGGTTCGCCTCCTTCAATTAAAGATTTCTGATATCTCTCGTTGTCCAAAATCCGGACTGTGTTAAATCTGGGAGATGAGGGTTTAGCCAGTGCCCATCTGCTCAGAGAGGGATGATGATTTTTTTTTTTTTAAAGGAATGCAGATTTGCACGCCTGAATGAGACTTTTTGCACCATTTTCATGATAAATCCCGTCTAGATGATATCAATATAATAGTGATCTGACAGTTCATCAGCAGGTGATTATTGCTGAGGTTTAAAAAAAAGGGGGGGGGGATTTTTTTTATAGCGTTCTAAAACGAAATGAAGTGATAATTATTTAGCCATTTGGCCGATGTTGTTTGACAATAATTACTCAAGCTTTCGCCCTTCCCCTACCAATTTCGGGCGGTGAATACTGCATTGCAACCCGACCACAGCAGGTTGGGGAATTATTTAATGGCTATCAGGCAGGAAAACGTTACCGGTGCGGGCAGCCAGGGGTAAGGGAGTCCCAAAATCCTCTGCCAAATCGCCGTGGATTCGGGTTTAAAAATAATAATAATTTTAAAAAGGCGGACAGAAATAAAAAAGATAAAAAAAAAAAAAACAACCCAAGGAGAGGGTAGAGAATGGCTTTGAGTGTTGGTGAAGCTTTTAGACACCTGGTTAGGAAAAAAAAAAAAAATCTGTTTCTTCTGCAGCGTTGCTCCGAGTCATAAATTTAACATGGCTCACGGTGAAACCCTCCTTTCAGGTCGCAGGCGCTGGCAGGGGCTGGCAGGAGTTTCTGCTGCCACCGGCACAAATCGAGAGGCTTTTAAACATTTTTATTATTTATTATTTTTTTTTCCGGTGCTGGTGGTGAGATCGAGTGTGGGATTTTTTTTTTTTTAAAGGACGGAAATATGAAAAGTGGCAACAAAGGTGTTGAAAACTCGCCTGGCGTTTGCAGGGTTGGAATAAAACGGGGAGATCTTTTTTTTTTGCTGCTTTATGGCTGTGCTTAACACCCGCAAAGATGTTGCCATGCCCCCGCAAAGATGCTGCCGTGCCCGCCTTCCCCTGACCTCCTTATTTGAGGGCAGATCGGGCAATGGCATAAACAAAAAAAAAAAACAACAGAAATCTCTTTCTTTGGCATCTGCCAGCATTCCTTCCTCACGCTGAATTTGGTTTGGTTTGGTTTTGGGGTTTTTTTTGTTGTTTTCGAGAGAAAAGGGATTTTTTTTAGGGGGGTAGGTAGACCCGCGTGTCCCGCGGAGCGTGAGGATGATGGCTGTGCTCTCTCGCCCACCCAGACCATCCTGAACTCCATGCACAAGTACCAGCCCAGGTTCCACATAGTCCGGGCCAACGACATCCTCAAGCTGCCCTACAGCACCTTCCGCACCTACGTGTTCCCCGAGACCGACTTCATCGCCGTCACCGCCTACCAGAACGACAAGGTATGGCCCCTGCCCTCCCCTCCTGCCCTAGCCCCCCAGGCCTGGTCCCCAACCCTCACCCCTGTCCCATCCCTTACCCCTTAGTAGGATGTCTTTGTGCATGAGGACAAATTTTTGGAGAGAGTGGCCAAAAGGCAGCAACAGGAGTAAGGTTAAACCCTGAGAGCTCAGAGCGGGAGGCACCCTTTGTATTGCTACTATTATTATTACTATTTCGAATACTAATAGTATTGCTAATGCTCTTATTAGCAATAATTATTATTAGTATTAATAATTTCCCCCTGGGCTTTGTCGCCCCTTTTCTGGGTGGTGGCAGGCTTTGCTGCCAGCCCAGGCTGTAGAGAGCGGCCTCGGAGAGAAGGTGCCCTGGGCCCGGGAGGAGCCAAAAAATAGAGCCAGATAAGCTAATTTTAGTTCCTTTCGTGATTTAGCAAGTGTCACCCTGTGAGCAGCAGAGCTAGGAGAGCCGGGTGGGGAGTGGAGAGGCTCTGCCGGCCCCCTCCAAGGGTTGTGTGTGTGTGTTTTCACCCAAAAGCTGACACACACCCCCCACCTCTGGCTGCTGATGCTAATTGACAGCTCTGTCTGAGGGTCCTGGTGGGCTTGTTTCCCTCGTAAAGTTTATGGCGAAGAGTCACGATCGATTAAAGAGCACTTTGTGTGCTCCCCCCGCCGCAGGCTGTGCCGGCCGGTCGGTGGGCTCCGTCGGGCGGGGGATGCTGCGGGGCCGGGGCGGCCCGGGCAGGGGATGCTGCGGGGCAGAGCAGCCAGGCTCTTTTCCCAGCGCCCCTCCCGGGGCTGTATTTCAGAGCTATACATTATTGAGCGCCCCGATGTCGCCGTCCCCCGCAGCCGGTGGCGGGGAGGGATAAGAATAGCTTTTAAGCAGCGCCGTGCGGCTCAGTCGCCATCTTCCCTCCGGGGGGCCGTGAAAAATAACTTCCTATCATTAAGACTCAATTAATAATTCAAGCCTAAACCTCAGCATCATTTTTAATAAAGCATGCGGTGTGTTAAAGCGGGGCCGCCGTGCGTTTCGCAGCCTGCGCAGCGCAGCCCGGCGCTCCCCGACGGCGCGGGGGGGGGGCGGGCAGGGATTCACTCCCTTCTCCCTCTTCGCCCCCCTCCCTCGCAGATCACTCAGCTGAAAATCGATAACAACCCCTTCGCCAAAGGCTTTCGGGACACGGGCAATGGCCGGCGGGAGAAAAGGTAAGGGGTGTCCCCCGTGTTGCCCCCGCTCCGCCCCCGCGCAGCTGCCGCTCCGCACCCGCGGAAGGCCCGGCGGTGCCCGACGTTGCCTCTCTCGCCGTAGGAAGCAGCTCTCGCTGCCGTCCCTGCGGATGTACGAGGAGCCCTGCAAACCCGACCGCGACGGCGGCGAGTCGGACGCCTCCTCCTGCGAGCCCTCCGCGGTGAGGGATGCCCTCCACTCCCCCGTGGGTGCCCTCCCCAGCCCCCTGCGCCTCAAGGGCAGCAGCAGAGGTAAAGGAGTGACCCCCCGCCTCGGTCCCCATCCTGCCACCTCTCTCCCTTGCCACCCTGCACCCCGGCGTCGGGGGGAAGGGGATGCGGGGAAGCGCGCTTCCCAAATTTCCCCAAACGTCGGGTTTCTGCTCGCCCAGAGCCGGTTTCTTTGGGGCAGAGAGGCAAACCAGCAGGGGAAAAAAATGGGGATGGCCACGAAGGAGCCCAGGGGTTGAAAGGACAAGAACAGAGCAAATGTGTATGGGCATTCCTGGGTTGCAGCGTTTCCCTGTTTACGCATCAGTGTGGACAAGAAGGAATGGCGCGGCTGCCCGCGTGCGTGTGCCCCGCCTGTCATGGTTAGCTCAGATTCCCCTGGAAAAAATAACTTGAAAAAAATAAATTAAAAAAATAATTAATACATTTGAAAGGGGGGAAAAAAATGTTGTAACTCCAGGGTTTCAAGCGAGGAAATGAAAATAAACCAGCAGTTCCCACGTTGCAGTTTTTAGATGCTGGGTTTCGTCTTGCCGCACTATCAATCTGCTGCTCTTTAAACTTTCCACCACCGGCCCGATTCCCTGCAAACCTTCATCAAAACTGCAGCCCCCCCGCCACACCACCCCACCAAGCTGGTGGGAGGGTTTATTACACCCCTCTCCTCTTTCAAAGGCTTCCCCCAATATTCGCCCCGGCCTGCAGAGCTTCACCTAACCCGCACCAAAATGTTGGATTCGTTTAGCGTGAGCCGGGGGGGCTCTGTTCCCCTCCCCATCCCCTCCCAGAGCTTGATGTTGTTTTTTTTTTTTTAATTTAAAGCCCCTTTTAGGACAGACGGTACCATGCTCCTTGCCTTAAAACTGCCTCTTTACTCAGCCTCAACCTGCACATTTGGAGTAAACCCACGCTGTTGATCAGCTCTGTGTAATTAAATATACACAGGACCATTTCCTCCAGCGCTGTCCACCCGCCCGCGCTCCCTTCACCCCCTGCTCCGCACCCAGTTTGCAGCTAAGGAGAACGATGCTGTAATAACAGATTTTGGTCCTCCATCAAACATATTTTTCCTGTTTGGCAGAGCAACAGGACTGCTGTTGTTAATCCCCTTTCCCCAGGGTGACCCCCGGCACCAGGGCCCGTTCCTGCCCCCCAAATGAGTTTCTCCCATTCATAAGGGCTGGGACTGTGCCGCCGCGATCGCTCCCCGACGCCAGGGCTCTTGCGGGTGACCCCCTCCTCGCCTCCCCCGGGTGTTTCTGCTCTGACCCTCTGACCCTCCATCCCCTTGCAGAGGAGAAGCCGGGGGCTGACAGCGACGCAGAGGTGGAGAAGGCGCCCGAGGAGCGGCCGGCGGCAGCGGCCAGCCCCGGTGGGGAGGACGTGACGCCCCGCGGCAGCCCCTGGTGCCCGGAGGAGCAGAGCAAGGAGAGGCGCAGCCCAGAGAAGGTCAAGGATGGTGTGTCCCCCCGGGAGGGTCCCGGCGAGGGCCTCTTTGGCACACGGGGCCTGGAGAAGGACAAAGTGGAAGGACGGAGGAAAGAGCCGGACCCGGGCAAGAAGGATGCGGAGGTTGGTGGCCTGGGCAAGGAGGCCTTCGCCCCGCTGATGGTGCACACGGACAGCCCCCCGCACCTGAGCGCTGGGCACCTGCAGAGCCTGGCGCTCTCTGGCCTCCATGGGCAGCAGTTCTTCAGCCCTCTGGGCGCCGGGCAGCCCCTCTTCATCCACCCGGGACAGTTCGCCATGGCCCCCGGCGCCTTCTCTGCCATGGGCATGGGACACTTGCTGGCGTCGGTGACTGGCGGGGGCAGCCTGGAGAATGGAGCCCTCTCATCCACCCCGGGAGCAGCAGGGACGGCCACCCCCTTCCCTTTCCACCTCTCCCAGCACATGCTGGCCTCTCAGGTAAGCCCCTTTTCCCCCCTTGTGTCCCCATCTCCATCCCCACTGTCTGTCCAGGCCATGGGCTCTCCTCTCCGTGTCCTTTCCCAAAGCTCCACGAATGAGCAGAGTGCTCCAGGGGCATGGGTCAGGCCCAGCTGGCATCACCCCCAGTGTGGGGACGCACAGCGTGGCCCTGGTGCAGGTCAGGAGCTGTTGGTGCCCTCAGCCTCCCCTGTGCCCCATGCAGCCTGTGGGGACAAGGAGGTGATGCTCCCCCAGACCCCTGACGTGCTGCCTGGTGTGGCACGGGCAGGAGGTGGGGGACATTTTGAAGATTGGCCTCGGGCTGATTTGAGGAGGAATCTTGATTTTTATTTTTTTTTTGCGCAGCTAGTGTTGTTCCCCATAGGCAGAGGCAGTCAGGAGCGTGGTGGCCCTGCCTGACCTGACTGTCCCCATCCAGCAGCCTCCCTGTCACCCTGCCAGCCTTGCAGCAGTTCCCGCCACGCCGGCGCTTGTGTTGCCTTGGCCAGCCCCTATGATGAAACGCATAAAGATGCCTTTGAACTCCCCTAATTTATCGATCCTACTTAACAATGTGTTTTAATGCGGTTAAAGGGCTGTGATGCTGCACAGACGGGGACACGCGGTGTGCAGGGAGGCGCGGGGGCATCGATGGGGCATGTCCTGGAGAGGGGTCTGCGCCCAGCGGCACTGGCCCAGGGCGGTGCGGGGCAGATGGGGCTCCCCAGCTGTGCCCCCTCCCTCAGCCCGTCCCACAGGGATCCCCACGCTGTGGTTTTAGAGTGACACCAAGGTGTCCCAGCTTTGCCTTGGCTTCCTCAGGGGAACGAAGGAGGGGGGATGCAGTGGAGCATCAGCACAGCTCTCACCCATCTCTCTCTCCGCAGGGAATCCCGATGCCCACCTTCGGTGGACTCTTCCCCTACCCCTACACCTACATGGCAGCAGCTGCAGCAGCCGCCTCAGCCATGCCAGCCACCAGCGCAGCAGCCGCCGGGCCGCTCTCCCGCAACCCCTTCCTGGGCAGCAGCCGTCCCCGCCTGCGCTTCAGCCCCTACCAGCTCCCGGTCACCATCCCACCCAGCACCAACCTGCTGACCACCGGCCTGCCCGCCAGCCTCAACCCCGGCTCCGAGGGCTCCAAGGCGGGCAGCAGCCGGGAGTCCAGCCCCCTCCCGGAGGTGCCCCTGCACAAGGGGGGCAGCCAGCGCCCCGCCGCCTCCCCCAAGGGCTCCCTGAAGGAGTCCCTCAACGAACTGCAGAACATCCAGAGACTGGTGAGCGGGCTGGAGAGCCAGCGGGAGCTGTCACCCGGCAGAGAGTCCCCCAAGTGACCGACGGGGCGGGCAGCGAGCCCTCCCGGCGGGGTGGAGAAGCACTGGTATTTTGTACAGCACAGTATAAATATTTATTGCGGAGCAAGAGGTGGGAGCAGACGGGGGGCGGGGGGCTGGAGCAGAGGGATGGAGCCCCCCCGGCCAAGCGGACCCACCGCCCCAGAGCCAGGAGCGAGAGGTGGGAGCGCAGGGCTCGCCCACCCCCTCGGCTGTGGGGCTGGCAGAGGCTCCCCCCGCTCCAGTGCAACTGCAGAGCCCCCCAACCCCTCCGCTCCCCCGCTCTGGGCACTGGGAAGCTTGGGGGGGTAACAAGGTGGTGCAGATGTACCCAACAGATGGGGTGACCCTGACCCCCAGCCCCGGGGAGGTGAATGGGGCTGAAACCTCATCTGTGCAAGGGGAGGGGGGGGAGGAAAAAATAATTAAAATTAAAGAAAAGAAATAAGAAATGAAACATGGGAAACAAAACGCCTCGGCAGCCGCCGCCGCGCAGAGCTGGTACGGCGGGGGGAGCCCCGCAGGTATCTGGGCAGATATTTATGAAATAAATGGTAATTTGTGTAAATAAGCTATAAGGATCCCAGAATATGCAAATTGGTATTAATTTATTCAGAGTTGTACATTGGTGTGTACATAATATTTAGAGTTTAACTCATCGCATTTAAGTTTTTTTTTTGTTTTGTTTTGTTTTTTCATTTTACATGAACATATATATTGTAAATGAAAACTATTTAGCTCTTTGTGATTGAAGGAGATATCGGTTTCTTTAACTGTGTTTTAAAATATTCTTTATCCCGCCTGTTCTCTAGGACAATCATGTGCCACCGGTTCAAATAATTTGGGGAGTCATTGAAACTAAGAGTTCAATTCTCTAATGGACTTTACAAGACAAAAAACCACCACGAATCCAAATCGTAACTCCAATATTGTTACAGTGCGGGGTATAGAGAATGCAGGAATAAACCTCAGGTTTTTATTTTTCACTCCAGAACAAAAAAATAAAATAAAAAAGGTATAATAAATTTAAATATCACAGGACTGTGCTCTATATTTGTTTTAAAATAATAATTAAAAAAAAAAAAAGATACATGATTCGCAACGTGCCGGTTACTCTGGTATCTGTCTGTTCGGTTTTGATGAATTCTCACATCTTTCAATAAAAAAAAAACCTACTCGGAGAAGTGCTGCCGGCTCCCGCCTCTTTCATTCCCCGCCGCCCCTCCGCAGGTGCCCGGAGTGAGGCGCGGAGGCGGCCGCGGGTGCGCAGCGGCATGTCCCGTGTGCAGCGGAGAGGATGCGGCGCGGGTGCGGGGTTCTGCGCATCGTCCGCGGGGCGCAGCGGGACCGTGCTGGGGTGCGCCGGGGAGGGGAGCAACGGGCCCGAGCATGCCGGTACCGACCCACCGTGCCGCGGGGACGCGCCCCGGTACCGGCGGTGGCGGGAGGAGCTCAGGTACACCGGTACCGGCGCGGCCCGGGGTGCGCCGGTCGCACCGGGGATGGGGTGACCCGGGCACCGTTGAGGATGGGGAAGGGGTGACCCGGGCACGCCGGTACTGTCGGGGATGGGGCTGCACTGGGGCTGAGGCTGTGGGTCCCCAAGTCCGTCCGTCCCCCCCTCCCCGCGCTCGGAGCCGCTCGGGGCGTTGCGGGACGCGGCCGAGGAGGACGCAAACAGCCCTTTTCCTCACCAATTACCCTTCTCCCGTTCCGGGGAAGATTTATGAGCCCAATTGCGGGGCGGGGGGGGCCCCCTCGGGCGCGGAGCCGCAGCGCCGGGCGCAGGGTGCCCTCTGCCGGGGCCGCCGCGCATCCGCCGCCGCTCAGCCCCGACGGGGCGGGTCGTGCCGGGCCGTGACTCCTCCTCGGGCCCCCCCGAACCCCCGCCCCATCGCTCCAGGGGGCTGCAGGCAGGGAAGGGGCTGCGGACCCGCCCGTCGCGGCAGTGTCTGCGGGGAGATGCTGGGGCTGGGTTCCCCGACGGCGTGAGTGGAGCCGCTGTGCCGCACCGAGGGCAGTGGGGCTGTTTCCGCCGGTGGGGGGGACCGGCAGGGTGGGACACCGCTTAGACAGGAGGGAAGTGTAGTTACTAAAATAAGGCTCCGAGGATTATTTCCGAATAAACATCACTCAGGATGAGTAACAATTTAATGGGCTCTATTTTTAGTGAGGTGGGGGGGTACAGTGTCTGCCTGTGCGGGGGCTCCTCAACCCTTTCCACCACCCTTCAGCGGGGAGATGGTGATGGTCCTGCTGAACACAGCCAGTGCTGGTGGAGCCCTACGCAGGGCTCCTGCTGTGCTGGCAGGCTGGGGACAGCCACGCCATCCGAGGGACGGTGAAGCTGTAAATGTCACATTCTCCTCGAGGGATGAGCAGGGCATCCCCACCTGCCCACGGCGTGTGAAACCATGCTTCATTCAGGAGAGAAAAATATTCCCTGTAGAGTGTGGGTTCAAGATGGTGACCTCATGGGATGGTCTCCAGAGGCAGGGGGCCGGGCCTGGCCCCCCCAGCCAGGGCAGCGGGGCGTTTCGGCAGGAGCCGAGCTCTTCCAGGCCGCCGTGGCCAAACCCGGGCTCTGAGAAACCCTATTCAAACAGCTCAGCGAGCAGGGACCGATTAGTCACGCACTGCGCCGGGATTATGTTCCTCGGCTATGAAAAGGCGCTGGGAGGCCCCGCGGGGGCACGCCAGCACAGCCCCCCTGCTACGGCCCTGCCACTCTGCACCCCACAGTGCACCCCACAACGCCAGGCTCAGCTGCACCACGTGCTGTGATGGGTATCGAGGGGGGAAAGGAAAGCGCTGGGTGCTCCGGTGACCGCTGTCAGTGCCGGTGCTGTCTCACCGACGCGGTGAGGTCACGAAGACGGAGGATTTCAGCGGTGTCACTGGTGGCTTTTGAGTTTCTTTACCTAAATGGTGTGAGGTGCTCGGCTAGATACTAAAAATAGCATCCCTGCGCGGAGGGTTTCGTGGGCCCAGCGGACAAACCCCGGCTAACTTGGCCGCCGAGCTGCCGTGCTGGAGCGGCTCCACGGGCGAGCGTTTGCTAGCGGGAACGCGGGCCCAAAGCATCTCACAGCCCCACGCAGGGGAACGCTGCCACCACCCCTGTCCCCACGCGGGCCCGGCGGTGGCTTTGCAGGACAAGCTGGCCCCCACCCGGGCTGTGGGGCTGTGCTGTCAGCCCTGTGTCCCCACATGTTACCCGGTGCCATCGCCCACTCCCCAAGCACTGAGGTCACTGGTGTGTGGGCAGCAGGGACAGGGGGTGGTGGCACCTCGCTGGGTGTGCTTGGGGGGGAGATACCCTGTTTGGTCCCTGCTCTGCGGGGTCTGCAGGAGCTGGCCATCGCACACCCCATGCAGACGGAGTGGCACCCCGAGCGTGCTCACCCCAGAACGACGCTGTGAAGTGGGGCACACCACCCTGCAAGGGTCCTGGCCCACGCTGTGAGCTCCCCCCGCCCCAAGGGACTCCCAGGGCCCACCGGTGCCACGTGCAGGTCCCAATCACCCGTGGGAACATTTCCAACAGCTGTGCGGCCGTGAGGGCAGGGGAACCCCGGCCTGATGGCAGCGCCCCGACCCCCGGCTGCAGCCCCCGATCAGGGCCCCGCCGGCGCTGCCCCCGCGGTCACGGCCTCGGAGCCCCAATTACCCGCGGAGCCGCCGCTCTGTCTGCCACCCCGGAGCGCGGATCAATGGACAAAGGGCAGCGCCGGGGGCCCCCGCGGAGCTCTGCCGCCCCCCGCCGAGCATCCCGCGTGCTTGGGGCGGGGTGCGCACCTGCGGAGGCGGCTCCGCACCTGCGGCCGGATGGGATTTATGGGCCTGCGCGGGGCGTGCGTGCGCTCTGTGTTGCTGCTGCTGCAAGTCCGGGCAAGGTCAGTGAGTCGCTGTGGGGCTGCTGTGACCCCCCTTCCCTCCCGCCTCGTTAGTAGGGATGGGGGGGCTGAGCCCTGGCGGGGTGTCCGCGGAGCCCCGATGTAGGGTACAGCAGTTTGCTCGGGTGAGCCCCTCCCCGCCTGCTCCAAGGTATCTCCCCCTTCCCGGGGAAGCCCCGGAGCCTCTGCCCAGGTTCTTCCTCGGCGCACCGGTGTCTCAAAGCCCTCTGTCACCCCCTCGGTCGGTTCCCGTTAACGGAGGGGTGCGGGAAGGATGGAGCAGCCGTCCAGGCTGTTCCCTGCTGCGAGACTCCCAGAGCCGCTTTGATGTGTGCGGGTATCTGGGGGTGGGAGGAGGTTTCAAAACATTATCAGGGAAAAAGCAGCTGTTTATTTCGATGCAAAGCGGGTTCGTAGCCACAGGCACCGTGCTGTAAGGCGGGGTGGGGAAGGGGAAAGGGGAGTCTCTCGGTTTATTCCGGTTGTTTACAGTGGCGGGTGATGGCAAGGGACAGCCGGGCCCTTTCCCAGGCCGAAGGCAGCGTCTCTGCTCCGCACATCCGACGGGACGGAGCCTCCCGGGGCGCGCCCGCTGCCCCCTCCGCTGCTGTCCCCGGGGACCCCCCGGAAGGGGAACGGAACAGGAACGGGCTTTGCTTTGGGGCCGCCGGTAAATAAACCGGGTTTTTTCCTCCCCGGGCTGTGCCTCGGCTCCGGAACATCCCGTCCGTGCCCGCCGCTGCCCCACGCGCGGCCACCAGGTGGCGGTGTCGCCCCGCGTGGGCGGCCCCGTGGGGGTGGTCGGTGGCGGGGCTCCTCGGGGGGATTCCCCGAGGGGTTCCCCGGGGGGCTGCAGTGCAGCCCATCGCAGCCTCACCGCCAGTGATCCTGGGGGTTTGACGTCCCACAGACTGCAGAGGAACCGTAACCCCCACACTCCCCCCCCCGTCACGGCCTGGGCGCACCTTGCAGGGCTGGTGTGTGGGTGTGTGTTCACTTTTTCTGTACGTTTGTCCTGTGTGCATGCACACACACGTCGGCAGCTGTCCTGTGGATTGATGAGAGCCTGGCACCATTCCCCAGCTTTGTGGGCTCTGCCAAAACCATCCACGTTACACCTACAGACCCCTCAGAGAGCAGCGAGCACTTGCTCCCATCAAGCAGCCAGAAGCAGCTCTGCTCTGTTTTCTGCATGCTGGGTTTTTGTTGCCCGAAGTATTAATGGATGAAACCATGTGAGAAAGGCTGCTCCTTTCTCTTGGCGTTGGCATCACTGTACCTGGTGGTGTAAGGATGGGTGCGCCTGTCCTTCCCCTCCTGTTGACTGCTGTAAATGGCCCTTGCCTTCAGCCTCTGGCCTGGCACACTCCGTAATTCTTTGGAAACAAGATCTAATTAAAACAACAGCGCTGTCAAGGGGCTATCTAATTGTCTTTGCAGAAATGACCTTGTGGAGATCTTGGCCGGGTTCCCAGCAGAAAGGTGTGGTCAGTACAAAATCCTGCGCGGCTGTGGGCGGGAATCGGTTAAAGACTTTTAAAATAATTCACCAGGCTGGGAAATGATGTGCGGGTGGTGACGCTGCAATGCTCTTGTCCTTGCTCTGCTCCTGCTCGAGAGCTGTGCTTCCCACCCAGGCCATGTCAGGGCTTGGGGACACCCTCAAAATGATTTTAAAAGAGATAAATTGCACGCGGTGACGTTCAGCCAAGGTCAATACCAGCAGTTCCCTCTGCTCCTCTGTGTGCAAAATACCTACAGTTTCTCCCCACATCAGCAAGAAGGGAAGGTGCTTTGGCTGTTGAAGCCTCAAAAGGATCTGAGATCCCCGAGCGATGGGTACAGCCAGCCCTCAGCTGCCCCTATCCTGCACCCGCTGTCCCCTGCTCATGCTGAAGGTCCCTCCTGGGCAGTGAGGGCTTGGCTCCATGGGGATGCTGTGCAATGATGCAAGAGGAGTAAGTCACTGGCTCCCATGGACACCTCATTCCTGCAGAGCCCCTCATCCTTGGGATGGTTGCTGGGACAAGGCCTGTCCCAGCCTTGCAGACAGCGGGAGAGCCATCCTCCACGAGAGGGAGCGTTTGCAAGGATTTTTATCCCAGCTGAACTGTTGTGGGTTTTTTTTTTCCCCAGTTACTTTCAAGCAGAGACACATCCCTCCAGATCCCGGCCAGCCTCGTTGAACTGGGCAGCTGGAGCCCGTTGGCTGCATGAAATTCCTGTTTTCCTGGGATGGGGGGAGAACTGGGCAGAAATCTCATCTTTCCTGAGGGACTTGTCGTGCTGTCATACTGCCACGTGCTGTGCTTTGGTGACATGAGGGGAAATCCTGCTCTTTCCCCAGATGGGTGGCAGAGTTCTGTCCCTGTGTCCCACCGTGGGAACAGGAGGATGTTTTCCTCCTCTTGGGCCACTCATTGAAGAGGGGAAGAAGTCTTTCTTACTGGGGTGACTGGTGAGTGTCGTGACTGGTCTTGGGCCAGTGTGGGCCAGGGCATGAGGCTGCCCTGGCTGCAAGAGAGGGGCTGAGCAAGCCCCCACCATGGGCAGCAACGATGGGGAGCACTGGAAAGTACTTTGCTGCTGGGCTGGGTTCCCCCAGTGGGTATGGTCAGAGGGACCCTGACCCTGGGATACCCCAGTGTGGCTCCTTCAGGCAAAAAGTGGCTTTTGCAGCTCACACACTTGTCCTGTGACCTGGGGTGGTTTGCTGGGACCCCATTTCAGAACTGGGGGGGAATTTCACCACCCCACCCCCCATCTCACTGCTTCCCTCTGCAAGCTCTGGCTGCTTTGAGACCCCACCGATGCCTGTGATGCCTCTGGAACAGGAAAAGGCTGTTTACGATTTCCCAAGTGACTGTCACAAATCCAAGGCCAAACCTCCCACTTCTGGGGGCGCAGGATCAGGCCCTGGCCCGCTGGTGGCCGTGTGTGCTGTGGGTGGTTTGCAAGAAAGATGCACAAACAGCCCAAGCCCTGGGAGGGGACCTGGGTCCTGCTTCCCCCTCCCTCCCTCCGTGTCCCTGGAGCCTGCGGGTGCTCAGACGACCCTATCTGCAAATTGCAGAGCAGATTATCAGCGAGCGGTCTGAGATTAGAGGCTCCTATTTATGTCTGCTTCTCCCAGAGCCAGGGAGGCCAGAGCTGAATTTGGTGCAGACTCTTTGGCACCACGGGGCTGATTACTGGGGTAGCCTTTTCCTTTGCTGGGAGCATCGTGAGGAGGTCTCAGATGATTTTCAATTAAGGAAAAAAAAGAAAGAGAAAAGGGAACACACAACAACAACAGTTTCCTGGCGCATCTCTGAGATGCCACCAGTTTGTGCAAAGGGTGACCCATGGGGTGGGGAGTGAGTTACTGGGGGAAGTCTGACCCCATGTGCTTCTTCAGCCACCCTTTGGTGATGTAAATTCCTGATGGAGAACTCAGAAGTGCAGAGATGGTGGGTTTGCAGCTGTGGGATGCAGAAAAGCCCCAGAGCTGCTCCCACTCTGCTGCCCGTGCCCCACAGGGGTGCACTGCTTGCTTCTGCTGGGGCGCAGAGCCCAGCGCTGTGCGGGGAGGGCATCCTCATTGAACTGGACCGAGATACTCTTTTTCTGAGGGTGAAATGGGGAAATGGCAAGCATTTTGCTCTGGGTGCTGTGTTCTCCCAGGCAAAACATGTGCCCAGCTTCTCCAAGCAAACCTCGGCCTTCGGAGGGTGCACAGCTGAGCAGCAGCTTTGCTTTGCCCGGCCAGCCCAGCGCTGTGGCCGGCGGGAGTGGATAGCCCTGGCCAGCCAGAACGGCTTAAGGGGCTTAGTGCGGCATTGTTCTTATAAACAATCATGTGAATTAGTACAAATCTCATTAGATCTGTGCTCTTCCTGGCCTCCTGCATTGCTAATGCCAGGAGCAGCCCCTCGCAGGGGTCCCGCGTGGTCTCTGGGCGAAGGAACTCTCTTCAGAGAGCTCTGAGCTGCCCTCCTGGCTGTGTCCCTGCAGAGCCATGGAATTTGGGGTTTGCTTTTCTCAGAACCATTTCCATTAAGCTTAACAGGAGGGAGAGCAGAAATCTAATGGGTAAAAAGCCATTCAAGGTCCTCGGCTGTTTTAAACCAGATTTAAAGCTTTGGTCACTCTGTTAGCGCAGGGATTCAGCTGATGTTGCCCAGGGGTGCTCCTCCTGTCTCCCTGTGTGGAGCAGTGGGTCTGTGGCACTATGCTGTGCTCTGGCTCAGCACCAGCCCCATGGGGCTGCAGTGCTCGTTCTCAGCAGCTCTGATCTCCGTCGGCTCCTGCTCTTGGCTGGCTGGTGGCCTGCTGTTGTGGCAGGGTTTTGTAGTGTGTTCAGTTAAGGGTTTAGCAGCAGAGGTGGTCAGTGCCCAGAAAACATGAGAACTGCAGGTTTAGCCTGGAGCACTTTGAAGAAGGGAACAGTTTTTCTCCCATCAGTGCCACTCTGTGCATGCCTGCTGAGCGCTGTCAGCTCCCAGGCACCAATACGCCTCTGTGTCTCCCATTTCTCATCCCAAATTGCTCTGAGAAACGATGCAGGCGTCTCCCTTGTTCCGTAACTGCAGCTGCTCCTGGGGAGAAGGACCTTGGCTGGTGTTCCAGAGCCCGGTCTGAGCTCCTGGGAGTCGGGGCAGGAAACACCACGGGAGCTTTAATGACAAAAAAATGCTTTTTTACATCTCTGCTGAAAGTCTCTTGCTGCTTCACCTCTCGGCAGAGGAGGGATGCGAGCAGCAAAGGACTGGGGCAGGCAGCAGAGCTTGAGAAAGCTGTTCCCCGGGGACCTAGGCTTTGACAGAGCAGCCCGGGATAAGCGAGCATGAGAAAAGCAGGCTTAGCCCTCCAGTCACCCGTTAGATGCGTTTCCGGCTGCTTTTCATCTCACTCCGAGTTTAAAAGCCATCTTATTCCAGCACTGAGGCTGCTGCCAGCCCCGGCATGGCTTCAAAGCGGGGCTGTCTTGGGGCGGCCCGGAGGGAGAGGCGCAGCGGGAGAGGGAGGGCTGTGGCCCAGCAGCACCTACCATCCCCTGGGAGCTGTGTCTCTGGGTGCTGGGAGGGTCTGGCTTCTAGCAACCCCCCTGTGCACTGGGAGTCTGCCCCCACTATGGGTCTGTGGCTTCCCAGGGAGGTGTGCTGGACAGGGCTGCCCGTGGGGACGTGCTGAAGGCATGCCACTTGTCCCACTGTCCTTCGCCCTGGAGACTGGCTGTGGACACTGCCAGGGATGCTCTGCCTCCAGACCCTTTTTGTCCCACCAGCTCAGCCTTGCAGCAGGGTGCAGGGTCACCTCTAAGCCAGGGACTGGTGACCTCTCAGAGTTTTGCATCCTGTTTTTACATTCCCACTTACCTAAATTCCTTCTTTTTCTCCTCCATAGCGCTCTGTGGTGTGGCTGGGGACAGGCACCTGGAGTGGTCAGTGACACCTGCTGTTGCATACCCAATTCTGGGGGGTCCCCAAAAGCCAAATACTCTTCTGGACATCATGGGGTGTCCTCACTGCTCCAAAAGGAGCAGCGTGGGCAGTGCTGGGGGCGCACAGAAGAGCGGAGGGTCCACGGCGGAGACCTGGGCTGCCTAAGGATGGATGCATTTTTATTCCACCCCCTGCAGTGGGGAGGAACGCTCGGGGATGAGCAGCAAACCTCCCTGGGTGGAAATGTGCTGCCCAGGCTCTTCCCTTCTTGGCCTTTATTTGTTTGCCGAGTGCCTTGATGCGATCCTCTGTTTTTTTCCAAGGGCTCTTCCTTCAGCAAATCTGTCGGGAGAAGGGCACTTACTGCTCGGTGACACAACGCGTTCCTGAGATGGAAAAAGCTCTTTTCAAGGAAAACATGACATTTCAGTGGAATAGTAACTTTGCATGCTGTTTCTAATTTTAAAGCTCTGCCTTGGAATGCTCCCATGGACTTTGAAATCAGAGCTGGCTCTTATGCTTTCCAGGTTTTATCCACCTTTCCCATATAATTTCAAATTGCTCCCTCTGTTAACGAGACAATATTCATTCTGCCTTGGTGGATTTTGGGTAGATCACTTCCAAAGCCCAGTTTCCCTTATCCCATCCCGTTTTTTTCTGGTTTTTCTTTTTTTGTTCCCCCAGCTCTAGGCTATAAATACCTTCAGACCAGACTCTGGGAACTGCACAAAGCCCCGTACCTGGCTGATACCTCCTGGATGGATGGATGAATGAATGAATGTGCTTCCTGGTATCGCTCCGTACGAAGATTAACTCTTCCACTCACACACTTCAGATTAATGCATCTGTTCATTCGGAAAGCATTTCATCTCCATTAAACGTGCTGGCATTAAATTTCCCCGTTAACTTAATCTGGGTCACGAGGGAGAAGTGCTGATGGTTTTTTTCCCCCCTGTATTTTACATAGTCCTGGTTTAGCCTCGCTGTGCAGAACTCTTTTAAAGCAGGGGAGCAAACCTGGGCGAGAGCCAAGTGCTGCATCTGGCCGGAGCCAGCAGAGGGGAGGCGAGAGCAGAGATTCTGCTTTTCCCCACTTCGCAATAAATTTCAGGAGAAGGGGGAAAATGGCTACTGGCTTATTTTTATTATTATTTCCCAAAATAAGAGCAGTCCAGTCAAGCTGATAATAACAGTGGTGTCAGGAGCAATCAATCCAACAGCAGTCTGGCAGTGTTGGAAGAAGCAGTGGGGCAGGCAGGGGCTGGAGGGTTTTCCCCATCCCTCATCCTCCCAGTTTGGAGGTCAGTCCCGCAACCCTGTGTCATCCCACCCACAGCCCCGAACTCCTGCAGCCACCACCTGCTCCTCACCTCTCGGAGCGCGAGCAGGGCAGATGTGGCACTTAAACCATTGCACCAGTTTGCATGGGGCCCACGGCTGCATCCTTCCCATCCCTCATGGGACCACGGACCCAGGCACCCCTCTCCTTGGCAGAGCTTCTGCCGGTGAGGTCCCGCGCTCCGGGAGAGCGAGGGAATATTTACACTGGAAGATGGTATCGAGGTACTGCTCGAGCTGTCCTTGGAGGGGAAGCACAAACAGGTTTGTTTAAACAAGGTCACTCCTTTAACAGGTTTAAGTGGGTTTCACTGTAAAACGAATTTATTTCAACAAAACCTTTTTTGATAAATTAAACCAGCACCACTCTGTATATAATTTCTATAAACAATCTTCTCTAATGTTTACCTAACCTGGGCACGCAGAAACTCTCGCACATTAAATATTAGGGGCTATGAAAGCTTTAAATTATTATTTTTCTTTTTTTTTTTTTTAAAGCAAGAAAGCCAGCGTGCCATGGGAAAAGACTTTGCTGCTCTTGAGCTGGGGCTCTCCCAGCTCCTGTTGAAGGTGAAGGAGGGAGGCAGCCCCTCACGCTGCCGTGGCGTCGTGTCGGAGTTTTTATTTCCAGGGCGATGTCCTTGGGCAGGGCTGTAGTGCGAGGCTTGGCAGGACTGGCTGGGTGCACGGTGCCACAGTGCCAGCACCCATCCATGCACACCCCTGTGTAGCCAGAGCCTGGCTGTGCGATGCCTTATCTCCTCCTGTGTCACATTTGTGGGGTCCTGTGAAGCCTGGGACTCTCAATAATTAGTGAGTTAATGATAGAGCATTAATTCATTAATTAAAGGGCTGCAGCCCAGCCCTGCTCCCAGTGCTGGTCTGGGTGAGCTAAGAACTGTTTGTGATTTGAAGCACTGTGGCATTTCAGGCTGTGCTGGGTCATTTGCTGAGTGATTTCGATGCTTTCCCTTGATCGCCCTGATTGCAGAGCACCACTGGAAAAGATGGACATGACTTCAGTGAGGGCAGACTGTCAGACATAAAAGATACCCGTGGTGAGTCAGATATCTTCTGCCTGTGGCGAGACTGAAGTTTGCTGGTCGGCAACATGCAGGGTTTGGGTGAATTTGTGCTGTTTGCCTCCAGAAAGCAGGGAGGGGTGAGTGGGTCAGATCTGTTCCTGCAGAAACCAGCTCCCTTCCAGCTTTGCTCCTCGAGGGCAGATCACTCCAGTGCCTCAGCTCCTTCTTGGGCTGGATTCTGGGACTTGGAGGTAAAAATCTGAATCTTAAGCAAAATCCCTGCTGCAGCTGACTTCTCCCTTAGACATCACTGAACCAAGTCCCCAGTCTCACTCTTACATAAAAATAAGGGAAGTGTGCTTTGCAGTTAAGCATATAGCTTAATTTCTGCTGAATAATTCAGTATTTAGAGATGCCCTCACAGCACATTTCCCACTCAGCAGTTCAGATCCTTATCAAGATCCTGTTAAGCTGATTATTTCATTGTGAGTTAAATTATTCGGTAATATACAGACTAAATTTTGCTCCTTTAGGGATGCCAGAGTATTAATCCAGCAAGCTGCACCATGAAGCTGTTTGTGGATCAATCAGCTGCTGCAGGAGCCAGGACACAGGAGAGAGACAGGATATAAAATGACCCAGGAGACAGAAGTGCTACGAAAGAGGTCCTGGCTGCAGAACCTGTGAGCTGTGAGTTGGGCAAGACCCCATCCACCAGGGACCCCAGCCAGTGCTGGCATTTGGATGGGTTTACACTGACTTTTGCACTTGTGCTGAAGACAGTGGCATAGAAACCCTTTCTCCCACGGGCAGGGAGAGCCTGCAATGAGCTCATGTATTTCTTCAGGGCTTTGTGGATACTGGGGTTGCGGGATCTGTCTAAAATGTGTGTTAAAAATCAGCTTATCTTCCAAATAAACTCAGAAATTCCAGTATCTCCAGAATGTGCTTGGAAGCAGTTTATTCTTTTTGCTTTCAGTGTTTCCCTGACACTTCTCAGCATTATTTTTAATGACACTGTGTTACCAGAGATCACTTTTGGTGGATAACACAGTATTTATGGAGAAACCAACAGCTAAATCTGGTTATCATTGACGTTGCTTATAAAATATACACAGCAATCAAGATACTGACCATGGCAGTAAATTGGAAATATATTGAAAACATAAAGCATTTTTTCAATTTATTAGGAATATAAAAAATACTTGGGCATTTCCCCCCCATCCCCCCTTGTTAAAAAGAAAGATATAGAAGCTGTTGTAAGGAAATCTGTGGTAGTGTTGGTCCAAATGCTGGCATGGTGTGGAGGGTGAGCAGTGTGCTGGATTTTGTGGGCTTTTCGATAGCAAACAGCCTGCTCTGCACACGCTATGGCAGCGCCTGCAGCTCGTGGGGAGAGCCCAGCCTGATGCAGATGCTGACTCAGCATTAGCACCAACTGCCCTGGCCCTGAGGGGCCCTGGGAGCAGGTTTAGGAGCTACTGGAGAGCTGGTGGCTTTGCAGTGGTGGCATTAAAATATGTGATTTTCCCCCTGTAGCTGCAGCCCCCGGTGCTGGGACAGGTTACCCTCCCTGCCCCCACGGCACGGCACAATTTGGGCACGTTGTTAAAGGGTTAACCCCAGCAACTGCTGGGTAAGTGTAAAAATATTAATAAGGCTGCCGTGGGTCACCTTAAAAATGGGAATTTACGGTGGCAGTCAAAGCTAATGTTTTGGATCAATGCAACATCCCTTCTCAGAATGAAAAAATAAATTAAACAGACTGTCATACGGAGGGTATGTAACCAAATCAATCATGTTTATTGCATTTAATCAAAACTCGATTCAGTTAAATTTCTTCCATATGATAGCTGTGGCCTTTGTGTGATGCACACCTAGCTGAGGCTGCTGGTGCAGCTCGGCAAGCTCCTCACCAGAGGGAGGGCTCACCCCCTGTGTCATTAATAAGATTAGGGGTATTAATTTGCTTATGATGCTCTGAGCATCGGATGGGAGGTATGTGTATATGTACCCAGGGAAATGATCACAGAGGCTTTATTGTGGATAAATAATACGTGTTTAGCAACCAACATAATTCCTGCTCCCTCTGCACTGCCCTGTTTCCTTGCTGCTGGCTGCATCTAGAGGGTGAGATGTGCTGCTGCTGTGGTGTGCTGGCCTCGCACAGAGCAGCCTCCCAGCACATGCCAGCACTGTCTGCCACAGCCTTGTGGGTCAGTGTGGTGGGGCAAAACCTGTGGAAAACCCTGGGTGGGGGGAACGCCAGCACAGGCACGCTGGTTTGTGCTGTGCCAATATCCCAGCAATAGAAATGGCAGCACACTCTGCCACCCTTCCTGTGCCAGTGCATGGCCATCCAGCCCTGGCTGAGCCCCCTGCCATCCCTGGCATGGCCTGGGCTGCTTGCAGCTTCACCACTAATCGAATCCATCCATCCTGGGCAGGGATGTCCATGCCTTTGGGAACACTCTTGCCACCATCCCAGAGGAGCAGGTCCTTGGGAATGAGGGGTGCTTGCACCTCCCCTGTCTGCCTGCATCCGCTGCCTTCCCATCCTGGAAGGAGGATTCCATCACACAAACCTTCCTTCTCCTCCTGGAAGTTAAATATTAGAATTCTTCCTAGCTGCATATATAATTTGCTACATTAATCTTCCCTTAAAATGTGCTCCTTCCACAAAGCCCCTCTGTATTGATCCAACAAAGACAATTATATATTATGAGGGGAGGGGGAAACAGCTGAAATATTTGAGATTGGCCCTTCAGAGGGATTTATTACGTGTCTGAACTATAGTGTCTGCCTATTTTTTATTCTAAGCCTCTATGACAGGGGTCATGTCTTCCTCCATATACTGTACAGTGCTGTGGCTCCGATGGGGCTATATTAAATACTCAGGATGATTAATCACACTGTATAAATAACACACTTCTGTTGTGTTTGGAGGCGTGCACACGTGTGTATGTCAGCAGTACCTCTACAGCACAGCCAGAGCACCATCTCCAGCAACAGGTACTGCTGCCCCATGCACAAGGTGGTTGCAGGGTCCCAAGCATCGTGGTCTGACTCTGAAGGACTCCTTGGTGTGTGCAGAGGGTTGGTCTGGAGACCCCCAAGGTCCTATCCAACCCAGATTTCTTCTGGTTCTGTTTTTTCCCAGCCCAGTTGGTTGCAGTGCCCTTTCCAAGAGGGATGCAGTCCCAGGGCATCTCCCAGAGGTGATGCAGCGCATGAGTCTGGGGGCTTTTCTGGTACCCTGCCTCTGCGTGGGAGCCCCAGGCACAGGGTGGATGCTCTTTAGGAGAGGGATCGCGTGCTGCTCAGTCCATACCCCAAGGTAAGGAGGCAAAGCAGACAAGCTGAGTGTGTCTGCAAGCCTGACTGCGTAGGGAAGGAGAAAATAATGAATTACCAGGATTGACTGTTTGTAAATGTGCGTGAGATTAATGAGCAAAGGCTTCTCCATAACACAGAAGGTATGAAATCAATCCTGTGCTCCAAGAATAATGAGGGAATCAATAGGATTACGAGGTTAAGGCCGGAGTAAACCTGAATGACAGCTGCAAAATAAATTTTATTTGGAGGACGTGGCTGGGGTTAAATGAAACGTAATAAATAATGTAAAGCATTTAAGGGGTGGGGAAATGGTCCAGAGATGTAAGGAAGAACAGAAGGCCCCACAGTCGCTAAATCTGTCCAGTTTATATCCACAGTGTGTTTTTGCAGGCATGTGATGAGTGTGACATACACCATGCCAGCCGCTGGGCTGGTGGCACCGTGAGGGTGTGCCCTCTCCCCTCCCAGGACAGGGACAGGAGTGGGGCAGTGACAGTGGTGCCACCAGGACCTCAGCCTGCAGCAGTGGCACCAAAATAGGACAGTGATGTGCACGTGTGAGCAGTGCAATGCAGCCTGGGATGCATTTGGGGTGCATCGTGCATGAGCTGCAGGTTTGGGTATCCCTCTCTCCCTTATGCTTCTCTCCTGGTGTCGGATTAAAAGAATCCAACACTGGCACTGTCCTGGTTCCCCAGGCACAGCCCCATGGGCCAGCCATGCAGGCAGCCATGAGCAGCCCCCAGGCAGCTGAGGGAGATCCACTCGAGGCACTGACCCACAGGTGTACCCCACACCTCCTCATCATGCTCGTTATAAAAGGAGGGAGCCCAGTGAGGGTGGGGTTTCTCCTCTCCCTGAGGCTCCTTGCTGGTGGTGCTCTGTTCCTGCTGTCAGCATCAAGAACCAGGCTGAGTAGAACCCTTTATGTTGATTATTGTCTCAATTTTGTTATTCTATTAAATCTGTTTATGCTTCAGCTCATGGGCTTTTTTTCCTCTTTTTACCTGATTCTCCTTCCCATCTGGGGAGGGAGCATCAGGTGATAGACTGATACGGTTTAGCCCTGAGTACTGGCTAACCACAGACAGCCACCATCCCATTTCCCACTGGCCACAGACCTCCTGGAGTCATCCTGCAGGGCATGGAGCCCTCCCTCTGCAGAGCCCATACCTGCGCTCAGGGCTCCTATGTACCCCCATGGACACCTCCTCTGTGCTTGCAGGTATGGGGACCCTTTTGGCAGCGTGCACCTGGGGCTGCTCCACCTCTGTGCCCGTGGTGGGCATGTCCTGCTCTGCTCCTCCAGGCACAGGGCAATGGGGGGCTGTGGGGCTGTGGCTGGAGGGGTTTGATGTCCTGCTGACCTCAGCTTTGGGGGTAAAAGCTGGGCAGGTGGGTGTAGGGCTGGGATTTCAGGGGCTTGGCACCTTCTCCTGTGTTTTTTGGGGGGTGGCTGTGGCAGAGCTCGGCATCAAGTTGGCTGCTCTCTGAGACCTGAGTGACTTTCAGTGCCTCGATAAAAACTGAGCTGTTCTGAAAAACTGGCCGTAGCGGTGGGTGCCAAACCGGTCTGAGCCCTGATGCTGTACTGGCTGCACTCATTTTTCTAAAGTGATTAACTCCTGGTCCTACTCCTCCCTGCTAGGAGATCTGGAGTTCCCAAGATGTACTTGATGCTGTAGAGGCAGAGCCCAGCCCAGAGAGATGTCAGTTGCTTCTGCCCCCAGGGAAACACATTTCCCACTCTGGGAGGAGCAGCTCCAAGCAGGGATGGGGCAGCAGAGATTGTGCTCTTGAATATGCATGTAGAAAGCCCCTCCTGCTTCCTTCTGGGATCAGTCCCAAGGGAGCCCACACGGCACTGCTTGTCCTGGATGCTTTTCCATCAGGTTACCCTGTGCTGTGAGGGTTTGTCCCGCTGGAGCGGACAGTGCTTGTGTGGCTCAGCCCTGCTAAGAACGGCTGCGTGTGTTTTTCCAGTCATTAAGCATATGACTAATAGAGCTGTCCTGGCTGCATAATGCACACTGACAACAAGGAGCCTCAGGGGAGGGGAGCAGAAATAGAGGGATACCAAGAAAATGGCTTAAATTTATCCCCTGTCCAGTAGATGTGTTTTCCCTGTAGGTGTTACGGCCCCGCCGTGCTGGGGTGGGAGGTTGGGGAGTCTGAGAGTTGCCTTCTGCCACCCTTCCCGTTGCAGCTGCCTGGGGCCCTGTCTGTCTGTCTGTCTGTCCCAGGCCATTCCATGCAGCACAGTGGCACTCTGTGCTGTGATCTCCCCCTGTGTGGGGGATGCCATGGGCTTGTCCCCATGGATTGATGCCCGCGTGTGTCTTGACCCCACCACGTGTTCACTTTGGCTTCAGTGTCACCAGCACAGGATGTTAATGGCAACTCTGGCTGTCAGTAGTTTATCCCACTGCTGCATGCTGAGTGTGTGTGAGGAAGGATTTGCAAACCTCTGCATGCACAGGGAGGTCCCTGCTGCCTGTCTACTGCCCGTGCATCACTGTGTGCCCCTGCACCAGGGTCCTGCAGACCCACCTGCCTCCAACATGAGACCTCTCTGCAACAGAATGCAGAAAAATGCCTTTAAGTTTCCTTTTAATAGCTCCTGTAAATATTATTTTATGCTAAAGCTAAAGACACCTTTATTATTGGCATAAAGGAGGGAGAACTGGTGAGTCCCTGGCTGGCCCCAGGTGACTCAGGAAGAGCAGAGGCAGCAGGTTGAGTGCCGTGGTTAGCCCTCACCATTTGGCATATTTGGGGACACATCAGTGACACCAGATGAAAACCTCTGGCTGCTTGTAGGGTGTTCCGTGGCCAGGATGGGCTTGAGGAGCTGAGGAGCCCTGGGTACAGCACATGGAGCTGTGGGTAAGGGCTGGGGATGCATGTGACTAAGCACCCAGGCACTGGTTTTACTCCAGTACCTTCCGTGCCATAGGAAGCCATGCAGGATGTAATATATTTTTTTGAAATGTTTTTATTTAATATTTTTACACCATTGCACAGGCAATCTCTGTCCCAAATCCCAGCGCAGAGGTCAGTGGAGAATTGGCCCTGCACCTGCAACCTGAAACCAGCTCTGCCTGGCTGGCGAGCCTCACGCTGCGCCGCTAATTGAAGGGTTCGGGGGGTTGTTTTTCTTTTCTGTTTTATTTTGAGACGCTGTTTTGAAGACCAGGGCCAAGAATGGAAATTTCATAGGGTAAACAGAAAAGCTGTTCTGAACTTATTTATTGGTGCTGTTTTCCAGCACGTGGACTAGTATTGATTTATTTTGCAGTGTCTCTAGAGGCTTCTTCAAGGTTAAAATGTAGACATCGCATGTTAGGCTGGGCTAAATACTGGCAGGAAAATGCATTTGGCTCCTTTAATTGGAAAAACATACTCCTTTTATCACCCTGAGGCCAAGATTCTACTACAGCAGCACACTGCAGCACACAGAGAGCAGAGGAACGTGTATGAGTGCAAGGTGCTCTGGTTCACGCCTGCTCGGGGGATTTGGTGGGAGCACAGAGGCTCCCGCAGCTGGCTCTGGAGTCCTGCTGGGCCCTGAGAGCAATTCTCTGGGGGACAGTGGGGGCAAACAGCTGTCCCAGGCAGGGAGGCTGGGTGTGGGCATCCTGCTGAGCAAAGCTGCGCTGGGTTTAGGAGCTGTCATGGCCCAGCTTGGTACTGGCTCCATCTTTGCCACTGTGAGCTCATCCCAATTGCCTTTAGAGGGGACTGGGCTCCCACAGCCAAGCAGGGATGGCTCAGTGCTGGTCCCCAGCAGCTGATGGCAGGGGCTCGTCCCAAGCAGAGATGCTGTGCATTGAGAGCAGGAGACCCACAGGTGCCCACCTCAGACCCTGCTACTCTCTGATTTCAGTCCATACAGTTGCAACCATTATTCAGCTGGAGAAGGTGATGGGAAGAGAATTCTTCATCCCTAAAAAGCACTTGATAGCCCCTTACACCCTCAAAGCACTTTACAGCAGCAGCACAGGGGCTGGACTGCTTGTACTTTCTTTGGCAGGTTAAGGGACTTGACCTGGACCATCAAAGCAAGCAGTGTCAGAAACGGGATGGCTGCTGCGGGTCCTCTTTCTCCATCACTCCCGAGCCAGCGGTGAGTGCACGTGGCTGGGGTGGAGGTGGGGAGCTCTGCTGGGAAGGTACGAGCTGAGGTTTAGAAATCATGATGTGTGAATTGAAATGGGAAGCAACGGATCTCGGGAATCACCGCAACTGCTACAAGGTGTTCCTGAAGCTGTCAGCAAGCCATCTGCCCGCTCGCCCTAGGTAAACACCGCGCCTCCGCCACATCTCCTTGGGAAGCCGAGTAACAGAGGGGTCCCATGGGGTGAACCCCAGCATGGTCCCGGGTGGGAAGAGGAGGAGGAGGGATGTGGTGCGTGCATGCAGAGGGAGCTGTGCTGCCTCACTCGTGCTGGGGCTCTGGAGCGAAGCCCTGGCTGCGGCGCTCGCTCCTCGTAACTCATCCCGGGGACATCCGCAGCGGGGAGGCAGTGGGCGACTGCGCGAGGGCCGCCGGCCCCGGCACACAATTTATGGCTCCAGGGGAAAAATAGCGGCTGGTTTGGGAGCAGAGCAGCGTGCAGCAGGAGCACGCCCGGGGTCAGGCTGCTGCCTCACTCGGAGCTCATTATTCAAGCGTTGGCTCTGCCCGATGCTCCCCTGTGCACGCCACAGCCAGCCCAGCTGCGTGGTGGATGCAGCAGGGAAGTGTGCATGTACCAGGGCATGGCTTGGGGCACTGGGATGGAAAACCTGTCATGCTCCAGTTTCACAGCTTCACCGCTCCCAGTACAGCTTGGGCAATGAGGATGTCACCCCCACCCCATCTGGGTCACCGATGCCCTCCAACGTCAGGCACCTGCATGCACTGGTGCCCACAGTGAGCTGGCTTGGAGGCCACGTGGAGCAGTAAAATGGCCATGGGGCTGGCCCTGTCCACAGCCCCGACACAGCGTGGCAGGCAGGCGGCCCTGGAATGGCTGATTAAAAAAAGCTGGGTGACCTGGGGTGACACAGGCAGCTGGTGAGTCAGTGGGGCCCCAGAAACACACCCGATGGGTCGGGATTGCAGCACCACTGCCAGCCCCAAGGGCCCACGGCTGAGACAGACCCATCACAGGAGGGCCTGGGGGGCTGCTTGTGCTCCTCAGCAGGGTTGGGGTGCAGCTCCAGCTGGTACCCCCAGCCTTGTGTCTGCTGCTTGCTCAGAACCGTTCGTCACGTCGTGCCTCAGTTTCCCCACTGCTCAGGGGTCAGCGGTGCCCCTGTCCCTGGGTGCCCAGGGTGGTGCCCAGAGATTTGGTAAGCTCTGGGGCTGAGTGAGCTGGAAAACCAGGGAAGAACAAATATTTTTGCAAAATGGCAAATGGGTGCCACGGTCTGTGTGTGCCTGGTGCAGCCGTGCAGGGCGGAGGGTGGCGATTTTGGGGCTCAGCCCCCTGGCCAAGGATGCTGGGGTCTGCTCCCCACAGCACCAGCCAGTGCTCTCAGTCCTCCCATTCACTCACAGCTCAAAATAAATAGAGGGAGTGAACATGACCTCGAGTGTATAGTCTAAAGCTTTTAAAACTCTCTTCTAATTCTTTTAACTTCCCGCACATCCATCCTCTGCACCAGCCTCCTCATTTCTCTTTCTCTACAGTAAACTTACACCCTTTCTAAAGTGCCCAGAGAAGACTCTGTAGATGAAATGTTGCTTTAGCTTAATTTTCTATTCCTAACATATGCTTTAATTAATGTCATTTGCTTTGATTTGCTGCCAGCATGCCAGTGAGGCACTTCCTTCGTTTCCCAACCTTTACCGTAACCTTGTGGGAATGAGTATCAGGTGTTCCCAGTTTGTTTCATCTGTTTCAGGGCATTTAAATTGAGCTCCATTGCTGTGCTGTGTTGGTGGCACCGGCACAGAGGCAAAACTGCATTATCCTCCGTCGCTGGAAGTGCTGAGTGTGTGTGGTATGCAGAGAAGGATGCTTGTATGCAAAGCACTGACCAACATTTCTTATCTTTTTCTTTTTTTTTTTTCCTACACTTTCTAGAGCTGAAAGTTCAATCCAGAGCGGTGAGGAGCACAACAAAGCCAAGAAGAGGAAGGATGGGACCAACAGCTTCTGGTTTCTCAGAGTCAGGATAAGAGAGGTGTCCCTGCTGCCAGCCTGGGTGTGTGATCATGGTGGTGGGGTGGTGGTTGGGGTCCAGGGCAGAGCCCCCTTTGCTCCCTCCTGGAGCTGGCTCCTGGCTAAGTGCAGGGAATGACAGGGGCAGAAGCCCCAAATCTCCCCCTGCAGCAGTGGTTGTGTTGAAGATCAGTGGTGCAAACCTCCTCCATCCCATCAGGGCTCTGTGGGCAAGAGCAGCATCTTCTGCTATCTCCGCTGCACCTGCTTCTCCCCAGACTTCATCCTATTGGTTTATGTCAGGTACAGATTGACCAAGAGAACCAAGAAGCCCCTTTTCCATCCCTCTTGCTCGTCCCACTGCATGGTGAGTCACGTGTGCCCACACCATTCAACACAGCTGCGGATGTGCGATGCCATCCTTCCCGCTGGAGCTGTCCCCACCTTGCTGCACCACCAGGTCAGTGTCCTCAGCTGCCATATGAGAAGGAAAACTGCTAATTTTGGGGGTCTTTTTCCTTCCATTCTCCTAGTGGAGCCAGCTTGGTCTTCCATGCCAGGTAGAAAAGCACCATTAAGCTCCCCATGACTTTCCATAACTGGTACGCTCGAGAGCAGCTCCCTGCACAGCAGAGCCCAGAGGAATATTTAGCAATTGTCTATCCTGGCCCCAGATCACTGGCACTTGCATACAGCAGGCCTGAAATGGCCCCTTTCCCAGACAGCTCCTTAAGCAAGGTTTTCCTGTCTCTTTATTTAATGAATCTCAGCCATCCTTTCTCTCCTCGCTGGAGCCAGGGGTAGTGGCAGGAGAGGGAGTACACTCTGCTCCACCACTTCATCTCTCCTCAGTTTCCCTCCTTCTACCTGCAGCATTTGGGGTTCCACAGCAATTTATGTCCCACAAGGAGAAAATCCCCAGCTTCTGAGCCCCATCCCAGCTGGCTATTGTTTCCCTTCCCATTTGCTCCCATTGAGAACAACCAGCCGGAATGGGAGTGTAATGCCTTCTTGCAGCTCTTCCCCCCTTACTATGGGGGGCAAAGCCACCCTGAAGGCTGAGCCCTGCTTTCAGAGCAGCCCCACATGCTGGGAAAGGAGGAAAATGCCCAAAATAGAGAACAGCATTTGTCCCAGGCCTGGCCCTGCCCTGCTGCAGCCTGAGGAATGTGTTTCATTGCAGCGTCCCAGGAGCGGGATGGAGGCGTGGGAGGGATGTGACTGAGCGGGGAGCAAGCTGCCACATCCTGGAGGCTGGCTGGCGATGCGGGGTGACATCCCAGTGAGCAGAGTTACTGGGAACTAAACCTGGCCTGAGCACTTGCCTCTTTATGGGAGATGCTTGGGGGAAATTGCATCCCAGTGTGTCCTGGCAGCAGAGGGTTGCAGTGGTGAATTTTGATGGGCTTTGCCGACCTGCTTCCAAGCAAGGACCTTTTATTCCCCATCACCTTCCCCACCACCAGCTCTCCAGCACCTCTGCAGCCTCCCAGGGCTGGGACTGGCCCTGCAGCTGCTCCCCCCTCATCTGTGGGGCAGAAAACCCCTCCCCGAGGCAGTCCCTTCCTGCCGCAGCCTCCTGCTCCCCAGACCCCCAAGCAGCTCCTTTCCTCCCTGCTCTCATCTGCCTCTCACCTCGCCTTCCTCCACCCGGTCTGGCCGCCTCCTCACCGGCAGCTCCACATCCGGACGTGTGTTTGTGCTTCTCTGCCCGTGAGCCCCTCTGCTCGGAGGCTGGCTGCTTGCACTGCTTGCTGCTCCCCTCTGCCCTTTGAAATCACAGCTGCCTTCCCGTGTCCCAAAAGCCCCGTGCCCCTTAAATCTGCCCTGGGTGATTTAGCAAGGACCTGGGATAGGACTGGCCCCCAGGAGCATGATACATGGCTATCGTAGACATCTGGGAGCTGTTTAAATCCCCAGGGTGCCCGATTGCTCCTGGCTTAGTGTCCCCCTGCCCGTATCTGCAGTGCTGAGCCCTGTTGTGACCCACTGCTATGCTGCAGCGTCTGGCCCCAGCCCAGGGAGGAGGAGGATGATGTCTCCCTCTGGACAGTACCATGGTGGGAAGGGACTGGCCAAGAAGAGCCGTGGGCTCTAGTGGGGAGCAAGGGCTTGTGTACACCAGCCTGGGAGGTGGTGGCTTTGCTGATGGTGGAGATGATGCTTTTACCTAAATAGCAACTGGGACACTAAGGTAAACAGCGGGAGCGTGGGCTGCAGCCTCCATCCCAGCACACAGCAGTGCTCACCAGGTGCCCTTGTGTTGCTGTGCTGCCTGGCTCAGGCTGTTTGGTGGGGTCTGTCCTGGAGGTGAGGGTCCACATTGGGGTGTAACATTTGAATGTGGCTGTTTGACCTTCTGCAGCAGAGCAGCGTGCTGTGCCCCATCAGGGGCTCGGACAGGATCTGCACCCAGCTCCAGGGCAGCTGGCTGCCTTTATCCCTCCTGCTGGGAGTTTCTCACCCAGACCATCATTTTCCTCTTCACCCTGAAGAAGAGTGGTTTCCCATAACAGTAACCTCCTCCTCATCCCCAGCACTGCTTTAACCACTTTGGGCAGGGCTCTCCCAGAGCCCCTCATCCCCTGCCCGGTGACGGCTGGACGATGCCAAGCACGCTGTGCAGAGCCATGATGTGTGTCTCAGAGTGCACCGGTCTGGTTTTGCAATACCTTAAGGCAGTTTCTTGCTCTGATGCAAGACTCCTGAGACAAGCCTCTCCTCTTTTCTTCCTGCCTGGTGAGAAGTGACTCGCAGTGTTGTCACTTGGTGGATTTATATGCGTCTCGTTTTTGCTCGTAGCCCATGTGCTCCGGAGCAGCTTACCCAGGAGGTTCCGCGTGTCCTCCTCCCACTCCACTGAGGTCGCCGCAGGATGCTGAGCTGCCCTGGGGCTGCTCTGCCCTCTCCACACACACACACATCGGGCTGCCACCCTGACCCACACCGCTGCCCGTGTCCTCCAGTCTCAGCCAAGGCTGCCCAGTGGTGCCCAGCATGTCCAACCAGGGCTCGTGTGACCAGAGGTGCTGACCTGCTGTACCGGCGGGTGCAGCGTGTGGAGCGGTGATGGCAGGGCCTGCTCGGACCCCGTCCCAGCAGCACCATTCTGGCTTGGTGCAGGAAGCAGAGTGGAGCTGGCAGCAGACGTGGCGCTTCCAGCCATGCTGTATCAGAATCACACCGTGCTGAGCACTGGGCATTGTTCTGCTTTGATTTTTTTTAAACCATTATTTCCATTTCAGCGCAGCACCATTTGTCTGTTCCCATCCTCCAGCACTGCAGCTTTAGGGGTCTCTTCATTAAAAACCAAAAAAGTAATTGCAGATGGAGCCGCTTTTTTTTTTTTTTCAATATATATAATGAAGTAAATCAGGCCTTTGCCTAGGAAAGACCATTGGGGACTGTCTCAGTCTGGTGTTTGCCAGGGCAGTCCTCTCCAGACTATCCGTTCTTACACAGAGCATCGCTGAGCTCACAGCAAAGGCTCCTCCGTACAAAATGTGCAATAGTCTTGAACTGTTATTTTTCTAGATGCTACTTTAAAAAATAAAGCATATTCGAAAATTAAAATCCGGAGCATTTAAACAAAATCAGTTATTTTTAAAAATTAAAGCAATTCCATGATTGTTTGCTTTTATTTGTAAAATACTTCAGCTTTTAAAAAATGTCTATATATATGAATATTCGTTCGTAGTTTAATAATTCAATAATAATTCTTATTTAATAATTAACTAATTATTATTTAGTAATTAAATTGGTTACATAGCAAACATTGCCTGTTTGCATCCTACACAGCATTGCTTGAAATTCCGAGGGGTAAGTACACTTGGTACACTGGGACAAAATTATCAAGCATCCCCCAAATATTTATAAACCAAATCACAGTTGTTCGTTTGATTTAGCCAAGTTTCAGCAGACCTTGGTGCGAGGCTAACACATTCGTTTACATCGTTTTAATACATTCGTTAAAATATTTACTTAATGGTGTAAAACAAAGCCTTAGAGTTTACGAACGTGCCCAGGTCAGGCAGACACAGGCGGATAATTCGACGGAAGGATTTAGAAGCGGGGAAACACTCGCATTTAAACCCGTGCGTATTTCCAGTACCCCCTCGGTGCATCTATTTTCGGCAGATGCTGAAGATTAAAGGGCCGCCTCTCCACCCGTATCTTACCCGTGCTTTCCTGTCATCGTTTCTTTGCAATTTAATTTTGTGTTTTCCTTTCAGCCTTAGGAGTGTTTGGTACCAGTCTCTTGGCAAAAGAGCCTGAGGAATGGAAGGGTAAAGAAATATGACCCAGCTGCTCTGCACAATGAGGTTTGTAAGTCCTTGTATGGTATAAATAAGCATATTACACAGTTATTAGAAATTTGGCACTGTCCCTGTTTAGAAGCCCGGGTCTGATGCTGTGTGATTCCTCCCGAGTACATGTATAATTCGGTATTTGTGCTCCGTTCTTCCAGCCTCATTACTGGCCAAATCCGGCAACTTTTTCTCAGTCCTCCTCCATTCAAACCCTCCTCGGCAGTGTAAAACCGGTGAGTTTCCGCTCAAGCCAATAAATCTGTGCCAACCCACGGGGCCGAGGCTCGGTCCTGACTTCACGGGAGCTGAGGCCGGACCCCGCGGGCTTCCCCCCGCCGCCCTCCGCCTCGCCCGGGGGCTCTGAGCCGCGGCTGCCGTCGGGGCCGCCCGGTACCGTCGGGCGCGGACTCGGAGCTCGGTTCTCGCCTCCGTCGTGGCCGGCAGGTTTTCTCGGGGGGAAGAGAAGCAGGATTTCTCGGGGGGGAAGAGGAGCGAGTGGAAGGAGCGAGCGGCTGGAGCAGCGGTGGAGCATCCCCGCAGGTCGCAGCCCGCTCGGTTTTTTTCCCGACTGAGTGTAATTATTGGAGAAAAGCGACAGTAAACTTTTATTAATCGCCGGTGTTTAAGGCCAAGGCATGAGCGAGCTCGGTGACAGTGATGAGTGGTTTGGAGCGGCGGTCCCTGCAAGCGGGGCTTGTCCTCCCCCTGCTCCTTTGACTCGGCGGTGATGAGCCGTGAATAGGAGCCACCCTGCCGTCGGGGAACGGCCGTTTATCTGCCGGGTGATGACAGTCGGGCTGGTTTCGAGCCTCGCCGTCAATTGCCGGAGCCTCTGGGAAGCGTACGGGGCTCTGTCCGGCGGGGATGCTTCACCCCTCGGTGCCGTCCCCGTCCCCCCCCGACCGAGGGATGATGAAACCGGCTGCGGCGTCCCCCAGCCCCGGCCGAGCCCCACCGGAGCCCGTTGCGGGCAGGTGCTGTCCGGGTTTACGGCACGGCGGAGCCGGGCGCGGAGAGCATCAACCGCGGCACGGAGCGGGCCCGACACCGCCGCTCCAGCATCACAGACGGGGAGGGCCGGGGGCTGGCGGGAGGAGGGGGAGGTTTTGGCTTTACTTTAATTAAATCCTCCCCACCTGGGGATCGCTGCCCTCCTCCGCCCTTTTCTCTTAAAGGGAGAAAAAAAAATGTATTTAACGTAAGGAAGCGCCGTGATGCCCACTGTCCCGGTCCGCGGCTGTGGGAGGAAGGGGTGGAGGGAGACTCACCCAAACAAAGCCCAGCGACCGGCACAGAAATTCACCTCGCCGTGGAGCCCAGCGCTGGCAGCCGCTTCGGGCCCCGCAGCCTGCAGGAAAAGCTCGGCCCGCAGGTGGGAGCCGGCGGCGGGGCAGAGCGGTCCAGGCGGGGAGCGGCTGCGGTGCCCGGCTGCGCGCATCCTCCGCGGTTCCGTGCCGGCTCTGCCCTCCCACAGCGGGGAGGTTGGGGTGCGGGTCCGGCCCGTGGCTCAGAGGCAACAATGATCCGCGGAAACCACCGCGGCCGCTCACGGGGCCGAGCCCCGCTCCCACCGCGGTCCCGCCGCACGGCTCCGCACCCCCAGACCCTTCTCCGCACCCCCAGGCCCTCCTCAGCCCCTCTTCCCTCTGTACGGGAGTAGACGGGTGCGGGTTCCCCCTCGCCCCGGCCCCGCAGGCGCACGTCGGGGCCCGCCACCGGCCCGGTCTCACCTGCCCCGGCCCCGGCCCCGGCCCGCCGGTTCCTGCGGGATTTGCTCTCCGCTCCCTCGTTCGCATTCCCCAGACCGCCGGGGCCTTTTTTTTTTTTTTTTTCTTTCTTTTTTTTTCTTTTATTTTCTTTTTTTTTTTTTTTCTGGTGGTAGGAGTGGGGAAAAGGTTCATTAAGAGGTTGACCCCAGTTTACATTTTATTCTGCTCCTGTTCCCAATTTCGGGCACCACGTGACGGCGGGAGTCAGTTTGGGTTTAAATTCACTTTTCAAGAAAACCTCGATAAAAACCCTGTCCCGTGAAGGCCCCTCCGGCTGATGGCGGTGTCCCTGTGAGCCCCGGGGCTGCGGGAGGCCAGCGGGACCCCGGGACCGGCCAGCTCGGGTAAGGACTTCCCCCCGGCAGAGGGGTTGCGGAGCAGAGCCAGGCGGGCCTGTCGAGATACAAGGCGCAACAGTGGGGCTGTCGCGATAGGCATAGCGACAGGGGGTAACGAGGGACCCTGGGGGCGTTTCGGCCTCGGGTGGATGCGGGGAGCACTCAGCACCGGGCAGGGAGCCCCGACAGCAGCGCTGCGGGGTGGTGGTGTGTGTTGTCCTGGTAATCGCGACAGCAGAGCTGGTGTGGCCCGTTCAGTCGCGACAGCACGCCGGGATTCTCCCGAGGGGGTTTTCTTAATGATTTGGTGGTTTGGTGGGGGGGTACGGGAACGGCACCGAGGGGCGAAGCATCCCCTCGGTGGCCGGAGAGTGCAGGGGCTCCCGCCGCGGGGCCCCACCGCCCCGCACCGCAGAGCCAAGCGCCTTCCAGCGCGGCCTGTGCCCGCCGCGGCCTCCGTCCCCCGGCCCGGGCAGTGCGGGGCGCCGGGACCCTCGGGGCTGGCCGGGGGCGGTGGGGCCGGGGGTGTCCCCCCCCTCCAGGCTCCCCCCGGAGCATCCAGCGGCTCCGCTCGTCGCCAGGCCCGGCGCAGCGGCGAGGCAGGCCGGGCAGGCCGGGGAAGGCCTCGGCGGTCCCGGTGCGTGGGGGCCGGGCGGTCGGTGCCCCCGGCCGGTGTCCCCCGGTGCAGCCCGTCGGGCGGAGCGGAGCCGGGTGCGGGGTGAGCGGTCCGGTCCGGGCGGAGCGGGCCAGAGCCGGTCTGTGGGGCCGTGATTGACAGCGGCAACGTCAGCAGCAGGAGGGGAAGGGAAAAGGGAGGGGGGAGACAAAGAGGGAGGGAGTCGAAAGGCCCCAAACTGGATCTTTATGGAACATTTTCCGCCAAGATCAAGGGAAAGTGGATCCGCTCAGCGGGGGATGCCCCGCACGCCGCTGCCATCGGGGGCCGCGGAGCCGCGCCCGGCCTGAGCGCCCCGCGCAGCCACCGCGCTGCCCCGCGGGTGCCCTTCATGCCGCAGCCGCCCCCAGGCGAAGCCCGGACCCCCCTGCTGCGCCTGCTGCCCCCCGGCCGGCCGTGTGAGTTCCCGGGGTGCGGAGGGAAGGGATGGAGGGAGGGAGCGGGGGGTTCCCGCAGCCTGCCGAGCCCTTGGCCGCCGGGAACAGCCGCGCCTCGGCCGGGCTGGGGCCTCCCCGTCCCCCCGAGCGGGGCGGGGGACCGGCGGTGCGCACCCGGTGCTGGAGCGCTCCCCGCAGCTCTGCTGTGCATGGAGCGGGGGGGCTCACCCCGCTCTCCCCCGCCGCCCCAGGTCGCGGCTCGGCCGGTCAGGGGAGCGCAGCCGTGGGCTGGAGGAGAGGGGCGCTCCGTCGGGGACCGCAGGTCTGACCGCCGTCAGCTTTTCCCCCGTGGGGAGCGGCGGTTTCGGTCCCGGGGACCGCTCCCCATTCCGCGCCGAGCGCTGTCTGTCCGTCCGTCCGTCCGTCCGTCCGTCGGGCGGCCGCGTCCCTCTGCGCTGTAAAAGTCGGGGTTGATGCGCGGCAGCCCCGCCGGAGCTGTCAGGCCTTATCTTTATTGGCTTTTCCCAGTCTCCGTCCAAGTTTAAGAGGGGCCCTTTCATCTCGGAGCTCACCACTCACACCGCCCCGCTCCGCCGCTGCGCTCCCGCGGAGCCCCCGCAGCCCCGACGGGACGGACCGGGCTGCCCTCCCCGGCGGGTACCGGCCCCGCACGGTGGCAAAAAGCAGGGAGTAGGGGGTGAGAGGAGAAAGGGTTGGGGGTCTGCGGCCACTTCTGAGATGAGCTGCTCGGGCTCAGGCGGGAGCGCAGCCATGCGTGGGCGGCTCCCCCGTGGGGGCAGGCGGGCCCAGCACGGGTCTCCGGGCACAGCGGCTGTCCCCCGGGGCTGGGGGTGCCACGTCCCAGTGTCGCCGAGTGCCACTGCCTGACCCCGCAGGTGGCCGTGCCCGGGGCTGGTGGAGGGGGACAGGGGCTGGACGTGGCCCCCAGTGCTGCGAGCTAACGGTGTGCCTCTCTTTCCCCAAGGAAATGCTCCAGGAGAAAAGCCTGTCTGAAACCGAGGAAGGGTTTCCAACAGCCCCCGCGCCCGGCCATGCGGACTCCTCCGCCGGCTCCCCCGTCCTCGGCGTAGCCGGGGGGAGCACCACGCCGCTCAGCAGCCCGCAGCTCCCCGACCCCGAGCAGGTACGCACTGCCTGGCCCCGCATCCTGCCCGACGGCTTCTCCCCTCGGTGTCCCCGTTGGACCTCCCGCGGCCGCGCATCTCCCCTGGCCACGACCGGGGGCGAATTGCAAAAAAAATCACATTTTTCTTTTATATTTAATTTTTTTCCCCCACTTTTTTCCCTGTGCAAAGCAGCCTGCCCCACGGCCGTCGGGGCGCGGAGCCGCGGAGCAGCAGCTGGCCCGGCAGTGGGTTTCGTTGGGATTTTTTTTTTCCCCTCGCTAAATAAGACACGGGGTCCTCCCGCGGCCCCTCGGCACATCCCGGCCTCCCCGCCCTCGCCCCCCGTGCCCGGCATCCCGCGGGAAGGAACGGATCCGCGCAAAAAACGCGGCCCTGGACTCGCACATTGTTCAGCAGATTCGGGGGTCCCGGTGGATGCTGCTGGCCCCGGTTTTTGGTGGCCCCGGTTTTTGGTAGCCCTGGGGCGACAGTGGGATCTGTCCGCGCCATCGAGGCACGGAAAATCCTACCAAAAAAAAAAGAAAAAATAAAAGGAAAAAAAAAAAATCCGTTTGGCCGCGGCGTCGCGCCTGGATGTGAAAGTCTGCAATTAAAACCGGCCTCAGTTTGTTTCTCTTATTTTTGGCAAAAGGCGGTGGAATTTTTGGGATGCACAAGCAGGACCGCGAGTGCTGTGGCTTCACCCGGCGCCTCGGCTGCGGCTGCAGCCCCCACTGCCCTTCCCAGCCCCTCACCTCGCTGTCCTCAGTCAGTTCTTGCTGTTCTCATTACCTTTATTTTTTTCCAGACAATAGAAAATATCAAAGTCTATCTCCATGAGAAGGAGCTATGGAAGAAGTTTCATGAAGCTGGCACCGAAATGATAATAACCAAAGCAGGCAGGTTAGTGAAAACTCCCCGTGAACACGTATTGCTCCTGATCCCCGTGAAATGTCCCTGTGTGCAGAGATGGGGTTTTGCAGAGCGACTGCAACCAGTGGCATTTCCAAAAAATTGTTATTGCGATTGCAGATTTCAGTCAGATCTTTTTTTTTTTTTTTCTGTGTAAACTGTGCGTGTGTTTGAGTGTGGCCACGAGACTGTGGATGCAAGAAAGAGTTGTGAAGTCGTTTGCTACATTTAGTTCCAATTCTCTTCGGTAATGCACCATTTTAGTTTATTTTATTAAGATGTTGTGGCTCTACTTTTACATACACATATATATATATTTTATTTTTTTTTTCCCCCTCGAAGCAAGCCCCAGTCCCCTGCTCTGTACGGTGCAGTAAGACTTGTGATCATACTTAGCACCAAAGTTTTAGCACTATGAAGACTTAGGCTATGCTTTTCATCCCAAAACTGAAAGAGAGACAGGTACCACTTATTTTATTCTCTTAGGTATGGAAAAAATTCTGCTCTCTCTTGAAAACAATGATTTTTACCAAATCTGAGCCCCCTCAGTGTGCACACCCGGACTCGGGTGGGAGGGAGCCCAGAGGTTTCGCTGCTCAGGGCCCCCTTCCCAGCTGGGCTGCTCAGGTGGGAGATGGCAGAATTAATGTCAGAAAATTAAACAGGAGAATTAAACCTCAGACCATCACGAGCCCGGGAGTCAGATGATTCCCAGGAAAACTAACCAGCTCCCAGTGTGGGCACTGAAATATCCATCCTTGGCTTCTGCGGCAGCGGGCTCACATCACTGCTGCTGGAAAAGAAAAATTGCTAGAGTTAGGTATTAGAATCCCTTTAATTCCAACATAGCTGAGTGGTTTCACCATGCCTCACGCTTGCTGATTTTACTCTGTGCTGGAAAAATAATCCCACAATCAATATCTATGCAGTATTTTTCCTCCGTGGTCACTGATCCTTCGGGCAAGGCAGCCAAGGGGATGTGGGGAGGTCTTTTCTCCCCTGTTTGCTGCTCACACTCTGAGACCCAGACCCCAACCCCCCGGCTTTGAGGTTTCCCCCCCTTACCCCCATCCCCGCAGTGCTGCTCTGTGCAGCAGCTGGCCAGTGTAGGGAAGCTTTGCTTTAATAACCAAGATATTCCCATTAGTCCCCCCGGAGAGGGGGGGTATGTCCCCGGGATCTTCAATTTGTTTGCTATTTGGCCTATTTATGAAGTGATAGCGCAGGTAACTCCGTCCTTATCACACTCCATTTCGGTGTATAAAATCTTAGGGCTTGTTCTGTAGCGTTTACTGATGCGCAGAGCCGGATTCATTTCGGTCGTTCTGCTGCCTAAGTCAGCTAAGACTGGGGGATCAAGACCTCAAATATTTCACCCTTAATTTATAGTATCTGAGTGTGTCTGTGCGGGGACGTGTAATATCTTTACCAAATTCTAGACCCTAAGCATCCCAAATGTGCATGTTATCTCTTTGTGAGTCTTAACGTGGATTGTTTAAACAAATCCATATGTATGGGGCTCAGTCCCACATTCTTTGTCCGGCGGAGCTGGCGGTGCACACGTAGTCACCTTTCAGGAGTGTGTGGATGGGACTGAGGGGATGGGGGGGATTGACTCTAAGATCTACAGAAATTTGGGGTTTTAAGTTAGCAAGGCGAATTTTCCATTTGTGAAAGTCAGTGCAGCACCAGCAACTTAACAGCATTTTTATTTATATATAGATATTTTAAAGAAATTACTGAAATGCATTCATATATATATTTTTAAAAGAAATGGTTGAAAATGCTGATGAAACAGAACCATCACTTCGTTTATTTGCTCTGTGCCCAGCTGCAAATGAGTCCAAATAAAGGGCAGCGCTTTTAGCAGTGTTAGCAGTGAGCCCCAAGCCCCGGAGCCTGTTCCACGGGAGTGCAGCCCCGGCGCTGGGGATGCACGGAGCCGACACCGGAGCAGGACCCGGCTCTGTCCCTCCATGTCCCGGGTCTGGCTCTCCTGCAGCACCGAAAACAAAAATGCACAAAATAATTAATGTAAGGACGGCAGAAAAACCGAGCGCTTTAAATCCCGCGATGGCTGAAGTCAATGCGCTTCGCTCAGTGCCGAGTGCCACGCTGAGCCACTCGTGTCCTTGCCGGGACCGGGGCAGCCCCAAAGCAGGAATATCCCCTTAATCGTTATGCAAATGACCAAACGAAAATTATTAGTTCATGCAGATTTTATTTTACCCGAGCTATTTAAATAAAGCGTAGCAATAATAAACCTCCTCTTGTCCCAATTAAAACAAAATGATGGTTATTGGAGATTTGCATGCACTTACATTTAGCTTTTGGGGGAGGGGGGGAAGAGGGAAAAAGGCTAATTGCAGGCACTAATTAGGACTCTAATCCCCCTCCCAGCAGGCACAGAGATGCCCCTGAATGCTGTTAGTTGAGATCACTTAAATGTCGGTCTGTCTGACCTCGAGGGGCACGAACGAAAAGGAATCGAAGCCTGATTTTTTGAAATTTCAAACAACAACAAGAAAGTGACTTTAATGACAAGGTCACTCAATGGGGAGGAAACGTAAAGCTCAGCGGAAGCGTTAATTCCATGGCGATGGTGTAAAATAGCCTTTTTGAATAAACAAGGCAAATATTGATAACTTAGTGGGGGGGAGAGGGGGAGTCATTTGTTTCATTCTTGGTACAGCTCCCTCGAAAGAGCCAACTATAAATTATCGAGAATTTAGGGCTGAGAATTACTTGGGGGGATTATTACTCCCTCTGAGGACTGATCTGTAGGAGACATTAGGGGAACACAGCAAGCTCAGCATTGAAATAGAAATCATGTTGTTGCCAAGAAAGCTTGATTTATAAAGTGGAAACATCTTTAAAATGCGCTCGCTATCTTTTTAATGTTCGACTGCTTCATTGTGGGAGGGAAAGGGAAAAAAATAGCGATTATTTTATATTAAAAGGATCATCAAAAGATAAAGAGTTTGTGTTAGTAAAGTTGCCTGAAGTCTGCAGAAAAGAACTCTCCTCCTTCAGACAGACGAAGCTGCCCACGGCAGCGCCCCGAGAATGGGGGCTCCATAAATCACCCCCTTCCCTCCCGCCTCCCGTTTGAGGTTTGTTCTAATTACCAATTTCTGCTCCAGAGGATTTGCTGTTGATGGTTTTTAAAGGCTGAGTTATACGTTGTGCAAAAAATTTCCCCTGGCTTTGCCGCTGCCTGGAGCGGTGGGTACCGAGGGCTGCCCAAACCGGGGGGGGACGAGAGGAGAACGGCCCACGCGTGGTTTCTGTGAGCGTGAGTGGCGTTTGGCAGAGGGGTTTTTTCGGGAGGCAGCGTGGGCCGGGCGCTGCCGCCGTTTGCAGATGAAACCCCGTTGTCTGGGGGGGCTGCGAGCCCGGCTCGGTCCTCCGGGATGCTCCTCCCGGCTCCCCGATCCCGGTTCCTGGCTCCGTGTCGCCTCCCCGGGATGAGTGAATAACCCCAGCACCCACATCGGGGTGTGCATGCCTGTGCTTATAAATAATTTTCCAAAATCCTCCCATTTATTTAAAAATACAACAACCCCCCCAAGATTTTCCAGGCGGTGAGATCCTGTTAAATCAAATTAATGAAATCAGTGCAGATGGTAATAAAGGGGCGGGGGAATACTGGAGGATGGAGATGGGGATGCCCACCTGGATCCCCTCCTGGAGCAGCCCCACGGTGTGCTGCGTGGCTCTGCACAGCCCAGCCTGGCTGAGCAAGGCACACACCTTTCCCGTTGGGTTTTGGGCATTCTGTAGCTGTATGAGGGGTGGGTAAAGCAGAAAGCAAACGAGAGACTTCATTATACGTCCTGCTTTCCAATTTCATCTTCCCCCTCTTGTGTTTTATTGTTTAACTGAACAATCATAATTTTTATTTAACCTTGAGGCAAACCCCATTTATCTCTCATAATTCTTGGTGAAATCTCATCTTCCAGACCTTATTTCTGCAGGACATTAATCCTCACTCACACACTCTTCCTGGCTGGGGCTTGCTTTCTTTTTGTTCGTTTTTATTCAGCCCTAGCTCTGCACTGGTTTTTCCAGGGTGCCAGACTTCGCAGCATTGCAGTTTCTCTCCAGATATTGCCAGGGACAAACAATTTGATGCAGCTTATGGCTAAGCAGTAAAAAATACCAGCTCACAGGATGTCTGCTCACATTTTTGTGAACAGTTACTGAAGAGAAAATAATGTCTTAGTCCTCTATGGTGTCACAGCCATCCCAGAGATACGAACGGGAGGCTTGAGATACTGAAACAGAGAATGCAGGATGTGCAGAGGTACAAAGACACCTTCAGTCTTTATGGCAGCAGGTTCAAAGAAGCATATATAGGAAAATATTGCACAGAAAAAAAAAACCCAAAACCCAATAAAGCAGCTTGCGTGTGTGGAAAAGACGCAAATCTCCCTTTAGATGTTAAAGTTTCATTTTAAAGTGGCTTATTTCAGTTTAAAAAAAATAAATCTGTTCCTAATCAACTTTAGTAAACCAAAATAAAACTAGTTTTTAGGACATGAAGGTCTGAAGAAGTATAAATGCTTTGGCAAAGCTGGTGCAGCTTTCCTCTGTGAATAATCCTTTAAAAGTTAAATTTTCCATGGCTCTGTAGGGCATATGGATGCCCAGTCCTCTTTACAATTAAAGGGAAATATTTGTCCAGAATCTTTTGAGGCAGTTACAAGAATCTCTGCTAAAGGTTTCTGATCTAAAAGCAAACCTTAATATCCGAGATCAGTGATGGAATGTGAGCCATCAATTTATAACTTGGAAATGAAGTAGATATTTAAGGAATGTTTGATCTGCTTAGTCCTAAATTTGGGGTCCTGGAATTACCCTGTTAGGGCAAACTCCTGCTTTTAGAGAGAGGAGCAGGAGCAAACTCCAACGGCTCTTGGCCGTACTGCTAAAGATGTCGACAGCTTTGGCAAGGAAGACAGAGCTTGTGCATGCCATGTAGAGCAGGGATGGGATTTCAGTTTTTTATACACTTTTCTTCAAACAGCAATCCTTGATTTTAGTTTGTTAAAGAGATGGGATGCTCATGGCTGAGGGTGTTCCCAAAGCTTTCCCCGCTGGTCCTTAGGCTGGAGCTGCAGCTGCAGCAGCGCTGGCCAGGGTTGCAAGGAAAGGTTTGGTCAAGCCCAAATGAGCCAGGGAATATCCTCATCGTCCCTCGTGCTCTGCCTCTGCATTGAAGGCTCGCAGGCACAGGGACAGTGGATCACGTCCTGCTCTGCACCAATGAGCTGGCACATGGCATGGCACTGATGCCAAGGCTACCCACAGCTCCTCTGAAAGCCCCCGCAGAGCCCACAGAGCTGGAGGAGCTGCACTGCAGCAGGAGCTGGGCTGGTGAGGGAGCAAACCTGCCCTGAAATACCTCAGCACTGGGTCCTTGGCCATGCTCTTGCATGGCTTCTCCCTGCAGTACCCTTGTGCTGTGCTGCTGGAGGCTGCTGGCACCAACCTCTCCCGTCCTCTGGCACGTTGAGACCTTTTCTGCTTAACTTCAGCTACAGCAAAATGAAAGCACCAGAGAAGTATCCCATGGCAAGAAGCCTTCCTGTGTTTCAAGTTACCATGGGGCAAAGAGAGGAAATGTCTCCAGCCCATGAAAGCAGCCATCCAGCTAACCAAGTTCTCAAGTATGTGAGAAACAATGTTTTATTTAAAAATGAGACGCGCTAGCCAGAAGAAAAAAATACAACCTCACCATTCCAAAATATAAAAATCCCTTAACTGTCTGACCTTCTCATCACTAGGTCATGGTCCTGCCACCAGATAAATCTCTCCTATCTGTCCATAGACTGAGAGTTCAATGTTGCTTGTGTTAGTGACAGTGAATTTGGGGCTGAAAAATGAACTACTGATGAGAACTCCTGTTGAACCTGTATTGTTTGTTATTCTGAGGCAAGGATCTGGCATGGGCTAATCCAGCACTTCAAAGTTAACTGCTCTTACTTTGTATACAGAGCGTCATAGCGGAGTGGCGCTGGTGATAAGAGAAATAAGGGACTGAGGGTTAGGATACACTGGGAAAATGGGACCCTGTTGAAAAACTCTTTGATCTCTTTAAAGTATTTTCTGAAAGCAAGAATCTATCAAAAAGGAAATGCCATTTAAAAGGCTAAAAGAAACAGCTGACATCCCCAAATTTGTTTTAATCTGCCCCAGAGAATATTATTTTTAAAGATGCGTTAAGTCAGTGGAAGAAATACTTGTCAGAAGAAGGGAAATTGGAAAAAAGAGGAAAGGTCATCACAATGGAAACGTGGTTCTTGAAGCCTTAGCACACCATGCCTTTCCCTCCTAACAACAAAGATGAGGAGAAGCATCCTTAGGCAGCCGTGGCCAATTCTCAAGAAGAATTTGGGTCATCATCAGGGACGTAGGCATGGCATCTGCTTTGAAATCAGCACTGGAGGCATCTTGGCATGCCCAGCAGCTTCTGAGGAGGTGGTCTTTCAGCCACGATACAGCCTGTTAGCCAGGATGTTGAATAATTTCTTGTTTTTCTGATTCTTTCCCAACCTCATATGCCATCATCTTTCCTGACAGCACTGTACAGGAACTTCTGAAAATCCAGTCCTTGCTTTACTTGACCACCCCAAAATCAAGGACTGTAGAATCACTTTCTGTCTTTGGAAACCTTTGTCTTATTGAAACTCCTTTGGAAATTTGACTCCAGCTGCTGAAGGGCTGGGGGACATTTTTACCCCCTGAAAGGACAGAAGGAAGTGCTCAGTATCTGAAGCACCACGCACAGGACAGGGACGTGCAGTGAGCACCAGTCTGCACATTCCCAAGGGCTCCACTGACAGCCTTTAGTGAGGACATGACTTGGGTTGCTCCAGCAGGACTCAGGTGTCTTGTTTCCATGCAGCTGAGCTCCCCATGGCTTCCCTGCTTACTGCGTGCCGATCAGAGGAATCCCTTTGAGCTAATGCATCAGTAGGAGCATCAGAAATGATGTTCGCATCTAAGGTCAGATCAAATCCTTGTGAGGAGGAGGGTGGCGAGGTCCGAGGGGTTTGCAGAGGCCACCTCACCTCCCAGCAGTACCATGGCATGAGCCAGTGTCCCTGGGACACGCAGGTCCTGGTGTGCAGCGTGGCACAGGGTTCTCAGATGAGTGCTTTGAGCTCTTTGATCAGCTCTGATGCTGTCTCATACCCCAAAATAGGACTTTATTGGATATGAGAGCCTTGCAGTCACCCACCTCTCCAGGACCAACCATGCCCGCTCATATGGGAGTTAAAACACAAGGAAGATGCCCAGGAAGCGGCCAGCGAAAGGCTGGGAACGGCTGCCCCAAAGGAAAGCAAAGCTTTCCTCTTATCACTCGCTTCCAAAGCCAACCAACCAATTACACATTAATTAAACTTTGTTTGAACATAATAGAAGCTTTGGCTCCATGTCAGTAACTGCTCTGTGGTTCAGGGGATTGGGTAGTAATAGAATAAATAAATAAACAAGAGATGCTTATTCTAACAGTTCATTTTAAAACAATTTGTGAATATCATGTAGAGATAAAATGTGCCTAGCATAAACTCAGCTAAGCAGTGACTGCTTCATTATCAGAACAAATAATTCACTCGCACATCATCTTTGAAGCTTGGGAGGGCTACAGAATTGTGCTGCTTGTTTATTTTCCTGGCTTTTACTGTTTTTGCTACATTTCATCTGCGGGGAAGGGTTTAACCGGGGCTGTGGCAGTGTGGTGCCAAGCCTTGGTGACACCGGCCCCGCTCCCACCGCCTGCGGTCCCCAAAGCCAGGCTCAGCCCCTCTGCCCTCCCCAGGGCATCCCCCTGCACCTCAGCCCCCAGCCACCGGCTGCCAGACCCTGGTATTTTAATGCTGTATCAGATGTCTCCCTCGCACAGGAGTGAGGCACCGTAGCCTTTTTCCTGTGATCGCTCTCTTTGAGGACGACTTTCTTATGTAAACATGAAAATTCATATAACTTCCCCTCTGAAGGGCAGTGAGAGCTGCCACCGTGCCCCTGCCAGTGCAGGAGGAGAGGTAGAAATGGTTCTGTCAGAGCCACTAAACCCATCAGAGAGCTTTGAGGGGCGTGGGAAGCCATCAGGATGGTGCTGAGGAGTGTGGATGGTTCGTTCTTCACTGGGCTGAACTGGAGGGAGGGAACAGTGAGTACTGAACATGTCCAAAATTGGGGTCTGCTGACTGAAGAAGAGATTGTGGGGCTGATGCTTGGCTGCTTGTGCTGCACCCGCCCGTACGTCGCCGGCTGTGGGCTCGTGGCGGGTCCTTGGGTGGGCAGGGGAGCTGTGGGGCTGGTGGTGGCTCCGTAGCTCCAGAAGAAATTGGTCTGGTCCTGGACTCCCCCACCCCAGGGATGGTGGCAGCGTTTGCATGTTCAGGGCATTCGCTGCAGCCCTGGGACACTGTCTGACCAAGCTTTGGGTCTGAACGAAAGAGGACAATGACAGGAATTGCTGGGGTGTTGCCGAGGGTCAGATGCCGCCTGCTCGTACGTGCTCCTTAGGAACCCCCAAATTCACAATTTTTGTACCTGGTTTCTGCGCAGCGAAGCTCTCACCTGGTGTGGAGGTGGTGGGAAGGAGGGTGGGTAAAGCACGGGTCTGCCCAGATCTCCCTTCAGACCTCCCACCAACGCCAGGCTGAGCTTTCCCAGGGCTTGGCAAGACCTTGGCAAGTTTTGAACTGCAGCACTGCTGGTCCCCGAGCAGAGGATGATGAAGCAAGCTATTGTCAGGGAAAGCTGGCCGGAGCGAAGCATCCTCTGCGGAGACGCCCATCCGCCCCAGCACTCCTGCCTGTGGACATTTGGCACAGGGGCTGGTTATGCAAAGCTACTAGTGAGCGTAGAGCCCGTGGCTGTGAGTAGCTCCATTGACCTGTAGTAAATTTGGGGAAGCAGGCAGGTTTTTTGGCCCCTTCCCAGGGCTGACAGGGAGCTGTGTAGACCCACTGTAGGCACGGCCGCGCTCCTGGGCAGGGCTGGTGCAGCCCCATGCCTCCACCGTGGTTTTCTCCTCCCCTCTTTCAGATGGGACATTTGATAAGGGCTGGGGTATGATATTAGGTGCTCTCTCCTATTTTTTTTTCTGTTGGTTTTTTTTTTAATTGAAACTCCATGACTGCGTTTTCTTGGACCCGACTCTTCAATTTGTCATCCCTTCCCACCAGAAACGCACAGCCCATGTTTGTGTCGTATTGCAAAGAGATATTTACTAAATGAGGCTCTGCCAAGGGGTTGAGAAATATGTTTTCATTAAGAAAATTAAACCGACAAGTCCCTGGACAGCACATTAGTCGCTTTTTTTTTTTTTTTTTTTTTTTTTAATAAGGCCAAAAAGCAGCAGCTAATAATAATGATGAAATGTCCATGCACAGCCAAATTACTAAAACCTACCCCCTGTTTTCCTGGAAAAGAATGCGGCGAGTTGGCAAACTTGGTTGTAGCCGGGTCTGTCGCCTGCCGAGCACAATGCTACCACTGCAAGATACTGAGTGGTTTGCAAGTTAAGCAACACCTTCAATCAGATGTGAGTCCCCATTTGTTATCCTTAAAGAATTTCAGCTGTATATATTATAGTAGTACTTTGGCTCTTTGTATTTATTTTAGAGGGCTATGCTAAAGAACATTATAAACTGAGGCATGTCTATGCTATATGAAGTCCATATGCTGAAGCTTAATTTTAAATGCCATTAAAAAAGCACTTAACATTTACAATATATCAGTCCAGCTACTTTAGCAGCTTGGATGTGATACAGTAAATGAAATGATTGAGGAAAAAAAAGAAATTCGGAAGCTAGATGTTATAAAAATCCTGGATGCAGGACGTTCTCCCACTACATGCAGTAACTGTCAAGTCGTGTCCATTTATTTCTGGTTTGTTTTTTTTTTAATCAATTTATCTCTTTCTTTTTGTTTGTTTCATTTTTAAAAGTCATTTTAAGGCCTAATTTTAAAAAAAAAAAAAAAATAAAAATCTTGGCATTCAGGTTGGATTCCTTCTGCCATTTTTTTCACTGTGTGAATTGGGCTGTGTATTCACAACCCGAAATGTCCTACGGTATTTATCCAGGTGCTTACCTGTAGGAGGACAAGGTTAAGGGGGCTGCAGAGTTTATGAATGAAAATCAAATACGGACATTGGTCAACCACCCCTTTTTAGTCCCTGCTGATTACATGGTAAACATCTGGAATTTATGCAGGGTGGTTAAAAGAGTCAATTGAAATGGCTTCGAACAGGGCCCATTTTGTTGCCTTCTCCCCAAGCAGTGACAAAATGGGGCTGCAGACCTGGGCTAGCTCGGCCGGGCGTGGGGCAACGCGAAGGGAAAGGAGGGATAAAGGGGGGGGCAAAGTGGCCTCAATGGAGGAACAAAATCAGAATTCATGCCCTTATTAATTAGGGTAATTAGAATGACTCCAGGATGTAGCAATCCTCATTGTCCGACCCCTTACACCCGTGGAAAGGAGAATTTTCTGTTCTGGCTAGTTGTTTGAAGGCTGTGGTGAGCCAGTTTGCTCAATTGACTTGTTTTTTTTTACCAGTTAAGGGGGAGCTTGTGAAGATGGAGCCAAGGAAATAGTTTCTCAGAGGATGTAAAGCACCTGATCCTGCAAATCCTGGCTCCTGGAGCAGTCTTGAGGGCTCAGGAAGCCCATTGCCCGTATCCATCAGGGCCATTTCCTTTGGCCAGACCAGACCATGATCCTATATACTGGTTTCACAGCCACAGCTTTATAAAAAAAAATACTCTTTAATATTTCAAAGGTTCTTTAGATATGTAAGATATATATAAGTGTTTTCTAATAATACACTGGTGTGTGTAATGTTCCCTGGTGGTGTTGGTTGGTGTCGATGGCGTTGGTTGCTGTGTGTCCATGGAAGTCAGTGGTAAATCAGTGGGATGGGCACATTTTCAGCTGGGAGCTCTGGGAATGGTGTGCTGTGAATTTGGGAAAGTCAGGAAGGAGCGGTGGCTGCCTGCAGTGAGTTCAATTCAGGTGACATCTAAGTGGCACTAATGTTTTGTAGCTCGTTTGTCCTAGCATGAGTTCATCGCATGGTGGATCTGCCTTTTGGGGCGTTACTCCAAATTTCCATCAGTCCCAGCACTGCTCCAGGTCACTCACTAATGTGTTAACCTTTTGCTTTTCCTCAGGAGGATGTTTCCCAGTTACAAGGTTAAAGTGACCGGAATGAACCCCAAGACCAAGTACATCCTGTTGATTGACATCGTCCCGGCTGATGACCACCGGTACAAATTCTGTGACAATAAATGGTAAGAGAACATTTCTGTTTGTCTTCTTTTCCATAAGAAAATTGCCATTGGATCGACCGTTTACTGTGCAAACTCAGAAACCAACATAAATACCTTCCCACGGAAGGGATGCCAACATCCCAGAACTCTCTTTTGTGGAACAGTGGTAGATATAGGAGCCAATGGCTGGAAGTTAAAACCAAACAAATATGAAATAAAATACTCTTCATAGGCTGGGTGATCAACTGCTGGAACAAAGTGCTAATGGAGGGGGTGGATTGGCCATCTCCACAGCTCAAGGTTGGATGTCTTCTCGGAGGAGATGCCTTAGACCAAGCATAGGTTCTCTGGACATGTGCAGGTGGAAGAGGGTAAAGCCACAGCCTTTAGTTACTTACCTGAGAGACAGAAATTATTTCTGCTTTCCTATGAAGGAAGCACGTTATTTTCTTGTCTGGTTTTTACCCAAATGCACCCTGCAGCCCCCTCACTGCGACTTTTTGCTGTGCTTCTCCCAAACCCTTCCGCCGGCCGCTGCCTGGTGAGAAGCAGTGGAAAACTTCACAGTCATCGTAATGGGAACGTGCCTGGTGACATCCCATAAAACTGATAATTTACTTGCACATTAGGGCTGCTCTAGATTTTAAAAAATCCCTTTTCCACTCGCTTTTGTCCTGGAGTGCCGCTGGGGAAGAGGAGTGGACTGAGAGCCTCCGCAGCGCCGCGGCCACTTTGTGTTTCAACCATAAAGCCCGAGATGATGGATAGTTGTTAACTCTGTTTAATTTAGCTTTTGCCAGCCCTAGAGCTGTTTCCCCTTTTCATTTTATTGCTGCTGGAAAGCCTCTGTTGTTTTTTTGTAATATTGCTTTTATTGGTGCTTTGTAAGAGGAGAACAATGCACAGTATTGGGGGAGCTGCCATTAAATGATGTCTCATGGCTGGCTCTTGTGTCCCTGAGAGGTGGTGGTGGTGGTGTGGGGACAAGGGGAGATGGCAGAGGGGCACGAGGGGCAGCGCCGTGTGCCAGCACACAGTTCAGAGCATGGAGTAGCCCCTTCCCACCAGATCTGTTGCCTGGCTGGGGGCTGCAGGAGCCCTGCATGGCTGTAGAGGGTGCACCCATGCTGATACCCACCCCTGCTCCCTGGTACCTTCTCCTGAGGAAGTGTGTGAGACCATTACTCTGTGTCCTGGTTCCCCAGGCACAGCCCCGTGGGCCAGCCATGCAGGCAGCCATGAGCAGCCCCCAGGCAGCTGAGGGAGATCCACTCGAGGCACTGACCCACAGGTGTACCCCACACCACTCATCATGCTCGTTATAAAAGCAGGGAGCCCAGTGAGGGTGGGGTTCCTCCTCTCCCTGAGGCTCCTTGCTGGTGGTGCTCTGTTCCTGCTGTTGGCATCGAGGACTGGGCTGAGTAGAACCCTCTCTGCTTTATGTTAATTGTTGTTTCTGTTTTGTTATTCTATTTAATCTGTTTATACTTCAACTCAGGGGCCTTTTCCTTTTTTTTTTTCTTACCTGTTTCTCCTTCCTAGCTGGGGAGGGAGCCTTGTGTGATAGACTGACTGCTCTGGTTTGGCCCTGGGCACTGGCTAACCATAGACACTCTGCCAGCCTGAGATGCTGAAACAAGGAGCCCTGAAACCCCATGAGCAGGAGGAGCCTCTCCCTATGTCCCAGAGCATCCCCCCAGGGCTGGCAGAAGGGTCACTGGGTTGAGTTCCAGGGCAAAATGCTCTCCTCCATCCAGGCTGGGTGATGCCATGTGTAACCCCCCGCTGTGTTTGCAGGATGGTGGCGGGGAAGGCGGAGCCGGCCATGCCGGGGCGGCTGTACGTGCACCCCGACTCTCCGGCCACGGGGGCGCACTGGATGCGGCAGCTGGTGTCCTTTCAGAAGCTAAAACTCACCAACAACCACCTGGATCCCTTTGGACATGTAAGAGAGATGTTCTGCAGGGGTTTTGGTCAGAGGTGGGCCCGTGATGTGGATGGGCTGGGATGCTGGCTGGGATGTCACAGTTAATTTAATCATGAGGAGTAATGTTTATTTTGTCCTACCAGTGCAGCGGGGTGGGGGAGTGTTTAATGCTGAGGAAGGGGAGCTGCCCTTGGAAATGCAACCTCTGTCTTGCTCAGTTGTGTCCTGCCACTGCCATCAACCTTTTATTTTCTGCCCAGGACCTTTCCAGGCAGCGCTGTGGGATTTTCAGCCCGGCTGTTGCTGTGCCCAGTACACACAGCTCACAGAAACAGGTTGCATAAACTCATTCTTTTCCAAGCTGGCTTTGGCAGCCCTATAAAAGATGAAGTATTTTATTTGGAAAATCTTAATTCATGTGTATTGCGAATGCAGAAGTAGGAAGTACAGAGTTATCTACCACAGTGCATTTACTAACTCCAAACCAGGGCCCTTCCAGCCTGCCAGGCAAACGAGCGCTTAGATAACGCGTATAAAAATATGGACCTGTCTGGCTTGCACTCTCTGAGCTGAAAGTCATAAAAATAAACAAACCTCACTGTCTAGAGGAAGGGAAGGTGGAGTTTCAAGTCCTTTGAGGTTTAATGCCATCAGCTCCTCCTAGTATTGCAGGTAAGAGAATCTGCTTGGTACCAGCACACGTGGTTTTTAGCCTGCCAGCCTGATGAGAAGCAGTTTGGGGAGGGAGAGGGACTGTGAGAAGGTCCTGGAGAAGGGTGTGGAGGGAGAAAGGTGTATCTGTCTGGCTCAAAATGGTCGCACACGGTGCCTCTGAAGAGCAGGTTCTCACTTGAAGTCAGTTGTCCTGATGCCACCTAAAAGCCATAAGGAAAGTGTGATTCTGACCCAGCTAAATCGGAGCTTTACGGGGTTGAGTCTAGAGGCAGGGTGACCCTACCAGTTTAAGATGCTGTTATAAATACAGAATTTTTGCTACTTTCATAATTTTCTACAAATCTGGGACTTTTTAAAAAGCAAGCGGGCCGACCCTGCGCGTCGCCGGGCGCTGGCAGTGACACGGTGATAACCCAGCCCTGCGCCCAGCCGCCGGGAGCTGACCCCTTCCCCAGCCCGCTGACCCCACCGCAGCACGTGTGAGCTTCAAAGCCTCATCAGGACCACTTAATGTTATTAATCACAGGTGATCTCTCCCCTTCCCTCTTCTTTCAGGGGGAAAGCACCACGGAAATGAAATGGGAGCGACTGCGTTAAGGGCTGCGCAGTAAAAATTACCCAACCCCCCCAGTGTGGTGTGAGCGTCGCAGCCGCACCGACCTCGCTTTGCAGGGGGCACGTGTTTCACTCCCCTGTTTTTCTCGTGGTTAACTGCATAGCTTAACATGGGACTGTTTACACTGTAAAATGTAAACTGTAAAACATGCAGGATGTTCGATGTGGCCGTAAAACAAACAGGATGTGCAGTGTTGGGTTTGCAACTTTAAATGTCTGCTTTTCCTGGCTTTGTCTTTTTTTAACTATGATTTTAACACTGCATTTTAACAGGGAAGATTTTTTTTCCCCCTCCTTTTATTGAACAGCATCCCCAGTGATGCAGGGGGGGTACCCTGGTTTGTGTTTTGGGGTGCTACCTGCAGCAGGATGCAGTGGCCACACTGGAAATGAGCCCTGCTCCATCCCCTGGGGCCACGCAAGCTTTGTACCACAGCCCAGCTCTGTCCCACACTGCTGGGAAAATGCCTGAAATAACCCATTTTAAGCACCCAGGTCACTGTGTGGTTCAGGCACTGACAACCTGCCTGGCTAAATGAGATCTAGCCCTTCCAGGCAGCTCCTCCTTAGGCTTCTGAATTAATCCTGTGCTTTAGTGAAGTGCTACTCCACTTTTTGCTGTGGACACAGAGGAGAGCTGGGCTCTGTACCAGGCGAGCGTGGATTCTCCCATCAGTTGGTGCTGGGAGCTGCTGTCCCTGGGGCAGGCAGTGCCTGTGAGGTGTCAGCCCGGCACGGCGCAGTCCTCCCAGCCCTGCCTGCGAAGGCATCACAGTATGAATAATGACAGCTTCTCATTTCTAGGAATTTGTTCCCAGCGACTGCAAGTAGTCTCTTACAGCTCCCTAAGAAAAACAAGTCAGAAAACCCACAGGGTTTGTTTGCCTTCTCGTGCTCCAGCAAAGCCTGCCTGCCATTTCCTTTTGTCCTTGATTTTCTCCAAACCTCAAAACCACGTGGAGTGATGATTTCTGCAGGCTGCTGCTGGGACTGGTGTTGGTGTAGGGGCAGCTGTGCCTGGCTGGAGCCGTGCTGGCTTACCCTCCCTGGCATCCTCAGGTGTCACAGTGCTGTGGTCCTCACCTGGCTCCCACTGTCCCAGGCTCCAGCTCCTCCTGGCATCCAAAAACCCTGCAGGGTCCAGCCCTGCCTGCAGCTCTTTGCTGCGTGTGAGCAATCCCCTCCATGCTCTGATGTGCGGGGCTTGGACAGAATCTGGGGGCAAGGAGGTGGGGGAGAGGAGCACATTGAAATATCTTTGCGCTAAATATTCCTTTTCTGGTTTAACTGCGTATTTTGGTAATCACTTATTTAGGGGAAAAAAAATCAAAGGAGCTCTCCCAGCTCCTCTGTTCACCAGTTAACATCAGCATGGGGAGCTGGTCCTGGGGCCAGGCTGGAGCACACGGGGTGTTATGGGGGTCTCGCAAGGACTTGGTGGATTTTATGGGCTCACGGTCACAGATGCAGCTGGAGCACAACAGCCACCATGCGTGGTGTGGGGGACACAGGTCTGAAGGGCAAACACATGATCGTGTGGGGTGCAGCTCCTCTGATCTCACCTGCAAAGCAGGCAGAGATTTCAGGTTGTTTCAGTGAATTCATTGATAAATGAACCCAGGCCCTGACGCCGTGCGCTGTGATAGCTGCTTAACATCAGCAAGAAGCAGCCCCGTGGAGTTCAGAAAGGGAAGTGTAGGTACATTTAAGACTTAAAATAAGTAAGTTAAACAGCTTAATTAATAAGCCATGGAGCTGAAGGCCTTGCTGCAATCCAGGGAATTAGGCTGAAGATTATTTACGGTGCTGGCGGGCGGGGATGCCGTGCAGGCGGCGCTGGAAAGCCTCGATTGCTGCCACCCAGCCCATAAACCCCCGCCACCAATCGTTCCTCTGCAAAGAAACCTCACTCCTGCTGCTTCCCCTGGCCAGTTATCTATCATGGTAAGTTACTGGTTACAGGCAGAGGCATGGGAGGCATTTTTCAGTGCAGGCACACAAAAACGTGCAGATTGTAAATAAGAACTCAAGTGCAGAGCTCTGCAATCTGCCTGCAAACCCCTCTGGCTGAGCGGGTTCTGTGGCAGGTAAACCTGTGCCCAGCTCACGCAGCACGGCCTGAGAATGTGGGCTGTGTATTTTCCTCTTGGGGGATTTTTTTTGACCATGAAAGGCTTCTTTCACACCCGGCTTAACAACTGAGGGACGCTCATGTTGAGGATGGATTAAGAAATCAGCAGCTCCTGTAATGTTTAGCTATGGTGAGGGCTATCTGATCCTAAGGAAAGCATTGTAAGCCACCTATGCTTAGAGAAAAATCTTAATTTATGTATTTTCAAATCTTTACATGCAGAGATAATCGGGCTGATAGAGCCTCTGGTTTAAGCAGGGCTGGTGAGTGACAGGGTTAGTGATTCTGGCAGAGCCGACGCTTTGCTCTCTAATGCCATGTGAATAATGAATAGGCAGCTGCATGTAGTCGCTCTACAGAGACAAAGATACTCTCTTAAGTGCCAGCAAGCTGCTCATGGTGGCACATCTCTGCCCCATTCCCAGTGTGCCCTGCGTGGGAAGTGCTTTGCTGTGTTTTCCAGGTAAAAAATGGGAATGACCCCTTCATCACAAACCAGGTTGTATCACTGCGGGTGCTAACGGGTCGGTTGGCCAGCAGATGATGCACAAAAATAACCTCTCTGTTGGAAAGGATAACATAATGGCCTTATTTCTTGCAGAAGGTTAGTTCAGGGCACGTGGGGAAATATTGAGTCCTGACAAGTATCTCTGTAGTGATAAATGCTCCTGAATGGAATTCCACTTGCTTCAGAGGTTGAAAGTATGTAAACAGCAGGGTGGAGGGTGCCTGTGAGAAGGTCCTTATGGCCGGGGGGCTGCGGGGTGGCGTGGGCAGCTCCTGCTCCCGGCCCCAGCAGGTGAAGGATGCTCGGGGTGGGTGTGAAGCCACCAAAGGGCTGGGGGGGGGGCTTTGCAGAAGGTCTTTGACTTGGACCCACGGTGAGGTTGTTGCAGTACAAGTCATTGCAGTTACCCAGGATTTTTGTTGTTTTGCTGTTCAGGCTTTTCTTCATCTCCTGACTCAAGGTATTGCTTAAGCTGCTGGGACTGGCAGCTCTTTGAAGCAAAAATGATCTCTCCTCTGCTTGCGGTGCTGAGCATGAGTGCCTGGGGCACAGACAGCTGTGATAACCCCGTGGCACACTCAAGCCCTCAGCCCTGGCTCTCTGAGACCCTCCAAGTGCTGCCCTGGGCTTGAGCAGCAGGCAGAGCTGGCGAGGAAGGGTTAGCAAACAGCCCTCCTGCTAATGGTCTAGAATAACGTACACAAAGGGCCATAATACTGTACCTAACAGTACTTCATGTACCTTGAGGGGTGGTGAGGATGAGCAGCAAGGGCTAGAAACCACCCAGCAAGGGTTAAGCAGTGTCCTTCAATGCGAGGACTGCTGCAAAGCAGCAGAGGCTGTTAATTAGGGCGGACTTTAATTTGGTTTTATACACTGTATGTGATTGGGAGGACAGGAGGAGAGGACCAGCCTTGAGGAGTGCCAGCTTTAGGTCTGGCCTCGGGAGGGCTGCGGGTTGGTGGCTCCTGAGCTGTGCTTGGAGCTTTCTCCCAAGGACCTTCAAAGGGGGCTCTCAGTACCCAGAGGAGGTAACGATGAGCCGGGTGGCAGCTCCGAGGGAAGCCCTTCTCACCAGTTGCAATGTGTCCAGAAGAAAACCCTGTCTCACTCTCAGCCCTCCCCTTCCCTTGGTTTCAGGCAGGTGCTGAGCACGCAGAGCCGTGTAAGGCCAGCGCTCGTGGGTGTGGAGTGAGGCTGGAAAGCAGCAGAGGAGCGAGCACATCGCATCAGGGGGTTCTGCTCTTCTTGTTGTTGCTGCTGTTAATGACTCCACTGAAATTAAACCTCTGCCAGAGGAATCAGGCTTTCTCATGGGTTTCTGCAGCCAGGCCGGCTTGGAAAGGGCGATAGCACCACATCAGTATTTCTGGCAGGATTCAGCTGGGACCAGATCAGCTGGAAATTATTTTCCTTTTTTTTTTTAATAGAATACATAAATATATTCCTGTAGAAAAAGCCTAGATAAGTAAGAAATGAAGATTAGAAGCAGAGATTGTGACAAATAGCAGTAGAGATTTAATTTAATCCCCCTCCCAGCACGCTATTGCTGAGCTTGGTGATGTTACACACCCTGGACCCACCTTGCTCCTTGGCTGCTCATGGAGGATTTAATTGCCATAATGGACTTGATCTGCTTTTAAAGTATGGGGTTATTTTAGTTTCTGACATGTAACCTGCTGAGGTTTGAAGCTACAGGGTATTATAGATGGTCTGTCACTTGCCATAGCGTTTTAAGTGATATTCCTGCTTTTCTTGACCCAAAGCTGCTATTTACTGGCTTTACTCTTTAATGCTGATGAGTTTGTTTTTTCTTTCCAGATTTATTATTTGCACACTTAGTTTTATTTGATAATCACTGAAAGACTTAATTTTTCCCCTAGTCTTGGGGTTTTCCTTCTTGTTTCTCTATTAATTCAATTTCACCATTTTTCTGTCTTTGCTCAGCAGGCACACTCGGGCACTTTAATTAGGTTAATGTCCTACTAATCTTACAAAACCCCACATTTTATTGAGATTTTTTTTTTTTATTTGTTTGCTTTATGACTTGTGGCCAGGCAGTTTCCTCACTGGGTGCTGGTATGAGGTTTATGTGTCGCCTCGGCAGCGACCTCGGATCACCTGTGGCCAAAGGGACAGGGCTGCAACAGCTCCCAGGCAAAGTCCTGCCTGCACCCCACTTGTCTGCACTTAGAGCAGTGCTGTAGTAGCTCTGTAGCAAGAGTTCCACATCCTTATTGTCAGTTAAAGACTTTTTATATATAGGGTTATTATATATATATTTTATATATGATATATCTTCTTATATATATTCTTATATATATAGGATTTCTTTTATATATACATTGTTTGTTTTATAGAGATGATTTCTTATATAAAAATATATATTTTATTATATATACATTTAAAAATAAGAAATATATAAGAACTTCATATACAGATGTCTCTCCCCTTACTAAACTAGCTTTTATTCTCAGTCCAGCCCTAAAACTTGAAACCAATCCCTAAATTTCAAGTGAATTTTTTTGAAGCATCACTAAGTCTTCTGCTGAAAGAATATCCATGAAAAGGTTGTTTTCCTTTTTTTTAAAAAACAAACAAATAAATAAATAATTCTTTTTAGGAAATATCTTGCAGCTGATCTGAGAAAGAGTGGTGCCCAAATGAATTATAAAGCCCAAAGTGAAATTTTACATCATCTACTTTGTTTCAGCACAAAAGCTCTGTGCCACTGGGGCTGGCAAGTGTTTTGCAGAGATAAATAGGTCCGAATGTGCAGTTTAAATACCTGGGTAAGAAATGACCAGTGGAGCTCTTGGTTGAAAAGAAGATTCACATCTCTTGTGTTAAATCTTCTTCTTGTCATGTTACTGGTTTATATGAGTCAAATGCAGTGGATTTTAATAAAGTTTAACTGGAATCGGATCCTGAAATCATCTTCCAGTCTCAGGTGGGGAGCTGGTCTAGAGAAGGGCAAGTGAAGATGTCATGGCTTGCCAAAGACCTTCTGTGTCCCCAGACGACAGGAGGCCACGTGGGGTGGCACAGGGGATGTGCTGGATCGTGTGCCAGTGGGTGTCCCAGGACCACACCCCTGGGGTCTGTACCATTCACAAATAAATGCTCCCAAGTCAGTGTGGAAGGAAAGGTCTTCCCCACACTGAAGTGCTGGGGTCTGAGCACTGAATTAAGGTTGACATGTGGGTGGTTCCCATGGTCCTTTAAAAGGAGGGGATGAGTTTGCCTTTTGGCTTTCCTCCAAAGCCTTGTAGGGAAAGCCCTTGGGTAAACAAGCCCCAGGTGCCCGGCATTGGGTCAATGAGTGCCAGGTGTCCTGCTGTGGGGATAAAAGCTGGGACCACTTGCAGGAAGGGTGGGGTGTCTGTCTGTGAGGTGGATGCACTTTGCAGAGTTTCCCTGTTGAGGAAGAACCTCCTGACTCTCCCTGCATCTGGACCCCAGTCAGGTTTGGTGCTTGTGAACGTGGGCTTTGTGGGGGAACAATATGTGGCTACTTCTGTCTTATATGATCAGCCTATTGACTTGGTTGTCTCCCATCTCTCCTATGGGAGACTTTCTGTCTTTGTTTACTCCACCTATTATTGGTTGTGCTGTGTTGTTCCTGGGGTTGATGTCTGTTGTGTGTGATCTGTTTGACTTGTCTGTACCCCCAGTGATCACCCATGTGCTGACTTTCTTATGTGCAATAGAATCTGGTTACTGGTTTGTTTTCCTGCTGGCTGTGTCCTTTGTGCTAGGTCTAGTGATTGGCAAAACACACACCAAAGCTGTATGGAGCATCCAGGAAATACTACCGTGAGTTTCAGCTGACATTAGATGAAAAAAGAAGACCGAGGGAAAAAAATAATTAGAAAAATCCCAGCTTTGGCCCTCTCGTAAGGAACAATTTGTCTGAGCTCATGTTGAATCTCTTCCCAGGATTTTCCAGCCTTTCTTTTTTCCCCCGTTGTGCGGGTTGCCAGGACAAACGTGTGGGACTGGGAGGCTCCTCCAGCCCGGTGGGGAGCAGCCCAGCAGCTTCAGGGCTGGGGCCAGATGGTGAGAGCCCATTCCTCCCCTTGGGGCCTGGCTTCCAGCAGGGCAAGGTGAATCACTTCCCAGAGGTGACTGAAAACAAATAGGGTGAGGTTTAGGTAATTTTAGAGCCAGCTTTTTAGCTGCTGTAGAAATTGTCTGAATACAGTGGTTTATTTGGTTGAACTTGATGATCTTAAGGGTCTTTTCCAACCTAAATGATTCTATGGGTTTAACTGCTTGCTTTGGGGTGTGCATCTCTGCATGGTCCCGAGGCGTCTCCCAGGGTGGTGGCACCATGCTCCCATCATCGGTCCCTGGGGATGTCCCAGTCATCCTTGGCAGTGGCTCCTGGGCTGATGCAGTGGGGCATCTCTGAACCGTTTACTCATAAAGAAAAGTTAGGTTTGAGATGGTTTATACCATCAAATGCTCTCAATATTCATCGAGATAAACTGCAGCAGTGGTTGTGATTCTGGTAGAGCCCCGTTAATCACCACGCTCTTTTTTCCACATGGGAGACAGAATGGTCAGGTCCTTTGTTCTGGTCCTTTGCACCCCAGCTCGGTGTCCTGGTGTGGGACAAGGGCCAGCCTCAGCTCAAAGGCTTTTTCACTTTGAAAGAATAGAAGGAAGGAAGAAAGCAGCAGAAAATATATTAAAATGAGAGATTTTTATATTAGTTATGTGATCCCCTGGGGGCAGCCATAAAATTATGTGGCTTTTTTCGTAGCCATTTACTATTCAATATAAAAAGGGTAGTTGCCATAACAACCACTGCATCATACGACATCTGATACCTTGGTGAAACAGGGAGTGCTCTTAAATCAACTCCCCAAATTTCATAGGAAAGTAAATACATTTTAACTGGTGATTTTGAGGCCAGTTTGCATTGTGACAAGCAACGTGGTACCGTTACCCCAGTGAGCTTCTGGCCTCTGCTCCTGGTCCTGCAGACTGGCAAATGTCTTCAGGCCCTGACACCGACGTTGCTCAGCAGCGTGCAGGATTAGATGCTGAAGGAGTGTGTTTTCCTAAGTGAAATTAAATGGAAGGAGCAAATGACACCACTTTTTTTTTTGACATTTGTTGCTGGCTGGGGAATGCCAAAAAAATAAAGAAGTTGAACTGCATTACAGCTTCAGTTCCAGCTGCCAACCGTGTGACCAGCACAAAGGAGGGAGATGGAGGGGTTAAAAAAAAAAAAAAAGGAGATGTTTGTGTAAGCTCATATTTGACTTTGGAGTTTGTCTCTCCTGCAATCTGGTCCGCATGTGTGGCGCTGAGGGGGTAGAAGTGACATCAGCTGTGGTGATCTGCTGTGGCTCTGCTCTGGCCAGCAGGAACGGACTTACACGGGGCGGGGGGTGCACGGGCAGCACGGTGACCACCTTGGGAGGCAGAGATGGGAGGTGTTTCTCAAGTACTAGAGGAGCTGTTTGGGTCTCATCCAGCTGATGCTCTTACAGAAGGTTGCTGTTACCCATGTGGGTATTTTTGTCATCCATTTATTGAAAATTTATTTATTTTCCAGGCAGAAAGAATGCTTTGAGGGGGGTGGCAGGAGGTGGCATCCCCATGGGGACCTGTGTTGACTTGTCAAACCAATATTCACTTCCTAAATCTGGGGTTGTCCATCTAATTGGAGGATTCTGGCTGGGATATCTATTTGGTTTACCTTTTTATTTTTTTTTTTTTTTTAAAATACAGGAAAAAAAAAAAAGTATTTATTAGCCTCCTAAGTACGCTGCCATTTCATGCCAGCTGAGCTGGTTCTTTCATAGGCAAACAGACCAGATCACCAAGCTGCAGAGAGGCTTTCAGTTCCTAAGCCACAATGTGCCTCAGTGCTGCTCAAGAAACACTGTTTTCCAGTTTCCTGTACTAATTTTGTATCCTTGTCCTTTATCACACTAAAATTCCCTTCTAACCAAGACACCAGCAATTATTTTCAGTGGCAAGACAATGCAAACACTGCTTCTTTCTCAGTAGCTAACCTACTTCAAACTATCTATATTTTGTACTGAAAACAATTTAAAAATGTGTGCAACAGTGTCTGACAGTGACTTAATCTCCCCGTGCTCTCACAATGAAAAAGTGCAGGAAAATATAAAAGTGACTGTTTTAGCATCATCTTTGAGGCTGAGAGCTCCTACATCACCTCCTGTCCTGCTCAGTGGTGCTGCTGAAGCCCTCCTGCCCAGCACCCACCAGCAGCAGCCATGCTCTGTCCCATCAATTAAAATACTTCTCATTTTTGACACAATTCTTGAAGTTAATCTTTCCACTGATGTTCGTCACTGAAGTGGAATTTACATTTGTTTTGTGTATTTTTAGCCAGTGACCAGTTTTCCACAGCAGCCTTGAAAACTATTTAGCCTGAATTGTTGGCATTTCACTTTGCACAGGCACAGGGGTTTGCAGTTAAGAGCTGGGAGGCTTTTTTTGAATGATTTGTGGGGTTTTTCACCAAGAAGCGTACGGAGGATGCGTGTGCAGACACAGCCTCTGTACGGGAGTTCCTGTTCTCAAGCCCGTGAGAAATCACCCGTGCAGCAAGCACAGGGAGGGAAACAGCACCATGACTTCCCATTTCCATCCCCAAACTGATGTGCTGACCACTCTGCCAAATAGCTGAAGGGATTTTTGTCTTCTGCTGTATTTTTATGGGGTTTTGCTTTGCTGGGAGCTGTTCCCCATCCACGTCCGTGGACTCTGACTCGATGAAGTTAACCTCGGGGCTCTGTGGTTCTCATGTCTATTAATCATGTTTTGTGCCCAGTGATGGCTCTTTGGCTTTGATCTGGCATGTCTCAAGGGGGTCTCCTTTCCCAATCCCTGACACAAAGAAATCTGGCACTTTCCAACAGGTACTTACACTGAGACACGTGGGCAAGTACTCTGGTACAAGGGACAGAAATGCTCAACCTTGTAACTGCAGTGGGCTAAATTAAACCATGTAGGGGACTTTTTTACCCGCTGCAAACATCCCACAGATACCAAACAGTCACAATGAACCTCCTGTGAACAACTGTAACCTTGAGCATTTGTCAAAAATCCTTTTCTGAATGTGTCTATCAGGCTCCAAAAAGGAATTTCTTGCGCATTTTGGAATTTTTTTGGACGCCTTGGGTTTAATGAGGTTATATAAAAAAAGAAAAATATTTTTAAGGGCATCATTATAGCCCAGTGGATACTCTTTGGAGGGGGAATGTAGAGCATTCATCCAGAGCATACCGAAACTTGGACTCCTAATTTTCCCTTTGGAAACCTCAGTTTAAGATTGTTTTCTTCATCCTGCTGTTGACTTGCTCTGACTCTGGGGACAAGTCACCCGTCCTTGCTAGACCTGGGCAGGCAGGGACAGGCAGTGAGGAGAGCTTAGCACACCCCAGCTTCTGCACCAGGCAGTCAGTATTTATCAGCTTGGTTCAACTCTTAATTATTGAAAATTAAAATGTGTATTCTTATGAAAATCTCGGCCCTCCGGCGTTGTTCATCTTGGCTTTGTTTTACAAGTGGCTGATACATGAAAGCAGGGAAAAGGCTCCAAACCCAAACCTGAGCCGACCCTCTCAGCTCTACACCCTGCACATCAACAGCCGCAAAGTGGTTAAGAGACTTGATGCAAAGCTGATAAAATGCCAAAAATTCCTCATTCTCTCTCTTGGGGAGCAGGGAGGGTTGTCTGGAAAATGTCAACAATAAAAATTGCATTTAAGTGGTATATAATGCAGCCAGCTACTGTGGGCAGAGTTACGTGCAGCCAGACGAAGGGGTTTAAAGAGCTCAAACTCCCTACGCTACCTCCCATCCCAGCCGGAGCGCCCAGAGCAGCGCCGCCGCCGCGAGCTCTCCTCAGCACAGACGGGCCTGAAATGGAAAGGGTTCCTGAGCACAAACACTGATCATGGAGCAAATGTCTTTTGTTTCTTGATAATTCTCATTTTAAATTGGCTAAATCCACAATTAGTGTAAACTGATGCTGCTCTGCTGCGTTGTGTACATCCATCCATCATTTACCTACCACCAGCTGAGGACACCACCCATTGCGTTCTTCGCTCCTTGGCCTGTGTCCATTGGGGATGGATGTGTCCTTGCTAGCTGCTTTGGGCACCTCAGGAAGGAGGGGGTGCCAGCCTGACTGGAGACCCCCCCTCTCCTCTAGAACCAGCCAGGCTCGGGGAGGACAGACTCAATTAGGCGATTTGGGAGAGGGAAGAAGAGATTGAGGAGGGTTAGGTCAAGAAAACAAGAAGAGAGCAGTATTTCTTCTTTGCCCAGAAAAAAAGGAATAAATGCTTTTCTTAAACCCATTCAATTTCTTAAAATAAATTCCTTTTCTTAAAACCATTTTCTTCTGCAGCATCTGGGCACATCCCTTCTTTGTGGAAGAACAATGCTGTGGGGCCGGGACGAGCAGCACGGACCAGCTGCTCCCTGCTTGGGCAGCCCCCCCAGCCCCCGATGCTCCATCAGAGGAGCCCTGCGCTGGGCTGAGCCTGGGCTGTGCAGTGCCCCCACACCTCAGCTGTAAAACTGCTTGGCTGGCTCCTGCCTCTCGCTCGCAGAGACTGGAGAAGAGGGCAGAAGCTGGGGGGTGGCTGTGAGAGGTGTCCAGGCTCAGCCACCCGTGCAGAGCTGCTCCACAAACAGGAGGGAAAAAAAAGTCTTCTATTTTGTAGTTTTCTTTTACCAGCAGATAAAAGAATATTGGCTTGCTTTTTCTCCCCCCCCGCCCCGTGGTTTGTGTGACTTTTTTTTGCCTCTGCTAAACTGTGTATTTTTCAGCTCAGTAAAGTATTTATTAGGAATCTTTATGGACCAGTCTGCTGGTGAATTATATATATTGTACAGCTTCAGCATGAGCTGGGAAAAAAATTTATGACTTTTTTTCCACCCAGACTGACTCTATCCAATAGCAGTAAGAAAATGAGGGCTGACCAGGAAAGCTTTAAGCTCAGTTCTGCGTGCCAGAGCAGCAGAGACCTTTTCTGTCTTGGTTCACGTGCATTTATATATTGTAATTTTCCTCTCTAATTTGAAAAGAAAGCTAAAGCTGAGCCGTAGTGGGCTTTTATGTCCTGCTAGTAAAGTCTGATGAATAGCTGTGGCTCATCTTTTTTTTTTTTTTTTTTTTTTTTTTTAAAAATGGGATTTCTCACTTTAGCATCAATTGTTTTTCAGATCATTCTTAATTCAATGCATAAATACCAGCCACGACTGCATATTGTGAAGGCAGATGAGAACAACGCTTTCGGGTCGAAGAACACAGCCTTCTGCACCCACGTTTTTCCAGAGACCTCCTTTATATCAGTGACTTCCTACCAGAATCACAAGGTAAGCTGCTTTCCTGGCTAAAGGTGCTTCATTTCTGCTCGTGGACTCTTGCAACTCTCAGCTTTCTGCTGCAAAATGATCTTCCAAGTTGCAGCGGCGCAGCGATGTGGCTGTGGTGCTGTGCTTTGAGCAGGGTCTGTTTGCTCAGAGGGAGAGGGAGAGTCTGTTATGCTCCTGTTGTGCAACAGAAAACGCCTGCTTTTAAAAGTCAAGTTTCCATCCCAGCCTTACGAGCATGAAGCAAGAGTGATGAGCCAGAGGATGCAGCTAAGGAGCAGCGCGAGCATCGTTGGGTAACAATATCTTGGCAAGCCCTGTGAGTCCGGACGTGCTAATGAATCGGCGCGCTAAGATGGCATTCAAAACAGCAAGCAGGTCTAATAATGACTAGTAAAGCTTGCCCATAAATCTACACTGAAAAGTAATTACAGTATGGGCATTTAGTGAGACATAGGAGGAATGTAATCATAAAAAGCCAGCTAAGAGCTGGCTCTGTGGTCAGCACATGAAGGCAGGAGGGGGTTTGGGTTTGGTTTGGGGGGAATATAAAGCACAGAGTGCTCAGTTCTGTGTGTTGGGTGTGTGTCACAGACACCCGTGTATTGCAGGGTTCTGCTGCTCTTCTCTTTGAGTGTGTTGGTAGTGGGCAGCATTCTGTCGGAGGATTTTACAGACCCAGATCAGCAGCAGATGGACAGCAATGTGACGGTTAATCCTCATCTCCCTGTGACAGCGGGTGCACTGTCAGCACGCAGGGAGAGGAGAGGATGCCAGGCAGGGGATGGCACAGCTCTGTTTCCAATCCTGCTACTGATTTCCCTGCCTTTGCCCAAGCTCCTGCTCCTCCGCAGTTTTCCTAACGGTGAAGTCCGACTGCAGGGTTGTATGAGGATTAATTGGAGTTTTTAAAGTACATTGGGATTTATAAATAAAGGTACAGAGTGAAGTAGCACCACTGGAGCCCTCCTGTCACCCTGAATGTGACATCTGCCATGTGTTACTGTGTCAGCTCCTTTTCTACACATTCATAAGAAAATACTGCAGGAACAGGAACATATGTGAAATTCTTCCTCCCCAATAATCTGACCAGAGCTTTTCCTCCCGAGCAGGATGCCCTTTGATGCTTGAAGCATAGAGTCCTTGCAAGATTTTGCAATTAGTGAGCCAGTTAAAAGACTCAGAGCAGAAACGTGGATGTGTGTGTTATGGTAAGACAGGGAAAAAAAAAAAAAAGGAAAAGTCCCTATTTGGACACTGAAGTGAATCCTGTTTGAAAAGTTGTAGCTGTTGGTGTAAAATGACCAGTTGCCCAAACATGGTTAACCAAAAAGGCTCAAAAGAGGTTCTTTAATACCTACTTAAAATGTCAATAGTGCCTTTTATCCCTAAGGTTCCCAAAGTGCTGCATAAACTTAATACTCCCGCTGTCATTGCCATACAACCACTGCTGGGTGGCAGCACAGGGTGGACCTGGCAGGTTTAGGGAAAAATGCCCCAAATAAGCCCTAATTCTTCTGCAAAGCTCCTGCGAGGAGCCACCACGGTGCTGCCCAGCTCCTGCTCTGCAGGCTGGAGGAGCTGGATGCTGGTGGAGGGAGCACGGGGGTCTGCAGCAGAGGAATGGGAGGCAGAAGGTCTTGCCACGACCTCACTGTGGTCTCGAGCAAATGGCAACCTCAGAGAAATAGCCAAATGGTTTTACTTACTTGAGCTATGAGTCTTTTCACAGAGGGAAAATGACCGAGTGAGGAATGTAAAGAGGAACAAAATTGTTATGGAAATGAGGGAGAGCCATGCCATGAGGAATAGGGGTCTCTAACACGGAGACATGGGAAAGCTTTTAAATCAGACAAATGTATTCTTGCTCATAAGAGAGCCCAGAATAAGACCACAGGACCCAGACTTAAGGAAAGTTGCATTCCTGTCCTCACCCATAATCAGCAATTTTTGCCAGCTTTAAAAGCTGCTTCTGCAAGAGGTAGCACAGTTCAGAAATGCCATCTCTGCCACCACATCTTTAGATGGGTGAAACTCTGGTGGACTCTGGGTTTTTGAGGTGTCCCATAGGACAGGGCACCCAGCGACCTACAGCCTCAGATCTGCTGCTGCACTTGACCTGGTTTCAAGCACTTTATACTTGGTTTCATTCTTTTAAAGATAACCCAGCTGAAAATTGAAAACAACCCCTTTGCCAAGGGATTCAGGGGGAGCGACGACAGCGACCTGCGCGTGGCACGGCTGCAAAGGTACGGCCCGAGGAGGGATGGTGGCAAGGAGATGACTGTGGCAAAAGGTGTTGAAGTCATTGGATGGAAATGCTCTAGGGAAGCCAAACTAATATTTCATCTCTCTGTTAACGCTGATTGCTGTCTAACTGGTATTCATTTTTCTCACCTCTTTTAGCAAAGAATATCCAGTCATTTCCAAAAGCATCATGAGGCAGAGGTTGGTGTCCAGTCACGGCCAGCTTTCAACAAAGCCAGATGTTAACCCACTTCATGGGAATCACCAGACCCTTCAACATTATCAGTATGAAAACGGTGCTCACATGCAATTTGCAGCTTCAGATACTCAAGATCTGCCACTCAACACCTTCACAGCACAGAGAGATTCAGGACTCTTCTATCATTGCCTAAAAAGAAGAGGTAACTCGAGTTTACAGCTAGAAAAATATTATGGCATACAACCTTAAGAGCATGAGTGCTGAAAGCTTACTTCTCATTCCAGTCTCCTAGGCCTTCATCTTCAAAGATACTGATGTGATCAAAGTGTTTTGGAGGGTCAGGGCCCAAGAGCTGGGGGTTTTTGGGCAGTTATTAGTGGTTTTGTCCCATAGAAAGCAATTTCAAACTCTGAGTCAGGGTGAAAAAAAAATCAGAACATAAAACTCACATGGCATGAAGCTGTGCTGGGAAATTATCCATTGTTGGAATCAGCTGAATTAACAATTGTTTGGAGGAGGTTTTATCTATCCCGAGATGTTCTGACACTGCCACTGGCATTAATGAAATTATACACGTTCAGCACTTTTCCAGGACAAAGCCATGCAATTTTCTTGATCTCTGCAGATTAGTGGGTCTGTGGTAGCAGTGTGTAAGCATCCTGGTCTTCTTATCCACTAGTTCTCAAGTTCAAGTGAGCTGTAACTACATTCTCTTCCTTTTAGTCCAGCATCAGATGAGATCATGGCATGCTTTAAGTGAAAAGAAAAAATTTTGCACAGAAGAAAAAAAAAAAAATTCCTTCTATTTGCATGTCTCATTTGGCTGCTAATTTATTTAAGCTGTGAGATTCTTCTGATCATGGGCAAATGAAGAATCTAACAGCACCAGTAATGAGGACTGCAAGGCAAATGTGTAACTGTAGCAGATGTTTAATCTGCAGATGGGTTCACTAATTCATCCAGAAAATATTCCTAACAACTAACAGAAAGCTGCTGGTAAGCACTGCCATGGTGATGGTGTTCTGTAGGAGAGGGGGTATGGTGTGAAGCTGAGGGAGGGACTGCTGCCCGGGAAAGGGCTCCATTATCTGGGGAGATTTCTGCAGCTTTTGCCACGAATCTCTGGGAAATGTACACTCCTTTTTGTAACGACAGGAAGGCAGGCTGTGATAAGAGCCTCTAAGAGACTTCTTGAATTTGTCAGGAGTAACACTGGGAGAGCACGAGGGGCCTCTGTTATCTGGATGGACGCAGAGTAATCTCTGATGTGAGAATAAGAGCCCCAGTTGGTCACTTAACCTGATCAATGTCACCAGAAGGCTTTGAGGCGAGGGGATTAGCCTGACATTTGCAGCACAATGTCTTTTTGATGTTGTACATTGTCTTTCCAAACTAAAAGGGTTTCACTGGATTAATCTGAAAAAGAGCACCAGTTGTTGAGGGAAACAATCACAGATTGCATGCTGGGCTTCTAAGGGGACTCCATAACACCAGCCCGGGCTCTGCCCAGCCTGAGAGCTGCTCCTGAACATGGTTTTGTTTGTTGTTTGCAGAAACTGCTCGGCACCTGGACCTGCCCTGCAAACGCTCCTACCTGGAAGCCTCCTCTTCTGTAGGAGACGATCACTATTTCCGTTCCCCGCCGCCGTACGATCAGCAGATGCTGAGCCCTTCCTACTGCAGCGAGGTGGCTCCGAGGGAAGCGTGCATGTACTCTAGTTCTGGGGCTGAAATCGCTGGTGTCTCAGCGGTGGATGATTTGCCACCTCCGCCTCCCCCCTTGAGCTGCAACATGTGGACTTCTGTCGCACCTTACACCAGCTACAGTGTTCAGACAATGGAAACTGTCCCTTACCAGCCTTTCCCTCCTCATTTTACTGCCACCACCATGATGCCACGGCTCCCGGCCATCACGGGGCAAGGCTCGCAGCCACCAGGCAACAGCCACTTCAGTGTCTACAACCAGCTGTCCCAGTCTCAGGTTCGGGAGCGCGTTCCTTCTTCATCTTTCCCAAGGGAAAGGATGCACCCATCTGTATGCGAGAGAAAACCCCCCTCTCCGCACCTAAACGCGGCGAACGAATTCCTGTACTCCCAAAGCTTTTCCTTGTCGAGGGAGTCGTCGCTGCAGTATCATTCAGGGATGGGGACTGTGGAGAACTGGACTGATGGATGACTCTGACAGCCGAGCGATGCCACAGCCAGCGGTACTGCTCCAGGACAGTGTTCAGTCAGTGTTGATACCTGTGGGTAACTTGCACTTCGGGGAGACAAATGTGCATTTCCAGAGGGTTTTGTGTGGGTGAAGAGCTTGTATCTTCAGACACACAGAATGACACCTCCTGTCTCGGTGGGCTGGATTCATCAGTCTCCTACTGACTCCCAGATAAATTCATTCTCATGTCTTCATTACTGATCCAGTAGAAACCATCTTTGTCACTAACAAGTGAAGTCGCTAGTCATTTTCTTTTGCTTGTAGTGTTAAACATCCATGAGCAAATGTTGTCTATTTGGGAAAAATACAAGCTTTACTTTTACAGTACTCGGCTCATGAAGTCACAGCATCCCAAAACGCAAAGGAAAATGCGATCTGTTCAGTTGCATAGGTCAAGGACTGCTGTGGCAGCACTTCTTTAGCTCTTTTTATCTGTAGAAGCTCCTTCTTCCTCTGGAAGTGACGGAGCCATAGGAGCACAGGGGCCAGTTAGGAGGCTCAGCAGTGGGGTCAGGGAGCTGGTGCAGCGCAGGGTTCGTGCCATGGCGCGGAGAGGAGAAGGCACCGATGCACAAATGTCTCTTCTTCCCCCCACAAACCCATCGTTCGTGGCCGTGGGAAACCAAGAAGTGAAGTGTTATGCCCGAGGCCAAACAGCAAATGAATTGCAGTGTTAGGAACAGACCCAGTGTCTTCAGACTCCCATCCGTTGATTGAATCACACTTGCTTATTGCAATATATTTATGAAGTTTAAGCTTAAAAGTCGCTAATACTTTCCAGAAACGTTTTCTGTATTTGCTGGTCCTTGATTTCTTTCGTATTCAGCTGAAACGTGCCTTTTGTGCTATGTTGTTCTTTTTCTTTTGCAGCTAACTTGGAAAGAATTGTTTTCATAAAGGATAAAGGAGGCATAGAGGAATATTTTCTTAATTGTGGGGTGGGAAGTTCCCATTACCTGTCAGGCTTTACCATGTACAAATATTTGTAGAACAGGTAAAAATCTGTAACCAGTGTATACATTGCTACTATTGTTTACTGTGGAAGTATCTTGAACTGACTCCTTCAGCGCTGGCTTTGCCCTCCAGTGTCCCTGTGAGAGGGATCACTCGGCGACAGCCACGGCGTGAAACGGCCTCACGTGGGAAAGCAAGCTGTGCTCTTTCTGGAACGAAACTCCCACTGCCTTCACCTGAAAAGCTCCTGAGCAGGGATGTGTCCTCCTCCAGTCTGCAGTGTGTCCATCCTGCAGAGCTCCAGGAGATGCTGTCTCAAGGGATGGCAGCGCAGAGGTGATGCTGGGAGTTTGGTTCCACTAAAGAGCGCAATATTTAAGCTCTGGTCATACATGTGGAGGGGTTTCCCCCTCCTCTGCTTCCCAAATGGGCAAAGAAAGTAGCTGAAATACCAGTGTGGAAGTCGGGAGGTGCTTCTGTGTTTTGATGAATCCATTCCAATGAAGAGAGGCGGACGGATGAGGGCGGCTGCTTGCAGGGTGACAACCCTAAGGCCACCACGGTGGAGGTCATGTTTCAACCAGGACAATCTCGTACACCCATTCAGCAGACCATGTGTGGGACTGGTGTGGATTTTGTAATCACATTTTGGAAATCACTACAATTTTTGCATGCTGAATAGCTATTTATATACATATATATTTTATATATATATAAAAAATATATATATATCACAAATGCAGGCCACGTGTCCGATTCAGCTTTGCTTTTTACAAATGAAATACTTAATAAAAATGAATGTTGCAAGGGGTTTTTTTTGGAAAGACATCTATTTAAGATTTTTTTTATTACACACCTTTGATGTAAAAACTAAGAATTGGTTAGATAAAAAAACATATATACTACAGATAAATCTTTATTAGAAACCACATTAGATACAGGTGGTGTGGAATTTTTAAATGTTTGTTACATAGCATGGACATTTTATTTTACATATCAGAACATAAAGTCATTTTACTACTACATGCTGTCTCTGGGTGCATTTCAATAATTATAAAAATGTTCTGTGGTGAATTACTGGATGCCTCATCTCTCTTCTGTCTCCTATGGTCTGATTATACCAATCTCACACCTTCCCAAGATGCACACTTGACTCTCTTTTTACCTTCTCATAGCTACACCATCAAACTTCAACTGCCCACTGCAAGACTAAGTAGTTTTGGTTGGTTTGTGGTATTTGTGTTTCCTTTTTTTAATGGACACGTGAATTGATCTGAAAACACCAAGCACCACTACGCTAAGTAAAAAGCAGCCACCAGCCTGATGACAAGAGCACCAAAACAATGTTCTCATACTCACTTGCAGATCACTTACAATGACAATAGTGAAGAATTAAAGGTTGGAGGTGGGGGGAGAGGTCTGAGGGTGTCACTAAAGCCATTATTTGGAATACTCAGTTCATTTCTCAAAGTGACACTGAATCAACACTAAACGAGACAAATGCTGCCACTCTAACCTGAAAATTAATGGGGTCAGCAGCCCAGAGTCCAAGTGACCAGCTAGACTGGATCTTTTGCCTGTTTTACAAATATGATTAACAGAATAGCAGTGTCATTTTAAATAAATAATCATTGCTTCTATTTTTAACCATCTTTCATATACTTTCTGCTCATCAATGCAATATTTATTGATCCAAGGCTTTCTAAAAAGTAACTAACTCCTATAAGAACTGTTCCAGTAGCTTTCAGTTAATGCAGGGGATGTAGAGGAGACTTGAACACATAATTAATTAATCCAAGTTTTACCTTGTGAGTGCACAGCAGGCACTGCTGTCAGCCTTTGTAAAGGGCACAGCCAAGGCTCGGACTCAAACCACCCACTGGAGCTGAGCAAGAGCCCTGTGAAACCCTGTGGCAAATAAGTTTTTAGTTATAAAAATAGGACATGATATGTGTGAGTTCAGGACCCGACTGTAAAAGGCTGAGTTAGCACATAAATGTGCAAAATTTTGGATATATGCTAATCTGGTCATCTGGGCTCCTTTTATAGTCAATGGAGAGAGATCAGACGTTTAGATTAAAATGGGATGAATCATTCTCTAGTGATGATCATTTTCCACTTGGAGAGGAATCCAGCTCAGCCACCTCGACTAGATTTCCCATTTCTAAATGGCCAAAGTTGAGTTAGTGGGATCCCCCTTCTACGTGACATTGATACAAGCATTTAGATAGCATCAAATAGAGGTCAGCTTACAAATCACATCCAGCCTGAGCACAGATCCATACCTGGCACATCCCCAAAGCATGTTCTGCTTCTATTAATTTATGGAATGGAAATGTGATTGTTATTTTTTGGTTTGGCTGGTGGTTTTTTTTTTTTTCATTGCAAAATTTCTAACCTGTTTCTGTGTTGAATCCCAAGAGTGAACTCATGGGCAAGGCGGGCACACAGGTTCCATTTCTTCTGCCTTTCACATCTGGGTAGGTCTGGCAGTTGCTGACTCCCTGTCAAGCACCCAGCTGGCAGCATCGCTCCCAGTGACGCCTGCCAGGCAGCTGTGGGCATTCACAAACAGAGAGCACAGCAACATGTGAGCATCCTTCAGGATTTAGGCTATTTGTTTTTCAAATCAGAAACACTAAACTGTGGACATCATTAAAGAAAATCCCAACAACCTGCACAGCATTAAAATAGATCAAGTGTGCTTACTGTGTCTAAGTTTGATTTACTACAGTTTAAACAGCTTTTACTTCTCAGGAATGTGGAGAACTTCACGTGTGTGGAGGCTTTTTCAGCTCCAGCTCTGGTTAGATGGCTTGTTGATCATAGCAGGGAATGGCAAGCCAAGTGCAGAAAAACTAGGTCCATTTCAAATCAGATTAAGGCAAAAATTAGCAAGCGAGGAAAACGTAGACGCACATGAGGTCTGTTTTCCATTGATGCATTCTAATCTGTACTAAAAGGCTGTGTGACTTTTTAATTCTGTTTTTCTTTAAGGTAGATGTCCAAATTTAACATTGGCACAAGCAAGCTTAGTTCCACTAAGTCCAACAGCACTTATGCCAGCACTGAGTTTGGACTTCACTCTAAATAGAACAAATATTTGTAGCAGCTAGTTGAGTATGTGAGTAATACGAATATTTGCCAAAATTTAAACAAGATAAACTTAAGTCATGCCAAAAGCCCCACCATTCAATTTGGTATCATTGGCAGCTCACAGGCTCAAGAGAGGCCTAAGTCTGGAAGAGCTGGGGCGTTTTTGGCAAACATTTTTTTTTTTTTCTTTTTTTTCCCTTGCTCTCCCTCCACATTTTGGAAAATTTGTGCCTCTCTGTATTAATTTATGATGTCATTAAATAATTCTTTTTGCAGCTTGTATAGAAAGAATGTTTCTTTTGAAGATGAGAACTCCCTTGAGGATAGTTATAGTGAAAAATTCCAGCAGGAGGAAAAAAAACCCTCCTCCCTCCTTGGCCACTCATGTTTCTGCAGTAGTGTTTGAACAGCAAAAAATTTACAGTATTTTAATTGAAGGACCTGCTCTAAGGAGGTGCCATACACTTGACTGTGACAAGAGGCAGCCTAAATTCAATGTGATTTGAGGGGTTTTATCGGTGTGATAGTAGGCTGGAGGAGAAATCATGAGGCCATGACTTGCTGGTGGAGAGAATAAGGTTTTGAACTGATTTCCTCTCCACAAAGTTCAGGATCAATATTAAAAATGAAAGAGAAGGGAATATTGGGAACGGTACAACAAAAGCAAAGAGCCTTGTCCAACATGGACTATATTTTAATGTAAAAACACTGTCACGAGAGAAACTGCCCCTTGGGCTCTGCCTATAAAACAGTCACTGTAGGCATTGGCTTCAGATGGCAGCTTCATGCTTGGATTCCCAGCCCCTCCTCGCCCCGCGCTGTGCGGTATAGACCAGCCTGTGTTGTAGTTGAACCAAAGTGAAGTTTAAAATTGAACTTGGCTGCCCAAACCCGTTGAGAAACTCCTTGAGTAACGGCAAGGGAAGTTAATACCCTTGGAGCTTCGTGCTATGGTGCTGGGTGGTTACGGCTGCCCAGCAAACCCATGTACCTGCCCTCTATCAGAAGGACCACTATTCCCATCACCTGTCTGACTGGTTTTGAGACTGACTTCTCAAATGTCACGGTGGATTTATGCAGGGTGTGGAGCAAGGCATCTCCGGGCTGAAAACTGCACTTCTGAGCCTGAGTCCACCTTTGAACCAGGTCCTGAGAGAAGGAAATAAAAAGTATATTAGTCCCAAGTGCTGATAACGCCGGGTCAATTAAAATAAGGATAATTCTATAATTAGAAACTTGTTTAACAAAAGAAAAACAAAACTCAGTGGAATGAAAACAGGACAAATAGCTACAACAGGTCAAAAGGCTCCTGTTCCACAGAAAAATACTGATGGGTAAGAGGTTCGAATGAGTATTCTGCTAACGCCAACATCTTTATTTTTTTTTTGTTGCCTTTTTTCTTAGTTTTGAGCAAATACTAATTTTTGTCTTTCAGCCATACATTGTTACGGTTTTTATTAATATTTTCCCTGGCATTGTATTTACAAACTGGAGGAAGTTGGGGTTTTTTTGTAAAAAAAGATAACTGTGCGGAACGTCAGCACTGTCTGCTTGGGCACTGATGATTTTAGTAATTCTGAAAGACAAACTTTGACAAATGGAGTTTCTAGCTGGGAGGTTTACACTGACTGCCCAAAACTGGGCCAAATTTGTGTACTAAGCCTTAGACACTGCCAGCAGGAATGGATGCATCCTTTAACAAGTATTTACTAGAGAACAACATGTGCAGGGAACAATATGTGCAAAACTACTCTTTCTCCTTAACAGCCTCTGGCTTACGTAAGGCAGACAACAATGCCTGCTGCAGTTCAGCGTTCAGCAGAGATGAAAAAGAATATTTTCATTTTTTTTGTGCCAAAAATCATAAGGCTCTGTCTTATTTCTGTTGAAGTCAATAGAAAAACTTTTATAGACTTCAGTACAGCAAGACCTCTTGTCTTCCTTTCAAGAAGCTCAGCCTGCAGCCCTGGCTGTGCAGTGTACAGTTAAGGTATGAGGCTGAGAGTGTTTGAGTTTGATGGATGACACAGCCACACTCTGCAAATCATGTTTTACTTTACTGAATCTGAGCAGCTACTGAAAGAATAGTAAAATTTTGAATCTAATGCATTGTATTGTATTTAATATCACTTGTGAATCTAATACACAAATGGATAGCTCAAAATATAAGAAGACTCAAACCATTGATTATCCCCACTAAATCCAAGCACTCATTTTAGCCTGAAACTTCAGAGCAGGTTGCCCTGGACATAAGGAATCAATCATGAGACATCCTGGAAAGGTGATGAACTTGCTTTGTGCATCAGAAGTAATATGAAACAGTCAGCATGCAACAGATACCTAGACTGAAAGCAAAGGTGACAGCTACTGAGCAATTATGTGCAGGACAAAAGTGGAAGTAAGAATAGGTAATCAACTCAATTGAAAGTGAAAAATAAAAGTAGCCACTATGTCCTGCCTGATTAGACATTTTGGGGTAAGGATTTGGTCTAACACTTGCAAGAACACCAAAGGTGACCAAGAGGAGAAACCTACCCAAGATTTTAGCCATATAAAAATTCTGTTTCAAATGAATCTGCGTTCTTCCTTCCCATCCTTCTTAACACACAACCAGTTCAAAGCTTAGATAGCTCCCCCCCTCCCTCACCCTTCCCCTCCCAACATTTATCATTATGAAGGCAAGTAGACAGGTTAGAGGCAGGAAAAACTTCCACTGGGATTTCTGTCCAGTATCAGGGAGAACGACTAGATTTACGTGTGGTGTTAGAACCGAGCACATGCCTGTTACATCAGCGTGTGGATGACCCACATTTCTTCATCAGTAACATGGAAGGGGAAAGGGGCTTTAACTCTTTGTATAAGCATTGCCCAAGCACTTCAAGATGGAAAGGTGTCTATGTGAGTTGGCTGGAGGGGTGTGCTTGAAAAAGGAAGAGGGCAAATCACATACTTCAACATATAGAGGATATTTAGAGTGAGGCACGTGAGGGTTTGAATACTGATGTCTTGGTGGATCCATTGACCATCCTCCCTGGTGTGATACAGGAACTCGGGAGGAGCAGAGACATTAAATCAAGAACCTAGAATCAGAAATACCCTGGAGCTCTGAGAACCCAGGGAAAACAGGGACTGATCCTGCACGTCCCATGCCAGGGCATGTCCTGCTAAAGCATGTTCACAGTGTGACTGAATGTGCTGCCCCTAGCTGCACCGGGTGTTTTAATGTCTAGTGCAGACACAGCTCACTCTCCTCCTAAAAAATTCTGAGTTAAAGATGCAAAGAAGCCACTACTATGTCCTCATTTAAACCAGCTACTAAAGCAAATCAGCACATGTGAAGCTAAAAATCTGTAATTCCTCTTAGCTGTGGTTTCAAAGAAGGAAACAGCTTCAGCTGCAGACTAAGAACTCCTGTGAAATTCAGGATTTACAAATGCTAACAGACTCAGCAATGATTCAGCCTACAGCCATTAGTGAACCACTTCAATTTTGGTTTGCTTCTCTCATGCATAACATGAAAATTCACTCACCTCTAAGAAGTAGTTAGTTAGGTTGTTTGAAAATCAATTGTCATCCTTTAAACAGCAATAGAAAGGGAAGTCAGTAGCCAGGAACTAAATAGAAGAAAAATATGAACCATAAAACTAAAAAGAGAAAGAAAGAAAATAAATAAATAAAAAACTTCTTGCCAAAGAGCAAAAGCAACTGACACCATGCAGAAGATCTGACTGCCATGGGGGAACATGTGCACTTGTGTGTGCAAGAGGCCTGAGTGCAGTTACACGCAGTGCATGAGGTGAGGTTCCCAGTTCACTCTAACTGAGATTTGCAAAGTCTGGCAGTACTGGACGGGTCTGTGGATCGTGTACCCTGAGATACCACATAGTGTGGAGTCAGCAGCTTTGGTGTTAGGCAGAGAGGTATAGGTTGCTCTCCAAGTTTACTTGTTTTAACCACTTCTGTTCTTGCAATATGTAAAGAACTATGGAACTTTTCATAGTTTGAAAAATAGGTCTATGAAAATGTGCAAAAAAGGAGAATAGTAACTTTTATCCTATTTAAGACAGACTAAACATCCCTTTCCTTCTGGGATCTCTTATTACTTCTTCGGTTAAGTTTCAATTTTACAGGTATATGGGCCAGTCCTATCATCACATCAATGCTAATAAAAAAAATTCCTATTAATTTCAAAATGACAGGATATTCTCCTACCACATAAACTGTCTGACCCTTTCCTGACAGGCTAATGTAGTAATATTCCTTACTTGGCTCCAACACTGCTCAGATGTTTCCTTGGAAATATTTTGTTCCTTTCTGTTGTTTCTTACTGCAGATTGTGATCCTTTGTGTGGCAATGGTTCCTTGAATTGGTTTTCCACAGCTTAGCTTCTTTTGTGTCCTTCCCAGTTTTCCTTTCCGTAGATACTGGAGTGCACCATGTCAGTGAATCATGCTTTCTTCTCATAAAATATTATCCGAGTTCAATGCCCAAGGCCAGATTTCTATAAAAGAGATTCAGAATAAGCAATAAGTACAGCAAAAATGACTTTTTTGTTGTTCTGTGGGTTTTGTTCCTCTCATTTTTTGGGGAGGCCAGAGACTCCTTAGAAGACCAGTAGCATTAGAGGAACTGAGCAACTCATTACATCTGTAATATTTTATACCTTTAGTCTCATTTAAGAGCTCCCTTTTCTGCTGGAGTCCATTAGCCAAGTAGGCTGGGTATTGTTGGCTGCCTTATGCTCCTGGGCAGGGCCATCAAGGGCTGGTTCAGTTCTTGGGTCAATAAAATATCTGTCCTCTTATTACTCTGACCTTTCCCACCCTTGGTTCCTAAAGCATACTGACAGGTAGCCCAGCAGCAGCTGCAAAGGGTCAGAGCAGAGGGGAAGGAGCAGGGGCCCCCTGGGGTAAAAGACTTTTCCTGAGCCCTCCAGACTTGAGGGAAATCACTCTCATTGTTCCTGCCACCGTCCCACCTCCTCTCTCGGCAAGAAGGTGACCCAGCGCCCAGTAAAGTGTCGAACCAAATATTTGGGACAATTCCACCACAGAGCAAAGCTGATCCAGGCTTCCTGGCAGCACGCATGGAGAGCTTGGAATTAGGGATATGGTTACTGGCTATGAATAGCCATTAACCAAATAGCTTCAGCAGAAGGATAAAAGTCAGTGGACAGTACAGAGAGGCTTCAGCTTATAAAAGTCACTATAAGTTAACAGCAGCAATACGAAGAAGAGTTGCTGTGCATGGCCCACCATGCCAGCGAGCCAAACAGAAGTGATTTGTTCTGGTGTGGCACAGATGACTTGGCTGGCTGTGCATGAGCTTTGGATATCCTACTGCCTCAACAGGCAAGGTCTTCAGATCTTCAGGGCATCAACAATGTCTTTCACGTGTTAGTACAACACCTCACACAGGGGAATTACCAGTATAAAGTGATAATAATGGCTGTCCACACATTTCATTTAGTAGGGTACATTCCTTTTTATAATATTACTGAAAATTACTGAACTATAAATGAAATAAAAACTGTTCTTTTACTTACTGGTAATAACAGTCAGTCATATTGTCCTTGATAGTCACATATAAAAACATTCAAGGAATATTTTAAAATGGCTGGCTCTGTGATAAAATACTACACTTTAAATGAGACTTCTGGAGATGTTACCTAAATTAGTCTTGTTCAAATGCCTTTGTGCTATTCAATCATAATAATAAAAGTTAGAGGGCTTTTGCCTTTCCATCAGAAACTGGTCTTATATGTTTTGCTAGTCCCACTCTATACTGGCAACGCGGTGTATAATTTCATAGACACAAAGACACTTCACTACCATAGCTCTCATTATTAAACAATATATTTTAATTGTCACCACCTTTCTCATATAGACATGGGCCAAATCTGTCCTTATTGGCTTCAACTAAGCTACACCAGGGATGAATTTGGCTCAAGATATATAAAAATACAGCAAGTCAAGTAATAAAAAGAAATGTTTGGGTTTCTTTTTTTATAGCAGTCAGTGCTTTTTGCCATCAGAACACACATGCCTGGCCAGTAAAATCCCCTGATAGAGAACCAAAGCATTTAAGACTTCATATGCAGAATAGCTCATGGTGGTTAATTATGATAGCGAAAGATGCCATGTTATAAAAGCATTTCTTACCTGGAGAAGGGTTCCGTGCTCTCCAATGAAGCTTAATTACCCAAGACATGCTGAGCTTTTCCCTCCTGGCAATAACCTCTAACACCAATAAGTCTGCTATTTCTTTTGACATCTGAATAGCTGAATATTGTTAATTTTTGTTCTAATTTCCTTATTTGGATTATCGCCTTCAGTGTTTTACTTCCGATGAGAGTTTTGAAGATTAGAAGAGCTTAATTCCTAGGACATTCCTCTTTCTTTCTTCCACTTTTCCCCTTGGAATGTCGTGCTCTCTTGGCCCTGCTCGGGCACTCCTGCTCCCCCGTCTCTTTATGCCTTCCCAGCATACTTGGCTCCAGATGTAGATTTATGCATTTCCCCTCTCCTGCTCCACTAGAAAGGTTTCTGCTTCACCTCAGGCCCAGAAGATCCACATTTCTGCAGCATGAATTTACTTAAGACATTACAGAAAATGCTTTGCCTGCCTGGAAGTCCCAAGCACCCCCGAGTCATCGGTGTTACTGCTCTCATGCATACACAAACCCACACACAGGGCACAGAGCAGGAACTCTGAAATCAGCAGTGGAGCTCACAGGGAGTCCTTCTTTCACTTGTGCAAAAAACCCATCCAACCGATATTATTTTGGGGAAACTGAGTCTTCCGTATTTATTACGTTATATTAGATTTATGGCTCAGATTTGTGCTGAACTTTTGTTAATTTATAAGGAGAAAATTCAATTTTTATACAGAAAATCCTGCTTTTTTTTCAAGGTGGAAAGGAAAACCCTCTTTTGGAGAAGGATGTGATTTTGAGCCATGATTTAGAATCATCACCTGCGTTATCCTCCTCATCCTCATGCCTGCATCCTTGGCTTTTGATGAAGTCAATTTCCTGAGTGCATGTGAAAGCCTGTGCCTGCAGCCTGGAACAATCCTACCTCAGTGCTTCCCTTATGTTGTTGATCCTTTAATTTCCTCCAGCCGACTCCTGCAGGGGACTAGTTCGAAGTTTTATGCTACTCTTTTGGACTAATCATTTACAACTGACTTAAAAAAAAAAATAAAATCACTTACATACTGCTACTGCTAGATAGAAGGGTTACTAATTGGGATGTACTTCTAGCCAAGTGGCAACAAAGGTTTAACAGCAATTCATAGGAACCTAAAAATTCTGCCCAAAGCTTTATAACCAGACCAGTTATTTAGAATCTTATTCAGAAGTAATGGTTGCAATCCATCAAATGCCTCTGCAGTGCAAAGTTTCACACCTTGAGAAACCAGGCGAGCAGCAAGTCATATAAAACTGATTAATAGATGAAATCACAGTATCAAGAGAAAGACCTCCTATTCTGATGGGTTATGAAAGTCACACACCAGACTCTTATCATGGGACCCAGTTCTATGTGTTAAAAACACAAAATCGAAGAGTATCTAAAATTCCAGGCCTGAAAGAAAGACGTGTGCTGGATTAGAAGTTCAAAAATATGTGCCTTAGGGGCTGTAGGCTAATGATAGAGCAGGAAACAAGATGAAATACAGAAGGGACATACATTAATTTCTCCAAGATCATTGATGCTAATACTCAGTAAAATGGAGATCAAAACATTAATGTTGTTATATAAGAAAAACAAGACAACCCTGATATTTTATTGTGTTAATTACATTATCACAGATGCCTATTGTTCCAAATATATCCTTTTAAATAGTGTAGTTTTTTTGAGCTGTGCTAATGAAGAATACCATGACAGCAGTGACTTAGGTTTAATTACACAGACATGAATGGTCAATTATAATAAGTATTTTTGCATCTGTATACATTATAGGTGATAAAATTATTCCTGAAGAATTTTTTATTGCATTAAAGGATAAATTTATACAACAGTTAGATATATTTTACACACCAGCTACCACTACAAACTGTTATTAAATCTTAAAATCAATACAAGTACATTACTTCAAGTGAAAGCAAAGTCACACTATATTTTCAAGACCAGAAATGGGTTCTGCTGCTCTTTCTGGCTGCATCTGTTAGTCTGGCTCAGATTCCTTCACACAGTGTGGGTAAAAGCAAGTAATTCAACCATTTCACATGCTCATGATAAAAATCTGAGATTCAATTAAAAAATTATTCTGGCATACTAAATGAAATATATTCCAAATTACTTTGGGAAACAGAAAGGAGGAGATAGAAAGGCTGAAGTGATCATTTATATGAATGGTTATGTATGGCAGAAACAGAAAAATCTCAAGCAGCAGCCGATTTATATGCTGCTAATTCCTTCCTTAGACGATCAGACTTAGACTGGTCTGATTTCAGCAGGAAAATCTCTGCATAGAGATCAACACTGGTCTCAAGCATAAGATCCTAATTATTTGAAAGGCATTTGTTTTCATAGCTTTTTTTTAATGCGTCCAAGTCGATGGCATTTTAATGCCTTATTAAATGGTTGTTTTACAGCAGTCCGTCTGTTCAGTCTCTGTGCCCGTGTCTGTACTTTTTGCTGCAGGATTTTACCTTTCATGCTAGCCAGAAAATATTTTCCAAATTCCCTTTAAAAGTTTTCGATATTCCCTAAGACAAATAGAGTGGCTTTTTACATACTCTAAAATGACATTGATATGGCAGGTAGGACATGTATGCCTCTCCATTTATGGTGTGCTTGCAAAAAAGGTGAAGGTTTATGTTCATTAAAGGGATATGCTTGCTAGCTTGGGCCCAACTTTATATGATTTCTTTAAAATTACATAAACAAATGTTTTCATTTCTGTTTTTCTTTAATTGAGTTTAAATCCCAGCAGTACAAAATATGCAAACGCTTCTCTACTGTGTTTTTAGCTCAGACATTGCAGTGTGGGGGTCTCTAAATGCACAAGAAATAACAAATGAACCAATTTAAACCCAACCTGAAATAAAATTAAATTGATGAGGAGTTTTCATACCAAATTACTTTGAAGTGCACGTAAGGTAAACAAACATTTAAATGCATAAAGGAAAAAGATAAGTTTTAAAATTATATGTTTACTGGCATTCTTACAATAGTCCCAGTGAAATATTTCTTTTAAACATATGGTGAAGCTGTTGCTTTGTTGAAGTCAAATGGCAGAACCCCACTGACTTGAATGGGGTCAGAATTTGGAACCAGGCAGCTCTTTCTCATCACTCACAAATACTGTACTGCCTCTCCACTTGAGCTGAAGAATACCTTTATTGGAACTGAAATTAAATAGCAAAAAGTACTTATCTGCAGTATTAGTCCTGATGAATACGTGGTATACGGAGCAGCAGAAATCTTTTAAGATTATACTTTATCTAAATTGCCTGTTTTCAGTTCTTGAGGGCTCTGTAGCAATAAGCAGTAACGCACAGATGATGGAAGCAGCCAGACCTACAAAAGAAATAGTATTTTAAAAGTGCTGTACTTAGGGGAAAAAAGGTTTGCTTTTGTACATAAAGAGCTCTATTCATTAAAAGAAGTTTTTACAAATGTGGTTATTTCAAATAGTCAAAAAGTGTGAAATACACTTAAAATGAGTAAAATTTGTGGGTTTTCCTATGGGTTAAATATGTGCCATACTAATAAAGCTCTCCTCACACCTCTTCCTAACTCATAGTCTTTGGCCTCATTCTGCAAGATGTTTTGGATTGAAGGAGCTCAGTGCTTTGCTGGAATGGACCATTCGCTGTTAAAGTCCCAGCTCTGCCAAGAGGAATGGACTTTCAAGGGATCCAGAAATCACCTCTATTTGACATTCAGCATGGTACACATCACAGTGTCCTGCACCAAGCCCACGAGCACACACATGAGCAAGTTCCATGTGCTGGCATGGGTCCTAACAATTCCACCCTGAGGATCCCACTGGAGGACAGAGCTCTCTGAGGAGTGGCTGTTACACTGAGCAGCTAAGCAGGCACAATAAAGTTGAAATGAGAATGGAGATCAAGTCACACAAATCAGAAACATCAAGCAACCTCAAACCTTCTTCCTTACAGCCCCAAACAGGTCAAATTTTTAAGCACAAATTACTTTGAATTCCACCTAGGTGCTCAGACCTTGAGTTACTCCAGAACCCAAGCACCTCCCGAGTACACACGTATCCAGATAAATAACAGCTGAGTCTGCTATTTAATGGCAATGTGCTTGTTTCTGCAGGAGGGCTTCCCACACTCAGAACCACTTTTCTGATGCTCTCCTTCCCACTCCTGTTTTTAAAACGTACCTGGCACTTATGGTCTATAAACACATCAAGAGCTTACACATGAAAAAACCATCCCTGCTTCATGTTTCACAAAATGCACCCCTGCTGATGTAGGTCTGTGTTACTGGACAACCCATAGTACCCTGGCACTGATTTACATGCGAGCTCATTCGACAGAGGTTTTACAAAGTGATGAAAATCTTTACACGACTGATTTTCCAGTGCTTGATCCCTCCTACTGCTCAAAGAAAGCTTCAAATAGCTTTAAAATGAAACAAATGTGTTAAAATCAGATTATTCTTAAGTAGCCACTCTCTTAGCTTTTGTCCTTTCAGTTTTCAGCCACCTGTGATGTCCAGAAGTTGAGATACCTGTTTAACATAAATGTGTTTAAACACATGCATTTATTTCCCTTTGCTTCTGTAACTCTGGTGTCACAGTCTGTTGCTGCACACGTCAGTGAGACACTAGAAATGTAACATGATGGCTCTGTGATGGTTCAGGTGCAGAAAAATAAGAAATTTAGGAAAACATGGCATTAGATACAAAAACTTTAAAGCTGAATCTCTGTTTTGCTATAGCAAAATCCCTCAAAATTTCATAGCACTTGGCTTAATGTAGCAAGAAAATTATCAGTCTGTTACTTAGTTCATATGCATAGCCCCCAGAAATCATCATGATATTTCATAGACAGATATAAAACCACATATGTTTCAGCCACATGATATTGTATCAGTCCTTCACTAAGGTACAGATTTTCTTTGCCTCACCTAATAGTAGAGATGGAGAATTTAATAGCAGCATACCTCCTTGAACACTACCAATGAAATTCAATTTATTGCAGCATACTTATGTCAGGAGAAAATGGATGATAGAGCCATGTGTTTCTTCAACACAATTATGCTTGTTTACCAAAAAAAAGGTTCACAATTCTGTGCACAGCAGGAATGCCATAACAGGAGATGATGTCCAACTGCTCCAACTCCCTGTCCTGAAGGAACACAGTTTCAGGAGGGCCATTTGGACAACTGGGCACTGGGCTGCTGTCGGGGTTTCCCCAGGCGACCTGTTCCTCGTGCTCTGGGATAGGGCAGCGTTGGTAACGAACCTGCAATGTTCCTCTCTAGATAAGCCTGTGCCATGGAGGCACAACATTCCTCCCTTCTGTGATCAGGAAGAGGTAACACACCCTTCAGCATCCCCACAGCCTGACGAGGATTTCTCCAGACCATATATCCTTTTCCAAAGAAACAGCAGTGAAAATGTTCTATAGATTTAAGCACTGTCAGATGTTCTTTGAGCAGAATATTAATTTCTCTCCTGAGAACATAAATGTTTTGTTGTAACAAGCCACCATCCTCTCAAGTCCTTTGATTTCCCCTGTCAGTATTGCCCTCAGACCGTAAGCGCTAGCATCTGTGTCCAGCCTGAAAGGTGTTTGAAACATGGGGAGGCTGAAATGGGAGCAGCTACAGGAGGTTTTTTTAAAAACCGACAATGTTAAATCACACTATGCTAGCCACTGAAACGGTTTCCTTCTCACCCAACTCATACAGTGGTTTTACAATAGTAACAAAGCCACAAATAAACTGCTTGAAATAGCAGTAGCAGTAATCCTTAAAACCCCCAGAAACCATTACCTGGCTGCCATTGTCTGGAGAGCTGGTCAGGACTGTCCTGCCTCCATTTTCTTTTTGTCTGTGAAAACCATTCCCTGGCTGGCTGTGTACTCATAATTAATTACTTCTGCTTGCAGTGATTCACTTGTCTTGGGATTTGATTTCAGGTTGATGACTTTCAATGTTATTACAGACCATTTGTAAATACGTCAGTTCCTGTTCAAACGTTTTACTTCATACCCAGATATCATCTAGAGATAATCTGAAACAGGCACGCTGGGCTGTACCTTCTCCCCATCCTCTAAAACGCAGCAGGTGCTGAGCCAAAAGACATGTTTTTAAATTGCAGTAGGTCTTGTCCTGCTCTGAAAGCTGTTCCCTCCCCCTTTTCCTGTTCCTTGGCTCTGCAGAATCTGCTCAGGCCACCATTTGACTTTAATCAGAACTGTGAGTGAGGTCCAAAAATTGTTGAAAGCTCACTTATCCCATCCCAGTTCATTTCCTTGATGCCCAGTAGCACTTCGAGGTGCGGTGTAATGGGTTGGTTTCCCTCAGAATCAATCTGTGGTAGACCACTGTGTGCAGGCTCTATATTTATTGGATCCAGAGAACTGATTTTTAACTGGGAAAAACTTTTAGAGAATCTAAATAATACATCAAAACTGTGATTGTGGCACAGCCATGGTGTCTTTATCCCTGCTAACACCAGTACCAACAGCCATGGCAACTCTAACTTCAGTAGATGCTCGCGAGCTCAGCATAGCCTGAAGGCACTCAATGGACCTTCATGACTTGTACTGATCTCTGAGCTGATGTATTTTAGCTGTGCTAGCTGGGTTAAATCTAGAGCAAGTGCACCTACCTACAGCATCATACGCTGCAAGGAAATCACTTGAGAAGATGCTGCAGCTCCGCATTTAAATTAATTTAGAATTTATTATTCTTAGTGCAAATTAACCTCTCCTTCAGATCTAGCAGCTAAGGTTTCTGCATGGGTTGGCCCTTAAAATATTATTTCCATCACTTTACCTTTACTTAGGTAAAAAGATACTGCAATAAGTAGCTGCTGTATTATTTCACTGCTGTACTAGGAAAATCTGCTCACTGCAAACCAGTTATCTACAAATACTATGCTCCACCTGGGCCACATAATTAAAGAAAATTTCTGGAGATTTAATTTGTAAGACAATACTTCCAGCATGTATTACTCTATTTCCAGACATAATGAAATCCAAATCCTTCCATAGCTTATCCATCATTTTAGTTACATTCCTTGCTCAGAAGAGGATGAATTTTCAGAATCAATTTTCCCACCTTTTGGATGCTTCATGTTTGCCAGTAAGTCACTCTCTCTGCTTGAGACCAATTAATACTTTTTCAGTCCACCTAGTCCAATAACTTCAGTTGGAGAATGGGGACTTTATTCCATTCGCTTCACAGATCCTAATATACATTCAAAAAGTAAACTGACCAAATCTAGAGAAAAGCTATGAGCTTTATCCTCATTCCTTCGGAGCTCAGCACTTTCAGCTTCACGTCTTCACATTTCCTGAACTGATTGAAGAACTTTCCCTAGACGTTTCTGAGGCTCTGTCCTGGCCAGCCTCAGAATGGCTTTTATGGCCAATTTTTTCATAAGTCTAATATTTAACTGAACTACTTCCTTTAATTTTTCCACAGCTGCCAATTTCCCTTGTTTTACAAACCAAGATTATCACTTTTCCTAATTGTACAGTAAGGCCAGGGATCAGATCAGGATCACCCCTTTTCATCATTCATTTTATAAACAGTACTTGAGTTACAGGATTTGGCTGCTAGGAGCTCCACTTTCTGTCCATCTTTCCAGACATTTGTCAGGGCTGTGATTTGAACAGACCATATGTACTCCTCCTGAAGGCCACAGCTCAGAAGCAGAGGATTTGATTTTTTGAACTGATCTGAAACATCCCATCTGAGTATCTGTAAATTCAAATGACAAGTATTTTTTTCTCCTAATTTCACATCTCACAGATATCACTGACTGACAATCGTTTTGTTACTCTACAGACTTCAAATGTGACCTAAGATTCTTCGATTTCATTCCAAAATTGATATTTTAGCTTATATCTTCATCTGTGCCAGCAAGTTCCAGGCTGGCCAAAACTTTCCTGTTTTCTGCTACCTTCTGGTAAGCTGAGGGCAGTCAGATTGCTGGATGAGACAGTGATCTTGTCAATTCAGCCTTGGAGGTCTATATCCAGCCTTCCCATCTGGCCTGAGAATTTTGTAGATGTCCCCAGATCTTTCTTTCTTATCACAGGTCTCCTTCCAAAAACAGCTTCCAGACGTTGCAGATTCTTGTTGAAATTACATCTGGCCATCTTTGATTTCTGCAAGTCCTGCAGAAAACAAGGTACTTGAGAAAAACAAAAAGGAAAAAAGAAGCTACAACTTTTAAGATACTGGTGTTTAAAAACACTATCTGGAGATTTTGAGTTAATATTGTGTTAGAAGAAACCAACTGGCTGTATGCCAACACTTAACCCAAGGTGTATTTTTATGGCAAAGCTATAAACCCACAAAATAAGTGGTTTATAATGGAAATTCTGACACGTTTTTAATATTAAGAGCAGAAATATACTGGTTGTGGTAAGTAAGTATTCGACAACTGTGGTACTCACCTGTCAGCTGTACTGCCTAAACAAGACTATTTTGATGGTAGGATCCTTCCTTTATCTCATCCTGTTTCAGCCACATGGTTTTGGGGCAGATGGGCTGAGCTGTATTCTGCAGTTCATTCTGGAGCCTTTCAAAACCCTTTTTCTGGCTGATCACAGAGAAAAGCAACAACTGGAATTCACAGAGTACTGAAGCCTGCAGTGTTCTGAACCTGATTGCACTGACTTGGCTCCAGGCAGAGAGCAGCTTCCATCAGCGGAACGATGGGAGGTTTTCTTTGACATTGCTCCTTTTGATTGGCACTTCCCACAGGGTGACAAAGTTGAGAACTGTGGGACTGAGCATGTGTGCCTTGCTTTCCATCTGAAACTCAATCAAAAACCATCCTTGGAAACTTGTTGATACTAGAACTCCATGCACAACTGGACAAAGGCACAACTCTGAGTAATATTTGGGATACTCTATCAGTTTACACAGGCCTAAAGATTATTGGCATGTTATGAATGTGATGATAAGAAAATATTAGCAATAATGACAAAGGACTAAAAAGAATTTCATAAGGCTGAAATGTCATATAAAAATACTATACCTAACACAATATGTTATAACTCTGATTTGAAGACAGACAAGGGACAGGGTTATTCACATGTGAATGCTCTAACTGGTCACCTACATTAGTAGCCTCCTATCAACATATCATTTACATATAAAGGGAAAGTAGGAGGGAGAAGCATGAAAAGGCAGAGCCCTTTTTCATTAGAAATATTCAAGATGACAACATTCAAAACAATGGTATGCACTGGCTCTGTATCTGATCCATCTGTATGGTGTGTATTAAACCTGAGATTTCCAAATATAGTTAGGGGGTTTATGGATACTTTCTCTGTTCCCAGCACCTTGATTTGCAGTCATGTTCTTCAGGAAAACCAAGAAAGGAGTCAATCTTTGAATGTCAGAATAGAAGTTGAGACATGCATACACAGACTTAAATACACATCTTGAACTTATTTCATACTTCACACACAAGTTGGAGGGAAAAGATTGTGACTCAAAGTGAATGAAATCTAAACAGCTGAGAAATAAACACAGAATGATGGATTAAATTTTCCAAGTAGCACGCAAGCCTTCTATGCTATAAGATTAGGTTTTGCTGCTCTTAATGCACAGATTAACTGCAACAGCAAACAACAATGCAGGAAGCTTTTTCTTTTAAATAAAATGGAGAGGAAATGAAAACCAAATTACACATTACTTACAAATAATCTATCTGGAGATGAAATAAAACATTTGTGACTGTGAACCAGGATTCATACCTTTACTTCCACCATCTTCCATTAACACCCCTAGGAAATTTAACACAATTAAATTAATATTCTAAAGGGCATGGATGGAGGGAAGCAGAGCCCTGGGCATAGTAACCCACTGCAGTCTTTAAGAGAGTCTAACAGCTTAAAGACATAAGCAAATTTTACTTGCATCTTGAGGATATTATTCATAAATTTCCATTAGCTTAGTCTAGTAGATTCTAAGGGCATTTATAGAATGCCTAGAAATTAAATTAAAGCTAAAAAAAGGCATTGTTTTGTTTCAAATCACAAGCAGGCTGCTTGTCTCAGATCTGAAAACCTCTGTGGTTCTCCACAGAACTTCCTTTAAAAACAAAACGCTGCCATAACAACTTAAGACAGGACTGAAACACTATTGACCAAAACAAAAAGTTGAATACAAGGCAAGAATCAAATGAAAGCTCATGGAAAGACAGCATATGAACAAATCTTAACAAGGATACAGCTGGGTACATCAATAATGATGTAATTAGAAGTTTCCAAAGGGCTGTGAATTCAGAAGAAAGTCAGTGCTTATACAAGCTCGTGCTTTCCATGTGGACACATCAGAAGAATCAGCTAAACTGTCTTCAGTCTGCCTGACAGACAAGAAACACCTTGGTGGTTACGTGCTCTAGTGTTTTGCTTTGGAAATACAACTGGTATGTGAGACTTAAATGCCCTGGTTCCAGCTTGGATCAGGAGATCATTATAAGGTGATACACCCCACCCCACCCCCCCTTTTATCAGTTACAGAATATACTGTTTGAGAACGTGGTACAAAGCATGTTGCTGCTCTTAGTCTACATACCTTTCAAGTCTGCCTATCTACATATCTAGTCTACACACCTTTAAGTTAATTATTTTAGTGGCTCTTTTCATGTTTGTATATAGATATAAAAGACAGATGAGGGTATTTTTAATATTCTGCTAATGGAGGTTATGTTCATGCAAACTTCTGCCATCAACAGAAATAGAGGATCCTGCCTTCACTCCATACTTTTTCTGAACAAGTGGTACCTATCATACTTTGTACTACTTATTTCAGTAAGCTTTTGGGGAGCTCCAAGCATAAACACACACACATAGGTAACAATTAACATTCATTTTTTAAAATATTAAATCAGATCTGATGCAACCTGATGAGCTGAAAGTATCAATGTGTCTGGGGAAAGAGTCTTTGGCAAGAGAAGTTTATTTTTCTTTTTGTGGAGATCAGGCTTTTCTTTATGATTAGTCTCAAGAATTTCTTGCTGGTTACCTAGGCTAATTTTAAAGTATAAATTAATGTTTATTAATCTCTCTATTTGGATGCTATTGGAATGGAGCCGCAGTGTGGGTACATGCCCAGGTCTTCACCAGCTGTGCCTTGCCAATGAGGGAAAGGAAGGAGATTGACAGCAGCTTTTGTTGCTGCCCAGACCAGCTCTGCAAATCTACAACAGCCACAGTGCTTTCTTTGGACCAGGCTTCTTCCTTTTATTAGCTCCTAGCTGCTTTTCTGGGTAAGAAAACTAGTGGAAAATGGATTTTTGAAAAATATTTGTTTTGGTGTAAAACAAAGATAGCCCAAGAAAAGTACTTCAGGCAGAAATCTCATGACTGAAAAATTAGAGTGGTAAGATTTTAAAACCAAGTGAAGAGTTAAGGGTTTGCTTGGTTTTGCTTTCTTTGGAAGAAATAGCAATTCACAAGTCCTTTTTTGGTACAATGATGCTGAGGACCCTTGAGGGTCTAAGTATCTCTTTCTGACAAGATTTAAGTCAAGAGATTTTTCTGAAATAGTATTAACTACTAGAATATTACATTAAAAGAAAGATATACAACTTTTGCCATTGAGATGTAAAAGGTTTAACAACTCAGACCCCTACAGTCCAAGCAGCAGAAGAGCTAGAATATTTCTGCTATGGCAGGAGAGCAGGATGTGGAAAGTTGGAAAGCCATTGGAAAAAATATGTGCCATAGGGACTCCATTTTGTTCCATTTTGAAATCATCAGGGAAAACTTGAGGGATGCAAGCCATGAGTACGAATACAACCCCACATAGGGGCAGTGCAGTTGTTAAAGAGCTGCTACAGCTCTGGGTCTGCAGTGGGAATTTTGGAGACTGGCTTTGTGGGTGTTCCCCGAAACGGCCACCCTACACCAGTGTGCAAACCACATTTACCTGGGCACTGCACAGGGGCAGAGAACTCATCCAGCGTCAGCAAATGCGTCATACATAGTTGATCTGGATGAAACAGTAGAAATCCTAAAAATCACTCAGACAAAGATAAATCTTTTTCTTGGGCCCTGTCTAGACTACAAAAAGATGGGTTGTGTCCCTCACTGCCAGGGCTGGAGAGGATGTGGTCAGCTGGGTACATTTGATCATGTATGTGGTTGGACTGCACAAAACTGAAATCGCTTTGCAGAACCAGTGTTTGCTGAAAACATTACTCCAACCCTAGCAGCAGCCTTGCTGGGCAGACAATGTCAACCTGCCAAATATAAAAAATGAGGTTTTGTTAAGCTACTTGTTATTAGCTGCTCAAACCTTGACTGCAGCTGAATGAAGAAACCCCAACATTCCCACGACGAACACATGGCTTAACCAAAATACGGGAGGTCCTTTCCTCAGAGAAGATGACAAGCCTAGGACTAATTGTTAAAATAAATACTTGAAAACTTGGCACTCTTTCTTCACCTACACAAAAAGGAACAGTTAAATCTGTAAGCCAAAGTTTCTACTAACTTTTGAAACGGTTAAGCAGCATACTTTGATATTTGTGTATGAAATACTTCATCTTTCAGAGTAATCACACTCAATGTCCAGTCTCATTTTAAAGTATAATTTGTGGCTTTAATATTTACAATATTATTTTGAGGAAACACAAAAAATATCATTCATTCAGTATTGTTTATGTCTGGTTTAAAAGTCACAGATGTTACAAATTGAAGTTAAGATATTCTAATTTTTCACATCTTTTGGAATTTTAAATTGTGCCTATGGGACAAAATTTCTTCCTTCACAAGACTCCTTCCCTGACTGATCTCCAGTTGATTTCAGGATGATTTGATTGCTACCTGACATTAGAAGACGGAAATTGGCTAAAAGTAAATTCTGGATCATATTAAGGATTATTTTGCTTGCCAAGTAATATTACCCTATAAGTCTATGTGACACAAACCACTAGAGTAAAGGAATATTTATATATGAATTATTTCCACACAAAAAGAAATCGATTAAGAAATACAGTACATAACTTTCTTATATCAGTGTAACACTACTGTACCACTTCCATAGGGCTGTCTGAAAAGGTGAAGCCTGGGGTGAAGGCTGGGGTACACGGCGGGAGAGACTACTTGGAGCACAGATTAATGGAAAATGAAGAGCGTGGAGGATGTTCACTGACTCTAGTGCAAAGCATAGCAACAATTTAAACACAGATCAATACAAATAAAAGTTTATATTGACAGGAATCTGACCTAATATGACACATACTATTTTATATTTAATAAAAAAAAAAGGAAAAAGAATTGGCTCAATCCTGTAAACTCTTTAATGGGAGTACCTACAACATTGTCATGTTTTCCTGTCTTATTTGTGATTGTTTTTATAAGATTGGGTAAACTGTACTACCTATAGTTGCCTTAGGAATAGTAACACCTCTAATATTTTGACAGTGTAAGTCATGCAATACTTGTGCAAACAAGGAGGACTGGGCAAGAAGATGGCAGTCACTTTATTTGGTATGACCTCACTGCATGTCCTCCAAAAGAAATGTGTCCTCCAAAAACATGTGCTCCCTGGGTGAGAAAATACAATATTCCTTCATATACAAACCAGCTTTTTATTTGTAATGGCATTCATGTGATCCACTTTTGAAACAGATAAAGGCAGAAGACTACACCGTCAGAAAACCAGAACCCCTTCAGAGCTGTTGTTACCAGTGAGGGAGTTTCCCCAAGAGGCACCAACAAAATTAAAAATAGGTGGCAAAGATAAAATTAATGAAATGCTTATAAAAGAGGAACCATCCCCTATCTCTGTTTCTTTCCAACAGATATCCCCATCTGGAATTTATTTTTAGGATGCTCATTCCTTCTCACAGGTTCAATGCGACCCATTTCACACCATTTAACTATTGAAAACTCTTGAAATTCCGGACCAGCGAAGCCAGAGCCCAGCGTATTTCACAGTGATGTAGCTAATGTGTCAGACTTGTAAAATAGCTCTTAGTGGTAGACCTCCATTTAGAGAAAGACGGAAACTAGCTTTAAATACTTAAGGCTTTAATATCTAGTCCATTACGCTGCAGCAAGGTCTTGTAAAGAGTCAATTATGGGATACTTCTGATTTGATCCACATGCAAGGGAAATCCGCTTCTTTGCCTTTAAACCTCTGTAGTAAGTGTCCTGTTTAAATAATTAGTGACACTTTTTCTTTGATCAAATTGATTCACATTGTTATTCTTTTATGTTAATTTAAAACTTAATCCATGTAAAATCCAAGACAGATCTCAATCCATCACTCAGAGAGCTTTTACAAAAAGGCACTATCATGAGATTGTCCAGAAAACACGACAGGTTAAAGACAGTAATGAACCAACTTGAAGTAAAATGCTTTTTTTTGGCCTTCTGAAAACCTGCAAATCACCAGCCAAGTTAATACTACTAGCACGGGTAAGCAGTGTGACAACTTGGAAATAATTGTGAGTGGAGACACAAAGCTAGCAGCAACTCTAGCACAAAACCTATTCCCCAGCTTATTTAATGATGAAGCCAAAACCTGAGCGTTTCCTGCCATTAAAAATCTGTTAATAATGGAAAACATTTTAAAATAAACTGCAGCTACTTTAACTTATATTCTTGCTTTCTATTCAAAGCTTAGTTGTCCAGGTTACAGGGAAGTTAACAGCAACAAAGTTAGAAGGGTTTTCAGGCCAGGCAGAGCTAGTTAAGGTGCTCAGCCAGTGGACAATGTAGAAGAAAAAAATACCCTCAATATTTATCACTTCACACCCATGCCATTGTCTTTGGTAAGATATTTCTATAAATCTATGAATGAGAGGCTGGTCATAATGTTACCTGTGTAATGCATAAATATAGAAGTTTTGTCCAAGTTCATAAATTTAATAGACCATGCCAACCCTTTACATGCTATACACAGTCAAATAATATGAATTAGTATCTCTACAGTGAGGTAAAAATTAGTTGCAGTCTTAACTGGACATGAACTGATAATGTCTGGATGGCAGAGTTACATTTTACCATAACCTTTCAGGTGTTTGTATGTTTGCTAATAATAATAAAAAAGTTATGCTTCTAGACAGCAGCACTGCTGTGTAATGACAAATGAGGCACAGGAACTACTTTGCTAAAATACTGCTGTGTGTTTCTTCAAAAGGAGATGGAGGAGTACTTAAACCCTCCAAGTGTTTTTCAACAGTGCAAAAGAAATAATAACAGATAATATTTCACAATAATTAAAAAAACATTTAAGGAAAAGATGACCATTTTGCTTAACTGCATGACAAAATCCTTGACTAAAATTGTTTTATAAAATGACTAATGGAATGTAATTGCTGCAAAACTGCCACTTGAGCAGGAAGAGCTAGGTCTTGAGGACCTCTGCTGTTCAGGCAGTGCACTGGACCACCGCACTGTTAGGACGTCGACAAACTCCAGTCCCTCTCACGTACAAAGGAGAAATATCCAAGATAGGGCTCAAATGCCAATAAGAAAAATAATGTCTTGTTACTAAAGTAAGAAGGCACTTTTAAGGGAGCATGAGAAAGGTAAACATTGTATTCTGCCCTTTAGAGGTTTTGAGAAAACCACTCTCTCTGTAACATCTGAGCACTGTCCATACAGAGTTCATACACAATCTACTGACATGCATGTGCTACAGACCTATAAAAGCTGCTGGGGTATCTTCTAATCTTGTTTAAGCTACTAATTGTCCTTTATTAAGAGGCAGGCTCTTACTTTTCAGGAAAAGTTGGACAGTAAAATTGTGCTTACTTACTATTGTGCTTACTAAAACTTACTATTTAGCTTTTGAATACCATTTGAAGAAAGACTGCACAAACAGAGCTGAGGCAGTGTTCTAACTCCACCCTCGGCGTCCTGCCCTTGACAAGTATTCTCCTGTTAGAGGTATTAAATCTTGGCAACATCCATTGCAGTTCCCACTTAAGCTGAAGTAAGTACATGTACAGAAGGGCTCTGTCAACATATCTGAGTGGAAAGATGTTTGGATTAACTAAGAAAACCTATTTCAAATCTCAGATAATAAAATGTCCTCCTAAATCCTAATTGCAACTTTCATCTTGTGTCTTAGACCTTGCCACCAGCTGACGCGCCGATACAGATCAAGTGTTTAGTTTGATAAATGCGGCTTACGAGGGTCTTGGTATTGCTGACTGACAGAGTAGCTGAATAGGATCCAGGCTCCTAAAGGTGATTATCTGCCTAAAGAAGGAAGAAGATGAGCACAGGACAACCTTGTTTGTCATTTTGCTCACTTAATCAGACAAAGCTCATAATACTAAGAGCTTCTCCATACTATCAAAAATAAAACAAAAGCAGCTTTCAAATAAATTACACTACTATTTTACAGAGGGGGAAATCCATAAGCTTGAATTGGGAGAATTATCTTTTAGTTGCTATTTTCCAGCAAAATAATTTGTAAGTGGAACACTAAATCATATTCCCAGAGCCTTTTCCTTAGAGTGTTGAGTCTGGAGTTTATTTCGCATTTCTTTAACCAAGTGCTTGCATTAAATTGATTTAATACTACTATAAAGACACACTGAGTGCTAAAAGCAGACATAATCAAGATACATACAAATAGACAGCATTTTCAGGGGGGGAGTACTCCACCATTTAAATAAAAAATAACACACAAAACCCAAACCTGAAGAAGCATTAAAGATGCTTAAGTAACACCACTTTAATAGATTTTAAATATTTGTGATAGCTGTTATTACTAAGCTTAATTCCTCAAGAATTCACTGTTCTTCCTAAACAACAAGAAAACATTTTTTATTCTTTTATTTCTTAGGCCTCAAGCTTCCTCCCTCTCAGAAGATCTCACAGTTGAGATCACTTCCCTGTGTAAGTGCATCCTCACTGTCTGCAGAGAGGCAGGGACGCAGGTGCCTCTGCACTTGTCACCAGTACTTCTCCCTTCACCAGAGAAGTCCTGTGAAACGACACGTGGGAACCTGGCACTCCAAAGCCAGAAGAGTTGACTTTAGATATAAGCTTTTCAGTAAAACAGCCTCGGGAACATGCAAACTACATCTCTGAAAGTTGGTTTTGATCCTAAGGAGCACTCCTAATTAGTGTCAAAGAGAGCTATTTCCTTGCAAAAATATTCTTCTGCCTTAAAAATAAAGTTTTGTACATGAAACGGGAATTTTATTACTAGTTTGATGGCCAGACAATAATCACCTAGGTATAGAAGCAAGTCTGCTACAGCTGACACCACTGTGCAAAAGTTAAACCCTACTCCCTTCCCCCACAAAAAAAAAAGCAAAGAAAAAAGAAATGGCTAGAAGGAAAAACAGAACCTTTAAAATGTTTTAGAATAGAAGTGAATGCATATCCAATCTGTTGATTTGTAAAACCAGTAAAAGTATTTGTAATAGCCACAAGTCCATCATATTTAAAAGAAATGTAAAGATTAAAGCATACAAGTTTAGCACCGTGGGTTAATGTGCCCATTACACCTTCCTCCCAAGAACATACTCCAACAAAAACCTGGGAAAGAAACTGTTTCCACGGCCTGTTCAAAGGGCTGAGCATTGTGCAGTGTTGAGTGGTTTTCAGTTTGAATAGCAATATAAGCACACCTGCTGAAATACTGTTCTTCAGTTAATGTTTACCTGGGGAATAAGAGTTTGGATTTGGGAGTTTCTTGCTATGACACCATTGAAAACATAGTTTTCAAAGGTTGTTTCAGTGGGACCTTTTCAATGATCTGCATTTGACTGTTGATCTGTTCTGTGCTTTTGTCTGTTGTGCTTATCCAAAGTCTTTGTCATTACCAACTTGCTATTCATAAAACTTGTGAAAAGTTTAGTATAACAAGTGACCAAATGAAAGCACCTTCAAAAACACAGGAACTTTTGTGGCACTGGGTGTGACCTAAAATTGGAAGCTCTTCAGTATTAGGCATCACCACTTCGGCACATTGATATAACTAAATTCTATACCAAACCTTTGTCACACATGGAAAAACCCTTCAGTGCTCAAGGCATTAGAAAGCTGAGATATTATTTCTGTTCAATGCAGTGCTGACAATTACAGAACAAAACAATATATGACTAAGGCAGATGAAAATGAACATCTGAAACACTCTGTGAAAGCTGTGACTTGCTTATTTGTTCTAAAGAATACATTCAAAGTTTGCTTTGAACTTCCCTCTGCTGTGAATGGTGACTGTGAAGAATATAGAAAAAGCAGAGAGAGAGCAAACACAATTCATTTCCTAACTTAGAGCTCCATTATCCTCAACTGCATTTTTCTCCCCACCTTTGCATTAGGAAGAACTACAGTGTCAAGAAGTTCCTTTATAGATGGTCATGAAAAGGTTTGATTTATGGTCACGTTCATATCACAGCATTATCAGTCTATTTAAAGTACACATCAAGTAATTTGTATTTATTTTATAAATATTTCTATAGAATTCCAGATTTCTAGAATAAAAAGTACTCTGACAAATGGTAGACACAGAATTGTTGTTCTCAATGACTTCAGTGCAAAATAAAGTAAAATTACTGTTAAATAACATACACAGAAGATGCCTCTATGTTTGTCAGAGACACTAATTTTTTCTTTTCTCCTAGCTCTGACACAAGTTATTCACACGTTTCTCAGAAAAAGAATTTAGTTGTAGGCAAATATGCCAGTCTGAGAACGCTGGAGAAAAATACTCTAAACACAGAACAACTAGAAGTTCTAGGAGTCTACTGCCCCACACCTACTTACTAAGGCGATTCAACACGGACCAAGAGTATCTCTACATGTGTAACTCCTGGGTTTATCACCCCTTCATTCATGTTTACCCAGAGTGCTGGGAACAAACAGCATGGGTTTTTTTGTGATACACACACCAATTCATGAAGATCTGGATTCTCATCACCATCCTCAATCAGAAATGCCATTTAATAGTGCTCACACTGTAGGAGCCTCAGGTAGACATGAAATCAAACTGAGACCAGAGGACATTCTCTGGGCACCAGTTCTTCACCATGCCCCAGAAGTACCCAACCCACCAACCACAGCTTATCTTACTCCAGTCCCAGCCTTTAGCCCTCAAAGAGTGGCCTGCTCTCCATACCTGGGAGGTTTTATCCTTCTTTACAATAATTCACATGCCTGGGTCATGCAATGATTGACACTGAAATGCAAATCTACTCATTAGAGAATGCAAGGTAAAAAGCACTAGACAGCACAAGCATTCCAGGATAGTAAAACTTCCCTGTTATGATAAAACATTTTGTGAGCAATTTAACGAGACAATGTGCTCTGCAAATAGCCTTTCTTGGTATTTCCCAAAGGAAAATTCACACCTCCCCTATACTTTCTAACCACATTTATTTTTTTTTACAGCTTGTCCCTATTTCACTTCCATAGCACCAGAGCTAATGGATAACTTAAAATCTTCACTTACAAGCAGGTTATATTTTGTGTTATGGTGCCACTTACAAATATTCTGTCCATTTTACAAGATTTTACAAGATTCTGTACAAATATATCTGGCAAATTACCTGCTTATATTCAAAGTTACAGCGCTCGTCTTGCTAATGCTTAACAGTCACTGTTCTGGCTTAATACATAAGCATATCAGTTTGACTTCTAATTAAGCTAATAAATGTATATCTGCAGGATAAAAATCTTAGAACTTTGTCAGACCTGGATTCTTAAAAGAAAAATTAGTCTTATTTGAAAAAAATAATTCAATCTGCGTATATAAAAATTCAATCTTTCAATAGCATTATCAATATTTATCTTAATGTCCTCATAGCAGTCTATGTAGACATTGGGGCTGGGTAAAAATAACAACTAGTGTTCTGCTGCCACCTGCAGCTGAACGAGGTTTCTGCTTGTTCCTTCAGCAACAGCTTGAGGCCAGTGATTATATCTGAAGTTATATACTATTTTCAAGCATTCAAATGATCTCTCTCGGGTTATACTCCACAAATCTGTAGGAGTTTTATTGTCTCGCATTACTGAAAACTGGTGAGAAATTCAAAAGGCTGATCCACCTGCTTGAGCAATTCATAATAGACTAGGAGGAGAATAAATGCATGAAAGCTTTGAAAAGTATGAAATATAAGTCAATTAAGCACGCAACATTCAATGCTTGTAGAAAGAATATTTCAAACTGGTCTTTATTTAATATTTTAAAAGCTGTATTAATAATTGTATTTTAAAATTTCCAGTGTCCTGATCCCTACATACTGTTACAAGCAATTTGACCCCTTCAGAAGCTTTATTATCACTTTGTCAAGGAAACTGTGTGGTATGCATAAACTTTCATTTTTATGCTGAACAAAACTGACTCGTGTTCTGGTGAGCAGACAGCAGACTCTGAGCAGCTGAGATACACACTTGTCTCCAGCTGGACTGCTGTGTGCCAACAGGAGAAGAATCACATATATCCATCTTTCATCTCAATTTATTATCTGCATAGAGGGTCTTAATAATGTCTAAGGCATCTCAGAGAGGCTGTAAAACTTCTATTTTCCAAGATCTCAGGACCAAAAAAGTATTATTGATACACATCCTGCTGTATTGAAGCTAAACTATTGCTGAAAACCATTGAAAGTTCTCACGAAGGACTCTAGTGGATATTGGCTGCTATAACAGCTAATCTCACTCTTCCATTTAAAAATTAAATAGGTCACATCTTGCATAACTTATCACATATTGCTTCAAGATGACACAAAAGTCAAAGAAAAGAAATAGATATCAATATTCAATCAGAGGAGTAGATAAGAAACTGGAAATAAAGCAAACCCACTTTTGAAAAAATATTTTGTAACAGTAGCATGTGTTTGAAAATTAGCAGAGAAAATGTGCCCAGACACCAAATAATGTGACAGATGACATTAGAGCATGAAAGATGAGCATCCCATGGAGGCCTCTGGAAAGGAGCAGGGACTGCTCCATGTTTACCAGCCTGGGCATCCCATCCAACAGGCTGGAGGAGTGACTCTACCAGTCAGCAGTGCTCTCTGCTTCCTCCCCTTCCAGCCTCAGAGCTACCATCTCCACCGCAGCTTCCGAGCAATCTTGTCAATGTTACTGTTATAAAATGCAGTGAGCCCCTAATGGCATTCTAATTAAATCACAGCAAAAAGAAGAGTGACTGTCATGCAGACAACCAGTGATTGACATGGCCTGGATTTCTGCTGTCAAAGATTTGCATGTCAATCAATAAGGACCCATATGGCCTCTGTTTACAATGATCAAAGTCATTTGGTATCAGGATCTCTGCAAAGCTTTGACGGAAATGAAATGAGATCCATGTTCTATATCCCCAAACATAGGAACTACAATAGATTCATGTGGAGTTCTCAGTAGCTGAGTTAATGCACATTAATGCTGAGATGGGTTTGAGAACACAATGCTCTAACAACAAAACCATCAGGCAACGTCTGCTTATTAAATTCAATGAGGATGCCATGTCTGCTCCTGGCACTCTGTCCCATAGCTGTTCCTATTGATTTTGCAGCTTTCCATTTTATAAAATAATACATCTCCTCTAAATGTGTATGTGTGTGAAACTCATCACCTCTGGTAATGTCATCAACCATGAATTATTGCTGAGCTACATCTAGACTTCTTTCATAGTTTCTCTTGGCACTTCGTGCGTTCACTTCCACTTTCTGTCTAAAGCATTGCAAGATCATTAGCTAAATTTGGAATGCAATTGGAGAACACTCAGGCTGACAGAAGGATCTGAACATTAGATTCCAGAGAGAAAAATAACTTATCAGGCAGACATCCTTATTGCTTTAAGTATCTGGCATGGTCTTCACTGGGAAACCATTCTGGATGAATGCCCCAAAAACTCACATGAACTCATGCTGGTTTTATTGCAAATTCTTGATAGCAAAAAAATGCATGTCTGGTAGTAATCATAGTTGGGCATAATACCATCCTGTAAGGCAATTCTGTGCACCCAAAGAGTGATAAAAAGTGTCTTGACCCTCCTTATTCATGACTAGGAAGGCTGCAAATTTACCCAAGTGTACTGCAAGAGCACTGAAGCTTTTCTCTCCATGAGTTTCATGTTCTTAATCCTGCCCACACGCTGACAGATCACATCTGAGCATTCTTTTGCACTGATATTCCAGCAAAAAAGAATACACACCAAGACTGCAGAATGACTATACAAACCCCTTCTATTTTTTTTTGTAATTTCTTCCTATTTCTTCACAAGGAACCTCTTCCAATGAAGGACTGCTAGAGCTGCTAATGCCAATTTTTCCAGATAAACTGGGTATTAGCTGTGTGTGACATTCAATCGCAGTCGAGAAGTGTAAAGTACACTCACATTATACATAGCACTATCTGGACCATTCATTAGAAGATGGATAGCCATCAGATGTCTCATATCTCTCTGGGGACGTATCTAAACATGTGACCAAATGAGTTATCCAGCAGAGCAACAACAATCTGAGCAGTTTTTTGATGGAAAAAAAAAAATGAAAAAATGTTAGAACTGGGTTAAAAAACCAAAACAATAAACAACTAGGAAAAAGCCCAAGTCCTCTCTGCCCTAACTGCCAAGTCCTGTTGTCTTGCTTGTATCAGCTACTCGCATTTCCTGGATGGTCACTCAGTGACGTAATTAGTTCTAAATAGTCTAAATGCTATGTGCCTAGACAAGTTTTGCTATTGTATACACATAATTCCTTCATTCTTTAGTGTAATTCAGCAGTGACTCAGTTTATGAAGGAGAGATGCAGAGTTTTAGTTTGGATAAGAATTAACTGGCCATCCAGTAGCAGCAAGTTTTTCCTTCCTGCACAAAATGCATTTTCCCTTTAGCACACCATTCTTCCATTGTGACCCTAATCAAATAAACTGATGAAAGTAAACATCTGTAATTTAGGAGGCGTTTGATCACTGCCTTTCCTCTGCTTTTGAGCCAAGGGGTTCTTTTACAAGATAACTGCCCTCTCCCAGGGTGGTATCTGTGCTTACCCAATTCCTGTTGTTACAACAGACATACTTAAAACCATCTATTGTGTGTACTATCCATAATTATATTTGTGGGTTTGTTCCATACTGTCTCCTTGTCTGTGAGCTCATGCCTCTCCTAATCCTCTTTAAATGAATGACACAGAGTTCGAAGGCCCAGAGATCTTGTTACCAACTATTACCAACTTCTGCCTTTTTACAACACTTAAGGAATCAAATATACAAAGAGGATATTAAAGATCTTTCAAATACATGAATCAGTAAATCACATTGGATTAAAAGAATTTATCAGCAGCCCTTTAATAAAGCTGGAAGCATTAAAACTAAGAAATATTACAGTGACCCCAGGTTAAGTACAATAAGGGAATATAGATGGTGAAATATGTCTAAATTGTACTGAAATATGTCTGCAGAAGACACACAGGAGGCTGGAAATGCAGTGCTACGTTGTCCTCTTCCCCCCTGGTCTTGTACCACACTATTATTATTCTCACTGTGTTGGTACACCATGAATGTTCACAGTCCATGGAACTAATTCAAACAAAAAGCGTACTCTTTGTAACAGAAAGACTCTTAAGAACTTTGAGGTACCTGCACCCCACCCAGGGGAATCTGGTAGCAGGGGAATACGAAGGGGAATAGCAGGGGAATTACCAAGATTCAGACTGCCAGAATTGAGGTAACAGGCAACTACAAAATTAAGGTGCATGGATCTGGATGGCCCAGGATAAGACAAGGATGGAGCAAGAAAAAGAAAAAGCTTAAAGGGGGAACACACCAGCAGCTTGCCCATATCTAGGATTTGGTATCATATGCAATTTCTTATTTTGAATATATTATTTCTCATTATGACAGTCAGAGAAGAGAAGTTAATAACAAGTAAGGGCCTCACTTGTCTTTCAACAGCTATTAGATGCTCTTCTCCTGAACGTTTGTACTAAATTTAACTTCACATTGTTATCAAAGTTGACTCCTCCCACATCTTTCAATGTGTTTGATTCCCTCAAAAACCTGTCTTCTCCTCTGCTGCTGGATACACAAGAAGAAACTAGCTTAATGTGCAGCAAAGATTAAGGTAGCATCCAGGAAACCTTTCTACCTCTGAAGGTAGTGCAACACTTGAGTAGGCTACCCAAGAAGCCTATGGAATCTCTTTCAATGAAGATTTTTAAGATGACAAACATTTGACAAAGATGGTCTAATTATACTTGATCTTGTCTCTGTATAAGGGGCCAAACTAGAATGTCTGTCTAGTCATGTCCTTCAATGATTTCTATGATTGATGGATTCTTTCTCAAATTTTAGCTTCTGTGCATTGTGCAAATAATACTTTGATTTCAAACCACTCTAATCGCTTGCTCATTCATCAGAACATGAAGTTTGTAAACATTGTAATACCTAAGCAAGAGATGGTGCACGCCACGCAAATTCTAAACATGTCTAAAGAAGTTTTATGCACTTAGAGTAAATCACAGGGCTTTTTTTTTCTTTTTAAAGAGAAGTAAACCACTAGAATTGTGTCTGTTTCTCCTTTTAGAAGTGGTCTAGATATGCTCCTCAGAGATTTACCATTCATGTAGAGACCAATACAGTCCAGGAAACTAGAAAGACATACGTGTTAAAAATCTACTTTGAGAAACAAACTCATTTATTCTAATAGTTGAAGTTTGTTTTAAATGACTACAGCCTCTATCTTGGCATCAATTCTTTATTCAAGTATAACTAATTTTCAAAAGTTTTACTCAAAGTAGACACATTGGAAGAGTCACTTTTCTTACTCTGCTTTTTCTTCTTTAAGAGTGCAGTGAAAGTATAACATTTACCAAGTCTGCTCTAAAACAGGAGGCCTTGAGATGGAAAAGGAAACATTGTGCTCAATTAAACCTGTAGAACCAGCTTTAAACTGGGATTTTCAAAGTTGCTAAAAACAAAAACCTTCTTGAAAGGGCCATCATCAAAATGAATACATTTACATGTATTTTCAGACAACTAACAGTTATATCACAGAGGCAAAACGGGGCAAGTTAAGAACAGAATGATAAACTGAACTATGAAGTTCATTGATACTTTCAACAATATGTTCAATGTTACTTTGACATACTTTTAATAGAATTTCAACTAAACATAAAAACCAGCATAGTATATATAAACCTCCACTGGGAAAAATGCTCAATTACTTTCTGCATGCATAATGACACTACATAATAATCTTAAACTTATATACACAAGGAGTTTAGGTTTTTAACTAGGGATTTAGTCACACTTCATCAGTATCATATTTACATGAGCTCAGCCAAACGCAAATGAAAGTTTTACTGTCAACTTACTTTGCATGTTCTGTTATTAATCCACACAAAGTCCATTGAGGTAGTCCCCAAGGTACAATCAGTTTTCAAATGTTGTGAAGAGTGTTTAAAATCTAGGCTAAATGGATTTGCCAAGGTATGGATTTTGTCCTACGACAAGTTGAAAATATGTAACGCAATTAAAAACAATCTGTAGTACCAGATACCAGCTTTAAAGATGACAGAGAGGTAACGCAGGATATTAAATATGCAAACGTTATGTATCGGTATGATTCGTATGTGTATGCATATTATAGATTTGTAAAGAGAATTTAGTAGAAAAGATATAAATAATTACTATGAACACTGTTTTATTCTTATTTGAAGTTGCAAATTCCCAAAAGGCACTAATTGAGGGTGAAGCCCCATCAAGCTAGGTGCTGTCTAGACAACATGAAACGGGCTTTCAAAGGTTTGCTGTCTAGATAGACACAACAGTCAAATCCTATCTCTAAGAATGGATTTACACATCCTGTACATAAAAAGATACAACAAACAATCCAAGCACTTACAGTACGGGGCAGTATCATGAGTCTGCATACCATTACAAGTGTGTATCTATATAGCAACAGTACTTTTTAGCTCTTTAACCATTATAAATAATCAGAGGGATGTGTACATGGGAGTTTAAGGTCTAAAAAGTGAATATGAGCTATTCTTAAAGTAAGTCACATAAACCCGAATATTTTAAAGTCATAAACTTCCCAGTCTATTAGAAATAAAGCACGTTTGTATTTTAAGAGGTTTTCCAAGTGCAAGTGTGATTTACATTGTTCAGACACTTACAGTTATTATTCATTTCCGTGAAGCAATGCTCAGGAGAATGGCTTTGCATGATTCATCTTAAACTCACGCCAGGTCGGTACTTTCTGTTTACACCTGTGTGGATGGCAGAGGTTTTGTGGGGGTTTTGTGGGGTTTTTTTCCCCCAAAGTTGTATTTTCCCTCTGAACTACCTATACAAACACTATATCCCCTATTTTACAAATACCTGCCATTCTCACAGAGTATTTGATATATTCTATGTGCTAGCTCTAAAAAATTCCATATAGTAGTCAAGAACTATCAAGGTAATTTCCTTTAGGTGAGTTATGTTTTGACTGGATTTTTCAATTTCTTTACTATGGCAACATATGGCCAATCAGAGGGAGAAAATCCCATCTGTTTGCAATTGGTTTCAGCTACTATGTTTTAGTCTGCTGGTAATATTTTGCATTCTAAGCTAAGTAGGACCTAAGCTAAGATTTTTAAAATTTATTTATTTTTTAATAGACCTCTACAAAGGAGAAGGTTCTGAAACAGGTTTAATTCAGCAGTGACACTTCCAGAAACAATTTTAAGGTTTTTCACTCTATATTGTTATCAGAATCAGGACAATTGTGTTTGTATAATATCTATAGTTCTATAAAAGATAAAAGCACGGAGGAAGTTACAAACTCACCTACAAATACAAGTGGCTTTAACATTTATATTCTAGCCAAATACAGCGTTCATTGTGTTGAGATCAATAATTGTCTCAAGCATTTAGAAGAAATAGCTTATAACAAAGCATAACTGCTCCTAGCACTAAAACTACATGACACTGGACTTGTCCAACCAGCTTGGAGTGAAATTCCTCTCTCATCGTGTCTCAGGAAGATGTCCTGCTAAACAAACACCTGGGTGGGGAAAGTAGCTGGAGAACCAGGACTGCAAGCCTGGGCTGCATTTATTTTTACTGGATTACTTATAATACACACTATTGCTTCTTTCTAAAACTCTTCCATTCATATATTCTTAGAAACTCTTAGTTAAATATATATCACCACTTTAAAACACAGCTAAGCTGCTTTAAAAAAAAAACAGAACAGCAGCCACTGAATGATCAAATGGTATACTGATTTTTTTTGTATAAAAAGAGGGCAATATTTACTATACTTAAGCTTAAATTCACTGCACAGTATATGAAGCATCTCTATACCTTCCGAAGGAACTAACCAAGTGGTATACCAGGTGCTATGAAAGGTGACTTATGAGAGATTGTTATACTTGCCAGGCATCAACCAGAACAAGTTGCATATTCACAGGACACGGAAGTCTTTAAGATTAGTGTCTGATAAGGGAGTAAATAAACTGTACACCAAACAAGAATAATAATCTAAGCATTTAAATTATTAAATCTACTGTGCATCAAATCATCTCACCACTGTGTATGATAAAAATGCTTGAAAATAAACACCTGATAAATCATTCACGCAGAGACACAGTTAAATACAAACTTATACAATGTACACAACCAAATGAAAATTTCAGGACAGATTTATTAGCTTGTGGATGTTCCTAATTATTTGAAAAACTATAGTCTTACTACCAATAGTAACAGCATTCTGTAGTAAGACTCTCAATCTCAGGAAAAAAGAAGTCACTTATTGAAGAAATGAAGAATAAAAAGAGAGAGAAAATTAAATCAATCTTGTAACGTAAAGCAAACATATGGTGGGCAAGGGCAGTGGTCCCTTGCATCAGCACTGTTATCCTGTCACTACCAACAAGGCTTACTATAAGTGTGGACTCAAAGATACGATGCAGAAGGCATACCAGAAGGAAGGCAGGGAAAGATTTATTGCATTCAATTATTTTTGTTTAAAAGTTTCCTCTGGGGCACAAGCACGTAATATATTGTACTTTCCATTACCTGGTGCAAATGTAAAACATACCTGAAAAACACATTTCATGCTTATAACATATTAAAACAACAAGTAAGTTGTCATGGCATGAGTTTGATAGATTAACTGCCAGTTACTGATGTTGTACTATATTAGTTAACAGCAAATTAATATCATCAGGCATATTTCCTCTCTTATACCTAAAAAATATTAGTATGGAAACAGAGATTCCCATAAATTCCTATCACTAGATTCTAGAATAGGGTTTTTAATCCAACTTGGGACAAGACCAGCAGCAATTTATATACCTGTTTGCAAACATATTAATCAGAACCTCTTCTACCTCAGTCACCTTTTACAATTTAGAGAATTTTTATACTATAAGCCCCCAAACCTACAGAGGTATCCTCATGACTTTTTCACTGATTCTGCTTCACACACACACATTCTTGTACTTTATGAAGTAGCTCATTAAGAGCATTTCAACAAATTGTACAGAGTTTGCCATAACTGTCTCTACTACAAAATGAGACCACAATCTTTCATCAACACCTTTAATTTAAATTTATGTAGCTCTGTAGATTCATTGTTGTTCAAAGTAAAAATAATGGGAAGCCAGTGTGTTCTTGTATAGACTTTATATCCCCACACTTATTTACTTTATATCCTGGTCATCTGGAACGTACTCTCGTTTTGTTTTGTCCTCTACACTTTTCTAAGCAAGAAAAGCAAAGAAATAAATAGAAAGCAACTTGACACAAAAATCAAATGCAAATTAAGGGCTAAAATGTTATCGTGTTGAACATACAGCTAAGTTTGGTCTTTCATGCTTAGCATTCCACATGCTCCACTGGATGTGCTTTTCAATTACAATTAATTGGAATAAGTGACATATTGCTACATGACTTTCCTGGCCCCACCTATGGAAAAAAACTGCAGACACATTAGTTGTGGTTAAAGCACTTCAACTTCCATTCAGATACTACTTCAAACCATGTAACAAAGGGAAACTTATTTTAATACATGGTGGCCAAGTCCTGCAAACCTCCAGCCCTAACCATGAGTTGGACACATGCTCAGCATTGCTGTAAGTCAAGCTTTCCTTAAAAGACTCCCCTCCAGGACAGGCTGTTCTCCCATATTAGATCCACATAATCTTATGCTTCCTTTGACCTGAGAAGAATACCATAGTGACTCTCTGGAGTCCGAATTATGAATTTTTTCTCGATCTTTTTCTACTTCTCCCTCTAGAAAAATTATGAAGCATCAAAATGACTGATATTCATGTTCTTTTGTAGAGGCAGCTAAGAACACTGCTTCCCCCTCCTTTACAAAACAACTGCTTTACAGGGTTCTAATGTAGATTAAGTTATGACAACATAAACCCAATGGAGTTCAGAGTCATGCTATTGAAAAACACAGTAATGAAGGGAGATTCAGCCTAAAGTTCAGTGATGACAAATGAACTATATAACCTGACATTCCTAGCTTTTGTCAAAAAAGAAAAAGAAATCAATAGCATCTTTAATGACTAGCAATCATCTCTAATCAAACCAAACAACTGGTTGAGAACCCTCCTGTGACAGGAACAGGACTGCGTTAATAGAGTAAAATACATGCTATAGAGCAGAGGAATGGCTCTACAGCTCCTGCTCTAAAAGAGGAGCTCTGCTGCTGCCCAGGAGACAGCTTGCATGTGTAGAACTGCAGAAAATAAAGCTCTGAAGGGTCAGGATTCAGTTTATTATAAAAATAATAGTAATAAGATGATAAATAGAGGAGAAGAGAAAAATTACAGTCCAGGTATATTAATTTGTTCTATAAACCCAAAAGCAGAAGTAAGCAAACATGAATCTCTATTAAATCCCTGTTTTCATATTTTCCAGATCCAGACCATAAGGAAGTACAGAGTGGAGGAAGTGGCTTTGATTAATTAAAAAAGAAGCAATAGAAGACTGCAGCTGTTCTTGCTTAAGCACACAGCTTCAAAACACTTTGTTCAGTTTTGCAACCTTGATCTCATGGCATTCCATCCTGATTTCCCTCAGAAGAGGATGAAGAACTTGAATAATGCTGTACAACATGGCTAACTTTCAGCCAGAATATCTTATGTGGCTTTTGTTTTGTTTAAATTAAAGGAATGCATTTTTAAAAGAATTTTGGAAAAAAATCTGGTTCTATAAAAATATAGCTGCTGAACTAGAAAGCAAAATTGTTCCGGTAAATTTTTATTTTAATATTTTGGAGTGCTAAGTAAGAACTGTAAAAATCATCATACTGCATTTCCATTATTTTAAGGGAAAAAGAAAAAGAATGACTGTGCCTGGTTTGTTTACAATCATCTAATGAGTGTTCTTAACGCAGAGGGGGAAGAAAAAAGTTCTGTGCAGGAATCCTAAAAGAGCAAGTATCAAAAACCTAATAAAATGTGCAGCCCAGTGAAAAGTTCAGCATGTAATGATAACAGCACAGCAGTGATTAAAAAGCAAATAAATCCTGCTAGAATGAAAAAATCAATGAGCTTTGAGAAACTCTGACAATGAAATGTTCTCTCTCTCTGTGAGATCAAGTGGAGAAGGGCCATTAACAGAGCAGCCATCTGCTTTTTCCTGCTTGTTATATACCGTGCAACCATTCATGCTGCTTTCTCCTTCATCAATACAAGGACATTCACAATTGAGCAAATAGGCCCAAAACTTGGGGAAAAAAAGAAAATAAAAATCATCCTGGGCAACACAGAAGGGAGCTAAAAAACAGCCTTCAAAACCAGCACGGTTTTGGAAATCAGAGAAACAACTCCTTGCTGCACACACTATCTCTGGTACCAGGGAAAGGGATGAGTCTGGGGCCCCGAGCTCATTGTGCACCCCATTGAGGAAATGCATTATTCACATGCAGAAAGATTAAACATTAATGTACATTCTTTTGCAAGAGTATCTCACACAGCAGCGGGCAAAAAGTTTACAGAAGCCAATGTCAAATAAGCAGGATTTCCCTGAATGCTGCTGAATGAACTTTGAGATGAAGGACAAATTTATACTATTGACAAACTCCTCTCTTGACTTGTCTCCTTTGATTACCCACCATATGTTAGTGTCTTTCTAGACAAGCTACATGTTTCTAATATAAAGGCTGAAACACATACTGCGGAGGAAGAAATTTTACAAGAGACACCACTTAAGAAAGCGGGGGTAGATAACACAAGCTTAAAAGAGAAAGGAAGTGAAAATTCCACTCTCTTGAAGAGAAAATTGGCTCCGATTCATTCCCTGAAGGTGACATTCATAACAAAATCCAAAGCAACAAGTGGTTTGGATTTGGGGTCTGTTTTATCAGCTGATAGTTGAAATCTGGCTGTAAGAAAGGAAACATTCTGGTTCCATTCATGGCAGATCTCTCATGACTTTCAAAGCAACAAAATAGTTGGGAATAAATTAATAAAAGTTAAAGAACTACTCGTTATAATTAACATTCAGACATCTGCATTTATCAAAACACCCAAAATAAAGCTTGGTTCTTTATCACAGGCAATCATGTGGAGGAATGTAATGAATGTTTTGGCTACAGCACTAATTCTTTTCAGTGAATAAATATATTTGCTTAAAAAATAATGCAAAACATACATATTCCTTTCCAAATTCCCCAAGTACCTTTTCTTTTCCCCTATCCTTTCTGAGGGACTGTATTTAATGGATAAACATTGCTTCAATTTAGTAGTCTTACAGCTAATTAAGAGGGCATGCTAGTTCTTTACCGCTAGAATTCCGATCTGTTTCTCTTCAGCACACTCTCTTCTTCAATACAATTTATACTGGAAGTATAATATGAGCAGACCAACTTCACACAATGGCTCTCAAATTTATGATATGAGAAAAACATTTTCCCTATTACTATAAATCCTAATGATTTATTTTAAACTAGTAAAAGGGTGGGTTTTTTCAGCTCTATTGATGAACTTACATGTGCAATATTGATTCGTCTTTTTAAAAATACAAGCAGTGCAATGCATCAGAAAAAAACAAACCCAAGCATCCAGCAGCTTGCAGCACACTAGCTTTAAGTTACCATAAAAAAATAACTTTTATTTATATATATTTTCTCCCCCAGAAATATTCTAGAACGTTAAAATTTGGCATGGAATACATATATGGCTTGAGCAAAATGGCATTTCAGAGTGATAAAAGGGATGACAACAGTTTAAGAGATAATAATGCCTGCTTGTGTTCCAGAAGAATGAGCTGTAATCTTTTGGTAGAGTGGTTCAAACAAAATAACATTTATTCCAAAAAAAAAAAACCAACCAACCAACCCCAAAGTACTCTGTAAGCTACATATTTCTGACTTTTAAAAAGAATGTACAGTGCTATCGTGGCTTACTACGATTTCTCAGATGATTTCCAAATGTTTCATTACTACATAGTATGGGATACAATTTCTGATCCAGATGCTTAAAAGAACAAATCTAACAAAGAAATTTAATCTGAGCTAGACTTGGCAAATTTTCCAGAAAAAAAAAAAAAAAAAAAGAAAAAAAAAAAAGTAGAATGATGTTTTGGAAGCTGCTCAAACAAAAGCCAAAATGGAAATATGCCTCTTTCAACCATACCCTAGGCTGCTGTTAAAAATAAAAGGACACTTACAATTTTCGCAAGTGTGAACTGCAGCTGAGGTTTATAAAATACAAAATGTAGATGTCAAAGTTGCCCAAGAATAATTCTTTACTTTTATCTGAAGCTAAAACAAGCATTTTCTACACTGCATTCACAAAAGAAATCTACAAATCAGAGGTCTTACATATACATGAAAGATTCTATATCAATTAGAATGAAAACACTCATTATTTTAAAATTATTATGTCTTTGAAAATAAATCATGGAAACATGTAAATATGGTAGAAAACTGACATGAGTCCACTGAGCAATAATAATGCATGCTTCTATACAAACTTTAATCCGACCATTTCAAAGCACTTCATGAACACAAGCTAAATGTACGTAGAAGTTTTTTCCACCTACGTATGAGGAGACTGCAGGACAGAGCTCAAATACGTGTTTGGAGTCACGTACGATTTATGTGAATTCAAATGTGCTGAGGTATTGTTTTATCTGCTAGTCTTATTCCTCCCTTGAAGAAAGACATGGCTAAATCTTTATATAGCCACGCATCCATCTATATAAACACCATAAAAATCTTTAAAATCTTAGCCAATTTTTTTTTTTTTTAATTATTATTATTCCAAGCCCTTCAGAGAAGAGAAAGAACCAAATTTATCCTTGGCTCCACTTACTCCAGGCAAAGAATTTGGCCAAATGTTTGTATTCCATCAAGAGGAAGAAACTATGAACTTAATAAAAATAACCGATACCATATACAAATTACATATGGAGGAATGGTGGTAATTGTCTGTCTTTCCACCCCCCGACCTTATATTATTGGTGTATGGTTGCAATTTAAGAACTAGAGAAGTTCCCAAACTAGAATTCCTACAGTGAACTAGCCAGACATAACTACTACAGAGAATATCCCTGCCCACTGCATACCACAGTCTGTGTGGGCTGATACACACCATGGAGTTTAATTATGTAAAACCATAGTACTATATTCACATTAGATAAACTAATTTATTCTACTTTCCTAGAAAGAAGGAATGGCTTACAGAATCCAGAGGTGTCTGATTTAGAAAACATCTGCAACAATTCACTCTTTAATTCTACTACAGCCACTTGGCTCTTAAAGTGTGAAAAAAGGCTATCACTCAGTAAACTTAGTGTTAAACTACTTGAAAGTACACTCACTTTAAGAATAAAAGAGAAGTCAAATTACAAATGTTCTTACCTTGATTGGAGACTGACATTTTATACGAGAACAGAAATTTACAAGAAGGGAGAGTTCACTACACAAAATTAATGATGAGAAGTTTAGATGCATCTAGGGAATAAAAGTTCTACAGCGTTCAGATGCTTTAACTGCTTCATCTACATTTTCATGATGTAACAAGGTACAGTAATGTACAATTTTAAAAGAGACTTTAATATAACCATTTATACGCAACGTTTAGGCTCCTGTCAATGAATCGTGGAGCTTTTGATTTTTCCTATGCATGATTGCTATTCTGTTGTGAATTCACACCCACAATGGCCAAGATATTTCCCATACTGATAACAAAGAGGGGTTTTGTTACTGCTGATTGAGGGGTCAGTGGCAGCTGCACGATGTGGCTGACATAATCAGTATAAAATACTAGCTCGTAACAATGGCTGCTCATTAGAATATAAAACAATTGGAATGTTGAATCTGTAATTTCAGCAGCTGCTACTGTACAGTTTCCATAACTTTTAAGCATCAGCTATCAGTGCCCTAACTTTCTGCTGCTTCGCATCCCAGAGCTCATTTGAGTGATAAAAACCATTTGTGGGATTGCACCACAAATCAGATGCCTGAAACGATCCAGAATAAAAATAATCCCACAAAACCAGCAACATTCTTAATCCAAACCATTCCAGGGATGCATTTTGCAATGCAGCTTCTCAAAGAGTTGCCCTAATGTAGCAGAGGAACAGACTGAGGCATAAATTGAGACCTAGGAGTAGGGGAAGGACAGAAACCTTCCAGGAAAGGCTTTCCTTCAAAGCCAGCTTCGCCTGCAAACGTGACCTGAGTTTATAGGAACAAAACTTTACTCTGCTTTTGCATCAGTAGAGCCCCACTGCAAAGGAAGCAAGAAAAATTATTACATTTTGCCACTCTCAACTCCAGTGAGCACTGGCTTTGTCTGATGAAAGATCACTTGATCATCAGTACTAGGCAGGCAATAAATCACAGTGCTGGTGACTGTCTCAGCACTTGAAGAAAATCTTAACATGTTTTGGGCAAGTCTAACACTAGATTTTGATTTCTATGTTTTTAAATCTCTCTCTCTCAAAAATATTTAAAGAAATTATGTCTATTTTAAAGCCAATTTCAATAGAGTGGAATTCAAATAAGCCTAACAACTAACTCAGGAGATTTTTTTCTGGCAGGCAGAATGCCAGCATGAGCAGGGAGGCAGGAAACTAATCAGTGCTTCATTTATGTTATTTATCTATTAAAAAAAAAGAGTGGCTCTGGAAGTCCAGCCTTGAATTGAAAAAATAATTACCTTATGAACACTAAACTCTTCTTTCTCTCCTGTACACAGGTTTTCCCAGACCACTTTTGCAGCAGCTTCTGCACATGCTTGGCAGGCTCATTCCCAGCCTAGTGCATGTGAGCAGCGTAGTCCTAAAAGGACCAAGGCACAAGATTATGGATCTAGCACCACAGCTAAATGGCAATAATCTCTCTGTCAGCATCAGTGATAAAAATCATCCTCAACTAGGAGATCATCCTGGTAAAAGTGTTTCCTATCAGATGCTATGAAAACATCCTATAATACTTAGGGGAACCTCCACAACTTGTCTCTAACCCAGACAACAAAGGAAAGATAAACCTGCAGGTTGGGAAGATAACATTAGTACGTTTACTGGCTTCCCCCCAGCCACTTTCACTCTTGTCTGGGTTGCACCTCTGCTGACCAGCTTTCTCACCCATGTCTAACATCTTCTGACACTCAACAAGCTCTATCAGAGGAGACAGAAATGCGGCTGCTGTCAACCTACTGAAAACTTTGCAAATATTCATTCTATCGGCACCTTCTACACATGAAGACATGATTAATGAGAATTAAACCATGGAAAGAGAAGAAATGGTACTTTCAGAATTTAATAACCAAATTGGGTAAGCACTATAAATGGTACCATGAGAATATCTGGGAGAAAGAATGGATCTGATGAGCTAGGAGACTGCGCTTTACAGGCCAGCTTCTGCATCCCTCCTTATATTAGGCTTATGGGGCAAACCACTCCTTAACTAGTTAGTAGTTACTCAGGAATTACCCCTTCTTGTTAGCGACCATGGAAATACACATTTGTAGAAGTAAACTTTTAAGTATCAGGTACTATAATTCAAGAGAAGGAAGAAAATTCATGTCTAAAAAAGATGACATCAAAAGCACTAATAACTGCAAGACAGCACTCAGAGGCTGACATCTATTTCTCACTAAATAGGATTTAGTTTCACTTAAATATAGCTCTCAAGGAATTCATTAAAGAATAAAATACTCAGTCCTTGATACATAGAGCTTCCAGACTTATCAAAGAATAGAGTAACCATGGGTATGAGGATAAATGCGTGGAAGATTCTGCAGTGACAACATGCATACACTACTATCCATAGGGGCATTTACTAAAACATTGTTCACTCTTCTTCCCAGAGTTATAAACCCATTTTTCCCCCTTAACAAGGCTACATGTTCAGCAAATAACAGTACTACAGAGTCTGCAACCACTCTTTGAATGAGAAAGGTGGAGGCAGCCTGCAAGTATTTCCAATGCATTTCACAGAATTCAAGCAGCAGTGTCAGTGAAAAACACATAGGAACACGGTGAGGAGGAGAGCAGTATTATCATTGAAAAATTAAAAAGCATTTATTAAAAATAATGATACTCATGGTTGCAGAACCTCTAAGTTAATAGTATACCTGTGCCTGCTGATAGCAATATATTCTCAGTCATTTCAAATAATCCAAATTAAATAAATAATTGTTGCTGCAATGCCATACCCACCAGTTTCCGTTTTTATCAGTCAAGTGATTTATCAAGCAAATATCCATATGTGGTTTCCACAGAATTTCATTTTATTTCCTGGAAGCGTAAGATATGTCTGTTCTTCATAACTATTTAGTAATGATCTATTACATGTGAGATGTTTAAAGAATAATTTGCAGCTAGCATGCCTAATTTATTTTAACTTGTATTGTACGAAGCAGCCACCATATTTAACTGGTGGTATCAGCTGACATAAGGAACTATTTAACACCAACCAAATGTAGTCAGACCCTAGAATTATTTACTGTAAGCAATGTCAGATGAATGTTATTATCCTCCTAACTCCCAAAGATATGTGTTGCCAGGCACAAATACTTTTCTACAGAATTAGTCACTATATCTCTTAGATTCTATCGTCAACAAAAGTAACGTTAAGAAAATTTAAGCTGATGTAATGGTTTTCATGGCATCTTTTCGACAACAAAGCTTGTATCTAAGATCTGACCACTCACAATTTCTAAACCAGATTATAAAGCTAAATCCATGCAAACCCTCAATGGATCAGGATTTTATTTCTAGCGCTGTGAAAACTTCAGTTGCGGCCAAGTCTTATCAGCCACGGTGGCAGACAGATTACAGAAGATGTGCCATGGATAAGTAAGAAGCACTACCAGCTTAAACCAATTACACACTTAGCACAAAGTTGTCAAACTACAGATGAATGCCAAATCCTAATGTGTAATTTCTATCGTGCTTATCAATTTTAAGGAGAATTATACTAAATAGAGAGCTGTAAGGAATGCAAAATGTAGCTGGGAAAACATATGGTAGAAAAAATTGCATTTGGAAATATGTAAGATTTTAGTGGTGTGAAAATAAGGCAACCATACTAACTCCAGAATTACCATTTCAGAATCTACAGGATTTTTTACTAGAAGTCCACAGTTCAAACTTGCCTGCATCATTGGCAGTCATCTCTTAAATTATTTGCCAGCTGAGAGTAATTTCTTTTACCATAAGGATAGTGAGAGGTAACTACAAAGCAATCCCTAGCTGTCCTAATTATTCTTCACAGGCAGGAAGACGTGTGATAAAACGCATGTTTTGTGATTCACTTCCTCTGGTTTACTTGCTTTGGTACTGTTAACCTGTAGCTTCTGATGGCCTTCTACAGCGCGCTCAAAGCGTACGAAAAAAATCTAGACAGACAATCACTGTACAATTTAAGGCACGTAATTAGCAATTATTTCATGCACACTTCACAATAATAATCTGTTACGTGCTAAGGGAAAGAAACATTAATGAGCTACTTCTGGTGCTGCTCTGTGTACTGCGCTTGCATAATAATAAGGTCCAATCTGCTGGAAAACACATAAAGGACAAATTAATAAGGTCGTCATTTTTGTCTAATGATGCTTAATACAGTTTTAGCAATCTGCTCAAGACAAAAGGCGGTCACTCAGACATAGCCGATTATGCATTCGCGTGGCAGATGAAATCTTTATTAAACAGAATGATGAATCTGATTAACATGCGATAACAAATATACAGTCTGCGAAAACGCCCGTGCCACCTCCTGCAAGCATCCCTCACGTCGACTATTAAGGCTTTACTCAGATTGAGGTCAGCCTGGTATCCCCCATAGGCGCATTAAGATAAAAGTTTGCCAAATGTGGCAACGTGATGAACAAAACAATAACCTGTCGTATAAAAGCTACTGTCTCAACAGCTGATGTCTAATCAGTTATAGCAACTTAATAAGTTTGAAAATTTAATTGTCAGAGTTTCATTCACCTTTTAACATCTGAAAGACAATTTATTACATGAGCTAAACTAGATCTTCAAGCACCCCAAGCCCTCTGCACTTATGGTACCAAAATATTTTCTGTAAGTTCCAAAGTACTGTCTTGTATAATAAACTGGTTACCATTTCACAAAGATGACTGTAAACAGGAATATACAACTATTTAGGGTATTTTAAGAAATACAAAAAATAGTAGTAATTTATATGCCACTGATTTCACATAAAATCTGAATAATGGAGGTTTCTAGGTCAATGGCAAACACATGATGTAATTGAATTTGTAGAGATGCAGCAGTAAATTTTAAAATCAAATTTTCAATATAAATGTACAACTGATAAAAAAGTAGGTTAAAAAGATTTACAAGATATAATTTGTTAATCACACCTTAAATTTAAGTCATGAAAATACAGTGTCGCCTCTTTAAATTATTACCAAATCTAGAAGTAAATTACAGATCTTAAATTCAGTGATTATATTTTAAGCTTGCTTTGCTATAGCAATGTGATTTCTATTGGATGAACAATTCCTTGCCTTCCAGAACCAACTGTACTTGATTTATAGACAGCACGTGAACTGAAGCAATATAAGATGCCATATGATACCTCATGGCAATGTACATGATTTAACTTGGGGTAGGCAGTGGTAGAAACTGCAATGTTGATTTTATCTCTACAAATACATTGCTCAACATCAGCAGGATCTTGTACTCAAGAATATATAACTGGGAGATAAACTGATTTAATCACAGCTTCTTCACTTTAATGCATATGTGTTTGTTCTGGTATATGACAGCATACAATAAATCATCATTTTAAACTCCACTCATACTACATGTCTTCATTTACATTCCTATATTCCCAATTACAGGAAAAAAAAAAAAGAGTAATTTGAGTTAAAGCAAGGACATGATAAAATTAAAGCTGTATTTATGTCTACCCATCATTCACCCCCAGTCCATTCTACCTTTCTAAATTAGTAACTTTTCTTGTGTGCGGAGTGTGTGAAAATAAATAGCTTCCTTCCTCACCCCCACAACTCTCACATTCAAGTCATCTGGCATATTAACCTAGTCATAAGGCATACAGTTTGCAACAGATCCAAAGCAGAGATGCCAGGTCTGACAATTGTTTCACAAGTCTATTGAAGATGAGGGGATATTTTTTTCCCCCTGAGCTTCTCTTTGAAACAAAGACAGGCATTAAGAGATTAGATGTCTCTCTACTGAAGCCACTAGCTTTCAGATTGATTCTCCAAAGCCAGATGTGGTCTTTTTTAGCCTATGTTGCTCTTCCAAGCCCAGAAGTTTACCAAGATTTCTTTCTAATGAATGGAATAGCATATAAGAAAAGAATAGGAAAGAAAGGGACTTATTCAGAAAACATGCAACAATTAAGTGTCTTTCTAGCTAAAAGAAATAGGAGAAGTTCAATCTACAGGTAGGCTAAGAACATAACACTTGTTTTACACTAATAAAGACCCAATACTTGTAAACCTAACACCAGCTGATTACACATTTATACTTGATGCACCTGGTAGGAAAGAGAGCCAGCCCCCCCTTCAATCGCCTACCTAGCTAGCAGTCTGAATAAAACTGTGTTTGGTTTGCACAGCCAGTCACAGGAAGCAACAAAGAAGTGGAACACAATGCTTCTGATTTCCTGGCAGTGTTACAGAGCCCCTTACTTCAAATGTACAGAAAAAGACTGGTAAGATAAAACAAAGAATCATTTCATTATACGTCAGAGGATCCCATTATTTCATATTCTTTCAGTATACATTCCCTCAATGTAACATTTCATTATCTTTGATATAAAATGAATGCTAAAATACCACAATCTTAGTGTTTGAAATACCCATATTCATGGGATATAATGCTTCATAAACTTTGTTCCATCATCACACTATCAGATAGTGCATTTCAAATAGCTTGTACAGTAGATAATGATGCACACAGGCCAAAACTTAAGTATCATATTCCGTTTTTTGGCAAAGTTTTAGTCTCAAAAAATCTCTGATTAAATTAAATTCTATTTATGTCCACAATATAAATGAAGGAAAATTCAGGAAAAGGCATAGGTGTCCTAAGGTTACCTGCACAGCTCATTCAGGATGGAGCCTCACCCTCTGTCTTTAAGTAAGGCATTGTAAGAGTAGGGAAAAAACACACATAGCTTTCTTGTCTAGATTTCAAAGAGTTCTATTGAGAACGTAGTTTGCTAACACTGTTGGAAATACAATACCTATAAAAAAAAATTTCTTCCTGTTGACTCCTTTAGACCTTGTCCGTGTTCACCCATCAGGGTCTGATTAACATTTTTGTTAGTGCCAGAAATAACATAAAACTACATGTTTGAAAATTCAAGTCTGACTATATCACTTCTGCAAATACATTTTGACCTGTTTTTTCTTTCATGAAAGACATGGAGAGCTGCTGCCTATTTTCCTATCCTTTTTTATACGACTTACTACTATAGATACTGCATTGAATTAGGTATAGACATTTACAAATATATTAAGTGACCTGAACTCAGCTCTTAACTATAATTTCAAATCTTTGTGAAAGAAACTAGATGAATCATATACAATTAATCAGATAAAACTCTCAGTCTACCTTTTACAGAAATGGCATTTTAATATTTACTATACAAATCATTCAGTAATCATTTTAATACACAGAATAAACTAATTTGACTTACCCATGACTGTACTCTGTTATTGAAATGAGTAACCTCAGCTCCTATCAAAGGACACGGAGAGATGGACTGAATGACACAGCTCCTGCATTGTAAGTAACTTGTCAGAGAAGACTCCTTCTCATTCCAAATAGCATTTAAAGATAAACTGTCTTCAAAAAAGAAAGAAAAAGTGCTTTACATAGACAACAAGAGAGATTTTAAACCAGATAAAAGATCACAAGTTGTACTTCACATTTCAAAACTTAATGCTCTTATTTTGCCAGAAAGTAACATGGAAAAGAATGCTCACTAATCTCTGCAGGCTCAGTAACTTCTAAAATAGAGTCCTTGTGACAATAATCACATATAATTAATTGTGCCATCCTAGCACCAGAATTGCCCACACATGAACAAAGGGAAGTACTGTACTTTTGGCCTCTGTCACCTGAACGCTGCTAAAGGATTACACATTCCATGGTCTGACACCTGCAGTCATTTCCTATCAAATACACTGCTTTTACAGAGCTCTGCTTTAACCACTGGGGCTGCCTCTAATTTATGGATTTTAATTTGTTATAAGAAATGTAAATTATTATGTTCTTATTATCCTTATCTTCTCTTTTTGATCAGAATACTACGTAAACACCCAAGAAATCTGGGAGTAGAGAGTAAACTGGTATGCATCTTCAGGGTTTGGTTAAACATGCAGAGCTCAACTGATCTCGGTGGAGTTTTTGCCTGCTTCCAGGGAACAGTAAATTGAGTGGCACTCCTTTCATGTGTCAACCAATTCTCTCTCTCAATTTGATGGTTGAGGGAACAAGAGAGAATCTCAAAGGAAAAATCTTACCATCAACTTCTCAGAAGGTCAAAGGCAAGGGCTGAAAGTGTTGTGAACAGCCCAGTTAAGGGAAAATAAGTGTATATATTTTCTTGCCCAGGTACCACTGTCAATATGCAATTCACTAACTTCTGTATTTCCAGTCACCTGAAAAAACCCACTGACCCACATGGTTTTGCTGTTTATCTGCTTTCTAGCCAGCCTTGGACAGTAAGCTTCTACTGCCTTCAGCTTCCTTACTCCATTAAATAGCCAAACTTCGCCTCATAAGCTTTAAATAATCTTCCTTGTTTATCTAAGGTCAAGGACGGTTGTCACTAACATCTTTCAGCATGGTAGTATTGTTTTTAGGTTTATTTCACCTTCCAAATATTTCCTGGGATTTTCAGAAATATTCATAATCCTTGGCAAGAGGACACAAAACCACCAGTATCATTGAAAGATTTGATATTTTCCTTTAAGAAAAAAATTAATTTGCTTTAAAGAAGCAAAATGTTTCTTTCAACAAGCTATGGAAAGGAAAGATGTCCTTGAAGGAGAAAGCAAATGGCCAGAGCATTTCATTCAGATCCAGTAAAGAATTGTGGGTTATCAAACTTCCTTCAAACTTAATTAGGAGAAATAGAAAGGTGTAGAAGTTAAAGAACAATGCAACCACCACACTGTGTCAATAAATAAAACATTGTTAAAATCTCTTCAACAACGATGTGACGAAGCAAGACACTGAGATGAAGGTCACCAAAAAAAATGAAGTCATTATTTGAAGCCAATTAGTTGACTAATAGGTAGGCAAAAATCAATACCAAGACCTTACTGACACAAAAAAGGAAATGATGCCACTCAGCCAATTGCTAATAGAGAAGAAAACAGGTAGAATGTGTGATTTGTAACATGGTATTCAATGTCCCTTACGAGGTGGAAATTTTCTAATAAGGAAACAATTACAACAACGCTTTAGTACAGCTTTGAACGTACTATATGCCAATTCAACAAAAGACAGGTTATAGTCTTTTTGAAAGCTCATGTTTCTCTTGGCTTAAAAACGCTTTCCATTAAAAATATCTGCAAAACTCTCCAAAATAGTGCTACTTTGGAGAATAAGTAGTGGAGGAAGAGATTTGTACTGGTCCTCTCTATAGATTTCACACACAGATGAAGAGATACAAACATGTTATCAAAAGCATCTGCAGGAAATGATAGAAAACATTGTTTAATGGTTGGACTTGATAATCTTAGAGGTCTCTTCCAACCAAGGCTATTCTGTGATTTAATTTGAAGCTAAAGGACTTGACAAATGTTAGGTGGTATTTATCAGTAATCAGTCAGATTTACCTTCACTTTTCACTGGCATCTGATAAACCTTCAAAGTTTCCTTCAGATGACTAAGACTTGCAGCATCCGAGATGATCAACATCATATTATCATCTTCTGACATGGCATCTAGTTCACACACACAATTATTAATGGAGTCTTTGCTTCTTTTATTAGTATTCCTGAAGAGTTTCCAGATTATTTGCAGTTCAATATTACTGCAGCAAGCTTTTCTCAAAATTCCTATAATTTAAAAAGTGGGGTCTAAGGCTTATATATACATGGTTTTGAATACAGTACTGTTTGAACATACTGCAAACTTTCCACATTTACAAGATGGTAATTTAGGCCCTGATCCAATACCCACTGAAGTCAATGAAAAGACTTCTATTGATGTAAATGGACCTTGGAAGAAGGCCTTATTTAAATTTTTTAACATGTCCAAAATTTACTTTTCAACAGATAATTTTCCCCTTGTTATTTCTCCCAAATTGACCAGTGAGTTTGAATCCACTTTGAATAAAGTCATTTATTTTTCATTTTCTTCAAACTGTGGCAAATTTTTGAACTTTCATCAATCAACTGACATCTGAGATTCAGTTTAAACAGCATAAAACTTGCTGACAAGGGACACCTTGCTAACTGTAGGCGTCAAAGTACCTTGGTAATTCAGAACACTTTCATTTCATACATAGTGATTCCATTTCACCGATTCTGTACCAAATTGCAAAGACATGACAATGCTGATAAATTAATTAATAAGGAAATGAAGTCTACTGATGAGATTACACAAGTCTTAAGGGAGATATACTATGGTTGCTCTGGGAAAAGAGAGGCAACAAATGGATGACTTTGAGAGGACTGGGTTTTTTTTGCTAGTGTCACTTCTTTGATACCAGTTCCATGCTTGTTTCATCACTTACTGAGCTCTGTGTCTAACGTACATCTCTCTTCATCTCAACCTCCATTACCAAACTTTCTCACAGCAACTGGTAGCAAATTAACACCTAATCCTTAGAAGGGACATTCCCCAGTGAACGGGCCACTATGTTACATATAATATCTTTCAGCTTCTCATAATGTTAGGATAAGTTGCCTTCAGTTTACTCTTAAATACCAATCAGATTCCTATTGTACTTCAAGACAGGTCAGTGCATCAGGACTGCTGAATCAAGCAACAGAAAGATGTCAGAAAGGGATTACACTAACAGTAATTTATTTCAACTGAAATGCCACTTAAAAATAGTTGTGTTATTGGGACAACTCCCTCTCTCTCCCTCCTGAAAAGATTTTCTGCAGGTCTCCAGTGTATTTCTAACAACTCATTTATGTAGTTACCATATTGAGTTGAGAAATCAATCAATTATTCTAAAATAACCCTCCAGTACCCAAAATTGCACAAGCGAAGACAGATTAAAAACCCTATCCTTCCCAATCTGAAACAAATGACCAGTTACACAGGTCTTACCCTCTGCTTTTGGTAGTATTTCAGCTCCACAGACAATACAATAAAGTCCTTTCTTGCAGGGCTGATGGTGTGTTTCCTTCTAACAAGATAATACACAAATTCATGTATACACTAACTATGCAACTATGCAGACAGAAGCATTTAAATATAAACACAAAGAAATATATCAAAACTGCTGCAGAGAAATATACTAGTTGAAATTTTCAAAGAAATCTATTTGAATCCATGTTTATCGTTTAAATTAGCTAATAATTAAATTATACATCGGGTTAAGAATGCTTAACCTAACTTAAATAGAAATACTTTCATATAAAATATGAGATATTTTATAGACAACAACACTCCAGGCTATCAGAGATTTAGTTTGGAATTTCACAAAGGAACATAGGAGGGTAGGTGCTTTATTCTGTCTACATGGTACCTTTCTTTCACTGGCGTTGCCACCACCCCTAACTGTAGCTTTTCTTCGTCTGCATTCTCTCTTAATTTTCAATCCTTTAATAAATTTAAGATTTGATTAGTATTTTAGACAGAAGAGATCATACCTAGCTATTATATGAAAGTATGAGAGGAATTTTCAATTCTTTAGCTTTTATAGATTTGGGAAGTCCAAACAAATAACACTAGGAAAGTTGGTACATTGACATCACTTCCCTTCTATTTGCAGGCTGGGCAGCAGCTACTTAATTTAATACTAAGAATCACCATAAATATATTAATTATAGAAATAAAGAATATTCTTACCAGTAACATATTAAATACCATAGTTAGTTAAATATAAAGATAAATTAAGATTGAATTTACACAGGTTTTACACCAAAAGAAACTGTCCACCCCTTACCTCCCAAAACCCAGCAATAATACAACAGATTATTATCTGTCAGTTGTCCCAAGCAACACAGCTACAGTCAGGCATAGTATGTTTAATTACAGCAAAATCCTGGCTGTTTTGATTGCAATAAATGAAAGAAATTTTTAAAATACATTAAAAAAAAAAAAAAAAAGAAGACTGAGGAAGACTTAAAGACCTTTATGTACAGACTTACATCATTATATATTGCACAGAAAATGTGTTTGCAGGGCATACAAATGGGTACTGGGTTTGACATGAATACATACAGAATCTGACCAAAAGAAATTGGATCTTATCACACAAGGAAAGCAACCTCCACTTTTATATAAAACAAATAAAGACCTCTGAAGAAGCCTCTTAGCATCATCAAATATCAAAACGTTCAACTACCACTATACTACTACTACTACACAGCTTCTGATAGACATTTTAACAAAAGAAATTTGAGGGAAACAAAGTACTGAAGAACACATCTATTTTAGTATGAAGGCTCAATCTATCACATTACTTGATCTGCAAAGATGCTGTTCTACGTATTTAATTTTTTAAAAAAATCCCTAACAAGTGCAGAAACTCATAACTTGATTATATGGGTGTTTTGCTTTCTGAGAAAAAACCCAATTGTTTGTATTTAATGGCAGATTAATTAAGTCTGTAGTAGGCAAACCTCCTCAGCCTATAATTACAAGTCAAATGCTACTTGGGCTCCTGTTTAGAATTTCTACACATGATGTTCCTTTGCTACACAGTTATGATGAAGAAACTTGATTACATCTATAGAAAACTGCATGTTGTATGACCTTCACAGTGAAAACCAAAGAAGTATAATGAAAAACCAAGTCCAACAGTAGCACATATTAAATGAGAACTAGAAAGCCATCACTGCTCTATAGTGAGGCTATGCTGTAAAGGCTGCTCACTCTGTTTCCTATCTAAGCTGTCACTATGTGCCAGTGTTTTTCAATAGAAAAGATGACACACCTTTATTTTGTGACCTGGAAAGACTGATTTTCTGTTTTTTGGTGTCCATCGCTCGAGATGCTATCTGCTTGGCTTCTGTTTCACCAGCCTTCTCTACATTATTAACTGCACTATTCTTACTCCCCTCATTTTGTATTATTCCACGTATACTTGTGCTTCTACCATCATCATCATCAATCTTTTTTTCAGTCACAATTAATGTTTCTGAGGTGTGGATTGCAAAAAGATCATCAGCGACTGTGGAGTGTCGATTCTCATCTGTATTACAGGTTGGTCTCATTTCCTGTTCCTCTGGTTCTGCATCGTCATAGAGTTCTGGTGTGAAGTAGATACTCTCATCCTCATCTTCATCTTCTGCAGATACATTTAAGATTGATTTGCCTCCTGCTGAAGGAAGCTCACTGCAGGGCTCAGCTTGAAGCTGTAGCTCATCAGGATGCTCTTCAGCAACTGCAGCCTCAGTATTTTTAACTGAAAAATTTGTTGTTTCCAAACATGATTCTGGTACACTTGGGTTTTGTTCTGAAATTAATGATGGCTGGCATTGATTTACACTATCGATAAGTTCACTAGCCCTACTCACAGTCTTTTGTTTGCCACTAGCTGTGGACACACAGTTCTTGGCTACAGGCAAAGGTGTTGAAGTCCGTGGTTTAAAGCAGCAATGTTCTTTCATAACATCAGCATTAGTCCAGTCATTCTTTCTTTCTCTCCCTATTTTAGTTGTGGGCATTTTGGGTGTGGAGTCCGTATGTTTTCTTCTTTGTGTTCCATGGTGAGAATGACTCTCTACATCAACTTTCTGGCCACCTGTGAAAAATCACAAAACATTCATTAATTGTATATGCCTTCCCCCTGCTGATTTACAGCATGTTTAGCACGTCAAAATTACCACTGTTTTATTAGGTTTACAGTTATATTCTAATACTCATTAAGATTCAATATAAACAAAAGCCCAGATGTTACAACTATCTTTGCACATGAATTGTCTTAATTAAATCAACAGATTAACCGGCACATCTAAAGTTAAAGAATGACTGGACTTACAATTCATATTTTTTTATTATTGTGCTCTTAAGTTATTTACATCTTTCTGGCCTGAAATGAAGTCATAAGCTCTCCTAAAATTTAGGAATGGATAGGTATTGACTTGTAAAGCTTGTACCAGAAAAAATTGTACAAAAGGTGTCTCACAGCAATGTCTAAATGACAGATGTAGCTTGAACCAAGGCACTCTTCTTGCAATAATGGTAATTTTCCTGTGTTTCAAATATATTTTAAATTATCTTCATAGTTTTCCATGGAAAAAGAAATTTAAGGAAAACATTTTTGATTGTACTATAACCTTATCAAACAGTATCAATTGTTTTAAGACAACCAGATGGAATGACAATTAATTACAGTCTGTTGAGCACAGCTCATTACACATTTGTGAATAATTCTCATTTTGCACAATAGCACTTTGGTAACTTTAAAAAAATATTTGTTTCTTCCAAAAAAAAGGATGCAACTTCACATTTAAAATTGTTAATGAAGTTTTTTCCCCAGGAAATGCACATACTTTGTCTTGTTGTTGCCATGATGTTCCTTGGGTGATTCGATGCTGTAGGATTAGCTGAGTTGATGGTTGTAGTAAAATTAATTTCTGAAACTAAGTTTTGCTCCTCACTTTTAGCAGGAACATCTGGTGACAGATGAATAGTTGTCTCCTGTTGAGAGGCTTGTGGCAGGTGTTTTGAATTTGAAGGTATATGGAGAGATTCACCGCTGCACTCTGGTGAACAATCAATGCCCTTCTGGTTTCTTCTAGCAAAAGCGTGCAAGGATTCAAGTGCACTGTCAAATTTGTTGTGGTGCTGGATTTGTTGACGAATCCATTTAGATAATCCTAAGGAAAAGAAAAAGGGGGAGAAAAAGTGTGCTACCACAAAACTGTGTCATCTATACCAGGTATTGCACATCAGTACATAGTAGTCTAATATTGCAAATACTTCTACGTGTTTAGGGTATATACAGATTCATAAAGAATTCAAGAAGTTGCTCATCAAATTAATATAACGTATGCCTTCCTTCCCAGGGCTGGGAACTGCATTTAATCAGTGGTAGCCTTTTGATGAGTAATACTAACAATATAATTCTTTTTCATTAAAAGACCTTTACCTTTTTCACTAATACTTTTTTTAAGTTCAAACTGCTATGTTGCAAAAGCATCATTATACTTTTATGCCTGGGTGTTCATTTTGCTGGTTATCATGAATTATTAAGAAATAATTTACATAGAGCACAGCTATTTATTATCATACTGACAGGGTCTGAGAAAGATTAGAATATAAATGAAGCTTTTACAACTTTATTTCAGATTAAGTAACAGTAACTCTGATATTCAGAACTGCTCAATAGCTGAAATATGATGCAATATGCTCTTATAGAGCAATAATTTAAAAATTCTTAAATACCAGATGTCTTGAGCACAACTAGGATACACAGGAGTGAAGTAAAAACTAACTTTCCTACTTTTTAGAAAGTGTTTTTAAACTCATTTTAATATTCTTTAACATCGATTTTAAAAAAGAGAACTTGATTCTTCTGTGAAGTTTTACTTTTTAGAAAACATACTAATCTTACTGAATCCTGAACATATAGAATATTTGTATTACTATATGTATTACTTCTCTTTACTTAAATAATTTAAAAGTGTTTTTAGCACAAAGAGATGTCAGAAAAGGGTTTGACTTGTACTGCAGTAGCTGAGCTCCACCTGCTGACTGGACTGCAACATTATCTGTTTACATCATCATCTGCCCATCTAAATAGAGCAGGAAAGAAGATACATAATGCATGTCTAAGCAATTTCTTTCTTCATTTTTAAAGGTTTTTTTATTTATTTATTAAGATAGCATGCATGACCCGTTTTATCTTATCTTCCAGTATAAAACTACAAACAGAAAATACTTCTTTCATATTGAGCATTTAGGGGTTCCATAATAGGATGTCACAACCTTTAGCTGTTCTTACTTAAAAAGCTAAAATGTTAAATTCAGACTGCTAACCCTAATCAATAAAACAGAAAGTATACATCCACTATAGACTTACCCAAAGTTCAAGTAAAAATCTAATAACTACTTTAAATACATAACATATACATATACAGATGTCTACTTACATGCTATGTATTTAGCATGCAAAGATTAAGAGTCTTTTTAGTTTTATAAGTTGCATTTTAAGAAAGAATTCTCAAATTCTGCATACTGAAATTTCCATACCATGATCTGCACATCCAAAAGGGGAAAGAAATTAAATTGACTGAACATCCTCATCAACGTGCTTCAGTTTATTTAACGAATTAGCAATACATCAGGGTACAGTTTTAGAGTCTTCAGTTTCAACTGCACAATTTGAGTTCAATTGATATATTTGATTATGACTTTTCCTACTCATCTGTATTTGCATAACCATATTTCTGCAATCTGGATTTTTCATTATTTGTTAATATTAGGAACTTTCCCAGAAAGATTTTTACAGCTTACCAGTTATGTATTTATTAGGGTTATTCCGGAAGCGGTCGTCAACTAAAATAAGAGCCCCCCAGTCATTCCTGTGTCTTATACACCTACAAGTGAGCAACAAAAGAGACTGTATATATAATTAGAGAGCACATAGTAAAGAAACTGTGGGGATCAGACAACAGGGATTGCAGTGAGAAAAAAAAAAAATTAAAGAACAGTGATAAGTGAAATATGGAAAAGAATCTGTCAGTAACAGCTCAGGATTATTATCCTCATGGTACAAGAAGAGGGCAACTTTTGAAGATGTTTACAAATATACATAAAACCACAAGTGTATCAGAGTCAGGGAGGCTGGCTCTCCAAAGAAATGTTATTTATTTATATTTGAAGTCTCTCCACAATAAGAAAACCTACCAAAACACCTTTAAGAAACAGATTTCTTCCAACATCTCATTTTTTCATTGCTTTAATAAGTGTTCTTTAGACTCATAGTTTCAATGAATTATGCCCACTGGAAACATATTCTACACTTCTAGAAAAAGCAGCACTGCAAGGAATTCATAGCCCGATTGTCACCTGGCCATACAGGCCATCTGTTGTATTCCCAAAGGCTGCTGTTTCATTCCATGGACTTGTGTTACTTCGTGCAGTGCAACAGAAGTAAATTATGAGAAAAGTGCCAGACTGAAGACTAGCATGCTCCTGCTCACTTCATCCCTGCAAGCATCTTCGCAGGAGGAAGCTTGCCTGTCTACTGTGTAACTTAGTATCAACTTCATAAACTGGTCTGGTTTTATATAAATAGTCATCACACACCATCATCCTTCGCCAAATCTCAGTTTAGTAAGAGCTCAGCCTAATGGTATTACACACGATTTATACATTTATGTCAAAATGGAAGTCTATTTTCTCCACTAAACTTCAGACTAGTATAATTTCATTCAAAGGACAAATTATACAATAAGCAATTCTCACTAAAACTAGATTTCAGTTAAAACTTATTTCATAGTGACAAAACTTCAAATTCATTTCCTAGTACTAGCATTCCACCACTTTCTTAGATTCTTCTTAACAAATTTTAATGAATGCTTTTACTCTCCAAAGAGGAATCTAAGAAATCAGATCTGTGACAAGAATTTACAATGAGATTTTACTACATAGACTATTTTCTCTCTAAACTTTCATTTACATCATCACATTTGTATTAGGTCTAAGCCAAATAACAAGAGTCTTCCAGCTGACATTTCTCATCTATAAACCTGTGTCTGCAAATCTATGACAGATGTATGGCATCTATGATAGATAGCTTTATCTATCTATGTATATGATAAATTTTGTTGGAGAAGGATGAATTAATTCTATCCTGTTAATAAAATTTGGACAAATTTGTTTCATTTGAGAAAGTAAGCTATATCACTTCTTCTAAATCTGGAAAGAGATCAGTGAGCATAATTGAATTGACCTTTTGCAAAGGTCTGAGAAAAAAATCCCACTATTTCTGCCTTTCAAAAATACTTGTAGCCTAAACATCAAACAACTCTTCTGACCCCACAAGCATGTGAACTATTAGTATGTTTGAAAAGACCTAAGAATTTTCATTTGGTTTATAAGCTCAAGAACTATTTGTCTCTGCAAATGCTTTCCTTTCTGTGTGTCTGGACTACAAGCAATAAAATCTGTGATGAAACTGAAGTGGATTCTGAATGTAAAACAAACTCTGAATTATAACAAAGCTCAACTGCACAACAGACCAGACAGTTACCAGTACAGAACAGCTGAAGACCTGATTCCCACAATATGACTTTTCTGCCCTGATTTATCCCCTTTGTGTTAACAGTGAGGAATTAATCCTTAAAGATGTCACAAAAAAGAAAAAAACAGTTCTACCAATGTATATATTTTTAATTACATTCAGTTTATCTTACCTTCCCAGGGCTTGGTTCAGAGCCCTATAAGCTTGAATTTCATACCACTGACTCCCTGGCAAAAGGCCTCTTGTACTTTTGTGCTGGTCATTATATTTCCTCTTTAATTCAACCTAAGAAAGAAATAATAAAATATATGTTGCAAAGGAAATATTCTAAAGGGGAAAACAAGCAAACATTGATTAAATAAGTGAATATGAAAAGTGTGCTTCAGTGTTTCAACTTTGTATTTTGCATACTAAACAATTACAGCTTTTACCCTTCTCCAGTTATTCTCAACATGGGATCTATTCCAATAACTTATAGGTAATAACACGACAACCACACGCTTATCCAAATCTCTGTGCTAGCAAGAGGATAAGCTGTTCACACAGGCAAAAACCCCCCAGATACAAGTAAATGGACTAACTAGACTGCAGTTTTATTTGCTCATCTGGAAGTAAATGCTACAGTGGAGATCTTTATCCTTTATCACAAACCCTGACTCCTAATCTATTGCTGGGACCAGACCGCACTTTTCTCAAGTGAGGGTTAAGCAAACATAGCTGTTTCTTCTACAGAAGCTAAGCAAGTACTTGAGAGACAGAGTGGCCTCGCCAAAGTACCAGAACTCAGCAACACCAACTCTTAATTCCTAGCTTGGCATCACCTTCTATGGTTTGGAAACAAACCTTTCACTGGCTAAATGTGAAGCTGAGGTCCACAGGCCCACGGGCTAGAGTCAGGCAGGAGAGAGCATGCTCCTCTTTTTAAAAATCATTCTCTCCTAGTTACTTCAAAAGCAGATCTGATATCAACTGCAAAAGAAATCCCCTGCCTCCCCTTTCTAATCCTATGGATAACTAGATAACGCCCAATTGGAATTTGAACAAGAATTTGTATTTGGGCATTGTACAAAGTTCTGACATATATCAAAAGAATTTATTATTATTGGGAGGGGGACACTGAATTTTATTTTTTTTAAAATAAACAAACATAAAACTACACCAAAAAGGGTCTTTCCATTGCTCTTTTGTACAGTATTAACCTTTCTAAACTGACAAGCGAAAGGACACGCTTCAGGAGAGAAAACAGTGGACTTCTAACCCCTTCTGACAGGTAACTTTCAAGTTGCATTTGGATAAGAAATTTTATTTTATGTACTTATGCCCTTTAAATTGCCTGTCAAATTTACAAATCCAGTCTTTACAGCCAGAAAGTAAATTCGGTTTGATTTCACAGATTTAATATTTGTTCCAGTCACTCAGAATTTATTGACTGGCATGTGAGGTTCCCTTCGCAATTTTCAAAACAGAAGATTATTTCTTCTGAACGTTTTATGAACATTAAAACCATTCTTTTAAAAGGAACCTACACGTATTTGTGCATTCCTACAAACAGAAATACTACCTGGAGGAAGCAAAGGGTACTCCTCACCATTTGAAATGGGGTATGATGTCAGAAAATTTCACTGAAGTCTTTAAAACATAACTAATGATGATATATTCCTTGTGCATATTTTGCATTTGTCTTTAAGTCATGGTAAGTTTTCTAACGATTTCCTCTTTTGAAGAATTTCTGTTATCAGTAAGATTTTGGCCAATTGTAACAAATACAGCTTTGCCACAGTGTCTTACTTCGCTAGCAGACTGTTCAAAACAGTATTACAATAACTAGTCATGCATCCAACACTGATAAAAATTAAGATTTTTTGATTATATGCATAAAACCACTGAAGTATCAGGAGAAGAAAAACCAGTCAGATCATCTGCATTGTACTGCAGTGCCCTGTGAATGAAATAGATTACTTACACATTCTTCTAATACATATTAGCATTATGCAAATATATACTGCTTGTACTGAACATGAACGACATTTCATTTCTCAAACTATATAAAAATCCATATTCTCTTGGTCTAAATGTGTAGTGTATCTTTAAAACCTCTCTTTTCTCTCTTAATTAAAAAAGGGTTACCAGAAAATAAACATTCTGTGTTCTCACTTAAACAGTCATGTCTCAGCATGAGATGACAACTTACATTGCTGAGAGTTCAGTTTTCATTATAAGTCTACTAAAGGTAAAAGGCCAGGGCATGTCATTTTAATGCAATCAGAATCTATTTCATTGTATAACTCTTACATTATCAAGCATCAAATCAACGCCCAATTCAAAATGACATGTTACATATGTGAAAAAGCCAGTCTCTCCTGCTAGCAAATATCCTAAATGTGCAGTAAACCACAGGCTAGAAGGGATTAGTTAAAATGTCAAAAGACAGCCTTGTACTTTTACCTGTTCATCCTTAAAAATATACTCTTAGCTACCAGGCATGCTTTACAGACAAATAGCTTCAGCAGACAGCAGTAGAAGGCCAGTGGCAAGCTCTGCCATCTTGTAGCTGTCAGACAGATTAGTCTTTGATCTGTCTGGGAGGTCATGGTCACATTCACATTAACTGGAGTCTAACAACATTATACCTGCTAACCGCTCGTTCTTTTAATGCTTAATTAGTTCGACATCTTTCACCATGCAATATTAACTGAGAAATATCAACAAAAAAAATAAATGTCATGAACAATTTTATTTTTTTTTTAAATGACTTGGAAAAATCTGTTGAAGCAGTTTCTGCTACAATTCAAAAGAATTTTCAAGCATATTTTTCAATCAAAATTGGCAATACAAGTTTTTCTTCTATGTCAAATACAACATTAAACAACATTCAGTAGATTAGCTTTCAAGTGTTTGATAAACCACAAAAATAAGTTACTTGTGGTAACATTGCTTCACATGAAAAATCTGAGAATAATTCAGTATTCAGGTGATACATAAGTACATAAAGTGGATTTATACTGTGATGACCACGGACTGTATCAGTTAGCTTATGGCAAGAAGCTCAGAAGACTAGCTCAGAAACTAGAGCTTGGTTTTGAAGCCCAAAATAACCTGCAAATTCCAATACAGCAAAGTGTATAAATAATGATCTAGTATGACTTATTTGTTTCTACAGAAAAATCAATGGTTGGACAATAAAATTAAAGCATCATTTTCTCCTTTAAATTGAGTTATTTCCATTTTGTGAATATAGTGTTTCTCCTTATTTTGCAGTCATAACTACAACTGAGATAAGGAAATGTGAAACAATTTCAGTACATTTGGATATCTTTGGCAAAAAGTCTGCACAGCATCCCTGCATGCTAATTTACCTGTTCAGAAGTTGGAGAACGTGCACTTGGAGCACTTACCATTCATAATCAGAATACTGTAAATCTATTGATCAGTGCCAATATCAGAATATGAAGGTTTAATGGGCTAAGCCACAGTATACAATTCCTTATTTTGTGTGATCTAAATCTGCAAAATAAACTGTGTTTGGTTTTACTTCAGCTGGCAGTTTTGAGATATTTTTTAGATACATTACTTGACTTAACCAAACATAGTGCTGTACTTTGCTTTCTAAAAACAAACAAAAAAGTCCTAAGCTGTTACTAATAGTTAACAAGCCAGGGCTGTTCTGTGACAAGACATCACTTCACAAACATCTTCAACTGTCTCCTATTTTCTCTGATAGATTAAAAATTACCTCCAGTGCTGTGACAGCTCAGGCTAAAGAGAGAGACAACTGCTGAAAGGAAAAAGGCAAATAAAACTTGGAACTGTGTCAATACATGCACACATGTGTAGGTAGGACATTTACACACACATTTAAAATCATGCCCTTCACTCCTCAACACTCTTCTCCATGGAAATAAAAATCAGAAAAGGGATATAAATGTTTTCTGGCATTCCACTGACTTGTTTCTCTGGTTTTATGAGGGGAAAAATAGTAATAAAAATAAAGACCATTGCTCATATCATCCAAAAAACTTTAAAAGACACATTCATGTTTAACATCTACTAATTCCCCACCTCCTAAAAACAAGCAAGCAAAAAGTAACAGGTGGTCATTCCTTGCTTCCATCCCCAAAAAAGACATAAAAATGTTTTTTAAGCAAATCTACCGTCCTAAAAATCTCATGTGTCCAGTTAGAGTCTCTCTCCCACCTGAAATAGCAATAATTAGAATTCTTCAAGAACATACTTGCCATCTACTTTCCTCCTGACGAATGCCAAGTAATCATAAAAGTTTGTAATGAAACCCCATTTCTTTTCTTTTACATCTGAAAATCCTTAAATGGAAGTAGCATTAAATAGTGCAGCATTTAACTTTTCCCCCCTCACTTCAAAAGCAGTAACAACGTCTGTGAGATTTAAGACTAAATAATGCACATGTAAAGACCTGGGTGAGTCAGAGAATGTGCTTCAAACATCCTCACTCCTCAGCAGACCTACTAAAAGCTGTATCTGTACCCAGTGTCTCAATTTATTAGCTCAGAGGAAAAAGATATTATGGCAGGACTTTATCTTTAAATGCTCCAAGCATTCCATGTACAGCGTTAATACATATAAAACAGTATGAAATAAGCAAATGCTTATTCCCTATAGTCCAGAGTGGATTCTGTACATGACAATAATTTAAGGCCATTCTAACCATCTCATAAACCTGAAGATGGTGACCAGACACCAAGGTGACCTTTTCTGCCTGAAAATGTCTACATGCACTTATAAATTTGCCTTCCTTGGATAATAGTGAATAAAATAAAGAGATAACATCCCTCCAGATCTAGATCTCAGACTAGCTCTGTTTTGCAGACTGTTCCACCCAAACATCACACCTGAAATGATACTGGGCATTTGTGGGATTTAAACATTTCTTGCCTGAATTAAGATATAATCAAAACTAGGAAAAGTTACTGAAACTGGGAAAAAACTCACAAAGGTGGCAAGAAAGAAACTGTATATGGAAAACCACTGCTAGCTTCTCTCCCCATAGCCCAAAAACTTCAATAAGTCAAGTCAAACAACCCAACAGCAAACTCCAGTCTCTTAGAGCCTACTAACTGGTCAATACTATCTTCTGGGGCAGAAACATGGTAGCACCACTTCATGCAAAGCTGCATTTCTCTTATTTTGAATTCACAACATATTTCACAAGTAACCACTTCCCCAGTATTCTCACTCTTAATCCCAGTGTTAGAGAGCTGGGAAGCTTATGTAATGTAACCACTGAACACTTTTACTATTGTCAACTACACCAAGTGGCATCTCAGAGATCTGGAAGCTTTCTGGTTTGACAAATCTTGTCGCACATTCACCCCAGGCCCATCTACTCATCTCAGTCTTGTAGGCTTTGAGGGACTGAACAAGTGACTTGATTAAAATCTAATGCAACCAAAACTCTCCTCTGAAGAGAAAATTCAATCCATTTCCAGTGAAGCAGAAGTGAAAAAAAAAAAAAAAAAAAATCCAGCAGTTTCCCTTGAGGTCCAAGGCTGCTGCAGCCGCTCAGTGCCACGGCAGCTGAGGTGAAGTGGTAAGTGTCAGTCATCCTTACAAATCCCCAAGGTGATAGCTTCACTTTTAAAGCTTTCAACATACTTTGACAGTAAAGTAAAATCTTAAAGGTCAACACTACCTGTGCTAAGGACAAGATAAACACAAGAAAATCACTTTGGAATTTTTTTTTTATGGATTGGAAAAGTAAACTATTAAATGGAAAGGAAAAGTTTTGATTTGCTGTAGTATTTATCCGAAGGCTTTACTTCTGGTTATATTCAGGGATGATTTCTGTGATCTGTGCCAACATATTGACATTAGTCTTGTACCAGCAGAAGGGAAATGCCATCCACTAGTCTTATATGTTAAGTTGAACTTAAATGTTACCTTTCCTAGCTAGAGGAATGTTGTCTTCCATAGGATTTTACAGCTACTCCCACAAATTAAGCCACTGCCATCAATATTTTTTCCTTAATTCACACAATTTCTATTGGATGTAAGAAGTGTGTGGATGGCTTTCACTTTTCAATCATTCTTGTTTCTGGAGAGTAAAAGACTTTTGAGATATCTTACTGCTTCAAACCGATGTAAGAAACTGTCACACCACCATGTATTCACTGCATTGCTTGGTTTCTTTGTGACACAGGTAGTTAAATCTCCTGATGTTTTTCTCTAGGGGAGAAGGGGGGGAAAAAAGTGATGGAGATCTTCAACATCCAGCCAGTCGTCTTGTTATGATATAATTGTGCACACTGCATCACTCCTTAATAAGCAGCATGACAGCAGATTGAAATAATTTACAGCGTACTGCTGCACGACAAGAACAATGCTGGCTGAATAATCTGAAGAGTGCTCTTTTACAGAATTTAGAAGTATATTGTCTCAACAATTGTTATTTAACATCTAGAGGCTTGCTGCATAACATTGTATATTTCAGTGATGTAAGGATGTTTCATATTTATATCCTTAACTCAATTGTTTCAACAAGCTATTTTGCAATTACAAAATAAAAGTGACTATGAAGTGGGACATGGAAGGCAGACAAGTGTGTGTGTGTGTGTGCATATATACACATACAAACACATACACACATGGCATTTTTACCCGGTTCAGTATTTCCCTCTCAGAGAACATTCAGTAAATACACCATGATTATGGAACTTTCACAGGAAAGCCAAACAACATTTTTCTGTTCCTTCTGCCACAAGGAGTAGAAATTAATGTAAATATTCAGGGAAATGCCATTATTCTGAAATGATACAAGGATCTGAATTTGTTGAGCCCTCAAGAGAAAGAAATTTCAGCCCGATACCTGCTGTGTATCATTAAGTTATATATAACCCAGAAAATTGTAATTGAAATTATATGTTCCATCATGTTTCACAAATCACATTGCTGGAAATAATAATAGAGAAAGTATTTGTCACTGTAGTTCATATTCACCCTATAGTAGCTGTGGGAAACACTGCTCATTAATGGCAAAGTCAGCTACAGCTCTTGAGTAATGTCACCACACAGAAATCTCAGCCTTATCAACTTTATTTTCCTTGCACATCTATTGATGTAAAAGGGTTTGATTTCATTTTCCTCTGGATTTTGGTGAAGTTCTCTTAGCTGTTACATGATTAAGTACACTCTACTGTACTGCGATCAAAAGCATCTGGAAAGGTGGAAGTGAAGAAATGCTCTCCGGGAAAGTTAGCTTAATACTTGCACTTCAAGAGTGGCCCATTATCAACATTTCATAGCGAGTTTCTTTATTTTCAGGTCCCCAAGGTAAGAACAGTAAATTATGACTTGAACTAAACAAGTCACACTTGGCTTCAAAATCAGATTTTCCTACCTCCAGTTTCAGGTCCCAGAGGTGGGCAGAGGAAATCCTGGTCACAGCCAAAGAAGTCATTTTTGGCTCTGAAATAAATTTTCCTGCTTTACTAGAGCCAAGCCCTACCATTGAGAGCACCATAGCTTTAAGCAATACTTTAACATTTCTTTTATATATTTTGCTTTAGCAACTTGATTCTTCAGCAACATGACACCGTTTTAAATAACTCGGAATCAGGGTTTTGGCTTCTCTTTCTTCAATCAGTATTGTTTATTATCAAGTACACTTCTGAGCCTTAGCCATCTCTTTCTCCCTAATGCAGACAGAGTGCTTTAGACTCTTCCCTTTGTGCAAATGAGCGAATATAAGATGCTATATGCCTAAAATTTTTAAGTGAGGCAACTGAAAAAGAAACTAAACAATCTTTGAAGGTTCTACAGAAAATAATGTAACTTATAAAGGCTTATAGTTACCTAACCACACCAAATGCTTGCCATTTAATACCAGAAGTTGTGGCAAATATCTAGCACAAACACATGGAGAAAATAAAATTGGATATTATACATCACACTTGACAATGTGTTCCTTGCCCAAGTAGAGACTGATGTCTGGATGCAAAATGCTACAAATTCAAAATATATAACAGAAGTTAACGAACAGTATGTTAGCATCAGATAACATGTATATGGGATTACACATCTTTTTTCTGGCACATTATTTGTGTTCTCCGATATCACAGTTCACTGGTATTAGCATCAAGTTACAAATCACAAAATACATTTAGAAAGCAGGTTGATCACAGACAAGTAATATTAGTGGAGATGAGCCAACCTCAAACTGCCAACATAAAATATTGGTCTCCAAAGGTGTGATTCTACAAACCCTTCTGACTCTGCACAGTCCTAGAAGTATTAAAGGGGTTACTCACACAAGTAAAAGACATGTGCAGGAGTAAAGGGTTATAGAATTGAGTCTTAAGAGGAGTTCTAATGGTCTAGGGGGACTGAAGTAATGAACGACAATTTGCATTTGTTGCAAATTGCACACACAGACTATTAAAAATAGAATATCACATTGGGTTTATATGAAGTTAACATGTTTTTTTTAAATGTAGCACTTGCTTTTTTGTACCCTTTTATAATACCTTTGTTTCACTCCATTCTGGGAAGCCATACAATTGGATCAGCTCTCTCAGAAACGTACAGTAAAATAGTTTCAGGTGAAAACTGGTGTTGTGTCCTGTTCTCCCTCCCCTCACCTCTTTTTATTTTTAATTTTACATGCCAATCTTCACTATCAACAGCCACTTTTCCTTAAAAATATAATTCCAATTCCTTTCATGAGCTGACATGTCGCTAAAAAACACGCTTAATCTTCCAAATTTTTTTTTGTATCTATGCTTGCATATCTACAAAGCTAATTAATCTTCTTCAGTGAACAGAGTGACTATCCTTCACTCCATCCTTCTTCACACAATTGAACTCAACTGGTAAAAGAAACCAGGTATATCCAAAGCTGGATTAACGCGCAAGCCTGGGACAAAACAAACCATCATTCAATTTAAAGGGAAGTACTGCTAGCTGGATAACACTTTGGATCCAAGTTCTTGAGCAAAAGACGTGTTTACAATAAAAACAATTTCCCCTAGCATTATTCTAGGAGCACTGCCATGGACCAGACAGCTCCTCAAATCTGATGCTAAGAGACTGGCGCATGCCCTCCTCTCATCTAGAATTGATCACTGCAGTGGTTTGTGCATTACCGTACCTAAATATGCACACTCAAACCTTTAGCTGCTTGCAGTTTGGCAGCTAGTGTTTCTATCTCTACTTAAAAATTTAAGAGGTTTTCTTCAGTCTAATTTAAAAAAATACTTCAACACGACTCTGATTTTTTGGAATTCAGTTATCAGTAATGGGATGTACTGCCTGTGATTCTATTATATTACATATTTGGTTGAGCTCAAGGTAAAATCAAATATACTGTTTTAATCTTAAGGAACATAATCCACCACGAACATATTTCACCCCTGACACATTCTTTTCAATTTAATTTTGTATCGTATAGAAGACAAAAATCCTGACTTTCTGGAAATCGTTTGGGGTAAATTGTAAGAGTTCCAGCCATACTACAGACTAAATATTTCCAAAATATCATTTCAGCATATGCTTCTAAACCAAAGCATTTCTAACTCTAGAAAAAGTGCTACGTATTCTTTGAATGTAGATGTTTTTACACTAAAGTACAGTGTGTTATATTTCAGTACAACAAAAAATATTGTGGTTGAATAAGTGCTTCAAGAAAGTTATGCAAGCATTGAAAGAACATGGCACTAGGCAGCCACCATTAATAAAACCTTACTAGTCCTTATAGGATGTGGTTTTTTTCCAGCAGGGCTGTAATTAGGCACACCCTGTAGACAACAAAGAAGTCTTTGGTTGTTAACTTAAGCTCTCTAAAACCATCTCTAAAACCAAAGCTGAGACTGTTCGGGCTTTCAAGTGAAAATCTATGATTTTCTTGTTTGATTTGGCATTACTAATAACCAGAATCCAGCTGTTCCTGGTATTTATGTATTCTGTTCTACTTCACTTTGTTTCTTAGCTTCACAAAGTAGCTCCCAAAAGCTCTGAAAGGTACACATAAGATAAAGCAGTGACGTGGTTACTATCACTGGGAAGAAGCATGCCAGCAACTGGGTGACTACCTAAGTGGCATGCACAGATCATTAAGAAATAAATGGTCCTAGAAACTAGTCAAGAATAAGTGTTCTTTTTCAGTAAGTAGAAAAAAAGTGTAGAAAAACGTTTTTCCATATTCATTGGCTTTCTTTTCCTTTATGAATGCCTGGCTTCAACTACGAAGTGCCTGTTCTAACAGAACATCATCTAGCCATAAGTCCTGCTGAAGTCAAAAGGAAGGAAGTGTTGATGTGAGTAATTACACAGCAGTGCAAGCAACAGGACACTACTTTGGCCACCTCCTGAAAAGTACAAATAGTCTGAAATTTCTTTAACTGGAGGCACTTATCTTGAGAAGGCTCTTAGAAGTTTTTGCCTAAAGTTAGAAGCAGCTTGAATTATCAGTATCCAGGAAGAGGTTATGTTATGTCATAATTTCATACCTCAAATTTCAAGCTAATAAAGCAGCATTAGCTTGGAAAAGGTTTACAGTTCCACTCTCTGTTTATCTGGGAAGTGTCATACACACAGTTACACTAAAAACAAGAAGGATTAGAAAGGTGACATACTACAGTCAATGATCTAGTGTGTGAAATACATTCCTTCATTATATTATTATTTTACACTGTGACAATCTTTCCACCTCTTTTCTGAAATAATCTTTTAATCAATCTGAATGCCTTATTTAAAATAGTATTTTCATACAAAAAAACTTCATTTTCATTCAAATGACGTAAGATTTGGTATTTGAAAACAAGCAAGTGAAGATGGAAACGTACTGTTGCTTGGCAGAGTATGAAAATAATGAGTGCTTTAACAACACAACAGCATTCATTAGCAATGTCAAAGTTTACAACACATCTAGCATGATATACATTTATTTTGAATGACATAAATGAGCCCACAAGATGCTGCTCCTCCTCTTACCTATGTAGAAAGTAACTCAAATTCAAACGGGATTGAGGGCAGTCCAAGGGTAAACATTTAGAAAAAAATATTTATGTATACTTAGTGTTTGAAACATGACATAAAAATAAAGTACAGCTCATTCAATTAGGTGTTGATATCCTACCTGAAGGTCTTTCACATTTGGAAACGGAATACCTATGGTTATAACTGCACGGGCATTCTCATCACAGAAGTCCAAGCCTTCACTAACTTTTCCTCTGCATACAGCGATAAGGAGTGCTCCATCTTGAACAAGCCAGAGAGGAATATACAAGTCATTCCCAGGGATAAACTGAGTATCAGAAGAATATTTCACCAACATCTTTTAAAGATAATAACATAATATAAGCATAATGTAGCATAAACCACCATGCATCAGTCTGGAAAAGATGAGTGGATATAAGATAGACTTTGTTGGAGGGATGAGATTAACTCCACTTTGATCAATAACATTGTGATTTTGAATATCAACTAGCAAACCAATTTTGCACTATATAATATAGTGGTACTTAATTGTACAAGAACCATATGGACAAAAAATCTAATTTATAAACCTTAAAGTTTGCCCTCCAAAAATTGTGCTATTTATTGTTTGACATACTAGCATTCTTCATTCTCTATACTAATATTTAAGTATTTTGAGGAGAAATCCTACAGTGGCTGGAATATAAGATGCAATGCACTGTAGGTATGATTCTTTGAGAAGCCACTTTGCACCCTCCTGGGCACACCACTGCACGTCCTTACGGTTCTGAATATCACTTCTAGGACTATGCATCGTCCTGTACTTCCCTATATCCTTGTGCAACAATATAAACAGCAGTTCATCTTCCTCATTTATCACAATAACTTATTAAGCTGAGGTTAATTTAACTGCTTATCCATACCTTATTCTGTTAAGCACTTTAAGAATCCTTTTTTTACCTTTTCAACTCAAAGAGTCTGTTCCATATGCCTGCAGAACATACCTTTTTCACCTTTAAATTTTATTGCATCATAGTATGTATTCAGCAGTTCGTCAAAATCACTCTTTGCCCCTCCTTGAGGCTCTGCAATGACTGTCTTAACCAGCTCCAGGTTTCTCCATAAGCCAGTGTGCATCCAGCGATCTTTTAATTTGTCCAACAGCTGAAAACAAACAGAAAAATCCAGAAGAGCTGTAATGAAAGGTCAGTCACTTGAACTGCTCAAATAAAGCACACAAAGACACTTATTTAACTGAAATCACATTAATCAGTTTTTGTATTTATGAATACAAGCTTCCCTACCACAGGGAATTTCCACAGCTACGCAATACTTTGTAAACACAATGGCCACTAATCTTGCTAATTAGAAACAGTGCAGAGTTGTGAGTTATCAAAGCAAAACTCTCTAAATCTATGAAAGTGGTCACTAAAGAGCATCTTCTGGTATTCCTCAAAGCAAGAGGAACGTCATTCAAAGAAAACTGGAAAATATCCATTTTTCTGATTACCGAGAGAGCCACAACTAAGATTGGAAGCAAATTCTAAATTAATTTGAAACAAGCCTTTGTATGCTAAATTTCCACAATATTCCAATATTTCAGATGGGTGGGGCTCATTTTGCATTTCACAGTTATAGCATGCCCTGAATTTTATCAAGGCAAGGAGGAAAGAAGTCACTGCCTCGCCTGACACATTTGTCTGCTGGTGCACAGCACTGCCCTCAAGACAAAAGCAAGGCAACCAACACATCGTAGAATGAACTGAGTAGATCTGGTTCAACAGCCAGAAGACAAGACTTTATTTCATTACTTTTACTACTCAGTGATCATTAGTGTGTCACTAATTATTGTGCAGTTGAGTTGCTGAGCTTCATATGTACTGAGATTTTAAATTCACAGATTCTGCAATAAGGTTTATGCTCTTAATTTGCCTGTACTTCCCTCAACTCCACTCACTGAAGCTTTTCTTGGTGTTTTGCTTCAGGCTATATAAACTGTTCCATCTGGAACCAGCACTTGCCCCAGTTCACTGCTCAAAAAGCCACAGCATCCCTTAACTCCAAATCCATGTGCCTTTCTGATGGACTCCAGCCAAGGTCTCAGGATCTTCAAGGGTCAGTTTGGTACAAAATTAATCTGTCCCATGTCCAAATATACAGTTTAAGTGTTACTGTGAAGCAGAACTAATGGTAACTAATTGTTGTCACATTTGACTTTGCAGGGAGAACTCTTGCAAATTTATAGGAAACTGTTTACAAGAACCCTTGGGTATTTCATATTCTCACCACTAAAGAGCTGAAGTTACTCTCTGACATTAAGTATTTGGATTGGTTCCTTTTCAGGTACACATTATTCAGAGGGGACAAATACTGTGTTATTCTTGAATTTTCACAAGCTTTCTTCAAGCCTCTATTCAGGAATTACACTTGCTTACTACTGACATGACACCATTCTCAAGCAAGCTCAGAAAGACTAAGTGATGAATAGTAGGGACAGTTTCCTACAACATATAGATGTTACTGTAGAATAAATCATTTCTTCTGTCCTACTGTTTGTCCCCTTCTCTGCCAGCTCTGTCATTTCCTGGCAGCATCCTGTCTGTAATCTCTTTATATATAAAGGCTGTAATATCATGACCAAGCAATGACTGTCCATCTTGCCATCCACAGCCTGCCACTATGTTTTCAGTTCTTGGATATGATATGGAGATAATTCTGGTAAAGAAAAGAACCAAACAAATTATGCCCCTAAGTACATCCATTTGGGATCTGTTAGAGCTGCCAGTGACTGTAATATTATTAAGCTTTCCAGATTTCATTCTTCCTTCTATGAAACTAATGTCTGCCTGGGCATTTGCTTGGCAACCTGTGCTAACTTCACTTCTAGCAGTGCCTGCTGTTTACCCTGCAGGACAAGAGGAGGCCAGTAAGGTAAAACACACAGGATGTATTTGGGTATAACTGAATCTGACATTTACATACATAAAACCATCCACACTTTGACTTTCTCCTCTTCCTCCTCCTCTCAGCTGCTGAAATCAAACTGTATTTTTCACAAACAAACCCTTTATGAAGTGTTCTTGGCAGAAAAAAATGTTTCTTAAAGAGAACCAAAGTCTCTTGATAGTCTCAGAAAGGGCAAAAATTATTAATCTCTCAATTCCACTGTATTTCTCTCATATTAGACAGAAGAAGAATTTATATTCATAGTTGAAAAGATGGCAGTAGAAAACCTTCCTCCAAATTCTTAAGAAAACATCATTTCTCTTTTGTGTATTCCCCAGCCCCTCCAGGCAAGTGTCTGTCAGACCATAATAGGTTCAGGTTTCTTGTTTAATTGATAGCAACCATCAAAATAGAAAATCTACAGTTTTGATGGAAATGGGTGAATTATTCATGAAAATCTTTGGCAAGAATGGAACAATTCATTTAATTCACACAAAAGCTATTGCCTCTTCCATTTCATGGAGTTTGCTGGATACAGAAACTTTCTGGTACCCAGGAAAGTATGCACAAACACACACAATACCCACGCTATAGCCACAGACACTGAAACAATGAGAAATATGGACGTGACTGAATACAAATAAATAAAATATAGAACACGTACATTCCTCGTAAGAGCTGGGAATCAAGTGCAGGATTCTCATAAAAAATTATTTCACTTCATGTTGAAAAAGTGCAAATGGGAGCAAGATATAATGCCAGGAATCACAGGAAGCAACCATTAATGCCCACAGTCAGTCACTTCTTCTACCCCAGGGAATAATAGTTCCTGCAGTGGAAGGCAGACTGTGTATATTTTATTAAATCCCTTAAAAATGGATTCTCAAATGGTTTATTAACAAATGGTCTTCCTCCAGGAGAGCAGAAAATCTTGTTAGAAAGAATCTGTCATCTTCCCATGCACTGAAGGATGTTTGCTCTGATAGCTTTTTCCCTTTTTTTCCTTTCTACAGTTTAATGACACCTGTAAGCTAGGATCCACAGAAACTATGAGCTCAGGCTTTAGATTCACCCGTCCTCTTTGGCAGCATCCCCCTTTTTAGGCAGCTTTTGAAGCACTCTTCATGTTTGAGAATGGGGGAAATGGGATGTTTTCTCAACATCTCTTGCCATTATGTTTCACTTCTAGGCAAAATCCTCCCATCCTGTGACCACGAAGGAAAAGCTTTGCCCCTTTGCATTCGCCGCCTCGTTTTATACAGTGCCAAAACTTGCATTAGGCGTTCCCTGTGTCATGAAGCAAGACCAAAGATTTGTTTAATGTATTTTACCCTAAGGCAAGTTCATTGTAATTACCAGCATCTTAACGAAGTTGAGAAGTTAACTTGCTGCAATCAAGTTGCTGGGGATGCACTTCATCTGCAGCATTCACTGCCTCCTGACAGTGATTTCTGAAGTAGCAAATACCCGAGATGAGGGAGGGTCTGGCAGAACACACTGCAACATGGCAAGTTACTTACTCTGGTTCACAGTTCCCCACCTCTTGTCCTGCTACAAAGCACCTGCCACTAAATTTTTTGTACATAGACTATTCCTGAAATATTTTGGCATTGATTCACATAACAAATGGAGTGCATCTTACCAGCAGAGTAAAACAACATCACAGAAATAATTCCTCCATCAAAAAGTGCTTGAGGAAACTACAGAACACCTAAAATATGAAAGGATGTTCAAGAGCGGTACAGGACAAAAGGATAACTACCCAAGCAGCACCTGACAGCAGAGTAAAATAACTCTGGCTTTATTGGCTAGTTTAACAACTATTAACTATTTAATAGTAACTATCCATTACAAGTGTATTCTATATTCTTACACACCTTTAAAACTACATACTGTCTTGTTGGCCATACATCTATGTAACTGAACAAAAGGTATTTCAAGGTGCACAAAACTTACACAAATATCTTGTAACCCTCTTAAAAGTCTGCCATCACACACTAAAAAACCCACTTCACCAAATTCAGTATTTTTTGATATTGTTCCCATGTAATTTTTTGGTAAATCATATGAAGTTGCACTTTTCATTGTTATTCAGCTATAGAGCATAGCTGGGGGAGAAAGGAACAGTCATTAGGTTTTTCTTAATAAAAATCAGAGTATTGGCACCACTGTTAGTGCAAAAAGTCAGAGATTCCCAAGGGACTAACACTGATCTAAAAGCCTTTTCCCATGCAGAGCTCTTCATGTGTTTCCTACCAGAATTTGCTTTTTGAATAAGCACTGCTTCAAATCAAAGTGTGTCTCCAGCGGGCTGGAAATGTGTTTGAAGGGTCAAATACAAGTTCTACATGCAGTCAGCACAAAACTTCAGAAATGGAAAAGGGACATCTACGGCCACCCAGAGGCTGAGCAACAGGACATACCCCACTGGAGTTTTGGTAGAACTGAGGTTTTGGTACAACTGAGGGGGCTATGCTACACTTGGGACTAAAAGGGCAGCTACTTCCAGATATCAACTTGGTTATCATCCAACCCACCAACACATAGAATTGACACACAGAGACACACAGTGCTGCTATAATGATGTGCTCTTATGTCATCTTTTACGTATCAGTCCATTAATGCATATTCTATGAACACCAAAATTCTACATTTATATGAAATGGAGTGAGGAAGAGGTGGAGTTAGTTTTAGAAGCTAAAATCTCACAATACAAACATTTCCCCTTTTATTTCAAGGCTATGTTACATGGCAGTGTGTTTTGGTTTTTTTAAATGTAATATAGACATATGCATCTTAAGATCATTTCCATCCACTGTTCATAAACCCTTAAATTTCTCAAGAAACACCAAATGGAAAAGACCAGTCTGGGCCATTCCCTGCTGGATACCTACAACAGATTAGAGAGAGTATTTGCAAAGGGAATCTAGACTAATCTAGAATACTACAGATGTGTAGATTAGAGACTTCAAATATGGAATAGTGGGATCCCCCAAAGCTCTAGCAGCTGGAGAAGAATATACTTTTACATCTACAAAACTGAAATACATCATGTTATTTTCCTACTACACAGATGAGGGAAATTACATATTATCTCATGAAACAGTTTATTTTTCTACTTAACTTTGGCACTGCCTTACAGATTCATTCTTTTTAATTCTGCAATACTAAAAACATTTTAAGAAGCTGCAGATGTATGCACCCGCGTCCAGCTGCGTCTCTCTCCACATACAGGATGAACAACTGTTTGAGTAACCATAATTAGATTCAGAGAGAGACAAGAGAACCTGTCAAACTGAATTGTGCTCTTCTACTCCTTTCACAATCTTATGCTGTGAAAAAGGCCTCAAATTCCCCATGTATGCAAAATCAACCACGACGTAAGGAAAAGGTATCCAAAGGCAATTCCAGCTGCCTAGAAAACTAGCTAGGATGAGGGATCAAAACTAAAACCTACTCGTTTAAATAAAACAATAAAACTTTTTTCCAACACATGGTGCTCTAATTTTAAAACTAGTGCTTCTTCCACTCTCATCTGAGCCATACTTAAACTTATGAAAGTAAAACAGGTATCCCTGCATACTTTAAATATATATTAATAAGGTCTCACACCTTCCCAAAGTATACAACACTTACAGTCTTACCTGCATTTGAATTTCAAGAATACATTATAAAAGAGAAAAAACACTTCATAAAATACACAATGGGAGATGCAAATCTGCAACTGATGGATATTGTGACTGAGTAATCAAAAAAGGTTAATTACCTAGAGACAGTACTCCAACCAGCTAACAATAAAACTTAGTGGTATTAAATATTTTTTGCTCTTTGTAAATTTTAATTAAAAGTTTTTCATCTATCATTAAGAATGTGAACAAATCAAAGTCTTTTAGAAACATACTATTGAGGACAGACCTCACCAGCAGTGTGTGTAACATCGTAAATAGCTTTTCTTTACATTTAAAACTAGGTGTGAATATAATTTATACCTTCCTCAGTAACAAAATACATTAATTTCTGTATCTTTTCTCTCCTCCTCTTCCATTGATTTAATAAACTCTGTTTTGCTTCAAGACATTGAATAACTCAGTCCTTCAGTGAGTACTTTTGTCTTATCTAAGCAACAGGAGGCAGCAGTGGAGTGGAAGAGGCGGAGGAGTGCAGATACCAAATTTATATATCAAGTTTTATCAAATATTTTTGCTTCAATACAGTGCTTGTATCTTGACAGAAAAATAACAGGTGTCAAAACCAAACAAGTTTTGTTTTTTTCTCTGCATCTGCAGAAACCTGTTACATTCAGAGAGAACATCAGGAAGAAATGCAGTTTTCTTGTCTTACTACAAAATTTTTCCCACCATTTGGACTGTCTGCAAAAAAACCCAGTCCAGGTTGCTTTATATATCACCTCACCTGCATCTGCATCAGCAGCCTCCTCTCTTCCTTTCAGTTAAAACCCAAAAATTTAAAAAAAAAAAATCTATACACTCCAACAAATCCTTCTGCAAATTCAAGCTATTAGGATGGAGGACATCATATTTTCCACTAAAGTAATCCTCTGATGTTCTGAAGGCACAGATGTTTTTATAATGTATCTAATTCCATAGGTATTGCGTTACCTTTAATAAGCTTCCAGGATGATGCAGTTTGCTGAGTCAGATGGTTAGCTACAGCTGGAACTTTTTGTTCAAACCACTCTCCCACTGGTCTCAAAGCTCTGCTCTGTTCACCAGGATGGTTAATTACCTGCTTGAATGTTCTACTTCTGTCATGAAATAATGAAACTCTGTCCATATTAGTGATAATCCCCAAATATATTCACTCCTTAAATAAATGCTTTTAGTATGTTGCTTAACCACTAGTGGCCTTAAATGAATGTTATTTCAAAGCAGCCCTGGAGAATGTATCTGGCCAGACTCCACCCACTTTTTTCACTTACATACTGGTATTACAGGCTCGTACTAAACTACTTCAAGGACTAAGATGTTTTGGAAAAACACAGAATTAGAAAAAGTTATTTGAAAGTTCTCTGAACTAAAAGGGTTACCAAGTCTCTGTAATAAATGACTTGGAATTCTACAGGTAACTGACCTCCAGGATCATTTGAACTCTTCAGTTTGGAGGGAAACAACAGTTTACAGTGCCAATGTGGTGGTACAGGATCAGTAATTAATTCCATTTCCACCTTTAGTTTAAAAAAGAACCAAAAAAGTTATTTGAGGTTAAAAGTGAACACAAAGGAAATAGCAGAAGGAAGAAAGTAAACAAAGTAATGAAAGGGAATAAAAGATTGAAGGGACAAGAGAAAACTGCCTGGAAGGATTTGTGTGAAAGGAAAAAAGATGAGTTTCCATCCATAAACAAGAGGGAAAATATTTGGGTCAACTAACCAATAAAGTCTCATGTCCATTATCCAAATCTTTAAAATACATTTGGAATGGCACTCTAGAACTATTAAAAATAGTACTATAAAAAGCACAATGGCCCTTAAGAATAAAAGGTTATATGTATGAAAAGAAAGCAATGAAACCCAATAACACTTATCAACATCACCAAGAATATTGAACACTTTCAAAAGGACTGAAAGAATACACACCTTTTAGCCACAAGTCATTAACCAAATTGGCAGAGCTAATTTACATGTCATCTTTTTTTCCTTCTTAATCAACCCGTATGCTTTTTCAACGGTGATTTTATTCCTAAATCACATTCCTCACCAAAAAGAAAAAAACCCTCTATTTTGCTTGACACCCAGACATTTGCACTGCACTAGGCTGGGATTATACCAGCCAAGAATAACTTAGTCCATTGAATTATTTAAGCGGTTGTTCGCACTCAATTAGATTTTCATGAAAGGTTAAGCAATAGACTGATTCACAGAAACCTCTTCACGTTTATGGGAGGTATCTAACATAATACCAGGAGGTATTTAACATTCATTCTTTTGAATGACTAAGCTGATACAAAATCCTAACGTATCTATTCGCACAAAAAATATTTTAAGGTTCAAATTCCATTTTCTCCGTTCAATTCTAACACATTTCATTTAAAGAGAACATGAAAATATCTGTGCCCAAAGGATTTTTATTTGTGAAGTAAAATCTACTTTCAAAAGAGAAAGTTCATTTCCCACTGTTAATGGGAAACTGGAGAAAAATACCAAATGCCCATCTACAAATACATATGCACGGGCACTTTTCCCCAGCTATTTATTATCATTGTGGGGCTATGACCAGCAATGCAAAGAAGTGTTCTTTTGAACCAGATCTATTTTGCAGTGTACTAACTCCAGAACAATCTGTCTGATTTCCTTTCCCAAAGTGTCACAGCACCTCTGGAATGAAATGCTCTATAATTGCAAAACAGAAAAGGTAAATAAAAATATTAAACATTTTTTCTGCTGTCAGGAAAAAGAAAGCATCTTACTGTGAAACCAATAATTAAAGAATACAGGGAACATAATATGCTCAGACTGATTTCTTTGTTTTAAGGAATATGATGACTAGACAACATAGAGAGGAATTTTAATGTGGAAAAGTAGACATTGTGAAGGACTGCGACCAGAAAGTACAACTTCCAGAGGAACACACACATTCATCACTTTTTTCAAAGCCTCTCCTTTTCACCTGATGAGGAAGATTTTCTAATGTGTATTTAATTGCTAATTCTCACCATCTTTTACAGCAAAAAACAAATCAAGTGCAGAAAATAAGAGCACATATATTTAAAGCAAAAGTAGTTAAAAGGAAAGTGTTTTTAAGAACTTAAGCTTGCACAGAAAGTCATGACTCCAAAATTAAAACAAAATTGCTGAAGTTGATCAATGCTCAGCGGGTAATTCTCTTCTACAACAAAAGTTATGTTTTATTGGAAAGCCATCAACAGCCCAGGGATGGAATCCAGGAAGCTGCGAAGGGACCTCGACCCAAGTCACACATTTATTCTGACATTTTACATTTCTTCCAGAGTTCTGAAGAAAGATCACACAGCCTTTTAATTCTCCTAACAGGTGGTCTATATCATGGAGTCTTGCCTCAACACATCTCCTGGGAGAAAGTTGCTCTCCATTAGAAATCTATATCACTACATGTGCTATTTCAAGAGATTTTTCACTTAAATCTCTCCTTTTTCTTCACAACAGAAAACCATTGTGAAAAATAAAAACTTTAAAACCATGTCTGTCATTTTCAAGAGCTTGTGTGGGAAAAGTGTCTTTTTAAGTTTAGAAGCACTGCACTTATTTTCTCAAGGAGAATTTTAAACAAACATGAAAGAAAACCAAATGTTTAGAATCAAGCCTCACATGTTGAGATACCTACGTACGGTTGGAAATGCAGAGTAAAATCTGTGCTAGCCCATGCAGGCCTGGCAGACACACTGTGGGGAAAAAAAAGAAGGGAAAAAAAAAAATAGATAAAAGCTACCATGCAACTCAACTACATAATTAAACTAAACCCTGAACATGGTGAAAAACTCTGTATTATGAACAAGATTCTGATCACCATGTGCACACTCCAGCACAATAAAAGGTGAATAATTCATAATCATTTTTGAAGAAAAAGTATGCATCACTCAACTTGGGGGAAACACAGGGGATTTCACTGGTATGATTTTTCTTTAGGGACAATGACAAAGTGCCGCTCACCAGCAGGAAACTGAAGCACTGAACTGTGTTCCATGTGCCATAAATCAACACTGCAGCCTACAAGATGTCTCTCCGGTACCAACATACCATCAATTTTTCAATAACCTCCTTAAATAATGGAATATGTGAACGGCGACAACAGTAATGAAAAATGAAATGTTTTGCACGCCAAAGACTCTAGAATAACACGGTTAATATGTTCTACAGTTAAAGAAGCTTTTTTTATATAAAATCTTTTCCTGAAAACCCCAACATGTTGTACCACAAAACAATCTGGACAGTCTTTGAAGTCTTTGAGCTCTGTCGCAGCTGTTTCTAAACTACCTGGTTCAAAACAGGGTTTCTTTTGTGGTTTTAAAATGAACCAAGACAGCAGCTTTCTGTGTTACAAGAACCACTTGTACATTCACCTGAGGCTATCGTTACACTTCCACGTCCCAGTGAGAGAGCAATCCTTCACCCAAAGAGACCTCTCCAGAAAATTTTATTTTTAAAAGGATTGCTTACATCCTTGTCTGGAATCAAATACAAAATTATCAGCTGTTCATGAATGAAGTCAGCATCCTGCACTGCTGTCCTCCTCGTCACCAGTCAAAACCCAAGCTCAGTCATCTTTCACCTCTTTTTTTTTTTCCCAGAATAAAGAGAAAAAAAAACCACAAGGTTGTCTTAGTGGCACATCAGCAGTGAAGCACAGTACCAACTGGGAAAACGGACTGAGACAGACGTGCAGTGTAGTCCTGGGCACGAGGCCGACCCACCCCACGAATGCTCACACAGTAAATGAGGGCAGGCAGATGCTGGCCACGGGGAACAGATTCCAAGAGTGGGAGAGTAACAGGTTTTAGCTTTTTGTCTTCTATTAACACTAACTACACCTGTAGTTATTATATCATTTTAAGAAAGATTAATATTCTCTTTCCTTTCTCAGAAAGGTTAGTCATTTTTCCCTTCTTGTACAGAAATGGGTGCACGTGAAAGAACTAGGGCAATTTCTCATCAACAACTGATATTTAGCTCCAAATAGGTAATTACATAATGATAAATTATAACAACAGGGAATGATATCAGCTCTGATTCTTGGAGACAGCCAAAACCTCTCACTTGGGAAGTAGGACCACAGAACAGAAAACTCAGTACAATTCCAGACCTAAGTCAAAGAATGAAGCACATGTTAACATACAGAAATGCAAAGCCATAAAACTTTCCACAGTCATGACAATACAAAAGATGACCCTCACCAGTGTCAGTATTAGAAACATGCACTTCAGTCAGCAGCAATTAAGGAGGGAAAAATAAGCAATTAATCTCACACAGCAAGAAACTATCCAGTGACTTTACTGACTGAAAATTTTACAGCAATCTGCCAAAGCTAACAAAGTATATAACATTTCTATAATAAATGAGAGATAAGATAGGGTTCTGTAGATAGAAGAGCAGGAACAGTAAGAATGAATCATGAACTGTTATCTGTACCAGAAAAAGAATCTGATGCTTGGGGTGGTGTTTGGATTATTTTTATTTTTTTTCATTAAGCCTCCTTCCTTCCTAAGTGAAAAAGAATTATCTGACCTTACGTAACCTGGAACATCTTTTTTCCCCCAGCAGGAAATACTGGATATACTTCACCATACATACTACATAATTAAAAGAAAAAAAGCTAGTGTAAGTATTTCTTCAAAGTAGACAACTCCATCCCCTTCTCCCCCACAAAATACAATGTAGGGAGAACACACTTTTCAGGATATCTGATTCTTAAGAAAATAATTTCTCACCTCATGATCAAAAATAGAAATAAAAAGCTGCAAACAATTTTAAATGTATCACACTGCAATTTGGCTACTAACGAGCCAACTGGCTCATTTGTAAGGCAAAACCAGAAGTTGTTTTATGCAAGTTACTTGTTTCAAAACATTTTTGCTAAATGTCACCCATTAATGAGCTGTGGACTGCATCAAAACGCAATGGATTTGAATGCACCATCTCACCAATTAAATTTTACCACAAAGAAGCTTGCTTAACCCAGTTAGGTTTTCTAAGATACAGTTTCATAGGTTTCCTGACTTTCTAATGAAGTAGAATTTTTCTGAATTTAAAACAGCCTGAGTATCCCCTTCAATACATTTAATATTCAAATTCTTGTACATGCTGTTACATCGCTGATACCGAACGTGTCACCAAAACACCTGCTTACAAGTATCTTTTATCTCATATACAGTGTTTTTCCACACATGAAGTCCCATCTCTACCACACTGGGCAGTGAACCTCTAAGAAATGCCAAAGGGACCAAGAGCTCTGCAGGCTGCAATGGTACACAACTGTAATGTCACAGTAACCTGTGCAAGACACACCTTCTTTTTAAAAATAATGTTGGCATATGTATATTGTTCCTTATTACTAACTACTCTTTTCCATCCTGCTTTCTCTTCCCTTCATTAAAAGCTCTTGAGGAAATAGACATGTTGACTGTAATTCTTATTTACTATTTGGATTCTGTCATTCACAGAGTGCAAACTTCTTGACTGTGAAAACTTATTTTCAATGCAGTTACTACTTAAATGGCAGGAAAAATAAGCAGGCAGAAAGTGTTAATTACAATGGAAATTGGAGCATGTGTTAACTAGATACAGCAATTCAGCTTGCAGCACTTTGACAAGTCAGAGCTGCGAAGTGAGAAACAATAATAGATTTTTAGTTTATTTTCCTGATGATGTATGCTCAGCGTATTTAAACTAACAGCATAATAAAATATTAAACTGCACAGCTCTCAGGGTGTGAAATTCACAAGCAACATACTCATCTACCAGTATGGCATATAATTTTTTTAGACACAATACCCAATAATCTGCCACAGACTGTTGCTCCAGATTCTACTTTATATGATGTGCAGATGCTATCAGAAAGTCTATATGCTCCATGTAAAAAGCAAGTGCCACAGGGCACTTAAATAATTGCAAGTCCCTTGCTGGTCACCACAGCAGTTCAGTAAGCCACAGAAAATATATTTGTTCATTTCTTTGCAGCCAGTAATTCAAAAAGATAAGGTGGGACCCAAGTCACACCTAGAAATTTCCCCTGAGCCAAGAGCACTGAACTGCTACAACACTCAACACAACAGTTGTTGTGTACTCAAGGAGTGGCTGTGTAAAATGTCTGATTGCAGTACGTAGTACATACAAACAGCAAACAGCTCCTCCACAAATTCTGAAGGTTTCCACAGAACGAGGAGTTGGAATAGTTCATTCCTTTCGTATCACCACACTCAAATTGCCACTCACCCAGAATATTCACCCGAGGAACTCTCCAGTTTATTTGGTTAATATGTGGTAAAGACAGACTCAGTTAACAATGCTGCAATTTCACACTAACAACTTTATAACATAAACCATATTTCATAAAAAGAAGAGAATTTCCAAATGAGTATGTTTATAGATTCTCATATTAAGGTCAATCACTGAAAAAAAGTGTTTCTAAAAAGCACAGTAACATTTCTTCTCTGAGACTGAGCTCTAGCAGTAAAAGGGATGATCACGCTCCCTTCCTTGAGCGTGCAATATCATCTCTTCCCTTGAGCTCTGACACTTCTCTGACCTTCTGATGAGCCACCTCAGTTCACAAGGCCAGCAAAAACTAACCAGGGGAAAAAAAAAAAAGCATAAAAACTTTTCCTTTGTTCTGCAGATCTGAATCAGTTGACACCAAATTCAGAATAGCACAAGAACAATCACAAGGCAAGGCGGAAGAACCTCGTCGCTCAGCACCAAGCTGCTGGATCAGCTCCTCCAACTTCTCTAAGCAGATCTAATGTTTGGCTTGTCTCCAATTTCCCAGAAACCAGGAAAATTAGTCCATAACCAGTCCATATCTAGGATCCTATCATACTATTTAAGAACAAAACCACATATTGTGCAACTATTCAGGCTGCCAGTTATTCCCCAAAGACATAATTTTCTCTTTGATGTAGCCCAACATTTTTCTTGGCCTGCTCTGTGAGTGGATGGTCAACATTGAAATTACCCATCAGCAACCAAGCCGTGGGGGAAAAACCAAACCAAGCAACAAACCATAAACAACTCAAGGTTCAAAAATTTTAAGTGAAAATATTCCAATAAACCGTTACAATAAAACACGTATCAGTTTTAAAAGTTCAGGAGTACTTCAACTGTTCCTTTGGAGCATAATTCAGCACTATTCTGGCTTCCTTTCAAGGGGAAAAACAGCAACTGTAGAGTTCAGAAATCACATTAGGATTCATAGGAGCCATTGGAGCTCTCAGATGACACCTCAGATAATGCAGACTAAGCCTGAAAATTGTTCTTTCGGATGAATGTGAGGGATCCAATAGCTAGACAGTTTATATGACAGTCATTTGAATGTTTAAATGATGGAAAAATGGAGACTAAAACTCAAAGTAGATATTATATATGATTAATAGGAGCAAAAAACCCTAAAAAACTTGAAGAAGCTGAGATAAAGATCAGAAAGAAAACAACCAGTGCAGAGTAAGAGTGAAAAACAAGCAATGAAGAAATCTTAGTAGACAAGTAAAACAAAATTCCATCTACATTTATTAGGTACAAATGCTGAAATGCATAGTTTTTTGAGTCATTAGAATTTGGCTTTTTTAGATCACATTTTTCCAACATTATGCCCCATCAGAGTGAAATCACTTCACTAAGATTTTCAGCAGAGTAAGGCAACAGAGACAGCTTTAGAACTTGGAAATAAGCCTTTCTTTTCAAAGGAAAAGAAAAAAACCCAAAGGGTCACTTGAGTGTCATGAGCCACTGAGAAAACTCCCGTGACTTCCAGGGGGCACCGCACAGAGCCCTCAGTGCCAGGAAAGAGACACAGAGTGCTCCTCACGTGTTGTTTAATTACCCTTCCACCATTTTGCTCTACTTTTATTTTTGAGATAACATAAGTTGAGATAGCAAGGATGACAGAATTCTATTCCCTGAAGTCTTTTCTTGTTATTAGGGTTTCTTACATACCGTAATAGCACCGTTGCAGCTGTTTGGCTCAAACTAATAAGGCTTCTGGAATAAGAGAATGTCTTTCCCTTGAGAGCAGAAAGCAAATGCTGTGCAGAAAGTGAGTAACATTATTAATTTACAATCATTTCGTAACTTACCCCTGATATGCCAGCTTGTTTAAAGGCCTCCTTTCTTTGCATTTCAATGAATGTGATGTTGGGTATTAGCTGTAGTTAGAACATCTAAAACTAGATGACACATTGAAACACTCCGTTTCCTGTATCATTTTAAAGCTGTAACACTGTAAATTACATTCTATAGCACTAAAATTATGCAGAAAGTTGACATTTACGTAACCTCAAAGAACAAACATCTGTCATAAAACTTCCTCGGTGTGAACAGATTCCTACATCCTGCAAATATTTACACACAGGAGTAAATCTCTTCCTCAAAGCACTCCTACAGCTGTCAACAGGAGCATCAAGGAGAATATCAGTCTTGATATAGCATTTAACCCTGCATATTATACCTAAATACACCTAATAGGAAAAGTTAAGCAATCTTATGGAACCCACCTGATGTTACTAGATAATTCCTCACATGAGCAATCTGCAATCAGTGTGACTCCACCACGGAGCAACCATCTGCAGTGGAAATAACTATTTTCCTATTTAATTTCAAATTCAACCTTTTAACTGCATAAACTTAATGGCTTCCAATCTTTCCTCCATACACACTGCAAGCAAAAAGACACTGTGGAATGTTTATCTCTTATCTGGATATTGTCATTTTACTGTCTCAAACTTCTTAAAGCAAGCTTTTCGCTAGGGAGGAAATCAGTCAGCATCAGACCTAGTAGGGAAACCCTGCACTTGCTCAATGTCTATGGCTCTTACATAGTTCCAGATGTTCAGAACATTAATAATGCACTAACTCAAAACCTCTTTTTGAAACTTTAGAATGCGCAAATTGCATTAAAACCTCTTTGCCCTCATTAATGGTATTGTTACAATCCCAGTACTCTGGAAAATGTTTTTTGGCATTTGTTTAACTTTGTGATATTGCCATTTACTCATTTTAACAGCCAGTGCTCAAATCTTAATGCTTTTAATAGGCCTGCCTAAACAGACTACCATCTTTTGTAAATTTATTGAAGTAATTTATTAAATAAAAGTTGTCTGAAGGTAGTGGTGTTTGAGGGTTTTTTATTGATGGCAGGAAAAAAAAAAATGGGTTTCTTATAATTTTACAAAACTGTTTTTCAGTAAAGTTTTAGAAATGAAAATATTCTGTTCTTTTTTCAGTGTTATGACCAACTCCTTTTCTGCCACTCTGACATAGACTCCTTTAAAAAAAATAAGTTTCTACCAACCCCACACAAATCCCAGTAAGAAAAGGGGTCTGTCTTACACTAAAAAAAGCCAGACGTTCAGAATTAATCCTGAAACTGTATCCCTCCCTCAGCCTGTCATGTATAGGGGTGGCACATTTATGTCCAGGCCAGGAGACAGTATATTCAAGGATTTGGCCTCATATCCAATGCAGACACACTGCTGTGCAGTGGCAGAAGAGTGCCATAGAGGTTAAATTGAGGTCCCTCCTGTTTATTCCAAATAACTACCTAGACTGAACCTGAAGATCCTCAGTCTGTTTGAAAAAAGCACAAGTTACACCTATTGCCATGCTCTAAGCTGCTCAGAGTTAATTAATATTGTTAAGGCCTGCTTGCAATACTGCCAAGAACAGTTTGTCAACAGAATGGTAGAACAGCATGTGTCTGCAACCTCACTACAGCTTTGGTTGAGACCTTAAACACGGAAAGGGAGCCAAGACAATAAGCAGAGGTGTTCCAGTCCAAATGGATTTGGTGTCACCCAGTCCAGCCTGTTCTCACTGAAGAAAACATGATCAGCCAAGAGAACAGGAAAAGGGGATGAGACTGAGAGAATTTAAACTCTGAACTAGCAGCTCTTAAAATTATGATACACAGAAGCTCGAACGTGAAATTCAGCGTTTGTTTTTTGCATGTGACAAGAGTTACTGTATATGTATCATTATAACCTCACCCCAAAGTTCTCCAAGGAAACAGCAAACACAATGCAGCATTAATTGGTCTGTACCTACATGTTAATAGCTCCACCTTCCTAACTAACATAGTACACGGCAATGCCAATTTAGTATTTCTTGACATTTTGTTCATTTTTCCAAGATATTTCCCTCTACAAAACTCTTTGAATACAGTATAATGCAAAATACACAGCAACTCTGTGTAATTACTGAGTAAAACTGCTATTTGACTTCAGAAGTTAAAGCTTTGTAAACAAAACCAGATACAAAAGCAATATGATTAATCAGGATCAACGGAGAACACTACATCTTAAAGGTGTAAGAGAAAGAAAATAGTAGTAAACCAATCTTGGATTCTCAAGAAAAGAATACTTCTCAGTTCATAAGCTTTACTGATAAAAACAGGCATTCAAAGCCTTTTGAGCAACTAGCTTATTTTTAAAATGTTACTTCCAAGTTATGGCTCAACAATTAGCAGATACAGATTAACCAACAATGTCTCACAAGAAAAAAAAAAAAGCAAACAAACAACAAACCACCAACATTAACATTACTGTCCAAAGCTTATTTTGTAAAAAAGCTATTAAAGAAAGGTCAGTTAATTCATCATGATGGATTATCACTAAAATTTATAAGCATTAGCATTTTTCTCCTTGCTGGATACCTTGACTTTGATATGACACATATTGAATGAATCATCTAAGATGCAGGCACCAGGCAAGATATATCTTAATGCAGACAGGTCGGCGACATGAACCCTAATGGTCCTTATCTTAATCTTGTTTAAAAGCATCTTAGATTTCTGAGTAATCTTTTCACCTTCTGATATTCTTTTTTATAGAGTGTTTTTGCTGGAGTTGCTACTGATTTTCACATAAATGCATTTTTGTTGCATAGTATCACCAGTTTTAGTAGCCCTAAAAATGACCTAGGTTTGCAATTTGGCAAACGTTAGGACTAAGTGTATTTTTAAAAAGTCAATGTGCCAGGACTTCGATAATGACAATAAAAATGTGTATGTTATTGTAGGTGATTCCATCCATGAAACATGTCATCACAGCTGTTCATAACAGACACCTACTGAATGTGGAGATGTATATTTCATGCACTGTTGTCTTCTCATCCATACGTTTTCCTCCACTGCAGTACTGACCTTGGATATTTGTCATACATATATTTTAGTTACTCTTCCATGAAAGATACCTTTATTCAAATACTTGATTAAGACAAAAAGCAAGTTTACCTCCTATTGCTATCTAGTAATTCCAAATTACACATAGCTAGCAAGGTGGCAGACTTCCCACAAAACTGCACTGGGCTCTTTCTGCTACACCTGCTTTGATTAAAAAAAAAACAAACAGCAAAACAAAACCGGGGATGGAGAAGCACAGAAGAAGTCAACATGTGAATTCTTTTTAACTCAGAATTTTTCAGTTCATACATTAGGTAAAAAGGTCTTTGGAAAGTACCTTCTCAGCCTGACAAAGTGCTTTCTTAAACTGATCATTAGGAAAGGATACAGCCTTACAATGTTGTGGACTTGAAATTCTTTACAAAACAGTTGAATAACATTCTACAGTTAACAAATATCTCATTGTAAGGGGCACTCCAGAGCAAAATATAGACAAATGACTACTACCTCTTCCTGGCAGTAGACAGCTTCTTCAAAGAAATCTAGAATCTCCCAGGAAACCATCTACCTGAAGAAACACTAATAGAGAAAAATATATGCCATTAATGGATGCTTTCTGCACGCATTAGCACTGAAGGAGGAGTATGTGACTAAAATGCTAGCTCCTACAGCAATGGGTTCTGCTGACATTTATAACATTCATCTCAGATATTCTATAAGCAGCATCCAGTTTTCTCATTTTATGATTAGGTTAATGTGGTGACATTTAGAAATTTTACTTGCCCTCTATTTATTTGCACATTGGAAACTTTTTAGTAGATTGACCTCTCCTCTAGGTGAGTATGAGATGTTTTTTTCTCTCTATTATACAGTCTGAAACAAATCATTAAATTTCTGCCAGAGTTTGTTTCTCCAGCTCTGATGTGAATACAGGGGTCATCACTTTGACCAAGTATTGGTAAGATTACTTCTTCAATGTACACAAAGCAATCCCAGACAAAATAGAAAGAAATAACTATTACTCATAAAAGCCCCTTAAATTCCAGACTGGAAAGTTTAATGGTATTATTCATTCTATTTCTGCCATTAATTAATTTTCTTTCTGACAGTGTGTAATGAAGCTCTGGATAACAGGACAAGCAGTAAGAAACCCTGCTTGGGTCCCAACATCGTCCATCACAAACTGTGTCAGGCAGGGGCCTCAACTTCTGCTTCCTGTGGCAGGTGTTACACCTTCCATTCTTTCTGCTCCCACAGACTGAGGCCAAAAAGGGTTGATTCACCATTCTCACAACAAAAAAATAAAATATCCCATTAAAGTGAATGAAAGTCTATGAAATTCAAAGTGAAAGGAAGTGAACGAAAGTGAAGATGCTATTTCTGTCTCTAGCACTCTCCTTATACTCAAATGAGGAAAGTAACATACAATTTAAATTAATAATGGGCCTTTCAGAAAAATAAGATTAACTTTAAATACGAAACAAAATAATTAGGGATAATTATCAAAGAGGTTTTCGGGCAAATGGGTAAAAATGTGCAGCATGAGTGCTATAAGAGGTACTGAGACAAGGCTTCTGTCGGGGGTGCAGAGCAAAGGACATCATTGCTGATCCACAAATTCTTAAAACTAAAACAGAATATTGAGCTGAAAATGCATCTGTAAGTGTAACCAAACTGAAATTCAGTGCACACACCTAAATTCAAGCTCCATCCAATTACCTGGATAGATGGTACTCGAAATTCAGAGAGTTGCCCTCAGCCTTCCAGACTCTCAAAGACTTTATTTTTCACTTATTCTAAATTTGAAACTCCAATTCATAAAACAGGTTGAAACCCCAAAAAAATGCTTAACACAGAATAGCTTAGCAAGGTACACGGCCAGGTATATTAACCAGATCTTGGTAGTCTCAAACAATTTCTTTAAAAGCTTCAGTTTTTTGAAGAGATACAGCAATTTCCTCATGAAAATCTCTGAAAATCAGTTTTGAAATGCAAATGTGCAGGTAAGCGATATTCTGGATAATGATGAAAGATAAATTCCTTGTTTTCCCTGTACTAATATGCTTACACTTACATTATTCTACATTTTCAACATATTAATCTCAGATTTAAAGGCAACCCAATCTAGAATAAAAGAAGTAGAATGAAAAAGGGCATCCATAGAAAAATATTGGCAATGTGATTTTAAAATATCATCCTTCAATTGCCTGCAATTTATATTTATCAATACTTTCGCTAGGATCATGGAAGTGTTCCCACAATGAAAAAAAACCACTCAACGTGTTTAGCTAGGTGACCTTTCAGGGAAACATAAGTGCAGTGAGAGGGGGAAGGGTACCAGAGCTGTCCAGAGATCTCTTTCCTTCTTTATTAAATGTCATTACAAAGTCTCTCTGTACTTTCAATTCAGATTACTATTCTCATAAACACTTTCATAACTATTTGTCAGGTCTGTATACATAAGATCAACCAGCACATACTGTTCAACGTTACACGCTTTAGTGAAAGAAGGATGATAATGGTGAAAACTGAAATATGCTCCAATTTCAATTCTTAAATAAACTGAATGCAAAATTTATTTACAGATCATTAATTTTGCATATAAGTGCAGAGTATTGTGAGCTAGGTTAAATAAATTTATAGTCAGTAATTTGCTTTTGTCAGTGCCTGTACATTACCTGGTCTAATGTGGTCACCTAATGGTTACTGGCAGTAATTACACTGATGACTGTAATTCCTTACAGATACTCAGTGAAGAAAAAACCCCTTGTTTTGCAGCCTCTTCAGTTAAATAATAAAACTAACAGGAAGGTTCTGTACAAAGAAATTGTTTTTACTTTGTTTTTAAAAATATTCCCTGTTAAGGAGCCTTTGAGATGAGGGAAATAGTAAGAAACCTTTATTTCCATTATGCCGGGATTTTTGTTTATTTGATGGGATTTTTTGGGTTCTGCTTTTTTGAGAAGTTGGCTTTGTTTGGGAGGATTTTTTGAAATCATAAATGATGGTTTAAAATAAAAAAAAGTCACACTTTTGCAGGCACTGCAAGAAAAATGGACATGAATTACAGAATTACATTGCAGAGGTTTATATTCCTGTTCCTCAGAGCTGACCATAAATAACAGTAAGAACTAATAGAGAAGACAGCAGAACTTCTGTGAGGTACAGATTAACCATAATTAGATATCTGTTGTCAGTGAAATTAGATATTACATAGTTTGAAATTGAGAAATTTTATTCCTTTCAGCCAACGCCAGTGAGCAATTCCCCCCGACTCAAAAAAAAATATACTGGAACCTTCAGTGCAGTGAAAAGGAACAAGAAACAAGGAAAGAAGAAATTAACTGGATGAATACAGCATTCCAACAGCGTACAAAGAACATGCAAAGGTGGTTTTGCTGCTGAGTTATACACATGAAGTTTTCTTTCAAGATGTGTGCTTATGTGGAGGAGTTGGTTGGTTTTTTTCTTTAAATAATCTCAAGACAGTCAGAGAAACAATTTAAGAAAAAACTGCAGATCCATGGCTTTTTTTTTTTTTGGTGAAACTAATCAAAACAATTGTACTCATTAACTAAGAAACAGACATATGTTGGAAACAAATACAGACACGTCTTTTCATGGAAACAAACTTGTATGCCGGCCAATATGACATTCAAGAAATTACAATATAATACAATCACAATGTGTTATTACAACACATCTATTCTGTAAACATTTATATATTCTGATGCATAAAACAAAAGACTACACGGTACATTTTCAAGTAGAGTCGGTGTGGTTTTAGAGGAAGAATATGAATTAAGATTTCCTTACCTTATAGGATGGCAAAAAGCACAAAATTCCTTGGCCAACTGTTTGACACACTGAAAGCAGAAGTGCTCCCACCTCATCTTGGAACTCAAAGGTCTCTGCATGCTGGAATGTGGCACACAGCTTCCGACCGTTAGGGCCTGCTCCAATGGTGCCGACCCAAACCTGGTGTATTTCATATTAAAAAGTTAATTCTAAAGTATGCAACAAACTGTATTAATTTGTATTAGGTTAATAAGGAAATTTTAAATGTGAAGGGAAATATTGAGAAATTTCTAAACATATTAATTCCAGTACTTAAAATCAAACAGAAGAGAAAGCGCAATAGCTGATATAAGATGGCTCCTACCAAAATAGCATCACTTCAACTTTTCCAGTGGAGTATGCCACTAAAAATTGCCCATTTTTAATTTGAAAATTTACTTTACAATTGCATTAATCCAAGCAATAGTCTGCTCTATACCTTTCTTTTTATTTACAGAATGAGTTCGTCATAATTGTTGTTTGTAAATTATTGTTTCTTCTACAATGGCCAGCATTACACCTCAGGAGAGGGAACAATGATGCAGAAATTTACCTGTGAGTTCCGAATAATGTGATTTGCCTCCAACTGAATAGCAAACTTGACACCAAGCTCTGAAGAAAACGAATCCATTGGAGAGAGCGTACCAGATGTCAGAACAATTGTTCTAACATCACTTAGGTCTGAAAAAGCCTAAGTTGGAGAAAGAAAAGAAAGAATTTGGACAGTCAGTACAAACACTTTAAGATCCTATATGTATTTGTTATCACTCAAACTACTTGAGGCCACCTACTTCACACTCAGCTTACCACAGCAGGATTCAGGCACCAAAAATTAAGCATGTGGACTACGGCTTTCTGCCGGAAATTCCTTTTATGCTTGGGCCGTGCAAAGAAGCCACTTGTGTCTGAAACATCAAGTTGGTTTTCATTCACCCAAGAGTAAGTTTGTTGTAGAGCAACTCTGTAGTCATCTGCAAACCTATATAGAGATATATAAGTATCAATAAAAGCTACAATTAAGCAATAAAACTGAGAGCATTAAGCACATACAACACAAAGACAGCGTTTCTATGATGCATTTACAATTTAAGTATAGAAAAACAATTTTATACTTTCAGGAAAAAAAAAACAAACAGTGAAACTTCACAATAATTAATACATAAAAATAAGGTTTCAATCAGACATTTTTAGTAACTGCTGGCAATAGTAGTCATCAAGAGAGTCAAATGATAAGTGCTATGTAGAAAAAACAAAATCCATCCATATTGAACTTGGCAACACATCAAGAAAGTTTACACCTAACCTTCAAATAAATTTCTTTAATTTTCTCATTCATAAATGAATTCAAATAATAATTTGGTAGTATTTAAATTCTTCCCACACAAATATTTTCCAGAGCTTTCAGAAATGTTAGTTTTGCTCAGAAGCCAGACACCACAGCTGAGGTGTTGCACAAATGAACAAGGCATTTTGGCAAAGCAGCTGAGTTAAACACAAGCACACAGCTCAGGCTGTGTATTTTCACTGACCTGCTGTTATCTTTAAAAAGATACAGAAGAACCATGAATAACCCTTTCAGCACAATCTGAGTGGCAGGGCTCACAACTGGTATCTCAACAAGTTCCTCTCTACCGAACACTGATATTTTTTCTTCTTTCTCCAAGACAGTGGCAAGATGTTTCTTTAAGAGGCAAATTGCACATTAACAACATTCTAAGTATCTTCACAACAACAAAGTTAACACATATACAAGAGCATCAGCATGGCGTTTTAAAAGTTCACCTTGAATCCCTATAAAGTCAGATTGAAGACAGAACTGGAAAGGAAAAATAACAACACTTAACATATTTGGCTTACACAGAAAGGAGGGACAAACTTGAAGATAGGGTAAATACTTTTCAACAGTTAATAAAAATGCAGATGGATAAAACAGGCAAAATTACCACTGACTCAATGGTTCAATTTAGATAATTGTACGTGATCAATTATATCTTTTAAAGCACTAATTCTCCACAAATTCCAGTAGCTCAAGTAGATTTCTCCTGGCTTTCATCTGGTATCCTGTTCAGACAGCTTTTCAATAGTGCAGTAAATTAAAAGATGTGTTAGCATTTAATTTATGTACATTCTAAGATTTTTAACATCAATATTATGCACTCTGGTACTCATTTATATAGTATACAACATTACCTGTAAAACGGGAAAACTAAAAGCAGTTATTCCCATTTTGTGCAAAATGGCGAGCGTTTCTTTTCCACTCCAAACCTTACAGGAAGTTTCATACCCTCTTTCTACCAACTGACCAGAGCTCTCCTGTAACCAGCTGTAAAAAGAGAGAAATCAGAAATCATTTCAGCGTTAGTTTTAGACATACTTTGCAGGTAACAAACCAAATCTCAAAAATTGCACCAGACTTTTCTATGATGATGACAAATATTTTACTACATGTAAGCAGAGAGATTCTGGTTTTCCTTATGCCAATTTGTCTCTGTTTGTCTAACTTCTATGGAACTGCAAAGTAAAAAGTACATATTTTAACATACCTACAGGTATTTGTAACCCTGGTACAACTGGAAAATTAAGCAGAATTGTAATTGTACATACAATACAAAATGTGATAGGACTTTTTAAAACCATGATTTAAACATGCAGATCATCTCATTTATGGCAGAACTAAAATTTTCTGTAACTGAATGTGTCCTCCATCATTGCTGCAGTATTGCAAGACCTTCCCTGTGTCTAGAAAAGCAGGCAGGCTTCCTTCCTGTCAGGAAATGCCAAAGCTGTCTGTCTCATCAACCAGCAGGAGGCATCAGAAAGACAGCTGTCATTTCTATGACAGTTCAAAATATTAAACTGTAAAATCAGTTAATCATTATCAACTAAAGCAACAAGGCTTAGTGACTGTTTCAGGCCCAGATTTCCTGTCCTGTCACTGCAAACAACCTGATCAATGGAACAATTACAAAAACCTTTCCTTTTGCCAGGTTAAATGCAAATAAAAACCCATAAATACTGCCATAGCAATCCCTTCTTTGGCTATAATTTGCTTTATCTTAAGGAGTGATGATCACTAACACAGGCAGAACTTCACCATTGTAGTACTCTGCCCCATTTCCTCAAATGTAACATCAAAAAGACCTGGAACTAAAATTAGGAAAAGGCCACTATGACAGAAATGAAACAGATTTACAGTGGATAAACCATTTCCTGAATGTAAAACTTCTGTTTCCCTGTTATGAACTTCAAACACCATCACATACTTTTGAAATGGTCATGCTATAAATGCAAACAAAAACTTAACACAACAACCTTCCTAATACCAAAATATCACTGAAAAGAAGCAAATTCTAGAATAAATTATATTCACTTAAATCCAATGTTAAAGCATTTACTTAAAATACCTGTTAATTTATTTTTAGAGTAAAGCAGTAGGCATAAAACAAATCAGCTTGTTTCCCAGAAAGATTTCTATAGTTCTGAAGTGACAATTGGTATACATAATATTTTCAGAAAAAGACTTAATGAATGTCACAACCATGCCTTCAATTAAAGAAAGTATTTGCTCCTTCCCTCCCAACCAGAAAATCCCACTGCTGATACAGTGTACTCCACTAAACAAAGTGATTTGTCCTGGTAAATCTGCAGCTCAGCGGAGAAGTTTACCAGTATACCTCTACTGGTATATTCTCAAGTACCTCAGAAAGGTCATTTTAGTATCTCTGTGGCACTAAACCCACGCTCAAGTGCTTTCTGGAGTGAGGACCCAGGGATCTTCATAACTGAAATATGATTTTACTTAATTACCCATGCATTTGGCAAAGCCAGGTCACTATGCAACAGCATTTCACCAGTTACTGGCTATTTACACCCAGTCTTCTGCTTTCCAACAACTGCTTTTCATGCTGGTGGCAGATTTGCCAAGACAATCAACCTTGTTTTTTCCTGATAAGGTTAAAAAGCTTGAGGCAATCAAATCCCCAGCCATGTTGTTCTCATCCTTTACTAAAATTTAACAGAGAAAACAAAGGACATGACTGATAAATTCACTCTCAACTACAAAGAATCTCTTCCAAATAGATTTCAATCAGATTCCAATTTGACTCGTAGAACAGACTGCAACCTGTTCCAAACACTTCCTGTCCAAGGCTCTGAAAGCATTTTATAAATGTGAATTAATGCTTTGACAAAATTAATGCTATTACTATTTGTCAAATAAGCAAGGAGAAGCATGCAAAAGATAAAAATTACTTTTCTTAGGTAACATTTTCTTACAGAACTTCACAAACTAGGACAGTAAGCCCCATAAAAGATCAGCACATCATTCAAGAACATAACATACTTTTCAAAACAAAATTTCAAGGCCTCCCTTTAAGAAAACAATATTTTTTAAAGTAGGTCAAACCCCTCTGAATTCCTCAAACGAACAAAAAAAAATAAATCAGGTGACTGCATAGTTTGAAGAATACCTCTGTTGCATTTTATCTGATGCAACATAGGAACCAGTAAATTGCATCAGCAAAAGGAAACGAAATCGAATTTTTAAAAATACTAATTGATGCAACAGAATTAGAAAGAGTTGTCTTACTTCGTCAAAGAGCAGCACACAGCCCGTAGGGCCGCATGATCCTTCTGCCTGATGTTGTTATTGACCATGAAATCCAGCTCTTCTCGAGCAGCTCTTAGCTGACTTTCTGTAACACTGTAGCTCACTGACTCCCGAGCAGAGTCCTCAATATTATGGGCTTCATCTAAAATGACTACTTGGCCTTTTAGGTTAATTTCCATCTAAAAAAGAAAATTATTATCTAGTAAAAGTGTGAAAGATGTTAGCAAGAAACAGCAACTAACAGGATCAAGGTAAAAAAGTGTATTTTCTACATCATGGTGTAAACAACAAAGTTTTCAGCTTTTTGATTCCATTTCTGTAACCTAGAAAATAACCAGTAAAAAAAAAAAAAAAAAAAAAAAAAGCCTTATCTCAACCTGGATGAATCTAATCTTAATCTACTACATTTTCCATAGAACAAATAATTGTGAAGTTTGCAAAGGTTTCCTTTCCACTGACCCAAACAAACACGTGACAATCTGGTGGAGTATGAGACCAGTGAAAGCATTACTTGGAATACAGAAATGTTCATTTGGGAGAAAAAAAAATAAATTAAAAAAAGAGAGAGAAAAATTCTTTAACCCAGGATTTATTTTGTAGACAGCATTTTGGATATAAATTGGATTTCAGTTGACTGTAGCCACTGAACATTATGCTTCTAACTTCCCTTTGATTTCAGTTACTGCAATCTTCTTACAAATATACTTACGCTTTCCCGTATCTGCGGGTCTAGGAGATAATTATAAGGACAAAATACAATGTCTGCATCCACCATGAGTTCTCTGGCTGCAAAATATGCACAGGCACGAAGCTTCTTTCCCAGGCTCACAAGATCTTCAATGTCCCAAGCCTGATACGTTCTGTGTGCAGACTGTAGGGCATGGTGCTCACTGACTTTATGAACACCGTGATAGTAAAGGCAGGACTTGCCCTAAAAGCAAATAAGCACAGACAGTGGTTACAAAAAACAATGAAAGAGAAATAAGATTAAATCCTCCAAGTGGCTTCGTGCATTTGACATTATCTCCTGGAAGCATTTCTAACAGCTACTTTTTGTGTCGGACAATAATGAAAAACACATCATGTCAGAAAGAAAATAAGCAAATCCATGTTCCTAAAATGTACATCAATAAAGGACAATTCTTTCTTCTTCATCTATAAAACCAAAGACATTTCAGCCTTACTAAGAACATTAACCTAGCAGTCATAAATATTATTCCAATCATCATGTATTTTTTCAATATTGACACTGAGTATCAACATTTTTAACAATTAATATTTAATTTAAATCACATTTAAATTTAAACCAAGGAGGCATTTCACCAACATAGCATAAAGAAGTAAAAAATGTTACTCATTCCAACTATTCAACTACCTTTCATTTTAATATGTTCAAATGAAGGCTCATTTTCTGAAACAAAACTACTCACATCTTTTCCTTCCAGCAATTCTACACACATTTCGTTCCTATTAGTAGTGCTGCTAGATACCACTGGATGAATACAGGTGTGATCCCGGCTAGAAAGGATTGTCATCGGGACGCTGGAGTACGCAGTTCTCTTCAGCTCTCTGGTAATCTGGGAGATTTGCTTGTGTGTTCGTGTTCCAAAAAATATTTTGGGAATGCACACTCGATCTCCGTTTTCTTTCTTCTTTGTGTTACTAGTACCTTTACCAGCTTCTTTGCCAGCAGAACAGGAACACTTGGTGCAAGGACCAGAAGACTGCAAACCAAAATAATAAAAAGATTAACAAAATCCCACAGTAAGATGAACATGCTAAGCCTGCTTACAGTCCATTTGGAAAATGTCCTCCAGGATAGTTTAAGATAGTCTGTAAAATCATCAGGTTGGTGTATCAAACTGCAGAAAGTTTAAAAATGTTAAAGCACACACACCATCTCCTCACACCTGAAAATCTTAAAAACCTTCTAGCAGTCACTAGATACAACTTTATCCTAACCCAAGCATAGAAAGAATTATTATTCCAGTGGAGTATTTACACATGTGAATAGTGCAAATAACCTCCTCATGTTTAAGCTTCACCATAAGGACCCTCCTGTTACAGAACAAGAAGTGTCCAGCACCTTCAACAAAGAAAACTTTGGGACCAGACACCCCAATTAAAATACTGAGAACACTTTTCCTCCAAGCAAGCAGAAGAAATTTAGACAGTTTAATGAAATCTGTTTGCAGATAAAACAGACTATATCATATACTCTCCATCAGAAACATGTTTGCCATGCTATTACGTCAAAGGCCACCTAGTAACTATGAGAATAAGGGACACATATGGAATAATTCTAAACAAAACCTAATCCTGTAAAATATTTGTTAAAAGTCTTTTATTTTCTTCCTGAGAAGCATCACCTTTCATAATATAACATATTGCAACAATTGTCATGAAATTGTAACAATCAGTGTGAAAAGACACGTAGAAAACAAGTAACTCATGAGTAACCATGTAAAAAACCAATTCTTCTACTGTAAAAGAGTTTGTATTTGGTTTTCAGGTGGAAGTGCACGTAACATGTAGCTGCCCGCTCAGATACTCCTCCCTCCCCTTTTAATTGTAATCAGTAAGATTATCCATGATAAACAAATGCTAAGTCGTGCCGTGTGTTACACCACAATTCTGGGGATCAAGCTGGCTTTTAGGCTGCACTCCGAGGAAAAGCAAGTTCATGTTACCCTTCGTCCCGCTCAGCCTTGTCCGCCATTAAATATTACAATACATGAGAGAACGCATGTAAATGTAACCCTGCTGGAGCTGTCACTCACAGGGATAAAAGGTTCACTGATGTGCCAAATAAACAGGCCCTCAAAGCAGATAAAGTTACACCCATGCTGGAATTGTTACTTTCCCTTCTCAGGTTGCCAGTAACAGCAGATTTCATTAGGGTGTGCTGCCACATTAAATAGCCAGTTCCAAATATCCTGCCTTCTATATTGAATAATTACTTATTCACTGAAAGGATAAAAAGAAGAGTTATGAATGGGGCTCTTGTCAACAGCAAAGCAGGAAACAGCTGACATATGGTATATGTTACATATGTGGCAATACAACTGGGTTTGTACTCACACAGAAAACTGCAAAGCAAATTGTACCTTGATATTTCCATCATCTATAGTCTATTCTGCTCTTTGAAATAATGAAAACCACATTACCGTGCTAACAATCGATACGACCGAAGCACTTACTGTGCAGAGCCTTTAAGAACATGTTTATCTCTTAATTCAAATCAGATCATGTTTTCAGAGGTAAAAAGAATACACAGAATTCCAAGATGATACCATAGCACTAATGCTTCACTGCTAATGCTAAGCCTCACATTCACTTTGCCAAATAAAAGTAATAGAAAACTATTAGGACTCAGGCTGTTATTTTGCAAGAGTTGTTGCAACAGGAAAATGCAGTTCAAATAAATATATACATAAACATGAACAGAAGGCTCTTCTGTGGTGGGGTTAAAAAATCCATATACTTCTTTTTTATGGAAAGAATTAAAAGAGTCCTTATGTGTAAGGCTTATAAATTACAGTATTTTACAGGTGGCCTTAAAAGTTTTTCTTAAAAGATTTGAAATTGGTATAATAGTGGCTTTAAGAAGCACTTCAGCCAGCATTCCGGTTTCAAAATACTACCTTTAACTTCTTTCAAAGTTGTTTTTTTTTTTTTAAAAGAAAAAGAATATTGAGAATGTTGTAAACAGACTGATTTTATAGTAACTAGCAAGAGTACAAGATTGCCTGCAGTAATCATAACGTTCCTGAAAGCCACAGACACCATTAGCCCAAAATATACAAATAAATAAAATCCCTTTAGAAGGTCCTTTAGAATGAAGAGAAACTTTAAGAAAATAGTTAAAACATAGTTTAAAAGTTGAGTTTTTCATTTTATTTGCACACTATTCAAGTGTGCCAATTTGCACATTGTTATCCTTTAGAAAATGGTTTGACCATCCTTAAATTTTATGAAAACCAAACTATTTTAATTTCTATAGAAAATAGAAAGAATTTACTGTCGATATCGCATAGCAAAATCTAACGTGGTGTTAATCTCCCATAACTACAGCAACAGGAAAGAGAATACTTTCCAGCTGAACAAAGTGGTAACTCCAACACAGCAGTTCCCATAGAGGTGTTGCCTCAAAAAGTACAAATTTGTAGACTCGTAACACAGAGATACTGCTTAAATTATAAGGGAATTAGAAAATGTTTCAATTTATTTATGAAAGAATTAAGGGGGGGAGGGAGCTGAGTATAAATAATATTAAGACAATAGAAAACTATTTCATAACACCCTCTGGCTTCAGAGCTAAACCTGTTTTTGGCTGTTTGAATCTGGGATAAAGACTTTCATTTGAGAGAGGGGGAAAAAAAGATACTCCTCTACTTTCTGCAGTATTTAATCAGAAACACCCAGTAACAGATGCTGTTAGAGATCAGATACCAGGCTATATGAACCTCAGGCTAATCCAGCTTGTTTTTACCTCTGTCAGGGGTAGATAAAACAGCCTATCGCATCAATATTTATACGGTAAAAACGTGGAAGTCCAATTAAAAAAGGAATAATCATCTCCACCAACCTGTCCTACGTGTAAAATAGAGCTAAACAAACACTGAGGCTATGATCTTTGAAACACAAAGAGATAAGAGGAGTTCTTAATATCTTCAGCTACATTTCCCAGTTACAAAGCCATCTAAATGATACAGCAGTGAATACCTCTTGTGTGAAATATCACACAAGCACAAGATATCAGCAGTGACATTACCAGAGCTATTCAACTATTCCTTTCTAAGCTCTCAAAAAGGACAGTATTCTGCTGCTGCTGCAGCCTCTTCATTAAAGCACACAAAGCAGCTGTTTATCCTCTCACAGTAACCAGCAGGTGAACCCAGTTCAATATTTATCACAGGCTTTCACAGATCACTGCTAACCAAGCAAACGTTTTAATTAAGCTGGAACTTGCTTCAAAGAGCTCATTCAAAATGTCAATCAGCAGGAAAAGGATCAGATACGGTGTCAGGTGAGAGCGTGTAATACAAATCCACAACTTTCTTCATCCCATCGTAGTAAATTAGCCTATTCTGGAGTCCAGACCCTGATTGTAACAGGCTGCCAGTCTCCTGGAATGTGTAACAGAAGTCACTCAAACTCCATTGTGAAGGTTGTAAGCAATATGTTAAACTGCAATGGGCTAGCACATTAAGACAGATTCTTTTCACAGTTGTTTTTTGATACCCCAAGTGTTTGTTACACTACTCTCCATTTACTGTTTACTTTTTTTACCTAGTATAAATGGGGATTCCTTAACCCAGCTGCCCCAGTTTCTCAGACGGTATGCTTTGACATAAGTAATGAAGACAGTACCGTAAGGGTATAGTTTCTCATCTAAACTCATACTAGAACTGCCCTCTCTTGCAAGAATGAGTAGGAGGAGAGAAATGGATTCCCAGGCTCTGGACTGAAAGCAGCTGGAGTCCCCTTGGGCAGCAGGTCCTCACCCACTGGATCTGCAGGTGTCCTGCTGCAGCAACACCAGGGAGCACCTCTCATCCCCTCACAACCACCAACTCACTCCCTCTCTCTTGGGCTATAAAAAGAAATACTTGACAAGGAACTAACTTTGCTTTAAGCACAGGATTGACTACAATAAAACACTACAGAAAAATCGGATTATAATTCAGTATTTTCTTAAACAGTTGATCTATACAAAAGGATTTCAGTTTTCTTCTCTATGTGAAATTTCTAGAAGCTGTAAATCAGGTTTTTCAGATCCCCACACCCAAGTACCAAAGCAAACTTTACAATCAAGGAAGAAAGATCTTTTTATTTGAAAATCAACAGCACACTCTGCTGGCCTTTGTATTTCAAACCATCAACTGAAGTTTGGTGGCACAAAGCATTTCAAATCTACTCAAAAATCTCCAGAACTTTCCAGAACTAATAAAAATTACTCCCATCAAACGACCTAGAAGACAGATTCACATTTGTCAAGAAAAGATTTAGCTCCCAGTGCCTTAAAGTAATACCAAAATTTCTGGGGTTTGTCTTTACAAAAGTATAGTATATTGGAAAACAGCTCGTGAATTTAAAACGTACACTGGTTAAAATGGAAGCTAACTTAGAACATACGAAGACCCAAGTGCTGTTGAAAGAGGTGGAAAAATTAATTTAAATCCTTGTTGAAACCAAGCATATTTTTAAACATATATATAAAACCCTGTACTGGGAAGCTGATTTACCTACAGATGGGTATTACCATAAAACAACTGAAAGAAAAAATATATTGAAAAGGGAGTGTTCTTTGCCTTTTGAAAGAAGAAAGATTTCTGTACTGAAGAAAGAAATAAAGGTCAGAACTCCTTCCTTCCTTGCATTTGTCTCCATCATACAATTCCATGATTTCATGACATGCTCCTATAGTTTAATATTGACAAGAACTATTCTGTCACAGCCTGTGATAAGCATTCATGGGAACTCCAGCACCATTAGGAGTAAAATCCACTGCAGTTCTCTATTGACAGTGACAACATGTTAGTTTAAAGCAACTTACATACTTGGAAACCTTTACATTAGGCTGTAATAGTGTTTTCTGAAACAATATTAACAAACTGCATTTCGTGCATAATCTCTTTACAGTAAAATATTTTTTAAAAGCCGCTCTTGAACCAACAGTCCTGATGTAGAAGACAGTCTATATTACTTACTGGTTTGGGAGAAAAAGTAGTGGGTTTCACACTTTTTTCAGAGTGAACAATCAGCTCTCCATTTTTTTTCCGATTGTAAACTTCTAAAGCATCAACTAGCTGCACTCCTTTTGCAAAACAATGACGTTTTCTAACCTGCCGGGGCAAAAAGTATTGTATGTGATTTTGTTTCAGCTGTTTTCCCCCAAGTCTGTTTCAGTAACACAGTGCATCACTAACATTCGTGAACAGTTTAACCAAATTTAAGCCACACAAAAGTCATTTGGGAAAAGCTATAAAGTTTTAACTACAAAAGTCAGTAACAACAACAAATCTGTAATTATTGCTGAGCTTTTCTTCTTTAATTTCCCACTATTACAAAACTGATAGAAGTTCTAATTTTATATATCTATAAGCAGAAAATTTCCATAACTAAATCAAATAAATTCAAGCCATATTGGTCTAAAAACTTAAACAAAAGTAACCATGTGAGCAATACTCTAAAGCAATGCAAGAGCTGCAGTGCACATCTGCATACAAGTACTAACACTGACACAGATAAAAACCTTACAGAAATATTGCACTCCACATATTAGGCCAGAGATAACTCGGTTCAACAGGATATAAAACAGATTTCTAATATATTCACAGTATTATTTGTATTTCTAATACATATTTGCAAAAGCACTTCCAATTCTAGAATCTCATACTTGGACTTAATATTACAGATCAACTGGGGATAAATATATTTGGGGGATATTAGGAGTTTAAATATGCAAGATATCATTTAGGACACGGTATTATAAACAATTTAGTGCAACAATGGACTCCTCTGTAACAAGTAACAATAGAAATGAACAAAAACCTGTCAACCTAAATTAGGACTGTGACATGAGTCAAGTATTCTCTGTGTCCTCTGAAATGCTGATCAGTATTTGACAGCCTGGATTATTTTACTGCCAATAAACTTTGCTCACCTGCTGCTCAGTTTCTAAAGGACGAATCCTTTTCCTCTCTACTTGAAAATCATCATTCTCATTGTCACACAGAGACAACCTTTTTTTGGCAGACAACTTTGAAGCTAGCGTTTCACTTTCCTTACATTCTGTAATTAAAAATAAAATAAAAGGTATGTCCATTACTAGAAATGCATGAAACAAGGGCAACATTTTAAAAATGGAATTTACTACAAATAGACATGATGCAGGAAATAGTATTAGACATTTCTAGAGCCATTTCCACATAGATTTCCATGCAGGGCAGAATCATGTAGTACTCTGCTATTATCGTGGCAAAAAAAGTCCTTGACTTGAAAACAAAAAAACTGGCATAACTGGCTATGTATTTTTACTTCCAGAAGTGATTTTTAGCTGCCTATGTATGAATTTACCTGTGTTTGTTAGTGGGCTCCCAGGTTTAATGGAACTTCCTGTTTCATGATTATTAAAAGAGCACGAAGCACCATGATTCACACTGGTTGCAGCCTCATTGCTCTGAGGCTGGGAATGACACATACAGCGACACGGTGGCGAGGTCTCTGGCTTCCCATCTCCCTTTTCACACGACGACGTCAGCAGTGATTTCTCTGAAGGACACAGTCATTTGTCTTTCATTAAAAACTACTCAAGACTACACATGAGAACTAGACTTTCAAAAGAGTTAAGATGAAAGCTTTTGTTTAGGTACCAGTTATAAACCTTGTGTCTCTACAAAGTCTGACCGAGCTATCATCACCCTTTGAAGAACTGCAGTGCAAAGAACTGTAACAACTTGCAGAAATGAAAAATACTCCGCTTTTGCAGTTCAAGCTGCATAACTACAGCCCACAAGTATTTTCTTTCAAAGTTCCAACTGCCATATAATTCCTTTATGATAACAGATAGCTAAATCCAGCCTAGTATTACTGGCTATTACTGTCTTATGTTGCCAATGAGGTGATATGTACAATAGTGGACAAAGACCTGGTTAGATTGCTGAAACCAAATGTTTAAAAGCTGATAAACAACAATCATTCATTTTGGTAATAAAAACTGAGCAAACAGACACTAATACAACTTACCATACATAGCCTGCTGCCATGATAATGCAGAACAAAGCAAGGCCAAGCTTTTCCCACTTCCCGTAGGGCTCTCCAACAAACAGTGTTGCCTGTTATTTAAGCCCTTAACAATCTTAAAGGAAAATAATAAGAACAAAACTAGAATTAATAGAAAAAAACCCCCAAAGAGTATGTCTTTATTGAAGCTAGAAATAACTTCTAAAAATAGATCAGGAAACCTGCTGTCTTGTAAAATTAAAAAATAAAACAACAAAAAAAACATGCCCCCCAATCACCTTTCATAATCACAACAGGTCACCACGAAGCCTTAGCTGGATTTCTCTCAAGAGGAACATGCCTCACTAGCAATGCTCCAGGGTTCACCTACAGGAGCTGTGAACTACTTACCTGCTAACAGCAACACCTGATGGGCATAGGGGCTAGTTTGCTTCCTTTAGTCTTACAAAACGAAAACGTTGAAAACATCTGTTAAACAACCAAACCATTTGCCCCACAGAGAAAAAAAAAAATGTTTAAAAATAGTTAAAACTGTTTAAAAATATTTAAATGTAATTTGCAATAATTTTTTTAAAAACTCTCCAAAAAATGAGAACTTACTGAAATATTATATTCTGTTTAGAAGACAGATGTTTTACTAAATTCTTCCCTCCTTACATACTTGCAAAATTATATAAAATTTTTATCATAGATATACTTTAACTAGTATATCTAGTTAAAGAACCATATATATTACATAACATATAACTGATTGCTCACTTAGCATAAATGCTCACAAATCCAAAACGTACCTCAGCATTCCCTAGTCATGGGCCAGACACCACTGTACAGCAGAGAACAGTAAGTGACTTTACAAGTGAAATTCTCAAAATATTGGAGGATCTAAAAACAAAAGCTCTTAGTATAGCAAAAGTTAACATAAATTCTACTTACAGCATTCATCATGGCAAGTTGTGAAGGGTAAGCCTTGCAAGGGAATACGATCTTCACTCCCCCAATAGTATATTCTGACACATCAGAAGACATTGCCACTTTTTCCTCCCCTTTATACTTCAGTTTTATAACTGCAATAAAAAACAGTATTAACAAGTCAACACTCACAACCAGGCAAAGCCTGAAACAACATATGGCACCAGACAAAACCAAGCAGAAACTGCTAACCTGATAAGGGGGCTGAGCGGTTCAGGGTATTACCAGAACTGCAGATAGGAATTTATACTACACACTGTCAGTTCAGACTCGGTCCTTGTTACAAATGAGAGCAAGTTACCACCATTTGATGGGTAACATCAGCAATGTAAGTAATTTAAATAAAAATATGAATGAACTGCACACATACCTTCAGATACTATTTCTCAGACTAGATATTGTTGGTATAAGAACCCAGATCCTTGGGGGAAAAGTACTTTAGGATATTCAATAAATAAATAGACAGTTTTTAATTTTCTAGGTCCATTAGGTTGAACTCACAGACGTGGCAAACAACAACGATACAGCTGACAACAGCAGCTTGTACTGTTCATAAAATAAAACTGGACACTGGTTTTAGGAATGAGATGTTTTAAACCAGCTTTTTCTTCACCAGTAATACAGTAATTATTCAGGGGAAAAATGACATGTTGGTCACTTTCCTATTCTGTATTATCTTGCATTTCTCTCACTCTGGACAATATGTCAGTTTCCCTAGCACGCTAAAGCATTGAAATTATTGAATTAAGAACACCAAAGAGGCACAGATGGCTTTGAAAAACGACATTTTTAAAATGACACAGAGGTTTTTAGCATCTACAAAATAAAAGAGGAATTTTCAATTGGCAGATTCCCTGTGATAAATTAACTCACTGACCTGTGTCCTCATCTGACTCTCAATGAACAAACATATACATCAAAAAAACCCACAATTATATGGCATGATTCGGCTTCATCATCAACTTTCCCAACAGGAAAAAAAAACCCTAGCAAAAAAAAAGACTGCTAACGTGAGTTTACACCCTACCCCTCCTCCCAACACCGCAACCGCACCCCATGAGGTGTTCAGGGAGGGTTCAGGGAGGGTTCGCTGAAATGAGCACCACTTCGAACGGAGCTTTGCCCCGCCGGGGCGGTGGGAAGGAGTCAACACCAAGGGGGGCAGGAGGCGGCAGCGGTCCGGGGTACCGGGAACACGGGAACACCCTCCGGCCGCTCCCCAGGGAACACCGGCGCCACCTTGGCCCTACTCAAGCTCTTTCTGCCTCGCTGCGGCCGAGGGGAAGAGGGCACTGAGGAAGCTGCTGTCACTCTCCGGTGCGTGCCGTGCCGCCTCAGCGCACACAGCAGCACCTGGGCGTTTCTTGACGAGGTAAAGTCCGCAGACAGTCACTTCCCTCCCCACCCCGGTCCCCTCACAGCCGCGCTCCGCCCCGCGAGAGACAACGAGCGGCGCCACGCGGGCGCTCACCTCAGGCGCCGGCGGCCCCCTTCAGCGTCCGTCCTTCGCGCCTCCGCCCCGGCGCCAATCAGCTGACAGGAAAGGGCCCCGAGCGGCCAATCAGCAAACGGCAAACTGAGCCGCTCCCGCCTCCCACCCCCGCGCTACGACAGCCAATCACGCAGGGGCTTGTTGGCGTCGAGGTTGTACTCGTTGCTGGGCAGCCAGGCCTTTACCGTGAGGGAATTATGTTGCACAATACTTTAATATTTATTATTTACCTTGTTTTAAGCATAGTGCACTGGGTTAGGAACTAAAAAATGAGTGACTGTGTTTCATACAGTCAGTGGCGTTTGCAGGCCTGGGCCCGAGGGCGCCCCCGCGGCCTTTGCTTCCCACACGGGCACAAAACTTCACACCAACACAGGCAAAAACCGTCAAAATGAAAAGTATGAATATGTGTGTCCTGACCCAAATCATACAGTGGTTTTTTTTTTAATTTAAATACCACAAAAGCGTATAAAATTACACTTAAAACAGAAGGAGAAAAAAAATACATACATTTAGATTATTTACATACTTTACATCAAGATGACAAAAATACGCTTGGTACCAGATGATGTTATGGGACGGTTACAGCATGCTGGTAATCCTGGAACACAAACCCAAGTGAGTTTGGCAGTTCAGTGTCAGCCTTCCTAAACTACTGTCCAGCACGGGCAGGAGGTCAGCTTTGCAAGACTTTCTCAGAGCCACGCTAAAGAATTATTATTTCTGGAATGTAAACAAATCAAGTCTTCACTTTTCAGAGTGTTATAAAACCCTTTTGCGTGTGTTGCTGCATCACTTCAGACACTGAGCAAGCCTGAAAATCATCCTCAGTTTCACTGGAAATTATTTAGCAACCCCATCACCCTCCGAAGTTTTCACTGGAAGCAACGTAAGCCTCTTTAAAGAATTCTTCTTTTCAACCATAACTGAATCGAATTAATGAAAACCACGGACTTCTCATGCTCCAGTTCTTCAGTCCACTTTCACAGCTTTCTCCAAATTTAGGCACCCCAGACCGTGGGATCAGGTACAGTACAGTTTTATTTTTGTTCTTCCTAAACTCCACTTACGCTCATGTTAATGATTTCAATGATAGTATTTTCAACACACTGGCACAACCGAACATCAGGGTCCATGCTTGCACTGTCCCTTGAACAACTTTTGTTAGATGAATCCTTACAAAGTCCTGACACTTCATGTGGTTTCTCCTTTAATTGCTGGAGACCTAGAAAATTAAGTAGAAGCAGCAAAATACGTCTAAATAAATAATTTTTTACAAATTGTTATATTATAACCATAAAACAAATATCTATGCTATGAAATTGTATATTTGAGCCATTGCTATTTCATGCACCCAGTTTAACTCCACAGATTATTTCTAGAGACACCAAAACATTTCTTTTTCATTTGCCTATGTTTGACTCCTTTTGGGGTTTTTTGTATTCCCTTTTACTTCTTTTAACAGAAATATCCTAGCACAGATAGCATCAGGGAACCTTGTGAGCATTTGTCTTCAGACCAAAAGAGAGACAAAAACATGCTCAAAATCAACTGACACACTTGAACAGTTAATCTATGTTCACACAATCACCACGTATTTATCCAACCACGCTATGTCATGTGTAAGACTTCAGGTAGCTCATTAAGACTTTGTATTTCCAACACTTACGTGTAATTATTGGGTCGAAGTCTCTTGTCTGTGTAGCAACATCAGAGGCACAAACTTGTCCTATTTGTATCAGCAGAGACATAATATCCTCATACAAAGGAGGAAAGGCTTGACAGAACGACACCAAACACGGCAGGGTCGGCATAAAAAAAACATAGCGCTTCGACTGGGTTAAAACTATAAAGGAAAAGGAAAGGGTTAAGTAAAAAGGAATTATCATAAAAACCCAGTCAAGAATTGTTACTTTTACAATCATAATTAACACAGTGGCAGTTAGACAAAACTGCATTCAACCTAGACAAATAGTTCCAATTTACACAACAATGTATTGGGAGTTGCTGGAGTATTTACCTGTGAGCAGGGTTCCCATCACATTGATAGCCAAACGAGCCACGCTGAGAGATTTAGGTAGTGCATACTGGATACACAGAAATGAAAGTAACTGGATGGCAAATATCTGTTAAGTAGGTGAAAGGCAAAAGAGAAATAAGCAATGAAGTTACAGATTGCTTTGCACTTTCTATCCAAAGCTCCTCACATAACTTATGAGTTAGTAAGTATTTTCTATTTTACCACTGAGGAAACTAAAGCCAGAGAAGTTTTAGTAACAGTTGTTGTGATTCTATTCTGCTGGCATTAAGAAAAAACCCACACACATATTTACCATTAACCAAAGTACCAGCGTTAAGCCTTTCAGAATCTCCCCCACAGACACAATTTGTTCCAACAACAATGATAAGCAACAAAGCAACACACAATTTACAATGTAATCCTAGTGAAAGCTGCGTAAGCTCCAACGTGTTCTAGCTGTAACTTTAGTTGAGTGTCCTCTCATCAGCAGTAATATTTGAGTAGGGATTAAATAAGAGCAATAAATAAGAGCTTTTCAAAATTTAAATCTTTATAGAAGTTCCTGTAGCTATAAAGTATCAGATAAAAAGTAAGCAAAACCTTTGCCAACTGATTAATACTGAATAGAAAGTCATTGAAAAGTGCTTTTATTCATGTTCTTGGAGGTAATATTGAAATTTGTGTGTATTTCCTAAACTAGTGTACAGAGATATGCTAGAGGAGTTGTCACAGTCCCTGTTTGAAGGGGACTTAAAGGCTGGGCCTTTAATTGCAAGTAAAAGTGCTACAGATATTACCTTAATATCCTAGCCAAGTTACAGGGCTTTTTTTAGTGATCCTTTTATTTTTCTCCCCTTAATCAATACTTCCTCAGGGTTAACTGCTTACAGCGATTCTCAAACTAGGTGAGACTGTGCAGTACCTGTTTTTCAAGCTCAGGCTGGGCAATGAGCTCGGGTATGAAATCCAGGCAGATGTGCATAGACGGGATCCCTGCTACTGTCAGGGACAGAAGTTCACACGGATAACCCTGCGTGATAAAGGAAACAAATATGTCAAAGGTGTTTCAAAAATTCTGCTTCAATTAACATTTTAAATTAGATCTGTGTTAATGCTTTTTTCAATAATATACATGTAAATCTCTTTTTGTTCAGAATTATAAGCAACAGGCCTGTATCCCAAGGCAACAAGAGGCCAGCTGGGTGACAAACCCAGGGTCTCAATCAGTTCTTTATCCTCAATACTCAATGTATTATTTACACAGAAGCTCCTCGAATGGAAAGATAAGATGTTTACATTCAAAGCCAAATTAGTTTTGAATAATGGTTATATAGTAATTTAAAAACATGGCCAGAAAAAAGCAATCCACAAAAAATGTGGACCAAGTAATTACAAGATGATTTGGCGAGTCATCCTTGGCCTAGAACAGACAAACTATTTTGGTATAAAAAAGGGCAGAGGTACAAAGCAAGCGTGTGTTTAATGATGAGGAGCAGGCAAAGCTTAGGTGCTCCCTTCTCAGGTACAACAGAGAGTCGAAGCACTGAGATATGGAGGAAATGTAGGTACTAAAATTTGGTGAGATGGGAAGCAGAGGTGGGCCACTATAATTTCTGAGGAACACAAGAACAGCATTCAACAGCCTTTGACCACTTCATTTGCCTCTTTCTTAACCAGAGAAACTATGAAAGAACTAAAATAGTGCAAAGCAGACCTGGAAATGAACTAGTTTGACTATGTTGGGATCAGCTATATACATCTGATGCAGCAGACAGCAGATGAGACACTGGACCTCTCGAAGATTACACAGCAAGCTGTCTTCTTCTTCTTCTAGCTCTGGACTCTTAGGGCCTGTGGTATTATGAACACTCTTTAGCAAACTGTGGATATTACTGCTCTGAGCTTTCTCTTCCTCTGTAGGTAAGCAGATCTCTAGAAGAATCTGCACAGCAGCACTGTCCTGTGAAGAAAATAAGCAACAGAACATGCATAAAAAAAAACCCAATTAAATCAAAGAAATCAAATACAAAGTAATGATAATTTACGAAACTGAAGACCGTTGGTGGCTGGAATTTCTAGCTATAGATTGTTTTTCTGTACAATAGTATCAGCTCAGTTCAAGAATCACAAACCCTGAGGAATTGCTGCAAAGCCAAGTACAGAAAGAGCTTGGCTGCTTCTCTTAAATAACATAGCTCAAATGACAGTGCACAGGTCTGTCACATTTATTTATGTTTTACTGCTGCAAAGCCAAGTACAGAGAGAGCCTCTGGGTAACATGAGCAACAAGGCAAAAGGGCTAGTAAGCAAAACTCTTCTGTTCTAACTAACAGAAAAAAACCACTATCAAAGCAGTTAACCAACACAATGCTTCAGACTAGAAAACAGAAGACTGAAAATATTTCACAATTTGTAGAGAGAAGCAGTTTTATTTTTCATAGTAACAGAAGATGGTAAAAATAGAAGTGAAAAGGTCTCAATTTTTTAATTTCCTGTTTCTGTATTTTTGTTTTATCATTGTCTTTCCTCACATCATTTAATATCCATTTCATCCCCCTTACCTGAGCAGCAAGCAATGCATTTTTTAATTCTTCCCTTGTAACTTCTGGGGCTTCTGGACCCATTGCATTGTTTTGGGATGGCCTAATGTCCTGCTCTGCCGTTTCTTTTAGGTGAGAATTGAGGTAAGCTTTTGAAGCAAGAAGATATCCATTTAACATGTGCAAAGTTATATCCATCAGAGGAGGACTCCTGATACAGGAACACGTGATAAAATAAAGGCATTTCAGTAGGCAGAACAGTAAGGCAGTAATAATATGAACAAAAGGATTTTCAATTTGCATCCAGGGCTGAAGGGACATATATTTAAATATTTCACCTACGGACTGGGGATTAAAGATGTTATCAATAGAAACTTAAAGTCTAGCAGAGTTGCAGCAACTCAAATGAAAATTGGACTCATGGCTCAACTGCTAAAAGGCAAGGAGGGGCAGATGCATACAAACAAGAACACAAAGCACAAATCAAGTTGGCTATTAGCCATTTATTATGAGCCAAAGGATAATAAAAAATGGGAAAAATAAAGAACAACTGACAGAAAACGTGAAAAAGAATACAGAAGGAATAAAGCTAGGGGCTGAAGTACATTTAAAATGAGTAACAGTTATCATTTTTAGAATAACAAATGCAATTTTCTTCATTACTATGAAAAAGCAAAGTTATAATTTACAAATTCTGACTTACTGGGTTGCATTATTTCATATTCACCTTAAAAGATGGCCCACTGCTATCGTTTATGATCATTTTCACTCCTAAAATTCTCAGCTTATTCTTCTGCACCACAGCCATAAAGCAGCATCCTCCTCTACCATCACTGACACCTAGAGGAACTAATTTCTAAGTACTGCTAAAAGCCTTTCTTCAGAAATTAAGCAAATCAACCTCTGTCATATCCATCACTGGCAGAAACTGTTGCCCCAAAAGATGGAATACCTACACGTCCATGAGGGATGGCAAAAGTGAAAGGATGTTACAGCTACAACCACCACCACCACCACCACCACCGTGTGGCAGCAGCCATTTTAAGCATGCTGCAATGTCTATTTACAACAAATTCACACAGACAAATCTAAAATGGATGATCTAGATACAAATCCCAAAGTTTCCAAAACAGAACCCAATGCTAGGTTGCCCAACAAGCCACCCAGCTGGACAGCACAACACACTGGAGCAGCGTGCACAGCTCGCTCAGTCCTCTGACCAACAAGCTTAATACAAAAAAAGATGGAACTTACAAGCTCCTATTTATTTGAAAAAAAGTTTTGAAGTACTGAAAGGTTTTGGAAGTTTTCTATGAGACACTTTAATGTTTAGCATTCACTCTGTATCAGTGGAAGTACCACAGAACATAAAAAGCTAAAGGAGGGAGATGCTTACCTGTGAACTCTCTGATCACACCTCAGGACAATCAGAGGATCAATCATCAGATCGTTCTGAGTGTATTTCTGCTGTCGGACTGTTTTTACTGAAGGCTGCAGAGCATTAACAGTCATCACCCACAACCTAAAATGAGATTATTTTTATGATATTTAATAGATAACCTGTATTGAGAAAAGGGATCACACAAGTATCTTCACACTCACTTATCTCAGTTAGTTGTATTTTTCTAGGCCTATCAAAGAGCAAAAAACCCTTTACTTTCCTTTTAGATACAAAGGTTGAAATTCTCAACAAAGCAAAAAGGAATGCACCTCCAACACATTCTATTCAGTCACAGCCTCTGATTTCCCAGACAAAGGCATTATGTTATTATTTTTGAAAGAGAAGGTGGCAGTCCACCTCCCTGCAACGACAAACTAAAGGCTATTTTGAACTTACCTTCTTGGCATCACAGTGTTAAGAACCATCCAAAGTTTATTGACAGTCTGAAGAATCCTCCGAGGGACTCCAGCATTCAGCAAGCAATTCATATTTGATGTCAATACCTCTGCATATGGGATCAACTCACCAGCAGAGAGAAGAGTTAAATGTTCCAAGATCTGCATCAGCTGGGTGTGATTCCCAGGCAGCATGGAAAATGCTGTAAAATAAAGACAATGGGATCTTGGTAATACTGGATTTCTGACATTTTTTCTGACTCCTTGACCAGAAGACTCATACATTAACAAGTCTGCAGCAGAACATCTTCATTATACAAATGCAGCACAATCAAATTAATTAAATGACTACATATTTCCAAACCCACTATATTCCACCTAATTTGGAAAGAACTCTGCTTACTTCACATGAAGTTATTTACCTTCCTGGAGCTGTTTAGGAGAGTGATTCTTCGCAATGTTTGTAAGAAGCATCCTCCTGAGTAAGGCATCAGTGCCTGTGATCTGTTCCTCACAGATCCAGTCTTCCACAATGCAGAGGTGTGGATAGTTAGTTGCAAGAAGGCGTAGCAGTGCAGAATGCAAGCCTTTAGGGACATTAAGAAAGTATACATCTTAGATTTAGGTAGGTACATCTTGACCTGAACGTATTTGTGCTTATCATTTCAACAACAGACCTTAACCAAATCCCTACTGAGAAGTTCAATGAGCTTGCATGTTTATAGCCTGATATTCTAAGGAAAAGTTATCTTTTGGAAAGGTGGGAGGACCCTACAGTAACTCTTAAACTCTGGAATAATTATAAATTCTCAGGCAATTCCTACTCTAAAACCTACCCTAGGTAGAGAAGACCTATTCTAAAAAGAACTGCCTTCCTCAAACTTTCACTATTACTCTTCAAATACATCTGTAATCTCACTACTGATGGATTTTAAAGGAAAGTGAAAGGAAGGCACGCTACAAAACAATTAGTCACAGAGCAGGAAACATGCTTAGCCTTCCTTCTTCATGCACTTTCGACTTTCACACACAGATCTACCTCCCAGTTCCTGCTGCAGTCCTTGTGCCTGCCGGATAAGGTACTTGATTGGAATCTGATCCATTAATGCTGAAGAGTAAGACTTGGGTTTTTTCTGCATAGCAGCTGTAAGGGAACAGGATAAGAAACCACACAAGACAGTTACAGCTGGAAAAAATTATTTCCCCAACTGAATCAATAATGAAAATGTAAAGCACTTGTCTCTATATTATCCAAGTAAAATAAAGAAAATCCCCCATAACACACCTCATTCCTGTTAAAGTATTAAATTAAGCTCTTCAGGAAACCATTCCTGTGAACATTTCAATTTCAAGATTTTTCTGGCATTTGGATTTCTTCACTAGATCCCCATACTATCTTTGACCAAGTCCAACTGATTCTGAATTCATAGCTCAAATCTTTGTTAAGAAGTCTTTGTTAATTGTTGCTGCATTTACTAGATGGTCACAAACATTTCTGGTAACTTTTTGGTCAGCTTGGATGTTTTTTAATCTGGAAAATAAATTACTCAGCTACAGAGTTTTAGCAGAACCTTTATCTCATGAATTTCTACAGCAATGCTGTTATTTATTACAAGAATCTGAACTTTTTATGCTGTGCTTGACTCTTGTCAGCAAGGCAAATTTTGGTTACTGTAAGAATTTCTCTCCTTGCATCTAATTTTCAGTTATCTGTTCTCCACTGATGCACTCACACATACCTAGAATCTTTGTGTTTGCCAGAAGTGCTTCTTCATACGACAGGACGTAGTAGAGGACAAGCAATTGTGTTGTGATGCTGTACCGCTGAGTAAGACGAGTATTTTCTCCCTGTACATAAAACCACATACAAAGGTTATGTTGCATTCCTGATCCTTGAGAACAAAAAATGGGATTTACCTGCAAATATGAAGAGAGATAAGGCAATAAGCCTTGTATAAAATCACAAAGCCATATGAGGGACAAGCTGAAAGTTGCAGGGAACTTTTGTTCTTGTGGTTTTTTGTTGTTGTTTTGTTGGTTTTTTTAAATGAACTTCAAACATAAAATATATTTTTGCTGTCTTGAGACACTAACAAGGAGTAATCCCAGGATCCCAATGCAAGTCAATGCTTTCCACTCATTCTATGTGTGTCCAAGTGACCATTCTCATACTGCCATCAAAATGAAAATGCTTCCTTCAAAAACTAGAGTGCTTCAGTTAAATTGTAATTTATCCAACAAGATCAAGTCAGTACAAAAGTTATACAAATCCTACATAAACATTTTCAGTTTTCAATCCATTAAGTGCTTTTCTTTCCATTCTTAAGAGCATGAGTTGGTGAGTTCCCAAGGAAAAGAGCAAAACAGGGACAAATGGCAATCCTCCTAAAAATCTGAGCAGCACTTACAAGATTCCCTTCAAAACACATGACCATCACAGCAGCAGGAAGCAGTTTACTACACAGGCATTAAAGACAAAAAGTGAGGCAACTTACAGAAACCACATCACACACATATACAAAATACTGCACCACATGTTCACATTGAAGTACATGAAAGAAAAGAAATCATTTACCCCGGAGAGTCCTTGAAAAACATTCAGTATCTCCTGTTCTGTGATGGGCTGATTTGTGGCCTCTGGGTTGGATTTAGATGCAGGAGTAAGAATAGAGTTAATGTAGACATCAATAAGAGGAAGCAATTGAGGATGGAGTGGAGTGGTGGTTTCACAGAGCTGCCGATAGATCCAGTCCTAGGGAAAAAAATGCCATTACACGTTCAGTTTCAAAGCTGGAGGGCAATTTTGTTCATCTGCAAGTACATCTCCTTTTAACTAGTTACAAACAATGTAACTGAATGAGGCTTTGACTTTGGAAACTGTAACACCAGTTCTGAGTTGGGCCTGGTCATAAACTGTGTGACCTGGACCCTGCTCTGTACAGACCCACCAATAAAGCTTGTCCTGCCTGGGAATATCATTCTGACTACGATTTTATTAAGCACAGACAGGGAAAGGTAATTATTTTCCTTAATAATTACTTTATTATTTTTAAGTTCACTAAGTTGTGGTCTCTGGATTACAGAGCTAAAACTGGGTACCCTAACTTACTAAACACTCCCTTCTTAAATTCCATGGTAATAGGCTGTAAGATTCATCAAGAACTCTATTCCTGTAATTCAACCAAAAAAAACCAGCCTGCAAAACCTAGTCAGCATTCGAAATTATGAACAGAAAGAAAATGGAGGTCATACCTTAATGGATACTTTGTGCTTGGTGAATGATCGGCTTTTTAGAAGCTGGTAAATGCAGTGAATAGGTAAAAACCCAGTAATGTTGGCACTGAGATTGCCTGTAACAGGCACACGAACTGCATGTGCCGTAACAACCTAAAGGAAAGATAGAATTAACAGGAAAAACACCACAAATATTCACCTTATCACAACACATAAGCACAAAGTGACAAAGCTGCACAGCTACATTCTTTCTGGCATTTACTTATTTTGGGCTATTTGGAAGCTGAAGAAGATTCTTATGTAGTTTAATACAGTATGTGTAAAACTGTAGCACACGTACTACATTGGTGAACCATTTCCAGCTACTGAAAAAAATAATGTCGCAGTGGACAATCTTTTCCTTTGCTTCCCCATTATTTAAAAAAGCCAAGTCTTCAAAAAGCAGAATCAGAGCAGAGTACAAAAAGAGCAAGTCAAGGCTCTTCAGTACCAGCAGGGCTTGGATTCTTCTTCTAAGTCAAACTGAAGCGATTACAGAAGAAATAAATAAGGAAAGAACAAAAAAAATATATATATATAAAAAATGTACGCTTAAAATACCTGTTCAGTGAAAATCTCCTGCGTGAAGATTGTCTTCATCCTGCTGAGTAAGCTGGGCTTAATAAGAATCTGAAACAAGGAACAAAGTACTTGCAATTTGAAGTTCCAGCTTCCTTTCTAGTATTGCAAATTAATTTTATGAACTGTTAACTTGTAACCTTTTTAAACTTGTCTTCACTGGGACACCAGGGAAACAGTCACACCTGTACTTCAAAAGTAACCCAAAAATAGTTTCAAATGTCACAAGTTTATCACTCCACCTCTTTCTTATCCTAGAAACAACCCACCCAGCTCTTCCATTTGGTGAGACACTGTTTCACGACAGCAAGTGTCCCTCTGTAATTTTCAGAAATTAATTATTACATACAGAGATGTTTCTTTATTTTAAATAAAAAGTTGGCAGCTCAGTTTGGAAATTACTTCAGTTAGTCTTCTAAATAAGTTCATTTCTTGCAAATAATTTGAAAGCACTTTTAAAAGATGCTTTTATCATAACGCTCCTCTCTATCAAGAGGTGTGAATGCTTTAATGTTTTTCTAGAGGAGCTAATTCAGTTACTCGTTTTTTTATTTACATTTGCTTTAAGTATATTAGCAAAAAGTTCTTTATATGAAAACTAGAGTAAATAGAGAAGGATAAACACATGGTAAAAAGTGAATTTTAACAGAGAAATGTACGTGCTAGAAACCGTTTAGGATTTACCTTCATTCCCAAGGTGGAGCAGACCAAATCAATGATAGCATTGAGCTGATTACTATGGAAATACATGGCTACCAAAAGAAGCATCTCTCCAAAGGAAGCAGACACACCAGAAATGCTAATGAAAACAAAGAGGAAGAGTTAATTTCTAGCAGGACAGAAGTAAATGTGAGATTACTGAAATCATTAAAAACAAAAGCTGCCTGCTCTCACCTTTCAAAGTAAGCTTCCTCCTTTATCATCCAACTAAGCCACATTACTGTGAGTTGCTCCTGCTCCGGGGTGCTGGACAAAGAAAAGCCATAAAAGATCTTTTTTCCTGGGAACTACCACCAGTTTTACAAACAATTACCAGAAGAAAAGCCAGTATTTGAGCAGTCTTACTCCAGGAGTCTTTTTGTCACTTTCATTTTAGCATCAAACAGCTGATAAGCACTGATATTTAGCACAAACTTCAGTCTAATTCTCAGGCAATTTCCTGTCTTGAATGCCCATGGGAGGAAGCTACACCCATTAAATACCTATACTGCTACTCTTTGCAACAGGATCTCTAAAGAATTTAGCCATAAACTTGTTCAATGGAAAAGTGAACTAGTAAGGCCTACTTTAGCCTTCAAAATCCATTCCAAACTAAGCTAATGCTGATGCTCCCCTCTCAAAAGATTTACTATAAACAAAAGGGAGAGCAGAGTGGCATGTCAATTTACTCACCACAGTGTGAGACAAATCCCTTCAACCAACACATGGAGGTTTGTATTAGGAGAGAAAAACTGTGCAGCTCTGGGGAGGTCATTGCCTTAACAGTGCTAAAACAGGACCACCTTTACAAAGCTCCTCCTTTATCGAGAGGTACCTGACAAGAGTGGAGAAGGCCAGAAGCATACAGAAGGAAAGCGACACGAAGCGAACACCAGCTGGAGTAGCTGGAGGCCGGCTGGTCATCAGCTGCAGCAACTGCTCAGCTTCTTCATCAGTTGGCCTGAAGAGGACAGAAAAAGAACAAAACCCATGCTGCTAATTTAAAAGTGATTTCCAATCTCACCACAATGGTTAAAGATCACATTTTCTCTGTTACTTAATCTGTTTATCAAGTTGCCATCCGTAAATGAATATCAAGGTTAACTGGCAATTCTCTCTGAACTTAAAGACATAAAAATCTCTGCTACGAGATAACAACAGCGAGAAAACTTCCCCAGGATATAATCCTGCCTAGTGGTACAAGTACCTAAATTAAAACTAACAATGCATGAAGATGCTACATCAGCACTCTCTAAAAAATAAAACTGGGGGAACAGAAATTCTAAATTCATGTAGTATATGTGGCAAGAGTTTTCAGCTGCTTTCTCTTCCCTGCTCCCACCACTTAGGCCTAGACTGCTTTTAACAAGTCAGCAGAGCTGATTTTGCAGCATTAAAGAGAGCACCACATTTCTTGCATTATTTTAGAATTTAAAAAAGCTCAAGTTGATAAATGGATCTTTACCATTAGAATGAAAAACCTTTTGTGCCAAGAGCAGTAATGGAAAGTAGAAACCATGCCTGTCTCCACAGACCTTAGCATTACAGCGTGTTTGCTCTCTGCACTATAAAGAAACTTCCATCAGCTGGCAACTCCAGCCCTCACACATGAGAAGAGCCTCCCCTAAGCACCAAAACTGGCGAGTCCTGCCAAGGACACGATGGCATTAAGAGACATATTAAAAGCTCTCAACCTCTGTTTAAATGGCCAGACAGCAAAGAGAAACCACAGAGGATGAAACCATTCATTACTTCAGCCCAGCGATCCCCATCAAAGCGCAATAGAGACGTAACAACGCGCTGGCTTTCACAACGTGCTCTTCCTTCAGTCCTGAATACACAGACACGTTGGGCTCCATATCAACATCTGCTTCTTCAACAATGTGTGTGCTGCGAACCGTGGGGAGGATTCCCATGAGCTCCAGGAGCAGCTGCCTCCTCATTTGCCAAAGCACAGAACTGATATTATCTCTTTTTCTCTGTGAAAGAGGTTAAAAGATGAGAACAACAATGTCAAACTCAGCCCACCAAACAATGTATTATGTAAGAGCTGCCATAACGATGAATTCAAGGAAAGAAAAGAAGGGAGGGGGGAAGAGGAATTTTTTGAAAGTACAATTTTCAGTACCAGGGCAACAGACAACACATGATCTTATTACAACAGTTTATTACATCAAAACGCAAGCTTTAACTAACCCAACTAACTGGGCAAGTCAAGACACAACTTCCTGTTGTGAACACTGAGGATGAACCTATACATCAGGCAACTGTTACAAACTTACAACTCCCTGGTTTCCATGCCTAAAAACCTCTCAGAGGAACGAGCAACTAGCTGCCTTCAGGGACAGTGTTTACAGACCTGATTGCCGTGTAAAGGTTGCTCCAAGCCATGCAGCAGGATTTACACACATTCAAACAAGGGTGTCCACATCCAGAAGAGTTAGAGCAAGCTATAAGAATGGTTTATTTAAAAACAAGATATTGGAAGGTTTTCATACCAGTTGGCCGTTTCGGATAAAGGTCCCAAACCAAGTGCGAACCTTTGCATTTGTTCCGAGTAGCAAACCGCTCACAAAGCACACCAGGTCACTCACTCCATCATCAGAGGCTTCATTTTTGGTGTGATCCAAGGTCAAAGCCACACCAAGGCCGGGCAGGTGACACTCTTCCACCTAGAGAAAATGCTCAGGCTCAATCATCTTTTTTTTTGTTTGTTTTTAAAGCTCCAATAAGGCTCCTAATCATGATTCTCCTGACAGACTTACCACCATGCCTCGGACCCTCAGAGCTTGGGAAGGGTTCATTTTACACAGGTGACGGAGTGCTTCCATTCTGCGGCGGCCTCCAACGCTCTCCTCATCCTGCCATTCACCATTCTTAATCAAACCTCTACAGACTAAAGATCCAACAGGAGATATGAGCAAATCTGGCCTTTCCAACAGAAAGCCACGTAAACATAAACGCACAAAGCCAAGCCACCCTGTTCAGCTCACTGTGATTTATTAGCTGGGCTACACAAATCTTGTCTGGGCAAGAACTCATGATCTACACTGTATAAGCAGAACAAGGAAATGGTCTTTTTCCTCAGAGAAATTATAGGGTCATTACAGATTTATGCATCATCCAATTACTACTCATCCTCTATCTAATGTAACCTGTGTATCTGGCAGCCCTGGAGACTGGAATCTCATTGCGAGGTAAGGGATGCTAAACAGACACTGTCAGGATAAATTTTTCACCTCAGACTCAGCCTGAGGGACAAGGATTGTTAGCACAGCCAAACCAGGGTCGCAGTCACAGTCACTCACTGCCCGTGTCAGCCTTTATAACAGTGACCTACAGATGAAAAGCTGCAACAATGGGTCTACAAGAATGTAGGAATGTATTTAAATGAGAATGACCATATAGTGAACCAGCCCCTAGGTACGTAGGTGCATTCTAGAAACTACTTCAAAGGAAGAAAAAATAAGAAAGAGCAATGACAGCTTCCCTAAGGAATGCAGGAGTGAGCAGATAAGAGTGACCAATTGGACACTGCGGGAGAAGAACTTAAGAACCAAGGGAACTGAACTAAGCTGTATGTTTACCTTGTGCTAGAGACTTTTAACCAATTAAATGATGCGTGACCGCGTCTACGCAAAGTAAGATTGTATAAAAGGGACAGACAAGGTAAATAAAACGTCTTCAGTTTGATTCACACTGAATGGTGCGGAGTCCAGTTTTGTCTCCTCACAAGAAGGCTGCAAAAAAGGGGAATCAACATGATGAGAGCGAGAGCCCATCAGCACCCCCAGGTATAAACACAGTAAAGTTATATTTCATAAGCCAAACGCTCTCCTGTTCAAATATTTACAGCACACAGTTTAGCCCAGAATTAACTCTGTTGCTAGAAATAATTTCAAACGGTAGAAAAAGTGAGCTGGAGAAGAAGAAACTGCAACTCACCCTCATTAAAGCTATCAGGAACATTGGCCACCAGCAGGCAGAGGAACCAGGCTCCATTTTTAACGTGCAGCAGAGCCTCAGCCACATCAACGATCGGCAACAGCGACGGCAGCTCTGGAGAAAAGGAGTTTCAGAAGTCACAGAGTTTCACTGTGGAACAAGTAAAACTTTGCTTTTAATACACATTTCAATAACACGCTCAAATCAATAAACGGAAAATCAGTCTCTGATCTATTCCTTTCTGAGAGCTAGACACCCTCCATTAACCTTAAATCACTCACAACACTCCAAAATACATATATCTATAAATACAGAATACTACACCTGCTTGCAAAATGCAGAGAACATCTGCTGCCTCCTCCAGATAAACGGGACTCTCAAAGAGCTCAGAAGATTTGAGAAAAAACTCTCCATTTGATTCTGACACCTACAAGACATTTATTCATCATCACTGAACGGGTTTTATGAAGCAACTTGTCTTATCGGTCTTTTATGGCTTTCAATGCAGCAGATTGAATACATTAAGAACTGTCAAAAATGTACAGCTATAAACACAGAACAGGCAAGAAAAGTGTTTAGCATAGTTGAAACATTTCAATATGGCTGGTATCATTCCTTCTTCCCAGCCAAAAGAGAAACAGCTCACTGACAATTCTAAAAACATGGTAAATTTACACAAGGGAAATAAAACGCTGGGAGGGGCGAGGAGAGGGATGAGAGAAACACAGTGGTTAACATCATACTGCAATGGAGTACAGAACTGGATGAAGAAAAGTCATAATTTCTCTTTCAAATATGATTTCTGCACTGATGCATCACAAAATCATATTGAGTTCAGCATGTTACAGAACACACAGAACACACATCATATTATACCCTCGTTTGTTCCAAGAACGACTTCCTCTAGGACGCTGGGTTCACAAGGAGTTTAATCACAAACCACTGTGCAATCAGACCAAGACTTTAAGTCTTGGTGAAGCAGCTGAGAACTGTAGCAGTACTCACACACACCAGCACCGTCAGAAACAGAACCTGACAGCGGATCACCCTGTCCACTGACACAAAATTCCCAAGTGGCCAGAGAGGGAGAAATTTACCTTATTCATAATGGCAAGTAATTCGCTGAGGACGAGGCGAAGCCGACGAGGTGAGTCGCTGTGTTCGAACTCCAGGGTCAGCCCGTGCTGAAGCTGCGACACCAAGATGCTTTCTCCGCTCCCTCCTCCCAGCTTGTGCCTGACAGACAATCACAAACAACAACTATTTCGTGCTTGTGCAAACACAGAAATTGTATCGCTGAAGGCAGCGACTGGAGGGATTCCTTCTATCGTGCCAATGACCAGAAAAGACTGTTCCAAGTGCAGGACGTTATAAAAGCTACTTCAGCAGATCCCTGAGCTCAGAAGATATTACCAGAATTCCCAGGAGCACAGAGAACAGTTCAGGACCCACCCACCCACTCTGTCCCTCCACCTTAAAGGGGTCCCAGCCACTGTCCTGCCCCCTGGGCACCCCCACACACACTGTGCGGCACGGGGGGGACAGTAACCCCTGGGCAGACAATGAAAGGCAGCTCCCTGTGTGCTGCCCTGTCAAAACGCAGGGTTTTCCCAAGGGACTCTGGAGGGACGGGCACCGAACGGCCGCCTCCGCCCGGCGCTTCCACAGCACCGACAAATAAACCAGCGGGAAAAGCCACACAGCGGCTTTCGCCGCCGAAGACACCGTTCTCTGCGTTACCGGAGCTGCTGCTCTTTGCTGGCGTCCTGCTCCAGGGCGTGGAAGTCCACGGACAATAAGGCCACGATGGAGTTGACCGCCTCCACCCCCGAGAGGAGCCGCAGGATGAGCTTCTTGTCCTGGGCCCAGCTCTGGCTCTGGTCGGCGGGGGCGCAGAGCGCCATGCGCACCAGGCAGGGCAGCAGCAGCCGGAGCTCGGGGTCGCTCAGAGCGGCCAGGCGCACCACGTCCACCTTCTGCATGGCCTCGAAGGCGTAGGGACTGACAAACTGCAGGCCGGAGCACTCCGCCATGGCGGACCCGTCCCGACGGCTCTTCCGGCGCGGGCCGTGACGTCACCCAGGCGCGCCGAGCGGGAAGGCCTGGCCCCGCCCCTTGTCCCCGCTGTAAATAAGGCGACAGCACAATCAAGGCTTCATGAATAATTTATTCCATTTGAAATTTTTTTAAAAAGTATAAACCTTTTTTTTTTTTTTCCTTTTTTTTTTTTCCTTCCCCTCAATCACAATTTGTACAACTCAGTGTTTATGGCATTCGGCAGCAATAGTGTTTGTTCCTTGATCGCTTTTATTTCATTGTTAATTTTTTCCTGTCACGATAAATACGACGACTTGGCCCATGGTGGCTGTGTGAGAAGGTGGAACAGCTCCCTCGGAGGGTCCCGCCGTACTGGGTGGGGGGGAACGGGGGGGGAAGGTGACACGTCCAGTAACGAGGCCACAGGCGGTGCCAGGTCCTCGCGTCCAGTTTCCTCGGAAAAGAACCTAGAGCTAAATGAGTAACGTCCTGAAAAAGTGACCCTGAGGATTGTGGTAGGTCCCAAATCCAGTTCTGCTGTAAATTAAGCTTTACTCCACTGAAAACAAAAAGTACACCCACAAACAATAATAATAATAATAAAAACCTTTAAGTATGAAGCATAGTCCTGGGTCCTTTACTTAAAAAAAACACAACCCCAAAACACCAAACACAAACCTTCCCCGCTGCAGGGTGCTGAGACAATAATGTCACACAATGTCACCAAATTAACAAATTCTCCAAAGAAACCCAGCCCAACACATTGTTACACATCATTACTACCAAACCAGACTGATATGCTATGCCGTACTCTCGTGCAGCAAATTATACGGTGCAATAGCATTTTTTCTTTAAAACATTTTACTTCTGAAAGCTGTAAAATAATACCACATAATATTTTGATATTACAGTATTAATAAATAGTGTTTGATTAAAGACACCAGCGAGTCTTCGGAACAACACATGAAGTTAAAATTACCAACAGAGGTAAATACAGAAATACAATAATCTGCACCATAACTGACAGCCAAGTGAGAACGTAGCTGAGGATTTAAATATAAATTCATTTATATTTAATTATTTCAGGAAATGTTAAAAAGATCTAAATGTTACAGCTGCTTTAAAATGTAAAGGTTGTTTGCCCAGACGACTTGGGGCCTGCTGGTCTAGCAACAGGGTTTTCAGAACTCCAAATCATGGTGAGTCACAGGTGACTCAATGGCTTAAATACAGTAACAGCTAGGTTAAAATACATCTTTTTAATGGGAATGGAAGGATCTCAGATTCTTCATTCATTGGATACTTAAGAGGAGGTAAACCTCCACAGGTACTGAACAGAGCACTGCCAGGGCCTTCTCACAAGGCCATTTTGAGAAGCTAGAGCTGAAATTTCCAAATATTTAAGCCTGTACTGACTAATGAACCCAAGCTACCAGACTGTGACAATTTTATTTATAAACCAGTTATTATGTGCACTTAAAATAGTTAAATGAAAGTAGCCAACAAGAAAATATGCCCAATGTAGTAGCTGGCTCCATGGTGCTGGCAGGGTTGGTATGTACAGCGCCAGCTGTGACTATCACTCCAGAAATGGCCCTCCTAATCTTTTCTAGTGGTTATAATATTAAAATTTACTTGAATTGCATTTAGGGGGGTGGGAGGGAAGTGGGAAACTGGCAGCTTTCACAGTTGGAGAGTTTCACAGGGAAGGCTGTGGTCCAGGTAGCAGAACACAGTTACACCAATGCTCAGGCAGCTGATTCACTTACCTTTATGAACACAAGTCAGATTTAACACAAAGAAAGCCACACCAACACCCAGCCCTTGGAACTTGGCTAACCGAGCCAGGGTTAAACATGACCACTTAGTAACAAAGCTTAAAAACAAAACAAAAAAGAGAGGACATATGCTTTGAAAATTCCAGTTTTAGGAGCACTTTTCCACTTCAAAAATCTCAGCCAAATGAGATAAGAAAAAAAACTTTCTGTAAGACAAAAATGTGCTGTTTCATCTGCGGTGCACTACCATTAATCAAGATAAAGTAACGGACAGACCCAGTTTTTAATTCCATTTATCAAAATATGCTAGCTTCTGATTGCACTCATGTTATTTTAAAGAAATGACTGAAAATTTCCATCACCAATTATACAACTTCTTTATACAAAACAAAACAAAAAAAAAAGTTGCTAATATTGTATATACATGATTCAGTGAGACAGTTTATATGCAAAATGATCTCAGGCAGGGATTTTGCATTTACCAAACATGATTTTCATTAACACAGTAAAGCGAATTCTTCCTTGTGGAGGATTCACAGCGGGTGCACAAATGGATCTTAAAACTTGCTCCTTGGAAGGTTTAAACCAGCGAGACAGACAGTATTAAGACCCAGGACATGGGTTATCGCAAGAGGCTCTCACGTGAGTGCTGCAGGAGTTAAGTTTTTAAATCTGGCAGTCAGATGAGGAACCCAGAAAAATAAAAATATATGCAGTTGCTCTTCAGCACCCGTAGGGGCTATTTTAGAGCAGCATCAGACATTTGGCATGTGCTAGGAGAAAGGAAGGAAACTACTGAGGAAAAAACGGTGACTGTAGATAGAGGGAGACACTTAGGAAAGCCTTGTGATCTGTCAGTCCCTTCCTTCGGGAGGGCAAAGCCTCCTTGGCACATGCCCCAGCCAGAGCCTGAAAAGGGGATATGGGGAAGGCCATACACTGATACTTGGGACCTTCATCACAGTGCCAAAAATAGATTAAAAAGGAAAATGTTCAGGGTATCGTGCTGTTTTGTTTTTGTTTTTCTTTTTAACTAGTGGAATAAAATCTGAATACCAGAATTCACTGAGAATCTATATACACCACATTTCAGTTAAACACACACCAATCTTAAAGTCAAGATTGACTAGTTTTGCATTTGTAAAATGGTTAGAGCTGGGCTAAATTTCAGCCTTTACAGGAGACTTTGGATAAGATCAGAGTTTTCTGCGTGTTCCACATCAGATTCACGTTTTAAATCACAAGTGTGGAAGAAAATAAAGACAGTCACCACAGTGCCAAGAATATCTAGGTAACAACAACGCACAATAGATATTCTCGTAATATTAAAACTTGTATATTGGAAACAGATCTGAGAATCTAGCCACAGCCCTGAACCATAGCACAAACTTCAATTGAAGAGTTTATTCATTTTATTCTCACTACAAGTTAAACCACCTACAATATCACTTATATATTGCCATTGTTACTCTGTAAAGGTGTGATATAAAATGCTGTAAGACCCGGTACCTTTTCAATTTATATAAACACAGTGAACTTCATTACTGTACATGTACTCTGCAACTACAGCTTAGCTGTAAATCCCCCACACACAATGGTATGGACATTAACCCCTCTATCCCCATTAAACTGTACATCAAGACAATACAAATTTACTGTCCCCACCCACCCCTTACAAAAAAATAATACTCTAAAAGCAACCTACTGCAACTTTTAATTAAGACGATTACATATATTTTAGACCAATTGCTTTAAAGCAAGAAGGCAGTATAAACCTTCTAGGAAAATTTTTATAAAAGAGGTTAAGAAATATAAGACAATTTATACATTTAAAAACTTACAATAAATAAGAGATGCAGGCATTTTTGAATACTAGATACTATAATCCAATACAAGAACATCTTGATGTTCCGAAGCCATAGGTTGAAACTCATTGTTCCTCGTGTTTCTTCTCATCTCCATGCTTTTAATATTCATTAACCATGACTGGGTACTATGGCTCATTACTCTTCACAAATACTGTGGCTGGGGAAAAATGGTTAATTTTGCTACTAAAAATGTTATAATACACTTTCTGATCATCATTCTAAAGCGTCCCCCATAGTCGATGACTCAAAGACAGCGCGGCGATCGGAGCCCCTCTCACAAGTCAAAACAATATTTGCTGGAAGTAACAAGATTCATACCCCATCACAAACAACTTGCACTGAGAAGAATTATAACTTAGTCCTGCAGTGAAATATCCCTTTTCCTCATTTTTGTCTTGCAAAATTCAGATGAAGATCACAGCATATTCATGATAAAGTTATACAACTGATTCAGCACCACAAAATGAATTGGGAGACATGACCGTCTGTCCTGGGTTGCAGGATCACAGGTTAGCCAGGAGAGTGCATTGTACTGTTCCAGAACAAACCTGAAAAGCAAACAAGCTTCCGTCAAGCCAACAGATTGGTCCCACCAGTATTTTTACAGTCCTAATTTAATATAATCCAGTTTCTTTGGTATTAAAAAAAAAACAAACACGTTTGCCAACATTCTGAAATAACATGCCTTCAGAATTATTACAGGCAGTTCAGAGCTAAACTTCCAGTGGAAAACTGTCATTTTAATTGTCTGTGCTTAATTAATGTCAAGAGGTTCACGTATTTTAAAAAAACACAAAAAAATTCTGATGTTTTCTCAACAAGCATGTCATGTTTACACGAGTCCCCCTACACTCCTGTACTTCAGTATTTCCACAAGATTGCCATGCAAGATTCTGGCTTAACTATAACCCTCTTCCACTCATTTATGCACTACCTTCTGTGTTACACTTCAAACTCTCTTCTAGCTTGAGCAATTTATTGTCTTTCAATATTTTCAGTTGTAATCAACACCGATTAGTTAAAGAAGGGCTGAGAGATGTTTGTTTTTAATTACACTGTTCTGATAAAGTCACCTTTTAATCAAAGCACAGCAATTTATATTGCCTCTGTGATGCACTAAGGATATCAGCAGTGTAAAGAAAAAAATAACAGCAAGAAAAACAAACAAGTATGTAGCTTCACTGCAGCAGTACTAAAAATGAAATGCACAGTATTTCTGCAAGTGATCAATCATAAGTACCTGAGCACATCAGAAGTTTGATTAGAATCAAGTGGATGGGAGTGTTTACTGTGGAGTAGCTCGTCTGATTGCACTGAAGGCACGTGGAGGTGCAAAGAGGCCTAAGAAAGGAAGAAAGATGCCAGCAGTTACTGCCTGATTCAGCTACACCCAATTTTCTTCCTTTGGTGTTGCTGACCCATACCTTGCAGTCACCTTCTATTCCCTGACACACAATCCAAACCAAATCTTACCTGGAGGCTGTCAACAAGTTCAGGAATTAACAGAACATAAAGGAAAAGCACGCAGATCTCTCCTAAAAGCACAGTGCTAGTGCTTTTTTTAAAAATCTCTTTGCCTACATTAAGTGATTATTAAAAAAGCAACTCAAGTGGCCCAAGATGTCTAGTAATATACAGACTGGGAAGTTCAGTTGCTTTCCATAAGACTGGACTATTTATATTCCATAGATAGAGCTGCTTAGGGTAAATAATAAACCCTCTATTCAAAAACATGTCTTATACCAAAGCCACAGCTGAGCTTAGGCCAAGAGGAACTGCTAATCCAGACACAAATAAGGCTGAAGAAGATGTATCTGTATTATTAGAAAATAAAGCAGTGTCAGAGATGCTAATTTAAGTCAAAAGTGAATAATGTTAATACAGAAAGTTTCTCTGTATACTAATGTATAGCCTTAAATATGCCAAGTATGTCTTGACTGTGCCATAAAAAGATAAGAGGCTCGGACAACGTGCAGACAGATGATACAATGGCTATCACTTGGCAACAGCCAACATGGAAAACCTAGCTTTTATGCTTTGTGCAATACATAGAGATTTATTTATTATTTTTCTTTTACCCAGAGTAAGTGAGATATTACATGACACTTGTGTACCTCCCTCTCTACGACCAGCCCCCACAGGAGTCAAACATTAACCAGAGATCCAGCTAGAAACTCAGCCTATTCTTACAAAATACTGTAGCACAAAGCCAGAACAAGAGAGGAGTCCAGATTACTGCAAAGAAACCAGGAGAAGAGCAGGACCCTTCAGAACATCCATTACTTTCATTAATCATTTTTCTTCCCATAAAAAAAAGTGAACATCAAAAGCCAAAGCTCAAAAACATAAAACTCAACCTCTCTTAAGGAAAAGCAGATATATTCCAGGATACATGCACCAACTTTGTTTTAAACATAATAGTTCTCATAATTCAGACCCCTGCAGACTGACCAGGAAGCCAGCTGCAGAGCCCACTGAGGTTACAGTACCTTAAGAAACAGGGGACACTGATTTTGTGCTTGAGGACACGCTGACCAAAACCAGTCAGGCAATGGACCCGCTTTGGCAGTTGACACAAAATACCCAAGGGCCAATGGCTGCTGCAGTATGTTTGTTACTTCATCGTGAGATTCTGTTGAAAGCAATCGATCTGTACCTTGACCCTGGAAAACAACAGGCAGTGGTTTAACACTAAGTGAGCGCAGACTTAATAGGAATTATCTGGAGCTTTCAAAACACAAAGCATTTTGAAATATCCAAGCATTACAGGAATCTTGGAAAGACAATCCAATATCCAATTGATTCGAAACATTTCATAGGAACCTTTCATTCCACAAAAGGAAATGAGCAGAGGGAGAAAAACAAACGTACACACACACAACTCCGTATTTACTCTAATAGTTACCTTGCCCATATCACCTCCATGGGGGTAGTGGGACCCTGGAGAATGTACAGGGGATCCAGTAGGGGACGCAGGAAGAATATTTATAATATCAGGATCAAGATCATCTCCAGTGTCTAACAAGTCAAAGATTCCCATTCCATCCGCTCCATCTTGAAACAAAACAAGACCAGTCAATTTCTACAGCTTCCCTGCCTACAGGATATGACAATATACTCTGAAATCAAATGATTCTCTATAGATCTCGTGGATCATTACAATAAATAGTCTAAATCTTATCATAGGGGGAGTGATGAGGGGTTTTTTGGTTGGCTTGTTTCTTAAAACAAGAATAAATCCAATCTACTAACCATTGTTTGTGTTGAAGGCCAGATCCAGGTTTTCAGTGGTGTACGTTGACGATGCTACTTGCACAGATGCAGATGTGGGAAACACCAGTATGTGAGTGCAGGACGTGTCCTGGGGGGTATTCAGCTGAGATGTCTGCATATTTAAAGTGGTGCTGCGTCCAAACACAGAGCCGGTCGATACAGAATCTTTGGAAGAGAAATCAAGTATTTCCTTAGTTTTGCTAAACCCAAACTATTGCTTCCCTTGCCAAAAAAAAAAAAATAAAGAGAGAACTTCTCAAATACCTGGCATAATAATGAAGGACCCCTGTGGTTCCATTGCCACCAAACACGCACTGAGAATGCTGGGAGAGTCTGCAGCAGAGATACCACACATTCTGCACATGTCTTTCAGTCTCTTACTAAGGGACTGAAGGTTTCGGCGACTCAGCAAACAGCTCCAGTCTGAGGATGTAAAGGATATAGGTTTGTCCAGAAGAACAGTGCTTGGGGCAGAATACATATCTTACACATAATAGTGTGCACTGCAGGCTTCATATCTGCTTCATTTTCAAATACACAAAGGAACTCTAAAATTACTTGGGTTCTCTTCCAGAAACAGGGACAGACACTTTGTATGATTGAAAAGTTAAAGCTTCAAATCAAATTTTCGACTCAAAAAATGTTAACGTTACCTTTCAGCTCCCCGTGTCCTATTCTTCCTAAGCGGCCTATTACAACTCTCCATGGCAAAGAGCTCATCTGCACCAGTCCCAGGCACCATTCCCAGAGTTTTTGAAGACCAAGTCTGCGGGCAGAACCCTTTTTCCTGCGAGCTCTAGAATTAAGAAAGGAAAACAAAGCTAAAACCCATTTGCAACAAGTTTTTATTGCTATGTTTACAACTTCTTATTTGTATCAACCTGAACATTCACAGGACCCAAGACTGTTAGTATTGTAGTACATCAGTTGCAACTCTGTGTTTGGTTTTTTCTTCAATTAATCACACTGTAACACTGACATCAAAAGCCAGTAAGCCTGTGAGTGTGAGGGAGTATGAACACACATACAAAAACACTCAATACACAGCAAACCAAATAATGTTCTCCCAGAGATTTAACTCAAAACAATAGACACATAATATAGAAAATATCAGTTTGCTTTAGCTAGTTCTGCAATACAGTCAGTCTACAAAAGTCAGAGTTATTCTTACAGCATTATAAACCAAACTAACTCTTCAGGGGGATGACAGGAGATGTACATGCTAAAAACTGACAATTTCCTTCTTACCTGTTTGGTACATCAATATTGATTATGCAAGTTTCTAACTGTTCTCCATAGAGATCTGTACAGGATGCAAGAAGCCATCTTTGATCATGAGATAAACAGTAGCCTACAAAAAGTACGTTATACTTCTGGCCAGCTTCTCCAAAGGTTTCTCCCAGTTCTGTTTGCTTGTCCTTTACAGGAGCCAGTATAAAGGGAGGGGTGTAGAGTCGAATACACTCAGGTCTCTACAAAGATGACAGAGCAGACAATAAAGTTTCAGGAAGCAGTCATTCCTAAGAATTCTAGTTAGTTAACATCAAAGACCCCTGTTATTTCATAAACAGGGACATTTCTCTGCTCTGCATATTCACACAGCCACATGAACACTACTCACATCAGGGCTCTTAAGAGCAGTTTCCATGGCTAAACCTGGGCCGAAGCCAGTTAATGTTTTCACGTTGGTGGAAGTTGGAAGAGGTCTCCGACACTGAGTAAAAGCTGAAAATGCCAAAGATTTTAAATGCTGAGTGTAAATCTGCCGGTCTTCATGTTTCACAGGTTGTAGAAGGTATTGACATGGGACAATCTAAAACAGATTACAGAGGAGGAAAAAAAAAAATAGTTACTGTTGCATCATTAAATGGCTTTTGAGATAGTAGTTGGCACACTGCTTTTCTACTTTGCAATCAAATTCCCCTGGTTCTTGGCTATCTCCTGCCACTTCTTCCACACCTACGTGGGACTTTAAAACAATTATTCTCACTGAAATTTTCTTCAGAGGAAACAAGAATTTGTTTTGAAGATAATCTTACTGATTCCTCCAAGAAGGAGGCAGTTTTGCAGCTGCTGACAGCATTGCAGTTGGGTGTCTGTCAGGAAGGAGCACTGAGTAATAAAGCCCAGCAGGGTCAGGCTGGCAGCACAGATGGGACAAGCAGCTTTCCTGTACTTCACTCAGTGTAGTGGGCTACTTACACTTCCTCAGAGGCAAGACTGACTCGTTGGGAATCTACTACAGGATTTGGCTTTGGTTACTAACACCCAAACTGCTCTAAAAACTCTCATCTTCGTGATTGAACAGCTGCAGAACTGTAAGTAATGTTTACAAAGCAAATGAAACTTACACCTTGAGGGCAAAAAACCCAGCCAAAGCCACTTTGTTCAGCGTGTTTCTATAGACATTGGCTTACCTGCACAGAAATTATATTCTTGATGTTAGGAGGAAGAGCCTGAACCATCTCTAAAAAGCAGCGCAGAAGTCCAAGCGTCCACAAACTAGATGAGCTACTGTTCTCATCCTTTTTTTCATATGTAAAAGGATCAATTATGTAAACTACAATTGCAGGTGGATAGGTGATAGCGTGTGAATCTCCATCTGTAGGGACTCCAACTTTATCACGATCCATAGTGCTGGAAAAGAAATTTTGAAACCAGTTACAAAAAGCTGAGTTCTACAATGATTTATTTTTACTTTAAAACTAAGATAAAGTTGTTAAGTGCTAGTCTGAAAGACCTTTGAGTTAACTGTGGTGTATGAAACAGCCTTTTTATTTTGGTTTTTTTTTTTTTTTAATGTGAGCTTATCAGCAACTCAGCATTGCTTGTCTTTTCTTTAGCCTTCTTTATTACAGAAGCTCAACAGCATAGTTCTATTGCTTCAACTGGGGAACAAGAACACCTACAAAGTCTCAGTAAGAGCTGTCTTTACTACTAGAACTTTGATAACAGAGAGCAGAACTTGAAGATGATGCCAGTTATCTGTCCACGTCCCACTCCATCCATCTGTCCCCTGCCTTTAAAATACAGAAGTGAGTAGTTTGGTGAATTTTTTCTCTTTAGAGAGAGAGCTCTCATTCTCCCTAAAAAGCAGCCTCGTAACTAGAAAAGAAACAAAAGATTTTTATGGAGGGGACAGGAGCAGCATTAATAGGTTCACGCTGGCTGAGCTGTTTTTTTAAGCTGAAGCAGGTTTGACTCTGCAGTTCATTACCTTTCAGAAACCTCTGGATGGGGCTGTGCAGGTGCTGAAGTGGCATCTCCAGACATCCCTGCTGTTTGCAGTGTTGGCTGTTGCTGCTGTCCTCCTGTTTGCCCATTCTGGACTGTTGCAGCCTGAGTGGGCAGGGAGGCAGAAGTGGTATTGTTCATACTGCTAAAAGGAGGAAATGAAGAAGGCTTGCTTGTTGGTATCCCACTGCCTATATTGGCAGAAGAGGACGATGGGGCAGTGGTAGTCAACGTTGAGTTAGCTGTGGTAACTGCAGAAGACATGGCACTGTTTGATGTTGCTGTCATCGTACTACTGGTGGGTGCTGCGGGAGCAGACGATGGAGTGTTAGGGTTGCCAGTGTTAGCTGTCACTGGGGGCAGAGCAGAGGCTGGCTGGCTGGAAGGAGGGACCAGATTTGTTTGGGAAAGCAACGAATTATCCAAAGGCTGAGAAGCAAGGTAAGGACCTACAATCAGGAAAAAAAAAAAGCATAAATGTTACATATTGCAGCTGTTTTTAAGCATACTTCATCTATGTAAGTCTATAGTTTCAACAAAACAGAGCAATCTCCTAGCATATATTTTACCTCTCAATTGAAAATACCTGTATTACATTTTCAAATTCTAGTATTCTCATAAGACTCTTCCAGAAATATCCAGAAATCTACTTTTAAAATATTTTTTTTCATCCATGTTGAACTGCTAGAAATCACTGCTTCAGAACTTAAGTCACCAACACAGAAAGACAACCAAAGTCCCTGTCAGGCAGCAACTGCTGCTCCCTAAAGATACTGCTACGTGATACGAAGCCATTTTAGCACATATCTAAATATAGGGAGGGGTTGAATTTTATTTTCCTCAAGATTAAAACCAGAAAACTGCAACAAACAATAAGACTCAGTGACTAAATGCAACGATTTCTTCTCCTCTGCTGAGAAGGAGTAAGTGGTAACTGTATGAAATAAGAAACACTAAAAATAAATTTCATACCCAGCTCGTATCTGCAAACTTGAGCATACAGTTTGAGTTTGGAAAATGCTTCATTGTTGGCATTGGCTGTCTGTGAGAACCACTCAGTGACCAACTTCTCAGAGAGTTTCTTTGAAGCAGTAGGTCCAACTCTCATGATCCCATCTGGCAGTAACTTACAGATAGGTCTGTGCTGACCAAGCCTGCATGACTGCAAAGAAAAAATAGAAGATGCAACGTAAGGAATTAGTAAGCCTTAGAAAACTGTTAAATATCACACAAAGGAGCACATATATAAAGACAAAGAACTCCTAATTTAGTTATGATATTCCCAAGTAATATTTAATTCTAGAATATTACACCAGAATGAAATATTTAATAGTGATTTTATTGTTTATTTTCAGGTTTTCCCAAATGCAAGAAAAACTGGTTGATACATCATCTAACGTAATCTTAATCACAACCCAAATGATACATGCATTTAATTAATTAAATGTAGCTAAAACAATTAGAGTGGTAATACAGAGTTCTACCACTGGGTGGCGTTCATCAGAGACAGACTCTCAAAAGAGCTATTGCTAAAAGGAACGGTGAGCAGCACGAACCACCCTTATCTTCCAAGAGCCCATTCCTAAAATCCTTCCTAGCAGCTTTTCCAGACAGCATTCTGTGCAAGCATTTATATCATCTGAGACAAGCCTGATAAGTAGTTATGAGGATGTGTTAGCAAGTCTTTCCAAAATCCATTTCACTGCTAACTGCCATAAATAATGTACCTCGTATATTGCAGTCAGATCCCTAAAGAAGCTTTTTGCTCCGTTCAGCAGAGCCTCATTCTCAGGGCACACCACAACATAAGCAACATCTCTTTGAGATCCGTAAGGTTCCAACATCAGCCTCTCCCAGTAGGGCAAAGCAAACGGAGAGAGCACCAGGAAATCGTAATCGTACCCCAACAAAAATGTTGGGATTGGCAGTGGTTCCGGGGACTCATCAGTTCCTGGAAAAGCAAGACACATTTTCCAATATATTAAGCAGAAAGCTTAAAATTAGCACCCTGCTTCTAGGAAAGATGAACAGAAAAAAAACATTAGTGTTCCCAGCATCTAACAGGAAGCAGCACTGATTATAAATGGAATAGTTCTCATTTTAACAGATACAAATGAAAATATGATACAACCCTCTGCAAAAAAAACCCAAACCATCAGCTAATTATTTTTACTTGAAATCTCTCAGGGCCTCAAGAAGTTCACAGAATCACTGAACAGCCTTGGGTAGAAAAGACCTCTAAGATCATCATGTCTAACCATTAACCCAGGACTGCCAGAGTGCAACAGCTGTTTAATATTTCTATCAGTACACAGATAATCAGGACCAGGTCTTGACTGTGCATGAAGTCTTCCTCGCAGAGTGATCAAAAAAGGGGGAAGAAACATAAACAGTCTAAGCAGATATGTAAAGGACCACAGAAGGAAAAAACTTACACAAATTTACATATGCCCTAAATGTGTAATTACCATGTTTTAAATATAGCTACAAAAGATCTGTTGGTGAAAGGTCACTCTTCTACTTAGTGGTAAATCAATCTCATATGCTAATGAAGTCAGTTCACATCCTGAGTGTCCAGAATTTACCCTGTATCTGTAAGTGTGCATCATCTGTTGGCCACTGAATACTTATCATAGACAACACACTGGATAACCTCAGAGCTCCGACACAGTTCTGAAACTACTGAGCAATAAAGCACACTTTTTCAAGCATTCCACAGCTAGTATTTTTAACTATGCTATTTTCAGAGTAATTAAAGTGGAGTAATTCTTTTGAGTAAAACCAAAACCAGAACAGTTGCTGTTTTAGCATTAAATCCATCTTTGCAATTTCAGTGCCTCACTTGGAGGAGCATCAGGTGTGTATAAACAGTGCAACTGAGGCTGTTAATTTTAAATACACATATCTTTAATTCATTTACTGTTTCAAGGAATATAAATATTTTCTGTTTTCCTACAGAGGAGAAATCTCCCCTGTCTAGTTTAAAGAAAGGTCAAATGCTGTTTAGAATTTCAATAGCATCCAGAGCCTGAGGTTTGGTGGCGGATCAAGGAGAGGTGAAGGGACAGGAGTTTACCATAAGAGCCTCTGCCAGCCATCTTGTGAAACTGCTGCCACGTGAGGGGACCCTGCACACCCCAAGACCGAACTGTTCTCTTTTTCTGAATTGCATCCTGAAGAACTGGCTGGAGCGAGAGGAGCATACGAAGGATGTCCTGGGAACACTGCATGCTCACATCCACAACTGAAAGGAGAAAAAGATTGTCAAGGTCTGCTGCGACAGCAGGATAAAATCAAACCCTCCACAAACAACCCTGAATCTGAAACCACCTTTGTTCTAAACAAAGTCACTCCCTTCTGAAATGGACATGCAGGCCACCCAAAGGCCAGGATATAAAGGGTTAAGCACACTGATTCCAAGTCTTCCCTCTTCCCCTCTCAGCCACTTGGAAAAAAAACAGATGGATTTTTTTTAAGTAAATTTTTAAAGTAGATGTTTTTCCCCTTGAAAGCACTACCACCTTATTATTCAAACTACGGGAAAAACACCTTGTTTTTTTTTCTTTTCTTAAAAAATACAAACAAGTTGTACAACCCTTAAACTACAGGATTTTCCCTCCAAAGGAAGGAGGGGGAGGCAGACTGCCACCCAGCGCTCACTCGATAGAAGTCGAGGGAAGCCTCGAACGGTCACAGCCCATTTCATCAGCCTGCCACCACTGTGTCATTTAACATACGGGGTTTAGGGATCAAAAGCTGACACAAAATTTGGTATGGCTATAATTCCACAGCCTTGCATTTCAGAAGTATCTTTACATCTTTTTATCCTAAATACCAAGGTCACAGTAACACCGAGCCTTCTCCTGGGTGCCTGAAAACATTGATTTATCTATAGCCTGGGCTTTTAAACTTAATCCCCCACCAACACACAGAAACCTAGCTGTGTTTTACTGTTAGTCCTCCTCATCCTCATTAACAACTACAAATTGCTGCTAACTGCCCTCAAATTTTGCATCTCACTGTTCACCCTGCTAGAGTTGCTACTTGAAAAGACTATTATTGAGAGAAGTTTGCAAATACACACAGGAAAGGGTATTCCTTGAGACAGTGGATCATTAGTCAGGCCCCAAGAGGAAAAATCCACAGATCTCTGGCAGATCCAACATAAGGGAAAGCTACAATAATGCTTTATTTGCCACACATGTCATCAAACTGCTGCCCCCCCTTAAAGAAGGGGGGGAAAGCCAACTGAATCACAAACCTTGTTTAATTCTACCACGGTAGCCTTGACAATACAGTCACCATTTGAACCACCTACACTTCCTATGTACACTCATTCCACGGAGCCTCTCTAGATGCAGTCACCAAAAGCTGCTTTAAAAGAATAAGCCCAGTGAAGTGTTGTGCACAGTTACTGTCGTCTCACATTACACTTCAAATTTATGTTTGGAATTTACAGTCGATGGCAGCCAAGACCTACACTCTGTGCAGAATGTAAACTGAATGGTTATTCAGAACATCTTTAAAATAGAAGTTTATGCAAGCACGCAGGTGGAAAAACAGTCTTAAGCATCCAGTATGTACAAAGGAAAAAAAATGAACAACAACAATAAAATGAACCCTTAAAAAAAATTCACAGGCAGATGAGTAGAAAATAAGCTGTTTTCAATATTTACCATTTCTTTTTGACCAGTGGTGCAAGCAAGTAGTTTTCACAAGTGCTTCATCAACTTTCCCTCCTGACATATTGTCCATGAACTGCCGTCCATGCTCCAAGGCTAAGTAGCAGTCATTGCAACAATCCCTTTCTTCTACACGTACCAGGTTGGTAACTGCACCAACTTTGGGAATGGAATCTTGATCTGCTGCTCCAAACGGTGAGAACAAGTTGGTGCACTGATCCTGCAGCAACAGTATTAACTCATCGGGCAGTTTCTCAGGTTCTTTCAGTCCTCCACTGCCATGTTCAACAGAAGTAGCTCTGAGAGCTTCAAAGCGTTTCTCTGCTTCTTTGCCGCACTCCGAATTACGTCCTAGAATATCCAATTCATCTTCAAGAAACAGTCCAGAACTGTTGCCAAACTTTCTATTCATAACAGCACTGAAACCACAGGTACACCTATACTGGGCCTCTTGTGTTGGATCAGGAATGTAAACTCCAACATCAGCACCTTTGATGTTCATATTGCAAACACATATGCAGCAGCTGTCAAAGTTACAGTCTTTGAAGAGATTCATTACGGACTCTGAGAGGATGAGATTCACATACAGGCTGTGTGCCTCTGGAATGGAAGGCACAGTTGCAGGTTCAACAGAATTCAGCGGTCTACACGTCGATGGTGTGGAAGCTGGTGAGTATAAATCAGAGTTCTCGTATTTGACTGAACCCTGTGCACTTGCAGGTCCACCAGCTCCACGAGGTGTTCGAGGAGTCCTTGGTGTTCTAGGAGTTGGGAAACGAGGGGTGGAAGGAGAAGGGAGAATTCCAGCTCCACTGTTACTGGGAGGTGCGCTGCTCGGGGGCATCCCAAACGGAGTATGAGTTTGTGGGGTGTATGCAGGGCCATACTCTTGATCCATAGCGCTTCCGTCACTAAGAGCAGCCACAAGAAGAAGGAAATACTTTCAGTACACAACATACTGGTTTTTGAAGTTTAAATCTCAAATTTCTAAAGAAGGACCTTCCTAATTAATATTTGCTTTTTTTTAAACTAGTCTTTCATAATCCACAGCAAGATTTTCATTCCCTAAGGAACTTCAAGAGCATTTGTTCTAAATGACTTTGCAGGACTCCCACTGACAGCACTGTTAAAGAATCTTTCCTCGCCTCCTTTCATCTTTTCCTTTGCACAAAGCTTCCAGGAAACCACTGTGGCCAGAATAAATTATAAATTGTATGGTTGTATGGAGTCTAAAGGACACCTTTTTTGTTCATGTTTTATTTACATGTTGTGTTGACACACACTAAGAAAATATACCAGGTTTGTCAGCAGCAGATTCAGCTGGATCCATGAGGAAAGTATTACCTGGAAACATTTAACGTTTTCTTTCCTAAGCAGCTGAGTACCTCCAAAGACCTATAAGGCTGAGACCTGGAAACATATTGCTTATGAACGACCCCAACAGCAGCAATGTCAGTACTTACTCCAAGATTTAATATTCATGGAATTTTACCAATAAATGGATTAGGCAACAAGGAGGCTCTGTATTTATACCAGCTACTAATGCAGATGAGAGAGAGGAATAAATATTTCCTTCAAGAACTGTCAGCAAGAACATCACTACCAAATGCTGATTACAGAAATGCCTACAGCAATACTGCTGTTACCAGGCAATGTCACACTGGGCATAGCTTCCAATCAAAGGCAACGTTTTCCTAGCCCCAGTACAGCTGAGGTTACTGCTATTTAAGAAAATAAGTTAACAGAAGCATCACCTACTAAGCCCTTACAGTACCTACAACACCACTGCAAAAACAAGTCCCAAGTTTACATTTATCTTGATTGTTACCATCTTCATTACTTATTAAAACTGGACTTGCACCATTAAGCTTCCCCAAGAAACCTTTAAATGAGACAACGAATAAAATGTATGCACAGTTAAGAAGCCATTTGAGAAGACAATCTCTTACAATAAGGTTTAATTGTAAGGATTTTTTTAAAGGCTCTTGTCAGTTGTATAACCACAGTGTGTCTTTACAAATATTTCTCATTACAAATTTACCAAAAAAAAACAAAAAACCCCAAACATTTAGAGGTTATTTCCTATAGTATGGATAACTGACCACCTTACAAAGCTTAAGCATTTGCAGCACAGGTCATACCCATCTTTGATGAATGGCATGGCAGGGCCTGGAGGAAGTAAATCCAACTTTCCCACAGTCCAGCTCTGGCGATAAATGCATTCTTCTGGCAGTTTGATGGGAGGAAGACACTGGCTGGGAAGTGTCTTCAGTGGTGCAAACATGGAACATCCCACTAAAGCTTGACAGTTCTCAGGTTTATAAACATAAGAATAATCCTAGAAGGTAGACATGGTACAGAGTCAGCGTGTAAATTAGATCACTTTGGCAATTAAAATGCTTCTCAAAAACAAGCAGTAGTTCTTTAACATTTAATCCTGATGTAGCTGCAAAAGAGTATGTTAGATTTATACAGACATTGTTCACACCAATGGCTCTCCAAAAAGCAATATGCCAACACAAAACAATGAACTACAATTACTGAAATGCATTCCTTCAGCTTACTAATGGATAATTAATTATGTATTACTCCTTTCTTGAAGCTGAAGTAGTAAAATACTATATACTACTTACTACAATATGCATTACCTACCCTAGTATAATGCACAACATAATTTACACATTGTACTTAATTTCTCACAGTTCCTATTCAGGATTAAGTAATAAACTGAACAATAATCATTAGAAATATTTGTCAGAACTATCAGCACTACCTACCTTTATTTCAGCAGGTTTGGGGCTGCAGAAACCCTCATCTACTTCAATTCTGAACTGAGCTCCCACACTAGAGCTATTCCCTTCAAGTACTGTTCCTCCAAGTGTAGTGTCCATACTGCCATATTCCTTATTATTCATGTTCATCGGAGAAAACCCCATAATATGTTGTTCCAGTGAAGGTGGAGTTGGGTACATTTTATGGAGATCTGCAGTGCCTAATTTCAGATCAGAAGTAGGCTTTAGAGCATGAACACATTTTGAAGCGTTTTGTTTGCCTTAAAATTTCAGTAGGGCAAACAAAGTGTATGTTTCCAAATTCCCACAACACACAAGCAATCAAATGTTTAGAGTTAGTATTCCATTTAGGAAAAACAAAGCTTACTTATGCATGACAGTGGGTCTAGATTTCCTGCTTTTGCCTCTTTGCAGTTGGATTTGTCATCAGTGCTGTTCACTGTTCTTTTAGATCCAGGCTAGGAAAGAAGTATTGTAATAAAAATCACTTCAGACATGAAAACACGTTCATATTTCCTGCTAACATGAAACTTCAGGTGCAGTGGGCATACAAAGCTGAGACTTTGTCAAATATTTAGAAAAACTAAAATAAATCAGAAGCCCAATGCTAGTAGTTGGGGTTACACTTGTCCTCCCTTAATACTTGTAACGCAGAGAATGCTCTCCCATCAAGTCACGATGCTATTAAAATGAAAGATATTAAAATGAAAGACCAGTCATAAAATAACTCCCAGTCTGTTAGAAGACACATTAAAAAAAGCTAAATAGGGCTGCCCACAAACTATCAGAAAAAACAGACACACTCCCAAAGCCATGCTAACATTACTGACGTTACCACATGAACAGGAATAGAAAAGGGAGAAACAAATCCTGGAACAAGAGGTACAGGGAAGAAAAGCTGTCGAAATTAAAAGAACAAGAGATGTATTTTACAATGTTTAGACAGCACTAAAGTCTACAGAAAATAAGAGTCTTCATGTTTAAGAGCAAATAACACTTGCTTTATATAATGATGACCTTTGACGGCTGCTAAGATCCTTCAGCCCTTCCACAGCTACAGCTCCCATTAATGTTGATGAGCATTTTGTCTGGGTAAGGGGATTTAGGATTAAGAATGGAGCAAAGTACAGTTCAGAAAAGACAAATGATTACAAACACTATTGAAACAGAAACTAGAAAGATAATGGATGCAGAGCCATCAGAGACTGCAAGAGAAACTGTTCCAAGATAATAGCTGCTGCAGTGAAGCAGCTTAATTGGCAGAATGTCCACATGTTTAAATGCCTGTTCTCTTTAAGTTGTTGTTTTGTTTGAGAGTTACCTGTAGTGAGACTAGTTAACCAGAACCTAGAGCATAGGAAAAACAGCACTAGTACCACTGTTGAATCTGTAAAATTATACCTAAAGGTATATTCAAGAAGCATATACTGTCTGGAGAGTCAGGATGTAAGATCAAAAGCTTGTTTGTATCAAAAGTATGATTTTATGAGTCAACTAGAAGAGCACATCTGCTACAGAAGAGCCTGTTCTGCAACCTCTCCTATAAATGTTAACAAAAGAGTCAAACCCCAAGACGACATACTTGTTGCTTGCAGTTTTTTGTCTAGCAGCTGCCACTACTTTTGCACATCACTTACTGTTAGTTCATCTTCATCAGAGTTGAAGAGATTGTCAAGGTCAGTGTAAGAGACCACTAAGTCTGTTTCATGGAACAGGCTAGTTGATGCAGTGCGAGCATGAGCAGCAATACGTTGGGCATCTAGGAAGAAAAACAAACATTACAAAACCATTGACAATATACAGTCATAAAAAAATAAAGACATCTTAAGAACTATTTCCACAGCTGGGGGGGCAGGGAAAGAAGAGAAGGGCGAGGGGGAAAGGATGTAAGGATGTTCTCAGTTCCACTCAACTGTCTTACACATAAGTGAAGTCCCTTTAATTTTATAAATAATGGCTATGAAATCCAAATGTTATTTGCAAGGTGCAACAAAGAAAATGTGTTCCAAGCAGATTCCTCATTCTGGAGTGACAGATTAATAAAAACCATAAAGTAAAAACTTAGTAGCCTATTAGAATCTATTGATTATTCAAGATATCATTAACACAGCACAATTAAAAGAGAAAGGAAAATAAGTCTCATTACCTTGCTTGACAGATGGACTAAATAGTGACATTGCATCCTCTCCTTCATGGGATAAAACGGTAACACTGGATGTCCCATCCTCAGCCTATTTAAAACAAAAAAGGTAGAAAAGCTTGCTTAAATTAACCAGGGGATGAAGAGGCATTTTATCTCCCTACGGGAGTTTTTGTACATAACAGAAGTATCAGGTTCTCATTAGCCTTCTAGCTCAGCAAGGTGTAGTCTGGGGGTCTGGTTAGTAGTACCTGCTCAGGGAGAAGGAAGCTGGGGATACAGACAACAGGCTAGCAACATACAGGTAAGAATGTAAGTCTTAATTTTTGTGTTGGGGATTCTTGCTGCAACACCTTATCAAGTAACACTTGATAGCAAATGCTATACATTAACTATACTAGTTATTGAATGAAACTCTCAACACCAGGAGTGCACACACACACAACTAGTCCTAACAGGCAAATTTATTTCACATACAAGCTCCCAGGGCAGTTATGTTTTCTCCTGTTTTGAAGGGCATACTTTTAAGTAGAAGCCTCGTACAGTTGGTAGTGGCTAAAGTACAAGAAAAGAAATTAAATTCACTGTCCAGGCAACTAGTCCTCACCTACCCCCAAACCCTTCCACATGTGAATGAAGCCCTTGCCTTGCTCTTCCTCTCTTCCCCAAGCACCTACTATCACTACTGAGCCAGACTGGGTTTTGTTCTGATCCAGCTGCAGCCTCCCAGTATATGCCATAAACCCTAACGCAATAGCATGATCAGTGTGCCAAAAAAAGTCTTAAGTGTAGTTAGAGGCATGCTGCATGATTTCCTTGACCCTTTCTGCTAGAATATAATAGTTGTCTTTTTTAATGTACTTCTAAATACACAGAGAAGGACTGAAATTATATTTGGTGACTAAAGCAATCTGTTTTAATCTCATCACTGATTTGTATCCTCACCCCTTCACTCACCTTGTGTTTCTTGCCAACTTCCCTCTCAATGTTCTGCCTGTCTTTTTTACTGTCAGGAAATAAGAATTCCACATCACCATCGACGAAGGCATAAGGATCAATTTCAGGTTCCTGGTCAGCTTCCGTCGCTACTGCTGCTAGGTATTGGTTTTTACTCTGATATTGTTGCACCAGTTCATCTGAAACCTTTAAAGGTTTCCTACATTGCACCATTAATCTGAACAGAAGAAAAATAAAACATCACAAAATATTATTTATCATTTATTACGTGGAAATATTTTTTGCTATCACACAGCCTTTACAAGCACAACTTCATCTTCCCTTCCCACTTTCTTCCTTTCCACCCCAGCTTCAGAACACTTTTTGGGAAAAAGATTAAATCATTAGTCATTTCATATAACCTCCTTGCACACGTCAGACAGAGCAGTGTGATTCATTTTGCCCATCTCTCCTCAAGCACTGTCAATTCAGATAAAGATTAGTAATTTATCCCAGGTCGTAGCTGTCATTTATTATAAAGTACAAACGTATTAAACTATCTATATCTACTAAAAGAAACTCACCAGGTTAAAAAATTACTCATTGCCATTCCTCATTCATGTTCACACGAATGATCAGAAAGAAGTGATTAAACCTGAATTTTCTGTATTTTAAGAATCTAATTCCTGAATGTTTAATTCATTTAAACGTAGAAAGTATGCCAACCCCCCCGATACCTGGCTGTGCCTAACACAACAAACAGACCACAGCTCTGTGGTACACAAAGCCCAGCTAGCCAAAAAAGCCCAAGCAATAATCACTACTGAAGCACACAAATGCCACTAAATTTAGTGGCCATTTGTATCACTTACAGCAATACAAATGAAGCCTGCAACATACCAATACCTAATTTACTAGTGAGAAGAATAAAATCACATTTGCCTTTGTCAGCATTTTTCTTAACATTTGGAGCCAAAAATGGAGTTGGTAAGTAGACAGAAATTAAGTTTCTGTTTCAGATTATTAGTTTCACAGCTATAAACATTGCACCAGCTAAAAGAGATATCGGCAAGTAGAAAACTACATTATGATTATTAGCTATACATATGCCTCTTTACCTTCTGGCCTCTAAACAAATTTTATGTATCCTGTAAAGAAGGTATACCTTCAAACAAGACTAGTATTTCAGGAGTGTCAGACCGATGTAGGAACACAATTTCTTCTTCCTCTGAGACCCTCTTCCTCCCACACAGCAGCAGAACAACCAGGGAGAAGCATTTACACAAGCATCACACATGAAATGAAAAAAGGGACCTTGCAAGGATGAAGATTACAGAGGGATACTTCAAGTTCAAACACAGGTTCCAACACACCTGTTTCTTCCCTTCTCAAGCCTCTATCCAAAAGGAAATGCTATGCCACAAGATATTAATATGTCTCAATTATTAGAGGGTTTTTTTTGACAGCCTAGATGCAGACACTAATCTGGGGTTTAGAGTAAGACAGGCTTATGTTTCTCCTCCGAGAGAGCAGAAATAAAGAAAAGCAGGATGCAGAACTATTCAAAGAGCTCAACCTTGAAATTCTGCACACAAAAAGGCACAGTGATTCCTCAGAGTCCTCCTCACTGCTTTGTGCATCCCTGTCAACCACACATATGAGAAAGGACATAAAAATAGTTCTGTTTTGTCAAAAGACTTCCTAGAAATAAGCTTTCCAAAGAAACACCTCCTAGCCAACAACGTGGTCAAATCCATCTCTCCTGGTCATCCGTGCTCAATAAAATCTTGTGTCAGGCACGACCACCACAGCACAACCACCCCAGACAACAGTGCAATGACCATGGCTTTGTGTCAAGCACCACTGGCATTTATGTCTGGAGTAACACTTGATGGGAGTTGAGGATTTCCTCTTCTCTAAATCCTCCAAAAATTACCATCAGGAGGGAAAAAACAAACAAACAAACAAAAACAATTAAAAAAAAATATGGGAACTACTTTCTAGGAACAAGGAATTAAAGACCAGGAAAAATACACAGTGAAAAGCAACAGCAGTTTCTGGTATTTTTGACTGTCAAAGAGGAAGAGAAGTTAATAATCAGATACTCCAGGGCAACAAAAATATGTTCAGTAAGTTGTTAAATCAAACTAGAAGCCATACAAGGAAAGATCATGTCTTGAACAGAAAAAAGAAAATTTTGAAGTAGAGCATATCTTTGTCTGGTTGGCTGAAATGAACTGAAGGCAAGAAAAGCACTAAAAATCCCATAAATGCACATCTTGAAAGAGCTGAGACATGCACTAGCTAATGTAAACTCTTAACAGTGAGCACAAAAGATATGGCTAAGAAAACGAGAACAGACCAACAGCTACAGCATATTTACTTCTTCTCACAGCTTTCCTACGCAGCAGAGTCAATGTGATTGCCATCAGTGGCGTTCCACTGCCAGCAACGACACAGAACAGCAACATAAAATTTCAGCCTTGTGAGGAGCTGCTTCAGCTCTTCCACAAATTTCTCCTGCCTCAGTTCTGCTCTTGCAGAAGAAACTGTCTTTAACAGGGTAAGTCTGCAGCCAAGACTGTCCATGCTGTCTTCAAATAATGAAGAAAGCAAGTATTCAGATGATAAAGGTATTTTTTTTGTTTGTTTGGGACTTTAAGTCCCAAATAGGCATAATTTGGCTACAGATTAATTTTACAGTAGAAAAATAAACTTCATTGCCATCTGCTGAATCAGAGTTCTAATGAGAAAAAGCTGGAAAGTCTTACTACATACTCGACTGTGCTTCGTGCACACACTTCACAAGTACTGTCTCCTTGCATGCAGACAGCACAGACAGCTACGCTCACACACTCCACGTTACTGCTCAAGCTGATGAGAACACCACTGTGCTTTAGGGACAAGCTTGCTTATTATGAGAAACTACTGCCCTTGGCCTTTCAGTTTCCTCACTTTCTCATGTTATTACTGTAGTACGAAGCACTACTTACTCTGTAACTGATGTTAAGTTTTCCTGTCCAGCAGGTATTACTGGATCATCTCTCAACTTATCATTTGGAAGCTGAGGCGGTAAGAATTCCACATCCTTTTTCTTTGGAACTTTATAATACTTCCAAGTAGCATCAGCTTCATCTTCCTCCAAATTCACTGCAGTACCAACGTACATTGTAGGCTCTATAACTTCAGGAAACGGAGCTGGAAAAGGCTGTGACAAGCCATCGAGTCTGTCTTCCATTGTTTTTGTGGGAACCAAGGGGTCTGGCGTTGGCATCTGGTAGAAATGTTGACTCTGAGGAGTAGAAGGAGCTTTAGCCACCCCTTCATCAACAACGTCACACGGGTGAGGACTAAGCGGTGGAGGCTGAGGTGAATTTGCCATTTCAGCATTATGCATCTGAGGAGTCTTTGCTACATCATTAGTTCGGATATTTGAAAACCTCACTTGACTGTCTGGTGCAGTCATCACAAGCCTCTGACTTGCTGAATCTGCCTCCATGGCAACATCATCACTGATAGATACACGATGATGAAAAGGAGTCAAAGGGCGTTTCTGTGGCTTATCCCCTTTGTCTTGCTTCTCATTTGTCTTGTGCTTTGGAGCTGCTTGCTGTTGTTGGCCCACAGGTGGTGCCTGCCCCTGTTGACCTGAATTCCTTGGTTTGAGATTTTTGTGCCTGCAGAATTAATATAGGTGAAAATACTCCACATTAATCTTTCCAATATGTCTATCATGTTCTTTTTCTCTAGATAAGAACCTGCTTCTAAGCCATTAAACAGCTGATTACAGAAGTCTGAAACTGATACCATTCTGAAGTTGCCACTTCCTGACCATAACTTAATTTGAATGACTTGAGTAGCACTGCAAGATTTTAGAACACTCTTTACAAAAAAAATGGAAAAGCTCTCCTAGAAGCCAAACACACACATAATCCTCATAACCAAAGAGAGTATTTTATAACTGCCTTTAACAGAAATAGACAGTCACATGAACATGTTGTCGCTTTTAACTTGTGCCAACACTGATGAATCAGTAGAACAACATATGAATTAGTGAATGACTTCTTGAATTCAAGCATCAATACTAACCCATAGTGCTGTCCAAGTCTCTATGGATTAAGGAGTGGAAAATTTATATCAAGAATCTAGAAGCCAAGCTCAGTCCTACAGAAGCTATTTTGAAGCTTTTGTAGCTATTTACCTATAAATTTAGCAAGTGTGGAAAAAAGAAACGCTCGTATGTCTCGACTGCATTAATACAGTTTTTTCCAGTATAAGTGCACTTGAGCTTAAACATTTCATCTTAAAGTTCAAGGTGTCAGCTTTCTAGATCATCTGACAGAGTGAGAGATATGAAATACTGAAGTCTAGAATGAAATGTTTATGATTAAGGTAGTGAACTGCATACACATCCTTAGTGCCTGGGTATTCTTTGCCACTCTTCCATTAGGACAGTTAAGTGACATGCAACTTGAATTAAAAACCAGGATTAGGCAGGAATAAAAGGTAAGAGCTATCAAAATGTATTTTTACTTTAAGCTCCCATACACGTGTTCTTCATCACTCAGAATTCACAATACAAATAACAACAAGGGAGTTTAAGTCTTTGCAATTTCTCTTTAGGCAACTGCGTATTTCTAATACACACCTCAAACAGTTAATAGATTGTTTTCTCTTAACTAATATCTAAATTCTCCTTTAACAGAACATTTAATCCTCCTCCAACCCCCAGTTCTTCACAAATGTTTCCATAGAACTTAAACCAACCATTTCAATACAGGAAGAAAAAACACATTTCTTTCAAAACACTATGTCCTGCAGACATTGTTTTTTTCCAAGATTCCAATATTCATTGCAAGGTAATCAGTGTAACATTTAAATCAGAGAAAGTGTTTTAAACCTTTTCGACACTTCAGTCAGCTAAAGACCAGACTATAGGTACAGAAATTAATGTTTCCATTTATTTCAAACAGCTGTATTAACAGTCTGCCATCACACAGTTTCAAAGCAAAAGTCATAACAGAAACTGGAAGTTACATTCAGCAGACTTCCCCCCCCCTAAATTTTGATCCTTTTTTCTCCCCCCAGCTAATAGAAAAAAACCCATTTACTGGCAAACAGCTCATAGAAAAGCAGTTTCATATACAACCACCAACGGAATGCCCTATTCCCCAAAAAGTAAAGCAGGTTTGAGGGGTTTTTTTTTTCATATTCATCACGACACAATGCTACAATCGTCTTGCTGTTGATTAAACAGCTTTCTCCCTTCAAGGCTAATGCCACAGCCCTCTAGAGAAGGTTCTTAATTCCTAAACAAACAGGCGTTCCCTTTGCATTGCAGCCTGAGAAAGTTGCCCATGAGAGAGTTTTCACCCCTGCACAGACCTAAAGAATTCCAGGCCAAGACTCACAAATTGTCACTGAGCTACCAGTAGGTCCACTCAGATTCTTCACTTGAATAAAAACTCTGCATTATCTTATTGGGCAGAGTTTCAAGACCTACAATGACATTAAGGATATGAGATACAAATTTCGTTACAGCTTTCCTACAAGCAGCTATTGCTTAATTACTCCTAAAGGAGTCATCACAAGCCCTCTCCTGAGCACTTCAATCTCAACGTACACAGTTGGACTGCGGGTTTGCCAAGTACTGTACCTTGAACAATTGCAATTTGTCCTCTGCGTGGCTTCCACAAAATCCCAGGATGCTACCTTGTCAGCTGTCTCTTCATCACACAAGCCATTTGATGTAGCAGAATATTTCCTCCTGTGATTCAGTATGAGGAGAGTTATTTGGAATCAACATATGTTCTTTCCTTATCTTCTGTCAAGCCTCAAGAGCAGTTTTGTGATGCAGGATTCAGCAAAGGAATTATTCTACTATTCTACTTTTACTAACACATTATCTGAGAACTAGAAGTACTAGTTAGGAACAAATTAACTTCTTTAAAATGTTTTATTATTAAGATTAAAAGCACATCCTACTAGCAGTCACAGCATCTTTAACAGAACTACTTTCTTTCTACAACACGCACAAGGTATCATGGGGTTTTTTTAGCTTCACAAAACGAGTACATACTTGTTCTGCGCTCTGTTCATATTGCATTCTTGCCAAACTCTGTCCACCACTTGATTGGCAAGCTTCCTAGGTATTTTACCACCGTGGTGGCTAGTACTGTCAGAGATAAATCCATCAGAAACTGAAGAAAACTTCACCCATTTCTGGGCAGATTGAGCATCAACTGAAAAGCAGAACCAGAGGAAATAGTTTTAGGTGATGAAGCAATACACTCATAACCATTATTACTCCAATTCAACCACCACAGGAACATCTTAGGAAGAAAGGCATCTTAACTCAATGTTAGGAAATAAAAACAAATAGAAAATTTAGGTATAGGAGACTATTATTATAACACTGTCCCCTCTCACAGAAGGAAAAAAAAGCACCATATATATTTATGTTATAAGTGGTCTGGCTATTCTTTATCTTCCAAGAAACTATAGAGCTGAAAAAGAAAACAACATTGCTCATACATCAAGAAAAAATGGACAAAGCTACCTGACAGCAAATTTAACAGCATTGTTTTTTAAAAAGGGTCAAACTAAGGTAACAGAAAACCTCATGGGAAAAAACAAACAAAACCTCTTCTGCACAGGAAGAACTGCATGTAAAGCCACCTGAAACTATCAGTGAGCTTTGACTTAGGGCAGATTACTATAACCAGTACTCATACACAGTTCAGAGGACACACAGCCTTACAGGAAACTTAACTAGAAAAACCTTCCTTGACTGTGAAAAAGGCTGAAAACATCACCTTGCTCAGTAACAGCCAAGATGCACAAGGGGGTTTATAAAGCTATGCCAGAATACACACACACACAAACACAGAGGAAAACACCACAAAAACTTGAGCACAGAAATGTCAAGTACTGAATAACATCATCAGGTACAAAAGCAGTCCTCATTTCAGCAACTTACAAAAGCATTCAAGTTAATTTTGCCCACAACTGAACAATAAAAATTGGTTTTACTGCAACAGACTTATAACTAAAGAAATGTGATTTCTGGTAACAAATCAGTTGTACAGAGGACATCTGAATCCTTCCCAAACACTGCTAGATTTCAAGGAGAAGCTATCAAAATGATTTCCCACAAGCAGAAAGAAGGTAATTTTATTATACCTGTTTGAACTTCCTCTGGAGATGTCGGTGGAGTCAGGGTTACTGAAGACATGGCAGGATCTCTTGTGGAAGCAGGCACTTGGTGGACACCCAAGCAAGTAGTTGAACAGTGAGATGCCCCTACAGTAGTAGGAGCAGGGATGTCTGTCTGAGGAACTAGAACGAAGCATGCTGGGTATACCATTCGCACACCAGCTGAAAAAAAGAGCAAGTCAATTTCACAGCTGCTTATCAAAAACTTACATTTAAAATAATCAAAAAAAATGAATCATTTTACCAGTCACTCCTAAGTTTACCTACCCTTTCTGCCTACTAAAGCATCGTTCTTGGACAAAACGTCTCTATTGTCACCCTCATCATTACTTTGATTTGCTCTATACAGAAGATTTGGGTGAATGAATAAAAGGGCTTTGTGTATACAGGCAGAGACAGCCCTGGCAGATACTACTTGCTTCTACCACTTTGTTTCATAAAGAACATCGAGAATGTACCTTTTAGTATCACATACAACTGATAATATTCCCCTCCCCATCACCACCCAACACTGCAACACAAGCTTGTAATGCTCATTACAGAGAACTGATTACATTAGTTGGCAAATCAAAGGTCAATAGCCCACAGCAGAGGAACAAACTCCCATGTCCCAGGGGCTTAGATTTTAGGAACAGCAGCAGATAAACGCAGCCTGAGTACACTAAGTTCTCCAGGATTGTGGCTTTGAAGACATCCCTGAAAGGCATGTCTGTTCTATTTGAATTTGCACAGAATCTGAAACAGTACAACATGCTTTTGATGCATCTCAGATGTCAACACTGATAGTCTAGCTTTATTTTTATTTTTTAATTTATTCTAAAAATAATCTTGCTTCTCAGGGCACATAAAGAAAAACATCTCCTACTAACAGATCTGCAAAACCCACTTCAAGCAGCAACTAGTTTTAGATAGGCCTGAGGACTAAACAGAAAAACAAAAGACCACCAGCAGCTGCAAATGGTTGCAAAAAAGAATAAAACGGGGTCACTTTTGCGTTCCTAATTTTGCAGACCTCACCAGCCAGTTTATTCCAATAATTAAAAGTTAATCAGAGCACTCACCAACAAGGACTTCAACAGCAGCTAAAGAATCATCCTCCCAATCCATTTCTTCTTGTTTTTCCTCAGATCCCTCCTTCAAGTTAGACGTGACAGGATAGAATTGTTTCCATTCACCAATCAGCTTTTTCGTCGATGAATCCGAAAGCTTGAACGACTGCCCTGTGAGCGTGCCATTTAATCCAAAGGGGCTTAGAATAACTAAAAAGATAAATTAAAATATGTTGGGGATTACATCTAGCCAAAATTCACTCTTCCCCACTGAAACAGCATTACTGTTATTTCAGCCACACCAAATAAACAATTTACCATCAGTAAGTCAGAATGCACCTTAATCACAGTTTGCTATGCTGCACAAGTTGGTGGTAATAAGTACACATTGTTAAATGTATGTGTACTGTAAGAATTAAGGTACCACGATAACAATTACAAATTAATCTATTTAAACAAATAACAAGCAGGTTTTCATCTTAACTAGCAAGCAGCCTGGAACGTACAGGTGAGATAAAGAAACACAATTTCAAATTCTGACAGAGTTAAGGTGTTTCCTCATCCTTTCATTCTGCTCAGTACAGTTACAACAACAATGTACATACAGGGAAGTAATCTGTTTCATGTTTAGTCTTGTCCATATTAGGAAAGCACAGCTGCTGTTAAATTGCATTCAAAAAAAAAAGCAAGTTTGGACACTGAGCATTAATAAACACGGGCAGTGTGTGGTCATGCAGGAGAACTGATTTCTACAGCCAGCACGAGTGTGTCTAGGACAGGGAAGGATCAAACAGCCCACTAACCAGACTCAGGCCCCATCACTCCTTTGTCTTCGAGAGCATAGCCTGCATCTGCTGGTGGAACCAAAGGAATTTACAGGCAAGGAAGAGCCAAACAAAAAGGGGCAGGGGGAGTGAATAGGTTAAGTACGTTGAGTCAGAAAAGGATTTCTAACAGAGGAGTTGATGAAGAAACCTGGGGGTTATAAAGCTTGTTGCAAAAGCAAAATATTTAAGTCACCAATAGGACAATATTTGCAAGTTAAGTTTATTGTGTCGTGAAGACAAATTATTTGGCTACATGCCGAGAGATGAATCTGGAAACCATTCACCTGCAGAAGAGCTGAGACACACTGACTGGCTTCTGACTATGTCAAGACAGTGGACATGTGGGGAAAACATGTAATCAATACAAAAGAGGTGTCACCTCTGCTCCTACTTCCAGCCTTTGCCAGAAGTCCTCACTCTGAGCAACTCAAAGGACTGACTCGTTTTAATACTCACTGCTGACTGGCAAAACCTACCTTGAAAAGGGCTGTTAGACTGCTGGGCGAGAGTGAGGTGTTCTTCACTGAGCAGGTACACAGGTTGATGCTGACTGATTTCCACACTGGTGCAAACATTGCTGTCTCCATGTAAGAAGAAGGTGAATGAGCAGGACAAGTGCTCGCTGGGGAAAGAAGTGGGGAGGGTGCAGAGGGTGGGAGAGGGGAAAAAAATTCTTAAATATAGAAATGAAAATAAGTTGATGGCTTTCTCAGTAGTTTAAAGGCATTTTCTCTCAAAAACATTAATTAATGAAATAACCAAGAAATCCCTTCTATCTGAATAGCAAGCACATGTATTTAGCATTTTCCCACGGAGCATTTCCAAAGTATTCCAGCATTAGAGACAAAATCAAAGATCAATCAACGGAAACTTAATGTTTGTTGTTTTCTAAATCTCTTTAGACTGACACTTTATATTTTTATGTCTGAAGGAAATTTAAAAATATAATTTTTTTTCCAAGACAAAAGAAAACTAACTTACTACACTTGTATCTTTTTTTTAAATCTATAAAACTATCTCAGAACCTATATTTATTTTAATGAGGTCATATCTAGGTTTTCTTCTCACAGATCCTCTAAGCAGAATTTATATTTTAAAATTTTTATTTAATATGAGCAGAAAGAATGGCAACAGCTTTGAGAAGTGTTATTTTGTTTTGTTAAATTGAATCTTATCTTCATGCTCCTGAAGCCAATCAAGTAACTAATAATGAAATCCCACACCTACACACAAAAGGGAAGATACAATCAATTTCAAAAAAATTCCAAAGCTGAAGTCATTGTCTAGTAATTAAAGCAAGTATCAATGTTTAATATCGGATGCTTCACTGATAGCTTCAAGTCCAGAGTGATTTAGGAAAAAATCCAACAAAACAATCATGTACAGGAAAAAAAACCCACAACATGTCTCCTTCATATAACTGTGAATTAAGTGATGTTTTCAGTGCTGTACATAGTTATTAGTTAGAAGAAGATTTCATGGAGCTGCTATCTCCCAAGACCACGCTTCAAAGACTTCCCAATTTTTGCAGCTCCGCCAGCTGTTGCTTTGTTACAAAAATACAGATAAACCCCTGCAAGTACAACTAGCAAAATATTTTAGGTTGCACCCAAATCAATTCAGTGGTTTATGTGAAATATATTTCACCAATTTTAATTAAAGGGTAGGAATAGAGCAAGAAGGTAAAAAAAGCAGATCCCTGCCAGGACACTGCAGGAACAGTACATCTTCATACCCAGTTCCAGCTGAAAAAAAAAAAAAAACCCTTATTTTTTTTCTTTTGAAGAAGTTGTAGAGGCACAGCAGTTTCCAGTTATATCAGCTACAAGTTATCTTAAGTGCCTGCCAGACTAATACACTCCCCTAGGAAAACAACAGATGTTTAAAAGCAAGAAGATGCTATTCACATTGGACATTAAATTAGGTCCACCATCTCAGTAACAGAAGAATGAAAGTCAAGGAGAACCTTAAAAGTACTTCATAAACTACTGAGCAGAAGATAAATCTTTCTCTGTAGGAAGGGCAGCATCAAGCACCTGCTCAGTCTCAAGGAAAAGAAAAAAAAAAGAAAGAAATAAGTCAAGGGAAACAGACTAAATTGAGTCAGTCAATATAGCAGTATGACACCACTGCATTTTTTGCAAGGTCAAATGGAAAAGACACTCCATGAACTACTGTAGCCCAAAAAGACTGTATGAAGGCAACACCACCGTTTCCCCCAAAAATAAAATTAGTCCCCCAACAACTAAATGCCCAGGAGGGTGTGCATGCTCTCTCATCCCAGGAAATGCCTCCATTTCTTGGTCTACAGCATGAGAACCCAAAGCAAGTTTTGGGTTCCTGAAAAACAGAAAAACAGAGTTCCAGGGCATGAATCACAGAATCACAGAACAGCCTTGGTTGGAAGAGACCTCTAAGATCATCCAGTCCAATCATAAACCCAGCACTGCCAATTCACTACTAAACCATGTCCCCCAGCACCTCATCTACACATTTCTCAAATCCCTCCAGGGATGGGGACTCCTGCACTGCCCTGGGCAGCCTGTGCCAGTGCTTGACAACCCTTTCAGTGAAAAATTTTTTCCTAATATCCAATCTAAACCTCCCCTGGCACAACTTGAAGCCATTACCCCTCATCCTATCACTGTTACCCAGGAGAAGAGACTGACAAACTCCAAGCACCTGAGCAACCCTATTAAAACACAACCTCCTCAGCAGGAGGACACCTTTAGTGTCATTTCCAAGATGTTTCTTTCCTCCTCAGCAGGTAGATGGTGGGACAGAAAGAAAACATTGTGGAATTGGCATAGTCCATTCAATCTATGAAAACAGAGATAAATCGGTTCACTGACTCTCACCCCACTGGTGACTGCTCTTTGAGTCTTTGTAGTCACTACAATGAGAAGAAAGAAGGCTACAGTGTTAAATACACAGCTTTGCCAGCCAGCACATTTAAAATTAAGGACCTAAAGCACTTCAAGGATGAGAGAACCCACAAACCGTTCAAGGAGGAACAGGAAACACAGCACATTTTTTATTACAGTAACTTAAAGTCAACTCAATGAGGAACTGCTCTAAGTGGCTGGCCCTGACCAAAGCATAACAGTTCTCAAGGTGCATCAAGCCTGCGGTGGGCTGCTGCTCAGTTTTAATTGTGTTTTAGGAATGAAAACAAAGCCAGGATCCAGATGAGTGAATTATCACTATTCATTGACAACTACTCAGCACAAACGCCTCAGCAATCCAACGCTGGACAGAATACCCCCAGGGAAGTGTTTCCAAAAGGCAGTGATGATGGAGCTAAGCATCTTGTTGACGATTTCAAGTTCAAGTGAAGTCACATGGTTAGCAAACACCACTAAATTCCTATATGGAAATCTGATTAAGCTTTAATCCTTATGCAAATAGTCGAAGACTTGATTTTCAAATTTAATTTTATTTTAAAATCATATTGGATGGCTTAAGGTGAAAGAGTCCATAGTGTTCTTGGTTCTGAGTGACAGATAACAATTTAGAAGCTTAGTATAAGTGAAGCAAGGTTTAAAAATAAAAGCACATATTCTTTAAATACACTTGAAATGCAATTAAGCTATGTCTCTTGTAAACACCACATTATTACACAGATAAAGGGCAGACAATTGTAGCATAATCTGATGGAATTCAAATAAAGCGAGACAAAAGAGAAACATCAGCATGATAACAGAAGCATTTCAATTCATTACACTGCAAAACCAGTCCCAAGGAGTAGCAAGGAAAATTCAAGGTCATCATGCAAAAGCCAAATAAAAAATTAAAAAAAAAAAAAAAAAAACCAGACCAAATAAAAAAAAAAACACAACAAAATTAAAAGTATTTTCTCCCCCTGCTCCGCAGGGGAGAAGTTTCCAACCCAATAATGAAGTAAGAGAGTGGCCATTGTTGTCACTGACATCATTCAGCCAGCCCTGGCATGCACACCACTGGTACGGCTGGGAGAGCAGATCTGCTGTGGTACAATTCACTCCACAAAATCCACACATTATCAAATTTTCACTAATTCTGGTTCTAAATCTGAGTGTCAACAGCAAAACTGTGCACACCACCTCGGGTTTTTGTTTCAGCACTTTCAGAGGTGTCATTTTATGCACAAGAGGATAATACTGTTTCACGGGAGGAATCCATGGTAAAACCAGTGCTGTCCTTAGACTCCAGCTACAGGAAATGCATTTCCACAGGGCACACACAGTATCTCCTGGAAACACGAGTCTTTGTTAAACTAAAGATTAACACAAAAGGCAAAACTAACACTTGATGTACTCAAACACAACATTACATTTCTTCCTGGCTAGTCACGCTCAGAAACTGTTTCTTCATGTTTCACCTCACCATTTCTGTTGGGTTACAAAACTTCAGGAAATATCAATGCATGTGAAACCATCACAAGAAATACAATGAAGAATCCTAAGTAAAAAAAACCCAAACAAAAAAACATACTGAAGCTCTTTGTAGGGGAGTGGGGAAAGGAGGAAGAAAAACAAAGAACCAGAGCTCTAAGTTACTGGATGCCCCCTATATACACCATTTCATGGACTTGGCAAGAAACTCTCCAAGCATGCATGCCTTTCATTACTAGTTTTAAAAAATTAATACAATTGTACATTCTCCAATTCCTTAAGTTTCCAGATACTAAGTGCTAGTACACACCAGTGCCTCAACCTCAGCTTGGGAGGAATCTTCTCAAACCTTACCACAATATGTATATATACACACACACACACATACATATTTCCACCATTTCTCTAAGTCATTCCCTCCCCAATATCTCACCTCACAGCCAAAAATCCCAATCAAGCAAAAAATTTACCTAGTTATCACACTGGGGCAAATAGGCAAATTACCTTTACAATTCAGCCAAGGACAATAGCAGAAAGCAAGCTGGTGGTTTCCTGCCTGCTAACCCAGAGTTCACCCTAGGCTTTTAGTTGCAAACGTTTTTAAGCAGCTCAGAAGATCACCAGACAATTTGTGCAGAGCATCTCATGACTGAAATAGAAAAATAAAATACCTATAGCTGAAAGCTCAGAACTTTTTTCCTGCTTGCAGAGAAAAATCAGTGAAGTCCTTAAGGTGCAGACACAGGAAAAAAAGCTCGTTGTAAAGCTACTATTGATATCCCTCTCCCTTTTTTTTTTGTACTTTGACAATTTCAATCAAGTATTGTTGCATGTGCATACATAAAATTCTGTCCTCTGCTTGTATGTCTTAACAGAAAAACCTGAAAACAAAATAGCAGTTCTCCCCAAAAAACTCATTTTCTCACCTGACTTTGAATATGAAGTTACTCCATTTCCAATATTTCCAGTTAATTTCATTAAAAGTCCTAATCACATATCTTAAATATCAATAATCCAGCTGCCAACTGATCTCTGAATAAAGCTGTTATGAAGTGTCACCAGAACGAGCTTTCTTTACTAATTTTCATCTGAACACACCAGAGTTCAGTCAGAATGAGTTCCAATACTGAAAGTAATTTTAAAAAATAAAATAAAAGAGACACCCTTTGGAAGGAATGCTATTTTAAGCAACCTTCAGACCTCACCTATGCTCCATTAAAATACATTTGTATAAAAACCATTTTTCATTCCTCCATGTTCTCCTTCACTCTAATCATACAAAGCAAAGATGGTTTTGTTTCAGGAAGGATTACAATTCTGTGTGAAAAGAAACAGAAACTCATGTGGACAATTTCAATACAATTTCTACTTCTATCTTCCTAAGAGAAATTGAAGGGAAGGAAGGGAAAGCACACTAAAATTTACATATACATGAGGTTTCTACATCTCCATTAGCAAATCTGAAAATACTTCCTTGATAAAAAGGTAATTAGGTCTGTTTTTTCCTCCACATTAGTACTTACGTAGAGCTTTATATCTTCAAAGTGCTTCACAAACATTAGCTGCATTAGAACCTCACTAATCCACACTTCACTGGATTGCATACTTCAAATCAGCACCACACTAGGGCTGAAAGGCAAGGAGGCTGCAACAACAGCAGAAGCAACAAGGAAGTCGCCAACCAAAAAGCCCTACAGCACATTTAATAGTAAATTCAAAAAAGCATCCAAGTGCTTCAGCTGAAAGAATGCTTTTGGGGTTGTTTTTTTGTTTGTTCTGTTTTTCTGGGGTTTTTGTTTATTTTTATAATTACCATCTCACATTTTCCTACATTGTCTTTGCAAATTACTTCTGCATTGAACCAAGAGTGGCTTACCAAGCCAAAGCACTGCTAACCTTACCAAAACACTTCCCATAACCTTAGAAACTCTTTCTACTGCCATTTCCCAGAGGAGGAAAATGGACATTGCAAAGCAAAGTGACTGCCCCAGAACTAATGGCTGTCACAATTAGGATTCTACCATTTCCCTTTCAATGGGGTAGAACACACCTTGTTTAGGAGCACAAACCCATCAGCTACAGTTTTAAGTCTCTAATTAATATGCAACATTATTTCAGACTGTTACAAAATGTTTGCCAAAAACTGGTACATATTGGCCAGCACCCAGGGGGGCATTTTAACCAAGAATCAATATATCATGACTGGCTCACAGCAATTAGCAGCAGCAGCAGCAATAGAGGTGAGAGCTCCCAACTGATGCATCATCGCTGCCCAAAGAGCAGCATCCCCAAATAGTTATTCTGCACTACAGACTATTTTGGTATGCCACTTAAATAAATTTAAAGTATCAAAGAAGTTCCTTTTAAAAAGGTGACAGTAGCCTTCTATAGTAAATTCTTGGGATGGAGAACAGTCTTACAATTAAATAGATTCCTTTATAAATAAAAATGTAAATAGAATAAAAGTTTTAAGGTGACATCCCCCCCATGAAGACCTAAGACCCTTGTCATTTCCCCTTTTTTCCTTTAACCACACTGAGACAACACTACAGCCACCAGCACAGGACAGAAAACAAAACCTAACTACCAAAGAGTAAGTCTCAAGGAATTACATACCTGACCACACACTCAACATGCACTACATGGCCCTCCATTCCACCATACATTACACTATATGCTTTGTTCTTTGTCAGGCAACCCTCTAGGGCTTTTCATCGCGGAGGAGAGCGAAGCTGCCAAGCCACTAAAGGCTTTCTGAGCCAACAGAAGCAGAAGCATCTCCCTCAAGACAACCCATCTACCACCTTTTCTTTCTAAGTGCTTGTTCAGAATAGTTCTTTGTGACTATATACATCTTCCAGGTATAGCCATAACACTGCAATGCGCTAACAAGCGGCTTTCTACGCATCCACCTTCACACCTACACTGCTTCCACAGCCAGTCTTCTTTTTCAACATCTTCAATTTCCACTCACCATCCATAATCCTCAATTATGAAACTCCACAATCTTAATTCAGACTAGAAAGGAGCAGGAAATTATGTATTTGCTGCAATAAGCAAAACATAAAATATGTAAAATACTAAAATCAGATTGTTGCATCAACATAGCACCAAAAATAATTGCCAGGAAAGACATTTGAATTGTCTTGATTTAAGAAATGAAAAAGAAAAAAGACCCACCAAACCATGGCAAGTACAAATTGCTTCGTTTATTAAACACTACAGGAGCTTTCTTTGGTTTTGTTTTAGTTATTTGGGGGAGGAGTGTTTTGGTTTTTAAGCGCTGGGGCTGAGGGAAATAGAGGATAAGAGCAATCAGTTCCTAGCTCTCTAGCAAGAACATGCTATCATACATAGTCATTACATGGCAGCACGACTTCCTATGATAAGAGTTTGAATCAGCATTAATCAATTCACAAACATGCTTCTGCCGCTGGCTACAAGTTCCCCTGCAACATCAGGGTTTGTATCGGCCCCATCACAAGGTCTGCACTTCAAGCAGACATAGGGGCATTAATATCCTTAATGTGAAAGCTCAGAGAAATCTAAACAAATGCACAGCTACATTTTCTGGCAAGTTACATATTCTGTATCTTACCGTGAAGTAATAAGATCTCACAATACAGACACTTCTGTAACAGCTGACAAAAAGATGGCACAGCAGACATTTTTCTAAGCATCTCTGAGCAACTCCCTATGGTCATGAAGGTAAATATAGCAGAAAGCTGATTTTGATGATAACATAAAGCATAAAACATAGCTAATAGCAAAGTAGAAAAAAAACCCTTCCAGTTCAAAGCACATCATTAATGACTACTGTCAAAAGGCTCTCCAAAATATTTTTCCCATAGCTGAGGATGTTTTGATTTTAGTTAAAAAGTTAAAAATATTTATTTATTCCGTAACCAAGTTATAGGCAGTAAAACAAATATAAATGCAGCAAGTGACCTGCATGCCAGAATAAGTCATATTCAACCTAAAGTCTTCCATATTTCTCAATTAACTTTGTTATTAATGAGCTTAGCTTCATCCCAATAAAACCAAGGTTGAAACAAAAAATGATTTTATTTTTGTACACTACTAAAACTATAGCATGACATCTTACAAAGAAAAGCTGATTTTTTTTCAGAATGCAACTAGAAGTTTATATATACACACAAAGTTAAAGATACAGCAATTCCAGGTACAACAATTACAAGCAATACTACAACAATAGTTTGCTCATGTTCCTCTGTTTCAGGACTTAAATGAGACTAAGCTGACAGGTTTATTATATTTTAGCATTCTTTAATTATTGAGGATGCAAATCTCAATTATCCGAACTTAAGTTTTCACAATGAACTATGTGTGCTATAAAGAATAAGAATCCAGAACATATTTGGAAAACAGATAATAGCTAGACATTACTCTATTTCAAAGACAGTAACAGCTTTCAATGTATTGCTCTTTCCCATTCTGAAACATTTCCAAACATCTTGTTAAGCCAGATTTTTTCAAAGTTCAAAATTGAAATGCATTATAAATTTTTCATTTAACAAAATCTGAAGTATCTGCATAGGTTTTGTATTCTCTTATTGTTCAGTGAACAAAAAGAGCACAGATTTATTGTGGAACGCTAAAAACCAAGAGCCGTTATAATTTTTTTTGTTTCTCCTGATGAACCAACTACGACTGTAACTTAAGCTAAATAAGAGAAAATTGCTTTGTGATGTAAAGTGCTAAATTTGTCTGCTTGTAGTCTCTGTAGCAACCCAATATTCCAAAGAGACAATCATGTGATCAATGCTCTCAGCTCCTGCTGTTTATCCTGCACTGTCCTACTTACAGCAGCTCTCAATTCCAGCTGTCTACAGTAAAAGGAAAAACATCACCTGCTCTCCTGCCGGTACATGATGCCAGAACAGCCTCATTAGAGCTGTTGTAAAAAAATGTTGACATTGTTGGATTTAAAGATTAACATAAGGAGGAAATTTACACTGCGAAAAGAGTTGAGCAGACTTAAAAGAAAATATTCCAACAATATCAAGGAAGAGCCACGTAGTTTCAGCTGCTAAGGTTTCAAATTAAATCTATAGATAGAAATGCAAAACCTGTGGCTACATGTTGTTCTTGTAGAGTTAACTCTCTCAAGTAGGAAGAAAATTTTGAGCTTTAGCACCCAGAGATCTCCCCATTCTGTTCTTTAGTAAGTCACAGCATCATTCTAGAGGGATCAAGCAGCAAACTACTCCATTCCTATGGAAACAGGACCCGTGGGAAATGGAAAAAAGGGAGCCAAACAGGGGGATAAGGCAGAAATGGGGGCTCAGGACCAAAAGCAGAGCATTCCCTTTGTCTTAAGGGCAATAAAGACCAAGCAGACAATAGGTGATCCCCCTGCAGCGATGGCCAGTCAAGACCACAGACCAACAGGCTTGCACCAAACTCAGGAATTCCATCCATCGTGGCCAATTTTACCACCTCCTCCCAGCAAGATGAGGTAGAGGGAAAAAAAACCAAAACAAACATATACTCAGAACTATGATAAGCACACCTTCAGTTCAAGATAACTACATGTACAAAGGCTTGTATCAAAACCAAATTTATATCTCATTACCCATGAAGTAATATGTATTATTTACGTCAGGGAGCTAAAATTCCCATGAAAAAATAAAAGAATGGTGTGCTGGCATTATAAAATCCTGTACCCAGACTAACGTTGAACAGCATGACCTGTGAAACCTGTGCAGCAAGTTTCATTTTGTAAGCTAAGATAAGCCTATCACTTATGATTTTTCCAAGTGGGTTTTTGAGGGGTTTGGGGTGTTTTAATTTGTTTTGGCTATGTGGTGGGTTTTTTGCAGTGTTGTTTTGTTTTATTTTTTAAATAAACTTGTCAGACACAAGTTGTAGTTTGCCACCCACTGCAATTGGTTATTTTATTTCCTATTTACAAGGGGGGGCGGTGGGGAAAGCAAGCATACAAGTAACATGATAGCTTTTGGTATTCTAGATTTTCAGTTGTCTATCAGATCCTCCCACAAAATCAGGATTACTCAATTATTTGCTTACGGGTATTTCAACTGTGTTAAAGTTTAGCAAGTTGCACTTATTACTGAAACTTCAGGAGATATCCTCCATGTAAGCACTTCATACTTTTATTTCAGTAGGAGTGTCAGATTTAATCTTCATTATGGAATGGTATCTAAAATAGTGTTTAATCTGACAAGTTTCCTACTCATATTTATTCCAGGTATACACTACTATTTTAGCATCCAGTTGGCAAGAGGAAAAGCCTCCTCCAAAGGCTGTTACTTGAGCAGCCTGACCAGAAAAGGTAGACAGACAGTTGGATGCAGCAGATCACGATCTCCGTCTCATCCATTTAAAGGGTGGATGTTTGAATAAAGTGCACACAACCGTATTTCTGAACGTGGCAATAACAACACAAGAGGTTGGAAAGGAGAAGACATTCCTATTTGTCAAACTTTGTCATTTAATACGCAGTCACTTAAACCACATTATTGAGTTTCTGTAATCTACCTTGCTTTAAGTGACTGAAAAAGGTTGTGACAAATACTGAAGCAATGACATTTTTTTTCCCTGTTTGGTTACAACTAAGATCATTAGCAAAACCTTCTCTTTAGTCTTTTATTCTACTGTTGGTCTCCTGCTGACCCCCATCACCCACCCCTGAAAACTGAAAATCACCTACTTCCAAACGAGCAACAACCAAAATCCCACCACGCAGCCTTTAGAGAGTTAGCTACTCCATTCCTGCCCCAGCTATAAACAGAAGTGGGACCAGCATACTTGAAAACCTCAGACAGTTTCCTCAGGCACGGTAATCGTGACTTGTTCTAACAGATCAAATTTCACCAAATACATGACTGTCTCACTTTTCTCAACGCTGGTTTTAGACTGGGGAGAAGCAGGGGAGGGAGGGAAGAGCAGGTCATGGTTATTACCTTGCAGCCTTGTCAACACGCAGCACGTGACTGTACAGTGCAAACATCTGAGGTTTTTACTTTTTCCATAGCAAAATTTTTAAGAGATACTAAACAATAATATGAGGTTAGCTTAATAAGTTTGTCTGTTTGAGGGGGCATATCATTAAACATAATTCAACAGTGAACACTTAAAACCATCCAATTCTTATTTTCTTGGTCATCCATTCATGTGCCACAGTGGCAGCAGTTTATGAACATTAAGGACTGGCCTCTTAAAATTAAAATGTATGCAACATAATGATGAAATGGACTTTTTTTTTTTAAAATATAACCTTATACAAGGAGGGAAAAACACAACAGAGCAACAGACAGGAAGCCACGGATGCCTGAGGATCTGTCATCACAGCCAAACAACTATTGGAAATCACAGCTTTACGTCTGCTGCAGCACCACATATGCACGAAAAGCACAACACGACTGACTTCTATTGTCAGGAGAGCAGATAACAGAAAGTCTCACATATTCTGAAACCACATGCTTCCAAATAGAACTCGGAAAAATCCAGATGGGATCAGTTTCAAAATGAAGGAAATAGCTCTCTGCAACCGTCTCCAAAGAGAAAGGAAGTGAAAAAGTGGGACTGAAGTCCTGCACATCGCCAACCATGGCTCCAGAAAGCACACGTTACCTCCACCGCCAAGAGCTCTGACTACTCAGTCTCTAACCAAAGCCTTGAAACTAAAGATTACCAGCAAGAACAACCAACTTTACGGAAAACTGCAGTTACGACACAGAGAGAACAAGTCGATACAGCGGCCAGCCAAGCCCCAAAGTGCAGGGTAGCATAAACTATGATCTGAAGCAGACTGGCAACAGACTTCCCATCACCAGCGTACCAAGTGCCTTGAAATTACATGGGCACACAAAGTCTGTCTCTGGGTTTCTGAATGTCAATGCCAAGAGCAGTCCCAAAGAAAGGAAAACATACGTAAGAATACAGGATGGAAGCAGGCACTGAAGGTAACAAGGTGTGAAATGAAGCAAGCCAACGCTCGTCCAGGGATACCAGAGAGTGGGGCAAAACCTTCACATTTGTGGGTATACACAGTTTGTTTCTGTACTTCTCCCACTGTTCATTGTTTTCTGAGAAGAAAAGGATGAATAAAAATATACCAACACCATCACAGGTAATTTTTTTTTCTTCCTTAAGAATCAGACACACACATTGAATCAACACAAGCAATACAGAGCTTTCTAGCTGCAGAGGTGGTACCACAAAGCACCTATTTCAGTCATTTGGGTGTCTCCCACAGGAAATTTCTGGGAGCAGTGGAGGCCTGAACTGATACATCTGAACAGCTTAACTTTCCAGAGTACAGATTGCCCAAACTGTAGATATTGCTCAAAGGGATGAGCCAAAGACACCAAGAATATGCGCATCTGTTAACCATTCCCCTCACTTCATTTCACAAAAGCCAATACTCAGAATATCACGTGGCATTGAGCTATCTGGTACGAAAAACTGAGATTTCTCAACAAGAAATTGTTTTACACCGATCTGTGTAAATCTTCCTACATATTCTTCTAGTAATTCTGGACTACTTCTGATGAAGTTATGTCGGTAAGCACACGATTCCTTCAGTTATTTTCATCAAGCATGCTGACCTTCTGACCTTCTTAAAAAAAGAATCAGTCTCCAAATTAAACAAAGGCTATTTTATTTTAAAAGCTTTCATCAGCTTTTCCAGCTGCTGTAGAGAGCTTCAGAGAATTACTGGAAGAGACGCCATGACATAACTAGTGCTAGTTTCACCGGCAATTTGGAAACCTAGTTCCTCAAACGAGGAAAGCCCAGACTGTGCCAAGACAATATTGGCCTAAACAGTTAAAAGTAAACTCTTTACTATTGATTTATAGCAACACCACACAGAAGAAATGGATGGACAAGGACACCCCAGAAAGGAAACATTTGCCCTGGCCAGGGTAGAGAAAGAGATGCCTAGAACTAAAGGGCAAGTTTATACATAAATTAAAAGCAGCAGTTCACAACTACTAATAGAAACATACACAAACATGTGCTTCTGCTTCTTTTGCTCCAAAACAACTCTAATTTTCTTTCAAGTTTAAATTTATTGCAGAAGATGCCAACAATAGCCAACTCCACACCCAAAAGGCAAAACCATTGATCTCAAAATTTCCCGCATGCAAGATTTAACACACACATATACAGGGAAAAAAAAACCACTCCACACAATAAAGCCCATCGTCTAAGCTTTAAATTACTTTGGATTTTAAAAGCTGATTTGGGAACAGCGATTAAACTTGTTCCAGCTAACCTAGTTTTTATTCATTTCATTATTTATTGCTAGGCAACATAGACCGTGTCAAACCATGTTAGAACCATGAGAAGTCCTTCCAATTCAGATCAAAAATTCTCTTCTGGCCCTCCTCCCCCTCAGTGCGGGGGTCACATGTATTCTTGTGACACCAGTGTGGACAGACACAACCTTCTTTCTGACCAGGAGCTGACATTTGAAACTTTCTTCTCAACACCTCCCATAAGATACAATTTATCCAAATCTGATGTGGTACCTGTAAATAGTTCTCTATACCCCACTTGTTCAGAGTCTTTCTTAGTATCTACAATCAGAACTAGTCCCAGTCCCACTGGCAAGTCCAGAGCAGCTGCCTCTTCACACAGGTAACCTTTTCTTCCTTTCTAGAAGACTCCAGCTTCTCTTCCAACATCCTTATTATCCGTGGTCTGTATAGGAGTACCAGTACAGAAGTGTCTGCCTACCTACCTTCAGTATTATTTCATTTGTCATAAGGAAGTTTTGAAGAACTCCAAAAAGGCAGAAAAACAAGAGCGAGCAAATACCCAGGTCCCCAAATAAACCATAGAGTACTCTTAATTAAATGTTTCTTCTAACATGAAGCTTCAATAAACCCTACCACTTATTTAATAAAGCAAACTAAAACATCCTACCTTTTGTTTATAGGTTTTTCATCTTTCTCGTAAGGCTTCACAAACCATTTCCCGATGCGGACGAAGTTCCGGTTCATTAAGCACCTCTCCAACAGGTTGTGAACAGCTTTGAAAAGCAGAGTGCGACATTCATAAGAAAGTCCATTCTCCCAAACACCATCTTCCTCTTCTGTAAAACAAAGGGGAAAAAAAATAAATCAGCGTTGAATTCCATCCTATTATTTCATGCACGTATCTCAGTATCCTTTTCTCCCCCACATTTAAGACATTCACAGCATAACATGCAACCAAACAAAGCCTGTAACATTCAGATAATAACTCTACTCACGTTGTAACAGTCTAACTGCTAAAAGTAAGCAGCTATAAAAATACCTCGTCTCCCACAAGGAAAAAAAAAAAGGATTCAACAGCTATTTGTACACAAAAGGAGACAACTAGCATCAGTACCTTGTATATTTCAGCCTGCAAGATCGCTGTATCCTGATCTCTCTGCAAGGTGGCTCATGTTTTGGGTAGTCCTGAAGAGTTAGCTGACAATTATGCTCAAAAATAAGCTTGGCTTTGAGTAATTTAAAGTCTAATATCACAGAATCACAGAATGGTTTGGGTTGGAAGGGACCTCAAAACTCATCTCATTCCAACCCCCCTGCCACGTCAGGGACACCTCCCACCAGCCCAGGTTGCTCCAAGCCCCATCCAACCTGGCCTGGAACACTACCAGGGAGGGGGCAGCCACAGCTTCTCTGGGCAACCTGGGCCACTGTCTCACCACCCTCACACGAAAGAATTTCTTCCTAATATTTAGTCTAAATCTCCCCTCTTCCAGTTTAAAACAATTACTCTTCATCCTATCACTACATGTTCTTGTAAAAAGTCCCTCTCCAGCTTTCTTGTAAGGCCCCCTTCAGGTACTGGGAGACAGCTATAAGATCTTCCTCCCATTGACTGAGAAAAGCTAGGCACAAATATCGTTCATCAACTGACCCTCAACGTTCATCAAGTTGCTAGAGATGGGGAAAAAAAAACCAAAACACAACAAAAAACCACCACAGATTCAGAAAACTGGTAAGAGCAATCCGATTCTCTCCAGGCAACTCTCACAACTGCAATTTTTAATTCAAAATAAAAAAGATATTTAAGCAAGCTAGCCCTGCTTTCTCATCTATACAGAGAGCAAAAGAGAAAAGCAGTGAGCAGAAAGACAAAGCCCAGTTCATGCTGATAGGATCCTGAAGTGAAACACTGAGATCTCACGTGCCCCACAAATCAAACACAGTCACGGAATCCAACTTACACAAGCCAAGTTGATTTGCCAAATCGGAAAGCAAGATTCATTACAAGAAGTTGTAATCTCTTCAGCCACTCTGGCACGTAATCAGCGTTTGAACATATTTTACAGGCCCTACAAGCAAATGCACTGGTCCACGGAATTACAATGGCATTACAATTACATTACACAAGTAAAATGAGGGACATTTGTAAGCTGCTGTAGTATCTCTCAGTATATGTGTGATATCATTCATTCCCAGCAACATACTAATATGTAGGATAATATAAGAAAACTTGAGATCTTGTCCTTAAATTACTGGCAATCAGGTCTTATCTTTATGCTTCCAGTTCCCTCTATGTGTTTTACATATATCCCTAAGGATTTACGACTGGTCACCTTGGACCAACCTAGCATAGTTATTCTTATAGTGCCATTGCTTTTATACTGCAGGTAGCAGCAGAGACTAGGAGATTGTCTGACACAGATAAGGAGACATATTTTTACTTCAGTCTCTGGATAACCACGGAATAATTTAAGTTGAAAGAGACCTGTGGAGGTCATCTGCTCCAACCCCCACTCAGAGTTCAAAGTCGTAACAGGTTGCTCATCCCTCACACTCACTGCCCCTCGTGCCATCTCTGCCACCTCCAAGAAGCAAGGCTTGGGTTCAGGTTTAGTTCTATACAACAGGTCGTACAATAGCAACCTGTCTGCTCACCTCTCCTCCACAGAGGATTTTGGTTCAAACAGCTTTCTGCTGGTTTGCTCAATGGTCACAAAACCTCAATCATACAGCCGAGTCCTTGCATTTTAAATCTCCCTTTGAAATAAGCCCCTTCACCTTTATCTGGAAGCCACTTACAAGCTTAAAAGGTTGCAATAGTATTAACCAAAGACTCAATACACTTAAATGAGAAAGCATGTAGAAAACCAGACACCTAAAAGCTTTATTTAGAAAAAATATATATACTTACAAATTACTACAATAAACAGTCTTGAAAACAAAGATGACAGAGAAAGGAATTTCAGGATACTATTACAGCCTGAACATGGTGGGCATATTTGTATATTGCTAGATTCCACGCAAGTAAAAGTACACTTCCACTCAAGATCAGTACTGTGAGTTAAAGAAAATGACTCCCAGTATCCTCCTGTGAGGGATAGGGTAAGAGTAAACAGACCTGCCCCATAATTTATTAATGAGGAGGTATGCATCATTACAGATGAATCATTACATGAAATAATTTTCTGGTAAAGACGAGGAAGAGCAAGGAACCACATTTCCTAAGTGAGAGACCTCACCATGAGCTTCCCACCCCATCACCCTATTCCAGTTTTGAAGTTCAGCAAAAACTTGTTTTTAAAAAAACCATAAAGTGAAAAGATAACATAATAACTCACTAAAGAAACATCATATAAGAAGCCAGCAACAAAAAGCAGCAAAGGTCCAAAGTGACAGGGTAGAAGATGTTTGTGCCAAGAGGACAGAGTTTCCCCCAGCTCAGAGACTTGCAGACATACACCAATGAGTAGCTCTGTCCTACAGGCAGCTTTGCTGTGCAGCACACACTGCTCAACCAGTGGCAAACAAGCAGCTCAATAGAGCAAACATTAACTACAAAGCTTAATGATATTGGACTTTAACTGCACAATAAACTCCACACCATTTCAAAGGTTAAATAGTTGGTTGCTATATGGCTCTTGTAATTTAAACAAAAATCATTCTAAGAATATCCCCTGCATCAATTACCCATTATAAGGGGAAATAGAAAGAGCTATTTCCAGCCTTTATGCCTAATTTTGTTGTGACTTATTAGTGCATCAATAAGAAAGATGCTGAAATTGCAAAGATACAGAAGTGTAATTCAAAGCTTGTATTCTGATGGTCATCCTGCAGACACAGAGGAGAGGTTGTTGTTTTCTGAAGACACTACATAGTGCTAGGTATTTCATTTAACGTTAATAGCTGTGCTGGCAACCCAGTTATGAACAGAAGTTTACATGCAAGAACTTGCCATGAGATTGGAGCTCTTAAGAGCCCTCCTAGCTGTCTTAGATTATTGCTGAAACGGAGCTCTTAGATGAGCATATTATGTAGGGAAGATGGAAATGACAATTAAAACTCTAATATTTAAAAAGACAGCATGCTGTAAGCGTGCCTACTGCTCAGGAAGAACGTCTGGTACCCAAAATAAGACCACCTGTTCAAACTGAAGTGCATCTTGCTATAGAAAGGGAAGGTTAAATAAGATGACGGTTAAAGATACCCTCATTTCAGAACATTATTCAAATTCATGCAAAAAAAAAAAAAAAAGGGCAGTAAGTGTTCTGTGTCTTTTTGAAGTCTATTTAGTCATTCCCCCCTCCCCCTTTTTTAGGGTGGTGGATGGAAGGAGAGAAATACGACATCTGCTCACATCTCCCAACTATTTTTCTTCTTCATTCAAACTGTTGTTGTCTCTACATCAGAAAAATCCTCCTACTTAACAGAAATTGTACAAAGTAAACCATTTTGTAAAAGAGAGGGAGGAGAAGAGGCACTTTTGTCTTCTAATCCTTCTGAAACACAGCAACTTTAGATGTGCAACCCGATAGTGATGATAAACCAGAATAAGTTGCTGACTCATTTTAGGAAGGTGTTAAGCCACAATTTCACTTTAGACGAGTGTTATCCACAAAAGTGCTCTGGCAACCTGAAGGTTACAAATAATTCAGTTTTGATTAGTCCCCTTAGCTGTCCAATCCACTCAACTCCTCTCTGACATACTTTTATGTCAATCCATTATACAAACACATACACATATCATCCCACATTAATGAATTTTGTTCCCTCCCTCTTCACACCTCATATTAAGCAGAGAATTTCCCTTAAATGAAACTAAAAATTACCAGGAAGAACGCTTCGGACTACAAACCCCCCTGCTCAACTGCTTCAACTACACAGAGAAAAACTCCATTCCTTAGTACCATGACTGAGACACTTAAGTACTACTTACCTTCACAGGCTTCCTTTCTGTCATCATTTGACAGCATGTCAGTTATAGAAATAGACTGATACAAAACTGTTTTATACAATCAAACTTCCTATACAAGCTTCAGAGTGCAAGGGAAGCACAATAAGCAAAGTAGTGTGAAATTGCTGCTGTACACAATATCATAATAGAATGACAGAAATGCTTCAAGCAAAGTCTTTATTTAAAAAACAGATTTTTAAATTCAAATAGTTTACAACTAAAAGTTGCTCAAAGCAGGAATTACCTACATAACCTAATGAAAAATAATTTTGAGAGCCTATATCCCTTATTAAATAAGTAAGAAGCAACAGATTTTGTGGAAAAAGAGGGACTGAGTACAATTCAAAAATACCAACTTAAGAATCCAAGTAAGACAACTTACATTTGCTTCTTGTAGAGTTGTATCTGTTGTCTACATTCACTGAAAGGAATCTAGGTATAAGGCTCTAGATATCCAAACTAGCTGGAAAGTTTCATCAACTGAGAAGCAAGCCAAAACATGACCTACTGTCCAAAACACCATACTCAAAATACCCAGCACCAATACAAGTTAGTTTTTGTAGTGCTAGCCCTTTACTAGCACTACATACAAAGGGTTTATGCTTTCTCTACCCAGCAGAATATTCTTCTAAATATTAAAACTGTTTAAAGTACAACCTTTTTGTAAGTGTGTAGCTATGCTGTTTATAAGGATAACAAAGTAACAGCTTTTCTTCACTATCTGTTGAGTCTCAGTTGAGGTGCCCTGGCCACAAGAAAAGAAAAGCTGAAAAACTTCCTAGCTAAATGCTCCAGCATCCTCCTCCACACTGTCTCTGAGCAATTCCATACGCAGATATAGTTTACTTATACTGTTAAATCTCACCCTTGGTGCCCATGGCATCATTGCTCTTGTTTATATATATTATGCATGTGACATTATATACACAACCAACATATTACGATGCAAAACCCTCATTTACTGTGACAAAAGTATTTTTCACCTTACTCCAGATACTTCACATGTATGTTGGTCAGGAGAAAAGCAAAAAAGGAAAGAAAAGGTTAAACATCACCCTCGAGCTGGTACCCACACCGAGTCACAGAAGTCTTACAGACTCCTTCAGTAATTTTTGCATAATGTTTATCAGCAGTTTTGCTTAAAGTGGACACATCTCAACACAGAGGACTGAAGAAATACTAAAGCACCAAGCACTGCACAGCAAGGAACATTCGCAATGCCTTCTTACTACATACATGGGAACATATGTCTCCACCGCAGGCAAAATACTTAAACTCATCATACTGACATCAGGTGCAAAATTTTTAAGAGACAGTCTTTTTTTTTTTTTTCTTTTGGTAGGAGTTAAACAGTCTTAGGAAGCAAATGGTATTAAATAAGAAAAATGCAAGCCACTAGCTGAACTCTTTTCAAAGCTCACTTTGCCAACTGCTTGCAACTGGCAGGCGTTTCTGCAGAGCCCTCGGTACGGTAACTGGCTCGTACTCTGCTTTCCATTGTATCAGAAGTAATGAGACACTGAATGCTGACATCAGCACAAACCCACCAATTCACAGATTTGTTTGGAGACAAGGATTTGTTCTATAATGCACATATATTGAGAACTACACAGGACAGAGAAGCCTTCGCTGCCATGGCTGTTCCTGTTTTCACCACACAGTATCAACAGACAGGCAGCAGTGTACAGACCTTTCTCCTTTCCCTTTCAAGGCCTCCTACAAGACTAGCATTATTTTTATATATTTATCCCTTGCAGCAGCACGAGGAAGACTGTGCAGCAAACAAAAACTGATTAACTTGAAATATGACAGGGACAAGGAAAAGTCTGTTAATTTACTTAAAAAAAATGAAAAAGATTTAATAGACACCGAACAAAAGAAAGACGCATCTTATAGCTCACCATTTAAAAGATGCAATTTGAAGGTCAAAGGCATATAGAAGCCTCCCCTATCCACACATTAATCAAATTGTAACCATTTCCTTGGGACTCTGTCTTGTACATAATTCATACCCAACTGTTCTCAGGTTTGAAACCATCTACTGCCAATTTAAAACAAAAAAAGTAATCCAAGTGTATAGGTAACCACTTTAAAAGAACCCATCTGATAAAGTAACTGCTGATGAGACCAGTAAGACCACTGCCTTCTGAAATGCAAAGAGATGTCCTACTTTAAGGCTTGAGTTGCAGGAATTACTATAATCAAGCCTCCCTGTCACAACAAAAACCTAAACCTTTGAGGCTGTTAGAGGATAAAATAACGTTTCACTAACTTCTCTCTGCCTCTAGCTATGTTGGGGTAGGAACAGACCTATGGTTTTTGGTATTACATACAGTAAGTAGCTTCCCAGGGAAGAAAAAAAAAAAATAATGATTAAGTCAATATTACTGATCAATCAGCATCTTTGAACAAGTCTCCTTTTGACATGCCCCCAGGCAACAACAAACCCTGACCATCAACACAACAGTTATCCAAGGCTTGATACAAGAACTCAGATATAGCCAGTAGCAGCCACTCAAACACACCTCCAGGGCAAAGAATGAACTTCTAGAATCTACAGGCTGAAGAGAGTGAGAGATATAATTTATTTTTTTTAATCTGGTATGCCTAGATGTACACCTACAAAACTGTACATCCCCTTTTGAAGTGATCTGGGGAAGGGGACAAAAGGATTCTTGAGTTGATAACCAAGACGTGTTCAACACACTCAATGTCCATTGTTCACTGAAACTACAAATCACCAAAAAAACCTGTCAAAATCCCAATCTCTCCTTACCAGGGACAGTTTCATACCAAAGGAGGCCAGAACCAAAAGTTATTGTTCTGGCATATTTCTAACTAGAGCTCTCTCAAGGCCCACTTCCCCAGCAGCAGTCTGTCCACAGGCCATAATGGAGAGGCCAGCAGCCACAGGCTGCCCTGAGCCCTCTCCTCTTCCCTCACCCCATTCTTCAAGGCAATTCTTCACCGACTGAGTAGAAAAGTTCTAAATGAGACAGCACCTTAACCATTGGCAGCAAACAATTTCCAATCAATTTTGCAGGTAACAAGCCTTTGCCAGGAAGTCATTTATCTTCCCCATTGAAAATGTAACAGCAATCATTGGGAGAACAGGGCAATGTGAATTACCAGGAGAAATTGTCCACCAATGAAAAAAATCCATTAGGTCTATGACAAAGGTCAGATAACATTGTTTGGGTTCAGCCATAATTCTTTCTTATACAAGGCTCACATTAAGATTTTGTGCAATGGGAAAAAAGGCAGGTGCAGGCACTCCTCAGCCATCTCCTCCACAATCTAGCTCATTAATATCTTTAGCAACTCCTGGTCAGAAGAGCCAAGCAGACTAACACACTCTAAGATTATAATGTCTCCTTTTAATCGAAAGGCAGACAAAAACACACCTGTGAAAACCAAGATGTCACCTATGTCTATGTGTAGATGTATCTGACAGTCTCATGAGCAATAAGCATTTCTACATGAAAATATCTAACAGCAAGACCTGTAGAATCACCTCTTTACCCAAGTGCAGACATCCACAGGTGACCTGAACGAAGGAAACACCCAAAACAATTACAAAGACACAGCTGGGAGACTCTAATCTTCCCCTCTCTCTCCCTCATACCCTAAGAGAGGTTAAGCATTGGTAAGTACCTAGGATGATACATGCTTATCCACCTGCGTAAAAGTGTAATTCCATATAAGTGTAACTACACACTGAGCTAAAAGTTCAGCTACAAAACATCACTATTTTCAAAAGGAACCTCTACACTGTATCACTGGCAGATAGATTCCAGAGACAACACAAAGAAAGTTGCTCAAAGAAAGAATCTTGACAGCCAGGTACTGCAGAAATGCACTCTCCAAATGGCTTAACTTTGATTTTCCGCCCCAAAAATAATGTAACACATTTGTCTCCATTTAATCTCACCAGCCAACAGCAGACAAAATTTACACAGATACTTTCACACACACCCAGGCCAAAAATAGCACTTAGTCTGAGTTACATCTCCGTCATACAAAGGATGTTCCCTGCAGGTCAAGACCGAGGTTATTCATAGGGCAAAATAAGGAAGCCATAAACACACTAAAACATCAAGCAACCTACAATGTAAGGGCCATTTAAGATGCAAAGTTTTTAGTTCCGGGACTGACAGGAATACGAGCAACATCCCAATCCTTGGAGTCAATTATTCAAGGAAATAAACACCATTTCAGTGCACCAACTGCTTTACAGATCGTGTTATTTTTTGTATGAAAACCCCATACACTTATTCCATACACTATTAAGTAGCTTCAAGTCAATGTCCTCAGCAGCACTTCAAACTCCTATTTGTTCTCCACAAACACAGACAGCACTAACGATTTCTGGTTACCAGGTCACCAAACCTTGGTCTCATTTTACACTTCAGTAATCTGAATACTGCACATTATTTGAAAGGAAATTGGAGTGGTGTGACCTTTTTTTTTTTTACCTAGAATTAGTGCAGTCTCACCGCTAGACTTACATAGTTTTAAAACCTAACTTCGTCACTGTACTGATAAGCAACTGGAAAGCCACCTGCTTTGGGAATCGAGACCAACAAGTAAACATTTTCAGTGCAAGGTGCCAAATTTGAAGTACAACATTATTGAGAAATATAAATATTGTCAGTCTTTCAAAAGTCTAAGTTGGAAAGCAGCAGGTACAGGTTCAGAGCACTGCAAGGGGGGGCGGGGAAGAGAAGTCAGAGAAACACCAGGTTTAGAGATTCTTACACAAAAACAGCACACCAGTTTCAGATGCTTTCTTTTGAGAGCTTCTCACTGGCAATTTGACTTCCAAGAGTTGCCCAAATCTCTCAGATTCTTATTACATAATAAAATGGGGTTTCCTATTTGAATTTGAGAGTTCTAATTGCCCAACAAAATGGATCTTATCAAAACATGTTTAAGACATCACTTCTGAATCACGGGCACAGCTTTAGGCACAGCTTTCTACTGAAGAAGCTGCCAAAATTCATAGGCTTGGGGTTTTTTTCCCCCTCTCAAAAGAAACAAGCGGGGAGCAAAAACTTGTTTCTTGAAAATCTAGCAGTCCAAGGCCACCTAAACACAGACAGTAGCTGTTTGATCACTGCCATAATAAATTTATTGCTACAATCTATATCAAATTATCTTATCTAGAGACCGCAGTCCCTCTAGTACAGATTTTCTAAGGGCTGGCAGAACACAGCATCCCTTCACTGACCCAAAAAAGGTATTCATTTCCTCCTACCTGAGAGATCATGATGAATAAGGTCAGCGAAGTTGGGGTCATCACCCCACCAAAATATCCATAGCTCCCTGCGTCCAGGTCTCTGGTCTCGGCGCCAAACGCTGAGTACGTCCGCCTTCAGACAGCGACTGAAGCTGCTCAAAATAGGGTCCTCTTCCGTGACCGGGAAGAGGATGGGGGCAGATGTTGGGCCCTGCCATACGTATCGCTTCCATTTAATCCCTGTTAGATCGGCCTGGGAGGGAAGGAAAAGAACAACTGTCAGTCAGTGGGGTAGGGGCATCCCTGAGAGAAACATCCTGCTGCAACAAGATGATGGCACAGGAAGAGGTGGGTGGAAGGAATAAAGGAGGGATTCATCCAACGAAATTTAACGGAAACAAACCATCCTTGTAAGTTTTGTATACGTTAGAAGGTAAACTGGAAATAACCAGGCACCCCGTTTTAAAATTTCCTTTAATAACCACAGTAGAGTGAGAGCTGTTCATTTTCACTGCAGGCTTAGGAAAGAAAAGTCAGATCTGATTTAAAATAAAAAAAGTGAAAAACGAGTGAATAATGTAATTATGTGCAGACTGCAACTGTCTCATCTCCTGACCACTTGCCTTAGCAGAGAATGTCTGTCTTTCTGCTTACTTGTGCACACACTACCTTTTCAATCCAAGATTGCTCTAAGGAAATAGGTAAATCTAACTTGAGCATATATTCTTCCAGTCTTCCATACTTTGAAAAATATCACAAGCCTCTCCATTGTAAAATATATCTATATCTCCCACAGGAAGCCACTTATTTCACCTAGAGCTATCACTCTCTTTATTTCTCACACCACAATTTAAGAATTTAAATCCTGCTTTTATCATCAAATTATACATCAGACTTGTGTCCACAGTATGATCCACCAAATCCCCTTCTAGGCAAAAATTCATTTGACTTTATAAAGTAAGAGTTACAACTACATGTACTGGGAAATACACAATTCCTGGATTATCTACAACGTAACACCAAGTTTCAGTGCTGTCTTTTCACACGAGGACAGTCACCTCAAGGCACACAGGGGACACCTTGCCCCTGGCTCTCTCTGAGAAGGGGGAACAAGGTAGGCTGGCATTTGCTCAGTGTCACTATTTTTTTCTCTGCCCAATATAACACCACACAAAAGATTACTGCAACGTTTAAACCTAACATGGCAGCCCTCCTGCCTTCAGGAGAAGCAATTTAGATGAAAGGTAGGGAGCCTGCAACAGTTGATACTTTAGAAAGACTTTAAGGTTTTAAAATGCACTATTAATGCAGAGCTGCAGGCCTGATGCAGGCTGCAGCCACGTTCAGGCTGTCCAGGTTCCCCTCCATCCAAAAATATCAGTACCACAGCCTGGCACAGGTTTTCACTTGTAACAACCTCTAGAATAATAAATACCAGGCAGTCAGCTAAGATTAGCTGATTCACATTAAAAAGCAGATGAAACAGCTCAGCACAGCCACCAAAAATTGCATCACAGTCCAAATTCACTTTGGGAGCTACTAAAAACCAACAATTGGAACGATTTCATAATTAGGTTTAAAAAAGGCTACAAAATGGTGCACAAGAAAACATAAGATACCACCGGTTCAGAGGGAAAGCAGACCCCCAGAATACAAACAAGCAGCAAAGAGACGAGTTCAAAAGCAAGGAGGAAGGGAGGTTTTGGCTCAGCTTTGCCTGGGATGTCGTGAGACGGGGGGGAAAAAAGTTCCTCGAGGTGTGGGGCTGAAAGGGAAAAGGGGCAGGAGGTCTCCTTACCTCCTGCGAGGAACACCACGCTCAGAGATGGGAAGAGATGGAGAAAGCAGAAGTTGCAGGGGGAGGAAAGGGAAGGAAAAGGCGAGTTGGAGGGAGGGTAGCAGCCAGGAAGAAAGCGGAGGGAGGGGCAAGGCGAGACAGACAGCGCTGGGGGGGAACCGGAGGGGCATGGGAGAGTTGGCTGGCTCCCGGCAGGGCCTGCTCCCAGGGCTCATCCAACAGAAGCTATGCTAAAAATGGCTGCTTTGCTTCCACTACCCCTTCCCTCCCCTCCCCCAAACCTCCTCCTCCTCTCCTCCACTCCATGTCTACCCTCCGTGTGTGTGTGCTGGTGGCCGACACTCACCAGGCAGAAGAGGTTGGAATGGCAATCCTCCAGGCTGGCCCCGTTCGGCACGAAGCAGGAACTCATCCTCACAGCCACAACCCACACGCCATTATCCCACAGCCTCCGACGAGAAAGAAAGAGACAGACAGAGAGAGAGAGAGAGAGGGAGAGAGACACCGAGAGGGAAAGGGGGGAGGGGGGAACTCTGCACACGCACAAATAATAATACAATTAAATAAGGGATTTACAGAGGGACACACACACACACACGCGAAATAGTGGCGAGGATAAATAACCCCCGGGAGGAGAGTGGTATCGGAGAGGGGGGTAAAAATATATATATTAAAAAAAATAATAATTAAAAAAAAAAATAAGAGAAACTCAGAACGTTTTCTCTTCTGGATATCAACCGAGGGGGGGAACAGAAAGAGGGGGGCGGTGAGTAATCCGACGATGGGAGATTAAGATTAAAATCCTCCCTGCTCCTCTTGTCTGCTCCTAAAGAGGGGAGGGAGAGGTGAAGGGGTAACTCCGACCAGAGTATAAAACCGGGGTAATTAACCCAAGGGGGGGGTTAAGGGTAAAAATCACTCGGCATCCCTCCTTCCTCTCTCCTCGGATGCCAAGCAAGAGAAGTAGGAAAAAAATAAATAATCTGGGGGGGGGGGGGAGCAATTAATGCAGAAACCTCCTCCCTCCCGATTCTTTAGTCAGGCTGTGGAATGGCTGGGAAGGGTTGGATGGGGAAGGGGGGGGGGGAGAGAAAAATCCAGGCTCGTCTCTTCGGAGTCCGAGGGCAACAGGGTGGGGGGGGTGTGGGGGGGGAATATCAGATTCTTCTGCCCTGCTGCAAAAATATTCCAAATAAATTAAAAATCATAAAAAACAAACTTCAGGGGGTGAGAAGCGAGGCGAGTCTGAAGGATTCATAAATTCAGGGTAAGAGAAATTTCCTGGGGGGTACCCCCAAAAAAACATCTGCGGGGGCAGGAGGGGGGGAAGGGTATTCCTTGAGAGAGGAAAGGCCGCAAAAAGTCTCCCCGTGGGAAACCCCCCCCTCCCCAAAAAAAGAAATACTCTTCGCAGAGAGGGGCGACACCAAAATATCCTCCGTCGGGTAAAAAATCCTTCCGAGGGGAAAGGGAGGGAGGGGGAGAGGGGTGCGAGGAGGGGGCTGCGGGCGACCCTCGAAGTCTCTCCGGGGAGGGATGGGGGAGTCCCCCGTCTCTGGGGTGTCTTCAGGGAGGCTCGGCCCCCCCCCCAAGCTGTCCCGCGGGGCCGAGGGAGCCCCGCACAGTCCGGGCGGGTCTCTTCAGGGGAGCCCGCACCCCGCCGAGGTACCGCCGGGAGCCGGAGGGAGGGGGGGACCCGGGGCGGGGGGGGCCCCCTCCACCGCGCCAAACCCCGCAAGACCCCCGCGAGCGGGGGGGGGGGGACGGACGGACGGACACACACACACACCAGTCCCGCAGCTAGGCTCGTCCCTTTAAAAAATAAAGGAAAAATAAAAAAAATAGAGGAAAAAAGGGAGGGGGGGAGAAAAATAGCAAAGGAGAGTCTTCAATCGGAGCGGTCTCTTCTGCGGGGGGAGGGGAGCGAGCCCCGAGACCCCTCCGGCGGGGCGGGGGCCCCCGCTCTCCTCAGGTGCGGGGTCTCCGGGAGGGCCGGCGGCTGCCGCGGGAAGGCTCCGCGCCGCCCCGCTGCGGCGTCCCCGCGGGGGCAGTGGGCGGAGGGCCCCCTCCCCAAGGGCTCCTCGGGAGGGCGGGGAGGCGGCGGCCGAGCCCCGGGCTCTCCTTCAGCCGGAAGGGCCGCGGGGGAAGGAGCCGGAGCCCCACAATTCCCGGCCCCGTGCGCCGAGACAGAGGGACGCGGCGGCGGTCGCTGCTGCCGCTGCTGCTGCTGGCGGAGTCGGTGCCCCCCGAGCCCCCGCCGGCGGGTCTCCTCCTCGCTGCCCCTCAGCGGTGCCTCTGTCGGCGGCTGCCCGGCCGCGGCATCCTGTTCAGCCAGCTCCCCCTCAGCGGGTCTCCCCCATGTCGCGTCGCGGCCGGAGCGGGGAGAGGGAGGGGGGGGGCGGAGGATTCTTCTCCCGTTTAATTCCGAGCCCCTTTTTCTTTAATGGCGGCCGCAGGGACGAGAGTCGGGGCCCCCCTGCCGCGCTCTCATTGGCCGCCGCGCCGTCACGTGGGGCCGCACCGCGATGGCCGCCGCCGCTGCTGGGGGAAGGGGGGTGCAGTGGCGGCGCGCGGCCGCCAGGCGCGTCCTGGGCGCTGGAGAGCCGCCCGCCTTCCCCGTCGGGAGGCCGCCATCTAGCGGCGTGGCGCAGCGGGCTGCACCGCGGCTTTGTTGGGGGGGGCGCAACATTAAAGGGGCCGCGTGTTCGAGTCCCACCTCCCCGCCAGGCCCAGACTTGTCCCACTGTAAACGTAACACTGGTCCTGGCGCCTCTTCCGCAAAGAGAAAAGCTTGGCAGAGCTTTCCCCAGATCTGCGCTCAATCCTTGCGCTGGCGCGGAGAAAATTCCGTACTAAGGAGCTTTTGGAGCCTTTTTAAAAAGATCTGCGAGTATTCAGAAAGCTTGCATTAATATTTAATGCGTTAATGCTTTCACTAGTCCCACAGACGTCGTGTCTGCCGGAGCAGAGCTGTACTCCGACATGCAGCGTGTGGATCCATCCTGTGCGGTCTGTGGGGACGAAGGAGGTGGTTTCTCTGTTACGACACGCACAGATTTGCAGCAGGACTTTGAGATTATTCAAATTAAGATGCTAGAAGGAAAGCTATTTTTAAGAGATACTTTGGAAAGCGCATGCATCTCGTTAATCCTCTCACGTTACAGATTAATGTTCTACGCAGCGGTTTGCATACAGAGTGTAAAATTTTGAGTTACTACGTACAGAATTTTTTGACCGCAAAGTTGAAGTGAAGATACAAACGGGTGGAGAGAGCCTGAAGTAAAAGGAAGACTCGAATGTCTGGGCTAACATGGCATTCACGTTAAAATGTGATACGTTCCTGCAACAGCAGCATCACAACTATGCAACACGATGATGTTTCAAAGGCCCTGCAAATTATTTCAGGGCTCGGGAACAAGACAAGCAGCAACCTTCTGCAAATGTCTTGATAGAGTAGGAGGGAAGAAGGACACTCTATATATAAATTTATCTGGTAAGTTAAAAAAGTGCAGCCAGATATTTTCACCAGGAGAAACTTTGAAGATTTACTCACACTAAGACTATTTTTGTACGTCGGTGTAGGCAAGATTCTTCTTTTTATCTAAATAGAACCCGAGTATTTTTAACGCAGGAGATTCATTCCCTCGCTGCTCATCGAAACACGGCAGCTGGGGACGGAGCCGGGATGCGGGGGGAGGGTGTGTGGAACCAAACCCCTTTCCAAGTGGAACAGATGGTTTTCTCCGTGGTGACTGCAGACGAGGTGGATTCGCTCTGCGCCGGCGCTCGGACCCCGCTGCTCCGCGCTGCCGTGGGTGCCCAGGGGCAGGCGAAGGCCCGCCGAAGTTCCAGCGCGCCGCTCGCGTCGTTAGAGTGATTACCTCGGGATGCAGAGAGATGTTATTAAGTCACACCTCCCAAAGGAGAAATCCAGTGCTTTGAAGGAAATAAAAGAAAGCAGCGTTTGGCATGGGTAGATGAGAAGTGGTGGGGTTTTCCCTCTCAAAGAATTCTTTGGTAAAGCGGGGATTTGGAGGAGGGAACGGAAATGGGTTCGATGACTCAGCGTGGGCCAGATGCTCAGCCAACGTCCTCTTGCATTTCCCCATCGATTTCAGGATGACACCACATTTTCACGAGCTGAGAAAACGTTTCTTTTGCCTGAAACAGCACAGCTCAACGTCTGGAAGAGAGGATTAATCGAGTGTCCAGCACTGGTTTTGGCACTGAGTCACTTCACAGTTCTGAGGAACTCAGCTTCTGTGTCTCGCTTTACTTATTTGTGAAATGCATCTTGTGATCTGGTTCATTAGTACTTGCATATTAGTCACAGCACATACTTATATAGGACCCCAGCACAGCCAAGGGGAGAACATAATTTTTCCAGTAAACATAAACACAGGATAAAGAATTAATAAAATATTGAAAAAAGAAGAAATAAAACCAACACATCAGAGATTTTGAAGAGTCGTTCCCTTCCTGCTTCATATCCGAATTACCAAACCTATAAACCATCAGCTCCCCCACTTCTGTGTACAGCACTAAATAATACAAAGACATAAAAAATAGCTGTCATATCCATGTTTGGCAGATTTTGGACCCGAGACAGCGCTTGCCCTTTGCACACTGTACGTGCTATGTGGGAAATAAAGCCTCCTTAAAAAAAGAGGGAGAAGGCAAAAAAAACAAGACACCACTATTGTGGAAAAAATGCTATTGAAAAAATATGCTTTCTATTTTTTAGATAGGTTCTTACAGAGTTCTCATCTCTGCAACTTCCAGAAGTGCATTAAGCTGCATAATTAGCATCTGTCACATGCAGCCTTTTCCTTCCCTCTTCCCCTCCCTAGAGGGAAACTGCATGAAGAAATTTTAATATAAATTTGAGTATATGCACTGTGCAGTGCATTCATATTAGGAAAGAGACAGTCAAGTGAGTTTGTGCTCGATCTTCGGTTCATCTTTGTGTAATATAAACTTTATCAGTTAAAAAAAATGCTACTGCTGCAGTTTAAAAATTAACTAGTCTTTTGGAAAGACAGCGGTAGTGGAGGCGGGGGTGAGATGATCCGATGATCCCGGATTTAAACCAGTGGGATTGTTAGGAACTGGGCAGTTAACACTAGTCACTCGTCCTGGTATTTCATCCTCACACTCTCACCTGGTCCCACTGAAACATCTCGGCACGAGTAGTAAGGGATGGCTGATCTTCCCCCTTTAGTCAAAAGTATTTATTTTGAAAGGAATAATTGTATTTTGAAAAACATCAAAACAAGAAGTAGGACTTCATATTGCTTTTTTGTTCGCATTAAAAGAACTCCACTGTTGAATATAAAAAGTCAATGGACTACAGCATCTCCTAGTGAATCTCTGTAGACAAACTTAAAAGAAATGCTGCCTTTTAGAAGTACAGACTAAAAAGAAAGAAATGCAGCTTAAGAACAATAGCAACATGAAAAACAATGGCATTATTTAGCCTCTGATTTCCATTCAGGCTCTCTCCTAATTTTTCAAAGTATTTATTTTCTACTTAATTAGTTCAAAGAAAACCGAGATTATAGGATTGAACGTACTGCCAACAACCTGAGGTATGAAGTGCAGACTGAATGCTTAAACTTCAGCTACAGAGGTGGTAATTATTGTAATTGGTCCATGTGAAGCAAATCTATCAAGCAGTACAGAGTTCAAACTCATGCCAGTCAGTCTCCAGTTGGCACCGACGGTTCTATCAGGAGGATACCAAGGTCTCAGCAGGACTTATTATTGGCAACTGTTCAACAGTTCTCTTCTCCAAATGGTTTCAAGGGGATTTGGGTGGGAAGAAAGATAATTTTTAACAAATTAAACTACCTAAAAAATGGCTAGATGCCCAGAGCCACCTAGTCTGCATTAGTCACTACTAGCAAACAATTTTAAAAAGAAGATTAAAAATATCATTGCTGTAAAGAAATTTCTATCTGGCTTTAACAATATGATCAGATCACTGCAAAGTTACCCAAACATGTACTGCACACTATGCTACAAGTATGTATATAAACGTGTCCAGAGTAAAAGGTATAGCAGAATATTTACAGAGTGTGTGTTTCTCAGACAACAACTAGCTCAAGTTACTGGAATCCAAGTATTCCTATAAGGACATGCCATATAGTATCAAGATATTAGAAGACCACTTACTTTTTAATTAAAAATGACAATAGCAAAGCCCCCATAGGAGGTAAGATTAGTGGGACTGTTTATTTCCCATTAGTATTTATCTTACAACATTTGTAAGGTGTCCATAATTGTGGTGTAAAATGTAATTTAGCTTTGCACTGAGAGTTTTCACAGGAGACTCTGCTCTGTGCCATACTGGTGTTCAGCTCCTTTGTTTAGATTTTGCAAGAACACTTTTTTTTTTTTTTTCCAAATGGTGACTATGTCATTTTTAGCAGAGGTCTCCAAGAGAAGATTTGAGTTTAATGCATGGCAATAAAAAGAGGAATATGAGAATTCTTGCTCTCTTTAGTGTCAGCTTTGGTTAAGACGTATGAATGCACATGAATAGTCTTGTCAGAACCTCTGGGGCTCCTGACATTCAAGATGTAACATACTCTTACTTCTGACCAGAACATTAGCTGCTCTGCAGTCAGGAGAAGGGAAAGAGAAAAAGATAGGACCACTCCCTAATCAGATAGAAATTGCTACGTATTTCTCTGGTGGGAAATCTCTGAACAGAACTTTTCTGCTGTGAAAATACAATGCTTATTTTCTCCGATCCGAGATGAATTACCGTATATGCTCTTTAAATCTGCAGCAGGAAAAATAAAACAAATCATCCTTTAATGCCTGATCTCGCACCTTTTACTCATGGAAAGGATCCTAATTAATTCATATAAATAAAGACTGTACAACCAAGTATTACATCCTTGTGAAGGATGCATGCTTATCAGAAGAAAGGTTCTAGCATTTCTAACTGCTATTTTTAACCACTGAAAGTTTTTTTGAATTACTAGTTTCAGATCAAAACAAGCTAATCAAAGACTGTAGTTAAAATAATTTTAATTAAAATGTCAGTATATATCAAATCTGGATACCACTACAATGGAGAGGTTCATTCACCAGAAGCAAAATTCTCACAATGTGCTTCCGGCTGAGTTAAGAGAAAATATATTTCAGAGTTTTGTTGTCATTAACAATTTATTGCCAAGTAAATTGAAATTATTCAAAAGCACTGAAAGGAGTTTAATCAGTATGTTTGGCTGCTGAAATCTGAGACGAACGAGCACCTTTCATTTATAGTGCAACAGAAGAGAATATCCTGCACTTTGTGACTGAAACTACCTTTAGTGCACATTCAGGAGTTACAGCATGTCAGATGAAGAAACGGATTTGTTTGGTGCAGTAAATGATAGCAGACCTTTACATATTTGAAGTGCAACAGATGGTCTTCCAAGAAGAGCATAATGACTGGCAGACAGTACACTTCGTTAGAGTGGCTTGGAATGTCTTCAGCAATTACACAGAGGGTGTTTTGGGGGGGAAGCCCTGTCATCTCTATGATTCTTCTCACGTAAATAGCTGTGATTTCCCTGTTTAGATGCTAAAAAATCATCTAATCTAAAACTGACAGGCTAGACAGTGAACTGGAAAAGGAAGCACCTTTGGCCCTCCCAAAACTATTCAAAATGAAGCTCCAAATATTTTGTCACCTGAGAAGAGAGATGTAAGTAGGAAAGAAAAAAAATAGCACTAAAAGGAAACAACTTTGGGCACATAACTGTAGAACTATTAAACCATAGCCAGGTATTTCATGGAACTGTAATTGATGAAAACAGGAAGGTTTAAAACAAGGTTCTTCAGACATTTAAGAGCTGGGAGGTCTACAGATACAACATGTGGAATATCTAGGGGGAAAAAACCACCAAAATACTAAATTACTGAATTATAACCTCCTTCCTTTGGGAAACTGGTGACTTTCCAAGAGTCCTCTTCAAGATGAAACACTGTGGCTACAGTTCTTCAGGGCAAGGTAAAGTGACATTTTTTGAGGCTGTGACAGTCTTTCAATTTTTCATAGATGAAGCTACTCCACAAGCCAGCAATTAAATGAGAGTTATAATAAATAAACAAAAAGAGTAATAAAATGTCAACCTTTAATACTGTATACGTGGGTTAGAAAAAATTAACTTCTATCTCTTCCTCCCTTCCCCCAATCCTACAATTACTCTTTTCAGTTATAAAATCTTCCCCACCAAATTCAGTGAGTAAAATTTTATGTGGCAACATAAACACAACCAAAACGTGTCCTTTAACAATGTAACTTAAATGTTGATGGAATCATAACTGCATTACTCCCTCTCCAATTAGCAGCAGCATTCTTTATGTTTGCTTACCAAGCGTAAACTGTTCGCTTGTCACTACAAAGACCTTCTGTAGAGGACTTAAAAAAACAGCCACAGCAATTAAAATGACAACAACAGAGGTGGATTGGTCACATTATGACAGAAAATATCCAGCTGTTTTTTTCCAGCAAAAGGATACACCAACTATCTGAAATACTATGACCAAATTTTGTTGGCCTACATAATGGTGATGGATATTCTGACAAAAGTATGGATTTCCAAGAAAGGAATAGGCTAATATAGAACCAAACCTAACCCCACAGACTGATGTTTCTTCCACCCGATTGGGATTATCACTCATCCTTTTTAACATAACAAATTTCTCTTTTTGCTAGAACTACAGATACTCTCTTCTGTGAGAAATTCTCTAAAAATAAGGAAAAATTTGGGGTTTGTCATCCAAAATACGCAAGGCAAAAAGTAAACTGATAGGGTTAGGGCAAGTAAATTAGATTTTAAACTTATTTACTTCAGTTGTGTTAAAAAACTTTCTAAGAAAACATTCTAATTAAGACCATAAATCTCATTACACCCAGGCTATCACTTATGAAACACCAACCTCTGTTACAACCACATCTGTCTCTGCTGCTGGTTCCTGCCCGTTCTGCTTTGCAACAGTAATAACATGTGGAGTTCTTTGTAATGCATGTAGGGTTTTTAAAAAAATATTTTAAACATGCATTTAAATAATTTTTGAAGTCTGAACAGTAAATGTTTCAGGCTAGCTTTTCCCAGTTAAGATTATAGGGACTGAACATCTGAAGTGATAAGATAGGTTGATTTCTAATACAGCGAGAAAGGCAGTGAGACAATAACTGACACAGTTCTGGCCATTCAGGGGGGAAACCAAACCCTGTCTGTAGAATCCGCCTACAGATAGATCCTTGGAGAAAAGATGATGAGAAAATTACCAGGAAGATTTCCATAGCTGTTTCTTTTCTCTCAAGTTTTTGCCCCTCATAAGAGCACAGACATGGCAAGTGATTTGTATCAGAATCCATCCATGCGTTATATTTTGCACATCAAATCAAGTTGATTATCCGTGACTTTTTAGGCAAACACAGGAATACAGGAAACATGTCAGCTGTTATATATAGCATATATGGGCATTTCACTCCTTATTTTACATTTAGAAAGAGCAGCAGATAATGAGTTCAACCATTACACTGAGAATACATTTCATTTGCAAGTTCAGAAGTATCTGACACTCCTTATCTGTTTTGTGAACCAGAACTTACAGGTAGCTCATAACATTTGTCTTCTGAGTTGTGTTTGTCTCCAGAGTAATTACCATAAGTGGGCAAAAGCTGTAATGTCTTCTTTATACCTTTAGCCATTATGTTGTTCATAAGCTAAGAACTTTCAGACTCAAAACAATTACTGCAAAATACAGAGGATGAGAAGAAAAAAAAACCCCAAGAAAACAAAAAAACCTGGCTTTTCCCAGAATTCATCTTCAGATTTCATGCCTGTAAATTAGCTAAAATATTTTCAGACTATAATATTACCCTTCTGTATGTTTCATCTGATATAATTGCTTGACAACAAGCATCTTTTTCTCTGCAAGTATCCTGTAGTGAATTTATTCACATCAAGAAAAACACATTAGAAAGGTGTCTAATTTTAGAGTCTGCAGATTAGAACAAACCAATGAACACACAATTTACTGTGACAGCACAGGTAAGACACAAAGGTGATGGAGGGAGTGGAACATCTCCCTTATGAGGAAAGGCTGAGGGAGCTGGGTCTCTTTAGCTTGGAGGAGACTGAGGGGTGACCTCATTAATGTTTATAAATATGTAAAGGGTGAGTGTGATGAGGATGGAGCCAGGCTCTTCTCAGTGACATCCAATGATAGGACAAGGGGCAACGGGTGCAACCTGGAACATCGGAGGTTCTATGCAAATATGAGGAATAACTTCTTCACAGTGAGGGTGACAGAGCACTGGCACAGGCTGCCCAGAGAGGGTGTGGAGTTTCCTTCTCTGGAGACATTCAAACCCGCCTGGATGTGTTCCTGTGTGACCTGATCTAGGTGATCCTGCTCTGGCAGGGGGATTGGACTAGATCTTTTGAGGTCCTTTCCAATCCCTGACATTCTCTGATTCTGCGATTTTGTGGCCACACAGACTGCCTTCTTCATCAATAGCCACAAGAAACTAATTGGATTCCCAAAAGTTTTGAAATCAGCAGATTTTGACAAACCAGTAATAAATCCTGAGCAATTAAGAAAAAAGTATGTTTGAGTAATATGTCATAAATATAATTACTCTTTGCAGATGTTTGCTATTTAATACAATGGAAAGATTGCTTTGTTCCATCTGGCCAAGTGGTATCAGACACCATTTTACTAATGCAATGAGCATAAGACAGTTCATTCTCAGCAGGTAAATTCCTTGACATGAGGCTGATAAAGTCATTTGAGATTTTGTAATGTATGTTTCATACAATAATTACATTTTATTTTGTAGTTTACAAAAATCTAGTCACAAAAATTCTTATGCATTCTTTATTTTCAAAGAATAACACTCATCCATATAAACAGTCCAATTTACATCACTGTGATTGTTTGCATATGAAAATTACTGGATAAAGCAAATAGTACCTCATTGGAATGTACTGGAAACACAGAAATCAGAATATCTTTTGTGACTTATTTTGCAACCTCTTGGAAGTCATATATACAACAGAGTGTGAAAGTCAAATTTTACAATAACAAGCCAGAAAGTAATATGTTATTGTCTTTGTTGGCTAATTTACTCATATTTGTCTCAGAAAGGACTGATTACCCATCGCTAGGTCAGAAGGGAAAGTGCTGTAACAATGGTTTAATAAGATATTCATTGTTCCTCTGAAGCCCTAAGCTTTCATATGCTCAGGAAGCTAAAGCTTTGAGTCACTCTTAGATACTCAAAACCAAGCAGGTTTAGAAGGCATTAGGTACTAGCAATGCTATCTGCTTTCAAACACAATGGGCTTTTCTGTTTGTAGAAGTCTTGCAGGATTCTACAGTGAAACAGAAAAGAGCCCAAATGTGGAAGACTTGAAAACTTGGCCCCAGAATGAGTGCAAAATGCAAGTAAAGCATTAAGTTGCAACTGCAATGTAGGAGTGGAGATAGAATTCTAGCTGGAAGTTGAATCAAATCCCTTTGAATGAAGTGAATGACCGCTACTTAATAGCATATTAAAAAAAAAGAGAATTCTATGATCTGACCAGTATAAAACTGTTCTATTTGTCCATATATCAAAAGCTCTAGCACACTTAGTCAAAAAAGGTCTTCTTTAAATACATCCATGTTTGTTAAGTACTGGATATGGTCTGAATATTACCTTGTTTCACAAAAGCATAACTTTGCAATGTCATTCCAATAACACTACAGACCTCATAGAACTTGTAGAGCAGAAAGCTAGGGAGAAAGCAAAACACTTGTCATGCAGGAAGGACCTAAAAGATTCAGTTAAAAAAAATGATGGAAAGGGTCCTTCCTCTAAACACAGACACCTGCATAGCCACAGCAACTGCAGCAACAACCAAAAGGCCATACAAATAAGAAGACATAAATATGAGGAAGAACTTCCCAGTGAGGGTGACAGAGCACTGGCACAGGTTGCCCAAAGAGGTTGTGGAGTCTCCTTCTCTGGAGACATTCAAACCCGCCTGGATGCGTTCCTGTGTGACCTGATCTAGGGATTCCTGCTCTGGCAGGGGGATTGGACTAGATGATCTTTTGAGGTCACTTCCAATCCCTAACATTCTGTGAAAACAATGGAGCCATAGAGTGAGATATTCCACCAATATATGGATCCTGAAAAGACAAACTTCTGGATTACAGCATCGGAAGTACAACAGAAAAAACCCAACACTTCTGTCTGGCAGAGCAGGAGCCTATGTCAACAAGAATCACGTGCTTATATTATTGCTCAACAGATGTACTTGAACTAAAGAGATAAAGTACTTCAAAAATACATGGAAGGTTTGCGCAAACTGTTTTGCCTCTTGTGCCTCTTTCATTGTAGGGGAAGTGCACACTAGGCAGGATTCAGAATACCTTATTCTGTAGTAAGTGAAAAAAAAAAACCAAAAGAAAAGCAAAAGAAATCATGTCAGTACACAATCGTCTAATGCATTACGAGGAGATGGGAGGACAACCTTCCTAAAGCACAAGCACAGATAAAACCACTACATACAGAAATTAGAACATAGTAACTACACTTACCACTGAAAAAATGTGTAAGTAAATCTCTCTTCTGAGGAAGGCTTTAAGACTGTTTTCCTTCTTTTCAAATCTACGTCACCAGTGAAGTCCTGTAAATGAATATTCTATTGCAAATAAAGAAGTCTTCTCCACTTTTTGGCAACTGCAGTAAGAACTGCTTTACAAAAAAGATCCCGTAAGTAGGTTTTATTCCTATGAGTAATCTCAAAGAGTGAGGAGAAAACATGAGCTAAAATTACTTGTACAATTATGTTTCATAACTGTTCCTAGCCCAGTGGTATTGGTCCTTCACTTTCCCAAGTACAAAAACGCACAAACTTTTCTCCCTTTTTTACTGAGAGGAGAAAAAAAAAAAACAACTCTGCTTACCCTTGGATACTCAGAGTTTGGAGAAGCTGAAAACAATGGAGCACTGTGTGCCTCACTCATCACATAGACTCTGGGAAAAAAAAGTATGGAAAAGAATGCACAAAGTATGTAATCACTGTTTCACATGATAATTTCATTATTAATACATCCCCAAAGATAGCATGCACAGTACTGCAGTTTAATTAGATGATAACTGGAGGGGGGTTGAATTTATGAGGTAATAAATATATTTTGGACTAATAAACTCCAAGGCTGAAGTGTTTATTAATCTAGACTATAAAGATTATACAGTTGATAGGAGACAACCTCAAGGTTGCACTGAGACGCCTTTTGTTTATATATTTGAAAATTAATATTTTCCTTCTTTTGGGAGCTAGATCAGAAAGCCAAGATTGCTGTGGATGGTACTGAACGATACTAGGAACTGCCCAACAACTACGTGTTCTCAAAGGCAAAGACTATTTAAGTTTCAGAAGATGCTGTGGTTTTACATTCTCACCTTTTAAGCAATTTGTCACCTCCTAAACTATTAAGTACTGCAAACATACCCTCTATACTATGCCTTTCAACAGCCAGCAACACCTTATTCTGAGGCTAAGAAAGGACAGATTCCCTTGTAGGATAACCAGAGCCTTTACAAGACTAACAGACCCCTCCCCTGCTCTCCCACAAATACTCAATTCCGTCTCTATTTTCCTGCTTTTGGCTTCCTCTGCAAGACTACACCATGCGGTGAGCAAGCACATCAATTTTCATGTCTTGTTAAATTTCTTCTTTCCTTAACATTGTTCTATAAACTTTTTGCCTAATACAGGACATGAAGGATTTGGAAACTAACTGTTCACCACTCTGAGGATTTATATCCCAAACAACTGTGCCAAGAAGCCAGGGGAATCAAATGGCATAATCTATTAACTTGTCCTCAAGTAGTTACAACTAGAGCTTTACAAATTGCCCTAGAGTTCAATCCATTTAAACTACATTTCTCTGTTCTTTTAAAAGTGTCCATGTCCCATACAGGCAAGACAGACCAAATTTAGTCCAGGAAAAAGTGTGCATGGCTGAAGTCAAAGACCAGGTTGCTCAAGCCAAAGCTAAATTTAGGCTTGAGAGAACTACAGAGAAAGAAAAAGAAAGAAACACTGGGAGGAATGGCATTTGGCACCCTCTCCTTGCAGAAACAAGGCTAACAAATGCAAAGGGAACCCTATCCAGACATGACTAATGGCTGTGTGGCATCAATGGACAAACCCAGGGAAATCCAGGATGTGCCAACAGAGCCACGACACACTGGGGCAGAAGCCAGGGGAGGAGGAAAGGGGCAAGACACATCATATCTTGGATTTGCTGGCGAGAAAAAAACCTGCTGCTCTGAGCCAGTCCACGTGGAGTGATAGCAGTAAGGAAGTTGTGTTACTGAGGGCTGTAAAGGTTTAAAGATGTTTGAGAAAATGCTTATTAATTAGCTTAGGTGATCCAAGTATAATTGGCCATAGGTTCAGACAGCTCCAGTCCGGCTCCATAGGTTCAGAGCAAAGGCCTCAACATTAAATCTTGAGAAGACAGATATAGATAATTAATGGAAGTTGACGATGACAGCCATTTCCAAAGCTCCTGCTTTTTAATTCCCAGGTTTATATACTCTCAGCAAATGAAACAAGCAACAGAGCTAACTTTCCAATATGAAATCTCTAGGCAGTATGTTATTCATATAGCTTATGTAGATGTCTTTACCCTCTGGAAAAACAAAGTTTAAGAAAAATGGTTTTATCTTTGGGGAACAGTTTAAGTCTCAGGATAACTACATTAGGAAATCTAACTCTATTACTTTGTATCTCACATTTTATTACTAGATTGGTAATAGGAAATTACCAAATAAAATTGGTATTTTACTTGGTAATTTTTTTCTGTGGGCCTCGTCTAATATGAAAGATGGTGATCATCAAATTTATTCAAGTTTTCCTGTCAACAACATCATTAACCAAATCCCTCAATTTCAAAGTAAATAAAAGCATCTGGGCTTCTCGCACAGCAAGACTGACTTGCATATTTAAGCCTCATATATAGATGAATTTGCACTGGACCAAATTTGCATATTAATGAAGGACTAATTGCTCTTTGCAGTCAATTTTATGCAGATGAATTTACTCCTCTCAGTACAATTTTCATAATGTTCAGAAAGAACCAAAAAAATGTAAAACTTTTTAAAAGTACACAAATGTTAGACAATCAAGGAAGAAATATCATAATGACATCAAACAGCTTTACATTAAATTGTATATAATTCATCTTTTATATTGTTGCTTTATTTTAACAGCCTCCCACAAAGAACGGAACAATTCAGAGAATAACTTCAGCCTGTTCCCCTTCCTCAGTCTCAAATTTTAACAGCTTGTAACAACCCATTATATTATCTTGTTTCCAGCTGGAAGGATGGAGCCTGAATTTTTAGGAGAAGGTAAATTTGCTACACAGGAATTTATTTCCTCTCAGTCATCCTCATGCCACAGGCCAGTTAGGAGACACCCTGTCCCCCATGATTTTGCAATACCAAGAGAAAGCTCAAGGCCCAAATCCCCGTTCAGTAGAGATACGGAAACAAGAAATAAAGTGAGAATCAAAGAATAGAAGATACATAAAGAAATAGATAAAAAAGAAGATATGAAACCTACAGTTTTTCCTAATTCTGTCAGAACATAAGGGCAGAGTTAGTGGAAAAGCATTAGGAATCTCAATTTGCATGTAGAGCCTTCCTCTTGCCAAAGAGAAAAGCCATATTTTAACCATGAAGACTGATAACCATAATATTTATATGTATCATAAAATCACTTACAGAAGGTGATTTTAATCAGAAAAGGAATAGCATTAAAAGTTATATCTTTAAATGGCTTCAAGGCCTTCTGTAAAAGGAACGTGTGAATAGGGTTCACAATCACTATACCTGCTATATCTTTGATTGCATTTGTTGCCCTTCTCTACAGCTTTTACTGTTTTAACATAACCTTTTTAAGACACACAGTCCTCAAGATGCAGATACCCGATAGTTTTACAGTGGTATCAAAAAGTTTCTTATGCTTTTTCCTCTATTTCTTTTCTAATGATTCCTAGCATCCTATTTGCTCTCTAGGCTAGAGATTATTCAGCTTCTGGATCTCCTATAATCCCACAGTGTTGCTCCTAAGAAGAAATAGTTTATAATCATCATGATATTTCATGATCAAAATAAAATATTCTTCAGTACGAACACCTTTTGACTGAGATATAGAGTCCTTCCCAAAGAAGAATCAGAAGAGCTCCTGAGCCTCAGATGCAAGGTGGAGCACAGAAAAACTGCCAGAGGTCGCTTTGCAGTCTCTCCAACCTTGATGACAGAAGCCACAACATATAGAACATTTGTTAGGGACACACTCCTCCCACGAGCAATAAAGGCAATGGTTGTAGCGAGGCAAGATCTAGCCATTGGAAAAACCAAAAGGCTTTAGGGCAGAAGAGTTTGCAGAAAATACCAAACTGAGGGGAAGGACAGGGAAAATGACCGAGAAGCTTTCAACAGAAATAACAGACCATAGAACAAAGACAAAATAGAGTTATAAAATAATAACAATAATAATTGGAAAAGAATGAAAAATGCTCTACCAGGAAAATATTGCAATGCTACTGCTTCAGAATTTTCACTGAGGAAACAGGAACTCAGCTCAGCCCATCAGCCTGAAGGACTTGCTCTTAAAAGTTATTTGGAAACAAACTACAGTTCACTGTGTACTTTGAAAATACAGCTTTTATTCTGGATTATGAATTTAAAATGTTGTCTTATTTTGCTCATAGAAAGGAATGCAGGGAAATGCATCCTCCTTATAACTTATGTATACAGCATTTGAAAACCTGCTATAAGCACTCCCCCTTTTTTCCTAAAGATGTCTGGTTCAAGTGATTAACACTGTGTGAATGTAAACAAAGATAATTATTCAAACAAGAACAAGATGTTCCACCCAAAATGATTAGCTTTTTCAGTGGATAAGATGTCTACTTCTAATCACCAAGAAAGGTTAACCTGACCAGATTTAATTAGCTCCTTAATACAATAATAAAGATGCATACATAACTGGGGAGGAAAAGACTGCAGAAGCAACGCTGAATCCAAACAAAATACCTCCATCAAGCGCGAAGTCTGGGCTGTTACTATATGTTTATGCTGACATAAGAATTCCCAAGTTTTTATATCCACTATACATACTTTTGCAATTGTCTATGTGGAACTTCACGTGATTAATAATAAACATACATTAATAAAAAAAGCAAGAAACAACATCCCTAAATTTCAATTATAAAATGAACCCAATGATATTTCTTAAGACTGTGCTTCAAATTCATAGATAAAATCAGCTGCTTTGTACAGCTTATTTGCAGACTACAGCCTTAAAGTGAAACAAATTACTATTTTCTCATAATCAAGAAAGCTAAAAAATGTTCATCACTTTTTTTGGAATTGTGGCTGCTCGACCAACCCCTGCAAAGCAAAGTTCTGACAATGAATTAAGAGACAGCTCTTCCTGCTTAAGTGTATTTTAGTAGCTACTTCTCTGCAGAGCAGATGCTTTCAAGTTTTGTGGGTACCATAAATATTAAGAACTGGGCAAGCCATTTCAGAAAGCAGTTCTCATCAATCTGCCAGCATTTGATTTCTGAATGAGGAGGACTACATTGTATGGAAGATTTTATAATATATAAAATATATATAATATATAAAATATATATAATATATATAATATATATAATATATATAATATATATATAAGGAGATATCAGACAGATATTTTCAACACAGAGTTGATATATTCAGTGAAAAAAAATACTAGTATTACTCTGGGATACTTACCTAATAATGAAATGAAAGCTTTCTATTACAATAATAGAACTTGCAAGTATTTAAATGTTACATATTGAGAAGACTGCAAAATATATAACATTTCAAAGAATGTTAAGAAATTTTATTAGCCTTGTATCTCTGGATAACACGTGTAGCACTTGCTGGTTGAGGCAGGTTGTATGTCAAAGTGTTACCAAATAATGAGTTTTAAAGTGGAGGACTGGGCATCAGACCTTCCATTTTCTTTCAGTAAAGTTTAAACATTCCTTAAAATAAACAGTGCAAACTAACATATCTGATACTGATTTATTCTATTCATAAAAAGTAACAGCATCATGGTAAATTCAATCTATTCAATGAGAAGTTTATGAGCTTAAATATATCAAAAGGGCAATGAAAGCTAGTATATAGTGATTAAATAACAATCTGTGAGAAAAAGACACACAACTTTCGATTCCATCATACTGAAATCCCATACTGACGAAAAGCAGCCTTTTGAATTGTTTCAAAGGAAGCTGCAGTCATTTGCCCTTTTTAACAGCTTGGAAGTTCACAAGGAAAGATTAATTTGTCATTTAACTGAAGCGTATCTCAAAGTTTTTGATTAAAATCTACATTTCTGAGCCTCCTGGCAGCGCCAATATTGCTGAAACGGGACATCAGCTGCAACACCAGCAATTCTGGAGTGCAACGTCATAACTGTAAATCAGTGTTGTCCTACTTTAATATTGGTTTAACAATAAAAAGATCTTTGATGTTTAATATTTAAATAGCATAATTATTCCTTTAGAACTAAGTCCAGAAGGATCCTTCATGGGTACACAATACAAAACAACAACGAAGAGAATGTGGTTTTGCTACACCATGAGGCTTTAATTTGTAGGACCCATCTGAAAGGTACAGTACAATTTGTGTGCTGCAGGAGATGCCACAGAAACTCTTTAGAAGGGGAAATGCTCTCCCACGATGAGGATGATGCCAGTGGATCCATGCACAAAATTGAACAACAAAGCTTAAATATTGTCAAAGCAGAGAACTGTGAACAATATCCACTACAGTTGCTCAGAAATCATCACCAGCTGGCTATGCTGGTGCCTTGGTGTAGAAACCCAGACACAAGGGTTGCTTTCTTCATCATTGTTTTTCAAGTCAAGACTTGAGCAAGCAAAGCACTTTAACTTAGAATGCTGTTTGTCAGATCAAGCAATTACAGAGTTATGAGGAAGGATGAGAGAGTGACAGAGGGATACAGGCTGAACTATGACTTTGTGATGCAAGGAGCATTCGAAGTAACAGGAGCTTCTGCGATGCAGAGGACAGGCATTATAACATGACTTCTGGTGTGGGACCACATCAACTGTCTATGCCTACAAATACTCTACACCCAGTGCTTTACTGCCCTATGCAGTAATTTGCCCACCATATTTCATACACATTACAATACAAGCTATGCACTGGATATCCTGGTTATCTAATGAAGAAATCTATTTATAGCACTCTCCCTTAATTTCAGTTGTTCTTTTTTTTTAAAAAAAGTGTAATGAATGGAAAAGGAAAGAAGAGAAAGTTTCATGATTAAGGCAGATGAATACTGGCTAGGGAGCTTACTGCCACTACTTCTACCGCAGAGTTCCAGTGCAATGAAAGGTAAGTTACATAAAGCCGTGCTCTTCAACATTCAGTTACTAATTGGCCTCTCAACATGAAATCATCATTAAATGAAAAGTCATGTTTCAGCTCTATTGCCTGGAATGGTACACTGCACAGTTCAATTACAGGAAGGAACTGTGACAGCTGGAACAGGCTCAGGAAACACAGATTCATCTGAGATTTCACTTGCTGAAGTCTATCAACATGTACACATAGTTATGGATGCAGACTCTAAAAGAGATTCTCTCACAGTTTTCCTTCTACAATCTCAAATTTGTAGCTACATTTAAATTGTAGTACAGGCTAAGTTCTTTCATACAGCAGTGGTGGGATACCATGTCTCAAACCTGAGGCACCCTCCCAGCTGTGCTCATCTGCATTAACCATAAGCCATGGCCCATTCTCTCCACTCCACTACTTCACATGTGCTGAACTCCAGCCCATGCATGAATGTCACTTGTAGGTATAAGGCTCATAGATCACTACTACAGGACAGAGACCATGGCAACTCATCTACACAGCCAGGGCCTACAAAGGCTCTACTAACCACATACACACTCAAAAAGGAAAAAAATCTAATTGGCACTCTGAAGAAGGCAGAGTTTGCAGTCCCACCAATATCATGAAGAAATGCTGCTAAAAAACATCAAAAGTTATATAGTGATAATTAGCACAGTAATTGTCGTTAAGATCAAAATTTGGATTGATTAACATCTAAGTACTAGAAAATAGCACTCACCTTTAACAAGAATTGCAACCCTGACTTATGACACTGAATTAATTTTGAGAATAAGGAATATCTGTAACTGAATGGAAATAAGGACTGGTCACTTAATGAAAACAAGATGGATTGTCATTCCCTATTTATTGCATTCTTACTCCACAGTTTAAGGGCCAGGTAATAACATGGTGAACAGAAACAAAAACTAAACTGCAAGTTTATTTGCTCAAGCATTATTTACTATTTGTATTATTTCAAAACAAAAAAATAACTAAATTTCTCATCATCTTGCGTACTTGTAAACACTCAGATACTTTATACACAATTATTTATGTACACAATGTGTACACATATGTCTAGAGGGATAAGGATCTACAGATGATGTGTACAGAGAGGGAGTGTGCATATACAGGCATTTGTATGCAGCAAAAGTAGAGCACGCTTTACTACTTAACACAGATGGATAAATCCACTTTGGAGACCTCTGCAGACTTGTGAAATCAGGATGATGTGTTTGGAATACTTCCTCTTCTCCACCACTAAAAGTAACTCGGCAAATGCATGCTGGCAGCTCCTTTAAAGATTCAAACTAACCCATTTTACATAGTAACCTTCAGCTCATTGAACACAAACACACAAAAAGCAGGTAGCACAAATACCGAAGTCTAAATTTGTATTACATACAAAATACACAAAGTCTGAATAATTTTGCAATTAAATCATAAGTAAACTAAATTTTTACACAAAGTTGGACTGTCTGTGAGACACATTAGTCTTTTAGGAGTGAAGCCTGCACCCAGAGTGAAGTTCCAGTAACAAAGTGGTGTGCTTCCTGAGGAACTGAGGAGTGGCAAATAGATCAAGACATCTCTAGATCTATTGGTACCTAGCAAATCAAGAAAAATCCAGTCTGTTGGGGTATTATAAGCCCCTGCTCAGCTCTGTCAAATGCAAAGTATTCTGTATTAAAGAACCTTCTTATTCCATAGCTCCTGATGAGCCTCAGTACTGAAGCACATGGCTTTCACACTCTTTGCATATTAATTTATTTGTTGCTGGGCATAAGAAAAGCTTAAATCATAACTCTCTGAAATACCAAATTAAACTAATCTATTGCCAATCCAAATTTTAATTAACTATTTTACTTCAGCATTGCATTTTATCACTACAAATTCCTTGGAGGTATGTGCAATAAAGGAGCTCTACAGAACAACTGAGAATGAATATAAAAATATTTACTTTGAAACTTTCATTTGTTTTTCTCCAAATTGTTAAAAAAATAATAATATTTGGATGGTTGAAATAATGTACAGACACAGAAACAGAAATACTAGGTGACAGAAGAGAATGGATCAGATCCTTGTGAATCAACACCATTTTACCAGGCACATAAAACTAAACTAGCCTCAGCTTGATGCAACTGTTGGATCTCCAAAATGAATGTTAGACATGAAATAGCAAAAAGGCTGGTGAGCCAAATTTATTTTATGGGTTTTTTCTGTTATTATTCCCCTTCTATATTTTCAAAATATCCCTTAATGCTCTTTCCTTTCAGTAGGAAATTTAAGTCTCTCAAAATAATATTTACAATCTCAGCTGCAATCTCCTTCATGGTAATTCAGTCTGGATGTTTGTTGATTTTTGTGAGGAATAAGGTCTGCTTGAGCTCTCCACTTAGAACAAAACAACTCTGTTTTCCTGATACACTTCATATTCAAATTATTCCAAAGTGTAGCAAAGAGATATTCATTCGATAAGGACATAGGGAAATGTGTGATTCATACGTGGCCGTCACTATGAGCTCACCAGAAACTGATAGAGCCTTAATGAGAAATGATATTGACCTAAATGCCAGTTATCACCACTTCCTTTAAAAAACATAAATAAATTTGATTTAACTTCCACTTCAGCAGTCTTCACTGACAAATATTTTCATTTAAGATCTACTTCTGATTTCCATTGAAATACCTTTAGACAGCTACTTCGACATACAAGAATTTCAAAAGCAATCTCCATCTTAGTTTTCTATTGTCCTACGATTTTTACACACTCTTATAATTAACTAAAAGGAATTCCAACTTCTTTTCTCTTTCTACCTAATTCAAATACAGATGTAATATAATGTATCTTTTGCTACCTCCTCTCTAAATTAATATTGTTTCTGTGCAGCCTTTCATAAAGTTTCCAGATGAAAGTAACAGCATCTAGTGCAGTGGGTCTGTTGGTTTTGGTTATTGCTAACACAGAACTGGATACAATTCTTTTCCTACACCTATGTCTATGTGGCAGTAAGAAATGCAACCCAACGCACACCGGTACTCAGGCTGCACCTCTTCAATCCAGCAGTAATACAGTGCTGCAGCAGCACAGCCTACAACCCCTGCCCCCAGGTTCTGAGGCACTGCTGCCCATGCTGGGTGGATTCACACAAGGCTGGCTTCCCTACACGCGCTGGAATCGTACATCCAACTGCTGCAGCACCACTGGCTGTAGGAAACTGGAACTATAAGGTAGCTTTCATGATTAAGATGAGCTATCAATAATCATCTATTTTTAAGTACAGCATCCTATAAATCCTACTAATTAGTAAACTAGATGACTTCTTTTTAGCAAACAATCCCCAGCCTACTTCCTTATTTATTTTCTTGAATTCAATTATATTTGCCACCTGCTGGCCCAATCACTTAAATAACAGATTCTGGATGTAAGGTAGAAGCTGGGCCATAAACAATAATTTCATTATAGTTCAATTTAAAATACTTGCCTGTACCTACTTTCTCTGCTTTATGAAGAATGTTTATGCTATTTCCTCCTCCAGGGCTCTGCTGACTGTGGGACTCTGTGCTCCCGTTGGGAGATGCAGCAGCAGCACTAGCAAGAATTCTGCACTGCTCCCTGTCCTCCACTGCCAACTCCATGAGAAATTGAAGCTGAGATTTTTCTGGAGGGGAAGGGCCACTAGAGGCTGAATAAAGAGGCGAGAAATGATTTCCAAACCTGGCCTGAAAAATTGATACAGCTCCAAAAAATGTACTTGGCTCCTAAAAAGGATCCTTGGTAAAATAAAGGTTAGGAAATATTTCTTTAGAAGATGAAAATAATAGAACAACTTTTGACATGAGATGAAATGGAGGAGGCTGTAGTCCTGTTGTTATTTACCTGTCACAGGGCTCTAAAATCCATCTACTCCATAAACTCAATGATTTACCTTTCAAAAAGTCTTCCTGAATGAAATCCAGCCTGTAAAATGCACACCTTGCAGACAGTTTAACTTGAAGCACGAAGCCAAATGCTTTGCTCAGTGTAGCAGACTGCTCTCAAGTTTGGTAGACAAACATGGGCACTGAAGCTATTCATCGCCTTTAAGGATTAAACAACATAGAGGTGGATTGTTGTCTCTCTGTGAAAGCACACAGCCCTATCACACAGGGGCAGAAGGAAAGACCGAAGACTGAAATCTGCTTTGATCCATTTTCTTCTTGACCCGAAACTCAACACCACCCAAACCATCAGGGTTCTGCAGTTCAGGCCTTCAAAGGAACCCACATTTCCTTCCATCACCTTTTGAATTATAACTTACAAATCTACCTTCAAAAACTCACTGCTACACCCTGAAGCCATTCCACCTTCCTCAAAACCCACCAAAACCATGGAAAAGCTGCCCTTCTGAAACTGAGCTAACAAAAGTCAACACTGTGACAGGAGACGATAAAGGCAATGGCTTTGATTCTTGAGCATTTTCCCCACTTCCCACTATTACAGGATACATAAATCCATCCAAAATTTTTCCATTATATTTTCTTATAACTAGTTAAGAACACATATAAGCACAAGTTATTCTCTAGCAACTCATTTATTCCATCATTCTGCATCTTTTATTTCACCAGCCTCTCCCAGATTTATTTTCCATTGACTTTCATAATTTGAAAATTAATGTTAAGCCAATATTGGGTAAAATTATTATTTTTCCATACTTATTTTGCAATAAATAGGAATTTGAGTGAGTGTGTAAAACTGTATTATATAGAAATGAAAACATTAGCCAAGCTGGAGGCATACAGCCAGTTAATGCCCTAATAGAGGAGCCTTGGAGAGAGAAACTGTACAGCATTTTTATGTAGCATGTGGGAAAACTGAGCAGCATGGGAGTTCTGAACATTAATACTGCAGCTGTACTAAATCTACTGTGTCAGACTCTGTCTGCAAGCAAACTAGATTTAAGGAAGTACATTTTTACTGCAGCATGGGAGGCTGAAAAATGGTTAACTTGGTTAACTTCACCAGAAGTAAATTCAGCTTACTTAAAAAAGAACAGACATGAATTATGTGTACCTGTTAAATAGTCACAGGCAAATAGTTCTGTATGTAGACAACTGTGTGACCTGTATAAAGGTTCAAGTTATGGATCAAAGAGTAATGCATTTTACAATTATATTTTAACATCATGGCAATTATGCGCGATAGAGAACAATTACTGTATCAGGATCTAATGAAAAATATAAAACATTTCCATTGACCATAATTTCATTACTTAATGTCTTTTATCTGCTCTGTTGTCTTTCCCTGAATGTAAAATGTTAGATGGATATCTGAGTGACCCTGAGTGGGACCTCCATTTGGTCTTCTCTAGGAAGCTACTGTCAAAATTATAACTGTAAAGTGTGGTGTGATGAACTCAGCATCAAAATCAGAAATTACAGAGCAGTAGAGAAAACTTTTCAAACGTGAATGCCTGAAGTTACACATCCAGATCCTTATTTACACATATTAGGAATCCTGTTTTTCACCAGACCTCCCAGTTACTAGGACTTGCTGAAGGCTTTTTATTTAAGTACTTATCTAGGGATTTCTTGCCTAACTTCACACAATCAAGTCCTACAATTTTCACTTATAAACTTCGGCACTTCAGCTGCCACATCAATAAAAAGAAGTCTGTTAACTTGCTGGAGCCTGAATGGCCCTCAGCAAACTCTTTGTTTCTACTTTTGATCTATGAGCAGTCAGAGACCTGGCTGGACAAGACAGTCATATTCTACCAAAAATAGGGAAGGCAATGCCATACTTTGAATCATGCAAGCTTACATGCTTAATCATTGTAATGTCTTCTGAAAGAAGTTATATATGAGCCTAAAATGAATTCCAATATTTCCTCACCACTGTTTTACTTTGTAAGTAGTTCTTGGTTAAGTAGTAGGCACTCCTGTAAGTAGTGTTCCATTAATTCTTTCTATTAAAGAAGAAAGTACTGAGTGAGCTAGAACTCGCTCTTAAGTTCAGATAACCGTTATCATAAACAGATGTTTTATTTGACAGTTGGAGGGACATGGGTCCGCTGTGATTTAGTTCAGAGACTTTAGTTTAACTGAAGACTCAGACCATAAGGTAAAATGAATTACATAGCCTCACCCTCATCTCCAATTGTATAAATCATAAAATTACCACTCTGTGGGACAGAACTTGAGATCTTTGCAAAAAGACACTTTTTTTTTTTGTGACATAAGTACAAACATACTGAATTTTTTCTATGTACTCAGAACTGGTTTTAAGTACGCCACTGCAAGAAAAGCGTACATTACAGCAAGATAACAAGTATGTCTTGCTTGACAAACAACAGTGTTATCTCCTTTGACCAGACACCAAGTAGATGGCACTATCTCTTAACCATATGCTGCAGACAAAGCCTCTGGCAGGTTGAAAGTCAAACACCTCATATTATCATATATCCACTTATTATACAACTGAACCACGGGAAAAGAAGCATGCAGCCAACTATGATATACATATGAAATGCATGGGGGGAAATTTCTTCCACGGAAATGAAGTGTCACGTTTGGAAATATGGACTAGACAACTATAAGGGTCTAAAGGTCATCTATGCATTCCCTCCTAAACTATGCAAGTGTGACTACTACACTTACTCAAATGGTTAAGTTTGTGCTCACATTCCAAAATCAAAATAATTTTCAAATTAGGTACAGTACTACTCTAATTTTACTCCAGAAACCTTTGCCTTCTGAATCAACATCTGCATCCTAATTTTTACAACCAAAACACCTGCATGGTTAAGCATAGGGAAGCATGATGAACAACTGCTTCAATGATGCCAGTTTCATATGCCCTATTTAGGTCCTCCTAAGAGGTCCCCCTTCAGTCTAATTATTTTATCTTATGCAAGGAACATTAGAAAATGATACACCAAATCAGCATTTAATGAATAACAGCACATTTTCCTTTACCAGAGAACTTGAGTGATATAAAACAAGCACAAAAAACAACCGATGTGAAATTCCTATTTTACAGTCCTATTTTACAATTATTTTTAAATTTGGTAATATATTTAGTCATTTTACCCTTTTTTTTAGGGAAAAAAAAAAATCCTTTCTGTACTTGTAAAATGTTATAGGCATAATCTGTATAATCTTGTTACATGATGAGCGTGGTCTTACTTGTGGATAAGACTTCCTAATAAACTAACACACATCTGTTAATACAAAACTTTTTTTGTTAGAAACTAAGTCAGAAAGCCCTTAATATTGTTAGAAAGAGAATTTTATTTAGTGTCACCAAACTAAAAACAGTAAGTAAATATTAACTTTATGAAGAGCAAAACAAGTTTTATTGACCAGTGAGGCAAACATTGACTGAAGTGAAGCAAACATTTATGTGCTGACTGACGTTAGTGGGACAAATCCCATTCAACACAACAAACAAGATTTTGCCTACTGTGTTTGTGTGCTTGTATGGATTCTGAAAGTTCTGAAAGGAAATATCTGGAAATCTGTCTACAATGGGAATGCTTTTTAAAAACAATTGGTTTTTCCTTAGCAACTAGAATGGGCATGCATTCAGAGAGCGAGGATATTTTGCCCTTTCACAAGACAGGTTTAACAGTTTGTTTTGAGGCAGAATGCATTAACTCAGTTACTAAAATCTGACCAGATAACAACATCCGAGACCTCTTTAACTGATCTCTAAAAAGGTAAACAGAAAGCTAGTCAATTTTCAGCCACTCATAAACCAAAATTTTTCTCACACATATAGTGGTAACTAACACCCCCCCACACTCCATAAACTCCTTTCCCACTATAAAACCCAAGCTAACCTAATTTAATAAGGCAACACAACTTTTAAACATTTCCATTTTCTGAGTTACATTTGAACATTCATTTGGTTTTTGAACCTGAAATATATTAATATTTATCAAAGAAAAAAAAGAATAATTAAGGACATAACTATAAGCAGGTACTACTGATCACACATAAATTAACAAACCTACCTACCCCTCCCAGTAAATCCACTCAGGGTAGGTTTTTACATACATGAGAAGTCATTATTTAATAGAACAAATCCCATAAGGATTCACACATTCAGATTAACATATTAGATTGGAAAAAAAAAATTTAATTTTGAGAAACTTCAAAGATTCTATTGAAATTCTGGCACCTTTAAGCACACCCATTAGAGAATACCAAGGTCTTACACAGCGGATGATCATTATAGCACATCTTCTGACCTAAATACCTTTGCAATGATCTTTGAACAGCAATTAACACACACCTTCCAAAATTCTTTAACAGCTGAGTGTTTTTTTGAGTAATTGTATTTAATAGATCCTTCAATGTCACTACAAGAAAAACACAGTTCAAAAAACAGCTTCTCCAGTTCATTCTAATGACCATGGGAATCGCTCTTTCTTGCAGATAAAGACAGAGGCTGAGCACCCTCCTGTGCAGTGAGCAAAAATTACAACTGCCCTTTGTGGCTCGGCTATATAATTTTCATTCAAGGCTCTGTCTATACACAAACCCCACGACTCCGGGATCTAATTTACCAGTTTTAAAGCAATTATATGACACCATTTACAGTGGAACTACTCACAGTTTAGAATGACTTAACAGAAAGGAGTGCAGTGCTGTACACAGGGAGCTACTAAGACTTCTGGAAATCTCAAGGAACAAGATGATGTCATTGCATTATAAAAATATCTGGTTCAAATTCTTTGCGAGTCTGCTTGACAAAGCTTACACGATCGGACTTCAACAGTGAAATTCAGACTCCTCTGCTATCATTCCAGTGAGGAGTTTTCATAGCTGGTCTCTATTCTTTGGTGCCTTAAATATAGGAGCACAGGAACTGTTTTCTTGTGCTCAAAATTCAAACTGAAGTAAACGTTTTATAATTGCAGGAGTGGATTTTAAAAAGATTGAGCATAAATTTTAAAGGTCTGTTCGAGCCTCTTGGCAAGACTTTCAAATCCCCTTAATTTTGCAAAAGTCTTCCATACTCAAGTAACATTTTGTGTGGAATGAAGAAAACCAATAAAGCCTTTGAATATTCAGGACATTCTGCTATTTTACAGACTCTTGCAAGGAAACAATGTTTTTGTCATATCATAAACCACAATTCCTTTTCACATATCTGAGATCAGTTCCTTTAAATTTCACCAAATATGTATACATACACTTAAAAAACATGCCTGGACAGCAATTCAGCTATCTGTATGAAATTTAGTGGCATCCTAGGAGAAGAGTCCAAAATACTGAATGGTAAATTTATTATTAGGTATTACATGACTTAATGTGTGCAGTACTCATAGGAAAAGACTTATCATTTTATGTTAATAATCTCTGAAATCTTTCTTGTGTCAGGAGTTACTACTAAATCCAGAGGTCGTTAACAGCACCATGAAAACATACTTGTTAAATAACAACATCACTGAAGAGCTACATACCTTCTGATGAGCTGTGAATTGGAGACAAATCAGCAGGTGACCTGCATGAGCAAACATTATTGATTAATAAGCTGCCAGGAATTAATTTCATATTTCGAGTGCACGTAACAATGAGAAACAGTTTGACAAAAACTTTGATTTAAAACTACGTTTGTACTTTAATGTATTTTATAATTACAAAAAGCAACAGCTGAACAAGGCTTTTATATTTATACACTTCCAAGCAATGTACAGAAGGCATGCATAATTTCCACCTATAAGTTACTATTTAAAAATATTTAGAACTGCTTTTCCTAATTTGAGAATCAAATGAAGATTTTTCACATTGTCCTTCATAATCCAAACACTATGTGAATGACTAACAGAGCAAAGAGTAGGAGAATGAACAACGTGGCATAGCGTAAGTCAAACACAACAGTTTTGTGTTACCCTGGGAAGGATGGGGATAGAGCCACGTAATTCTAAGGGTGCTTCCAGATGAGCATCTGAACTCTGCATTGGTGCTGCTACTGAGCAGTACTGCGATAATTAGGCAGATGTACTATACAAATTAGAGGGTCTTCTTAGTTCAGAGGGCCTCTACAGGAACAGGAGGTTTGTGGGTTTGTTCAATATGTATCTGGAGTAATTAACCCAGGTTTCTTCCAACACATCAGCCACAGCCCAAGTAAAACAGAGAACAAGAGGCCTGAAATTTCCAGTCAAGAAATTTTAGATACAGGTTCCAAAACCATCATTAAAGTAGACCAAATTGCTACAGATGCCTCCTTAAAACCTACCTCCAACAGAAACAGAGGTGTGCCCAGTGTTTCCAGCTTCTTCCTCAAGTATAAAAAGAGAAGGTTTATGGTTAGGTGGTATGTGTTAGTAAACATCAGGGTACTTAGCTCTTCTAAATACTTAGTTTTTCACCTCATGAGATGAGGTTTCAGTGCTTGTCCTTTCCCTCTCCCAGGGTTACTGACCCCACAGCACTTCTGTATTTAAAAGTTTGAATTAAAAACAGCATTTCTGCTTTAACTCAGAACAAGACAGGGCTGATTTTTCTAACTGCTCAGTTATTAGGCACCAGTTTCAGTGTGAGCTGCATACCTAAACACTTTTAGAAAAATCTCCGAGCCAAGGAAAGCAGATGCCATTTCTGGATACAAGCTAATTTATTCAAGAGCATATTTTGAAAGAAAACCCTGTATCTATTTAATTTCCAGCTTCTCCCAAGAGCTAGAGCAGCGTTAACTAGGGCAGCATTTTCCTCAGGTTTCCTAGGAGGCAAAGCCAATTTCCAGACAGCGGGACTTCCCTGCGGTGAGCGCTCATCGCCTCCCAGAAGTCACGATACCGCAGCACATACGGATATTTTTATATATTTCTTGATTTCCTTCATTATTATTGCCTTCCCAGGTTAATTTTAATTGAAGCTTTAAATAAAAAGCAACAGGAACCACTGCCCCGCCCGGGGTTTGGCGGGCCCGGCCCTGAGGCGGGCTCCCCTCACGGACCCCCCCCCCGCCTCCCCGTCCCCTCACGGGGCGAAGGCCTCGACGAGCCGCGGCCGCTCGTTGCCAAAGCAACGCCCATGCTCATGGCCTTCCTCCTCCTCCTCCCCTCACGGCTCCTCCTCTTCCTCCCCCCCGCCGCGCCCTCTCCCACCCACTCGGCCTCGGTGGCGGCGATGGAGGCAGCGGGCGGCCGCGGCCTGGGCAGCGGCGCCGGGCGGGAGGCGCCGGCCGCCTGATGAGGTACGGCCGCGGGTTGGCGCCTCGCCGGGGAGGGGAGGGCAGAAAGGGGCTCCCGCGGCCGCTCACCCTCAGGCCCTGAGGCGGGAGGGGAGGACGCGGGGACGGGGTTTATATAGAGGCCGGCGGGGCCCCTCCGGTGCTGCCCCCAGCGGCACACGCCCTCCCGCCGCCTCCGAGGGGCTGGCGGGCAGTTCCGGAGGCGGCGGGGGCCCGGTGGGAGCCGGCAGCGGCCTGAAGCCGCCTCCTTTAGTGGGGTGTGAGGCAACTGCCGGGAGGAGGGGGAATGTCCGAGGAGAAGAGACTTTACCAAAGACCTGATTTTATCTCGTTACGGGGGGGAAGGAATTCTTAAGGCTTTGAAACCTCGTTTAATAACCGAGTTATTTGGAAGTTTGTTAGGCAGAGCGCCAGGGGAGCGGCGTTACCCCAACAATGGGATCACTGGCTGCTCTGGAACACCGAACTGTCAGTTTTTGCAGGCCTTAAACCACTAACTGAACAGTCCTAATGAGGTTTTTAATTATTATTTTTCCTCTCCTTTTAAAACCAGCATTCGTGGCCTGAGCCTGCAGAGACACTGAGTAATACTGCTCATGCAAGTCAATACCATCTCCACTTTATTTGCTTTATTCATGTGCATAAAATTACAGAACATGAATTTTGGCTGGATTGAAGCATGACGTAATCTTTGGCCAACAAAAATACAGTAGTAGTAGCAGCAGCAGCATTTCTAAATGGTAGTAAGTTCCCCTATTCGGATATGCTTTAAATTCATGCAATTTATCTTAATCTAATCTCCATTTTAAAGGCTAAAAGATTCTAGGTTTCTGCAAATATATTAAGAACTTCTTGCAGTGCAAAACCAATTTTGCTTTAACCTTTTTGTATCCCCGGTGAAAGTAGCTGTATATATATACAAAGCTTTGGAAAAAACCAATTTCAAAGAGGAATTGGGAGTTTGAAGAGTCTGAATTATTGAAAAAGGACTGTAACAAAATTCCCAATGTGTCATTATTACTCAATAGTGCCAAATGCAGCTTCAAAGCATTCTCCAAAATCGTTACTTTCGTGTTGCACCAGCCCGGAGAAGCAGATTTAACACTATTTGACTAATGTAAAAACTGGCACGGAAGTGACAAACTGTCCAGGGAAACAACAGAAAGATGTCAGAGGAAAGAAATAAAAGCTCATTTGGGTGGTCTCACTGTTGGATTGCTGCTCCTTGGCTGCGTTTCTTTTTTTCACTGAGACCATATGGTCCAGAATCTTTCAAATGCTTCTTACAAAATGGACTAACCTGGTTCTGCTCACTTACCCAGACAGGATAATCTCATTAATCTCATAATAGCCCTCAATTTTGAGCATGCACTGGCTTTTGACTCGACTTGTCTGAACAAATGCTTACCATTTTATGGATGCATGCAAATGTACTCTTTGCTTCCTTCCCATCATTGTTTGTTACTCCTTTGGCCTACTACTGTTACTATTTTTGTGAAATTATGCAGCACTTCTAAGATCTCTGCTGTACAAGCCAGCACTGGTCTCCTATTCAGCATCTTTTGCTGTTCTGATTTGCACTGAAGCAACTTTAGATGTTACTGAGCTTCACTGCAGGCTAGAAAACGTGCACGTGAATGAAAGAAGTCATTTAATATGGCACACAGAAAATTGCCCAGTGGAGAGAGGGTACACACCAGCATGCCAGCTTTCAGAACAAAGTATCTCTCAGAAAGAGAATCTTTACTTTATGCAGGCAATCACTCAGTACAACCTATTGTATTTTTGTGTTGTGGGTTTTTTTGTTAGTTATCTCTTTCTTCAACTGTGACTTTTTCTATCCCACTCCAGGAGACAAAACAGCAAGAATCTGGCCCAGAAAAAAACCCCACCATGCAACCAAACTGCAGTCATCTCCACAACATCCAAGGGAGTGGTGATGAGTCTTCATCTTCTCAGAGCGCCCACGCAGCGAGGCTGTCAGCAGAGAGCTCGTGCCATCACAGCGGGGATGTCCGCATACAGCTGAACTCTGCTGTGGGAGAAGCCAGAGAAAATTCCAGTTCCCGGCATTCAAGGCCAGGCTCCCAAAGTCGCTCACATGGACACGCTCCCAGCGAAGCAGGGGGGCTCGACGATTCCACTCCAGACTCGGAGGAGCACAGCGGCAGCTCCCTCTCAGAGCTCAGATACCTCCTCCAGTGGCTGCACAAAAGTCTGCCGTACATCTTGATTCTGTGTGTCAAATTGATCACGCAGCACATAATTGGTAGAGTATAACGAAATAAGGTCTGAGGGGACAGACCCTCCCCCCACAGAGATACGCTAATAACCGTGTCTGAAATGTAATTCAATTTATTTTTAGCTTTATTTTTATTTGCTTTATTCATCAGAAAGAGAAATTTACTAAACTACGTTTCAGTGGCTTCTGTTTCCTTTGCTGGCATATGTACAATGTGCTTAATTATTCTGGCTTGACAGTCTGAGCTATTAATTGTAATTACAAAGACATATTATAGAAGTGGCTGTTTTTTTAACCCAGTTCAGTAATTTTTTTTCTAATTTTCTTGTGTATAACTGACCCTTTTTTCTTAATAGGCATTTCTCTTGGAATTGGGCTGCTAACAACTTACATGTATGCAAACAAAAGCATAGTAAATCAGGTTTTTCTAAGAGTAAGTATCACCCTATGCCACAAAATTCTGTAATTTAAACAAGACCTGTATCCATAAATTTTTGAAAGAAATGTGAATGGACATTCTGTTTTATTTACCTAATAATATCAGGTGTCAGAGTTTCAAGAGGGAAGTCTTAATGCTTCTGTACAGCATAGAGTTTCTCAGATAAGTAAGGTCTGCAAAATTCCAAGAGGTTTTTTTCCTCCTCTATTTCAAATATTAAAATCACTTCAACTGATAAAAGTTTTTTTGAATTTATGGAATAGATTCTTAACTATATTTGTGGAATCAAATAGCAGTCAATAGTTTAAACTTTTAGCAGTCTCTTTCTTTAGAGTAGATTGGGTTTTGGTTGTATTTTTAGAAAAAGCCTTGAAACACATAGAAATTGTTACCAGTGAGCTCCGGCATCTTGGGGACACGAGGGACCCCGGGGACGGGGGGCGATGCTGGGGGGGACCTTGGGGACATGGGGGGCGGGGGGCTTTGTCTGTTCAGGTACAACAGACTTAGTGTTTTGGAGATGTATTTAAGACACTGATACTGAGATAAGGACTGTAATGTGTCTTTACAATTAATCTTACAGGAACGGTGCTCCAAGTTGCAATGTACTTGGTTACTAGTATACCTAACTGGATCATCTCTCCTTTTGTATTACACCTTTCATTCTCAGTCCCTGTATTACAGGTAAATAGAAGAACATCTCTACTCGCATCATAAATTACTCAAATATTAACTGGGAACACTTTATGTGGCTGCTGCTGTATTTCTTTAATTGGGGCGTTTTAATCTCCATTCCTCCTACCAAACTGAACAGGTGCTGTCCTTAAAAACAGTACATTGGAATTTGCAAGATTAGACTCCATACTCAACTTAATGGCACTACTGTGCCATGGGGAATGTAGCTGGGTTTGATTCCTAGCTCTGTCCCCCTACCACCTTGCCTCTGGATTACTGAATATATGATATTCTGGGGCTCGATGGAGTTTATGTCTCCAGTTATTTTTTTTTCCCCTTCCCATTCTGTAGCTACACTCCTGGCTGTAAATCAGTCAAAGGCTGTATTGCTAAATGGGAAAGAAAGTCTTAATCTCTAGAGGATTGGGGGTTGTGATGAAGATACAGGAAGGAAGGTTCAAAAATTGAAACGTTGTCAGAGATCATAAATGATAAATTAGCAACAAAGAATTCATTTTCTTAGCAAATATTTTTCCTCTATGTAAACCAGGTTTCCTTTTTTAATTAAACCTGCCGTGATAATCTCTGGTTATGCTTCCCTCTAAATAGGGTGCTCAAGTAACTTCTGATAATTCTTTTTGTAGCTTAATCTTCTTAAACCCTACTGTGGATTTTATGAACTTCTGGGAGGTACTTTGGATTGTGGGAGTCACAGACTTTATACTGAAATTCCTCTTCATGGGCTTCAAGTGCTTTATTCTCTTGGTGCCTTCTTTTATGATGTCCTTTAAATCCAAGGTAAGAAAACTATATTTTTGCTTCTTTATGAAGATCCGTTTACGGTAAAATTAGCTAATTATTAAATCCCACCCAGAGAAAAGTCTTTTTAATTAAAGGTCTGTATATAATCCAGCACTATACTGTGGGCAAGAAAACCCTGTGGATTTCTTATTCTTCCCTGCTCGATGCTAAGGAAGGTTTACATTTACAGTCCAATCTGAAACAATTGCTTGTATTACGTCATCGGATAAATAGGTTTATTTCTGTCTCTAAATGGGGGGATGAGGAAACCTTTTATTTGCTGCACTGTAAGAATGTGCATACAGGCAGTTAGCATGGAGCAAACAGCTGTATTTTCTGTCTCTTCAAAAATAATTATCCGTTTTCTTTCTGTTAATAAACTTAAGCAATATTTGTGTCAGATCAATGAATTTGATTCATAGCTTAATTCCTCAAACCAGTGAAGTTTAATGATTTTTACAGAAGTCTACATTGGTAGGTGGGATATTTATTTTTACCTGCTTCCCAAGGTGAGACATGCAAAACACAATTAAATTTTATGTGAAAATAGCAAATACTAGTACTGTTTAAAAACAAAACAACAAGTATGGTTTGTACATGATAGCATTTGAACAGGATGTTTTGGTAGGTTTTATCTTTTCAAAGTACCAGGACATAGTTTTCCTCAGGGACAACCAACTTCTCTAAATACCAGTTTGTTATCAAGATGTCTTTTTTTTTTTTTTTTTTTTTTTAAAGCTAGCGATATAACATCCAAAAAATAATTGTTGAAAATTCCATGACACCAACTGTAACCTCAATTAGTTTGTATTCTATGTTTGTTCTTAAAAGAATGGGCCTTACTCTCATTTTTTAATCCTGAATGCAGGACACAACTCTGCTAATGACAAGCTGATGGGTGTGACCAAATTTGTCTTATTTTCCCTTTCCATGTGACTTTTATTTTCTTTTTTAATGCTTATGGAATTAAGTCCAATAACATTGTTAAGTAGGTAGGCATCTGATAAAGCCATCCTATTTTAGCCTATTAATCTGATTTTCTGCAGTACAGCAATCAGTTGTATTACTGTTATTTGTACAGTTGTGGTGAGACTCATCATCTACCATTCATTCTTTTTCATGCTTCATATTTAGTTTTTTTCAAGATTACAAAAGGAAGCTACTCGACAGAATAACAATGCCTCTTTTCTCTGTATTTTCAACATCCTTTTTGTTTTAAATCTTGAGCGATTCCTTTGCATGTCTTGCTTAGGGCTACTGGTACATGCTGTTAGAAGAACTCTGCCAGTATTACCGTATGTTTGTCCCCATACCAGTTTGGTTCCGTTATCTTATTGGCTATGGGGAGCTGGACACTGTACTAGGACGGACCCTTGGAATATTGCTGGGCCTTCTCTACCTCATCCTGAAAGTACGTAAGCTCTATATTCCTCTCAAACTACTTTGCAGTAATTATTACTGGAGGGTCAGAGACACGTACAGCAACACGTTTCTGAAAGTTCCCCTGTGGCCACACTTGTGAGTTGATGATTCAGTTTAACTCACAGAGCTTTCCAAAACTGATAGGAAAACTGGCTCAGGACACTAAATTCATTTTCTTGCATTGTTCTGGGAATGGATTTTGGCTGCATAGCAAAGGACACTCTTACTATAGGTTCCCTCACATCAGACACTGATCAGACTGTTCCAGATATTGAGGGACAGAGAGACCTTGCAAAAATAAAGGTAAAATTCATGGCTAAAAGAATCAGCATCAGGAAACTAGATTTTTCTCTCTAGTAGAGTATCCTCTGTGACACTAACAAGTTAAACAGAAGTGTTCATACTGTCTGCCTGCTTCACCAAATGTAACCAGACTCAGTACAACTTCAGCTTTGAACACAAAAAATACTTTATAATGCCAAGGAAACTTAATTATAAATCTAAAGACTATTGCATATATGATAATGCTGGTATACTTACACTTGAGTGCTTCATTTCAGAAAGTCAGCACTTTTAAAGAACAGACACCTACTGGGAAAAAAAATTGAGGCTAAATTCTTACTTTGGTTACACATATTAAGCAACTAAAATATGGTCAGTCTGAAGTGTAGCTTTGCTTGTGTTCCTGCCAACATCAAACTAGCAGTGAGACTTCCAGTGTTGGAATGTGCACAAATGCTTGGAAGCTTTTTAGTTCACGGAGGAAAATACTAAGTGTAACTCAGGTTTTCTTTCCCATTTCAGCTTTTAAGCTTCTTTGGACAACTGAGAAACTTCAGGCAAGTCTTACGGATATTTTGTACGCGACCAGTGAGTACTGAATTCTCTTATAATAAACCAAACACAATTTACATGAAAGTACTTTTTTTTTTTTATCTCATAACTATATTGCTTTGTATTGTTCTAGCAATAGACAATTGCATTTTTAAAGTAAACCCTGTATACTTGTTCTCCCATTTCAGTCTCAATTGCTTGACTACATGATTACATTGTCATCTTAACAACAACAAAAAAAATCACCAAAAAAATCTATCCTGCATGTTTCTTCAGATAAACAGATGTGAAATAACATACCCTTTTTGTCCTGCTTCCTAACTTTTAACTGAGTATTGGTTGGATGCAGTCAGAGCTATATACTGAAATACAGTGAGAACTGAAGCTTGCCAAAGTAACTGACATGCAATTAATGTGTTAGAATTTTAAGTTTCTAGATCGTCTTTCTCTGTAGTAAGAGCTATTTTTTAGAGTCTGCTATTCATGCAGTAAAATTTATACATATCCTTGAACTAAAATAATAAAGCACTAAGGAAATAAGTGCTATCTTGATCAAATTGGAACTTAACACAGTGTTTTGCTCAGAGGTCACTGTTAAAACTAGATTTTTTTCAGTAACTGTGATCAGGGGAAGATACTAATTAGACAGCATGGTAAGTGGGAGCACATAAGCTCTAGGCCCTAAGACAACTATTAAAAAACTTAGCAGCATTTTGCTGGGTTAGGGATTGAATAGTTTTCCTGACATAGCCCTTATTCCCAATTCCTTTCTGTCTTGGTATTTTTGTGTTTTGTTTCGGCCTTTCCCCTCCACCTCCCTGGAAACTAATATCTAATGAAAATATCTTGTTTTACAGCACTATGGGGTGACAGCTAGCAAGAGACAGTGTTCTGAATCGGATGATATCTGTTCAATCTGCCAAGCTGAATTTCAGAAGCCTATTCTGCTTGTCTGTCAGGTAATACACACAATCAGAATTATTTTTTGCAAACATAATATTTTAATCAACTGGTAAACAAACCAACATAAAGTTAGATTAGTGAGTCTATGTTTTCTGATTATTTTTAGAAATCAGGCTATGCAAATAATATACAGTCTTATAAATGAAAGAGCTTAGAAGCTCTAAGTTCTCATTCTTTTCATTACAGCACACATTTTGTGAAGAATGCATCTCTTTATGGTTTAATAGAGAAAAAACGTGTCCACTCTGCAGAACTGTTATTTCAGACCATGTTAACAAGTGGAAGGATGGAGCTACATCTATGCATCTACAGATTTTCTAAAGCATGTCAAACAACTTGTTTTGCAGTTTGTTTGTTCAAGCTAAGGTTTTTCAGTTTACTGCAGGTTAAATTCTAGGTGGCACAAGAACGAGTTTCCAAATTTGAGGTATCATGCTTCTATGACATGTTCAGTATTTGAAACAGTGCAGAAAATGTTAACTTGACCTTCTTAAGTATAGAAAAATAATTTTTCAGAATGGATGCAGAAAAGCCAGCATTGCTTCTCTCGTGATTCTTGTAGGAAACAATCAAGTCCTTGAAAAATGATGCATTACTTCTTGCAGCAGCTTCTTAATTCAATGTTTTATTTTAAAAGTTTAAATAGAGTTCCATAATGCACTAAATTGTATTTATCTTTCTAACATGACTCATCCCAAAAGGTCAACCTACCAATTTTATTAAGATTATGAGTAAATTTTATACTCTGGACTACAGTGAGAATTAGAGCTACTTGTCACACTTGGCATTAAAGGTCCTTTAATGCTATCCCAATAGATCAGAGAAATTAGTTTCTTATCCATGCATGTGTAACAGCAACTATTTCTCACTGTACCTGGAGATAAGCCATGAGAATAAGACATTTCCCCTTGAGGTTCTTGTAGACTTCTACTGGATCTTTGGCTTAATACATAAACCAACCACTGATGTTAGTTTTTTACTTAGCATTTTATAAAGTTGGTATTTTTAAAACAAATCTTTAATACTATATTTTTGTCATAACAGGAACCAGATTTTCTTACAGGGGAGAATCTATTTTATACTATATTTGCAATTTGTAGTATGCATAAAAATCAGAGAGAATAAATGCATTTAAATCTATTTGTTTGGTGCATGTTGAATAAAGAAACAAGAGTCATTACTGTTTCAGTATTAACTTACATGTAAGCAGATAACAACAGCTCACTGCTAGGTGTACTTTTCCTGTTAAGCTAATGTGTCTGAAAAACAAAAACCCTCCAAATACTTATTCATGACTAGTCTTTATGCTAATTATAGAGCTAATTTATGTACAACCTCACATTTTTCCCCTGCTTGTCTTTTTTTTCTCCTTGCTATTCAGATAAGACTAAAAAACCCAATCTACTCAAATTATTCTGTTACAGCAAAGTTAAATGGAGTTGCCATTAACTTGGAATCAAGGACTGTATCTTAGGCCAGCAATATTACTAAAGAGTATGAAACTAATTTAGAAGTATTACACTTGTGGTTAAGGAAAAAAAAAAAATCAATGTAATAACTGGACAGCATCATCTGGCCTGTAAAGCTCACCAAGACCATGTTATGGAACACAACAAACCATGGTGTCAGTGCTTTGAGTCAACCCTGGATTGTTGCTGATCTTTGTCTACCACATAGTAGTAACAACACCTTACTACAGTAAGGGTGGATATTGGTCAGAGATAGGACCAGAGAACAATTTGTCTTGTATTCTCTCTCCCTCTTGATGATCTTTTTTTTTCCTTTAAGATCCAGTGAAAATTATCCAAACCCAGTAATATTATCAAACACAGTTTATTAAAAAACAAAGAACTAAAAAGAGATTTTGGTCAACCAGTTTAGATTTACACTTCATAAATGAAACAAGCCATTCTCATCTTAGTTACAGATAGGTAAAAAAGTGAGTAACTTACATCCATGATTGACATCCTCTCTGATCTGCTTGTCAGCATCACGCTATTAAGATGCAACTCTTAATCAAGCCCACTGAGACCAAGGCAGCTGCCCTGCTTTCCACACACACAGACATCCAACACGTGTCTGACTCTGCAGGAGACAGAACAGGGAAGAGGATGACAAATGGCAATCAATAGCCACTTTTTAAGAGCCCAAGAATCTAGGTGAAGGTACCAGCCCTTGGTAAGACAGAACTAGCATTTGTCAGGTCCTTTCAAGTTCTAAGTGGAATTCCTCCTCCCTCCCCCTTCAAAGCTGTCATGAAATGATTGAGATCCACCATTATACTTAGGGCCTGCCTACTTAAAAAAAATAAAAATAGGTCACTTGGATTAGCATATATTTAAATTTGCATTTAATTGCTATTCACATCCATCTTATTCAGTGGTTGAGTATAATTAATTCAAATAAACTGTGCAAAATAAAAAACAACAGGGATTACCTTTATTTCTAGTAACGCAGCTCAAGGTTTTTTTTTCTCAAAGACAGCTACAAAGCCAAGTTAATCTAGAAGAGAACAATCTGCAGAAGTTCATATACAGGAATTGCATACAGTATATCATCAAAGATCTGCAGGAAGAATATTAAGTAATTTGCCTTGTTCTTAATAACTTGTTTCCTCTCAGCTGGGAAAATAAAATAGCAACTGCCCTGCTGTAGAGACAGTTTTAAAACAACCAACCCAAACCCAAGCACCTGTCCTAAGAACAGTAATAATCTCCCTCAGTGTTTGATGATGCACTTTTTGATTAACAGTGAGAGCAGGTTGGGAGTTAATATTAAAAAGAGAATAGACCCAAAGTAAACATCCACTGTGTAGTTAAAAGTGGACTCAAATATTAAATGTTCCCCAGCAGTTCAGCGTTTAGATAGCAAGACAAAAAAAAAAAAAAAAAAAAAAAAAAAAAAAAAAAAGATATTCAAAAGAACAATTGACTCATTTATTTTTATCTTTTATTATGAGCTAATACCAGGATGACATTCAAATGTCAGATGGCACAATTAAGACAGTCTTGGTAGGAATTATTCCAGCATTCCCAAAATTACAATTTAGTACACGAATGGCATCGAATGTATGCATCACTCCCACAGAGAAAAATGATGGAATTCTGAATATCTTAGACCAGAATCATTTCTGCATCAAATGGGAAAAGAAAAACTGCTGGTAACACAGCTGATCTATAAACCTTTTGTGATAATGACCTGCAGAACAAAATAGTCCCCTATTTAACATCTAGTAAAAAAAAATATGACTTTTGTTCAAGTTTAAGATTTAATACTTTTATATGGTTAGCCACAACAGGTATTAACCTCAGTTTTACTATATTTTTGTAATGCTACAAAAATCCTATAAAATCAAATTATAGTGAATTTTTCAGTGATTATAATTAAAAAAGCGCAGCTTGTACAAAATAAAAAAAATAAGATTCTATACTCTAATGAAAAATTTAAGACATTTTTAAATGAACAAAAGAAAGCACTCATTAAGCTCTCCAATATTCAATGCATTCTGCACTTATCCGAAATAGCCAGACAGGAGCTAGAACTCCACTCCCCTCAGTTCACAACTAGTAATTTGACACTATTATATATATATAGAGGATCTATGTCTGATATTTTTACAAATAAATACAGGATAAACCATATTGCATAGTGTGTGCTTGCTGTCCGAGTCACACTCCAAAAGTTTCACAGTTACTGTAGGGAATTAAACTTAGAATCTATGGGATGAAACATTGACAGTACATGAACTTTGAATTCTAAAGCCGATCAATAGTATCTGTAATTAATCAGTGAACTCAGACAAACAACTCTTGCCATTCTTGCCAGCCATATTAAACCAATTCTACTGGACAATTATATCCAGCCAACCAAAAAGCAACTGTTAGCTGTACCTAGGACCAAGAGAGATCTGCCTCAAAAAACCTTTTTTTTTTTAAACCAAGTTCCTTTATCCTCAGTAAACGTTAGGAAACCTAACGTTAACAAGTGGCACAGAGAGGCACTGCTTGAAGTGGTGTGTATTTGCAAATATGCAGAATACAAATACACACAGAGCACTTTGATTTCAGTTTCACAACATGCCACCAGCGGCCGTATTACCAAATGGAAAATGGTAATCTTCCAGTACAATTTATATCACTATAAGGAAAATTGATTTTCCTTGTAAAACTAAAAAAAAAAAAAAAAAAATCCAACAAAGGCTTATCAGGAAGAAAAAAAAAATACTAATTTTTGCTCAATCATAACCATCTTTTTTGTTGGTTCTTTGTTAGTGTGAACAAGATATTGACAAATCCTTCCCACTTGCAAATTTTAGAAAACAGCACTCTGATTGGATTCAAGATGCTTAAGAGAGTTTTATGGCTTGGATCCTATGGCTCAAAAAGATTCAGTATACACAGAGTAAGCAGAATCTGTAAAAAAATCCCTACTGTTGTGAAACACTAGAAGTAGACTTTGCACAGTTTGACTAAAGATAATGCAACGTGTGGCAGGCAAAAAGTGACAGGACTTGTATGCAGTTGCATGATCATATACACACGCACGCACACACCATACACACTCTAACTAGTGTAAAGCTCTGCAGATATTAACCCTTTCACCAGCTATGTTCATGGAAATGCTTTCTTTAAGGCAGGAAGTATTTAAGTAAGGTAAAGTTACCTTTATTTTATTCTTTGTACCTGTAAGTCATTTGTACAGATTGTGACAATTTCAAAAACATAAATAGTGTCCTTAGAACATGTTTCCTAAATTAAGTTGCTAAAGTTCTGACCCACTGTGGAAGACATTCACTGAAAGGCCATTTAACACTTTTCTCCTACAATCAGCAAATTTATTGCCCCAGCATAGAAAAAGATGTTGATAAATTTAGAAATGTATAATGGCAGGGAACTCCTATAAGCAAAATTTTATTTAAAAACAAACAAACAGAAAAAATTCCTCAAATTCTTACCCATTGCTTCCAATGAGGTTTATTTCCTTATGCTATGTAGAATTTACGTACGGTTCCTGTGGTATTTCCTGTATGGTTCTACTGACCTTGTATTCCAATGCAGTTTTTCCTGACCTTTTCTATGGGTAAGAATCTGAACGCATTCAGCTGTCTCCAGCTAAGGACTAGCGCACACAAAAGTGATGTTTCCCAGTGAAATGTCTGCTGAGGACAAGGATGAAATAAGCAGGACATGTATGTGAGCCCATGGCTTCCAGTTAAGCCTAGAACATAGCAGCATTGCCATCTGATTAGATCCATTTGTCTTTGCAGGAACAGGTATTTCAGCTGGGTAAGCAAGTGAAACAGTTCCCTCCTACCCCACATTGCCAAGCTGGTAATTGAGTGATTCGCTTATTGATTTGTTATTTCATGAGGAGAAGAATCAGAACTAGAGCCTTGACTTTCCTCACAGCAACCAATTATTTTGCGTTTTTTAATTTTGGGATACTTTTCCATAATGAGCTGAATCAAAAAATCTATTTGAAAAATATATATTTTTATATATATAAAAAAACCTCATTATGTTTTGAATGTGAAATACCAATTAATTTTATCTTTCATCTTTGATTCCACCCCATTGTAGGAAACAGCTTAATGAAGCTTGCATGCTAATTACTCCTCAGACGCAAGCGTGTAGGCATTTCATACTTTGCCTAGTGAAAGGGCTAACCCTCCTTGACACATTCACGACTAGACCAGTGATTCTGAAGCAACATCCTGACCCTTAATACTGTCAGTTTCAAGCTATCAAGCTGAAAAATCCTTGATAAGGTGAGAAGATGTCACTGTGAATCAGTTAGATGATGTGCCTAGAGTTCTGCAATACCATTTTCTAAAGTTTTTTTTTATGCACCATTGATTGACAGAAAAAAATCCGTTTTCCTTTGCTTTCCAAGTCGCTCTGTGCAATGACTGACTCTTTGATACTGTCACTTTTTAAAAGTAAACCATACGAGCCCTCATATTTCATCTTCAAGGGGGCTTAGGTCCGTTCTTTGTTTTTCACCTTCGAAGGCTTAAAAAAACTGCGTTGTCATAGATTCATGCGCAAGTGCTCTGGTCGTTTGGAAATCATGGGAAAAGCTTGTTTTTTATATGGCCCAGAGTTTGGTTGACGGATTGGAAGTGGTGCTGAGGCCTCTCCACAGACTGTCACATCCATTTGTTCTATTCCGCTTGTCTCCATTGGATATTCCACAGGCGTCTGAGTATTTGATGCGCTGGCAGAAGCACCTCTTCCCCAGAATTCTCCAGGGGAAAACTTTACAGGGCTTTAAAACAAGAAATAGAAAAATCAGAGATGAAGATACACCAAGGTATGTCCTTTACTCTGCAGGAAGCTGAACTCAAATGCCTACTGAGAAGCATTTACAATTCTTCCTTCCACTTCCAGAAGTTTGAGAGAGTTTCCATGTCTAGCTTCTACCACGGTCTATTGTAAAGACCTCTTGAGTAGTCAGGATATATTTCTAGATGATTGCAGAAGGAATTTTCTGTACTAACATGATTCTTTAGTAGCACATAAGTACTTCAGATGTTCTGAAACAGTCACCAGACTGTGAGGCTTGGAAGTGATGGGCTTACTGAGGAGAAAGCTGCATTTTTTTATTTCTAGTGCAGATATATTTCAACTACTTGGCAAAAAGCATATGATATTAAAAAGAAAAAAAAAAGAGATACCTGACTGGTGTCCTAGGGCTACCTATGAATCTGCGAGGTGATCGAATTTTTGGTTCAAAAGAAAATTTCTCTTTTACGCTTTCAAGTACAGATGGAGCCACATACGTAAAACCCTGCAAAACAGGAATGAGTGCACTGTAACTTACAGGCAAGATTTACAGTTATTAGCACTTGTCAATTATGACTGTCAGGAAATGATAATTATTAAAAGGAGAGTAAATGTAGACATATGAACTTCTACTCACTTCCTGAAGCAAACAGCAGGGCTTTAAGGAGTTCCTCACCCGGGTGCCTGCTCACCCCAGCTATTTCCAATCACATCAGATTCCCACAGGCATGCTCAATTTAATTAATTTTGATCTATAAGAGTGGACATTGTTCTCTGCACGACTATGAAAGCAATCACATGTCTGGGATTCAGAATGCAGCTATGAATTAGAATGCTGACATTTCAGAAAGTAAGCAACGTTTGCTAGTGGTTTTGTTTTATCTCTATAAAGAAAACATCAGCGATAATCAAACCAAAGTATTTTCAAAGCCCTTAAACATTTCAAACCTGTTGCAGAATGTGTGTTTAAAATTATGATAGTTTGCTTCAAGTAAGATAATAGAACTAATTTACCTGAAAGTCTCTGCTGTTTCCCAGTAATACAACATACCTCTCCACAGTCATTACTCACTCGTCCCTGGCTCACTTACCAGAAAGACCTGGTTGGCACTTTCACTGAGAGTTGAGTCATCTGGGCTATCAACAGGTGTCTGACGTGTAAACTTTGAATCAAACTGGCTCACATCCTCTTCAGATTGCTTTGCAAAAACAAAATGATTAAGGGTTTATATTACAGATATCAACCAAATGGCTTAGCGGTGATCAGTGTAGCCTCTGGATGGAGTTCATTCCATAGGTTTTTGGCAGAGCTCTGCTGTAGTAAAACCCTGGAGTGGTTTCGGAATCCTGTCGCTGCCAGTGGGAGGTCACTATGGGCACTGACACTGAGAAATAAAGGCAAGGGGGAGGGGCAAAAATTATGGATCAAAAAGGAACACAAATTAAAAAGATGCCTTTAAAAAAACCTCAAATTACAAACAAAAGCTTTTAGAAATACAATGCCAGTTTATTGCAATTTAGCCCTTGTCACAACCAGTATAGAACAGTTGCAACTATTAGTTTCTTGAAGTCCAGATAATTTCATCCCATTTTTGCAGATACAGAAGTGTTTATACTGGGAGGGACAGATGACAACTCTGGAATAAGTGACTATGAAGAATATTGTTTAATTCAGTCAAGGAACAACGGACATAATTCCAAGATCCCTTCTCTCATTCCTAAGTGTCACTGAGAAGGCAGTATGTATGCATTTGTGGAAGCACATTTTCAAAAACCATCTGGTTTGTACAAGTAACTTGTATAAAATTTACTAGTAACAGGAAAAAAACCAACAAGACTACTGTCAGATAATTAGGAAATAATCAGTCTTGTGTCATTCTCAATTTCATTTTAAAAGCTGAGGGGGAAAAAAGTCTGGAGTCCTCATGCTATAGTATGCTTAACTTTAGTGATGCCCAAGTCAGTTTAAAGTGAGATTTTTACTAGTTGGGAACTATTGGGGTAGCAAAACCCACTGCTGATGTAACTAATTATACCCACAAGTAAAAAAAGACAGACACCCCACATCACTAAAATATAAGCTAGGATAATAGAGGCTTATTCATCACCTCACTGGTCTGAGCTAAACTTTAATTACTGCCTGTAATGCACAGGATGCATTGCAAATGTTAATAAGCAAACATACAAAATGCTTGATAGGTGACTTCATTTACTCTTGCTTAGCAACTATTTATCATCTTAATTTCAACTAAGTACTGACTTACTGTGTAATGTTTAGAAGCAGAAATTCAGAGATAACTGCACTTGCAAGTCTACAGATTAGCAGGAGGAATTAAAACTGAAGCAGAACTTTCTTCCTCCAGGAGACTGAACAGAAGGACAAATTAACTGTTAGCTGATTTTGCCACCTTTTCACATAAAAAAAAAAAAAAGCAAGATCCTATTCCAGTGATGGATGAATACCATGACTACACAGTAGTAGGAGAGAACATATTTCATACTGTGTGGAAACTTGAAATGAAGAGGGTTTTTTATTTCTTAAATGTTGATATAGCATCAGTTCTCAGAAAAAAATAAATCAATCTGCGTCAGCAGTTTCTCTCTTTAATTTGACAGCAGTGAATCTGAGAACTAATAACCTAAGTTGATGTATTTAACTATTTAAAGTACCAGAAATCACTCTAGTTTGCAAGAGTGAGTGTTTCTAAGTTTCAGATGCCACTAAGACCTCTCCTAAAGGCGTATGAGCAATATCTCACAGCATTCTGAGTACATACCAATAAGGGTTTAAAAGGAGGTTCCACCTTTCGTGCCAACAGCTCATCCCAGTTAATGTGTCTGAAGAACGGGTGAGCCTACAAGAGTTAGCAATAGCAGAGAGTCATAATCTGCCTTCTGGGAAATGTAAGAATTAAGCATGTTCTTTTCAGGCCCTCTCTGTGGTGTCTTTCTTTCCAAAAAGTCACACATGGGTTTAGTGTAATATGTTCTGCAGCAGTACATCGGAGTAGCTGGAACAGCTGAAAATTGATACCATACCTCCAAGTCAGAGAACATATGTCCCTATCACGTTTTCCTTGAAAATATTAATGGAAGTCAGTTAACATGCAAAACACTTCTACATTTTTCAATGTTAAGAGTTAGATATCTAAAAATAATGACAAAGCACTGTATTAATGACAAGCTATCAGAACTGTGAAATAAGGAGGACTCTCTAGTACACTCTTAATCTCGCCACCAAAAAGGTCAAGCTGGAAGCAATAGGAACTAGGCTTCTGCCTTAACTCTTAACTATGCAACATCGAATGCAAACTAACAACGCTTTTCCCCTGCACTAAACGCAAGGGCTGGCAGGTTTTTCATCAGACTGCTAGAGTACCATCACTTTCACATGGCTGACTACAATTAGCATTGTGCAACTAGTAGAAAAGATCTACTGGGAGACTAAGCTAAAGAATAAAAGTTATTTTCCAAATCTCAAATTATCAAAGAGGCAGACAGCTGCTTTGGTTAAGCTTTAAAGCGTTCAGATTTTGATCAGCTGGCACACGTGGCTGCCTTTTTGCTCATTACACATCAAGACAGACATACTCTTCCCTGACGTAGCCTCAAAGCTGTTTTGTTTTCAATGAGGTAATGAAATCCTTGAGTTAAGCGAAAGTTACCTGAACTTCTCCAGCATCTCCAGGACCAGCTCCTAGACGTGAGGCAGCATTTCTTTTTAGCAGCTTGAAAAGAAATAACATCCAAAAAAGAAAAGTTAATTATGCCATTACACTAGACTAGTTCTGACATGAATCATCATTTGAACGAATACCATGCAGAATGAGCTCAACAATCAGAAAACCTGCATTCCTTAGAAAACAATTGTATTTTCAAGGAAAATCACTTTCTGTGATTTTTTTTAACGCAAAAACAAGACAGACTTAGAAATAGTAAAACAAGCATGGACTGAACAGCCATAGCAGTATCATTACATTTCTATTTTCTACATACACACGTAGTACTAACATTCATTAAAATTCTACCTTTTTAAGCAGATCTCTGGCTTCTTGTGTGAGGTAGGGAGGCAAGTTGAGTTTACACTTGAGAATCTTGTCAATTGTTTTCTTTCTGTTCTCCCCAGTGAAAGGAGGCTAAAGCACCATTGTGATGGGAGGAAAAAAACAGGACTTGTTCAGGTCTCTTGTGTACACAGAACTCACTTCAGTAATTTATAAAGCAGATAAAATTACTGCAAATGGGACTTCCAGACAACTGTCTGGATGAGAGCAGCTCATGACTGTCGTCAACAGAAGTGTAGCTGTATTTTAGTTACATTTTTACTTGCAGTTTGCATATGTACAAATATATATGTAATTGTACATGCATCTGAATTAGAATAGAGGTAACTACAAAAGCTATGAAGAGAAATACATGCAATTATAACTGTGCACCTACTGCTCCAGTCAGCATGTCATACATTAATGCCCCCAAACTCCACCAGTCCACAGCACGATTATGCCCACTCCTCATCAAGATTTCAGGGGCCCTACAATCAGAAAAATTGAAAATATGAAACTATTTTAACAAGCTTAATACTAATTCTGACTACTAGTTTTCAAACAAAACCACATTTATCAAGCAAAATTTCCCTAAGTGACTGAACATATGAACCATCAGTTAAAAAAGGCAAAATTTAGCCATTACCCCCAGACCAGAGTAATACTTTTCTATTTCATCATGCAGCTCACATGTATTCAATTGTTCCACAGAATGTGTGTGTGACTGTTCCATCGTGAATAGATTCTTTACATAATCCGAAGTCAGTCAATTTTACATGACCTGAAATTAAATATATAAAATTTAAGACTTGCCAGAATTTTGACATTTGTATAAGTAACATTAAAAACCAGAATAAATTCACAAGAGTGAAGTGTTGTGACCTTTGAAGAATTGTTTTCAAATGACTGGCAACATAACTGTTACTATATTTCTACCTTGATGATTAAGCATGATGTTTTCTGGCTTCAGATCACGATAGATGATTCCTTTTTGATGCAAGTGCCCCAGTGCCATTGAGATTTCTGCCAAGTAAAAGCTGAAAGGAAACATATGCCACACAATCAGACATATTCAATCATGCAAAGCATCTTAAGCAGTAAGAGTACTGCGTACATACCTATGGTTCCTTCAAAGTATCATTAAAAGTATATGAGAGAATAAATGAGAGAAACAATGATACCTTTGAGGTTGGTTTGCTGAAAGGCATACAGACTCCAAGATGAACTACAGAATTATGCCATAAGCACTAGGTTTATCTGATCAGTAGCTATCTTATCATGAATATATTTGGAAGAGTCTGAATTTACCAGTTAGTGGTTAAAATATGCTTCAATCTGTATAACAACATCTAGATGGCAAAGTTGAAGGAAAAAAATGAAGGTGAGAAGGTAGCACTCTGGGGCCTGCCAGTTATCTGCAGAACAGTATTACAGCCCCACGTGTACATCAGAGCTTTTCTAAGGCATTATGGGCATGTACTGTAACTGTATTCAGCTGTGTGAAGCCTAATCAATAAGGGATAATTTCAATTTATGTAAAATATCACTACTCATAAGGCTTTTTCTCCTTCATTAGAATAACTGCCTTTATCACTTCACACATCTGATCGTTAGAATACAGTGACTTGGAAATTCTGTAACTAGCTGGTAAACCAGCACAAACTGGTAGGTACAGAGTTAGCTGCTCTTTTCACTAGTCTGTGAAATGAATGAATAGTTGCATAGTTTTTCAAGTCAGAGTATACAGTTTAAGCACTCAAAAAAAATCCCAAAACTATTAATTTACTGAAATAGCTTCACTTACCAAGCTGTGTCTTCCATAAATATCCCTTCTCTCTCTAACTGCATAAATAGTTCTCCTCCTGTCATGAGAAAAATGAGATTATACTCTATTAAAGTATCATTTTTAGTCAGTCAAAAGTCTATTTCTAAAAAAACTATAAGCAACAGCTATTTTGTCCTGCTCTATAAAAAGCTGTTTCGCAAAAAACAACTGAGAACTTCCTATTCTGTTACTCTCAGAACTCTGGCAACCTCAAGAAATGCCAAAAATCAAAAGAGCATGCTGAAAAAAACAACAGTATTTCTGTCCCTGTTTTTTCTTTTGTTACAGCTTGAGCAAACTGTTTCTAATCTGTGCCTGTTTCCCTATCCCTCAAATAATAATCTGTGTTAAAAATAACACTTTCCTGTTTCACAAAGAACCTGCAAGGACTAAAACCTCAGGTGCTCCTATGGCTGCATAGAATCTAAGTGTAACACACAGGAATTGGAAGCCTCATGGAAGAAAAGGTATTAAAACCCCTCCTCTCCCCTACTGTAATGAAAAAGAAACTATTTTATGTTTCATTCATCTTTATTGTATTGAATTAGAAGGTTGGTTTATGTTATTCTATGTATTTTTAATACTAACCCATTTCACACTTTTAAGACACCATGCCAATAGTTACCTGGCCTTTTATAAGTAGAGTAAGAAAATCAAATTCTCAATTATGTAAGATACCAAGAAGCAGGTAGCAGAATTTCATATACTGACCACTGAGATACTCAAGGATGAGGTAGAGTTTTCCACCAGTCTGAAAGGCATAAATTAAGTCTACGATGAAGGGATGTTTCACTTCCTCCAGTATATTCCGCTCTGCTTTTGTATGAGCTGTATCCTTTGCATTCCTTACAATCATTGCCTACAAAAAGCAGAGATACATCAGCACAAGAACACGCTAAACAAGGCAGGCTTTTACAGTTAGTTCAATTCTGACTTTACTAAATCACAACACTGCATATGAGTCAGCAACATAATAGAGAGAAAATTTCACCACAATATAGACATAACATGAGAGATTTCTTTCAGAAGTTTAAGTCTTTATTTATTTCATAGATTTATACAATAATTTAGGTTGGAAGGGACCTCCTGACTTATTGAAACTGGCTGCTAAGAACTACAGAGAACAATTTAAAGTTGAATTCCAACTGTACTTGGATAGCAACTGCACATATGGTAAAGTTTATTTTTAGGTATATTAAATAATTAGATAGTTGTAAAAGCTAAATGGAGGAACAGATTTTTTTTTAGATTCAGATGGCAGTGAAATGTGAACATATAGATTACCTTTTTAAGAACTTTCATGGCAAATATTTTCCCGGTGTTTGCTCCAGTTACTTTTCGTACTTGAAATACCTGTACAACACCAACACAAAACCAACCACACATTATGACCGCATGAGCCATCGTAAGCTAACAACAAAGTTTTGCAAGAGAGAGATGAGATCACCTACAAACTGCAATGCTGCTTGAAAGAGAACTTGTGATTTGAACCAGAACCAGTATGGGACATTTTCTGCTGCCACCAGCTGGTGAGGCTCTGCCAGTGACCTCAATCCCACCCCACCAACCTTGGCAGCCCTGAAGTTACCTTCTGGTAGAATGAACGTTTCAGAAAACAGGATGGAAATATTAGGGCTTGCCAAAGGCAACAAGCAAACACTTTAATCACCTTCAGCACAATGGATTTAGTTTGGTAGAAGAGTTCCTTACCTTTCCATAGCCACCTTTGCCAAGTACACGTAGTAACTCAAAGCACTCCGGTCGGATCTTTTCTGGACCTCTGTTTACACTAGTTTCTGAAATCTCAAATTTTTCACAATGTTCCATGCCACTGGATAAAATTGAAAGAAGAATGTAAGACTACCTCATACTCAAAAACAATCGAACGAAAGAAAGCAAGCAAATTACTTTCTGAAAAGCATACAGTATATCTGACATAACTGCATGACTGCTTTGGGGATCTGGAGAATTCTCAGCATCAGAAATTTTATTTAGGTGTGTGCAAAGCATGTAGTTGCACAGAAAAGATCACCTGCAAATTCTGGGATTTACACTATCGAGATTTCCTTCAGATTCCTTCATTTCTATGCATAACTAATCTCTGTGTTACACAATTAAGTTTAAAAGACCAACACCTCAAACTGACTTAGATATTCCTACGAGACCTCAAGTAAAAGCAAGGCTCTAAGGTGTTTAAGTTTCAGATCACATTCAGCAGCCCCAACAGTCATGGTAAAACTTCTGTAACACAAATATCTTGCAGAAAAAGCCATAACAAGTCTCACAACTCCCCACATGCCACAAAGGAAGTGTGATCCATGATTTAATGACACTTCTAAATTATGCTACAGTTCTGCAAAAGACTAACAGATTGATCCTGCTGAAGTAAATGTCACTGAGCTGTTTTAACTACCACTGCTTGCTTCTCACAACACTGCATGCGGAAACAATCTGCAAATCTATAAATGAAGTAATGCTGATGGTCAAATTGGAACTTCTGAATCCTCATCTGCTTCAGACTGCAACTGGAGCCTTTTTAACATCCACAGAACACACAGCGTTCTGCAGGCAGCGCCTTACCTTGGTACTACTAATACTATTCGAGTACAATAGATAATGTTAGGAGAAACAAGGATTAAAAGACAACAGAAAGTTTCGCCAGATATTTTTTTATTATTATTATTTTATTTCAAGATACAGTTCACAAATTTTAATGTGAAGAAATAGTGAAACTACTAAAAACAACTCAAAATTGAACAAGAATGACAAAGTTTTCTATTTAGCTTAACAGTGTAACAAAATTAAAAGTTATATGTAGTTGGCATGAATGATACACAACATTTTTGAGCAGCAACTTACAGGTCATATTGGCCAACTCCTCCATGGTCCATGCTCTCACTTAATTGACCCTGGGGATGGGAGGGGTAGAAGGAAAATTAATTACAACAAAAAGAAAAAAGCAGTGTTAAAAATAAATGCACTGATTTGTTTTACCACTTCTTAAATTATACATAAATTATATATAATTGTAATTTATAGAATTAAATGAGCCTAAAGTTCACGAATAATAAATTATCAGCAGAAGACAAGAAATTAGAAAATTCTGTGCAAGATTTGCAATACTTCCACAGTAGCGGTGACACGTGGAACCACTGTTTTACCTGACTCTATTGTTACTCTATCACTTTAATATTAGAGGTAACAGGTTCACACACCCCCAGGTGAATCTGAAAAGCATTAAGGTACTGCATTTTTCTTTACAGTTGCTCTTACACACGAATTTTAAAATCCTACTATGGTATTATGCAAATTGGAACGATAGCAAAGATTATGTGAATAGATGAGCTGGGATTCATATGCACCAGAAACAAAGAGAGTTTTATTTTTCTATATTGATAATAATCATATCCAAATAGTAATGAAAGAATTAAGCTTTACTCTGATGTTAAATACCTTTTCTGACCAATAATCATTCAGATAGATTAATGCATGCAAATATTATTGAAGAAGGCTCAAGCACTTCAACATCAGAACTAGTCACCGTTAAATAACGTAGTTCAATTTTTAAGACATAATTTCTTCAAAGAATTTTCAACTTGATCCCTTTTGCAAGATAATACTTCCCTATAATTGCAGCTCTACATGGCTAAAGAAGTGCAAACCAAGAAGACAGCTGGAATGAACACAAATAGAATTTAATGGGCAAGCTTCTAACAAGCCTTAGACTATACCTTAACATTTTTGATTTTAAAAATATGTACATGAAACAACAACTGCAAGTTAGTGAGAAGCAGCCTGGAATCTATAGACTGAATACTGATATGTTGAGTGACGTGTGAAATTCAGAGAACCAGAAGGAAAAAAACCTTTGAGATCCGCAAGAGGCAGACCAAGTCAACGAGGGCACTTAAAAAAATTCTGTAAGAACACTAACCAGGGACAATTAGAAACTTTCAAGAGCTTCCAAACCATTTAAACGTTAAAGTTTACAGAGGCTGGTTTATTTTGGTGGGTGATCTAGAGGGGAAATTAACTCCTCATTCCACCTACTAGCACCGCCAGCAATTATGGAGTCCAAAAGTTCAAGTTTGTTTCCAGGTCAGAGACTTGCCAGCTCATGTCCTCTTGATAACATTTATTAAGAGAAATCCAGCTTATTGACATCTGTTTCACAATAAAACCCACCAAAGCTGCCCTTGACCCTACATTAGATGCCAACAAATGGCTAAAAAAAAATAAAAATCAACAAACACAGAGAATAAACACCCATCAAGTTCCTAGACCAAACTTCTCAAGTTACCCAATGGTCCTGGCAAAGTTTACACATCCTTCTCCTGCCCCTCTGAACTCTGGTTTGCATTCTCAGTATTAACTTGAACAAAATTCACTTTAGATACCATTGGTGCTAGGTACCATTCCGCTATTTTCAGCATTTCTTCTCATTTCACAAACCCAAGCAATGCAATGGTGTTCGGGCCGGAAGGCTCGCAGTCCTTCAGCCTGCCCTTAGTGCTTCTTTAATTACAAACACAAAAATTACAGCTGATTTTCTCACCACGATAATTAGTGCAGCCAACCATACGGCTTATGAGTAAACTCCATTTAAACAATTCTTCAGCTTTTCTAGAATGGCTCTGCCTATTCCAAACTACAACTGATCCTTCTTGCTGCTACTGGGCTTACACCTCTCAGAGGTACCAGGGAGGAACCCCAGAGATTACACAAGATTTTACACCTTGCTCACTTCTAGTTTAATGATCTCAACCGCATTGCCTGCAACGTCTGATCGCTGCAAGACACACACACCACCTACAGAGGTAACTTGCAGTGAAACACTATTCCTTGTATGCTTTCCTGATGCTTCCCTTTCCTTCCTGCTCTTATATGCCCTGCTTTTCAGTTCTGTTTTAATTTCAAATTCAATCTCACTCTCCTTTATCAGTTTACCAAAAGGCAACTGAGAACCAAACGAGGTTGCCAATGTGCATTCATGTCCATAAAAATTTAAGTCATAGCCATTTTTCAAAATCCACAATAATGAATTCTTAAATTGTTCCCTGAGACTGAATTATTGGAACATGAGAGGGAACAAATTCAACTTTCTGGCCACCCCCTCCCCCTTAGAATCTGTTCTTGGCGACTTTAACACTGTGATGCAAGCGGTATTTTTTTAAGCCAAGTATTTTATTGATTATTGAGGTGACTGACAGTGCTTTTTCCTACAGGTTGAGCAGCATTCCAAACCTCCAGCTGTCAAACAATGTCAGTTTCTATGTAGTGTGGGCAGTCCCACTGTGATCCAGAGTATCTGGTTAGCTCAAAGACTCTGAGCACGTCATTAGTACTTAAAGAGCAAACAATAAATGCAGTAGCGGTTTAAGCAGTAGCAAATGTTTAATATACAAAACAATATAAAAAAAGCAAAAAATACAAACAGAGATCTTGTCATAAAATTCCCCCAAAGTCTTAACAGAATCTGGACGAACAGCAGAAAAGAGCAAACTGCAGGTTACAAGGTGAATCGTTTATGAAGGCGTGAGATGGAGATGCACATCGATGCATACAGAGGTCTAATGCAGCATTTTAAAGCATTGCTTTTAATTTTGGCGCTAGAGCAACGACTCCACACACTTCCAGAACGATGAGCACTTCTGCACTGACGTTAAAACATGTGACACGAAGGAAAAAACCTCACCACAACCCCGCTGCGGCACTTGTGCTAGGAAATCCGGGGGGATAAAAGCTCCTGCAAGCCTGGAGCAGCCCCGGCCGCCCAGCTGCCTCCCGCCGCTCCCGGCCGCGGGGAACAACGCCGCTGCCTCCCGGGGTACGGGGCCGGGCCGGGCGCGGAGCCCGCCGCCGCCGCAGCGCTGCCTCCCCCGGCGCAGCACGGCCAGGCAGGGCGGGTCGCGGCCACCTCACCTGCGCGGGCCAGGGCGGCGGCCGTCCCCGCGCTCCGCCACACCGCCTCCCGCCGCAGCGCCGTCCCCGCCCGCCTCAGGGCCCCCCCGGCGCGGGCTCGCCGGCCGCCTCCCGCTCCCTGCCCTCAGGCCTGCCCCTGGCGCCGCTCCCCGCAGCGGCCTCCCGCTCCCTCCCCGCGCCGGCTCGGGCTCCCCCCTCTCACCCCCTCCTCCAGCTCCTCGTCCGAACCCGCGTCCTCAGGCTGGTCCAGGTCGATGTCAAACACGCCCGCCATGGCGCGGGTGTGAGCCGCGGCGCCGCCGCCCCTTCCTGGCTGTGCTGGGTGCACGGGGCCTGGGCCGCCTCATGGGCCCGCACCCCCCAACTCCGCCACGGACGCCATCACCGGCTGCGCGGCCGCAGCGCGCCTGCGCCCCCGCCCCGACTCCGGGCGCCGCGCAGGCGCACAGCCCCTTCCGGCAGCGGCCGGGGCTGCATTAGGCATGCGCAGAGTGGACACGACGGGGCGGGCGGGCGCAGGGCTAGATCTGAGCATGCGCAGCACGTGCTCGCCATACTTGCTACTGGCAAGGAGCGTGCGCAGAGGGCGCAGCGAAGCCGGGCGGAGGGAGCGTGCGTGTAACCCTCCTGTGTAGCCCAGAGGACGGACCGTATGCCCGGCCTGCCCGGAGCCCCTTCTGAGCATGCGCGAAGCGGGTTGTTCGAAGGCGCGTCTGGGTCCGGACCGGCGGGGAAGGCGATCGCGGAGCCGGGTGGCTGCGCATGCGCCTCAGCGACTCCGCGAGGGGCGTCGAGGTCAGCCCTGAGGAGGCACCGGCGGCCAGCGGGGCTGGGGGCGGCCGGTGCTGCCCGGGCGAGGGGCGAGCACAGCGGGAGGGCGGCTGTACCGGCGAGGAGGCCCGGGCGGGAGGAGGCCGGCAGGGAAAAGGGCTCTGGAGGCGGCGAGGTGGCCGAGGGCCGTGAGGCGGGCAGCACCGAGAACATGGCGGCGCCCGGGGTGGGCGGGAGCAGGCCCTGAGGGCACGGCGGAGCCCCAGTGGATGTCCCCAGGCAGGCGGGTGGCTGCAAGCGACAGCTGCCTGCCCCCAGTGACACGCACAGGCACGGGAGGGCCGGTATCCCACGCGTGGGTTGGACCAAATCAGCCTTTTCTGAAAATAATTGACGGATTTATTTATTTAATGCAGCGAGGAGTAGCCGGGCCTTGCAGTAACACACAGGCTGGCCTTAGGCTGTGAGGTGCAGACTGGCAGCAGGGCTGAAATTAGCACAGGAATCAAAAATAGCACATACCTGGCTGCAGAATTCAGCGGGATGTAGGTTACGGGCGCAGGCGGTTGTCCAAGGAATGCTGGTGCAGAAGTGCTCCGGCACAGCTGGGATGATAAGGAAAAATAGCAGCCCAGAATAATGAACTGAGCTTTAAAAAAAAAAAAAATAACCAAGACAAACCTTGTTTCTGTGAAAAAGGAATAGAAAAGAGTGAGAAACCAAAGCTACTGCAAAATGCTGAGTGGAGGGGAAAAAAAAAAGTCAAAACATATTGGTACTGAATCAAAACCATTGCTTTCTGTGGTGGAAGCAAGGGGAATGCTCTAGGGAATCCCTTTGTCACCTCGTTAGATTTTGGCATCAGGCCCATCGCAGTACAGGAATAGAAATCAGCTAGATTTTTGAACACATTTCTAAAGGCATTTGGTACTTTCTTAGGTTTATTATGCTTTTACAGCCTAATCCTCTAAGTTAGTTGGAGATTTTGCTTGCTGTCTGGTTGGTTTCAGCTCCCTTCAGATGTATAGCAACAGCAAACAGACTGATTTCCTGTGAACTGCCATCTGCATTCTTCTGACATTCAGGAGAAAGTGCTGACAGGCTGTTTTACCCCAGAAATAGCCAGTGGTTGTAGCACAGCCTTTTCCTTCTCACTAGAGGTTCTCAGAAACTGCAAAACTGATCAGAAATCTACTTGTCAGAACTTTTTTTTCTCTCTCTTTTCCACAGTTACTAAAGGCATACTTCTCTGTTTTAGGCTGAAACACCAAGTGAATAAGAATGTCGATAGTCACAGTCCAGCTCGGGCAGTGCGGTAATCAGATTGGTCATGAGGTGTTTAATGCCATCTGCAGTGATGTCCATGGCACACATGGGTTGTGCTCCAAGAAGGAGAATGAATCCTACCGTGATGCTTGCAAAGAACGGTTTTTCAGTGAGGAGGAATCTGAAGGTACAGCATTTAAGTGTTTGTTTCCCACAGAGGGTCTGGCTGCCAGCCTAATACAAATAAGAGTATAGAAATAATAAAAATCTTTTACCTTCTATTAGAGTTTTATCTTCAGTCTTGAAGAATTGTCACAACACTCTGCCTTCACAACATTGCTAACAACAATGAAAGCAAAATCACAGCGCAGTAAAGAGTCTGAGGCCACAGTCTACCAGTAATCCAGCTGGAAACTGAGCACACCTACACAAATAATCTTTCCTTCCAAACATCTGCATTTTCTACTGAATAAGATCATACCATGGAGTAGGACCCAGAGCATCTGAATTTGGTGTTACCAAGCACATTCAGTGGTTTCTTTCCTATGATCTTCAGAGTTCAGATTTGCCTTTGGAACAATTGGTGCTTCTCCAGAGATCCAGGGCATTGCCACGTCCTCCCTTTCTGTATTGTCCCATTAAGTTAATAGTTTGACTTATGTGGGTGGGAGGACTACAATTTGGACCATGGCACAAGTCCATCCATCTTATGTAAAAAGATGGCACGTTATTGGCACATTATTCTTAGTTTTGTTTTTCTTCCTCTCCAGTACCTGTTGCCCGGGCTGTGCTTGTTGACATGGAACCTAAAGTAATCAGCCAAACCTTATCCATAGCTGCCAGGTCTGGCTTCTGGAAATACGATGATCGGTCGCACTTCTGTCAGAAGCAAGGGTCTGGGAACAACTGGGCAAATGGGTATGAACTATTGTTTCAAGCTTCACTAAGGGAACTGGAGAGGCTAATGAGCTGTCTGGATGCTAGGAGTGGTACTATTGCAGCTCTGTCAGGTACAGAGCATGTAACATTAACCTGATTTATTTTTAAGTTAGAGTAGCAGTGTATATAGCAGCGAAACTTCTAAACTGCTTTTTACAACGTGAAATTGATATTTACAGTGAAAATGTAATATTTTTTAATCAATTGAATATATTTAAGAATAGAAAACGATAAGGACAGTTTATAAACAGCTGTTTTGCAAAATGTCCCAGCTGAGGATTGTTTACTACAGATAGATGGGGTGACATGATGCCAGGTTATATAAATAATAATAAGAAAAGTATCCTTTATGAATAGCTTCACCTTACTTCTTTTATTTTTATATAATCTGCCATGTCTCATACTTTTGTCTTTTATCCAACAGTTACTCTGTTCATGGGCCTAGACACAAAGAAGTAATAATGAACCTGATACAAAAAGAAGCAGAGAAATGTGATCGACTGAGTGGATTTTTCACAATCATGAGCATGGCTGGTGGTACAGGATCTGGCTTGGGAGCATTTGTGACTCAGTGTTTAAGAGATGCTTTTCCAACCTCATTTATATTAAACCATGTTATCTGGCCCTATGGCACTGGTGAGGTGAATGTCAAATTTCTCAGAGATATTCTATAAGTTTATAATCACTGTTTAGTTTTAAACATAAAATACCTACAACTGAAATAAACTAGAAGAGAGATACATTTTACTTTTTAAAAGTTTAAGAGGACAGAAAGGAACAGAGCTAATGAACTGTTTGCCCAATATTTTGTACACGTGCTTTCACCAAAAAAAAAATAAATAAAATAAATGATGTTGATAATGTAAGTACTAAAATAGAATGCAGTTTCATGAGAAGCCCTATTAGCCAACTAGAAATCTCCTGTTACAATAGTATCTCAGCATTATAAATAATATAATATATAATATATATAATCAGTTCCTAGACAGATTTTATTCTAGCCAGTTTGTATGAACTGAGAAGGATAACAGGATTTTCACAGGTCTTCCTCTCTTTCCATGAAAAAGCTCTGCTAGCTCCTGACCTCATTCTGCACTTTGGCAAAGAAAATGAATCACTTCCTAAATCATAACTGAGGAAATGACAGTAGCCAGAGGATTATAAACTAGAAAGATACTAAGTCATTTGATTCTCATTTGTGTGTATTTGGTGTTTGTTTCCAGGTCATTGTTCAGAACTACAACTCTGTTTTGACCCTCTCACATCTGTATCAGTCATCAGATGCCCTTCTTGTTCATGAAAATGATGTCATCCACAAGATCTGTGCTCAGCTGATGAATATTAAGCAGATCTCCTTCAGGGATGTAAATCAAGTCATTGCCCATCAGCTGGGGAGTGTTTTACAGCCCACGTACACAGCAGGAAGTGGCTTACACTATAGCAGAAACCCATTAGGTACCTAACTAATATAGCTGCCTACTGCATTCTCACACAAATTTCTGTAATCATTTCATGGTGTGAATTTAAGTTCTTCAGTCTTCTTACTCAAGTATTTGGATACATCCCAGGTTTTAAGATGAGAAAAGTGAAGCAAAAGACTAAATTAGAAGTTCACTCCTAATTTATAGCAGAGTCAAAAATAGATCTCCCAGATTCTGGTTTGATTCTTTACCAAAAGAACCCTGTTTCTCCTTTTTCAAGTGCCTACAGACACCCTTGTACTATTTACGTTTCAGAGGGAATTTGTGCAGGACTAATTTTAGACTGAGTTTTACAGTTCACATTAGTTTAGAAGTTTGCATAAACTGAAACAAAATGAGAGTTTTGTATTTTCCTCAGGCAGAAGACAGGCTAGCATAGAGCTCAGTAGCAGCAAGCTGACGTTTGTATCTTTAAGGGATTAAAGTTATCAATATTACCAAGAGTTTTGCGTGTCAAGTTAAACTTTCACATCTGTCTGTCAGTATCTTTAGCAGTGCATAGGGTCTCTGAGATTTAGAGCCAGACCATAACACGAGACAAGTCCAAACTGCAAAACAAGAGCCACTAACATGCTTGTATAGAACTCAGTAGTACATAGCAAGTTTGCATTGTCTGGTGTCTGTCCATATATTTGTCCAATTAAAACTTTATATATCCTGCTTGGTTTCTTACATTAAATTGCCACATCTCTGTAAAATTCCTCATGCTCTTCTATTTTAGCTTGCCTGTGCAATATTTTTGTCAAACATGAGCAGCTGTTAATTTCTTTTTCCAGGAGACTTGATGGAGACATTAGTTCCACATCCCGAATTCAAGATGTTGGGTCTTCGTAACATACCTCAGATGCCTGAAAACTCCCTCGCTTACAGCACGTTCAGTTGGCCTGGACTCATCAAACATTTAAGGCAGATGCTCATTGCTAATGCTAAAATGGAGGAAGGTAAAATGCATTCCCTTGTCCTCAGTATCCATCACTCTTTAAGCATACATTTTTACAGATGAAATAAAGCTTATTGTTTTGTAGAGCTCGCTAACTAGCTCTAGTTGGTTCAGAAATGAGTTGCTGCCCTCAGACAGCAGGAATTTGCCTCTACATAGCCAGCTGCTCCTTTAACTATTCATTCAGCTGCCACAGCTCCCGGCTCGCTCCTGTTTTTGCCCCTAGCCACCTCAGTTAATTATAGCTATTGAAAATATGCAAAACAAACCAACAGTTTTTTGGCAGTGCACTTAACTGACATGATTCATTTGGAACATTCCTTGGATAGTTAGTTCTGCTATGCTTTTTCTTTTTACATCTCATAAAAATCATGTATAGCTTTCCATATAATTTACCTGGGGTATTCGGTATAGCTTCCAGTTATGCACAGAATGGGCTGGCAGATTGCTAAGTATAGAAACAAGTATCCTTTTCTCTGGTAAGGTTAGTGACTGCCAGGCAAATACTGCTGGATTAGCACTGTCTTTCTCCAAGAATTGCATAATTGCTGATTAACTAACATGCAGAAACTACAAACCCTAATATAATCTCAGCTGGGGGCAAGGTGTTAGTTACCATCTGACTCTTCAACTAGTATTTCATGAAACATTAACTTTCTTTTATATCATTTTTGCCAAAATCTCATAGGTATAGATTGGCAAGTACGACCACCAGTTCTAGGCTCCTCCAACCCCTCCAGTCATTCCACAAAGAAGCCACTGCATTTCAATACTTCCATTGCCAACCTGGTAATCCTGCGAGGAAAAGATACACACAGCACAGACTTAGGTAGGAAGGAGAAAACACAGTACCTCAGTTCTTGTTTCACATGTCACTGTTTTCTTTGCAACCGTATCTGATGGAGGTGAAAAAACCCAAAGCCACATGTTTGACTACTAAGGTCAGTATTCCCTCTAGAAATATTTTAATGTCCAAGGCCACTTTGTCTAATTGCTCAGGGCTGTTGTGTTTACAACTGAGGCTGCTGTGTTTCCTGAAGCACTTCAGGGAAGGAAGAAGAGATTGAAGTCCGAATATATGCTAGGATTCTTGGCTGTATTGTCTGAAAATATATTCAGCTGCATCTGGGAGTGATGAACATAGCTTGCAGCTGAAGTATCAATACAAGAGCAGGCTTCTAGATCATCTGATGAATCTGGTATTTTCAACGGGCTGACTGCTCTGCAGATTTTTTTCAAGGCCTGAATTGATCTGCAGAGCATTGATTAGGTCACACAGGACTACTGAGATCAAGATGTAGGAGCTTGTAACTGTATATTTCTCAAAAGGGCTGTTTTATTTCTGCCACAGGAAGTTTCCGAGATCCCTCATTATATACATCATGGCTAAGCCCTCAGGATGCTTTTAATGCATGGAAAACACCCAGAGCATTTAACAAGTATGAAAAGTCTGCTTCTTTGGTCAGCAATAGCCAGTTCCTGCTGAAACCTCTTGACAATGTCATAGGAAAAGCTTGGAATATGTTTGCTTCCAAGTAAGTGAAAATAATTACGCTGGTACTTCATTTATAACTGCCAATATTTCCAGTGTTAGCAAAATCATTGCACATACAGCTCGCTCGTTCAGCAAAATAAAGCAATGGTGAATAAGCATTCCACTTTAGTGGAAGCATTTTTATTCTTGAAACACGACAGCAGAGTGAGGAACACAGAACAGTGCTTATGTTCTGTGGATGAGTGATACCACATATTCTACTGCTGTCAATTTGACTATTTTCTCAGGACTAAACCTCCCCAAATTTAGTGTGTTCCAGTGTGACCATTCTAAAAATAACACACAAACTCTTCTACTGATTGTATAGTTTCTAAAGTGTGTACAGACACGCTGCACAGTCAGGGAAATGTTGGGGATTTGTGTGTTTACTAAGGCTCCCATGCTATTAGTTTGATTTTTCATTAGAACCAAGAAATCTAGAAAATAATTGCCTCTTTACTTTGATCCTCATGAAGCCAAGGTTACTGCATCTCACAGCAGATGTCTTAAACATGAGTTTCTAGCACAGAAATTCTGCAATTAAAAGCCAAAAGAGGAAAACTGCTTCCACTAGCGTAGCTCCTAGTTTTACCACCTGTTACAAAACCACCAGTGATAAGAAGCAAGCTATCCTGCACACACAGGTTTAGACTTTGCATCTCAAATCTATAAATTACTTTCCTCATTTAATAATCACTTCTCCTTCCATTTCCCAATTTTCTTCTCTCCTTCCAATTCCCAATTTAGCCCAATTTTGTTAGCTGCAATTTTGTTTCCTTAAGCAATACACAAAGTTACAAAAGCTATTAGAAACGAGTCATGACTTACTGGTAAGTATAAATTACAAAATTTGTTCAGGAGAGCACAGTAAAAACTAACTAGCATGGTTATTGGGTGGAAACCAATCTTCACTTGAAGTTGTTACAATAACTATACAATCTGTTTTCACGTGTTAGATTCTTCACTGATTTCTAATTTCTTGTCCATTTTCCTACTGTGACTTCAACACACAGAGCCTATATTCACCAGTACACTAAATTTGGAATCGAAGAGGAAGATTTTCTGGACAGCTTCACAACTCTGGAACAAGTGATCTCCAGTTACACCATCCTGTGATTTTTTCAAAGTGGTCTGAAATAGAGCTTTCCTGAAAGAACCCAGCACTGGAAAACCTTCCATCAACTTCCTGAAGTGTATAAATTACTGGACTGTAGCTGTTTTTCAGTCTTGTAAGCAGTGTGTGCATGTGTTAGAATAGCAAGAACTGAATCAGAACTGAATATATTTATATGGACAGGTATTATTCATATTTAATATATCTAATAAATAGCTATTTTTCAATACATTTGCTATGTACTGTAGCTAAGTCTTATTTATATAATTTTTGGCACTTGGATATTTTTCATAAAGAATGTCTACATAGAAGGATTTTTCTCCAGGCTAAACTCTCAGCATTTGAACTATAACAAACTAATGTGTGATAAAAACTAAATGTGTGCTTGACTACAGTAGTAAGGCATTCCTGATCCTCCAATTTCAAATTTTCATAATAACACTTTGCCCTAAGAATGTTTCAATATTTATAAAAATGCATACTATCAGACTATTAATTCAAACTCTGATTGGGTATCATTCAAGAGACAAAAGTCTGCCATGTATTCCTTTAAAGCAAAGACAGACCTAAATTCTATTTTAAAGACCATAATCTTGACAAAATAATGGAAGTTTTGAACCATCTTTTTAAAAAGATATGAAGGGTTCTTCATTCTCCTGTCATCTTCAAATTGTATTAGAGATTATAATGAATTATACACTTTTCTGGCCATTTCATTGTGCCACGTTTTCAAGTGGTGTTACCTACCAATTGAAAAAAAAAATCATCCCTATAGCACATAAGAGGTCTTGGCAATTTCTTATAGGTTTAGGCAAAACTACAGTCTTGCTCTTCTCCCTATAAGATAGAAGCATGTAGATATTTTTAATTAATTAATCAGATTTGGGAGGAGAACTTCTTGTAGATTTCAGATGTAAAAGCCTGTAATATAATATAATAAATAGATGGTATAATTTCACAAGTCGATTTAAGAAATGGGCTCTTTTTGCACAAATTTTACCACGGCCACCAGGTGGTGCCCCTGTGGAGCTGCAGCCCGACAGGAGGCGGAGACTGCAATAGCTCGTGGGGGCACAAAAGCAGATGTTTATAAAATAAGAGTACAGCAGAATCAAGGATTATGTTGTAACACTGAGCTTTCCTCTGCCTCTCTTAATTTTTCATTTAATGGTAGGGAGAGCTTTTGGAATTCTTGCCATTCCTCCCCCCATGTCACACTGTTCTCCCATAGAAATAATCCCACTCGCTATCAAATAGGTATACCAAAAATAAAAGTTTAAATATCAGTCTCAAGGACTTTTCCCTTGACAAGTGGAGAAATCTCTTTGCTTCCCTTTAGGTTTTAGTGCTGTTTCATGCCAGGCTTTTGAGCTTTTAGTTAAAAGACAAGCACACACATAGTATGATGCTAAATACATTAAAGATGTTTGCAATATGGCTAACGATGCCCACATAGAAGTCTTGCCCTCTTAGCAATTCTGATTTAGATTTTAAATCTTAGTTCATTAACACAGTGGTAGATGCAGAAGTGACCTTGTAATTCTGTCAGAGCTTCAGTCAGAGCACAGCAGACACTCTGTATTACTCTTATTTCCTTTCTTGGTTTCATTTACCTCTTTGCTTTTATTCAGGCCAGGTAGAAATGCACTAAAATTCCCCACCCTGGAGCATCTGTTCTCAAAGCAGCTCTGGCACACACCACCTGGAATAGCAAACAGACTTCCTGACAAGATTCAAGTAACTGTACAATTGAATCTGAAGAAAATAAGTAAGTACTGAGGCTAAGGTCACAATTGCTCAAATACACCCATAGTGATAGCTGATCACCAGCATGGCTGTAGTTTCAATGCAGACCACAATGGATTCTGATAAATTTCATGGTAGCTTATAGACAGGCAATGTTAATCAATCATGCCTTCCAAAAAAACAAATTTCAACTGCCTTTGAGTAGCAGGACAACTGTCAGCACACTTAGAGTTGAGCCTAATCCTAGTTCATGCAGAAAAATTACCTGTGTAAATTAAGAGCTCTATTGGTGCTTCAATTCAATAGCTAAATCATTAAATCTATAGGGGAATGAGAATCAGTTGTGGGGTGGGTGGGGAGAACACAAGAACAAAGGCAAAGAGGAGAAAGCAGACAGGGTAAATATACCAAATAACTTTTCATATAAAAAGACACTCGACATTTATGACAAAATATTTTGACAATATTCTTCTTGCAGACCACAGTGCATAACTCAACAACTCAGTCTGGTTTGCTTTCTGTTTTCACTCAGCTGCAATAATTCCTTTTAGGAACTCCCTCTCAAAAGGAGAAGACACAATAATTGTATTTCAACTACCCAGCCATACTTCAAGCCCTATTCTGCTTAGTAAAATTTGAGGTTTTTGGAAGGTCAAAACTACATATAACTTTTATTATAGAATATTATTTGTGATATTTAATATTTTTTTCACTAAATCACTTCCTGGCATCTCAGAGCTGGGGGACTGTTTTGATCAAAAGGGCTTTTCTAGCGTTGTGTTTTTCTGAGTTTCAACCATTGTCTTTAACTTGGGTATTTTCACAGAAGAAACTGGAGGAAGGATTGCACAAGAAGTTAAGATAAACAGCACAGGCAATTCAAGTTTGAAAGGAACAAAGGGTCAGGAAAGGAGACAGTATGGTGAGGTTCTCCCTCCTCCCTCCTGCAAAAGGCACAGGATGTTTAGCAACATTGAAATAGTTTTCCCTAGTGTTTTCAACAGATATCAGACTGAGAACTTCTTTCAGTATCAGAAATGAGAATAGGTAACTCCAGGTCTGAAAAACATGACCAAGTCCTAGAAATACACACTATTCCTCATTGTTCCACAGGACAGGTAAAAGAGATTTTGAAAAAGCTAGGGACAGATAAGTCCTCTCAGAAACAAGGAAGAGAGCAATGGGTTATTGTACTGCTAGATCAATAAGGAACTTTATTGCAGAAATAACGTTATCTCTATGTATTTATAATTCTGAGCGTGAAGCAAATACAGCAGGCACTTATTGCACCTATGAATGACACAGACCCCTTTATCCATTCTTTCCAAGTACATTTACTATTTATGGTTTATGTCACTTTTAGTTAAAGAGCAGGATATTTGTGGGTTTTTTTGTTTACATTTGATGGCAGAATTTGGGCCACGTCAGGAAACACAGCACACAGCTAACATGTATAACCTCAAAGCAAAAATAGAAATGTCCTTATTTCATCTCTAGTTCTAACGTAGGAAAACACAGAGGGAAGATTCAGGAGCTCAAAGACAGAGCTAGGCCAACAGGTTCATTATGCTTAACAAGGATAGTAACTTGTTCACAGTTAGGTTTCAGGCAAAATACTCCTATTTCCATGGGAAAACAGTTTTTCAAAGCAGCAATAGAGGCTCACAACCATCAGCCAAATTTTAACAACACAGATTCCTCAAAACTACAAAAAAAAAAAACCCACAAGAGGTAAAAACACAAGTGTAACTGTTGTATTAGCTGTTACAATCCCCTTCATTGCTCTGGAAAACAGATTGACAGGAAGTGTTTTTAGGCATCGTGAAGCTTCTTCCTGTTAGTGTTTTTCACTGCTAACCTCAGTTCTGAAATTCTCACACCCTTTCCCAAACTAAGCCTTCATTTTCTGATCTATGGCTGGATTCCTCCATACTTTTCCCCAGGATGTGGAGAGGAGAGGGTCAAAGTGACAGGAAGTGAATGGCTATTATCAAATATTCATCATCCATAATTACATTAGAAGGTGGAGTAGCCATTTTCTGTTTTATCAAGAAAACTAATTATGTAAATAGTCTAAGCCTGGCACAGGGCCTTTATTTCATTAGAAATTAAAATTAATGAGGTAGATCAAAGGTCAGCACAAGTCACTCAACTCACTGAGGCAGGGACAACAGAATCAGTGGCCTTGACCTAGCTAGTTTTAGGTGAAATACCCACAGGATGTCCATAAACCAAAGAACAATGGATCAAATCTCACTATTGTTTTTTGTAATGGACAGGTGCAGCTCACTTGGAAGTTGATTCAAGGACTCTTAACTATAGCAGATACATTTAATGAATAGAATAATTTATATTTGGCCACAAAAAACCAACCAAACAAAAAACCAGGAACAAAAATTAACCTGTTACAAATACTTTAAACATAGTAACTTGTTTGGCCAGTGACAGGGCACTGATGTAGTTACAGATACAATTTATTTGCACTTAAGTATATATTGGTGCTTATAAGGCTAGACTGACTAGCAGTACAGAAAGGATAGGATCTTAGTGTAAATACATAAGGGTTTATTAAAAGGATTACTTGCACAGATTTACCAAACTGAAACAGCTCAAGATTAAGGGCAAAAATCTGTTGTTTCCACAACTAGGATTTTATCAATAAGAAGGAAGTTATGTTCAAATTACCAGCTGATACACGACTGGGAAATATCCAGATGCAAAAGGATATCGAATGAATAGTCCATTTCCTTCTGCATTTGTTAATAAATTTAGTATAAATATGATGAAATGAGGAAGCAAATATCCCAAAAGAAATACTCTCAGACATCAAAGTGTACTTTAAAGAAGTCTGCGTTTGGCTGGACACCACTTGAAAAACTGCACAAGAGTCATCAGGAATGTGATTCATGGATCTGATAGGGTACAAAAAAAACTTCCGAAAGGAATTGAGCTGCTGCCTTTCCTCCACTGCTGTCAAGGGCAGCCCAGACACAGCTTTACCAAGGCAGCAAATTCCAATGTAGGCTTCCTCTGCAAACCTCCTGCCTCTGGCTTCCTACCCCACCTCTGCCCACGCTCCAGAAGCACAGCCTGGACACTCAGACAGATTTTAACTCGCCTGGATGTAGAGCTGATAATCCTGAATTTAACTACAGAGCCCTTCCGGCTCTTTCAGTCAAACTGGAAGTTTACAATGGTCCCTTCTGATTTCACATTGTATGAATCCCTCTCCCTCTAGACAGCCACTTCCCCTCTGTCCGGGTGGGGTAATGAGTCACCTACCTCAGTGAATCAGCAGAACCCACTTAACCCTTTCCCAGAAGCAGGAACAGCTGCAAATAGGGTGGTGTTTCAAACAAATGTTACTGCCAACCATGGGGAGCAGACTGGAAAAGGTGAAGATAGTCTGAGATAAGAGATTAGAGAAGCTGCTTCTGCTCACTGGGAAATTTAAAGGCAGTATTTAGAGTGTAAATAGGTTCCCTGATAAAGATCATGGAAGAAGTCTAAATCTTAACCCCATGGTTCATACAAGCCTGAGAGATTCTAAACAGGGACTGAGAGTCTAATGGTATAAAACTTCTGTCTGAATTGGGTTGCAGAAACCACCTTCTCTGCTAGTCTTAAAATATTTTAAAATATGGAAAGTTACACCATAAAATAGAAATCTAAGTAAAATGAGGACTCCCTCCGGGCCAAGATTCTCATTTTAAAAGTAAGAACAACAAGCAGAGAAACTAACTAAAATAAGCCACTGGTTAATACAAAAAAAAGACAGAATAAACATTGCTTGAGTTTCAGTGAGCTACAAGCATTTTTTTCCCTAGCTATATGCAATGAGAAAAATACCATCTTCTACAGTGTATTTGCATTTAAATGGGTGTGTTCTGCAAAAATGATTATTGCACATATTTGGTTACACGTACCATGTAAAGTTTATTTAAAGGCTCACAAAAATACACTTCAGTTGCCTGAGAATGGTGTAATTGTGGTCAGATGGCATGATTTAATTTGAACTTTTGCCCAGCAGTCTCCAATATGTAATAGATCATTTACAGGAGCATGTAAGCAGAACACTGCTGAAGGAGCCAAATGGAAAACAGCCTTATCCCACACACTGAAGGTGTAATAAAATACTGACTCTGTACTTGGTTGGCAAGGGCAGCTGTAGCTGTTCATTGTAATATCCTCAATAAGTATGGTGAGAGCTGGGCAATAGTTCAGAGCTACTGCTCTCCAGATGGCTCAGAACAATACTGAGCTCAGGAATACATATTTCCACGTTAGACTGCTTGCTGCTGGCTGTCACACGTTTCTGCCACTTGCAAAGAAAACACTGGGAAATTTCCTCCCCACCCCACTTTGGGCAACTTCAGCCTCTATTACCACCTGATTCTGTGGCAGGTAGTCACCATTTATGTAGTTATCTGACATTGTAAACTAGCAATTTCTCCTTCCTAGGTTAAATTTTGGTGACAAAACCCAACACGATAAAACAGTTAAAAATACAAATTTGGCAACTGATGAACATAAATCCAATTAAATACTCCTCCCAAGAAGAAAGCTTCTGTTCCCTCCCTACCAGACGTTAACTCAGGTTTTCACACTATTTTCCTCTATAAAGATTTAGTCAGGCTTCTCCACAAAGCCAGGATTTTCACAGTGAAGTATTCGAATATAAAAAGATACAAACCTAATGTGTGCTGTGAAAGGGGAGCTTATTCTTCAATGACATTATAAAAGAAACCTAAACTTGCTTTAGTACACATGGGGTCCTGTTCAGTCTGAACAAAACTCCAGTCAACAGGCCTGAAAAAAAAATCACTGAACACCAAGGACAGACAGGGCTACCAGGACTGAGGGGAGAGACAGCAGTGACAGTTTTAAGCAAGGACTCTCAGAATCAGGTCTGCCAAACACCACTTAACACTCTTTATTCACTTAATTGCAATGATCCTCTCTCAATCACAGCTGAAATGTTTTGCCAAAGGACAGGACAGCAGATTTCCACACTTCCCTTAAAAACATCAAGCTCCTCCTGGGACCCCCCAACGATTTTTACTCCATGCACAAATGCCGCAGTGTGATTTGCCACGTGGTGGCTGTGCATATGCAAAAGTGTTTAAGACAGGTTTGCATAGAAGGGAAGCAACAGAATTAAAATCACCAGTTGCATTAACACAGATCTAGTTGAAATACTGCTTGGAAATTTTTGAGGGGGGGTGGATCCAGTACTTCGAGCTTAACTAACTACTGGCTTCAGGCATCTTAAAAGTTTCTCTCTTCCTTGATGCTTCCCACCTAGAGTCTTCTTATGCAACACATGTGGATGCATGTGACTGTGTGTCACGAGAGGTCAGCTGGACTGAGGTGAGATGTAAGAAAGAATCAGAGAAAATATCTGGTTTTATGAAAATATCCTGAATATTGCAACTCTCAAGAAAACAGCTGCAGCAAACAAGGCACTGAGAAAGGCATGGTTTCTAAACTGACCAGAGAGATTTTGTGAACATGGCTAGATTGTACAATGTCCTAAATCTAAATGTGTATTTTCTCTATATGCAGGTCCAGTTTCTTCCAGAGACAGAAAAGAAATGCTGAGTGCACAATTTCAAGCGTTTTCAACAAATGGGAAGAGCCTAAGAAACACACAGCCTCAGGAAAGACACAGAGTCCCTTAAAACTCAGGTAAGTGTGAGCCTCCAGCAAAGTATTTCTGTGGTTTGGTTAGCAGCAGGTTCTTCAAGAGAGCTGCCACCTTATTTCCTAACAATATGGAAGGAAAATAGAGGTACCAGAAGGTGCATGCAGGTAGAACAAGCTTTGGGAAATGCATCTCATCTCTTAAGGAATTTCTTATGCTTTGTCAAATGGTTTGAGGCAGAGTTTAACCTCCCCAGGCACACCCGTGGCGCCTCTGCTCAAGTAGCTTGGAGCTGTGGTTGACACCTTCTGCCAAATCAATGCCACCTTCCAGGGAAAAGGCTTTACACCTTAGAAAGGTCACACAGATCAGCTGGTACCCAAGTGAAGTAATAGGTAACTACCTACAGACTGATGTCACCAATTGTAACTGTGGTCACAATCTTGTGAAAAACCAGACGAATGAACGCTCTGGTGTAGTTCACAGAATTTTCTAGATCTGAGATATCTTTAAGTGCAACACTCCATATAGCAAAAAGCAGCTCAATGGCACACTACTGAGGCCACAGGGAAACAAAAAGTTCCAGCTACTTCTCATGGGGAGGCAGAACCAGACCTGTGTAGCCTGCTCTGTCACATTAGCATCAAAAAAATAAACCAAACAAAACCAAACCAGTGGATTATGCCTTAAATCACATGTACTAAACACACACAGCCCTTCCCTTGGACCCCACGAGCAGGAACAGCCCAGCAGCCACCAGAGAACAGCCACCAGCTTGCACTTTACAAGGAGAGAAAAGCAGTTTCAGGGGCCAGGGGAGAAGGGTGCGGTTTGCAGGGCAGTTAGGGCAGGGAACAATGCACTGAGCTGACAAGTCCTATCCCTTGCCTTTCATCAGGAAATAACAGCTAGTTTCCTTATTACCAGCTGCCTGGGCAACTCATTTAAGCTTCTTGGGAAACCAGAAGAACAATTAAGCTGGGAGTAACTCCCTTGAAACACGGAAGATGCAGCACACTTATCTGTATCTGAACAGCTCGTCAAATGAGGTTTAAAGATGACCTTTGATTCAATGCTAATGCAGTCAGTGCTCTTTGAATCATTCCATGAGTGAATAATAATAATAAACTCCTCCTCTACCACAATAAATGGCAAACTAAAACAAACCTTGGCCCATGTAACAGGTTCACATTTGTTTTACCAGGACTGAACATCACTAGCAGTGAGTAGCCTGGATGACTTCACAGCTCAACAGCCTCTTTCCTTAATTCAGTACAGAATAATCAGCTTTTTTGATCAAAATACCACTTTGCTGAATTCTTTGACCCATGCCAAGAAGCCCATGCAGATTGCTGGGCTCTTCCTGTTTGCTTTTACCCAGGTGGTGATATATCCAAACCTCTTTTGGACATTTGGTGACAGTTCCTGCATTTGAGCTCTTCTCTTTTGACAGCTGACCCAGGTGGTTACAGCCTCTCCCACTGACCCCACTACCAAAAGTGTTTTGCTGCCTTTTATGAAAGCCGAGTGGACGCATCAATAAGTGAAATGGATAAAGAGATAAAAGGCAGCATTTCATGCCCTCAATGAGACACTTGAATTAGGGAAGGCACAGCAGGCTCAAAAAATTTTTCAGTATAATCCTTTTAAAAATGAGTAAGAGCATATGCAAATATTTACCCTCAATCTGGTTCTGAATGCGTTAGCAGGGTGTTTCACAGGGAAGGAGATTGCTTCACTCCCTGTTTTCCTGAAGAGGTTCCAGCAGTTAAACCCTCCCCTGGGCCAGCCTGCTCTCACAGCGAGGGGTGACAGCCCAGCAGGAAGCCCTCCCTGGCTATTGCTCTCCTACTTTCACACCCCACTCAGTGCTGCAATCTGGAGAAGGCTGGGCAGAGTACTTACTGTTTCTTCTTCTTCTTCTCCTCCAAAAAAATAAAAAAATACAAATTTACAGGAAAAAAAAAAACACCTAGAATTTCAAATCTCAGAAGAGCAATTTCAATTACCTTATACATAATGACTTTCAACCTTTTACCTGCTGATTACAAAGTATTTTTTAACCATCTGCTTTAAAGAAAACTGAACTACTTTCACCTCCAAGAACACACTAATCGCCACTTATTTTTACACCTGCAATCAATTTTGTTCACTAATATTTATATTTGTGCTTGACAATCAGGGAAACATCCAGAGTATTTGTGCTTGCAATTAGCACTGCCTGCAGCGAGAGGGAGGCTGATTTTAACAAATTAAATAATGACCCCCAAAAGCACAGCAGGGAAGGGCTTTCTGGAACAGCATTAAGCCATCTTCAAGTATTAAGGACAAGTACCTTTGAGCATGAAGAGGCAGCTGGGTGATTTCAGAGGGAGCTGCGTTAGCAAGAAACACAGTGTGACGTGGGACAGAGGTAGGAAACTACAAGCAGAGACAGGGAGCAGGGGGTATCCCTGTGGTTTTGATGGAGCTGAGGGAAGTGTGGAACTGGATGGTTTGATCTGACACATCTTGGACCAGTCCCTTGGCTTGGCCTGGCACAAACCACTGTGACCCTTTTAGCTTTGCTTACATCAACACATTTCTTGCTTTGCTTCCTATTTACAGTGCACTTGTGAAAGCAGATTTAGCAGTGTTCCACAGATGAGGAGACTCAAACAATATTATCGCCTCAAAGTCATCTCTGATGTTTAACCAAACATCAGTTGTTGTTACTTCCTTGTGATTTTCAGTAATTCCAAGAAAACAAACCAAGATACTTTATTCAGTGTCTAAACTGCAAGAAGAATCAGCTAAAAATACACTGATTGTTCCTCTTGCAACAGAGCTCACTTTGGATTTTTCTCTAACAGACTTTAAACTAGAGGACTGACTGCTTCCAATGTCACTGAAAACATGCACAACAAAAGGAAACTTTGGATTAAGAGAGCAAAATACATGTTTTCAGGTGAAATGCTAGAGGCTCCAGCCCTTCTTTGAAGCCACAAAAATGCAACTGCAGATGTATCTTCACACTCACTGTAGAATGTTTGGGACAACAAATATCACAGTGTAACAGCCAAGCTCTTTATACAGAAATGGAAACAATCCAGCTGAAATAAACACCGGGAAACAGTTATTTGTTTGTTTATTTAAGCAAACATAAAACTATCCATTTGCAAATCTCATTAGGTCTGCATAACTTTCATTTCTATTATTTGTTACCTTTTCCCAAGTCTTATCATCTCCCAGCGGCTGAACAGGCAGAAGTAATTAGGATGACCAGTCCCTCCTTTAAATAATGTTAGAAAGCTTCAAAATAACAGCATAGCTTATCAGAATGGACACATACAAACACAAGTTGCAGAACAATAAATATAGATATTTCTCACTCTATGTATATAAACATAAATTGAAATAAGTGGGAGAAAGCTTTCAATTTATCTAGTGATTTTGCAGTAGGCAAGGAGGCATAATTATGAGGAGATTGGAGACTATAGTTTATTGGCTCAAGCTCTAGGAAGAGTTGCTTTTTTCTTTCTGTTGTTACACAGTCTCCTCATTTCAATCTGACAGCATACAGGGGCCTCTACATGGCATAAATTTAATTTACTCTCATGAAAAGCCTTAAGGCACCACCAGAGCTGTGTGAAGTAAATACCAGTGTCCCTAAGGTGAATGGCAGATGTGAGGGGAAAAAGCTGCCTCTCAAACTGAGGAAAGCAGCAAACAGTTGTTCCACTAGCCCAAGTATCCTGAAGAAAAACGAAACAAACAGCTATGGACTGCTGACATGATCTCTTACAAAGTGCAAAATTTAAGTTTTAGTAGACTGACAGAAGTGAAGTGTCAAATAGAGCTATGGTTGGTTGAATGTGTGTTGTATTAGAACAAGTTCTTTGCTATGTTATTTTCCAAGGCAGTATTTAGGCCAAAAAGTCAAAAAGCTGCTAGGGCCAAGATTTAAGAAACATTGTTCATCTGTTTTAAAAATCCAAAGGGGCAAATGAATGGCCTTTGTGCTTTTAACTATCTTGTATTACCTCCCAGCACTCAGACTTTTAGGCATTTAAATTTAATCTAGTCAGCAGCTCTCTTCAGAGAAGGCCCTGTTAAAAGCCTCCCCATTCATTCATGAGCATTGTTTAAAATTATATATGAAGTATACAAGAGAAACGTTACAAACCTCACACACAACTGAGATGAAACTTTAGATGTTTCTTATGTAGCCTGCTGCACTGCATGACTGCTGAACTCCTTTCCATCTAAACTCAGAAACATTTACATGCCATTGATGTTCAATGGAAACAGTTGGAGATGGATGAGCGAACGGTCAGATGAAAGATACCAAAATGTCAGACAGCCTACCGACTGTTGTTGCCATGAGATCCAACAGTCAACATCAGTCTGATAAGCTATCCGACAGGATGGTACGGCCATGGAGATGTCACGACGGTTGGCAACACAAGAGGACAATCGGGCAGGATTGAACAAAATACAGATCCTCACACCTTGCTCGAGATCTGCCCTGACCTAACGTGGGGATAAACCCAACCTGCACAAGAGCAAGGTCTAACCTGTACTTTGTGCTCACATGCCACCTTTTGATAACACTACTTGAAAGTCAAATTCTTGTTACTTACCCCTAGGATAAAAATAAAAACCAATAGTTCCAAAGAGTTGTAATACATATACAGTAGCAGTGGGATGGATAACTACCTACTGAAGAGGGAAAAGATTCATTTTAATATTGGTTATGCTTATGTACATCAGAACTGGAACACATACTGATTTATAACAATGTTTTAAAAAGATCTGACTTTTAAAGGCTACAGTTCAGGTTCTCTAAGGTTGTCTCTGACATCAAATCTGTTTTCAGCTGGAATCTTTACTCTTCCCCCCTCTCTTCTCCTTCATTGCCCACGGTGCTGTGATCAGTGGCAAACATCTGAGAAGAATTTATGATAATATCACTAGCTATTTAGCTGGCCTGTTTTAACCAGCGAGCCATACTTCAAGCAAGTGATTTCTACTTCCTTCTGCTAAGTAAGTTCTTAAGAGAAAAAAAAAAAAGAACAAAGGGCTTCAGCACCATTTGTGCAGGAAGGATGAGTAAAGCATGCGATTCATGGGATTAAGGCTTAATAAAGAAACTAAAGAAACTGAGCATACAAAAGTGGAGAGGAAAAGAAACAGCTTAAAAAGACTGACACAAGAAATTCTGGAATGATCAAAGATGACTTTATAAAGTTTTATCTTAACTTCATTCTAAATATACAGAATAAAAAATGTCAGCTTCAGCATTTTGACATCAATCATCTCTGCTAACATCATGAAGTTTAAGAGGGTGGCTCTGCCAACCGAGAGCACGTGCAATGCAACGGGACACTGGGGAATTCGGATGGAGGAGCCTTACCATGAGGGACATGCAACAGTTCGTATCCAATCTGTGTTCATTTATATACATTTTGATAGTCTTGAAAGTTATGGGAAAAATAAGCAAAAGAGCGACCCTTCAAAATAAAAAATTACCCTTAGGTCAGTCTGAAGTTAAATCTGGAAATGGAGAGCGTTAAATCATCGGTTTTGCAAGTAATTTGGATGGACAACATTTGTGTTAAACACCATTTAACATCACGTTGTCCATCCCGTGTAATACAGCTCAGACTCGGCCAGCACTCATACCTTACCTTAACATTTACAAGTTTGTCACTGAAACGTCTGCTCTAATATCCAAATTACTTTCAAAAATTAAATAAAGACTCGTTATAGTTGAAAATGGATGTTAAAAAGTTCTCCCCCATTTTGAATAACGCTGCTATTTAAACATATGGACAGATGTGTCATTTTTCGTCTCTGCTAAAACCCATTCCAAGGGTTGGGTTTGGTTTTTTTTCCCCAAGCTCATTTGGTTTTTTCTTCAGAGTACATCTTCTGTTGCAGTCGTTTGGCATAGCTTTGGGCCATGGAGTTCATTATAGATAAGATAAAATAACAAACCATGACAATCACCAATTTCTCAAACATCCACGATAGCCAGTTTTCCCCCTGAAGAGACAAAGACAAAACAGAAGGAGGAAAATAAAGATTAGTGGATAGCACAACGGCGAATTCTCCCTTTTCTGGGTGAAAGGGGAAAGCCTAACCATTTTTTTTTTAGCAATTTATCAAATTAAAAACAGGAACCAAGTGCAAGCTGACGGGATCCCTGCAGGTCCCTCTGTAAAGCTGCCTTTAGTCCCTTGACAGACAATGCAGGAAGGATTGCCAAATCCACCACAGGGCGGAGGATGAATCCTTGATCGTGAATTGTGCACTAGAGAAGTGATTTATTATTCCTAGCATTGTTTTGTCCTCGCTAACAATTCAGAGAGTTCAGAATTAGCAACCCCTGACTGTCATTCCCTGCCACGTTCATTGCAAAGAAAACAATCAGGTCATTGGTTAACAATGTTTTTGTCCTAAACTGCATTTACTCTGCTATCTCCCAATTAGGATCCCGATTCTTCTGGTGTCACTGGAAGTTAACGCCATGACCTCGGCAGTCCCACTTCCAGCGCTTTCCACAGCTACTCACAACTTGTATTTTTTTTTTTGTCAAAGGAGGGCAGCAACGCACTGCACAAAAATTCCTTCAACGTGCAGAAAAGGAATCTGCATATTTAGTTATTCCAGCCTGACCCTCCCTAATTTAATCTCTTTTTGGTAAGAAAGGGGCAAAAAACCAGTAAGAGCTACGAGTATTATATGTGAAGTATGAGTTGGATTAATGGATTTGATCTAAAAATGCCTCAGTGTCCTCAGGAACTTCATGTCAAAGTTCCCCTGTCTCTACTGAAAATTCAGGGTGTGTTTTTTAAAATACATCATATGAAAGGACACTCCTGCCCCTTTCTACACCGTATCTTTACTCCCCTTTGGAACACTGAAGGCTTGGGGATTTTTTCTCTTATTGGCCATTAAGCTATAGATACTACTGATTTCTGAAGTATCAGTGCTGCACACAGTTTGTTACCATTTCACATGTAAATGCAATTTCTCTTTCAAAATAGGCAGCTAATAGAGGCAAGACATGCCACTGGCCTTATTTTATTCTTTTCTTTATTCTCCAAGAAGTTTAAGTCCAGTTGCATACAATTACAGTACTATTTTTACTTCCCAGGTTGCTTTTAAAATAAGAATTTTATTTATTTCCTGGGCCACTGCAAATCTTTGAAAAACAGAATCAAGAGTTACATCAGTAAACCTGACAAGTCAAAAAGCTGCTGGCAAAGGGAAAAATGAACTGGGGAGGGAGGCAGTGAGGTTCTTACCTGTGGCACGCCGCTGTCAGACCTGTGGTGAAGTTTTATCCTCTGAGCTTCCAAATATTCTTGAAATGGCTTCTGAAGAGAAGGACCTATACTTGGAATAGCACTGATGCAAAGTTCATCCCAGAGAACAAGACAAAATAGGGGAGACAAAAAAAAAAAAACACAAAAACAAAAAAACATATATTTTTTTTAAACTTACCACTTTAACCCAAACAGAACAAAGTTCAGACTGAGCTACAGCTCAGAAGGACATTGAGAAAGCAGATAACCACAAAACAAAGTGTATTTCATCTTGTGATCTGCTAGTTTGGAAAGGGACACAATCTTTCCCCAGATCCTCAAAAAGTGCTTCAAAAGAAAAAAATCTTTCAGAGCAAGCCAGTGACAATGCACTGCTGGGAACAGAGAAAGAAGCTGCGAGCTCAAGCATTTCCTTCGAGGCAGGGAGAAGCCAGCAGAGGCTGTGCACTGGTGCAGTGCTGAGAATCAAATGAATGACTTCTCAGAAGTCCCACATTTATCACCAGCAGTTCCTGTAAGAACTGGTTTGAACCGATTAATAAGGAAATGACTTGTGCTTGTGTCATCCCTCCGTTAAAAAAGAAACTGCTCGCCCTATGACTTGCCCCTGTCTTCTCAAAGAAGACGGCCCCTTTCTCAAACTAAGTCCTTATTAGGACAATCCGTGCGTCATCCTTACCCAAAAAGAATGCATTAGCAAATTCTGCAGGCGCCTCCCCCAAGTCAGTGATTAACAAAGGAACAAAGAAGGAACTATGAACCCTGTTCTGAATCATGCCATGGTTTATGGCAGATGACTTGCACAAAAGCTACAATACATTACTGAACACCTTGTTCTTCCATTAACGTTACAGAGATCACGGATATGGTTTGGGAACTACGAACCCTCTCCCACTTCTACGGCGTTGAGGTGACCCACAGCAGCCTCCAACCACCACAGCCTGGCCAGACTTCTAACAAACACAGCCTAGGTCATTCTTCTTTAAATCTATACACCGTGCTGTTCAGGCAGGAGGTCCAAGGAGCTTTAATAATTATCACAAGACTTAAAAAAAAATACTCTGCAGCAGAAATTACCACTAGGAACAAGACCAGCTGAGCTGGTGTGGTGAGAACACACGCACAATGCGAAGGCTCCCAAGGTTTGACCCACATACATCCACCACCACTCCTAGCTCCAGCCAGGGAAGGGTACCCACCACTGACAAACACCATTTTAATTTCAAAGGGAATGGAGATTTTAATTTTAATTTTTTTTTTTTTTTTAAACTTTAAAGAAATTAATATGGTCTTCTACATTAAAAGAAGTCACCTCAATTTCAGTGCTTCAGTTTTGATTCCTTACACCACTCCTTCCAGGATTTAGAAAAACATGCTTCAGACACTAAGATACTGTTCATCTCCTCTCCAAAGGACTGCAGGAGGATCCCTAAAATGATTTTCCTCAGTCTCCTCATTTGAGACGCTATTCCCTTTTCCAGGCTCAAGCCCAATTAAAAAATAACAGCTTTTTAATTTTTAGAATTTATGAAAATGAAGGAACAAAGTAGCTCACTCTCCTCCACTAAATCTATTTCCTTCAATAGCCAGAGGCAAATAATTTTTTTGGGAACATATTTACAAGAAAAAGATTGCTTCCCTCCTGATTCACCATCACGATGATCCAAATGGGTGAGTAAATTCTGTGCCTGGACTGGTAAAATTTCAGAACCAAAAAATAAGCAGAGACACAGCGATTACACATTTTACACAAGAGTGTGCCCACTTTGACAAATCATTTCCAGTTTTTCAGAACCGTCCCTCACGAAGCCGACTTCATTCGTGGTAAAAATTCTCCTCGTGACTCGGGGATCAGTGCGAGTCAGAGTTTGGAAAATGAGTTAAATTCTGAGGTTTCTTTCCTTTTTTTTGAATGACACTCGGAAGCCCAGAAAAGCGACTGAAAGGTAATAGTTTACTTTTAAACTTGATTATGAAATGAGGACTATTTAAATGATGAGAGATGAATGATTAACAGAATGGTTGTTCAAATGCCTCCATTTTTTTCTGAGAACTGAACTAAGTCAGTGCCCAATTAGCATTAAACAACAGAACAAAGACATGAAACCCAAGTTCAGACACCTCCAAGAGATCCTGGTGCATCAACACCACATTTCAACATTTTTTTCCCTACAAATATTTAGGGTTTTTTTTTTTTTCCTTTTCTTTTGTGAGCACGACTAAGAATTAAATGCACAACATTCATTTTATTAAAGCTGTTTGGAAAAACTGCGAGATCCTGAATGCAAGGACTGTGGTTTGTTAGAGTCTGCAATGGTTTTAGGCACATTTGCAGAGACTTTAATACTGAAAAATGCTGCAAAAATTTAAATAAGGAGTAAAATGAAGCAGAGTAACATCTAGAAAAACCACGGATCCACAGTACTAGGAATAAAATCCTTGAAATCCCATTTCAGTGGGACAGTATTGGTTACTTTACTGTTTGATAAAATTCAATCATTTAATCAACCAGCTAACAGATATCTCACCTAATATCCAAAGCATAGACATCATCTTAGATCTAGAAGTCTTGCTCACCAACCCTGTTCAGATTAAACGAGGAGGGAAAGACTTCAGTATAAATTTTCAAGGATTCCACTCAAACGAGAGGCAGGTACACATGCAAAAAGCACAGATTTGCATCATAATTCCGTGCCACTTCGCAATGACTTTAAGAATCACCTTCAAAAGACTCGCTGCAGTTTCAGGAGCCCAGATGCAAACCACAGGCATATTTACACCTCTGCCTCAACAAGGGAAGATGCTGGAAGATAACCCTGTCTGTAGGAGAATCTCAAACCAATTCCTTGCATTTTCCTTTGAGAATCAAGCCTATTGTCTTTCAAATAAAGAATATGAAAGGATAAGAAAATAAAAGGACCCGTAGTGCACAAGAGAACTTGGCTCATCCACACTTTGTAGTCTCTATCTGCCAAAACAAAACACCAAAAAAGCCCCAAACACACAACCTGCTGTCCCTTCTTAAAGGCTTAAACCCGAGGTCTTAGTGAGCAGCTTAAGGACTTCAATTAATAAAAAAAAAAAAAAAAAAAAAAGTCATTCACTAGAAGTTGTCTGTCAAAGTAAGCAGTGAAATACATTTCACTAATTACTATAATTGTTATTAATGAATTTTGCAGTTAATCAGCAACAAGGATGCATGCTAGGAAGAGAGGTGCTGTTCCTGTGTATTCTGTCCTTTCAACAAAATTTACTTGAAAAGCAAAGAGGTTACCTACAGCTTTACCATAACATTCAGAAAAAATGCTCTGGATCTTTTTTTTTTTAAATAGAAAAAAAAAAAGAAGAAATTTTGATTCAGAAGAAATTTTAGAAACAGCATTGAACACCAATTTTAGTTTTAATTCACTCTAATTCTCTGCTAAAACTGAATGTTTGTCAAGGAACTGAAACTGAAAACAGACTTCCAAAAAATTACACTAGCCTTTGGTACTGGCCTAAATTCACTAAAATCATAACATTTTAGTAAAAAACATTACTTGCATTCTAATACTACAATGTAAACACCCAGTAAGAATTTTGCTTCACTGAACAGAACACTGTCGAAGGCAGTTTCCAGAAGTATTACCTGGTATGTTTAATTAAACAGATAGATCTTTAATGATTATTTTTTGAAATTAAGAACTGTGATTTCTATCCAAATGAAAAATTACATACTTTTTTTTTTTTTCCCTAAACAAACAAAACTTCACATCTATTTGAAGCACCACAGAGATTCAGCAAAGCTGTTCTAGGATTAGTTTAAAAAATCAAACCAACAATGTACAGATTTTGACAGTGGGGGTCCTAAAACTGCTATTCCAGGGACAGCAAAACTGTGTTTATTAAATTACATGGTATCATTTATTAATTTTCTGTCAATATTTGATTGCATGTCACTGGTGGTGAAGCAGTAAGGAAAATTTTTGGGAAACTTCTCTTTTTTAACAGAATCTTTGGAACTACGTGAGGATTTTTCTCAAGTGTATGTGGATGAAGCACCAAACCAAGAGGAGGAGAAACCAGCTTAACAGAAAGTAGAAAGTTATTTAGTACTTCAGGCAAGTGCATTTTTATTAATATTAAAAATACTCCTTTAAAGCCATTTAATCACAATATTCTGGAAGGGATATTTTTCATCTTTGAGCTCTTTAGAGTACAGGTTACTCCTGAGTTAGTGACATTTCATAACCTCTGCTTGCAGAGTTTGGGAACACTCAGATAACCACAAGCTGGGTTAAATGCTGAAGCTCTCTATCCAATGCTGCATTTTAGTATCATTGTGCTAACGTTTCACAAAACATTATCAGTCCATGACTTAGGATATAAAGTTCTCTTCTTATAAAAACCCCTGCACGTGTGCACATTCACCTGCTTTTCCAGAGAGAAATATTAGAATTAGCAAGGATTTCAAGAAACACCAAAGCTGCCACTGTAGACTCACAATTTAGGGACATTAATATGGTGGGTTTTTATTGCTAATGAAACTTTCTCATTTGTAAGAGGCCTCTAACAGCAAGTGATTAAGCAGCTGATTAACTCTAAGCAGTTCTTAAACTCCATTTATTCTGATGGAAATTAAAAATGTAAATAAGAACTTCAGTGGCATCCAGCAGTGAATTTTATCCCCTGTTCAGCAGCTCGTATGGATTGGAATCAGTCCCCATGATCAAGAAATATTGAGCATTGTAGGTTTAAAAACATGCAAGTCCGTTTTCTCATGGAAATAATAATATTGTGAAGGGAAACGAGGACCACAGTAATTGAGGAGATGGTACAAAGAGGGCTCCCAGGCTGAACCACCCCGCAGCCCTGCTTGGAAAGGTGATGCAATCTTGAGTCACGGCCCCGTTCTGTGGATGAGCTCTCTAATATCCACAGCTGTTAATTTGGAAAAACCGTTTAACCGTTAGCGCGGGGCCTGATTTGGTCAGGCTCTCTGGCACGCACACCCTGACCCTCCAGGGCCTGGGCACAAACACCATTATATACATTTTGCTCCGATTCAGCTTTTTAGGGCTTGTGCAGCTATAGAAAAACATCCTTTTAGGAAATGCCAGCGCTACAATTCAAAACGAAGACAACAGCGAAAGACGTTTTGAAAATAACACAAAAAAAAACCAAACTAAGAGGAAAATAGCATTGTGTGTTTTGTCAGCACAGACCCTGCACACATTCAGTATCTCGCTGGCTGTCCTGAAGCGAGCGTGGCCCAAGGCCAGAGATTATCTCCTGCTACAGAAAAGGGAGTAAAGTGGCACTGAAGAATGTGAGGCAGGAAGGAGGGAGCGTGCTGGCATGGAGCCTGCCCTCCCCGGACCTCCAACTCTTTTTTCAATAATTTATTTAAATCAGACCTTCTACTTACACCTAGGCCAGAAGGCCAAAGCAAAGGCTTTCACCTTCTCAACAATTCTGCAAACATCATTAAACCATCACACCCAACACCCATTCCTCCCACACAGTTTCTCTCCATTAGATGCACGTTTCCCTGTAAGAACAGCAGGAAAATCCATCCTGGTGCATTCAGGAGGGGGCACCCGGTTTGGCTATTTCAGCCATCCCTCCCTCCAAGAAACTGGAAGTTTTGCTCCAGCACCATATCAACTCCTGTCAAAGTCAGACATTTTATGAACTATTGAAAAATAGATTCCAACCAAAATATTTTTATGCCACTGGACAATTAGCAAAGGTGATTAATTTGCATACCGTGCTCACTGCCTAAACAGAGCACCTTTCTTCCTGCCAGTTATCTGAACCTTCAATGGTTAATTTTTTTCCAGACAGTGATCTAAACAGGCTCAACGGTTAGTATTTTAATGAGCTGTCATTTCCTGTGCTGATAAAGATTCTCACAGTATTTAAACCATCCGTTTCCCTGCGGCTCTGCCAATACCAGGACCCTGCTCAGTGACTCAGAGGGGACCTCAGCCTCCCTGCCTGACTCAGCCCGGGGAGATGATGCTGCAGCAAACCTGGACCCTGGCTCAGGGTGAGCAAAACCCAGGCTCCTGCATCACCGAGGGAGCCACCACGGCCTTCACCTTCTGCCACCGCAGAACGTTTGGTGAAACTCAGGTGTTATCTGCACTCAGTGTTCTAAAACTGCAGAAAATAAATCTGCTGCATGGTCAGGAGCAACAGAAACATTCTGGGGGGTAAAAGGCTTCTTGGCAGATTCACTTGCTTTAGGAGGTGAAGAAAGAAACTATCTTATTTGAAGATTACTAAGCTAAAATCGTTACACGCTTGACATCGTTGATACCTGGAGCTACGCTCCGCTACCCACGTTACACATTTTTTTCCTTGGGACATTCTGTTATGTTAAAATCAATGCTCTCAAAAATAGAAATTGCAACATCTCTGAACTGCTGGTTCTCAACGCTGCTCAACACTGCTCTTTGTAAGGAAACTTCTATTTTAAAGATATGTTTTTGTAAACAATTTAGAAAAAAAAAAAGTTTGCTTGTTCTGAGTTATATCCTACAAGCCTTTTGCAAATAAACCTTTATAATTCTGTTGTGATCCACTGGAAGGTTTTCAACACCAAAGCTACTCGAATTTCACCCGCTTCTGTGTCCCTTTCAAGGCTTTTTTGCGCAGAGCTGACCTGGTGTGCACAGGCTGTATGACGAGGGCAGAGTCCCACAGGCTTCTGATAGACTTGTGGGAGGAAAGCCATGGATTTATTGTACCAAGAAATGTCAGGTGTATTGGTATAACCTTCCAGAAGTGTTTCTCATGGGAGATTCTGAAGTCACTGCTCGGTTATCCGTGTCCTCAGCCACATCAGGTTATTTGCAGTTGAATTCTACTACATAGGTTTTATTTTAAATAGTGATTGGAACTTATTTTTCAAAATGTCCTTTAATGAAGTTTAACAGGCTATGGACTTTCTGGCACACATGCAGAACAAAAGTGCACCACGTCACCAGGTGTGGTTGGCAGACTGGGCCTGGCTGCTCTGTGCTGGGCTCCCAGAGCAGGGCGATAGGAAGCAGTGGAGCTGAGCTCACCCTGTGGCTCACACCCTGCCCAGTGACCCCAGGCAATCGCGTGGCACAACAGGAATCAAAGAGAGGGCTCTTCCCATCCCAGGAAGATTTCTGGTGCTGCCCTTTATCACTGTAGCTTCTTGACTTAATTATATTCTACAGAAATAACCTAAACCTATACTGTCCATTATTTCTGAAAACACTATACAAGCTTTAAGCAAACTTTCCAGGTACATCATGATTTCATTTGTACTTTTTTCATGAAAGGAACATCACTCTCCTCACAAGAATCAACTGAGATAAAGTTGTGAAGGACAGAATTATAGCACAATCAATAGCAGCCAGCTGGGTTGTCAAGGCAATGGTTCAGGTACCTGTTACCAAACCCCTGTTTTCCCTTTAAGACATGGTCATTCAAACCAGCCTGTGTAGCTGCTCAGCATGGAAATCTGTCCCACAGGAACTCCAGGTTCAGAAACCCTTCTGAAGCACTGGTATGCTGGGGTGGATTTGCAGGTCTGACTTTGTTGAATTACACTTCACACTGTCAACACATCTCACCCACAGAACGTGGCACTAACCAATCCACTCCTCACAGTCTGTGGAAGTATGGTTTGGGGTTGGGTTTTTTTAACATGCATTTCACAGGCTTCTATTCAAACTTCAAATCACTTTATTGACTCACTTCATTAATTGAATAGCTTAGTTTCTACCTCTCAAAATCAGCTGCTACAGGCAGTAGCTCACTGATTTTGCTGCTAAGATTGCAGACCTGGTGTATCACATGAGCACTTCTCCCTGTTCATGCCTCCCCTTGGAGTACCAGACCTTCTGCAGCCTACCTGAGTTTCTCATTAACTTACCAACAGTCAGGGGGAATCTCTCTGCCTGAAGGGTGGGATTTGTCCAGAAGGGACACAGCCACCATTTGTCACTGAAGTTCAGATGCTTCTGAGCTGAAGGCCACGGCCTGTCTAATGCTGTATAAAACATGTTTATGAATTTTTTAGATATCTATTGAAGTTCTAAAGTTATGAGCTCACTCTCACAAAATATGAACAGAGCATGCTGAATTTTAAACAAGTCACAGAACTGATGGCAGACATTTTTGTGGATGGTGTGTGCTCTGAGAATTTCTTTAGTAGTTTTCTGGGAATTCTTAATCCACATTTGAAACTGCCACTTCAAAGAAAACATGATCATGCTTAAAAGCACTATGCTTAGGGTGACTTCATAAACAATCCTGCAGCTGTAGGTAAAAAAAAAAATAAATGGAAAGATTTAAGAGCCAAAAGCAAACCCACAACACACAGGATAATTAAACATTTTAAATGGGCTATGTCTGGCCTCAGACCAGCATCAAAGTATTTCACATGGATGATCAGCCAGTTAAACTGTTCCTCAAGTGACAGAACACGAGACAAAACTCTTCCAACACCATCTTTCCTCACAAAAGCTTCTGAACATAACACAACCTGAGAGAAAACATTATCCCCTCCTGGCACTTCAGACAGCAACAATACCACTTTAAACTATTAACTGGCAGAACAGGTCGATAATTACCAGTACCTCTGTAATCCTCTGCAGCTTTCCTTTCCAGACTCATGCTAGCTTCACTTTCTGCAATCCATCCCTGTCCCTTTGTTCCCTCCAGCATAGCTTGCTGCAGCACGGCCCTGCTGCTGCCCCCACCCATCCTTCTCACCTTTTTTTTGCACACTAGATACCACCAATGTTTTCAGAAGTTTCGTTTGTAAAAAGCCTCTTAATCTCCTGCCACATTTTCTTTTCCTTTATTTAATTAATATAAGGAGTATTTTATGACCCTTTTGTAATGGAGACCTAGACAAAAAATTGTTAAATCAAATTACCCCGAATTACATTAAACCAGCCTGGTTATGGCAGGCCCAGCATGCAGCGCAGCAGCATCCCCTCACAGGAGCAACCAAACACTGAGCCACAGGCACGGTCTGCAGGTGAATCAGTTTGGCTTTTTGACTGAGGCTCATGTCCTTATCGAGAAATTCTCTCTGGCTTATAAAATCAAATCTTCTCAGACTTTATCTCATAACTTAATCTCCTGTCTAGCTTTTAGTTATCCTCTATATTAATATATTCATTATTGTGCTTAGACATTTCCTATTGTGTAAGAGCAATATCCCAGACAAAAAGAAAGTCTTAAGTCATTGTGTCGGAGAGAATTTGATTAAAACAAAGTTACCGACCATTAAAGGGAACTATATTTCAATTTAATAATAAAGGATTTAATTCAAGCTATTGTTTAACATGTTTTGTACTCCACTCTCAAAGAAATTGATGAGGTAATGCTAGCAGACAGCTTGAGAAAAGTCAAGGATACCGGGACATTCCAAAAATCTTACTGTCTCCCGAGAACATTTTTTAACTCTGACATCAACCATCTAATAAAATCTGAATCCAGCAGAGGTCTTGTGAATGCATTCGAAGTAATTCGATGCAAAATTATCTCCAAGACAGATGAAGTAGGAAAAAACTACTAGTTTTGGCTTAAAGATTTACAGGAGAGTAAATCTTTGGAAATTTACCTGACTGAGTAGCAGGGCACCTCAAAAGTTAGCAGTAAATTGTGTAGTGATTGACACTAAGAGAAGCTAACTAAGGATGGTTAAAAGTAGCCACATTTCCTTTTTTTTTAAATTAAAAAAATAATGTTCAAAGCAACAAATTAATTTTGAAATGTGTTACAAACCAGACACCCCATCAGATGATCAGGAAGTAATGAACTCAGGAATTGTTTCATTAGTGAAATGCCCTAGAAAGATTCTTCTGACACTGCTTTTCCCTTGTACAGCATTACTACTTCAAGTTTACATATTTTAAAAGGAATTATTTCCAGACATTCCTCCCCTGAAACTGTTCTTGAGGCGTGTGGCTTTCTGTATCGTATATGAAAATAGTTGTTATAGTTTGGATAGCAAAGTGTCCATCAATTTGCCCCATCTAACAAGTGAAAGACCTTGGAAAAACAGAAACACCTTTGAATTTATTTTATGGATCCATATAAGGTCCCTAGTTTTAAAAAAAAACACAAACCCATACACAAAACCCCACAAAAATTAGACTTTCTATTTAAATGCTACAGACTCACATTTGAAGCTGCCATGAATCTGAGCAGTGTATGAAAACAGGCAGCAGCTTCCCCCCCCCCAGAACACAACTGTTCCTTTGAAGAGTTGAGAGTGAATTTTGATGAAATCCATACGATTTGATCTAGTCTCCTACATTTCAATTAATGAAGTTGCACACTTTGTTTGCGTTCAAGCAGTTTATGAAACTTCTGCATGGTTTGAGGCTCACTGTTGTGATGTTATTTGCTGCATTCCCAGGCAGGAAATGTTAACATCAACAATGGATTTAAAAATTACACTGAATTTCATGACTGAACAGGTAGACACGAGGCAAAAATCTAACACTTCATCACCAGTGTCCAATCTGCATTTAAACCCACTGAGGCAACATGTAAGAATGTTGGTTTAATTGGCTTTTTTTTTTCCCCCCCTTAACTGTTCTTAGCTGAGTTTTTGCTTAGTTTTCCTGTACTAAACTGAGAGTTTTCACTTAAAAAATAAAATAAATTAATAAAGAACTCAGTCTTAAAAAAAAGATAAAGGTTCTCAAAATAGGAACAGTTTCTCCATCAAAACTGTGATTTCTATGAAAAAGTTTAATAGAATGGAGATATAATTCTCATTCTAACATTTTATGAGCAATTTGATATTTTAAATGTACAAGGTAGTCCAAATTACGGAAGACATTTCTCGTGACACTGCGTAAATCACAGCAGTTCTTTCATTTTTTGTCACAGGATCACACTACAACATTGAAGAAAGTCCACAAAAAACCAGCCTATTTGCAGCTAAAAGTGTAGCAATCTATAATTGGAAGAGCTGTATCATATTTCTGGGTGAAAGTGAACCATCAGTACTACATACTCTGACTGACTTTCAGTGCTAGTTCATTTCTTGAAGTACTTGAGGAATGAAGTTGCAAATAAAATGACGTTGGCCAAAGCTTGCACTTCAAAACAAAACACAATTTCCAGCACATCTAATTTGACTCCTCCAGTATTTTTCCACTTAATGAGTGGAGGTATTACTGTGTTAAAGAATTACTCACCCGATTAGGGACACCATCTGCTCCACTATATGTTTGCTGAATGTTATAATAACGAAAAGTTTCTGTAGGAAGGAAAACATCAGTTAGAGAAACATTTGATCAAAAGGGAAGCAGAGACAATGGGGAATGACAATTTATGTTCCTTTCCAACCAGACAGCTTCTCCAGCACTCACACACAATTTTCCCTCCTCTTTTCTTTCCAGATCTTTATTTTTCAATACTCTCTTCAAAAAGAGGCAGGGAGGTAAAAAGCTGTTTGCTTTATTATTCTATTTCCTCACAGATTTCATTTCTTGCAATGTTTTTGCAGCCTGTGTTACTAACCATTCGCATCCTCCCCAAACTTCAATTCCCAGAAGCTCAAGGTCACTTTACTCCGTCAACGATGTTTTAATGGAAAAACAGTCATCACCGTGCAGAAAAATTCACATCCCCTTACGCAAACACGTGGACTTAAAGATCACAGAAGTGAAAAACAGTATCTCTTTTAGTGCCCTGGTTCACGTGCTTCAGAAAGAGACATAATAAATACTTAGGGAAGAACAAAGGAAGAGCCCTTGAGTTCAACAGTCTGTTCAATGCAAGAGACTATTTGGAAGTGATTTCAATAAAAGAAACTTCTCCTTGCAGAAAATCCAAACGTCCATAATTTTACCACCTCCTCTTTTAACACAGCTTAAATTTTTGTTAAAATAGCCTTTGCTGATTCCACTTTTCTCATGTTTGACAGATTGTTCCTTTGCAAAGAGGATACACACAGTTCCCACAGTCTCCTTCAATCAATTTAAACACGATCTAACGAGAGCTGCAATCACTGCTCTGCAAAGAAGGGATGTGAGTAGAACTACACAAAATGATTTTGTGGCCCGGAGGAAGAGGCCAGTTAAAAGCAGCTCCAGGATGGCCACTGCACTGCAGCAGTCACTCGCTTCCTGTCTACAGAAAGATTTCATTAAAAGCCTTTTCCATGACTCTCACATTTCCTAAATTCCAAATCGCAGCAAGATCGCTACAAAAAAAATCAAGGCTGTTGCACAAGAGTATGCTTGAAATCAAGCATCGCAGAAAAGACAGTTCTAACAGCTAAACCCATTACAAAATAAGATGATTTACCAACTGTACAAGACACTGGGAAATATTTTTTCACTTCCATTTGATCCGTGTGGAACACTATAAATTACAGAGCAAACATCCTGCTAACTAAACAAGGCAAATAAAATAATAAAAGGAATATTACACAATTTCACTTTTCTGCGTTGCCAGAACAAATTCTGACAGCACACAGATTGAAAAGCAGAAAGATTCAGGTAATACAAAAATAAATACAGAGAAAAAGTTGTTCTATCACAGTAAACAAAATCATTTTCTGTGTAAGGACTGTGCAAAGTGAAACAACCATTTACAGAAAGATGGGAAGAAAAAAGGGTTGAAGACTAAAATCTGTTCAGGGCAAAAGAAAGATTTTTAAGCAGCTTGGTACTACACAAGTAATTTTATGCTACTAATAGCTCCTGCTATTTTCATGTAGTGACAAAAGATTTCCAAGCAAGACAGCTATAGGCACTGCCCCAGTCCTATGGAGATGCTTAAAAAACCCAAGCCCCAGCTGAAAACACTGGCTCTAACCATTACAAACAGGGCGAGGTAGCTCATGACACAGCTCTGACCACACTGCCACCAGCAAAGCATGGCCAGGGAGTCAGTACTCCTCCTTTCACTGGACAAAGCAGTGATGCATTTTAAAAGCAAGGCTCAACATCTTTTCGATAGCAACTGGAGATTCCAATTACCGAAGGCCTGAGTTAGCAAGAAAAACTGGACATGCTCTGAAATGAGGCTCTTTCAAAATAACCTACACAGAGGACACCAAAAATTGCTAACCATGCTCGACAGCTATGGATGATATGCCCAGATGTACCCTCAGACTGCCTTCAGGGCCTGACAGGAGCGTGGTTTTCTCTACACACTGCGCCGAGGTGAAAGGAAGCATTTACAAGTGCCGCTTCACCGGCAAAGGCAACTTGCCGTGCTCTCTGAAACGAGTGTTTGTTACCAAAAAGGCAAGTTCATTATGAGTACGAAGTCCTTTCAGCCTGGTAAAAACCGTAGGTAAATAACTTGGCTAACCACCAATTTCCTGAGTGGTGTAGGCAGCGAGCTCATTAATTCGTAGCTATGTATTACTCAGTTGCCCAAGTATTGAGCCTGGCAGATCCTTTATTGTACATCCTTTGCAGCAAATTAATTTCCATTACTTCAGGTGAGGATGGGAGACTCCAGAATTCATTACGAAGTAACCCAGAGTTAACAGTCCAAACACCCCAGTTAACAGCCCAGAGCCCAAACAAGGTGCAGCAGCTACTTGCCTGGATGTGCATTTTAATTATTGCTTTCCCAATCAAGGTTGCACCAAAGAAGGTCCAGAAGGGAACCAGAAAGTGTCCACATGTTATCCCAGCCAGGTCAAACAGAGGGTTTGGAATCTATGAAGTGCAAGGGAGAAAAGCTCATGAATTGCAGCACACACTTAGATGAACAAGAACAGACTTTGAAAAATGAACATTTTCCCCTTATTCAACTTGATCCAAAACTCGTGTGTCTTATACTTACAAAAATGTTAATGTCACACCACATAACTTAAGTCTCTGGGATTCAGCTAGACAGTGTCCCAGACAATTCCATTCTCATGGTCCCTCCTTACCCCTGGATTTTCAAAAAGCTAACAAAGTGTTCCATGTGAAATGCACAGAAACCACAGTAAAGCCATTTTGAGCGATTTATCAAATTTTCTCCCTGACAAGCCCATCACTCTTGGAAGCCAGTGTTCAAAATGATCCCTGGTGATTTCCAGCTGAGAAAGTACATTAAAAACTGGCATTCACAGTCATATGTATCCACTTTAAAAGCACTGATTAGATTTTATTAAGCATGTGCATTTCATTTAAAATTAAATTATTTTTTTTGATTGTTGAACTGTTGGCTTGATGTTTGGTATTGTGATACTATCCATGAAGTATTTTTGAAATTAAACCAAGAAAGTATTCAAATTCCAACCTTTCACACTTCGCATGCAGGACAAGGGCAGACTGCAAAGTCTGCATGGGGGATGTGTAACTCACAGTAGCAGTTTATTTCTGAGCTCATATCCTGCAGTATTTGTGTTCCTTTGTTACACAAACAAATAAATAAAGAGGCTCTTGAAGGCCATAACAGACAGTAAGTTTGCAACTGACTGACTGGAAATCTGCAATCTGTGAGAAAGCTGGGGAGGGTTATACTTAGCTGTTATAGACCAGCAATTCAAATTTATGAGCACCCACACCGACACCTGCGTAGGAAGAAATCTGAAACGGTCTCTAATCACACCCTGAAACGGTCTCTGAACATGCTCCACTTCAACTAACATGATTCTTTACCTCTGACAGCTGTCTGAGGCATAGGAGGCCAGTAAATTATTTACTTACACCACAGCCAGATAACTCTGCTCTTCTGAGCCAAGTCTGCTCTAGGTCCCAAGTATGTTCTTTGGTGGTCGCTCTGAGTTTTATCCTAAGTTCACAGTATTTAATTACTGCATTGCTGTCACCACTGAGGGACCAACACTCTGCAGGTATGGGTGGGTATCACCAGCACTTTACACGTAGCACAGTAAAAAGTCACTCAGCGAGCCCCCATGAGGGGGAACCAGCAGGCCAGAGAGGTTTTCTCTTTGTTTTTGAGAAAACCCACATGCACAGCACCGAGAGCTGCCAAAAGAGCCCACAAAGACAGGAGGGCAAATTCTCACAAGTCACAGCAAGGATCTTCCAGGGCTAATTCTTGCTCTGTTCCTTCCCCAGAGCTGCCTTCACATAGGAATTAAGCTCCAGACAACAACATGGTTTTTCTTATTGCCACTGAACAACATTACATTCAGTTGACTTCACTGGATAAAACTGCGAAGTTTTAAATTGGATTTGATTGTGGTTTTACATAGCATTTTGAAGCCACTGCTTGACCTGCAGCTAGGAGGATGGGCATCACCACTTCACAAGCAAGTTCTCTAATCATAAAAAATCCACTCAACTAAAATGGTGTTTAAAATCCAGAAGCAAGATCACAATTATAAGGAGTGCACGTAAAGGAGACACCTTCTAGCCCATGGAGAAGCAGGAACAAGCAAGAAAAGCCCTGAAATAAAGCCCTGAAGCTCGTGGGGGAGCACACAAATGTGAGGAATAAATGTGGGGGGCTGCTTTCCTCACCTACAGGTGCAACAAAATAGCTCTGAATCCCTATGCTTTTTCAAATTGAACCTCACCCTTTTTACTGCTACTCTGCAGTTACTCTGTAAAGACATTTACACGTCCTCAAGTGTACTGTGGTGGACTCAGGATTGCTCATCCCTCCCCCAAGCCAGGGCAACCTATATAAGCAAAAAGGAAGCCAGAGCTCAGAGCTCGCTGAAGAACAGCACAGCAAGTAGGTAAGAAGTTAAGCAAATGTTTAAGTATTACTAAGCAGGAACTATGGAAAGTTTACACATCACCTCTCATGTTTACCAGCTCCTTCCTCATGTTCTGTGTCTATCCACCCTTCACCTTGTCCAGTAACTCATCCCTGCCACCTACAAGCTGCTGTTCTGAACACAGCAGGCAGACAGGAGAGCCCAGGCAGTGATGTCTCACAAGATGGTGACTGGAAAGCAATGAGTCAGCAGCAGCCAAGGAGCTGTCTAAGAGCTTACTGGATGGAAAGATTTAAAGAACAGCTTGTAACCTACATCTCCGCTCGAAACATTAAGACAGTTCCAAAGATTAGTAAACAGAAGTTGTATGCCAGCAACTATAATCAGATTAATTCTTTCCAGCTAAGACAGGTTACTTATATTCAAGCAAATAGTTTGCATTGTCAGCTCCACAATTGAGGCACCTAAGAGAGATGGAAGACAAGCGTGGCATTAAGAGCTGAGCAGCTGCCTAATGGCTGGGGTTACTCCGGAAGGATGGGATCACAGGGGACCTCCACTCCCCCCTGCACTGTAATCACAGTTCTGTGCATCACAGCCCACGGTCTGTGTGGGGGATGGAGGAACACGGCACACCATTCCTACCAGTTTTCATTAAGCTTCCAAAGAGAGATCTAAACCTCAAATGGTTTGATACTTTTCTACTTCAACAGAACACTATTATCCTACTTAAAACACTAAAATAGCATCAGTGGAGAAGCTCATATCACCTCTTGCTGTATCTTGCCAGGTAATGATCTGGGCTAGGAAAGTCCCAGCAGGGCAACTGTCCTATGATTTGGCACAGGACCTGATCTGCCAAACACCCACTAATGCAGAGCAGTGAGCAGCAGAGAGCGCGTGAGAGGACATGGCCTCAACATCCACGGCAGTGAACACCCCTGGTCTGCAACAGAAACACAGAAACTTCTGGAATTATAAGTATGTCTTAGTTCAGTCTCTTGGAAGTCTTCCTTACTGTGATGAGCCTTTTGCCTCTTTAGGGAACTGACTGGTTTGTATCAGTTTCACCACACACACTGAACTGCTTTATCATTTGAACAAAGGGATCCCTTGCTGCACCATCCTTTTCTGATGGATTAAAAAGGAAACAGAACTATCCCAAACTAATTTACTTCCAAGGAGAACTAGCGTCAGGAAGCCCAATGGTGAAGTTGAAAGAAGGAATAGTAACCATTTGCTGTGCTTTTAGCAGAATTATAGAATCGTATCATAGACTGGTTTGGGGTTGGAAGGGACAGCAAAGATCATCTGGTTCACTGTGTTTGGTGCTCACCTGGGACCAGAGCTTCTCCATGCCAGTACCACAGCCACCCCATTTCTCCAAGCACCACAGAGAGCACAGAAGGAGGACAGACATTGTGAGGATCCATATGGACTCAACCAAGTCACAGTTCACAGCATTAATTCCATTGCAGTACATTCAATCTGCAGTTTGTGACCTCAAACCCCTCTGTTACTGAAATGAACTTACTGAAGCGCAGGCCAAAATGCCAAAGAACCCAACCTTCTGCACCAGGTTCTGCACAGCCACTTTGGCCCGGGAAGCAAAATCCTGCAAACAAGAAAACAAAAGTATTAATGAGGCAAACCCCAAAACGAACAAACCCCAAAATGTATGGGATGTCAACATCCTCCATGCCTTGGGATGTCCTAACTAGTGACTGGGAGAGTTTCTAAACCAAAAAAGCCACTCAAACTCCAGGCTTAGAGGGAAGAGAAGGACATTCACCACCCTCAGTGTGAAAATGTGACCACCTACATGTATTGAATTTTGGTTTGCAAAATTCTGGGAGTGACACTAAGTTCACACTACTATAGAAACAGGTTTTCCAGTATTTATTTCCCCATATCTTTGAATTGCCAGTGCTGCTTATACCTTATTCCTTCAACAAGCAAAGGGAATTAATTCCTTCCATACCCTTTACAATGTCAAAAAGGTCTTTTCTCAAAACACAAAGACAGAATGTAATAATCCCATTATATCCTTCAAGCTGTCCTCTCAAACCCAGGATTTTAATCAAAACAGCTAATTCCAGGTACTCTCTACAACTGACTTATAAAGTGCATTAAATCCATAGAATTGAATCCAAAACACTTTAAAAAGTGACAAAGGTGGCAGACCACACATTTTACCCTTTACAAAGCTGTGCAAAGAACATGCTGCCTACTTCTATTTTGTGATCACAGCTTTAAAACACATTCATGAAAAACTCCCAAGTCTCAGAGTTTACCAAATAAACAAAACCCATTTTAAAAAGTAAAAATAAAGATTCCCACAAGCAGTTTACTGGAATGTGAGAAGAATTTACATTAAAATAATTTTGAAGCAAAACTGTCCAAAAAGTTAAAAACAGAGTCAGTAGAAACTATTCAGGCAACAGCAGTTATAGAAAGCTGAGAATTGTTGGTAATAGCAAACTTAAAAAGTAATTTTTTTTTTTTTAAAACCCTACAATTAAGGAATAAAAACCTGATTTTCCAGTAGCAATATTCACTAATTTGCATTTTGCAGGAAACTATCAGATAAATTTCACAAGGGAGTTGCTTTAATCAATAATTAATGATATTCTAAATTCCACACTACAGAATCATTAATTATTGATTAAAGCAACTACAAAATAATCCAGAAAAATTAAATTTATGTAACTTTAACTTTGTTACAATTCTGCTGAAACCTTCAATGCAAAACCACCAATGCCAGTAAATTACAATTACTTGAAAATGTTCTTGTATATTATTTAAATTCTGAAGTACAGAACTGACAAATTTCTATGCCAGACTAAAAAAAAAAACAAAAACAAACAAACCTGAGATAAGACCTTTTGCTCTCTTTTTTACACCCCTTTTTTCCAAGGAGTAACTTTTCTCCATTACAAGGCTTTAAAAATAGTTAAATTCTCACATTAAAAATAAAAAAAAAGAATTCTTATTGAAATCAGAATAATTCTATTTATTATACTTCATGGTTGAAAAAATAACCCAAATTAAAACAAATATTTCAACTTAAAAGAAAAATGCCAAAGAAATGAGATTTTCTACATCTTCCAGTGGGATATTTTTAACCAGAGGAGAATATAAAAACCCTTTAGAATATTCTAAAAGGGGTGGATTTGCTAACTTTAGTAACACCTTGGGATGGTGAATGTCTCATTGCAAAATGGAACAGGTGAAATAGTCACTCTTTGTTCAAAATGTGTTCCTGATAGTTTTCTGTTTAACTTGTAGGATCCAGACAGCGTGCAGGAGTGATTCAAACCCACTCCCAGGGAGGCTGACACCAAACACTTGGACTTGCATCAGCAGGACCAGGTCTAGAACATGTCTATGTGACAAGGGAAGTTAAATTTTTCATGCTTTTCAGTTAAAAAAAAAAAGTGCATTTTGACACAAATTGTTATAAATAACAAAACATGGTATTTTACCAGTGAACCAAGTCCAAAAATCTTGCAACATCGAAGGCAGTTCCTTCTCAAACTGAATTTCCCTCATTGTTATTTCCAAATTAGTAAACAAAACTGAAACGTGGTGATACAGGATCCCTACGAGGGGCCAGCACTAATGTACACGTTCAGTCTCACTGGGGATTTGGGACATGAAGTGAGGAGGATGTAAGACTTCTGCTGGGTGTGAGCACCCAGCTATCAACAGGGGCAATAAAATGCAGCCCCCGTGGAGACCACGAGGATTCTGATGCCTCACCCAGATAGGAAAGCAGAAATACATCTTCAGAATTTCTCCACAAATTCATTTCAAATTAAAAAGTGTGCTAAAGCCTAACAGTGACATTGTCCTTTCAACACTGTGCTTTGAAAAGGTGAACTGAAAAAGCAGTGCCTTACGTAGGAATTTTGTAAGATGCCACCCCCTGCACTCCACCACGGAGCCAAATGTCACCATGATATTTTCAGTTCCTATTTTGTTCACCATTTCACAATGCTCACGGGGCTGGAACAATATTTTCACTTTTATAAGCCAATAAAGATTTTTTTTCACAGCTCCATAAATCTCCCTGTAAAGTATTTTCAAAATAAAATTACAATCTATTCCAATGGAAATTGTTTCTATTCTGATTTTGACATATTTACCCATTATCTTACACTGCATTGCTAATACACTGTTGTATTAATTGTCACAAGCTGGAATTGGAAACAACCTCCCTAACAAGTGACCTATAAACTAAGGCTTGCAGCACAGCTGCTTTAATAAAATATATTATTATAATTATATATGGATTGACTGTATTAGTGGAAGCACAGTGCACCATTTTTCATCAAATTTCTTTAAAATAAACAGCTTCCCTCACCCTTATTTCCAGACTGTTGCAAAACTCAAGGCTGCCTTTAAAATAATTTTTTCCCTCCAGCTAAAAACATACAATTTTTGTTATAAAACCAATGATGAAAGTGTTGAAAAAAGTATAACAACTTTGTCTCTCAAAAAAAAAAAAACCAAATCAAGGTCAGGACAATTTTTCTCACCTTATTAATAAATATATATTTTTAAAATGTTATTACTCACTGTTTTTTCTTTAAGTTTGTGTTGTTTTTTTTTTTTACATTCATTGCCTGTTACAAAGTGCTCCATGGAAAGCACAGCCACAGTTCTAAAAATTTTAGTCAAGAACCTCTGATTTGCCTTCCTTTTTCAAACTTCCTAAATAAGCCAAAAGAGATAAATGAAGGATTATTTCCCCCCCCCCCCTATTTTCTATGATCTATTGTAATCACAGCTACAAATAATTTGCATGGTAATGCACACATCAGGGCTGCAACAAAACTAAGTATTTGCAGTCTTAACATTTAGTTTAATGAAAACAAGTTCAGAAACACTTCTGTTTGGTTCCTTCCTTAAATGTCATTTGTCAAATCTTTGCGACATCTGCAATAATAAAAAAAAAAAAAACCCAAACCTTAAAAGTTTCATTTCTCAGAGAAGACAATCATCAGTTTCACAACTTTTACCTATTTCACAATATAATTTTTCTGGTTTTATAAACAGGGAACAATCTTTTCTCTACTTTTTAAAGCGTTTGAAATAAAAGCAAAACAACGTTCATAACTTACTGCTTTAAAAAAATAATCAGAAAATAAAGATAGAAAAGATCAGCTACTTACAGGCAAAACATTTTCCCCCAAAATTAAAGTATCTAGACTGGACTTGACTCTCGGCTAATGTGATTCATTCTCTATAACATTTCAGGATGCTTTAGTTCACTATGTTCCTTTCAAAGATGATTTGTTTTTTGGGGTTTGGAAATAGATTTCCTGTGAGTGCTACAACACAGGCAAAGGAAGGTTAAATGATTAAACATTACTTCATTGGGTTAATCATCAGATCTCAAGAATTGGAATGGAAATAAGAGGCATAAAAAGGTCACTGCTGAAATACTGATTCACAAGCCTCAGCTGGCGGCTCGAGGAAGTTTGCTTCATATCTGTCTTCAGTAAATGGGACATTTTATTGATACCAGCATTTCGTTTCATGGCACAAAAGCAAAAACTCTCCCAAACCTAAAGGGACAGTAAAGAGAAATGACATATTTTGCTGCTACATTAACACAATGTTCCTCCTTTAAATATGCTCTATGGTACAGCTTTGAGTCTTACATGGACCATTTATCCCTACCAAAAAAGCCCTCCTTCTTGAAAGGGTGAATGGACAACCTTGTCTTAACTACAAGGCTTCATCACAACCCTGTCCTCTATTTTGTTTCCATTTATAATTTAAATCTCTATTTCTTCTTTCTCCCTTCACTGTAAACTAAGCTGCACAAGCTCTTCTGTATTTAAGTAAAGAACATTTCAGTGGATTTAGTTAACAAGCCCAAGGGAAAAAAAAAAAAAAAAAAAAAATCAATTTCTACTCTTTTCCTTCTGTAACACTGATCTATTATCAGAAACCAGAATGGTCACAATTTATTGTTCACGCTGAAATTGTGAAATCTCCTCTTTCTTAACCTCCAAGAACAGAGCTTGCTGATGGATCCACAGCGGGTAGCCAGCGTTACCCAGGAGCTCTGAATAATCAGCGTTGGATGGGATCCCACAGCCCTTACAGAAACAACCCATAAGACTTCGACAGAAGGTATTTTCTTGAAAGACTGCACAGATGGGCCTGGAACGATTATGTAATGTAACAGTTTATTTTCTAACATGAAGTTGTGATCAGTTTTTAGGCATCAAGAAAGCTACGACTCCCTGTCACAACCCAGCTCTTCCTTGCACACAGATGATAGTTGTCAGTCTCAAAGACACAACCCAGAGTTCCAATGATTTGAGGCCCAGAAAAACCTTTCTTCTATCACTTTTTTTTTTTTTTTTCCTGCTGTAAATACATTGAGCACTTCACAAATGTATTGGTAACCGAATCATCGTAAAATGGTTTGGGTTGGAAGAGTACATTGGAGGATATAGCACCAAGAGGAAGGGCAGTAAAGAAGGGAAAGAATATATAAGTATGAGACTAAATTCACTGCAAAGTTCATGATGCATGTTCTCTACTAGTAAGAAGGTACAGGGCGTTAATGCAGGATCGGGGGGAAGTCAGCGATGTGAGTATTAATGCAGTCACTCGAGCAGGGTATTAATTACTGAGCAGATGGTCGCCTGAAGAAGTTCAACATAGATTTCTGGGAGAGAGGAGTTCTGCAGGTTTTGTTGCTCTAATGAAAAAAAACCCCAAACCAAACAGAATAAAGAATGAATATTAAAGAAATATAAAGACACAAACAGATGTGGAGTGAATGTGTTGCACCTCCATGGTCCTCTACAGACCAGGAGGAGCCTGAAGTCACTGCAAGGGTTGGTACTCAGCTGAGTGCCAGCAGGCTCCCCTGCTGCGAATGTGTCACTTGCATGTGAAGAAGAAGTGGACAATCCTTCATGCTTTGAGTATAATTTATATTATTGCTATAAAATTTTCTTACTAGAAACACAGTTTAATTATCCAAATAATAATCTGAAGAGGAGAACATTTTTTTCCCAAAGATGATGTCTCAGATTATTAAAATTATAAATTCCTTAACATTTAAAAGCTGCTTACAAAGACAGTGCTCTTTTTTATGTAAAAATCTGAGTTATGTTAAAAATGAGCTGCACAATATTTTGTTTCTTCTGGCTTTCTATTACAACACAATGGAATCAAACACAACTTATGGGAGAATGACCATTTGTGGTTAGGCACTGAATTCTAGAATTTCAGAGGACTGGGAAGAATTATTATCTCATTGAAGTAACATATTAACTGCAGAGGAGCAGTTTTAACAATTCAGACAGCTACCTACAGGCTGAGAGCTTACAACAGATCCATGCTAAGAAAGCAGTAGATCAGCAATGATGTTTAATGATCAACACAGTAACCTGGTGCTGAGGAGAACAGAGATCAAGAACCAGTTGACAGTCATTGCCCATCACTGCAAATAGTTCATTACTCAGTGACCAAATAAACCATTTCATACCTCTCCTGCGAGACATCAGAGGTAACAGATCTCATGAGTAAGGTTCCAGTAAGCTGCAAGCAGGAATATTTTGAGAGTGGTTCATGGTGGGAACTGCCCACTCTGTCAGCTGCAATGACTCTGAACATCTAAACACACATGGAAAGGGCTGTGGCCCTGGATCTCTGTCCTAGCCTTCTCAAAAATACTTCCAGCTTATTGCAGATAAGGGGCAAACTAAAAGGGGATATTTCCATTTTGATGTCTGGAGAGAAAAGGGTGTGAGAGGTAAGGCTGAAGCTTCACTACCACTCAGAACTCTGGGAAAGAAAGGCCCTGTCTTGGAGAGTGGGCTGTCAAAAGACAAAGTTTTAAGATTTTCAAGAATTACTGAAAGCAGCTAAGGGGAGGTGGCAGATCGAAGCAAGCACTGAAGTTTGGTAAAAGAAAGGTATGTACATATGACAGGCATAGGAGAGACATCCCAGATTAAGAGGAGTGGCTCCAGTTCTAAGCTTGGGAAGAACAGAAATTTCACTTCACAAGAATCCTGGGTTTTCTGAGACATTAAATTCTGGAAAAGGAATAGGGCAATCACATGGGAGAGTTACAGGAGAAAAATGCATCCACATTGAAAATGAAAACAGAGTTTTAGAAAGTACAATATGAAAAAGAATGAACAGCAATGAAACAGAGCCCTTGACTTCACAAGCCTTACCAAAGCACTGTGGAAAGAGAGCAGTACCTACAAAACCTCACTGAATACACCATGTCAGAGATGTGAGGACTGAAAGCTTGTAAGATTTCAAACCATTATTCACAATATTTGTAGGCAAGGATGAGCATCCCCTGGTCATTTAATTTAAACCTGTCTTGGAGTAAAAGTGTGAAACTTCTGAGTAATGGATCCTTCTATGGTAAATAAGACCTCCCATTAACATGAGTAGGAAGGAAGTCAACTAGTTCTAGATTAAAGACACTATCAGCATTAGGACCTTCTTGGTATTTTCTTCATTAACCAACTAGTGAGAACATTTTCTTTCCCTCACTTCCTCCTCTCCCCAACACCTTGGGGGAAGAACCAGCAAATGCTTCTTCATAATAAACTCCATCTCAGGAGCTTTAGTTTCAAGATTTTAGGCTGTTATAGCCCAACACCATGCTCAAATTTGGAAGTGATACATCAAAACACACATGACAGAGCTCAGCGAGTTAGCAAGCACTCTCACACTTAACACCAGCATTTTCCACAGCTACAACTGAAGCTCTGACTTCTACATAAAAAGTGCTTTTACTTCACACTGTAAGAATAAAGAAATTTTGTAAAGAACAAGACACAATTAAAGGAAAAACCACCTCCCCTGCCACCTCTATGCTCTACTCCTCAATCCAGGTCTCTGCAGCAGCATGAACCCTTTGACACTTTGCAACTTCATAGCGATGCAGGAAAGCATGAAATAAAAGTTATTCTTTCTTTGCTTGCTAAAGAACTACTTTCTCTCCACATCTTGTTGGGAGATCTGGCAGGGAGCAGATCCTGCAGTGTATTTCATGGGAGGGACTGTCAGTTTGGCACGTCAGGGAAGCAGCGAGGCCGCGAGGACAGTCCAAGGTTGGAAGAGATTACCCAGAGAGGCTGTGCAGCCTCCAGTCTTGGAGGGCTTCAAGACCAGACTTGACAATGCCCTGAGGCACCCGAGCTGATCTCAGAGATGACACTCCTCTGAGCAAAAAGTTGGACTAGAAGCTGCTTCAGCTCCCTTTCAAGATGGAATTTTCTGTGATTCCACAAGAAGATACTAGCAGCCACCTACAGAGAGAAGAATGAAGTAAAAGAACATCCTATCACTCTGGTTCCCACACATCAGCCATTGACCTCTGCAGCCTTTGCTTCTGCAGCTGAAAGCACACGCTGGCATTGCCTCCACCAACGTGCTGGCTGCCCAAAATACCATTGCAGCTGCACAGCAAGTGCTCATTTATCTCAGAGCTACAACTGCAGGTTGTTATTGTGGCCACAGGTCTGCCCATCCAGTTACAGCGGTGTGACGAGCAATTCTAGGGCGCCGTCAGTTTTTATTTTAGAGGGGTTTAAGATCCAGATATTGTGAGGAAAGGCTCATGATTGCTGGAATGAAGCAATTTTTGATAACCTGATAGACTGACCTTTTCAATCCCTGACAAAGAAGAGCCAAAGTCACCAGCACTGAAAAAACCACACTGTCCCTCCACAGAGAATTTTGAAGTAAGTTAAGGAAGAAACCCCATGTACAGAATAACCACTTGTAGAATAAAAGTGAGCAATTTCTTACACAGCTGACAAATCCCTTTGCACACACAAGTCTTCCCACCCAGCCAGCAGATGTGCAATGCTGAGCATACCTCTTGCTTGTTCTCCCTGGGAAGTAGCAGAGGCTCCCAGACAGCTTACAGAAGTGGTCTGCATACCAGACTCTTGTACAACACAGATATTTAAACAGTGTCTGGAGCAGGGGAAAAAAAAAAAGTAGCCATTTTCTTGATTATGATTCCATAATTAATTTCAATCAGTTCTTAAAAAAAAATATTTTTGAAGGAGCTTATCTGACCCAAACTTTTGATCATTTATTGGTCTTTCTCAGAATACTGGGAAGTGAAATAACAAATATTTAGGACCACATTATTCCCTTAGAAACTTATGCTGAGCATCCCTGATGCACACAGAGCAGAAGTCAATGGCAGTGTTCAACCAACTGCTCCTCCACCACCGCGCTGCAAACGCAGCTGGGGAGATTTCCAGTAAACCTGGTGACATTCTTTCTGAAAAGGTTCATTTCTGTTGTAAAGTGAAAGATTTGTTACTGAAAAAAATCCCTCTAATATCCTAATATTGAGTCAAAATATCGCCAAGTAATCCAGATTTCTTCAGTGGCTTTGGTAATTTCTGATTTATGTACTTACACACTCTACACATTAAAATGACACAGGGCTGAGTAGAATGAGTTTTAGGGAACAGACATTATCACAGAGAGCAGTTCAAAGAATGTGAAAGAGTCATCTCTAGATGACCATTAGCCAAGGTAATGCAATTCTCATTGCTGTTTTTTCCTTATCTGCAAGCAGGTGTGCAAATGAATAGAACAATGCAGGCACAAGACTGCCCTATTCTCTCGCCAGTGTCCAAAGAAATCCAGCAAAGAGGTGGTTTACCCATTAGTTACTCACAGCTCCTATTGTCTGCCCTCTGCCTATATTAACTCTTTGCTACCTCTTTTTTTCAGGAAGTCCTCTGGAACAAGTTCCCTTATTCAAAGCTTTCATCAACTCATTCCAAAGCTTATTTCAACTCAGTAATTTTGGAGAACAATTTAAAACTAAGCTGTTATTTAGTAGAGTCACTGCTTGTTATATTGTCTGTGAAAAAAAACCCCAACACACTGCACTTTACTATTAGTTCACTGCCAGTTTGCCATCTCACTCTCAAGCTAGAGCATTCCTGGGAAGTTTCTAAAGTGAAGCTTCAAGGTTTGATTAGTTTTGAATTTCCATTTAATTATGGGCCAAGATAAAAGTGGTTAAGATACCTTCCCTACATATATTAACTTCATCAAACTTCAGGAATGCAGTGTGAGGGAGGACAAGCCTCCTGGTGGCCACCCATCAGGCAGCCTAGACCAAACACCGGCACAGTTAATAAAGAGAGGAAGCTGACGAGGAAAGGGGGTGACTGGAAGACCAAGCAAGAGGAATTACGAACGGAATTTGATGTTGGGTTTAAACAAGTTATTTCTGGGAAAGCAAAAAAAAGAAGTCAAGGTTTTCCAGTTATTGTATGTGACTCTCCCACTTCCATTTTTATGATAACTGCTTTATAAAAAACTGCTTGCGGTCTGCTTTAACTTCTTTCTTCTTGTACCAAAGACTCTTAAAACCTTTTGATTAAACAAGCCAGCAACCAGGGAACCCTTTTCAAGCAGGAACTTATCAGATACCAACTGTTAGTTTAATCATGGGCGAGACCCATTTTTTTTAATTTGGCCATCTTATTTTACACTGCTAATTAAGTAACATTTTGCTTATTAGTTGAACCTAATCATTCCATTTGAATTAAGACACAGTGTCGTGTCAGAACACAGTGCTGGGTTCTCCAAGTAACCATGGCTGGGTGTGGTAGCGTACTTTGTTCTGCTTCTGCAAAGAGAAACCCCACATGAAGGTGTAGAAAAGCAATCCAGCTGAAGGCACCAGACCTTTCCAAAATGCTGGAAAGCTGGGTTTAACATGTGTGTAACTGTCACTCTAAGTTCCTCAGTTTAACTCCTTGCAGACAAGAAGCCAGCTCTGAGCAGGAAGTTGTTCGGGTGGAACTCCTGACGCAATGCAAACCAAAGCAGTTGCAGCTTAGTTTAATACAAACCCTCTTGAGTCCACGTTGACAAATTCTTTAACAAGCCCTGTGGTTACAGGGAAGCTGGTTTCAGTCTGAGTCACTCCTGTTCAAACAGTTTACTGGAAATGGAGGGGAGGGGGAATTTTAAGAGAAGTCATGTGATGGCCAGACAAACCACAACCAGTAAAGGTTCAGCAGAGTCAAAAACAGGTCCCAGCAACAACTGACATTCAGTGTGCAGATGGTACTCAATCATTTACAAACTAGTCCTGCTGCACCTCAGCATGTCTACAGATTTAACCCTTTTTTAAGTTTGTATTCTTTCTGAGGCAGGACAGAGTTTGGAAAGTAAACAAACAGCAGTGGCTGATAGTAACATAGGCAACTAGAAAATATTTGTACATGGAAATTTGGCTGCAGCAACGCTGCACAGAAGCAAAGCCTGATGTGTAAATCATTAGTTCTTAAAAATATGCTACTTAATGAATCCAAACACTCACAGTCATTAAGGATTAGATATACAGCAAAGATATTGGTACTTTCTCCTCTTACCAAGGAGTTCCATGATACAGCAAGGGCCCACGCGTTACACATTATCACTAAGTACCTTGAGGGGAGTTGGCATGAAAAGCTTCATTTTCACCAGAAACCTCCGTCAGCTTTAAGTGTTTCAGCATGACAGAGAAAGGATGAGAACTCTAAACAATCAGCAACTGTTAAACTGGTGAAGGAGAGTCCCTGCACATGTGTGTGTAGACATGAAACCGTACAGAACTATGCTTGCACTGTATTATTACCAATGTGCTGCCCCAGCACTAAGTAGTAGATTCACTTCCCCTAATTGAGAGGTTGGGTTGAACGGCTGCACTGGAGATACTTCCCATGGCTAAAAGGGGAGCTCTGATAAAAAAACTCCTTTTCTCTAGAATTTGACTGGAAGAGAGTTAACAGCAACTGAGCTACCGTCTCAAACCTTCGTAATTTTTAAATACTGCCTTAAATATTAACAAATCAGCCCGAGTTGCTCTGTTCTTATAGCATGCTGGGCAGCTCTAAGGAAAAAAAAAAAAAAAAGAGCCCTGCTTGTAAAAAACACTCCTCCTCCAGGGCAAAGTCATTTTAACGAGAGCAGCCACGAGGCAAGAGAAACTGACACTCCTTTATGCAACTGGGACTCACTGGTGTGCAGATACAGAACACACAGAAAGGAGAAGTGAGTGTTCCTTTAAAGTGAGGGGCTTTTTCTGAGCTATGCTAGTGGGAAGTACAAGGCAGACTTACCCACGTCTGCAGGCTAATGAGTTTTTTCAAAACCGAGCTCAGGGAGCCAGGTCACTTAGATCAGAGATTTACTACAGAAAATCCATCAATAGACTCCCTAAAGTAAACAGTATTTTACTCTGTGTAACTTTGAATGGAACACTAAACTTTTATGCTGTTTAATCCTTTTAGGTTCCATTTTTGCTGTTGTTTAAAGTTCCAAGCTACCCAGCACATTCCCCCCTCGCAGATCCTTCGGGCTGGATGTTATATTCATGGTCTATTCTCACCATAGAAGATCCTCATCTGTTCTCCAAATTACCATTGTTTTTGAGAAACAGCAGCGACCAGCTTTTTAAACAAAACACGCAGGCAAACACGTCAAGCCATTTGGCTTTGCCTTGTAGGCATCCAGCAGCTCAGCAGAAGTAGAGGGGGAAGCTATTCTTCACAACCAACACACCCATTTTCATGCCTTGCAGAAAAGCAGGATGAAGGGAGACCTTTAAACTGAAAGAAGGCTCCTGCCATTTGACGTCAACTATTTGCAGTAGTCTTCATGGCATGAGACACTTGTCACATCCCCCATGTTTTCTTAAGCATAAGGCTTCAACTTGGGAGAGTGGAAGAAGCTGCTGTAGGTAATAAAAATTGTTACTGAACAATTTAAAAATAGACACAGAACTGCTCGTGAACAGCAATTACAGGACAAATAGTGATAAGCTCTGCTGAAGACTGGGATTTACTCAAGGTCAGAGGAAAAGGCAGGCCTGTCTGCCACAGACATCTAGCAAAAAACACCATGGAAGCCAACAGCAAAAAGGAAGTTATATTAGCCAATGGAAAAAACTGAACTGTCAGTTTTATGAGCACAATACAATTTAATCGGATTGTCAAAGCCTCATGTTAAGAGTTTTATAGAAACCAAACCACAAGCAGAGTTTTAAAAGATTTTTTTTTTTTTTTCCCCTGGCCATCAATCCACAAAACAACATCCTTCAATCCAAATTCAATTGCCAAGAAAATAAAATCAAAAGTCCTGGTAAATAACACCATCATTTGCCTTAATGAATTACACAACGCCATTTGTTTACTAAGGGCAGTCAATACAGCTCACTGTATTCTGGCCTGTCCTGACAAAATGCTCTCTAGCAAAAATTTCCTCCCAAGAATCTCCCCGTGTGTTCTGGAAACCAACTCTGGCTGCTCCCACAACTGTACACGCATATAATTTGCTGGGAGAGTTTCAGTAAACAGATAGCATTTCAGCTCTCGAGTCATGTATTCAACTGGTTTCGTTTGTTTTCTGTTGTGTTTTTTTTTTCAAACCACAACTTGATTTTTATACAGTTAAGGATTACTTTGCAAAGCAAAGACTGATGATAGAGCAAAGAATAAAATACCCACCCCCCCCTTCATTACTATGAGAAAAACCCTTTGGAACTTTCTAGTAGGGAGAGGCTCTTGGGAAACACAGGGTTACTGTTAGAATTACTAGATGGCACTCAGTATTTCCAGACAAACCACTTTCATGGAAAAGCTTCATCCATTTTTGAAGGGAAGGAGAATAAAAGTATATATTTACATCAAGAAAATACCCTGGCAGAACAGTTCAAAGACAGCAGTGAATGGTAAATGGCATCTGTGGGGTTTTTAATAGCAGTCTCATGACCCGTTTCAACTTAGTGGCAGACAAAACAGGATAAGGAGGAAAAACACAGAAGAAAAATTCAGTGGCAAGTAGTTTAAGGAAAAAAGGTTTAATTTCTTCTAAAACGCTATCAATAACTTGTGAACAGGATGCAAGCTCCTGACCTGAATAAAAAGTTATCTACAATAATATCTGACTGATGTGCAGCACGAGTTGCAAACTATGCTGCAACACAAGCAGTACTTAATCCATCAAGAAAATAAATGATAAGAGCAACGAAAAAGGACTCAGAGCAGTTTGGTTGCATTTTCACATCAGGAAAAATATGTTTCCTCAGGCTGATGAATGGGTTGTGCACTGGCCCGAGGGTGATAGTGGCAAGGCAGGCAAATGTCATCTGAAGGGTATGAGCTGACTGAAAGTCATCTCCTGGCCCAGGGAGGCTTTAAATGCAGCTCTAACAACTATGGTTATGGTACAGCACCTCCTCTATCACTGGTTTCTTAGCCCTACCTTTATTGTGCTGTTCTTGGAAGTCTATATAAATGCAGTATTTGTAGCAAATACTTTGGCTGCACTATTGTACATGCTTCAACAAGCTGCATTCTTGTCCTCCCGTGACCAGAGGTATCTCTACCCAGTGGATGAGCTTTTTCCATCCCTGGGAAGTCCCTTGTGAACTCAGACCAACTGATTTTTGGCCCATTTCATTGGAATGGTTATTTTACCCCCATCTAGTCGTTCTGTGTTTTATTAATTCTGTTGTTTTGCACTGTTCTTACTTGTGCAGTCTCTGCATGTTCCAGCATCTCCTCAAATTCCTGGTACTCTTCATCATCAGGTTCAGCACCAGAGAGTCGGGCCGCCCTCGCCATAAAATATGGAGGCAGCTCTCCAATGGCTGTGCCAGCACCCTGGGAAAAGAAAAATTCTGATTTACTTTTGTGTTTATCCTTAATTAGGAAACATGTGATGTGCACAGTCCTGTGGCCACTTCAAATGATGAAGAACTGATGAGACCAGCTGCTTTGAGAAGTTTGCTTTTATCCACCAGGTCAAATTTCTCCCCATTTCAAACATAATGCTCTTCCCTTGGAAAAACCCCACTTTCCCCCTTTCCTTAGCAAAATTCAGCTTCTCTCAGCGCAGACTCACGCTGCGAGCCAGTGGCTCCCAAGCTGTGTGTCTGCAAGGTCAGAAGGACGTGATCCACGCATCCCTGGGGCCCTGCAGCGTGGCGTGGTGCCCAGCTCCACAGCCAGCGCTCAGCTGCGCCGGGTGCTGCGGGGAGAACGCAGCTGAGCGCCGTGAGCCGGCCACGCCGGGGGCCCTGCGAGCCCACAGGATCCCTGACTCAGCACAACGCTGCCATCTCACCCCGCCGCGTGATGCCAGACACATTTGCCGGCATGTGACAGCCCTTGGTCCTGAGCAGCCTTCAAAGTAGCCTGGGAACTCCTCCCCGGTGCTGTCATGGAGTTTACTTGTTCAGTCATGAGACTTGGTGCAAGTGTTTATTAGAAAACAGGCTTGAGTTTTACTACAGCTGTGTGCAAGGAAAATAAGGTTAAGCAAAGCTTGATCCCGAGTTTTCTCTCTCCTTAAAGATGGAATGAAAAAAGCCAAGAGAACTCGAGATGAAAGCATGGTTCCCTTCTCACCACAGGAAAATTATATTTGTTTTCTCAGGACATCAAATGACTCATTTCAATCTTGTGGGTAACTGCAACCTTAGCTTAACCAAGGGAAAAAAAGAAAAGAAAAAGAGAGACAGCTAAGATTGAACATATGGATAAACAGAGGCTAATGAAACAGGAACTCAGAGTAAACTCAGAGTGGTTTAAATATAGGACAGGTAACAGCACAATGGCTGGGCACCGCACTGGGAAAGCGTTGAAGCTCAGCCACACGCAGATGGCTTTTCTTTCTTAGGGTCAGTTGTAACAAATGCTTTTCTATCCCTTTGAAGCAACGTGAAAGCTTTTCAATTTCCTTTGTTCCTGCTCTATATGCAGCTGCAAGCAAGGGAGAATTCCAGCTGCTGTGGGCATTCCAAACCAACAGGTTGTGGTTTGAAACGCCGCCGCTCTCTGCAGTTACCCAGACTGTTACATTCTCAGTTTAAGCACCCAAAGTGCACAGCCTCACATGTTTATGCCCTTGTTTTCCACAGAAGAAAAATTTAAACGAGTGCAACAAGCTGAACTTCATTAATCTGCCTCTTTCTGGCACAAGGGAAGATAAGCCTGAAAACAGTAGCAGCAACGTTTCAGAAAAATTAACTTGAGGTTACGTTCTGGGGGTGATGCAAGAACACAAAGTCACATTGCTTCTCCAGGCTCTGCCAATTTGCTTTGGCTTCAAGTTGTTAACTGAGGAAGAGTTTTGCATGTGTGTACTGGACATGAACTTTCTTTAAATTGGGTAAGTCACATGCTCACTATTACAAAACATTTCAGAAGTGCAACAAAAATCATATGATTTTATGTCTGCTGCAGATAGGTTCCTCAAGTGCAGGAAAAAATCAAAAAGCAGCAATTAAGGGATCCAAACCAGTAACTATTTAACTGCTTTTTGGAACATTAGCTGCCCATTTTCACCGTTGAGCTTTGAATGGCAGTTTTACATGGAGATTCCTTGGACTAACAGCAAATGGGGAAGGCAAACGCTAATCAAAATTCTTTTACACAAATACATTCTGAAAAGGAAACTGGGAAATTACTCCACTAGAAAGAGTCTTTTAAACAGATTTGATCCTGGTCAGGACACAGGCTGCCTGTTCTGCTAATCCAAAGCAATTAAACATTTTTATTCTTTCCCCTTATTTCTTGTAAAAGAAACAAAAAAAAGCTGTAACACATTAAAAATGTAGGGCACTATTGAATTCCTTGTCCCTGTGGGATGGAAGGCTGTGAAAACTGGCATACACCTAGCAGATTGTTTCTGAGAGTCCTTCTGCAGGCCAGGACTGGTGGAGCCAACTTTTACAGCAACTGAAAAAAAAAAGCATCATTTTCATTTCACCTAATAATTCCTGAGATACAGGGATATTTAATCCTCGTAACACTCATTATCAGCAAAAATGGCTATCACTGACATGCAGGGGACTAGTAATGATTTTAATCTCTGGGACAAACTGTACCTGGTTTCAGTTGGCTGATGTTTTTGTGATCTGAATCAAATCCCTTGTGCGGATAAATCCTCCCATTCCAACCTTGCAGGACACTTAGCCTTGGGTAGGTTTATAGTCAGAGGTCTGCAAAGTCCCCACTGGGACCAGCCTGCTTTCAACATTTCACATGAAAACTTATATTGCTACCACCCTCCTGTGTCCCTCCAAGCAATCAGGGAGATTGGCCAGATTTCACTTCCAACAATAATTTCACTTTACAAGTGGAAAGGAAATAGGCTGTTGGTGCTATTGTACCTATTCCTCACAGGGCTCCATGTGCTGCATTAGGAGCACATCTGTATACATCTGTTAATTCCCTTTCTTTTGCATTTATCCAGAGTTCATCATGGTAAGTTCAGATTTTAGATCTGTTTAGAAGTTGCTGGTTCCATTAAAAATAAATAAAATATGGATTTTGTGATCTCATTCAATTGTACCCAGATTAGGAATTAAACTTAATATTCCTGCTTTCAGTTTAATAGCAAAAAAAATTAAATTCAATTTTATTTTTTATTACTAAGGTTTTGATTTGCAAAAACCAGCCTTCTTACTTTCCTGTTAAGATGGACATTTGGTTTCAGAGTGACAGAATCAAAAACTAAGTTTCTTCAACAGCTTCCATAAAAAGTGAACTGGAATTAGGACAAAAGAAACATACTGCAAGAAGCAGCAGAAATTGCCAACTTGATTTGGCTTACAGGAAATTAGCAAGCGATGTTTATGTACTCATGAAACATTCCAAGAAAGCATAACATTATACTAGACACCACTGGTAGACAGAGGATGCTCCCAAGGGAAAATCTAGTGGAGACAGAGTTCAGTGAAAAGGTAGCTGAGAGTGAATGCGAAGGTGAGGAGAAAGAAAAGGGGGGTAAAAAAGAGTGGGATACAATTGTTCCAGCTTGGTCCTGTTCCCTTGTCCTTCCCCAAACCTGAACCAAGCAACGCAGCTCCAACGAGAGCCTGAAGGTATCATTTGTTCTCCCCCGTGGCTGCTCAGAAGGACACAAGTTCTCAGTGCTTACAAGTCTATTAACTCATTTCTAAACTACTTAAATTCCCATCATAGTTCAGTGATTTTACAGGCTGAAGATTAAGCAATGGATGTTTACCCTGAGCTAAATTTCTATTTTGCAACCCTAGAAACGTAATTGCAAATGCCATTTTTATTACTCTAGTCTCCATTAAACAAACTTTAGCAGGGGGGGACCGGGGGAAAAAAAAAAAAAAAAAAAAAAAGAAATATTTATGTTCTTGTAAGCAGTTGTATGTTTAGCTACTTATCAAGCATTCAACCAATTCTGTCCTCTGGTTAGAAAGAGTGAAATTTAATATGTACTTTGCTTATTGAGAGGGCTGTAAGTCCACTTTCTCTGTTACTATTTTGTCTTTGGTGCTGCTATGCATGACTGTAGTCTGTAACGGGTTCAGCCTAACTGGAATTTTTGTCAGTAACACAGCTGCTGGTAATTTTAAAAGCTGTAGTGACCAAAGTTGCCTTAATATATCTTTTTGTATCATTAGAAGGGCAGACATCAGATACCATGCATTTTCACCCTCTCCTCTCTCTACATTTGAATTGGACAACCAAGAATTAGATAATTAAATCATCAGCTAAAACAGGAAGTCAGGAGTAAAATCAAGTTAATTTGGCATGCAGCTCACAGCAGATGCATCTGTGTAAACTGCAAATCAAAATAAGCTACACCTAATGAAAAAAACAACTTAGCTGACCAAAATCCTCCAGAAATCAAACTTCTATAAAAAGCTGCAGAAGGAAAACAAAAAGGAAAACGGAAAGGAAGCTCCAATGACAGCATTTCCCAAGACCCTGATTCACTTGAAAGCTAACCTGCTTTAAGGGAAAAATCTGCCAGAAACAGGCAGAGAAACAGAAATAAAATACATTAAAATGTGCAACATAACACTCTTTATTTAATCCAAGGGATGCAGATACCCTTTCTAAAACTTACCTTTTATATCAACAGCTTTGAAGTACACGAGCATTTTCTGCCAGGATTTAGAAAAGCAGTCAACACTGCACTTGATAAACACTCAGTAATATCCTATTGCTTCTCTTTAAAGGACATTAAAATTATCCAGGGCTAGAAGATTGATCAGGAAGGCATCTAGTCCCATGGCAGATATACCTCTTACTGTTGGCAGTGTCAGGCATCATTATTTTACTAATTCAGGAACGTTTTTGTATTGCTGAACACAGAAATGAAGTGCATAAATTAAAATTGCTTAAGTTTTATAAACCAAACCTTACCCACATGCAGGCCTCCAGCCTGACTTTGGAGATGATAGCCCATAATGAGATGGATCCTTCAGTCGTCTCCTCATCAGGACAGATTATTTGATCCGGGTAAGGAGGCTCAGGAAAATTCACTGAGTTACATTCATATGCAGCAAGAGTAACTGATGCTATGTGTGGACCCTGGAAAAACACAAGTAATTGCAAATGAAATTTATCCTTACTTCTTAAAAAACAGGAAAATTTTCAAACCTTTAAAATGTTCTCCTTCGGCTATTTATGGCCTACAGCTTTATTAGAGCAGGTGTTTTCCCTGCTGTTGCTTTTACAGGATGAAAGCATTTCAATTCTATGTTTTTTTGTTTGTTTTTTAATGACTGGGACTTTACAACAACTTACAGTGAACCTTCTTGACTTTTGGATCTTTCTCCAAACATCAGTTGCTTAATTTATGTCAGTCTTTCAGTGTATACAAGAAAATGACCTTACTGCTGTTTGCTAAAAATGGTTTGAAATGTAAATAAACACTTAAATGTTACTTAAATGCCATATAATTGAATTACTTTTAGTCTCCATCTTACATGATAAGATTTTTTTGGACAGACCTCCAAACAAAACTAGCCTAAAAATCTCTTCAGGGATTGAACTTCTGCATACCTAAAAAACCTGAAAGAATTGCCATTATTTTAATACAGAAGAAGTGAGGAGCAATTCAGATAGTCTATGGCCTGAACACTAGAGCTTGTAGCTAAAATAGAAATCACTTAGCAAGAGGTCAGGACACGATGCCTGGGGAAGACAGGGGGGAAAAAGAAAAAGGTACTGAGTTAAACTAAGGTCTTTCCATACAGTCACAGATTTAAATAAATTTTAAAGCTTTCTTTACATGCAGAATAAATTACACAACCTTCTGCTATTAATTATTTGATGGGTGTCTTTTCCTTTAAAAGAGTCATGTTTTATTAGACCACTAAGGGAGCCTGATACCCCCCACCCAAATCGAAGCTCAGTTTATTTCAGAAGTTTGACAGACCTCAGCACTGCCATTCCCCTGCACAAGGCTTCCAAAGCTCACTTTGAAATGCAGGAGCCAGAGGGACATGCAGAGGACCCCGAAGGCTTCATTTGCACAGTAAAGGCTGGAATTCCACAGCAGGTCTCACACAAGAGGTGAAGCTCCACTGCTTTTTCCAGACTTGCTGAGCAGAGGATTTTAGTTGGGTTCACTCACATCAACGTTTCAGGTCCCACTGAAGGACTTAGGCAATTACATCAATACTGTAATTTTTTAATGGCAGTGAAATAAGAATGTTGAAAAACAATCAGTTATATTTTCCCATATGACAGCTGTGACTACTGTTGTCACACGTCAACAATTCAAAATAAAATCCTTCTTCTGGCATGCAATTGGTAAAAGACAAGCTGCTGTGATAGCAGGGAAATTATTTTATTTATTCCTTGTTATTTTACAGGAGACGAATTCAAAGTGCTTTGGCATACTTTGGGGTTACACAAACTGATAGGTACAGCCTCCTGAGATGGTAAATGAGGCACAGCCTCTCATGAAAAAAAATAAAATAAATAAAAAAAACATTCATTGAAGTAAAACTCAAATAGGAGATCCAGAAGTTGATAGCCAAGAGTGATTTTGGTATGGCAAGGAAACCAAAGAAAGGATGAATGAACACATGATTAATAATGAACACCAACATTTCTGTAGGCCCCAGTGGCAATGGACAGCTTTATTGGTACTTGTAGCAAGATCATCCCTGTCCATGGCAGCTTCGTATCTAAACAAATAACCTCTCTCTGTTTTACTCATCGAGGACAGATGCAAAGAGAGTGCTGAAACTTCCCTAAAACTGTCAAGTACATTTATGGCAAACCTGGGAACCCCTCTCTGCACTGTACTCTGAAACTCAGGGAATTTAATCCCATGTCCTGCTTGCCCCTCCCCAATCTGACAGCTACCTGGGGACAAAAAAAAGGTCTCAAGCCATCTTCCTTAAATGAATGGTTTTCACCTGCAGAAATTTGCAATAAAATTCTCTTGAACAGCAAATTTGCATGGAGGAAATCCCCATGTACTTGAGTTGTAAATGATCATTTCCTACCTCCCCTTGAGAGTCAGCCACGGCAGCCAGATACGGTGCGTGAACCAAGAAATATGATTTTCAGTTCCACAAAATTTGGAAGACGTGCCACACTACAGTGGAACTACAGCCAGCTGGGATGGGACACTGCTAGTTTCAGTTTTGTACGAGACAAATTTAATCACTGCCATAGTGAGGTCCCCAACCCCTTGCAGAGTTTCAGTGACAGCATTACCAGCAGTCCTTCTCAAACCAGGAGAGCAAGCAATGACAAAACACCCAAGAGGAGGCTGCTGCAGGAGCTTCTTGTCACGAGCAGCTTCTCTCAACAGAGCTGCCATCTTTGAAATGCCTTTATGGTCTCCAAACATTGCCTCCTGTTAAGAGCTCTCTCAGTCTCAACAAATGTCTGCAAAAGGAACAATTTTCCAAGAAGTAGCCAATGGGGGAAAAAAAAAAAAGGCATTTCACAAAGCAGCTGTAAACGGCCAACAAGCCACCTGAAGACTACGCCAGTTGACCAGAATTCTTCCACTGTAATGTAAACAATTCTATAATGGAAAAAAGTTGGAGTTATGGAACCCACAGAAGCCACATTTTAACTGGAATAAGAAATAAAGCAGAAACGGTTCATTTAGAGTGATGAAGTGTGGAGTGCTGGAACTCGGAGCGAGCCAAAGGAAAGCAGAACAATCCTGTGTCCTCCTCGGGCAGCGGAGCCCAGCTGTCCTGCGAGTCAAACGGACATCGTCTGGCAGCTTGGCAAGCTGCGTGCAGCATCTCCCACATCTGCTTTTGGTCTAGCTCAGCTCCCAAAGCTTACATAGAGCATTGAGACTTTCACAAAGGCCTGGTTACCAAGCACCTCAAAACAATGGTTGGCTAAACAGGACGGTGGTTGCAGTGTGGGGGAGGCAGAGTGGGAGGGTCGCTGGGTGTTTCATAAGAGAGGTGCCATTTTGCTTTATATTTAGCAATAGTGATGGTTTAACTCTGAATGGAACAGGGAACCAACTTCAAACGAGCTTGAGGTGCCACCTTTGGAATGACCCAGTCAATATTCACTCAGATGTTTTCTTTATGCTCCTCCCTGTGCCACAAGGATTAATTCTCACACAACTTTTTAATCCCCTTCACAAATAATACCTCCTCCACCCTCTCCTCCTTCTCCGCGTGGGGCCACAGTAAACACTAAGAGGGTTTTGCCTCTCTGCAACAGCTCAGTTTATCTCAACACTTCAGGAAAATCTCTCAGATATCCCCTCTGCCCCCAACTGCAGCTCTGCCTTTGCGAGGGGCATTTGCAAAACTGTCACACCAGACAACAAATACTAAAAGCAGCCCATGTAGTAGACACGCCGCTTGCCAAACCAGGAAGAGTCACTGAAATTCAAGGCATGTAAGATCCTGAACACCAACTGTCTTTCCCTCACCCCCTTCCAATGATTTTTTTTTTTTTCTCCCTTTTAAGTTGCAGGAGGCACTAACAAGGGCTAACAGAGAAGAAATTGAGAAACATTCTGCTGACTCGGGTGAGAAACATTTGCTTGCCACTGCTGACGACCAGAAGGAGCCTGTGGTTAGGCTGGAATGCGATTTGTTCGAAATATCTGTACAATTTACAAATCAAACGAGACAAGATCTGGTCATCAAGATCAACTCAACATAAATCTACATTTTTAGCAATAGTAATTTCAGGGAGTTTGGAAATCCCTATCTACACAACCCCAACGTCTCACGGAAGGTAGCCTCGAACTCTTGAACTCGCATGCCTTCAGAGAAGCTTTAGTTCAGCGATTGAAGGAACCCAAGTTAGAACAGACCCTGCTAATCCTTAGAAATAAATTATTTTAAATCCTGCACGATGAAATTTCTAGAAAGTATAATCTTTTTATCTATAAATTATGCTTGGAAATTCATCAGTGCGAGTGGGAAGAGGCAGCAGGCACAAAAAAAAAAATAATTCAAGAAGTTCAAATCCTTAAAAGCATGCTGATATGTGTAATACTTAAAACAGAAAAGTCTTTACCGTAAGGACAAATGACTGAATAGCCAATTAAAAATGAATCATATTTTCACATTATTAATCATTCTGTGCACCTAGACTGTGAACACGATAAAAGCTGCAAACAAACTCCGTATCAAGCGTTGGTTTCTCACTTGCCCCTTCACAGAACAGCCACCCTGCTGAAGTGACATGACCACAAGCACAACTACATCTAATTTTAACCTTTCATATTTGGGGAAGATATAATTTTAGACTGTGTCTAATTTAGAAACATTTCACAAAGAAAAGTGATATGTCTGCCAGCAAGAAAAATATTACGGTGAACTCATTGCTGAACTTAATGCACCAAAAATCTGTTTTCCTCTGTGGATAGGCTGCACTTCATACTGGGTTCAAGACTCAGCCCTTCCACAGGGGGGAAACATGTCATCCTATATTTGATTAAGATAAATTGGAAAAACAAAAGCTTGCTTCTCATGGGAAACATCCTGCAAGCGTTGCCCCAGGCTGCGACTCATCTCATACTTATCTATGAAGTCATTACACCTCTCCAGAAAGTAACACCGACTTACAGCATCTTTTTTATCTTCAACAGCAGTAGACAACTACCCACAAAGCAAACTGCTCTGTGATTAAGAGGGAAACGCTTCATCTGGAGGTGACCAGTAAACATGTCAATCTAATCTGTCCGTCTGTGTTCCAAGATTAAAACGTCTCGTGATTTTATATAATGTCTGGTATGCGGGGCTGGCTGCAAACTGCGGCTCAGAGTGAAGAAGGATCCTGTACCTAGAGCATCCTCAAGTGACACAAACATCTATCAAGTGCTCAGGGCCAGTTTTAGCAGAGCGTCGCGGCATTTCAAGCGATGTATTAATTTTACAATCATGTGTCTGTTAGCAAGTTTCTATTCCCACTCCAGTCAAGCCTTGCCCCACGGCGCAGAGCTGATGGAAATTCCAACCGATGAGCCACAAGCTCTGAATATGACTGAAGAACCACCACGGAGGGAGCAGGCACGTGGTACAACTACATGCATAACAGGGCCACGTGGCTACTTGAAGGAGTAACATGAAAAGCAGACGTCTTGTAAGGCTGTGCCCACGCTTCTTTCTATAGGAGCAGACTCATGTCAGGGAAAGGGACAATTGGAAGAATCCAAGTTTATGCTCTGGTGCTGACAGAAGACAAAAATAATCTGTCAGCATTCTCTCCTTGCCCTTCCCTAGCCACCCACTTATTATTGCGGAAGAATAAATCACAGCATCTATTCAAAATGACACTAGTAGTGATGATTGGTTTTAACGTCTCCAATTAGAGATGGTCTTACACTGTTATCATTATTTCCAGCCTGTTCAAGGAAGCAGGGACATGAAAAGTATAAAGTTCAGGCTGTGTATCACAAAATAAAAGAGCAGAGGCTCCAAGGGAGCAAGTGAGGAGAACACGTAATGTGACCTCCCAGCAGAGTTATGAGACAGGACTGGGGGTGAGGAAGTGATGAGCAGATAACGAAAACAAGGTGTCAGCATTGAGAAGGTAAAGTCCATCAACCTTCAAAAGGAAGAAAGTGGTGTACCAACCATCTTACTAACTCCTCAGCGTGCTGCAAGTTCAAATCACCACAGTTGGCCAAGATGCTCACTATAGCTTAAATATTAATGTGACATTGATGTTTTGTGGATTTATGAAAAGTAACTACCTGGTTAGTCCTGCACAGATGGAGGTGCTTCACGTTAGCTGTTTATTGCCACAGCTCCAGCTACAGATAAACTGTCGGGACTGACGTACACAGCTTCCAGCAGCACTGGAGGCCATATATGGAACTCAGTCACACCACTTCAGGCTCTGACTCATGAGGTCCAGCAATTCACAGTGGGGCAATAGGGGAGGTTATTGCTTCCAGCTGTTCCCCCACAGCCAGAGGTCACCACCCTCAGAGCAGGACCAGCAGTGTCTGATCTGTACCCAGCAGAATTTAAACCACCCTGGATTTCAGCTCATGCTAACACACCAGTCTGCAGGCTTGGGGCTCACTGCAATCTCCCAGACTGAGCTGCAGCAGTCAAAGTATAATGAACACAGTATAATCCCCAGTATAATCTAAACCAGATTATATTTATTCTCTGCAGGTATCTATTGGTACCTGACACATACAACAACAGTGGGGGCACTTAGAAGGACTGAGACTCCAAATGAACATTTTTCTCCTTGAAAATACCATTTTAAATCTCAGATTTCTTAAATGCAAGCAAGCTACTGGAATATTTAAGAAACACCCAGGTTACACAACTAATCTGGCAGCAGTGTCCAGTTTAATTCATTGGACCCTTCCCGTCCATCAGTGCATTATTAATATAATTGCTGCAGTTTCAAGCAGAACAGAGCCCATCAGAGCTGTTAGCAGGAGTTCCTGTCAAGAGCTGGTTAGCAAAAGTGCTTTTTTAAAAAAAATTTATGTTGATTCAAATATTCCAGGATGTTTCAGCCCATTGTAAAAAGCTTAGGACAGCTGGAGGAAGTAGGTTGAAAGGCATGAAGGAAACAAATGAGAGAGTAAGAGTCACAAACAACCCTCACACAAACAGGATCCATTTCAACTTGTGTTGGAATTAATTTCTGTCTTCTGCACCCACCATGTATTTTTCTTTCAGCCACCTTAACAAGTCAATAGCAGTAATCTGAGCAGAGATATTAGACAGAACCATTTTTTATTTCATTTGTTTTGGGCTTGCAAGTTGACATGTGAATTGAAGAACAGCATGGACTGAAAATGAACACCTCACTTAACAAAAATAATTCAGCACTGGGAAGGGGAGCACTGCTGGGCCCTCCCACCTGGCTGAGGCAGCTCACCTTTTGTTTCTCACTTTTCCCTTCACACACAGAACTCAGTTTTCTGGGTTACTCACATTAGTTTTGAACGATCCACATGAAAAGAGCAAAACTTCTCCTGAAGCTGACAATCACTATGAAAATACTCCTGTATTAAAGTCACGAGTAAATAAACAGAGAAAAAAATGAGAGTAAGTTCTACAGGTTTCCAAATTATCCTGTCTGCTTCATAAAAGGGGAGTAAGCACTATTTTGTGAGCTTCTCTTTTTAGAAGCACTTTAATTTTATCATGAGTCTCCTTACAAGCTCAGCACCTGGAACCAGACAACTAAAAGGAATTGAATTTGATTTTAAAAAGTTTTCAGTAGTCCTGGCAGGAAAAGAGCTTTTCATTTGTGGTCTGAGGTTTTTTTTGAATTATTTACACTGACAACCTTTTTATTTATTTTTTTTAAGCTAATGGGCTCATTATTGCACGAGGTGTCTGGATTTTAAATCTTCAGATTCTACCCTAAACCAGCTCAGATAGGGCCAAAACACGACTCATTTCCGCTGCAAACTGCCACCCTTTGGGGAGGCCAAAATGTGACCCCTTGCCAAAGCCAAACCCTAGAACCAGTTCAGAACAAAAGACGTTGAACCCTGAAGGCCAGACAAACCCAAACCAGCACTGTCAATAAGGACACTGTCTTTCCAATTCAGTTCTCTTTAAAGGCAGTTTTCTGTTCTTTTTCATGGCCTGAAATTTTTGCCGTGCTCTCTCCCACTCCGCTACAGAACACCCCAGTAAGAATTAAGTGACAAACCCATGTATTACAGCCCTGAAACAATTCAAACTCTTGTGTGACCTCGGCACACAAAACGCTCCTATTGTACCTCACGTTTCCTGTTTGTGCGAGTCCACAGCCCGGCCACCACTCACAACCTCCTCAGCAGTTGCTCCACTTGGCTCCATCAGCAAGTGAGCAGAGATCCATATTTAAGAAACAAAAACCACAAACAAATGCAAACAGACAAAGCTCGCCCTGCACTTTTGACCTGTGAGGAATTCACATCCATTCACTCCCCACCGATACAGATATGGACCATACACACAAGGGACATTTATCATCCACCTCTCCCGCAAGGCTTTTTGATTTCGTTTGCTTCAGCCACGTCTTTTGCAATCCATCTGCCAGAGCTGAACTGGAACCAAATCACGAGGCAGAGCGTTGGGTGATGATGGCAATGGCAGCACAGTCCCAACCCAGTGTCCCCCGCTCCCCTGGAGCCCGCTGCCCGCCCGCCCCTCATTCATTGCATTTTGTGGCAGCAAACAGACCTCTCCAAGATGGACAAACACAAAGAATTCCTGACGAGTTACCCTCAGTCATCTACTTTTGGCAATTAGGTGATTCATGCCAGCTATATTTTAATATACCACCAACAGAAAACATCTCAGGACTAAGAAAAAAAAAAAAGCTGTGCACTGCTAAAAACAGTTTTTAGAGTCATTAATCATAATAGTTTTATTTCCTACAGAACCACATCATTATTACTATTTTTAACACGCTGTTTTTAAAGAATTGTGAAAAACTTCTAATGGACTTTGGGAAAATAAGCCAGCAGATTTGTTTTGAAAGTGTCAGAATAAAAAGGATTCTTGGAAGAGTGGCCTGCTTCCCTATTTCTGCGTTGAGGATCTGCTGTGCCAGCCCTTCGCTCGGTGCCAATTTGCAGCATGAGAATCGTTTCCCAAAAAGCCTTGTCAGGTTTTACATTTAGTGCTGGCTACAACTCAGGAAGCAGCATTAAACCAGGGACAAGAGCAGACAATCTTCAGATGCTTTATAATACATAGAATGTTCTTGACTCGCAGAAATTGCAATAAAAAGTCTATTATCAAACTACCTAAATTGAATTCTCCCTCTTAGACAGCGATGTATGCAACAAGAATGTGCTGGTAACCAACAAAATCCAAATCAGATGTGAACTGATAATAACCAGGGGCAGTAACATCTCCCCCCAAGCTGAGACTGCATTAGATTGTAAAATCTACTTTAAGCAAACTGTTTCCAAGTAATCTCTTCCAGCTAACCCCAGGATCTCTCCTGGCACTTGAATTCACGCTGCTCCAAAAAGCAGCTGGTGAGAGATGCTCTAAAGAATCCAGACAAATGACACTTTTCAACACTGGAAAAACAGCTAACCAGGCCAGGGAGAGCAAACCCCCAGAGTCATTCATATACTGCATTTATTGCATAACTACTGCTATGATTTGCCCAGGCTGTGTGTATGAGCAGTTTGATATGAAAACAGTTGTATGCTGTAAATGGAGGGCTGTATTTAAAACAGAGGCACCTGTGTCACAGCTGAAGAAGTTCAGGTGCACTGTCTGAACAGGCCATCAGTTCCTACCCCTCAGCCCCTAATGGCAGGGACAATCCTGCAAGGAGGAGCTGAGCAGCACATGGGTGGGCCCAAGAGCATTGTTCTCTAACCATGTAATTGCATTCCCAACAATCTCGCTGTACATACAGATTTAAAACAAGCAATTAATTAAAAGTAATTTTAAACCACTCACAGAGTCTGTTCTCTATTGCCAGAAAATCCAGGCACTATAGCAAAAGGGGATTTGCTGTTTTGTAACTTTGCATTTCTTTGAATCAATAGAAGAATAGGTTTTACCATAACGAAGAAATGTAATTAAAAGTATATGGAACATAAAAAGTAGTGATACCATAATGTAAAAGTTAATATAGTGAGTTGCCTGTTTAACTTATCACATTTCTACTTTTAGAGGCACAACTAACAAAGCAAAATAGTTTAGCACTCCTCCTTTTGAAAGCTAGAGCTCCCAACCGCATTGTTTCCAGATGGGTTAAATCCAGAATACTGTGCTGAAATAATTCACCCTTAAAAGTTTACCCTGAACTTAGTACTCCCTGTTCCCTTTCACACAAGGTGTGGGCTCAAACCGAGGAGATATTAAGCAGTGTATTACTATGCTGATAACATATTGCATATAGATAGCGTGGATACAGCTGTACTGACAAGAATCTTATTACCAGGTCGCGTATTTAAAATGGCAACGCACTGTGTCAGCGCAAAGAACTCTGTTTTTACTCTCCCGCTGCCATCTAGTGGCTACAAAGCCAGATACAGGCCACCAAGACAGGGTTCAGACAGTGTCCAGAAAGTGCAACTGCCCTAATTTACAGTCCATGCTCACTACATCTTACACAGGAGAAAAAAGGAAAATGAATCTTAGTTTCTCTCTCTTCCTACACTCACTGCCTTTACAGAACTCCCTCAATGTAATAGAAACACACTTATCTGCCTTACATATTTAAAGCATACAAGTATTTCTCCTGTATTCTTACACATTAGAGTCTGATGGAATAGTTTTACTACATCTTATTCTATAACCACCTTCTAATTATTCAGTGCAATCTACTTTGTTTTCTTCCCATAACAAAAAGTTAGGTGAAACCTTGCCTTTTACATTCCAAATAAATACCTTCACTAACAATATTAAACTAAATTTCTTTCCCTAGGTGATGCACCTCCCTGTATTCTTCGGAAGGATGTTCACCTCCTATAAACCCACCATAAGTTATACTGACAAGCCAATAGAGAAGTTATATTTTGTATATACATTAATGTCAGCTCAGGTCATGGCCTAAATATATCCATTAGGTTCACATACTGCACAGAAAAACTGAAGTGATATGTAGTGAAATTTAATTTGTATTCCATTAAGGTAATTTAGAACTATTTAAACATCTGGATTTTTAAATACAGAGTAAAAGAACAGTCGATTCATTCCACCTTCTGTTAGAAAAAAGTGGTGCTGTCTCATGAAGATTTCTTTATGTGACAAAATTGTGTTGGAGTAGTGTAGGCTATAAAATGACTCAATGTACAGCAAAGAAACATTACTTACTTTCAAACACAGTTTAGAAATGGTGGATAACATTTCTTATTTAGTAGATTTGACACAACATGTGTAAAAATTACGAATAGGGACTGCAGGATAAGCTCTCCAAACTGCCTCAAAGCAGATGTCAATATACATGAAATCTTTGGTTAGAGGAAATCCTAAGTTCACTCTCACTGGTCGATAGCCTAATATAAAAAAATGCCAAACAAGATTAAAATCGATCATTTAAAGTGTTTCCTACTTGCTGATCTAAATCACAATCAACTGATTTCTGCAGCAAACCTGGAAGTGCTTTCCTTTCCCTTCCTGAACAGCTGCTGATCCCACCCTGCTGCATTTTCCCTGGCAGAGAACCCAAAGTGAGCCAAGTTTGTGACCCTGACTCCACCTCCCACATCTCTCCAGGCTGGTTTGCCTCTCCAGCCAGGCACAGCACCTCGGGTCAGGGCTGATGCTTTGGATTGATTCTCCCTCTGTCCAGCCCATGGGCCTCACTGTCCCATAGCTATTAACAGCATCATCTCAGCCAGTCAGAATGATCTGTACACTGTCAATTCACTGCTGTCTAAGCACTATCCAGGGTTACATAAAAATGTTTACACACTGTGTTCATCAGCTTTACTGAATTTCCATTCCCAATCATTTAGACTGACTGCAATATTTTTGTCTAGAAGGCTTTGCACGCATAAACTTGTTTCTGTTTAGCAATAGTTTCTTTTCTCCTGTACTTTCTGCCTCCATAGTCTTCAGGAAAGAAGCTCCACTACTAAGACTCAGACTACTGCAAACGCAGCCCCTCCAGATGCCATTCGACCCGACAGGCATTGCCCTGCTGTGTGGAAAAGCATGGGTTTCTTGTTTCTTGTAGTGCTTTCTGTGTTATTGTTAATGATTAAAGCAGTTCTGAAAGTAAACATCTGTAATTGTTCCAAATACAAGATGACATTTGTTGCATAAACTGGTTTTAATTATTTTGTGGCTATGAATCCTTTTCTTAAATCCAGGACAGTGGTTTCATAAACAAGGAACTAATCCAATGGCCAAAAGCAAAACACACCCAAACATTTCCCTAGCTTTCCTAGCGAAGTTGAGATAAACAACAGCGGACAAATTTTCAGAACAACAGATATTATTTTACCTTTGTAGACAAACCTTTTTCTTGCTATTATTTTCAAAGCAAAATTAATACAGGCTGAAGTTTAAAACAGCTGCCAATTTCAGGGGGTTCAGTTAGAAAAATGATCATTTAAAACTACTAAAAAAAGAGTGTGCTGAAAAATTTGGAATGGAAAAATTTGAGCTGCACACACTAGAAAATGTTTCATTTAAATTAGGAAATTAGAGAATAGAGCTTGCAGATTTTAACTCTGTTTCAAATGAGGATTAACAGCAGGCTAATAGCTACAGTTCAACAAACACATAGCATACAAACTACCAAACAGGGTTATACAGTACAGGGTATGAATGCATTTACTAGAGTCCAGAAGCACTACACTGTTTATATTTTCCTTCAGAAATACTTAACATTTAGGACTTATTCTTTATTCATATATTTTAAAATATGCAACAATTAAAATACTTGATTCAGAAAGAACATGGTATGCAAATATCCTTACCAAATAGAGCAGAAAGGTGTGGAGACCCGTTCCGAGCCCAACGGAGGACAGGATGCCTAATCCTACCCAGTAGGCACACCAGAAGAACTTTTTCTCCATGTACCGCACATACTGAAAAATAAGTCACAAAAAGAATGGGGGTGGTCTCTTAGGGGAGAAAGTGAAAGCTACAAACACACACAGATAGTTATCTGGATGACAACAGTGGAAATTGAATCCTAGATACTTCTATTTGCAATAGGCTTCAACGTGCCAGGGTGTAAAAAAAGTCCTAAAATGGCAAGTGAAAAAAATCACAAATATACTTCCCTGTTTTGAGAGTGCTTTTGGAAGAAACTGTCTCATATTCAAGTACACATTGATGGTGCACAGAGACAGACAGAGGCATTAGCAGGACTTTAGGGAGGAATCTAGGGATGGACAGATACCTGCTGGCACACATGATGAGATCCTCCAGAACGGAGAGGTCCAAGGTCTAGTTGGACCTTGTAGGTCACACTCCCCTCACCAGTCCCGGAGGCACAGGTTGGTTCCCAGCAGACTCAAGGAAACCTCTTGAGCAGCACTGTTCTGCCAAGCTTTGAGCCCAGCAGCCAGCTCAGGGGCCATCTGCCTCAACACCAGGTCGCAAGAGCCATCTAGTGGCAAATGTTGAAGGCATCACACTCTGGCCTTCATGCTGACAAGGCCACCAGCCAGGGCAGTTTTTAAGGAAGCAGGTATTTGTCCATCAGGAATGGGCTGCCGATTTACCATCTACCAGCTTGCTCTGAGTGTAAGTGCTTAGGTCTGAAGCATGAGATGGAGTGAGCAAGAACACGATGAGCTGAAGCAACTCATTTCACTACATTTCAAGACCCATCCTGGGAAGCCAGCACTCCTGTTCCAGACCAGCTCACCCTTAGCCAGCCAGTAACACACCACAGCAGTATGGATGTAAGCAAATTTTCGGAAACTGAGAACCTGCTGCTTTCAGAGTCAGAGCAATAATTTCCAGCTGCCCAAGGAAATGCTCTGCAGGGTTTAAAAGGGCTGTTTGCCCTCAGGGAAAATCTGGAAACTCAAGGAGAAATGAGGAGGGGAAAGGTATCAATAACCACCACCACCTTATTCTTAAACAATGGCTTACAGTTCAAGTGATGCATCTCTACAACACAACTCATCCACACACAACAGAGGAATCACGACATGAGGAAAAATATCCTTAGTGAGCAGGAGTTCAAAAGGAACGCCACAATTTCAGGAAGACCTGGTTCAATTCCCAGCACATCTCACTTAGCATTGGGCAGGAAGCATTAGTCACTAAGGAAAGGAACTTGAAAACCTCATACCTGTTGATGTGTTCCTTCAATGTAATACGTAGCTGCGAGTACTGCAAGCGTCAGTAAAAAAGACACCAAGATACTTCGCCGATGCCACAATCTTAAAAGACAAATGGCAATTAGGGATTTTCATAATTTAGAATGCATTTCAAAGTAACTTATTTATCCCAGTTGACTGGGTCTGCGTGGATGTAGTCAGTGGGGACAATAGCAGCTGAAAAGCTTGCTATTATAAAAGCATAAACCTCCCAAGAAAATATCTGGGGAGCCTTTATTCTTGATGGAAAAATTTCTCCTTCACTGTCAAGTGAGATCAAAGCTCAGCCATGCATATTTTCAAAAAAAAATAAAAGAAAAACAAAGTAACTGTCTGAAAACAAACACAAATCTCAAAACAATATTCAGCTTCTGCTGCCAAGACAGTCCCAAACACAGAGCCATCAACAACATCCATGGTTAAGCAAAGTGCAAAGCAGGCACTGGCTCTGGGCAAGGGATGAGCTGTGGGTGGAATAGAGAAGTGCTGATTTCAAACTGTGTGCTGGTGGGGAGAACCACAGGGACAGCAAGAGGAATAAATCTTTATGCTATTTTGGTTCCCCTGAGCGCTTGAAATTAACATCTCTTGTAACACCTCAAACTTTAATAAATACATTTGAGCTAATTATGAAGCGTTAGGAAGCTACTACAGTAATGGGAGAAAAGTAATGAAGCTGATGTAATTGGCTACCAAATTACTTTTGAGCCTGTTTAGTTTTACATACACATTCTGCTTGATGTGTATATGGCCACACACAGTAAATTAGCAAATACCTTTATTATTTTCTGGGAAACACTATTATACTGTCATCTAATGATATAAAAAAGTAAGTGTTAACATCACTTAAAAATCTCAGACATGAAATAGCAAATCTGGTATTTTTCATACAAATCAGTTCAGATTAAAATGGAAAAACAGAAGTTTCTCTCAACGGATCTTATATGTCAGCACCTCACACCTAGCCCAGAAGCATCAATTAACGTAGCCCATTATCACCAGTCTCAGCTCACTGCAAAGGAGCAGCCCAACAGCTAGAACCATCCAAGGTGATATTAGATCCAACCTTCTGACTGGGAAAATGATTGTAAACTCAATCCCAGTTACCTGCACAAGCACTAGGATGGCTGCTACAATTAGCTTTTTCAGTTGCCAATTTTACTCATGTTTGCCTTTTGGCACTCTCAACCATCACCAACCTATTGCTTTAAGAAATAGCTGTGCATTTCACCATTAGTAGGGGGTGTTAGGACTCCTACTTGCAAATTTTCTAACTGGAATAAAAGCCTATTTCATCCAGTACATATAGCACTTTCCCATAGTGTTATTTAATAAATAATTTGACCATGTAACTTACAAGCAAAGTCCTCTTTACAGCATCACAAACATCACTGCAAGTTCCACATAATCCTGAACCCTGCCCTAGCTGAGCTATTTGAAGATGATTCAGTGATATTAACACATACATTAATAGATCAGTACTTCACACTGCAGTCATAAGCACAAAATCTCTTGCCTTAAGGATCCCTAAACGCTGTCCCACTCCTTCAAATTGGAATATTCAACTGTTGAGAAAGGAAGTTTGCAATTTTCTTCTACTGACATCTTATTGTATTTACACTCATGTAATTTAGACAGAAGGCCTGGGTACACAGCTACAAGTGTGGTGTGTTCCAGTAGCCACCTTTAAGGTATAAAAATAAATGTGTTTTCCGACAGAATAATTTTTAAGTTGTGAATCACCAGGGAAAGCAAGATGTCAGCATGACCTACTGAATCAGAGCATGGGTTTCCCCAGAATGCTTAGTAGAAGTTAAAGAAATGATCTTTACTTTATGGTCCATTCCTTCAAGTTTATTAGAGTTTCCAGGAAAAAATACTGCAAGGTAACAAGCGGTTTTCTCCACAGTAAAATATTCAACCTGTCTTCTCGGTCCTTTCGCTTCCGTTCACCCAACGAAAAGGAATCTGCAAATGAAAAGCAACAGATAGGTAAAAGCACAGGCTGACAGTTCACATTCTATCCCACCCAGAAATACACTGACTGTTTTTTTTTTGCTTTGTTAGGAAATTAATGGGAGCTCCCAGTCATCTTTTCTACTCATCACAAAGCATTTGCTCCAACGGTATCAGAAATCAGATGACCTCCAGCAAAGGAAATAAGGTGGATTTTTTTCCTCCATGTAGCTGACAACCATTCAAGAATCTGTCTGGTCCAGTGTGCAAAGTAGTCTGGCATATCTATTGGTCTTTATCACAGAATCACACAGAATCACAGAATGTTAGGGACTGGAAGGGACCTCAAAAAATCATCTAGTCCAATTTATGCAAGGCACTGCACTATGAGTTTGCACTCAGCTAATACATGAGGTCAAATGGGACTCTATCACCCACATTTCACTTTGAACTTTTGAATTTGGGTCTCTTCCAAAGCTATTCACAGACTTCTCCAATCAAACTAGATTGAATTACATGTGCTCTTTATACACCACAGTCACCGTGTAACTGGATAACAGCATCTACCCTCCCAGTCAGGCAATGGTATGCCTTGTCATGCTGTTCAGCTCCTCCAAAACAAGCCCAGCAGACAGGAAGTGTTTCCAGGAAAAGGACCTGACTGACACTATACATTAGGTCACTTTTAACTGCAGTGATTTGGTTATAACACAGAGCTCCACACTGCTGTAACACCAGTCACTGTACCCCACCATACAAGCACAGAAGAAAGGTTCTTCTAATAAATGTGCTAATTTGCTCTTAGAATAGAGTCAAGGTTAATAAAAACCCTAGCTATTTTTTGGATGAAAACAGCTTGTTCAAAGGTCGTCAAGCTAATGAGCAGTAATATTTTTTAAACTTTTAAAGAAAATGAATTCTGAAATAAGAGAAAAAAAATAAATCACAAAACAAGAGAAAAAATAAAAAATAACTTTTGTATCCAGACACAAGCTCGTTTAAACATCACTTACTACACAAAGTCAAAACATATGTATTCTGTTTTGCATACATTTAAAGCACTGCAATAATATTCGTAAATTTTACATCTGTAAAAAGTTGTTGCATTTAAAATACTAATCTAATCTGAATCCCCAGCATGCTGTAACTCAAGATGTATTATTTCAGTCTTATTCCAGTAACTGAAACATGCTGCCTCATCAGATGCTAATATTTACACAGAAATTGCATACCTCGTCAGTCACATAGCCCATTTCATTTTGTATTCTTCAGCTGTAAGCATCAGTTGCTTTAGATGAACTAAAAGAAATCCTACAATGGCAACTACTGGATAGCATCCACATTCTCTCACAGTTACAGAATGATTTAAGCCTTTAAGTAGAAGGCTTTGATGTGTTCCATACATACACACATACCTCTTTAAATCTTGCCACATTTATTGTGTCAAGAATTTCTATTCTCTATTATTGCAGTGAATATGTCTAATAAAAATGCTTCAACCTTGGTTTTTTATGACTTTGTTTTTAGTAAAGGTCATAAAAGACAATGGTGTAAGACTTCATACAACTTGAGAAATCACTTGGTTACAAAACTTAATTAAACATGGAACTGACACATTCAAAGCTGACAGGAGACAAACGAAAATTATAATAATTTCTATGCTATACCACACAGCACGGATAATTCAGTGACACAAGGGTCTTCATGAGTCCTAAATGTCAACTCAAGCCTACTTCAGATGTACTACCAGGAAAAACAGAGGCAAGGCAGGAGATGAAGCAGTTAACTGTTTTGTTAATAATTTATCGTTGAAATAGATACATTATAGTGAAGCTAAACATCAACAGAAAAGCTAGAAATTGGGAGATGAATAACTGCATTTCCCCCAGAGTAAAACAGATTTTTATTACCAAGTAGTAACTTTTCAGTGCCAAAGGGTGGGGCTGGACAGCCTGACTTCTACAGTCACATATTTGCCAACATAGTTTAGTTTTTTAGCTCAGCCCTCTTGGTACCCAAGTCAGCTTTACAGGGCTCACATACACATCAACTACAGAGTAAGAACTGTGGAGGGAGAAAAGAGTGTAAGAGAAAATTGAATGGGAATACACAGCAAAAAACTATTCTGTGGCTTTACAAGACATAAACCCTCTATACCAGATTCAGAGATGACTGAGGTTTCCAGGATGGATTTGGACATTGAGGCCCTTTGCATTATCTGGGTATAAAATGCACCAACATAAATTCCTTCTGAGTTTTGTTCTGGCCATTTTACACACCAAGCTGACCAGCTGAGAACATTAAGTCATTTTCCACCTACCTGTAAAGTTTCCATTGTGCTGTTCTTTGATCATTCCTATGCGTCTCTGGTCACAGTCTGTTCCATTCTCTGCCATTTCATAGATCAGTCACGTCTGTGGATCTAGTAGCAGAACAAAACCAAAAAGCATAATGTCTCCATTTCTGGTTATGAAGACTCCACAGTTATCCTGCATTACACCATTAAAAAGGAGAAAGTGATTCAATTCCCACAGTGACAAAGATTAAAACATTTCCACCTACATGAATCTAATTTTTTCACTTAAATGACAAAACTCCCTCCCTCCTAACAACTGAACAACAGCTCGTTAAACAATCCCTTCTACTAATCAGCCCACTGTTTGGGCTCCAAAAGCAGCAGAGCTTCATACAAACCTCAGCCCAATCCTGAGAGAGAGGTGCTTAAGATTTGATTCTCATATTAAAAAGCATCTATTCTGACACTAAGCTTCCAGAGAGTTAATATGCAAGTAGACCTCAAAAACCTCACGGCCTAGAAAAAAAAAAAAGCCCTCAATATGGTAACTAAGATACAGAACTGCATCTTATGTTTTGCACAGTCCAATCTAAACGAGAAAAGGTAAATGTTTCAAAGGAAAAGAGCTCTCTGATGGAAAGCCTGTGAGAAGCGTACATTCTGTCTGCTAGCTTAGCTTCTCTCTAGTGAGATCAGCCTTAAAAAGTGCAAAAGAACAGCTGTGGTTTTCCTTATCCAGCAGAGTAAATACTGCAATAATTGGAAGTCAGCATAAATCACAATGTTGCAAGAGCTGTGCTTTTTTTTTTCCCCCTTAAAAAAAAAACCAACCCAACCCACCAAACTGAAAAGCTGACAATTCTTATGCAATCAACACAAAGTAGAGTGGCCAGTCAGACTCCTTGCTTTAACAATCCTCTCCTGAATCTTAAAGCAGTTTCTGGAATTTTATTTTGGGAAAAAAACAAGTCCCACAAAGCTAAAGCATCTTATTTGCATTACATTTCTCCCTGTAAGCAAACATGATTTACAGTTTTTGATATGCTGCTTTTGTTGGAAAGAAAAATAGTGCAATATTAAAATGACAGGTTATATAAAACTGTCCAGTGGAGGAAATTAAAGTTTCACAGAGAAAATACTTCCCCTTTGATTTATGTCAGGCTTAAGAGCCAAGCAGCAACTGAGGCTTGGTAAACAGGAGTGAGATCCTTCCTTTGACTCAAACTGCAATAATTTTGTCAATTTTTCTAATAAAATGTTACAAGGTTTCAGATATTGTATTTGTTTAGTATTTCCAGGGTTTCACAAGTCAGTTTTAGACAGATGTTCTTCTAAACAGATACAAGCCTTGTGCATTACTTGTAATACATAGAAAATTGCTAGCTAGAATATGATTATTTATGGGGTTTTACTTAAAACTCAAAAGATCAAGGTCTCAGGAGGAATCCTTCCTCCAACACCTCCCTCTTGAAATGAAATGCACAGAAATAGAAATCTGCCTGATTAAACAAGCTAGCACAAACTAATCTTTCACATGTCGTAGTTTTTATTTGTTGAAATTTGGGCCCCAGAATACCCAAACCACCATGAAAATGAATAAAACAGCTTTGCAAAAGCTTGCTTCTGAAAAAATGCTGAAGGACTCCAGAGTCAGCCAAGGACAGAGGACTGATCTGCTGCAGTAAGAGCTCCACAGCATCATTCTGCAGTCCCTTGCAATCGAAGGTTTGCTCTGAGCTGCTAGTCAAACACCAGAGAAATATGAAGCTCTTTCTCTCCTCGGATCAGATTTATAGCAGCCTGGCACTCTGGAAGTCAGGGGAGTTACACCAGTACTTCCTTGAGGATAACTGGCCAGTTGCTACGGTGATACAAGGATCGAATGTTTGATCACCTCCTAATTTCACTAGGACAGTTAAGTCCCTGTAGATGGTGTTTTGTTTCTACTGACTGCACTTGCTCTTATTTTTTCTATATATAAATATGTATTTATCTACATATACAACATAAGCTATATACACACATACATATGTATTTCACACACACGTGTTACACACACAAAGCTCAAATTGCAGAGGGGGATATTTAAACTGAGCATCCACAGTTAGGAAACCTGATGTCCACAGAAAGTTGCTTAGGAAGCAAAAGCCATCAGAGCTGTTCCACACACAACCACCCTAAAAAAAGTTCTTGTTTAGGGAACTTCAGTCACATTTTGTTGGCTAAAATATAACAAACAGTTTAAAAAAAACCCAAAGAACCTTTAAGTGGAAGCCACACATTCCTCATTTTGAAATTCATCTTTCTTCCCTGTGAAAATCTAGGCTTCAAAACTGAAGTCTCCATTGGTTTGGTCTCTGCTCTCAGCTTAATTACATTTCAAGAAAGTTAATTTACTGTGATACAAAGCGCTCTTGATGTTTGATGCTAAAATCAAGGCTGTGCTCAACACTCCCTCTCCATGAACTGAACACCACTGCAATCCATTGAACACCTTACTGGCACATAAAAATCACCAGTCTCCAGGGACCTCAGGCGCATTGTCACGTACGTATCACAGCTTTCAGGAGCTCAACTAACAGCCAGTTTCACCCTGTCTGCTTGGAAAGGCACTAAGCTGGGATTAGCTTTGCATAACGCTACCTCAAGTACACAAGTCAACACAAGTTTACAGCAAAGCAGATAAATGATCCCCTTGCACACTTCTGTAGGGCAAATACTTGTTAGGAGGGTCTTAAAGTTCAACCATTTTGCAGAAAAGCTCTAAAATCTTATATTTAAGGATACAGTTAACTAGGAGATTTGCTATCTATTACATAGCATGTCCGAGTGCGGTGCAGTTCAGAAAACAAACCCTTGCTGGTTTCAGAAAAAACTCCTTGGTTTACCAAAGTCTAATTATACTTAAAGCATCTTAGCATAAGGAACTGGAGGATGTGCATCCAGAAAGCTCAGCTCTCTGATCTGTTGTTCTCTTTGACACCTATTAGAATCACTAGTCCTGCACTAATTTCCCCATGGAAATTAATTGCAGTGGGAGTCTGACCCAAAATGGAGTTAGTTATCCTTCATTAACTGAGTCCATATCCTGAAGTCTACACCAAATCCATCAGAGCTCACCACAGGAAATTAAATTCCATCTGCTAAGCAGAACCTCACCACTTATAAATGCTGAAAAAGACAGAGCCTATACCTAAAAATAAATTTTCCTAATCCATTGAGCAGTTATCAGCAAACATAAAAATAAACTGTTTAAAAGAGTGAGAAAAACAACTTTGAACAGTTTTTGTATCAGAGTCGCTTAGGTCATTTGTTAGAGCTGTGCTCACACAAGAACTTCTTTGTAGGGCTGAACAAATAGCCCACAATACGCTATTCAGCTTCACTGCAACCCATAACATTAAGCATAAAAAGACAATTATTGCTAGTCAAAAATGTAAATTGGTCAACAAAAAGGGCTTACAGTAACTGTGACTGGCACTTCACTGCGTAAGTGAGACAAAGCAAAAAGCTACTAGAGCATGAGATCATCACAAAATCAGGCACTGGGATCTCCATGCTCTGTAAGCAGAGCAAAGTACAACAGTCCCTTCTTTGGGAAGCTCCGGGGAGGCTGCTGAAGCACCCAAGTGTTGGGTGCACCTATGTAAAAGGGAACAGCTTAAGTCAAGGCAGTTGGGTGCTTGCACTCTCACTTGGAGGAGCAGAATGTGGACTCAGGTTTTGTACTAAGGATTTATAGCTTAGACCCTTGTGCTGATGTTTTCTCCCAGCCACCTTAGCAACACACCATTTTCAGTCTTGTGTCATTTCTTGCATCTTAAGCCAAATGCTCCAATCCTGCAGATATCCTGCTGCTTCTTTCTCCTCAACTTTTCTGATAACCCTTCCTTCTTCTTTATCTACATCACTGTTCTTCAATTACAATGAAGAGAACAAAAGATTAAAGACCAGACTTTCACAGGTGGATAAGTAACTGCAACTAAACTAGAGAGTGTTACACAGCTGAAATACAGTTTTGTTTCAGTCATCAAAGGCTCTACATAGGCAACAACTTACACAGGGAGTAAGTTAACAGTTTCTTGGCAAATTAACAGTTTGGGGAGCACTTTCCCTCAAAGACTACCTGGCACATGAGCACATTTAGGTAAAGGATGAGATGAGTCTGGAAGTGAAACGTTACATACCCTTTGAGCTCCGTACAACTATGTCACTCTTCACTACTTCTTCTGTATTTGAAGCCAGTGGAACAGACAACTACGTCCTCAGTTCTGTCGACATTCAAGACCAAAGTGACTGCTCCTCCAAACCTTCTGTACCTACAGAGTAAGGTAATACTGCCCATCACATGATACAAAACTGACACAGTCCCTAACCTGAAGGTTAATGACTTTCCTAAAGATGACAGAAAATAGAAAAAGTAACTGCTTGATTTTTTTTTCCAGTCCTTTAACACTCATGGGAAGCATTCAATTAAAATAAATTAGGACACATCTGAAAGGCATTTAAAATCTCCATAGATCTAGCTATAATGGGTTACTTTGATATGAGTGCATTTATTCCCATACTAAAAATGTTTGTCTAACTAAAATAGTTTAATCCCTCAAAGGAAAAGCAATTCAGTTAAAGACCACAGGTTTCCATTTTGTGGGTTATGCCTCTGTACACCAGACCTATTTTCCAACTCCTAGCCAAAAACCATTTAAAAAAAAAGTCATCTTACAATTTAGGGTTAAAATTTCAATTTTTCCCACAAGACTTTGGTTCACCTTTTAGGAAAGAATGATTTAATATTGTTGTAACACGAGTTTCAGGGTTGCCACGCGTTTTCCTTTGAGGTTACTAAAAGTTCTGTCCCTGTTGTTAAGGCCACGTATATTAAACTGTTCTCCCTGGTAGATTTTCTCAGCAGTAACATGAATATCAATGGTTGTCTGCATAGATCCAACAGGAGAATCAGGTGCTGCAATAATACAGTAGAGTCATTACACAATATATAGATTTAAAGGCATGGAAGATGCCTTTAGGAAATCTAGGAAAGACAGGTAGGAAAGACAAAATTCAGGTTGTTCGGGTCTTTGCAGTGATCTCCTGCTGAAACTTTAAAAAAAGATATTTAAATAAAAGGAAATTGAAATAACTGGGAATGTGGACATTATCAGGGTAGCATCTCATGCTACAGTGCAGATCACAGCTCAGTTCCCTGTGCTGGCAGGAGGCAGCACGCCTGGGGTGCAGATCACAGCTGCAGAAGGAGACTGCTCCTCGGCTGATGGGGACAGTGTGCAACCCACTGCTGAGAAAACCACTCCAAGGTTAGCAGAGAGTGAAAGATGCTGCTGAGAGGGTGACCTGAGGAGATCACAGGGGACCTCCTTAGTGTTACTGCTGTGCTGCATGCTAACTTCAGTTTGCCAAGCACCCAGCTCAACTACATCCCGAGATAAGTCCCTGTGAATGAGACAGCATTATAACACATGGTACTTCACATCCTCTCCCAAACAGGGACTCAGTGACAAGCATCACAGCACTGATCAGCACCACGATAACACATCTCTTGGGGAGGGCACGTCATGTATGCCCAAGCAGCCCTTTTGCCAAAACTGATGACTTTGACAGACTGATATGAGCAGAGAGAAGGCCTCTAGGGAGAGGGGCCACCCAGCATTGAAAAAAAATCCATAACAATATTCAGGTAACCAAACAAGGCATCTTTCACATCCTGGGTTCCAGAGGGCTCTGCAGAAATCCACGTGCATACTATCTGCCAAGATGTTTGTCTTGCAGCCCTCAGACTGCATTCTGCCTTCAGAAGGTGGCAGTCAGGCTCTCTGCCATCAGCCTCCCTACACTTCCAAAAGGAACAGAGGAAAGAAAGGTCACAAGGAATTGCCACAAGATGGTAACACATCCTGCACAAAAAATTTAACTAGGAAAGAACAAAGAGTTAGAAAAATAAGAGTGTAAATGCAGCCTTAAGAATGGCCACCTCTGACTCCTCCAGCAGCTGGTAGAGAGGGCAGATTTGCTAAGAACTTTGCCTTTAACCTATAAGTGCTGGGAGAACAGCTTCCCCACAAGAAGATGCTGGAACCTGCCCAGAGTGCTTCTGTAAGAGGAGGTACAGCAGAGATGAAAGTACCTACAGATACAGAATACAGATACAGAAGTATCTAACAAACACCATAAAAACTAGTAGCTGAAACACAGTCCTGAGACGACGACTTCTCCTTTTCACAGACATCAACAGCCTTCAACTGGAATCAATTCAGGTTACACTTGGCTGCCTTGGCCATTCAATGAGAACACACTGGCCATACAGGGTGAATCACAGGGGCTAATTCTGAGCCTTGTAAGAGAGCAGAATATCCTTTTCACAAGTCTGAAATACACTGAACAACTGCCTGCCCCACTAATAACATCTTACTGGGTCCACCTAGTCAGCACAGCACCAAAACCAGCCAGGTGCTGCCCCACGACTATCGTTCCAACCTGCTATAGGAATACAAACAGCTTAGTGTTGCAAGAACTGCAAGGCCATGCCCTTCGTTCTCATGGGATGGCAAAGTCCATCCAACTCACACTTCTCCACAAGTAACAGAAGTTAAAGTTCTAACCTGCAGATAATAATATGTTTCCCATCATCATCATACCAGAAACACTGGCCTACTCCTAATATACATCAGGAGTAAGTTTTTTTTTTGTTTTAACACCAAAGCTTGTTAAGAAATAAGAGAAGATCTCAAAATATACTCTAATTACACAGAACATTCTAAGGAGAGGTATTCACAAGACGTCGTCAGAAAAGAGCTATGACATTCCAAAGACATTCAAAGACAACCACAGGAAAAAAGCTTTAAGGTGGAAATAATGCAGACATTCCAGCTAAGAGGTTTGCTTCCAGTATACTCACCTTCCTCAGGGCTACTGCCCACTTAAAAAGCCACTAAGTCTCCTCCTATCCTGTCCCACAGAAATTACAAGTACCATTGATTTCAGCTGTTAAGTAGGACAAGAAGCTTAGCTCAAATTAGTAAGCAGTGCTCACCTCCCATTGCAAAACCAGAAATACGTTTTCTCAAACCCTCATCTGAAAACATGGGATGATGCAACCAATACAACTGCCACTTGTGACCAATGAGGAACAAAAAACTCCATCCCATGCTGCAGAAACAGTGGACTGAAAGAAAGGACTGACATGATGAAGCCCATTTCAATAGGCAAATTAATACATTAATAGCTTATATATGCTATCATAAGGTAAGATAACAGAAAGCATCAGAACCCCCAATTGACCTATCTGGCAGAACTGGGGTGAAACAACCTTAGATGAGCAGACATCCTAACAGTAAAACAGTACCAAAAGCCACCACCCAAACAAAATTCGCACATTCCAAGGCATAAAAGAATAACATCCCACTCTCTCCACCTCAGAGTGCCCAACCCATGTTATCAACGTTAACTGCACCAGGATACCCACTTGTTGGTAAGCACGTGGCAGAGAACACAAGGCCAGGAGAGAACCCCGAGGTGCCAGATGTGCAGTTCCAAGGGGATAACCTGGACACACAGCACTTCACAGGACAACAGCCACGATCAAACAAACCTCTCATCCCTTCTCACAGGTCACCTAAACGACTTGCCAAACATCTATGAGGTAAAAGCGTAACACAACTGGAATCTTACTGCTTTATTACCTCCTGTAGTCACTAGGTGACATTGGTCAGGGAAATAAAAACCAGACAAACACGTCTAGGGGCTTTGCTTCAGCCGACAGAGAGGAGACACTGAGCGCCTCCATGGACCCGGCCTAACCACCCCAGTCCACACCACAGGGCAGGAAGGGTTCCAGGAACGAGGAGAGGCGCAGTCAGCACCCAGCCAGGACAGCACAGCACAACCCACCGCTGCTGGAGCAGACGGAGCCCATCCCTAGCCCACTCTTCGCAGCTGGGAGGATGAATTTCTCCCTGTGTCATCACGCGTCGTCCCTTGGGCCAAAGCAGGGTGACGCTACCACCCAGTGCCCGGGGTTTTGTCCAGCCTGAGGTGAAGCGTCCCGAGCAGAGCCGCTCGCCGGTGGGGCCCGGGGGCGGCTGCTTCCCCTCCTGATCTCCTCACCCTTGCACGGCTCAGCCTGCGGCCGCCTCCCCCTGACCTCGCAGCTCCCCCAGCGGGGCCGGGCCGCTCCCGCCACCCCACCCGGCCCTGGACTTGCACAACACCGTGTGGGCCGTCGCTGGGTCACGGTGCCCCGGGACGTCGCCGCCGCGCCCCCGACAGCCTCCTCCCGCCGCCCCGGGGCCAGAGCTCCCGCCTCGCTACCCGCCACCATGGAAACGGGGGGGAGAGGGCGCGACCCCGCGCTGGGGCGGCCGTGAGGGGAGCGACACCGAGCTCGGTGCTGAGGGGGCGGGATGGGGGAAGCAGGACCTGTGCCGCTAAGGGGACGGCGGCGCGGACCCCCGCTCACCGGGAAAGCCCCTGCATCAGCCGAGGGGAGCCCCCAGCCAGCCCCGGCCCGGCCAGCAGACGCCGCACTCACCACGCTCCGCGCCGGTGGCTCCCGCTGGGCCCGGGCCAACGCGGAAGTGGGGGCGGGGCTAAGCTCGCACCTTCCCGCCCACCGGCATACGTCACTTCCTGTGCACACCCCCCCCCTCCCCTCCCTGGCACGCGCTTCTGGCGTCACTTCCGGGAGACGGCGGGGCGGCAGCGGCCTGGTGGGCGCGCGACAGGTAAGCGGGCGGCTCGTCACGGCGGCCGTTGTCTCCCAGAGGGCCTTGGGCCTCCCCTGCCCGGCGGTGCCCCGGGGCTCGGCACGGTTCGTCCCGCCCTCGGTTTTTTGCCCCTTTCCTCCATCCGGTTTCGGCTGACCCGGTGCCGGCCTGCGCGCTGCAGCCGCTTCCCCCGGGGGTTGCCAGCGCCGGTGCGCGGGGACTGGCGGTGCCGTGGCTGCCTGAGCTGCCGCAGCCCTCGGAGGGACCGGAGGCGGCTCAGCTCCACCCCTCGCTCCCTCCCGGGCACAGCCCTAAAGCGATAAAGATTAAATAGTTCTCTCTATTGTCTGGAGACAATAACTAACCAGGTGCGCTCTCACAAGCTGTAAAACCCTCGAATAAATTGTGTCTTTGCCCCCCCCGTTTCATAGCCGGTCTCTGAAATCCCTCATGGATTATCTCTCCAAACCCGGGTTCCTCAGCGTCATCGCTGGAGTCGCGTGCGGAGTGTGCCTGGGATGGGGCATCCGCGGGAGGCTTTTCAGACAGCCCAAAGCTGGAATGACACAGCTTGCGAAAGGTCTGGGGAGCGAAGCTGACATCATGGGAGAGTCCGGGGAGTTCAAGATGGTGCTGATAGTCCGCAATGATTTGAAGATGGGAAAGGGTAAAGTAGCAGCACAGTGTTCCCATGCTGCTGTTTCTGCCTACAAGCAAGTCCAGAGAAGAAATCCTGAACTTCTGAAACAGTGGGAGTACTGTGGACAACCAAAAGTGGTCCTCAAAGCTCCTGATGAAGAGACTCTGATTCAGCTCCTGGCTCATGCTAAACACCTCGGACTGACCGTGAGCTTAATACAGGACGCAGGGCGTACTCAGATAGCTCCAGGCTCCCAGACAGTCCTTGGGATTGGACCAGGACCAGCTGATGTAGTAGATAAAGTTTCTGGTCACCTGAAACTCTTCTAAACCAGGGACCAAAGAAATCTGAATGCATTGGTATACATCAGTACTAAAGGGATAAAAACTCAAGTGTTGGGATTTTTCCATATGTTCTCTCAGTATAAATAAAATAAGCAGTTTTTGTAAAATATGTAAGTTTGCAATGTTTAATAATACCATTCATTGGTTTCTTTAGCTTCTGTATTGCATTCGAAAGTGGGAAAGAAAATGCTGAGCTCAGAGTAGAAACGAGGAAAGTAGAGCTGGCACAATTTTACTACCCCTAAGAACAAATCCAGTATATTTAAGACTTGTGCAATTAATTGAGGATTTTGCACTTTGGTTTACTGGCTGAATAGAAGCATTAATAAAGCTTCAGTGAATTTGTCCCATGTGTTAAAAATGACAGGTTCCCCCTTTCTGCCTTACAAGAAGGTTTTTTTTGAAGAAATATATTCTTTAATTCAGAAAAGATTAGCTGCTGAAGCAGTTAAAGATTGCCTCCCAGAGCTGGAGCCAACTTCTTGCACAGTTTCTAACAGAGTAACTGATGCAATAGAGGCTGACCGAGTTCAACCGGCTGTGCAGCCCAGACTTTAAGAGCCAGTAACCAGTTGGGAGGAGCTGTAAGCTGTGCTTCAGGAGGTGTCTGTGCAGCTCCTGCAGTCCCAGGGAGCTGCCAGCAGGTCAGCATGCCCAGTTCAGCCAAAATATAGGGAGTTACCCCACATAAGAAACAGGTAGTTGTACAGGGACTAACTTAAATCCTGTGTCAACCCCAAGTGAAACATCTTGGGTTTAAGGAAGCACTTTGTTACAGAAGTTACCTGGCGCTCCTGGTTAAGAGACAGAAGCTTCTACATATCCAAATATGGCCAGTGCTGTAATGTTACACTCAAATATGACAGTATTCATAGAGAAACATTTAAGTCAATTTTATTTGAAGCTAAATATATTTAAGGCAACTTACATACCTAGAACATGATCTCAATTTAACTGACACACCCTACTACAATCCTAACGTATCATCTGGTCAAATATGCTGTAGTTGACCACAGTGCAGCCAACTCTTGAAAAGTGCTATTTTCTTCTCTCTGGTGTAATCTTTCTATAGAAAAAGCATTACATATTTTCTTGTATTGCCCCCTCAGTGCAAGACACCACTAATGGTCTCCACTGCTGCTCTCCTAGTGGCCCCTCATACCCTTGAATGTACACACCTGCATGCCCCATACTGTTAGCACTGTAATACTTGGCTCGAGTTCAAAGGTCCTTTTTGAAGACAGTAAAGTGAAGCTACCACTGTGCAGCATGTCCACAGTCCAGTAATTTATTTTTAAATTGAGTAATTTCAAATTGCACAAACAAAACTGAACAGCAATATGCTTGAATTCTCTCTTCTGTACACTCAAAACAGTGATCTAAAACACCACAATATCCAACATACACAAACCTCAGGGGCAGGGTTAGTAAATACAGAGATTGGAATCATGGTGCTCTGTTCCTGAATGGAATGTCCCACAAAAGCACAGGATACAGCACAACGTAAGGTCATCTGTTACATATGGAGTGAGCAAAAAGACACTAGCATTTTCTATATGCATAACTGGAAAAACCTGCATAGGTTAAGGGGAAAAAAAAAAAACCAAAACAACAAACTTTTACTCATTTTAAGTCAGGCAAGGTTGTCTGTACGCATTTTAAATTCTTTTAGAGCTATGCAATCCAACCAGGGTAGGATATGCTGATTAGTGTTGTCTCTTGTCAGCAGTCTTGCAAGGTCAAAATACAAGTATCTTTGCTTTAGCTTTCTCCGAATATACAGTGAGACTTAAATGCGTTTAGAATAGACAGTACATACCGTAAAGCTGCTCACATACAATGAACTTAAGATTCAATATTAGAGTTTAACACTATAGAGTGCAAATCAGAATCTTCACAATAGACTTAATGGTAATAAGCAGTCCTGCAAAAAGCCCACTTGAACAAAGTTGTTTAAACTATTCCCCTTTTAAAGTAAAGTCTAAATGACATGGAATGTGGAAAAAAAAAAAGATTTAACGTAAGTGATTCAAATAGTTTGCGCTAGAAAAAACAGTCCTTCATGAAATAAAGGTTACAAGAACACGAGGCCGAACTCTTGCTTTTCCCTGTTATGAGTTAAAGCGGGGAGGGACGGTGGAGTTTCAGTAAGAAAATATGCTAGCTCCAAACTGACTTGTGCTGCATCTTACATGCTGTACCCAAAGCCAGGCTGCGGTTGCCCGTAGGGAGGTGCGGTGTAGCCATAGCCAAAAGGTGCTTGTGGAGGAACTGCGACGCTGGGTCCCGCTGTCAACATTAGCTGTGGCTGACCTGGAAAACAGAGCAGTTTTATCTTTATTCCTCAGTACAGGGAGTTCAGTCAGCAGCATCCCTGCAACTTCCCTCGAGACATCTGTGTGTTTAACAATAACTCCCTAGTACGAGCAAGGACAATCTTCAGCCCTGCAGTCCATATCCAAGCTCAGCAGCAGCAGCACTGCAGTACTTTATCTAGTATTTTGGAACACATTCATTCAAGACTTGATTTCACATGAAGAACATTCCCGTTCCCAAGGACCTCCTTGCAAAAAAACATCACTAGATAAAGTGTTGTTTTAAAAGCAAACTGTGTTACTGACAACACGTGAACAAAAACATTACCATAAACGATGGGTTGTGTTTCTGTAGCTTGCTCCTCTTCCTTTCTCAAAGACTCTGATGCATCCAGTTTATCCACCTGGAATGGAGACCAACAATTAAAAAAACTCCTCTGAAAGAGGTACTTACTGATGGCAGAGAAGTGGAAAAGCCTTAGTGGTATGTTAACACCCATCAAGAAAAGGAGACCATTTACAAGTTAAGATCAATTCAAGTAGCAATGTTGGTACTGGTGCAGTCAAGATTGTCCGTTGCCTGAAAAAGACCCCTAATTGAGGGATTTATTGAACTACTTTGAAAGCTCACTCCAGGCTGAAGCTTTGTGTGAAAGGTCCCACACTGGACTAGAGCTACTTTGGCATCAGTGAGCTCATCAGTCACTGTTCCAACTGCTTCAAACCAACAGCCTTAGGACACAAACTCGGATTTTAGCACCACGTCAGTTGGAGACCTTTGGTGTTGGAGCAATTGCTACGATAATGCCCAGACCTGGAGAAGTTTCCCTGTATACAACATTGAGGCAGAGTAATCTGAAGGTGGCATTTGTATACGACAGACTGCAATAGCATCCGACATGTCACTTGAGCCTCGAGATTTCACTTTCCAAACCCATTCACTCATGCAATTTAAGTTCAAATGCAGAGAATGCATGTGTATAAGACTTGCTTTTTTTCCACTCTAAAACTGTGTGGCAGTCAGCCTAAACCCACAAATACTCAACTTGTTCAAGCTTCATACACAGACACAAGGTAAGGATAGCCAGCTTCACTCTGCTGCACAGCAAGTGCAAGTGTGCTGTTAGCCCACCCCTAACAGAAAAGGCAGGAGAAGAAACTGATTCTGTAGTGAAATATTGTTTGTTACTAAAACAGATCCAAGGAAACTCAGCATTGCTACAGTCTAAGGCAGGCCCTGAAACTAAAACCACAAAAATTAGGTATTGATGTTTTACCTGAGAGATAAGATTTAGAATAAAGTCAGAGACAATCACGCCAATTACTTTTTAAGGCAGTAAGACAACTCACAAACCAGATTGATCTTTTGTTCCACTTGTGCCCTTAATAAAGGAGTCTGAAGACAGGTTTCCTGTACTTACACAGGGTCAGCATTACTTATTCAGCTACACCAACATCCACGAGTTGAACAGTTTGCAGCTTAACTGTGCTACATTAGCAAACGTTTGCAGGCAGCTCTAACAGCTTTCTTCCATTTAGTTGTAAGTTACAACATGTGTTCCATAAACCTGTTAATCTGTAACCTCAATTAGAGGCATAAATCCAGGGCATGGCATAAGTCCTGAGCTTTACGAGTTCATTCATTGACTGGGCTTTCATGGCAAGCCTTTTTTGTTGCCTCACACCAATATCTGTCTCGCTGCTGTCAAAGCACACAGGAGCATATGCCAATGCTTCAAGACTCATTTCCAGACACCGTGCTGAGGACTGCACTGTTTTTAACTCAAACAGCAACACACTGCACACAGAAGCACAAGTTTGGAGATGCAAATCCAAAGAAGGATGTGCAGAGTTTGCTACTAAGCAGAGGCATTTGGCTTATGCACAATGGGAAAACCTACAGCCCAGGACGTTTAAGGCATTTTTGACCCAGTTTCAATGCCTCCCCTCAGAGCTAAACAAATATTTACAATAACAAGCACAAGTCTGAAACCAGCCTGCAGGATGGTTCTTACACCACTTGCTTGAGCATCACCAGGTTCAGTACCCTACACACTTGCAGCAAGGTTGGTTTAAAGGCTTTTCCACAGGGACTGCAATAAGCTGCAGAGGAAAAGTAACATGCATTCAATGTTATTGTGTTATGTGTGCATGAAAAAGAGGCAAAAGTACTGAAGCAAGAGTGAGGTCTGAAGATGACTGCCATACAGGCTCCCCCCAGAAAACCACACGCAGCCCACAGCAATGCCTTGTAGCTTAAGGAACAGTGGGATGTAATTGCAATGACTGCTACACATGCTTAGTCTATGCAAACACTGCAGTTCAATTACCTTTTTTCACACACACGCTTTCTTACTGCCTCACTTACTAGCTGCTGAAGGACCTTACACTACACATTTGAGTCAGGTTAGCCTTGAGTTCCAGTGGTGTAATTACAGACATCTTGTCACCAAGAAACAGTTTGCATTTAGTCCATCTTCAAGCCATTTGTCAGTTTGTTTGCCCTTTGCTCAACCACATTAATGGAAAACTCACTAGAACTGACCTCTGATCTAAGGAGAATTGGAGTGGTATTTGTACAGAAGCAGATGGACAGAAACCTTAGGGATTGCCCTTTGGAAGGGTAAAATTGCACAGCAAAAGGCAAGCCTCAGAGTAGCCTCAGAAGAGCAATAAGCATTACCTTTTATTTTTTTATGAGGTAGCAAGAGAAGTTTAATGAAGCTGAAGAGCTTGGAAGGCAGTCTTTTTTTGCACAACTACAAGAAATTTACTACAGGGAAGAGACCCACAGACTTTGTCTAACAGCTGAAGTTTTAAGTTGCTGTGTGAACTAGAGCACCGTGTGAATTAGACTAGCACCATAAGAACTGGACACCTGAATGAGGAAGAGTCTCTCCTAAAGCAGCTAGTATCTACTCTGCCTACTGTCAGCACGCATTAGTAATGGTCAAGAGATCAGAAACTGGATCACAGTCCTTAAACTAGCAAATGCCATATTGATTTATGGTTCAGAGACAGTGGTCCAAGACTTAATTATTTCTTACTGTAGGAGGTTCTTCCAGTCATCAAATAGTAGCACATGTGTATCCTTTCAATACCAGGTTGACTGTGATCCAACTGATCACCTGTATGCCCTTCCTGAGGATCTATTAGCTTATTAGTAGCAAATGAATCTACTTTTGTCCTACAGCACTAGCTACTTGTAGAGTTAAACAATTTGCATATGCTTTAGTGATATTTTGTTTGGGGGGAAAAGCAGTAGCAGCAGTGTAGTAAACGTAGGAAAGAAAAAAAACTCATGCAGAATCCTTAGACTTAGTCCTCCAGACTTAAAGATGGAAAACAAGAATCAACTTTCACCTTTTCCTTTATTGCATCAACCTGCAAAGGAATTCAGAAGGTGCAGCTTAGAAAAATCAAATTCCATATTTAGCATATAAAAGGTAGAAACAAAAGCATCAGGGAAGAAATTATTAAGGTACAGGCGAGTAAAAACAAAGGTACACCAGAAGTATCTGCTTTAGAAAGGCAGCTCTGCTTGTTGCTAGATCTTACTTGCATTGAGTTCATTAGCTACACTACAGTTATATATCCTGATCCTTTAGGAGATCATGAAATTTTTATCTTTGAGAATCCTACTCCAAGACTACTACTCTTAAGAGAGGCCTAGAATCAGCTTGGTACATCAGGCATATCTGATAAGCAATGCTATTGCTTAGATAGCTCCCCACCTCCCCCAAAATACAGCATTTAAGGATAGCAGATTGCTGAAGGACTACAGAGTAGTCCTGCCTTTAGAAGTAACAGCCAGGCAAATCTTCTAAACAAACAAGCACTCTTGTCTTCATTGACTCGAGTCTGAGTTAAGCTTTTACTTCACAGAGTCTTAATCATTAAAGAATTTATACTGTTTCACTGAAAAAGCTCTAAAAGCTTCAGCTGGGCAAGTCTTGCTAGTGACAGTTGGTATTTAACTCAAATCTGGTTCAAGTCTGTCAGAGCATTACCAAGTACTTTCCCAATCCTAAGTCACTTCAAACAAAAACTGAGTCATAATTAGAGCTATTAAGCATCAGAGCCACATTTTAGAGTTAAATGCACAGCAGATCACGTTAACTTGAGATCTAGCTATAAAGCTTTATTAGTATACAGTCTAGAATTTGGTTAGTGCTTGATCCCAGCTGGGATTCCCGACTGACATGGCATTTGAAAAGCCTGAATCCTGGAACTAATTTAAGACACTGCCCATGGTCAGGCAAATACTACTGATGTAGGTTCTGTAATTGGTAGATAGGGTGGAGTCTGCAAGTGTTTCAGTCTCTTAGAGGGCGAAGTCTCTCCCCAGATGGACTGAAAAATAAGTGTGGACATGGACAGACAGACATTTGACAAAGCCCACATCAATGTTAGTAAGCAAGCAGACAGTCTCAAGGCATACACCACAGTGACTAACAAGCTTTCAGTGTTGGAGAAGCACCTGCTCTTACCTTGGTCAAGTATTCTTTCATGACCTGAATAAAGTATGGCATGGCAAAGTCCATGATGTTGTGCCTCCACGCTGTTTCCAAGACAACATCTGGCCTTAGGAGATCATAGCAGGTGAAGAGACAAGCACCAAAGCATTCTCTCTTGTTCTCCTGCAAGAACCACTGCAACAACTCTTCTGCCAACTCAGTGTCTTTGGATTCTGAAGCATACTGCATTGCATCCTAGAACAGAAGGAGGTCTGTTTAGCCTCAGGTGCCATAGTACAGTCACTGACATGGATGAGGTATTTAACCAAGCTGCAATTTATTACTGACATTAGCAGAGGAGGTATTCTATGACTTATTTCCAAAAAATATGCCACTCTGAAGTGAGATTTGCCTGATTAACAACAGGCACCACCCAGTGGCATCCAAAAAGATGCAGCTTTCCTAGAAAGCCACAGGTCTCCAAACAAGCCAATGCTAAACCAGACCTGTGAAGCGGTCTTACCTTATACAGTCTGTCTTTCTTACAGAGCTCTACACTCTGTTTCCAGCGATTGTTTCCTTTGAAGAGATACGCAGCAATTCTTCGGAACTCTATTAGTTCGTGTTTCTCCAAACGTTGAGCAAGAGAAATGTTGTCAAAGTTGTCATAAGCATCTATAGAAGTCCTAAGAGCCTGAGTTAAGTAGAAAAACAGTTACTCACACCTCAGATATACAACTGCATACACAAAGATGCAAATATTTTTCCATACAGCTTAGTTCTGTATTCCTACTTCTAAGAGGATGAAGTATTCTAGCCAGACCTGCAGAGATCTATTTTTTTGAGAAGCTGGTGTCTGACACACATGGAGTTTAGGGCATTCCAGTTAGTATTTTTCAGCAGTGACTGCCTCTGAATACCAGACAACTGTTCTCTGAACAACTAGACATCATAACCCTTTGCCCTTTCTGCAAGTTCTCTCCTTAGCACCCACTGCTCACCTTAAATAAAAGCTGATCTGGTACATTCATAAGGCAGCCAGTCTATCCCCAGTAGGAATGGCCCAAAAAGCTCCTACAAAGCCACTAAACAGTTCTCCACTTAACCCTTGGCTAGTCACCATTAGTTCAGTTTCAAGTTGCAAAGAACATATACTTAATGAATGCAAGTTAACAGCAAGCAGATAAAATATACAGAAAATGAGAGAAATCTGTGTTTCTAAACAGAATACTAGGTTAATACTGACACAGAAGCCAGCTTGAACAGAACTTTGAAATTCAGGAATAGCTGCTTCTATTACAAAGCATATACAACATGCAAGTGGGTACCTGTTCCAGATATTACCATTTCGAGACAAAACATACCTGGTAGTCTTCTTCAATAATGAAGAGGTTGTTCAGGGACTCATTCACTGATTTGTTGTTGTGATTTTGAACAGAGCGCAAGTAAGGCTTAACCAGTGGTAGCTGTTTAACCTTCAAGGAATCGGGTAGATAAATTTAAGTCAAGACAACTTTTTGTAGAGGTCTCCTAGCGTATTTCTTGTGAGGCAGTGAAGTAGCTAAACATTTTAAAATGCTACTACAGCAAAATGCTTTTCCAACTGCAACTTTTTCTTTGATCTGGGTAGTAGGAAAATTACCTTTGTGAAGAAGGTGACAGCACGAGTGTGGTCGAGCCGAGGGGACAACACCATCAGCAGATCATTGAGCAACAGAGGTTTAAATTCCAAATAGAATTGAATTGCCTTGTAATAGAGCTCCACATTGGCCACCTAGAGATGAGTAAGGATGCACGTTCAGAGCAGAGGCTTGATTGTAGAGGAATCCAAATGAAAGACAGACATAACCTTAGATATTCCAGCACAACTGAGCCACTCATCCAAGACTTCTTGTCTCTAGAAGTCTCTTTAGTTACTGTAGTTGACTTGATTTGAAATTATGTAGCAATATCAAGAACTTTGAATTTTAAACAGGCTACTAGTGAAGGAAGAGATCTGAAGTGCACATAGCAAGAAATTTACCTCCTTTCACTAGGAAATCAATACCTTTGTGATGATATCTTTGAACTGGCCTTCTTTCCAAGCATCTGTTGGGTGATTCATCATTGTGATTATGGCATTATCATATTCTTCATACTTATCATACAAGAACACCAGTTCAGCCCAGAGATGGGCTTGTTCTGCAGCTCTCAGAACCTAAGCAAAAGGCATATCAGAAACTCCAGTTAACATACATCACTATCAATGCTCATCAGCGCTCAGATTTTAGTGCTATCAGTAACCTTAAAAGCTGCTATTACAAAAGCTAGGGTACAGACAATCCCAACAGTTGTGTTTTAAGCTAAATTTAAAGCCTGAGACTTTTACCTTGGGGATGTTGACTCTGGACCAGAACAGCTCCAAGTGCTCCCTCATCTTCTGTGGCTTGAATTTGGAGTAGAGGATTGCTAGCTCTGTAAACATCCCCATGTGTGCTCGCTCAAGTCCAAGTGCTGCTTCCAACATGGTTATCAGCTCTTCAAAGTAGCCACGATCCTAAGAGATACAGACAGAGATGTTTCACAATAGGAACCAATCTAAACTTCCAGTTTTGGACAGAGCTGCCACAAAAGAATTTAGACTTTGACTGTACAACAGGAGTCAGCTTAATTACCTGGTAATAGTTAATTAGCTCTTCCAACTCATCTGCATGCACTACAATATGGAGCCCACACATCTGGGCCAGGCGGAACTCTTTTCCATCAACACAAGCGAAGCAGACCTGGAAGTGACAATTGCATTATTGCTTATAATAAAGTTTCTGAGAAGGCTACAGCTCTAAAGCCCCTTAACTTACACAGTCACTAAGTTTACCTCTTTCCATGTGCGAGTACTGTTTGCTTTCCGAGCGCCATCCACGGCTGCCTGGTATTCCCCTAGATGAACTAAAGTCGAGGCTAAACGGCCAAAGTTGGACACATTGTTATACAAGAGCTTGGCTGCTTCATACATCTTTTCATCGTAACAGCGATCACCAACCTACAGGAGAGCATAATCAGGTTATTCTTGCAGCTTTTCAAGTCAAGGGCTTACAAAACATTATGCCTTTAAAGTCCAAGATCTATCTGCATATCCAAAGTCCCAACACCCCTCTGGTTAGCAAGGTCTAAAGAGCCTGCTGCTGTGATTCAGCAAAACTGAAACTCAGTCTCACTCACTTGCTGGATGTGTGCATTGTTGGGTCCATTGATAAACTCCTCTAGCTCTGCCAGACGATTTGTTTTAGCCAGAGCAAAGATTAATTCCGTTTCCACATATGACTCCCGGGCCTTCTTGCGTGCCATCTGGAGATACTTCACCAGTTCTTCCCAGTTTCCTATGAAACAGAAGTCAGAATGCTTACTTCAGCTATACTACAAGTTCAATCTAGTTTGACTTAAGTATTTCTACAGCTGTTCCCCAAGAATCAAGGCTAGCCTTCACAGTGCACATGCTACATTAAAGTCATCTTACAATGGACCCAACTAAATAAATCCTGGTATTTAACTTCACGCAGAGACATCCTTAGTAGCAACCGCTCCGATAGAAGTTTCCAGCTATTTAAAGACGGTAGTCACAAGACCACTGATTATCTGCAAATGGAATACACTACTTTCTCCTGTTCTCCTTTAGAGCAGTCTTTGAAGGACCAGATTCCTCTATGTGCACCAAGATACAGGTTTGACAGAACTGCAGTTTAATCAAGAGACCACGCAGGAGAGCTGAGCAACAAAGATTTAAGTAAAACTTGATCATACCACTGGCATTGGCAGCTTGAACAACTTCCATGTACGAGGAAGGATCATCTGCTTTAATATACGAGTCAATTGCTTCCTTGACCATTCCTTTCTGAAGCTGTGCTTTAGCCAGCTGACTCCACACAGCAGGCTCATTGCAGCGTTCAGCAAATTCATACGCGCGATCCAGGTTTCCAATGTGCTCTATTAACACCTAAAGAAAGGGTTGCCATGATCAGCCACTATCTATAAAGGTCAGTTTTACAAGACACTGAGCTGTGTTTTATGTTAGTTCTTCAATGGATCCACAGCTGCTTTTAAAATAGGGACTACTCTATATAAACCACACAGGAGTAACGTTATGCTTACAAAGTTTCACTTACTAGAGGGTTCAACACACAATGCTTGTTTTACTTTGGAAGACAAGACACTGAGCAGCTTTGGTCACTTTGCTAATTGCTGTTCAGTACTGAAGTCACAAGCTAACAGCAAAGTCCTCGTGTGAGGATGCACATGTCACAAGGAGTTATGACAGGCCGAGATTTTAAGATACCTGTACAGCTGACGTGTTGACATCAAACTTCCTGAAGATAGCAAATGCCTCCTCAAAAAGCTCATTGCTGATAGCTATATTGGCTATGTCAGGAGCATCATAGTTATCCAGGCGATTGATGTATTCCATGACACGGGTGCGATCAGCCTTAATAGCTGTAAGAATGAGGAGGTTCTGCAGATTCCTAAACAGAGAAAGAAAATATTAGTACACATCAAGTAAGGATCAAGAAATTCACCCTCCCCTCTGGAGAAGGTGGTAGTTTTATTTGCTGTTCCACATTACAGCACTTTAACACCTGCACTAGGTATAACTTCAAGTTTCCTGTGACTTAGTTTTAACTTTACACACCTGTGCTCACTGAACACAGAGTTATCAAGAACTATTTTCTCCAGCAGTTCAATAAGCTCATTAGGCAGATCTGCAGTCATGAAGGCCTTCACAGTAACAGAGACTTCCTCAGGGTCCTGCGTCTCCGACAGTGCAGTCTGTACAACCTGCAGGCAGAGCCAAGCCATTGACAAATCAAGTCATGTACTAACAAGTCAAGTCAAGACAGCAAAGGCTTTTAGTCAGTTATACCTGGTCGATTAGCGGTCTTCTATACGGGTTGCTTTCCAGTAGAACGCTGGCCCACAGTTCAGGATCTTTACGGCGAACTAAGTAGCGGGAAAGGCTTTTGAAGAGGGAGTTCTCATTGCACACCTAGAGAAAGGCAAAGGTTTACTCAGAGAGAAGTCACAGCTATTGCGCCTACAGTGGATGAGCTAATTGTACTGCAGCATCAAATAAAGCTGTGTGATACACAGACTAGAAATCTCAGGCTTTGATATTTCCATTAGCCTCCCACTCTCGAATGCCCAGGGTGCTCTCCCATTTCTCATTAAGTTGCAGAGAGAGATTAAATAGCTACCTATTCTATTACAAGTGAATGGTTCCTAGTTTAATACTTTTTAGGAAATAATTGCTTTTGCCAGCCATAAACCTGAATACCTATCCCATGATACTCAGAACTTAACCCATGAGCCAGCTGCCTTGGCACGCATACATACATTAATAAGTTCCAAATCGCACTGTCCACGCTCATAAGCCACACAGGCCAGGTGAGGGTCCCTCTTCTCACAGTACTTGCCAACAACACGACTATCATAGTAAGGATTCTCACGCAGGAATCTTTCTGGGTTGTTGTTGCTATCAATGTATATTTTGGCCAGTGCATTGTGAGTTGCAGGCTCCTCACAACCCTCGTGAATTCTTGCTTCCAGCCAGGGCAGAAGCAGTTTCAGCCTAGAAGGAAGCAATTTTCACATTAGAGAGGTTGAGTGAATAAGTAAGTATCCACTTGCACAGTTTCTTCACTACAGAAGTCAGCTTCAGTGTAGGATAGAGAGTAACTTAACCAGAGTTACAGTACTCCATTTTGACCTGCATTCTGGTTCATTATTATAATGCTATATCTGACACTATGAAGGACATCACATGCCAAAGACTCTTGTTATCTGGAAGCTGCTTAAGGGAGATCCCCACATCAGCCAAGAAGTAAAGCAGACTTTTGCTGCCTTCTCATCCAGTCACAGCTTTTTGTTACATCAGGACCAGTTTTAGCTATGTATATGGACCTGCACTGATGGATGAGCAGTATAACCATTACCAGTCTAGCAGTGTCAAAAGTCTTGTAAGAGTTTAATACCTGTTTCTTTTCTCAACCTCTGCAACAAGCTCATCAGTTGAAAATTGACCTCTCACTACAAGGATAAGGTTCTTTATCACATCTTCAGAGCAATCCACATCAAGCAGTCCCCCAATGACAACAGGCAGACGGCTTGGATTCACCTAAACAGGATCATTTAGAGAAGTCAGTGTGTTGTCATGCAGCACAGGCAAGTCAGTACTTATCCCTAGAAGTACAAATGAAGGCTGCTCGTTAAGATTAAAACCTCAGGAAGCTGGGAGTAAAGGCAGGAAGATGAGGTCAGTCAAGCTTAGAAGTAAATTCTTGAGTCAGCAGGGGTTCACATCACAGTTCAGTGGTTCACTAATACTCAGTCCCCATAGGGAGAGCCTGTGAGCAAGCCAATTTATCCCTGCAGGAAGTATAAAGGAGAATTTCCTTCCTTTAAAATGCTGGAAGTTAAAACTACCCTAATAATTCCAAAATTTTTCTACCAAGTCTTCCCTCCTTCAAGAGGCACTTTAGAGTGGGTTACTGCTCAGTTTGAGTGAAGAATAAATAAGACATCCAAATTGCATAAGGGCTAGCTTCCCAAGGGCACTATATAGGTGCTTAAATGTCAGTCTCAAATATGAGGCTCTTTGCAGAACACTTGCAAACATAATGCCTATAGGTGCATATAACTAGAATGATTGATCAGTCTGACTCAAAGCCAAATGATAAATCATAACTTACCTTCTGTACATAGATCTCAATGTATTTTTGGAGATTATTTCTATACAAGTACAGCACCAAGTCGTGGACAAAGTCAAAGCGATCGCATACAATGATGAGTGGTAACTGGTCAGTGAGTTTAGCTTCCTATAAAGAGAAGAGCTTCAGTAATTTGGTTTTGTTCTCAGGCTTAAGCAGACAAATGCAGTCACTTAAACTGTTAAAGGAGCTGAATTTGGAAAGTCAAAATTCAACAGTCAACCAAATGATGACAGCTTATTGTTCAACTAATTGTTTGCAATATGTAGCGAGTGGGAGTACTGACACCCACTTCAGGGCCTACAGCAAGAAGCTTTCTGAAGTTTAACCCTGCTCCTTTGCATGGCAGAGTCTACAAAGTCTTACAACACAGTACAGCTATTACAAGCCCAAGCTATAGAGAGGATTTTTAGCTGCCACTGGTGTTTGGTGTGCAGGATTAGCACTCTGGGATTTCAAAAGGAATCTAACCAAGACTAGATTAAGTTGTGGATCATAATGTAAAACTTATATACAGAATTGACTTCAAGTGCCATGTGTCTTGTGATACTTTCTAACTATGGATTTAGACAACAGTAAGAACCAGGCTAGTAGCAGTACTACTTAAATTGCTAATCAGATTAGTTATCTAAAAGCATTCCAACTTTCAGCATAAGATTACAATGGTTACAGTAAAGAAGCTTAGTCTATGTGGCAGACAGTATTCTGGATGCATATCTCAGATCACTTATTCAAACATGCACATCCCAGAATATAATCCTACATAGAAATTACATTTAAGGACTTTACACAGGGAGGGCCTGTACTGGGAGATTTACCTGGTACATGTCCTGCACATTCCAGACATGGAACAGCACAAAAAACAATAGCTTTCATCAGGAATTTGACAGCTTGATAACTTATCTTAGGTGGCTTGATGAATTTACATACCTTACACCTCAGTGACACCAGGTTATTTTTATAGAATTCTCATTTGAAGAGTTTTGCCATCTTCAGATATGATCAGCAAAATCTAAGACTCTGCTATGTAACCAACGAACACGAAGGCAGGAAATGTTCCCAGATAAAGTTTTCCCCTCCCACACTGTTTCTCAGCTATTTCTAGCAGTGTTAAACTCAACAAGCTCAGCACTAACAGGCTACAGAATCTGCACTTTGAGCACACCATGTTTTTCCAATGCTTCAGAAGAGTTACAGCCAGGATTTAGAGCATTGCTGGAACAGTCAGTTAGCATGTATTTACACTGCCTGGCATATCCTAGCAGAGCTAGACTGCTGTTTGCCTGGCTGAAGTTTCAGTAAGTGTGTATGAATGAGTGGGAATTGATACTATTAATTTGGTGTTTCTGTATTTATGCAGCTGAAGCTGATTACACTGTAAATAAGCATTAAGTTATGAATTCACTTGGCATTATGCTTGTTCTCAACTTTCAAGTTACCAGTTTCCTACTTTATAGCAGGCATCTGTAAAAAATACCTAGATGAGCTGGTGCTATTATTACACTTGAAGAGTTCCAGCCAGGTTAACCTTACTAAGAGCAGCGAGGAACTGTTCTAACAGATTCTCCATTTTGCAAATATTGTTCCAGGCTCAGGCTCTATTAGGATGTCCTGCCAACAAGGCCAGGTACCTCTAGTTTAAGAGGACAGATGGATCCTTAGGTGCAAAGGTTAAGACTAATCTGCATTGTCAGAGTTCTCATTTCACTGGTAACACGCACCATGTTTTATAAGAACCCCAAACAGGCTGAGACAGTCCAATGCTCCCCAAACATTACCTTAAGGAAGTTTTTAACACGTTCTGGATCGTAGCAATTACTTTCCCTGCAGATTCTTTCCACTTCTTTTATTTGTCCCGTCTTGCATGCAGCTTGAATATACTTGAAGTGCACATCTGGATCCTGGCTGAAGTTCACAATAGAGCCCAGGAAATAAAACAAACCTCGAGGGAAACAGTCAACGTGTTATTCTGCTAATGCACTTCAGTTGGCTATGCAAGAAACCTGCCTACAAGAGCATCTTACTCCACTAACCATCCTCCAAATTCCAAGAGTCCAAGACTATGGTGTGTTCTCAGTCTTTAAGACTCTTAGCAAGACTAGACTACACACAGCTAATCTTGTTGAGAAGTACAAAAGTCTCAAACCCAAAGGCAACACATTTGAGTGTTTTGGACAAAAAAAAAAAAAAAAGGCCAGCAGCCTCTTCAGTTAGCTTTTTAGGTTGCCTACAGCTCCAAGCTTTTTGGTAGCATTTCAGAAAACCAAAATGTGCAAGACAATGGAGGTGCTCCCCTTAATGGAGGAACTTTAAGGTTTAGGTCAGGTTTCAAGACAGCTTTGAGGCCTCAGTACTTAAGCTCAATATGGCTTTCTAGACTTCAGCAGATAGACAGTCCTTCATATACAGTATATGATGAAGTGAGCACTAGCTCATTTTGCTAGAGCATGAACTTACCTTCAAAGCTCTTGAAAGACTCAAATAGCTCAATAAGTGACTGTGTTGACAGTTGTTCGTGGTATTTTGAAGCTACCTGGACACAGATCTGCAGGTTCTGACGAATGTTAGCAGACAACATAGCACGCAGGCACTCCAGAGAGTCTTCTACTGATAAGGAACCAAAGTAATTCACTAGCCACTGCAAAGACACATAAGCCATTTTAAACCCTAGTAGAACATTCTACACTCTGTAATTAAATGTTGAAAGCAGTTATTAATTGCCTGGTTTTTGCTAGATGCAGGATATTTCATCTCATACCTCAGGATTGAGAAGATGAGTGTGAACAACTGCACGCTTGATGTCATACAAGTCTGTGAAGTGTTCAAGTGCTCTCTGCAGCAAGCCAGCTTTCTCACACAGCTGAGCTATGTGAGCCCGGTCATAGTGAGTAAACATTTGGTTTCCCAGGATAGCATCTGCAACCTAGAATATTGAAAAGTTTCATTTAGCTCCTAAACACTATCACTAGCACCTGGTATGGACCACAACGTAGTGGCCAGTCTGGCTACAGACAAGCCTGACCCAATGTAACTCTGAACACATACCTGAGGTGCGTGCATGAGGTTCATCTCAAGTAAACGTGTTTGCAAGGGACCTTCTGAGGGACGATTATTCTTCAGTGCATCCAGCAAGAAGGCTGTACATTGCTGAATTAAATTATACTCCATAAAGACATCCACAATCTGAAAAAAAAACAGTATAAAAGTTAGGCTTTTCATTAGAAACTGGAAGCATATTTAAATAAAGTAACATCAACTGCAGCTTCCAAAGCTAAACTATTTATCCTGGCACTGCACTAAGCTGTCATTTAGTGATCTTAAAACCACCCAAGAAACCACATTGTCCCAGTAAGGTAAATCCAAACTCTTAGTTCAATGTGTTTCTCTGATGGTAAGAGTAAGGCTCCTCTTACCAACTTAAGGCCTTGAATTTCATAGCAACAAAATTATTTACTTGTGTGATGTCTGCAAGAGGCTCTTCATCTTGAACAAGCATTTGTGCAAACTGCTGTCCTTGATCAGGGCTGATTCTCATTACATTCCTCAGCAAAAAAATCCAGTCTGGAGTATATCCAACCTGAAAAGATAAAGGAGAGTAGTAACTAAGCAAGAGCCCATGCCTTGTTAAATACAGAGCACAGTAAAAGCTACTGTTAGTAGCTTACAAAAACCAGTCGAGATTTCCTCATTTGGAAAAGGCTACATAGGGAAGTACAAAAGGATACAGGTATGAAGTCTAGCAATAATTATTCATAACAAAACCTTAGGCCTAAGTAGGTACTACACAGTTGGAACATACACTAGTCATTTTTAAATACAGGACAGATATGGCAATTTAATTTCCTCTCACCTTCTTGGCATACAAAACAATCTTCTGGACTTGTCCTGTTTCAGCAAAACACTGGATGACTTTGTTTGGAACATTGGCTCTCAGGTAGACACTAAGTGCTAGCGTAGGATCTACAGATTTCACAAGATCTCCCAGCTCCTCTGAGCACTCCAGCTGTTTAAAGATATAAACACAGTCAATCCACCCTGACAGTGCCGTGCTGAAATGCATTACTACCTTCTTCCTCATTTGTATTCCTTTTGGACTTCTCTTTAAAAAAATATTTGAGGCCCAGCTTGATAGCATTATCTGACTCTTTTGGCAGTGATATAGTGGGCTTTGCTCCTTATGCTGTGCTAGAGAAGTCAGAAATGCATTTGTAGAGCTAAAAAGAATTAGGTGGTGCCCAAATTGCCCTGCTGCAATTTTGAGTAAAATGAAGCTCTTAAAGTATTTGATTAATTCTCTTGCAGTAAGATGGGTCATAGTTACAAGTAGAGTGAACACTTACTGATCAACTGTTTGATCACACTAGTGCATTGATGAGTTGCCCAGCTGAGTTTTCCTGGGTGCAGAGGCTCTCAAGCAGTTATGTCCCTCCCCATCCAGGGCAATAAAGTTATCTACCCCAGATTTACCTTATCTTCTTTTAACCATTTTTCCAAGAGCTGTTTGCGCCCCTGCTGAAGCACTGGTCGGCAGAGTTCCAGCGACTCGTACTTATTCAGCTGCCCTTGGTCAAGCAGAATGCCAAAGTATTGGAGTAAAGGGGAAGTCTGTCCTGGCTGAGCTGGAACACTCTGGAACCGGCGTATGGTGTCTGGAGTACGCAGGATTCCCTGCCAGAAATAGAGATGCACTTTAGGTTTCTGTTCTGCTATTGTGGCTTGGCAAGAGTTTCTACAGGAAGCTGAAGTTAGAAATGCTTGCTACAGCGACATTATGTTTTGCCAACCCAGAATAAGTCAGCAGCAGCAGGGTGGAACATCAGCTCAGACATTGCCTTTGAGAGGTTTTGACAGAAGATGTGCAATAGGAGCCTATTAGATTCATTTCAGTAGCAATGCAGACCTAAGTTCAGAGGACTGCCTTACAGAATTCAGACATCCTTGCAAGCAAGTTCCTCTCATCTGAATTTAGTTTCATCTTTGCTCTTAGTCTGCCCTTTTTGCCCTGTTTCCAGGTGCAGCCTCAGCTAGAAGCTGTCTTTTCACAGACACTTTTAATCATTGCAGAAGTAAAGATAAGTGCCAGAAACACAAAGCCTCGTACCCATTACTTCATCATTTACTCCTTTCCCCCCCCTGTGGGCTTCATACAAGCTTTAAGATCTTCCAGCATAGAATCAGTACCCTCAGCACATTCCATACAGGTTCTTCACAGGTACATTAAGCACTACATTAGGACAGGAGCAGTAACAAGATCCTGGTCTTGCCACTTACAAAATTCAGTGAGCTTTCTGAAGCAAGAAACTTCAGTCAGTAGAGTTCAGTACTGTTTTGAATATCAGTTTATTACCTTTGGGGCATTAGCTGCCACTTTTGCTGCCTCTGAATAGTTGCCTTGTGCGAACAGTGCGTTGAATTTTCTGGCAAAGAGTTCCTCAGCACCTGCCAGGTTGTTGCGGACAGCCATTCGTAAAGCTAGGTCAGGATTCTGCAGCACATTTGTGATATAGGGAATAATATTCTCTTCTTCCACACACACTGAGAGCACCTGAATGAATCAAGGAAAACTTCCAGTTAGTCCAAATATCAGAAGGGAGCCAAGGACTGAGCTAACCTCTAAAATGAAAGCTACAGCATACATGGAAAGCTTTTTCATCCCTTGATAACTCCAGAGTCTTACCATTTTATTTAAGAAACAGACCTCTGGTTAAAAAGAACTTCTACCATCCAATTACTGCATCAAGGCAAATGATTAATAGTCAATTTAAACTGAGGTATTTACAGAGGTCAGGAATACAGGGATGTAAGTACTATCTTTCTGTAACCTGTACTCAGTGTCTGAAGTAACTAATCCTGCAGGATAAACCAGAACAAATCTTCTACTCTGTATCATCCATGCTCCACAAGCAACATTTGAAACCAAATCAGTCCAGAGGCATAGCTATACAATGTTAATAAATTGGTTTAAACTACTGAAGTTAGATGTGTATGGAGATACAGTATCAAATTTTCTTTGAGGCTCAGAACACTGTCAGACATCAGATACTCTGAACAGAGAGTTCAAAGGTAATGTATTTAAGACTGCCATTAGCATATGCTTTGCAAGAGGATACAATCTGCCCCCAAAAAAAGAGGTATATTCTAGTTCCTTTCTCTAGAGTAGGACAGTGTTTAGATCCACTGACTGCCATTACAAAAGACCCCCAAAATTATGCAACCAGAACCCCAGTTGTAGAAGAAACTAGAAGTCAGACAAGCAGCACTCCAGTTCAACTATCCAGTACTACCATATTCCTCATTCTATTACTCTCTCTTGTAAATTTCTGTAAAGTTTTAGACACTGATATGAACACTATAGTGTATCATTAAGGGCCAGCAGGATTAGCTAAACAAGTGGTTCAGCATAACAGCCCAGCTCCTTACTTGTCCCTTTCTGTTTACTCCAATAATTCCAGCTGTTGCTTCATGCTGTGCAGTAACAAATATGGTCTCTCCACTGATTCTGTTCATGTAGATACAGGTGCCAGTTTCCAGGTCATACAAGTGGATATAGCCGTATTTTGTTATGAGAAACACCACATCATGCTTGTCACTGATCTGCAAAACAGGAATAAATTAATCAAATTTGGTATTGGATAAAATGAGCTTTTAAGAATCAGCAGATAGCTGTGCCATTTCAGGACAACTAGGACTGCTGCTATATTTTCACTTAATACTTGAGTACTATCACAGTGGAATGGTGTTTTAAGAGCTCGAGAGACAGTTAAAAGATACAAGGATATTTCTTCCATAAATAAGAACACGCTCTCTTTGAACGCTGCTTCAGTCTCTACCTTTATTTTAACACTACTGAAGCAGGAGCAGAAATCACACCAGTTTAGTGCCAAGCCTCGGGTCAATATATTGACCACCTGGCTGCCAGAGCCCTGTTAGTGTCACATCCACCAAGAGAAGCTACAGACGTGATCTTGTGCTCTTTGTTTGTGGCTGTCATACCTGCATGGCAACAGGAAAGTCATTCTGTGCTTCAGGAGGAAAGAAGACATCCACTGCTTTCTTTGGAAATGGCTGATTCCCAGTAGGTGGTGTGCCAACTTCAATGATATGCAACTGTGCAACAGATAAGATTAGTCTGTTAGTTCTTATATTTAATTTATGTAACAATAGATTCAGCAATTAAGATATGGCAATTCTTCTGCTGCTGAGCCTTAGTCCCAAGCTTATGCAAAGACAAACTCAGTTTTCCTAAACATTTCCACTGGCTAAAGGTGTGGCATACCATATTCATGTACCATAGATGAGGGAAACAGTTAAGCACCATCTTTAGTTCTCTCTAGCTACTTAGAAGTTTAAGGACTCAGGTCACTTGATACACACTTTCAACTTGGTTAACATTCTACAGAGACAGTTACAATGTTTCTCTGAATCTAGCTTTGGTTTTACTTTGTTTCAGCTGTTACATAATTCAAGTATTAGTATTAGACCACTAGTTAGCCATGTAACACTAGTGTTTAATTTTTTTATCCAATAATCTGGAAATAAATTAATCCTGATACTGGGATTCAGCATCAAAGAATGATTTCAACAGCTTTTCCCTTAAGCTTAGCCTGTGAAGCTGAGAGCCATGTGTTTCAAGCAGCTAATTAGGCTGGTCATGACAAGCTACTTCATGACTTGAAACGTACAACGTACTCCTGCTACATCAGGCAGTCCCTGCTGTGAAGCTCTGTATGCACCAGTCTTCATATACATTAAATATTTAGCATCCAGACCAACACATAGTCCTTCACCTTTTTCCTAAAGGCAATTTTGTGCGTTAAACCACTTGTTTTCCTGGAAGCAGATAACCAGGGCGAGTCATTAAAGATTACAGCATACTTAGAACCAAGTCTTACCTTACCCCCAGCTTGCCCTCTTACTGCAAAACAGAAGAGAGTGGATTCTTCAGCATTTCCTTCCATCTTGAACTGTGCAAAGCTAGCTGCATGTCCCTCAATCGGCTGTGACACTTTTCTATCTACAGAATACAGCTGCATTGCTCCCACAACACGATTTTGCTAGACAAGACAGAACAAGAGTCAGGAAGAACAGGCACTCAGACAGTAATTTCATTTAAGTTAGAGTTGGTAAATACATTGCCACATCAGGCTGAAGTACCATGCCATGCTTTCTCTTACAAAGGCATCACTTAAGACTCTTAACCTTGTACTAGGCATTTATACTATTACTGTAAGATTTTCAGTTACACTTAAGGTTGTTATCTGAAGATCAAGACAAGCATTTACATTCCCAACAATGTTTTAGGAAAGAAAACAAACATATCAGTTCTGTTTCTACAGAAGGAGGAAATGAGACAAGCTCTGGGCCTTCCATGGCAGTCCTCCCTAGGGGAAAAGTACCTGAGCAGATATGCCAGTCAGCAGGAGCCACTTCTGCTTCGCATCAGTGCGGTAGTTGATGATCTGGCAGCCGGCAAGACTAGAATGGCGATCAAACATTTTCACAGGCTGGGACTCCCCCTCCATGCTCCAATGGTAGACTGCGTTATCCGTTACGAGGGCAACAGTATTCAGAGAGATCCACTTCCAGAAGGTGACATCATCTGTCATTGTATGAGCCTTCATTTTGCTCTTCATTTCGATGTTAAATATTTGAAGTGTTTTCCCAGCTAGAAAACACAACATTGTTAGCCAGGCTGCAGTTTCCACCTGCTTAAAAGTAAAAGAGCTGCACTATGACATTAAACCCTCCTAACTTCCTTTAATAACAACTGTTATATACTGGCAGTATCTTCAGTGATCACCTATTTTAATCAGACCGCACTCCTAGGGGGTAATTTTACCAATATGCCACTACTGAGCAATCAAGCAAATGTGGAAAGCAACCTGGCAGGAGACAAGAGCTTCAGCTACAAGAACAAGTTCCATGATACTTCACGTACATCAAAACTAGGTTACAATAATGCTGAGTCTCTTGAAAGCTGTGAGCAGAGCTATGCCAGTGTCATTAACAACTATGACCACATCTGTTTTAAGTATTAAAAGAGCACAACGTGGAATGCTCAAGTTGGCAGAGGACTTTCGTAATTCAGACTCATTAAGCAAAACCCTTAGGCTGCACTAATGGGATACAGAGCTACTGGCTGCAAACCAGACTAACACGTATCCTACACACTATGCAAGGCATATTAAGAGGCAAAATCTAGACTTAAGTCAAAAGAGTCAGTCCTGTTTATAAAAAGCTTAATATCAAGATCACAATAGTTTAAGTTCATCTTGAGTGTATTAATTTTCTGAATCTTAAAGATTCCCTTGTTTGTAAGAACATGGGAAACCTCAGAATTTTAGGTTTTCAAGTTGCTTAACCCCACTGTTCAGCCACAGGCACCACAGATCTGAGCCATTTGATTCTGCTTTCTCTTTTCATAAGACAGGACAGGAACTAGTACAGTTGATTGACATAACTCACCATCTGCACACACAAGAAAGCATTAAAGTTGTGACAAAACAGGAGCACAGTATTAAAGTCAAACTTAAATAACACTGAATACATACAAATCTTTCCATTATCAATATCTGCATTTCTCTAGTGACAGTATTTGAGCTTCTTGGCCTTGCTGGGGAAGGAGATGGACATTTCTGGAGACTCCAGAGGAATGCTTGTTTTCTGTATCACCAGAGATAACATGTGAGCTGACCTTGTGCTTTATTCACTACACAAGTCTTCCCTGCATAGTTTTACTTTTCTTATCACTGACTGATACAATAAATATGCACAAATGGTGCACCAGTCTCTTCCAGCAAGGCCAGACTAAGGTCTTCATGAATATTTTCCCTCCTCCTCAGTACCTTTCCCCTCTGTAAAGAAAGGCTTAGTTAACAGACCTTATACACTTAGGAGATCAGGTCTCACCTCCCTCTAACACAATTCCAGACTCTAGAGACTCCAGAATTATCTTAAAGCCTGAACTTTCCTTTCAGCTCTCCCTACTCAGAAGCTGTAAGGATTCTGACTGAAGCAAAAAAACCTCAGCCTAATGACCAGCAAACAGCAGGAAGCCTCAGCTGAAACTTACTGCCCAGCTGCCTTCAGAACTGAAAATATATTACTTAAGTTCTCATTAAGCTGAGGAAAATTGGTAAGGGATCTTCCCACACAAGTTGCCTGAGACTTAAGTCAAACTAGTCTTACAGAAGGTTCTGCATCCACTTCAAACATTTCTTTACCAGGAATTCCATACCTTTTAATGCAATGACTTTACTGGCAGGGTTCATGATAGCACTGTCAGCTGAAATTGGTCTTCGAATAGGGTTGCTGGGGTCATTCATGTCAATGATCACCACCTGAGCCTGTTCTCCGACTTTCTCTCTTATGCAGATGAATTTGTCAGACTCCATTGTCAGAGTGCTGAACCCAATGTTTGCTGGGTTGATGCCCAGATTTTGGAGCTGGAAGAGAGAAAAAAAAAAAAGGTTTAGTATTAAGTTACTACCTCAGTATAGCCATGAAAAGTGAAAGTCATAAGAGATACTAGGCTTCATGTATCTTTTTGTGACAACACAACCATGCTACCCAAAACCAGCATGGCACACAAGTTCTTGCTCATCTTCAATTAAACCCAGCAGGCTTCCTGAAGAAGCCCTGTAACATTCCAGCTCTTGGTACTTTGCCTTCAAGGTCCATTTACAACTTGCTGCTTTGAGAACCTGATTTTTGAGCCCCTCGTGTGGTTTAAGGCACACTGAACTTGCCTGCTCCTGGCAGCTGCGCTAGAGTTGCAGCTTTAGTACTCCCTCCCACCAGCTTCCAGAGCCCTAAGTCATTTCATTGAGCTTGGCAGCTATCACTGTTTCAAGCTTAACATCACATGTGAGGTGTCTGAGCTTTATCTTTATCCTCATAGAGTTAAAAAAAGCTACCTGTCTAGCAATTAGCCTAGCCCTGTCTAGCAGCAAGGCAGTACAACACCCATGAAGCAGAGCTAACACATGAGATGGACACTTCTGAAATCAGAAATGGCTCATTCACAGCCATGCTTAGCACAGAAGATATCAAAAAAACACCTCCTTTTCTGCTGAGCCAGTCTGCTTCTCTAAAACTTTAAATGCATACCTTTAAATGGTGTTTCTAGTATGACTTGCAACAAAATACAGTTTAGTTAATACCATGTCAGTGTGTTCCTAACAGACTAGTGCACTGGGGTGTCAGGAGTGAAACAAAGCCTATTCCATTTTTAACAGTGGAAATACAGACTGGTTAGTTCACCTCACATACAGACAGCCTGTGGGTGGATACACCTTAAAAAATCCAAGATCGTTAGAGGAACTATCACTTCTAATACTTCAGATATTTTTCTTTCTGGGAGACTGTTTGAACTTCAAGCCCAAGGTCTCCTGAGAAGGGCTAGACCTTCAAAGCCATTTTAGTATTATTTTACTAGTTTGAAGCAAAACACTAAGCTCTTATCAGCTGTGCTCTGTACAAGCTCAGAGATGACCACACCTCAGCTGCTCTCTTCCTGCCTACTTGCAGCTTCTGATAAAGCATTTTACTATATATTCCCTTTGTCCCAGCTTTCAGACAGCACATGAGAGGAACAAGTAACATCTAAGCCATGGCACACCAAGGTAACACACTGAGCCTCACAAAAGGCACTTCAGTGGATGATCTGTATCACCCAGTGAACTGAGTCAGCCAGATCTTGGTGCAGCTTGAGACCCAAAAATAAGTCAGCTTTAGCTCCTTAGGTCTGCTAAAAGAGAGAATTTCTAGAAGATGATTCAGCTTTTGTATATGGTTCCCCAGTCACTCTGCATTTAAGTCCTTTGCCCTGAAGGACACTGTTTCGTTGAAGTTACCTTGTTCTTTCAAGGTAACCTAGTCTTCGCTGAAGCTCTTCAGTTGAGTTCAAACAACATCTCAATGCTATACCAAAAAGATGTTCAGTCTCTTTAAGGGCTCATTTCACAACTAGCTTACAGAGAGTTAACATTGATCTTTTGGTAAATTTAAGGTCTACCCAGCTTTTCTACTTTGAAAGATGACCAGAAGCAGAACAGATTTAAATGCAATTCTTGAAGCCAAGCATCAAGCTAGCTTAAGTCATTCTTCCAAGGCAGAAATCCACACTTCCTGCTTAACACTGGGAACAGTTTCATTCAGAGACAGCTCCCTTTACATCCATCCACCTGACAATAAAGCCAGGAAACTTTCAAGTGAAAGACAAACACATTTTGCTGTCCCAACAGAAAACTGCCTTAACATTGCTCTAGCCATAGAAATCAAACCCTACCTTCTTGACAGGCCAGAACTCTGTTACTCTGATTTAAGTCAGTGTTTGAGGTCCAGAACAGAGCCTGATCAAACATTCTTCAGCAACATGGATTCACTCAGAAGATTTCAGATTCAAGTTCAATGCTCCCTTCCACAGCTTGATTTAGGTAGTGTTCTCTGGGCTGGTATTTCTTTGGAGGTTTTTATTATGAAAATTTCAACACTATTCTATGTACAAACTCCTAAGTTTACACTACAACTAAAAGAGTACAGGGATTTACAGCAGGTTTTTCTATCCCTTCTGCTTCCCCAGTTTAAAAGACTAGGGAAAAAAAAGGAAGGAACCATAAGATACTCCTATATTATACTACAAAAAACTCTTCCTTGGCTTTCAAGCAGATACAAAAGGAGAACTTGCTAGCTGTGCTCGAGCAACCAATTTACAGCTCAACTTATTTTACACCAACATTTGTTGGAAAGTTCAGTTATACCAGCCTCTTGGAAGCATGTTGAGAAGAAACTGTTCTGTGAAATAGCTGCTCCATTAGGGCAGAAGCATGGAACAGGTTGCCAGAGACAGCAGCAACTCTTCTGTTCAGCAGAGACAGTGCTTTGAAGGACTATGACTCGAGGTTGGATTCTTTGGTCAATTACAAGCTGTATTGAAACATCAAATTTTATTACAACAATTACCTGAACAGCATTGAGAGGTGAATCATTGTAACATGGCAAGTGAAAGTCCTATTAGTAGACTTATTTTTTCATTGGAACATAATTCAAATACATTCTTGGTAACTTACCCAGAGAAGTTGTCACATTACACGCGTGTGTGACATCAAACCGAATGGTAAAACTGCTGACAGGAGTCTCTTTGTTGACTCCTTCCTGGAACATTTGCTTTCTTGTGACAATTTGCTTAGCTGTCAAATAATTTCTCCTTGCCTACGAGGAAGGGCGCAGAACTGCTGAGCACACATTTCACCTCGACTCACACTCAACAGGATATAACCACTGTTCTTGTAGCCACAAGCAGCTGCTTATTCTCTGCCCAGAGACTCCTTATCTACACACAGCTAGAAATCACGTAGCTGGGAAATGCCAGTTAACAGAAATATTCCCAGTCTTTTGAGTAGCACGGAGCTCCCTGACATGCAGGGGGTCACACCAGCTCTACTGCAGGGCCATGCTTTGACTGAACAAGGCACACACCAGGCTGCATTTCAGCCACACATTTAGTTTCAAATGGGAAACTCAGCAAAGCAAATTTAAGTTGTGCAGAAGACTTCTATCTGTGCTGATCTGTTAGAGCTACTGAGTGCAGTTCTGCAATGCAGGAGTTCCACAGCCAGTCAATGGCTCCACAGTACTTCATGCACAGTGCAAGGTAAGTTACAGTTTGTGACAGGCCAGGAAGTTATGTTTTCAACAGATAAGAGACCTCTAAGATTCAAGAGCTCTTCTCTTTCTATATCCTTCCTATTTTCAGCCTCACCCTCAGCAGACTGAGGTAGCCATCCGGTCTCAGCAGCCACAGACGTGCTGTGTGACCATTTCAGTTACAAGCCACAGCTGAGACTGTACCTGCTGAAACTTCAGTTCAGAACCACTGCCTGCTATCACTTATCTGCTATCACTTAGTTTTGTTTAAGTCACCACAGTCTCAGCATGAAGCACTAATGAGTATTGCCATCAAGACAGGCAGGCCTGCTGACTTCAGTACCTGCTGTGAGGGACAGGCCAAGAGCAATTGCCTATGAACTGCTTAACTAATTGTTCCTATCCAATTAGTTCACACACACTCCTCAAGTTACTTCAGTTCCTCACAGCATTCTTTGTTACACACTTTGTCTCTACTGCTGGTTTTAGTAATTCAGATCCACTAAGAAGCAGAAGGCAGGAACTCCACCAAAGCAGCATTAGGCACAGCAGTCCTCTCTAGTTCCTGACTTAAAATACCAACAAGAGACTTAACTACTTCAAACTAATGCTGTTACAGCAGAGAGTTAGTGTTTCAGGATCTATTAAACTGTATCATTACCAGCACAATACATGGAAGCATTTTGTTGTTTGCCATTGTTAAAGTGAGGCAGCAAATCTACAAGTTTTATTATATGATGCCTCAGCTGCCTAGTTTTATTCAGTTAGCTCTTAGCCATCTAGGTACCACCACACTAGAACAGCATTGCTGCCATTCAGGTCTGCTCCATCAATGGCCAACAGATACAAGAGCCCGTTCCCCAGTTTGAAAAGGGTAGCTCTGTCTCAGTATCAAGCACACAGCACAAGCTGACAGTTTTCTGTACTGTGTAGACAAGTCTACAGAATAATTTAATTTTTTTAGAAATACCTTTAGGCTCAGAAGAGTATTTATTAATGCCTTAAGTCACACCAGTACAGCAGTGTGCCTGGTTCAAGTTCAATTTGTATATATTTCAGGGCAGTGTGGCTACATTAAATGGCAACCACAGTTCATCACCTGCTAACTTGCCTGGTTCCTTCTCACTCATGAGGAACTTGTAACCCAAGAAAAGCTTCATACACCCACCACAGTAAGCAGATGTGTTTTACTTTCACCCTCAAGAGTCACCAACTTACAGAATGCCTAAACCATTGATACGAGCAGCCAGATTTGACACAAACTCTGATCTCCCACTGCACACCCACTGGACTGTTTCCTCATGGTTACTCTAAAAGAAAAAAAAAATGTAGCACTATAAAGTTTTAACACGAGACCAGTAGTTTTGATGGCACAGGAATCAAGTTTCTCCTTGGAAATTCCCAAGGAAAAAGTTTCTCCACAGTGTGTTGTTGATGTTCTCTTGTGGCAAGGCTGGCACCTCCCATAGACAATACACAGATAACATCCTACTTATTTGTGACTACTGAGATTTCAGAACTATGTAAGGGCACTCAGAAAAACAAGACCTGAAACCTGACTGCACATTTTGTTTTTAGACTGCACTTAGTAACTATCCACAAAGCTTACTTAGCCCTCGTAAGCTAACTACTTGCCACATCTTACTTGCCCAGACTAGATTGTTAGCCCAAATTGCAGGTACAAAGTGTATACAGTGTGTACCCACATGAGACATTCAGAAGCACAACAGTGCAGGGCTTCTGGAGCCTTTAACTCTTCATTCCCACATCACCTAGCCAAGAAGCTGACAGCAACAGATAACACCAGCATGCCTTAAATAGTGTAACATGGAGTGCAGCTGAGTTGAAGCTGAAGATCAGGACAACCTTTGCACAGACAGCTTTGACCCAACCTGCAGTAGTGGATCCACAGAGAACTAGCATCATACTACACATAGTGCTGACTGCCAGTCTTCTAGCTTAATTGTAAGTTGCTTTCAATAATAGGCTCATGAGAACTTTCTCATTCATATCCATCACCTGCCTTTTTATGAATAAGGCCCCAGCTGAGCACCTTGTCTTTCGTCAAGTATCAACTGCAAACTCACAAGTGTTGCACAACACCTGCATGACAAGTTTCCTAGACAATGTAGGTCAGGCACAGTTCAAGAAATGGTATTATTGAGTCCATGAGGACCTCCTATGAACAGTGCAGAATACGCTAAAGCAGTTCTGGATAACAAAAATGTAGTAGTATCACCGTTTCTGCTCTCAAAGTTTACTCCAACAGCAAGCTGGAAGTTTCATCATGAAAATAGAACCTCCGAGAACTCAAGTTCCTCTGAATTTTTTCAATGAAATAAAATGAGGAAGTTCAGTCAGTACAGCAAACTGGGGTGTTATAGGCAAGAGCCACGTGCACACAGGCTCAAAAGGATGGACACCCTGTCCGACAAGAGACCAGCTCATATGTGCAGCTGTAAAACATGCTAAGCCAGTGATCTGCATTAGGAAAAAATACAAATAAACAGATAAATCAATCTTTAGTCAGAAGAGTCACGTTCGACATCAGCTGGCCTGAAACCTATCAGCACTCCTGGAGTGAAGCAGATGAGTTTCATTATGCAATAGTACTCATGTCATTAGAGACCTGGTAGTGGGTCACATGCAAGGTTTGTATCTTAAATAATGTATCATAGACGCATTTCCACAATGCTCTATTAAGAGCTGGGCTACCTAGAGGGATGAGTTTCACCTCAGTATACAGGACCTTCTCAATGCCCAGTTCCAGGCTATGCCACTGCCAGAAGAGAACACTTGCTCAGAGCTGAAGCTCTGGATAACTCACAAGAGTCTCCTGTCAGTGTTGCTCTCTCAAGAAGAGCCCAGGGTACACCTAAGCTATGAATTCTAGTATGGTTTTAAACTGATATTGAAGTAAAATTACCCAATGCTTAACAGTTAACTAGGTAGATAAAAAAAACAATTATGGGAGCATTTTTTAAATCTAAAAATAACACTATAGGCAGTGGTAAGTTACACAGCAAAACAAGTATTTTCTTTTACAAGTAGCAAAAGAATATATATTAAGTACATTCTTTTAACAAGGTACCTAGAAATTAAATTCTCTCCATTTGGGTGAGAGAAAAGTCACCACAAGCCATGCAAATCCATCATCACTCTGTTAAGTGCCCACCACAGTCCCAGTTAGGTAAGCACAAACTACACATCACAGGGAAGCAGGGCTACACACAGGCTCCTAGAAGCCACAAGACCCTGCCTAGCTATGTCAATGTAACTTCTATTATACAAGTTCTTCTCAAAAAGCACTCCTCAGCAGTGAAGCCAAGCTTAACGCAAGCTACAGCAACTCAGGACGGGAAGCATGGCTCGTAGTACTTCGCCCTATAGACTTGTCAGAGAGGAAGTACACATTGCACAACCGTATTACCGTGTCCAGACCCCTCCCTGCACTCCAGCTTCACCGACAGACGTTGAAGGTGCGTGCTTATTTGAGAAGATAACCTTGCATTCCTGCAGTGGAGTGATTTCAGACCTTGTACCAGTGCCTTTAGAAGGTGATGTTAAAGAAACTAAAGGGGATCACTTAGAAATAATCTATTAGCATCCTGGTATGGTTTAATGATAACCAAACCTAGAATTTGTCCAAGGGCAGCCGACAGCAGGCACAAAGTGTAGACCTGGCACTTCTGTGCCTGCACTGCCACAGCGGTGCTGCAGGGAAGCCCGCTGCAGCTTTCACATTTCACTGCAATATGTGGTCTTTCTGCGCAGAAGATGACATTACAAGTCAAAAACATCAATAAAATGTTTTAATATGTCCTTACGATTATAAGAAACCTTAACATCATTTAAAAAAAAAAAAATTAAACAACACACGGGGACAGCTTGGCCACCTTAGTGATTTACCCCCTCCCTTGCCGGCCCCGTGGTGAAGCGGGATCTGCCCCGCACTGCCCCGGGGGACACGGGCTCTGCCCTCACACACCCGGCGGACCCCCGCCCGCCGCCGGCAGGTGCTGCCCCGGGCCCGCCGCCAGCCTCGCCCACACCACCGGCACGGAACGCACTCCGCCACCCAGCGCCGGGAAGGCAAGGGGGGAACCAGGCAGGGGCCCACACCCCGGGCCCTCACCGCCTCCCCAGGGCACAGAGGGGCACCGCAGCCCTTCCCTCGCCTCCGGGCCCGCACGGAGGCAGCGGCGGGCGCGATGGAAGGTGCCCTTCGGGGCGGCGCGGCAGGAAGGCGCTGCCTGGGCTAGACACCGGCAGGGCCTGCGAGAGGGCGGAGAGACCGCTGGCAGGTCCTCGGCTTCTGGCCCGGGCACCATCCCCGGGCGGCTCCTCTGCCTGAGGGAGCGGCCCGCCCGCCCCAGCGCCCGCTCCCCCGGCCCAGCCTCCCCGCGCCCACCTGGAGGTGCTCCTGGAAACGAATCGGCAGGATCTGGGCCATGGCGGCGGCAGCAGGCTGGGGCTCCAGTCCGAGGCCGGACCGGAGTGACACCTCAGCGGGGTCCGGGCGGCGCGGGGAAGCAGGACCGCAATGGCGGAGCAGGCCAGCGAGCGGGGAGAGCCGCGGCGATCCGGAAGCAGCCCCCGCCAGCGGAAGGATACCGTCGCGGCAGGAAGAGGCCTGCCCTCACCTGCCGGGACCGGCCTTAACTGCGCCGATCGGGCGGAAGGATCTCGGCCAGCGGTGTGACTAACACGCGGATGGGCCAATGGGAGCGGTGGAGAGCTCTGCCACCGGAAGGGACTATTTCGAGCCTCAGCACTCCTCCCTCCCCGGCCTTTTTTTTTGCCACATCATGCGACCGAGGCGTGGCTGCGTCACTTCCGTTCCGCGCTCGTCGCCCCGGCGGGTCACGTGCAGGGGGAGCGCGGCGGGGCAAGGTGACTCGCCGGGGGCTGGAGGGCGGTTGCCATGGAGACGGGCGGGGGCAGGCCTGGGCGCGGGCCCCCTCACTGCGGCGACCGAGGGCCCCGGGGCCGGCCCCGGTCAGTGTGAAGCCCCCCGGCAGGTGCCGGTGAGGGCACTGCCTGTTCCCCCGCTGCCTTTGCCCCCCGTTTTTCCCGGGTGTCGTGCTGCTGTTGTGCTGCACTGCACCTGAATGGACTGAGGATGGTTTTGTCCTTGCTACACACAAACCGATCCTCATTTAAAAAAAAAATAAAAGGGAAGGACCTTAAGCTTCTTCCTTCACCAAAATCACACGATATAAATAAACATCACCAGAGCCTGCAGCCCCTTGGGCCTCCACGGATGGTCCGAAGGACTCTTCCCCTGCACCACTGTTAATAAGTATAGTAACGTAATGAGACTTCAAATTTCCTTCTATATTTATTAACTGACACCATAACTCCAGGTAAAACTTAACTCTTTTTACTTGATGACTGCAGCACATCAGGCGTTCCAAGTGCGTGTTGTAAGGCACGGGCACCCCACTCCTCCTCTCTCTCCTTATTTTACAGTCTTGTGGCTATTTCCTCACACCTTTTTTGCTCTGCTTTGCCTTAAATTTACAATTTCAAAACCTCTGAGCAGCCCTTGAACACAGGGGGGAAAAAAACCTCCCTTCCTGCTACTAAGAAAGTAGAAAAAATAAAATAAGAAAGCATTAGGATCTGCCAAAAGACACGTAGCCCCAAGCCAGAGTGGGTGTTCTAGCTCCTGATCTCAGACCTAGTGTGTGCTGCAGGTGTCACTTCACTTGCAAGGGCTATGGCATTGCACATCGAACGAAAATCAAAGAGAACAACAAGAATTCGTGGGCTTTTTGCAAAATTCAGAGTATAGGTTTAGTTAAGAAAAAGTGCTGGCTTCTCAAAAGCAGAGCCTGAGCAACAGCCTGAAAGAAAAAAACGCTTTTTCGTCTGAACGCAGGAATAAGAGCCCAACAAAAGAGGAACTGTAAACATGTCAGTTCCTACAAAGATTGATCACAACCAGTAACAGATTCACACCTGCCCTTAGGATCGAGAAAGGCATTCATCCTGCTGCCATTCCCATGCTCCGTACACACAGAAAAGGGGCGTGCAGCAGCAATTCTCCTGCAGTCAGGAACAGGGCAGCCCTAGGCATCACTGCTGCCTCCTGCTATTGCTGGTGACAGCTACAGTGCTGCTGAGTTAAGCCTCTTACAGCCTGGCCAGGCAGCACTCAGCCCTGCGGGGCAGCCGGCGGCCAACGCTGCAGCCTCTCCAGCACTTCAAGACATGACTCACACCACCTTCCCTAGGTTTGGCAGGTACATGGGCCAGCCTCAGCTTTTCCATTTTCATAGTTACAATCACAGAAATCACTATCAGACCTACTGCCTTCTTTATGAAAAGTAACATTATCACACTCCCCCTAAGAGAATCCCAAGGTTTTTGAAAGCTTATGATGAGCTACAGCCTGTGCAGTACAGAGGTGGAATGTTTAATGTTTCACACCAACAATCCTTTAACAGCATTAGCCAGTTACCTGAAAAGCAACTGAAGGTGACAGACAGAAACATGACAGTAGGTTCTTTGGAAATCATCTTATACAAAATGTTACTTACTGAAAGTAAAAAATTGCAAAAAAGAGAAGCTCCACACTGGAGTACTGGAACAGTTTAAGATTAATAAGGTGACAGAAGAGGACTACCTCTTTATTGAGAAGGAAACAAACTTTATGATGACAAAGCAGCACAGCTCTTTGCTTTGTTATATACTTGAGTCGAGCAAAAAAGCTAGTATTTCCTTGTGTATTCTTTCTACACATTGGAAATAGTCATTCTTCGGACCAAAATCCATACATTTTAAAAATAACAGCCACCAAACTCAGAAAAGCAGCCCCACAGGCAGCAGGCCTGCTGATGGACTGCAAGATGTAACCTGGCTGAGTACTGGAGTGACTGCTGGGTTGGGTTTTCTTTTGCCAAATGGAAAACACACAGTGCTAAGTCATCCCTGACAGAAATTATGCATTCTTAGCAAGAATGTGAAAATATTTACAAAATACTTTACATACAAAGACATCTTCACCCAGAACCATCACTGTATGTGGTACAGCAGAATACACAGTAGGAACAACACTGTCTGCAACAGAGAATGCAGGGGGCAAAAGTCCTTTTGAATTTAAATCCTGACTGTTCCATCATTAAAAGAGCATTTCCTACACATTTTCCTGAGTCGTGTATGAGCATGGAGACTGTACAGCCACAATCATACAAAGTGAAATGGGTAAGAAGCGACAGTTCCTCTCCTTTAAAGATAAAAAACCCCAATCTTTAAGAAATTTTTATTAATAGTGGCCACTGTGACCACCGAGACCTTTCTGAATCAACTAAATGCCACAGAATTGGCACCACAGTATCGTTTCTTTGTCCACGTTTGAGGCCACTCGGTTGTTGCCACTGACACGTAGCAACAAAATTCAGCTTGGTAACTTTTCCTTGCTGGATGCAGCACAGGAAGATTGCGTTTGTACGCCTCGGCACTCAAACTCACCACAAAGCAGAAGTTTTCCTGCATTCCAGTTGGTCATTTGGCATTATGCAAATATACCCAGAACAACTGCACCAAACTGCCTGTCCTCACCGTGGGAGCAGAGCAGCCACGAGTATTACCCCGTTTCTTTCAGTGGGCCACTTAAGCCCTGGGCTCTTTGCTGCTTTCTCTCAAGATAGCGAGCTCGGGCATCCAGTATTGATTTATCATCATTCCTTCTCTCCGTCTTCTTTGCAGAGTTGTCTGTGCCTGCTTCTGGGGGGAGAAAAGAGAGAGAAATATTCTCTTCTGGGTTAACAAACACACAGCATTACAATTCCTCCTATTTGTAAAATACCCAAAAAACACCAACAGAATCTCAAATGTTTTTCAAGTCCCCTTCAGACATTTGAATGACTTCCAGAGAGGACAGACTGTACCACAGCAGGGGAGGGAAACAAAGAAATGAATTAAAAAAATCATGCTTTAACTCCCATGTCAGTATTTGCTGCTGAGCTCATCTTGTCCCCAAATTTATATCTTGCTTTTTATTATGAAAGATACTATGCATCTTGTGTTCCCCTTTCTTCTCTAAATTACACATCTCAAATTCAGCTTTATGCAGGAGAGGGACAGCACTGGGAGGAAGGAAAAAAAAAAGCTCAGAATAAACTTATCTCTACAAATTTCCAGAGGTAGGAGAAAGAGGGAGGATAATACACAGATAAAGGAGTGGGAAAGTCGACACTCCAGATCAGACACTATTAGAAATGCACATTCTTCCACTGAGCTGAGACTTTGGGAGTGCTTCTCCCAGAAGGAAAGAAAAACAGGAAATATTTTCTGCTTAAAATAAAATTTTAAATAATAATAATTTTTTTAAAATTCAAAGACCCTGAGAACTTCAGTACTGTGTGAATGAAACAGCTACTGCAACCTGTTCCTGGGGCTCTGGGCACCAGATTCTTCCATAGGAGGAAGGAGCTTTAATCAGCACTCTTGGAATATTTGTAATTATTCTGTCTTGGAGTCAAATAATAATTCAGCTCATGCTGCAGCCTCTCCTTCCATGGGGCACTAATTAAGCCTTTGTCAGCTATCCAGCCACCTATTTTTACAAAGCTCCAAGAAATACAACATCTGTAAGGTCAATATTAATCTCAATTTAATTTACAATTGCCTAGTGAAATCAAAAAGTTAAGGGGGACAAAGAACAAACCTCAGCTCCTTGGACTTCAGATAAATAGATGAGGCTCCTCTGTGTTATCCAATAACATAAATATCCTTTCCAGCAAATTTATAACCAAATAATTCATGTTTTTATGATTTTAAATTACTGTTTTAGACAATAATGCAGGACAGAGGGAGACGCTGGTCTGAGCACAGGACTCATGTTTTTTCTGTAGGTAAGGAAACTGAAGAGAATCTGTATTGCCAGTGCCTGTACAGTATATTAAATTAATATTTGGAAGGGTCAGCTCAAGAGTAAAGAGGCCCTTTGAATACTTGGCTGCTTTATAAAACCTGCTGACAGAAGAATTCCAAGAATGTCAAGCAGCCAGATCAGTTAGCAGGCATCAGTTTTAATTAACACTCACTATTTAAACATATGGCATTAAATTCATGGTCAGAATGAGAAATTCACCAAGAATTCACTTTTTCCTCCACGTTTTTAGTTGGTTTGGGGTTTTTATTCCTTGCCCTCCCCACCCTCCCCCCTCAAGCACTTAAGAGTTGTCTTTCTCAGGACAGTATTATTTTGGGTATCTATAGTTAGATACCCTTCGTAAACTTAAATAATGGTCAGACTCAAAATGCTTTTATTCAGCTCTGTTAACCACATCCAGATTAACACCTACTAGTCTAGAATGCATTTGGTGACATAATATACACACACAGGTCCAGAACAACCAAAAAAACCCTATGCATGCCATAGATATGGACTAGTAATGTGCTTACCATACTGCCTTTTAAGGTTCTCCTTATGTTTCCACTTGGTTATTTCCTCTTCAGTTACTTCTTCCCGTGCCACACTGCTCAGTTCATATGCATCAATTTGATGCAATCTGGGCAACAAGTCTTTAACCCATTCATAGCGAACAGGACACACCGTCCGGACGTAGATTTTGGATGTCACTGTGACATCATGGAAGATGATCCACTCGAGGAGAGTCTCTTGGTTATATAGCTGAAAAATTAAAATATTATCTCAGAATTGGTAAAAAAGAATCTTTATTTCTAAAGCACCCTCCACTGGAATATCTTCCAGTGCTTCAGATGCAAGAATGAGGTAAAGGTGATATTACTCTAAATTTTCAGGCAGGGAAACTGAGGCATAATGGCTTGCTTAAAATTGCCTGGAAAATTGAAAGATCCAGAGAGAAAGCTCAGTCTATGCCACACTCATTTCATAAGGCAAACTTTTAACAAATTTGAAGAAGTGAGGCTTTTCCCCACTCTGAAAACAAACACTGCAACAGTGCTTCTCCTGGCCATAAATTAGCACAAATCAGGGACCTGCTTCTTATTCCTTTTATAGATCTTTTGCTGCTTTACTAACAGAATTTGGTAACTTACTGTAGATGAAGGATGGATATAGACTATGCTGCCATGTCCATCCATTGTGCAGAATGTCCTGGCTGCAGATCTGAAAGGTTTGTGAAAGAAAATATATAATGAAACATTGCTTTGCTGTGATTAAACACCACCACTAAACAATCAGCAGCAGCATAGGAGAAAATACTCAGATATATACAGCCTTACTATTCTGTTTCAATATGCAGCTACACCTTTAAAGAATATGCATAATGTCTTCTCCACTTAATTCTGCAAACTTCATTACTTACTTCCTAGCTACCTTGATAAAGTATCCTGCACATAGACATCTTCTTAGAAGTTCAGCTCTGGAGCCTTCAAAAGTCTCTTTTGGGAAATCTGGCAGCTACGTAAAGAAAAAAACCCAACATGAATCAGTGTCTTTGTGAAAGATAAAGTAGCTATACCCCCTCCATCCCATGGATTTTCAACTCTGGGTTTCTCACCCTATGGAAACTACAAGGAAAGGAGGAAAACCCTCTTTCTTACTTGTTACCACTATCAGACCTGTTAGTCACAGAAGCTACAGCAAAGATGCTCTAATAAATATTTAAGTGGATTAGTTTCTTCTGGAGAAGGGCATCAGCCATCTGGCAAAGGCTCAGTAGTCCAGTACATGTCTTAAATATAAACTTACATAACTCAAGCATATTAAAAAAAAATAAATTTTGTACCTGTTTCAGTTTGCTGATTATTTCCCGAAGTTGTTTTTCCACACTAAAAGCAGATTTTAAAGCTCTCCAATGGATCCAGTATTTCTGGCACCAAGCTGAAGGAGACTTGCTGAGAACAGAAATACTTGTATTATAAAGAAGCCCTTTGTAAGCTGAAGGCAGAAAGTTGCCTCTATTTTTTTGTTATGGTCGTACAAAGAAGGCAACCTACACAGGCAGATACTGTGTTAGTTTAAATAATAGGTGCCTTGATAGAAATCATAGATCACAACAAGGAATAAATCTGCAATTAGGTAAGAGTACATACATGTGCCTATATATATTTAAAAACTGTCAGCAGCTGGGAGTTATGAGCAATGCAATATCACTTACTGTAAGGAATCATTTCCTACCTTGCTTTGCACTGTTCAAAAATATTTAAGAGGGTTGCAAAGTCATTGCATCCTCCCACTTGTGAGGAAAGTTCTTGGTGTTGAAGTTCTGCCTCTTTTTGCTTCTGAGGATCACCTGAGGAAGCAAGTTATATCTCACTTCAACAAAGTTATTTTTATTTATCACTCCTACTTAATTTTCTGTTAGTATCTCTCCAAAGCATGTTTGACAGCCTTGGCTCGCATGTTATTTTTAGATTTGTCTCTCCTCTACAGCTGTATTTACAGTTCTTCCCCCTTCCACTACTGCTGAACAAAAATACATAGATGTTATTAAATCTGTGATTAATCTCATCAGTCAGCACTAGAGATGAAGACTTCTAGTCTCTGAAAGAAAGGTTCAACATATTGCTCTCCCACAATCAATTTGGATGCCGGCATGGAACACCAACCTTAAACAAACAGCTCACAGGGACCAAGCTGAAGTTTTCCTATGGGAGAAAAAACAAGACTATGGAAACAACCCCATCATAGCACCATCTATTTAACTCAGCTTTTGTCCTAGTACTCTAGTGCCATAGTAATGGAGATCTTAAAAAAAAAATGAGTGTAGAAAAAAATCTGATCTGTGAGTTTAGTGGGAATTCACCTTCACTAAACGCTAGGAATGTACTAGGCAAAAGCAACATTTCCAAAGTGTTATTTCAAGTTTTAAATACCCAAAGAATTTCTTCCCCAGCACAACCTATTCCTCTTTGCAGAGGGATATGAGTGCCAAAGGCCAAGGCACTGCATTGCTGCTGGACTGCAGATGATGCTGGAGGTTTGTGGCTATTACAAGTAACACTGATGAAGTAAGGAAGCCTCTTTGTGTACATATTGCACATGAGCAAGTGCCTTCAGGATGGGAGATGTCCTAACGTACGGGGTTGCTGAAGGGTAACAAACATGTGTGCATTACTAGCTGAACAGATAACAAGGGCACGTTGCCAGATGGAGGATGGGAAAGCCAATACAATTTGTGGGAATGGGAAAGACCCCAAAGCAGAATCCAGGTTATCAGTCCTGTCAGCAGTGTCTTTAGCTGCTGCAGTAACAGGCACAGTTAATAGACTACAGAGATAACTGGACAAGAGCCAATGAGTGACTAGAAAGGACAAAGGTCTCCTACAAGGACTGTGCTACATATAAAGACTACATGTAGCACAACTGGGGGGCGTTTGGGGGAGACTGGAAGGGAAAGGAGATAGCAGGGAGGACGTGGGAGATCGAGTGTAGGACTAGTGAGAGGTTCCAGCTTGGAATGACAGCAAAATTTTCCATTTACAAAACCACTGGAAATGGAGGGAGTGACAAGCTGAACTTCTCACAGTAACTTAAAAGATCTATTTGGTTAAACGGAATTATTGAACAGAAAAGCCAATCCAGAGTCAACCCCATTCCTTAAAAACAAATCAATCTATCCTGTTCTTTGTACTTAGACCAACAGCAAAACATCTGCTGTGGTGTGTTTCCATTTTCTGGTGGGTTTTTTTTTTTTCCTTCTTTTCCCTCCTGTAACAGTTTTCCCCCCTAGGACCTCTCAGCAATCCACTCACTCACCCATATGTTGTTTTACAGCTCACAGCCTTAGGACAAAGGCAACCCAGTTCCATGTTATTTTGAAGTCTTTGAAACAGCTGTTGTCCAGTTCCTAGCATGTACTGTGCCCTGACACCAAGACCACAGAGAGCTGTAAAAGCCTAAGTGCAAAGTGCCATTGTATACTTGTCCTAATCTTAACATTCTTCCCTACAGATCTGCTGTGATGTATTCTTGGAGACAAGGCATTGCACTCGAGGAATCTTCCTCACACTGCAACATAAGGGTTATTTAAAGCTTTAGTTTAAGGTAAACACTTATGTCTCTCACCAGTGTTGGGCCTCAAGTAAAGGCTTGTGCTACCATTGTTCAAAATACAGGACCAGTTCCCACTTCATAAACTTGAGACACATGTGTAAGACACTGTGGCCTCACAAACTATTACTGTAGGAAATTACTGAGAGCAAAAAGCCCTATAGAGGGAAGGTGTAGAAGAGGCCTCAGGTGAAGCAGTGTGTGCTGCCTAACCACTGACTGAGATGTTCCTGTCCCAGCAGAATTCCCACCCACCCAAGGCTGCTTTGGGATAAGGGGCTTCCTACCTGGACGAATGAAGACATTTTCCACAGACAACATGGCTGCTATGGGAAGCAGCAGATCTTCACAGTCAAGAGAAGCAGCTTTTATGACAGCACAGGTCAGGTTGGGAGGGAGGGGAAACTGCACCAGGAATTCACCCAGTCTTGTCACGTGGCCTCTCCTTATCCCAGGAAAAAAAGATTCAAATACCAGATTCAATAAAACCACATTTAAATGTAAACTGGGACATGCATACACAGTGTCAGCCACCATACACTGATAAAGAGCATGAAAGAAGCATTTCCCTCTGCTCTGTTCTAGCACTGCACTCTGTGTGTGCCCAGACAGGTGCTGGAAACATGAAGCAAGTGTCACTAGTAGAAGAATGTTTCACCTCTCTCCAGTTTGCTTATGCCTGTTTCACAGCAGGCAACGCCAGCTTAAGTGCATCAGATGCTTAAGATACTCCCCCCCCAAAAAAAGAATTCCTGGAAGCTCAGGATAAGATCTTGCTTCCTGTCTTGAGTTCTTGGATGGGCCTCACAGCTCGTGCCTAAGCAGCTTTGTCACAACAGCCTGGGATCTGCCATCAGGAACCACAGCACAGAGAGGTGAGGTAATTTGTCTGAGGTCACTCAGGAACTCCAGGACAATGTAGAGAAATTGATCTGTATCTCCTAAATCATGCTCTAATCCTAATTTTACAGAGAGTATATTAAAATCCAGTAGTTAACTTCCTGGTCTAATAAGGAAACATATTCTACTGCTGAGGGAAGTCCTTTAGTCCACATGAACAATTCACTAGCACCAGCTCAACCATTACATTTTAAATTCTTGTAATGACCACATCCATTCATTTTTTTACCTGTCAATAGCATCACACTGGTACAATTCCTTGAGAGCTTCTAAAATATGCCTTTCTTCAGGGGGGTCCAAATAGGGAAATCTATAGTAAAAAATGAAGTAAAAAAAAATATCTCACTGTTCAGGCTAAGTATAGCTTTGTTAGCTTTCATATTTATTAAAATATTTTTATAACCTTCCCATACAGGTTTCTGACCAAAACACACATAAGCATCTTCAGTATATGGGTGCATTACAGCCTCTAGGTGAAGAATTACAATGACAAATCCCAGCATGGCATGTGCAAAGATGAACTGTATTTTCTGCATGTGTATGATCCTAAAATTAAACAGTCCCACAGGGATGAAGCTTTGAGATACAGACATCAGGATTTTAAAGGAACACTATTAACTATTTAATTTTAGAGAGAAGGAGTTAGTTTTGGCAAAACCTCGAACTGAACTTCAGCTCAAGATTCAATCTGGCATTAAAGACTGAGGAGAACAGCAGAAAAGCTGATTGTATCAAAGTGCCACAGTTGGCCAGGGATCCAATCCTGTCTCCTGCAGATAGGCTGTTGGTACCTGTGCTGCTGCTGAGACCCAAAGAAAATGATAATCCCTCTCCATGGAGGTTACCTTATGACATCATGCACAGAAAGGCACTTCAAGGTGAGGATCACAGATGTCAGACTGGTTCTCTTGATCTCTGGCACTGTGTAGTCAGGCATGCACTGCTCCCAGAATTCTTTGCTGTACAGCCCATAGCTTTTCCCAGATGATGTCCTGCCAGCACGGCCAGCTCGCTGCTTCGCTTCGCTCCTGCCAAAACAGAGAGCCAGGAGAGAAAAATCCAAACTCTTGAACCCTTCTGTTGTTATCCAAAGCAGCACACTGTAATTATGATAAATAATAGCAATTTCTATGCTTGTAGATGAAAGATATATTATACTGTGCAGCAACTGAGAAATCCAGCTATACAAGAACTAGCAGAATGAAGAAGCATTTCTGTGGAAGGGAAGATTTTTGTTAAGCTTCTCTGAATCAGGCTGTTGTATTCAGCAAACACAAGATGACATGGGAGCCACTGTTCAGACTACAGACAATGCATTGTCAGTTCCTTCTGTAACTTATAGGTAATTATATGTCCTGAACCACTTTCTGTTTAGCAGCAAACAACATGGCTTTAAATTATAGAACCTCAAAGCCACCCATCTCCCTCTGTTTTGTTTTCTTTAAAGATCAACCAGTACACAGTATTGTCAGAGCAACTCCCAGAAACACCAAGCACATGACCTGTTTAAAACTTACTTTGAAATGGGGACCACCTCCAGTATGTCCAAGCCAACTCGGGGGTTATGATTCAACTGCTTCACAAACCCACTGTCTACTATGTATCTGAAAAAAGATTCATACTCTGTCAGAGAAGAAAACAAGCGGTCTTGGTAGACAGACAACTGCCACATGCATATGATCAGAGCAAGAACACATTTACAGTTGCTGCAAATGGGAATTTCGGGCAGGTACAGCAGCAGAAGGAAGTCAGATGAATTTTTCCAAATTTAGTAGAATTTTCTGAATTATTCCCACTGTTACAGCTTTTATGAAGGATCAGAAACAATACCTGACTCCTTCAATCGTCAGAGATGTTGCAGCAATGTTTGTGGATACCACACATTTTCTAATGCCTGTGGGAGCTGGCAAAAATATTCTTCTCTGTTGATCTAAAATAACAGGTAGTCAGTCAAACAATCTGTTATGTTACAGTGCTCCAATTTCAAACCATATCTCTAACACTGCACAAACGTACTCAAATGCTTAGTGAAAGTAATTTGAATGAAATTAGAAAGTGAATCACATAACATTCTAAAATATAGATTCAGGAGTATTTTAGCATATGCCAGAAATCAGAAAATAGCTTCTCTATTGCTTGTATATTCAATAAGATTTTGAGATCAAGAAAAGCCAACTCTCCTGGATGTTCCCTAAGCCAGAGCTAGGAAAAAACAAACAAGATGTCTGGTCTTAATAGAATCTGCATGAAGGATTTGATGGGTTTTAACAATCAGAGCAAGTGAAGGTGAACATGAAAAGATTCAGTTAAACTGCCCATGCTTCCAGCAAATCTTCTTCTAACATGTAACAAAGCAGCATAAGCAGTTTCCATTCATTCATTTGGCTTTCCAAGGACCAAAAATGGGAGGTGGAAATTCAAATTTCCCCTGAAATTTTCTCACTTATTATACTTGTAAAATGTAAAAATCTCTTTAAGGAAAAGTCTATCTTGTGCATTTAAAAATATTCAAATACAATGGCCTCTGAAAATCTACCACAAAAGAAAAAACAAAACAACCCAAACACCTCTCTCAGTCAGGAATCTAACACCTACCATGGAATAAGGAAGAAGCTACATCCCTCTTTTATGCAATTTTTCATTTTGCTTTTTCAGTAAGGTAAAAATTTTGCTCCCTCTCTGCAGATCATTACCAGATATTTCCTTTCAGCAGCACTTCCAGATGGAAGTTGCTGTCCTGCTCTTCTGAACACTTATTCAGGCTCTTGGCATTCAACATACCACACCCACACATTTAAACACTGCACTCAAGTGCATCTGAAAATACAGTGTCTGTGTTCAGTCAAGGTCAAAGAGCCTTTGTTTTTAACTCTTTGAAACTAACTGTGGTATTGCTGCCAAATAAAACAGACTGACTCATCCTGATAACCTGTACTTTTCTATATTGTGTAACACTGTACTACTTCTATCTTCCCTTGCAGGTCTACTGTCATCACCAAAACCATACTGGCAATATCTTTCCCACATAAAATGAAACAGGAGGGCCTAAATAAGACATGTGAACTTTCAGCTACACAATATCCCCTTCCTAAGCTGGAGAGCTTGATGCCATGTGAAGCCATTTCCAGTGGATATGAGTTTTAACTGGAGGCTTCTCTGCAAGTACAGAGAAGGCTAAAGTTTCATTAGTTTATGAACACCACAAAAAATCCCATAATGCTACAGTACTGTAACAAATGGGTTAATGAATGCCATTTTTTCCAATCACAATAGAAATATTTGATTAGGATACTGTTTATAACTCTTGCAGTTAACACATTAATTAAATTCCATATGATATTATATCCTCTTACCTGTTGACATTGACCCATATAATGGTAAGATAAGCAGGCCTTCAACAGACCGGTCATGTACTTCATACTGGTAATCAATAGATTCTGCTTTCTTGAAAAGTAAGTGACAAGCTTTTTCTATCTCAATTTGACCTAAAAAAAAAAAAAAAATAAAATCAAAAATCACACAAGAGCATTTAAGCATAAAAGTGTCCTATGTCACTTTGAGTGCCTAGCCCAGACATTGATGTTTTTGCAGTTAAAGAAATTTTCTCTTCCTGAATTAACAGCAAAGTAAAACACGTAGACAATACAAACAGAGTAAATTTGGCTGGATGAAAAGAGAATAAACAAATTTGTAAGTAAATATTTTCTTATCTGATCTCATAGGCATGGATATACCTAAACATGTTCTCAAAACTATCACTTCACAGGACTATGTGCGTCAGCATGCACCTTTCCCTTCTCTACTTACTGCTCTGGGACAAACTAGACAGTCATACTGTTTTGGTGACAATGCCATGCTTCACCTGGAATAACCATCATTTGTTGAAAGAAAAACTCTCACCTGTCAGGAAAACCAAGATGTCACCTTCTAGTTCATTTAAGTGAATATCCAATGCCACTTTTACAGCCTGAAACAAACAAAAAAAAAAAAAAAAACAAACAGCTGGAATCTCACTTACTCTTTCTAAAACTCATGGTGCTAACTAATTCTTTTCTATATCCAGCAGAGATGCTAAGAATACAGCAATACAGCAGCTAATTCTTGTGGTCTTTCACAGATAATAACTGTACCAAGAACAGAGAACACAACACAAAGCAAACCAGGCCAGACCTCTGTAACATATGCAGAGCTGCTGATGTCCCTTGGGCTGAGCAGGTTGCAGAATATTTCCTTGACAGGATAACTTCTTCCTGGAATATGCAGCACTGAACAGTGTCCAAAGAACTCCGAGAGCTTGTCTACCTCCAGGGTGGCTGACATCACCACCACTTTCATGTCTGTCTTCCTGTCCGGTGGTTTTTGCTGTAGAAACAGTTTCTTCAGCAAACCAAATAAAATATCCTAACAGAAAAACAGAAGCAATTTATATTAGTGCCTCAGTTTTCTTAGAAGTGCCTGACAAACTTGGAAAGGACTGACTTTATCTCATTGATAGAGTGCAGACAGAAAATCACATCTTCAGGGCCTAAGCACTCAGAAGAATACATACACTTACCCTGGTCATCTTGTAAGCATGATAATTGGTTTCTAGAATTTAATTTATTTTTTATCACCTCACAGCCTATAAACAGAATCAGTGTGACTTACTGGTTTTTATTTTTATACTCTCAGAGTCAAGTCATTTGCAAACAGTTACCTCAGAACCATTTTAAGAAGTCATCACCTTTGTCCAGCATACGTTACCTGACCGAGTGTGCACCCTCCTTTGTTCTACTATTTATTGTTATGACTTCAGAAAGTTTATTTTACTCTGTAAGTGCTCTGGATTAAAAATCTGCTCCTTTTAGTTAGACATAATGTGATGGAGCAGTAACTTCTTGCATCACCTTAACTCAGTTACTTGCAATACCCTCAGGTGCTGGAGGGCAGAACTGGGATTCAGAAAGCATTATCCCTTTTCCCCAGCTGGGCTGGTAGATTGTTTGCTGGACTGGTAGGTTGTGTGACACACAACACAATCTCTTGAGGACTGAGTGACTTGCCACAGAAGGGTCAGAGTGACATTTGATAACTTTCAGTACTTAGGTCAGTCTAGACTCTTCCACGATCCCAAAAGGCGTAATCTCTTTGCACAGTCATATCCACACCCAAAGAAACACTAGGCCTTAGAGCAAGAGAGATGTTTCAGGGTTTTGCTTGTTTGTGTGGTTTTTTAAAATTGGGATTCCAGAAAGTTTGTGTTCACTGTGCTGGCTTCAAACCCCTGGAAATTTTGGGAAACCATCCAATAGGCAGCCAAGTCTTAACAGCTTTCAAAACCAACAACAGCTACAACAATTCCAAAAGGATTACAGGCCACATCTTACTTTCAGCATGTAATAAATGAAGCAGCAATTCTATGGTCTTGGGACTGCAAGAGGATAAAGCGCATCTGTGGAAAGTCAGACAAAATCCTTCGGGGTTGTGCAGAAGTGAAAGAAAGGTGTAAGTAGACCTCAGTAAAGGAGAAACAGGGACCCAAAAGGACAGATATAAGGTGACACTCACAGTGCTGAGGCTCCGCTCATGGGCTTCATCCAAAACGATGATACTGTACTTGCTGAGAAGGGGGTCTGCCAATATGTGCCTCAGTAAGCAGCCATCAGTCATATACCTGATGGCAGTATCCTGAAAGGTTTAATTAGACGTTCAGCTGTTATCCTGGATTTTTACTTCAAGGTAAACACTTCTACATAGATCACGTATTTGTCCAGAACACACACTGAGATTGCACCATGGGTGCTCATGCACTGCATTGCATAAGATAAAATGAGTTATATGATACATACAGCTGGGACAGATGGCTTCTCAAGGCTCTGAGACCTTCTGCAAGCAAAGCCCCTGGAGAGGCAACAGGGCTGTGCCACTCCACAGACAGGCCCACAAACAAAAAAACTGAGCTGCAGCCCACTGACCCCACCACACCCTGCCATGACACCGCCAGTGGGGACACAATCCTTGGAGCCCTACCTCGGTGGTACAGTCATCGAAGCGGACCTGGTACCCAACGACGCTCCCCAGCGAACAGCCCATCTCCTCAGCCACCCGCTGTGCCACTGAGATGGTGGCAACACGCCGGGGCTGGGTGATGCCAATGGCCCCGTGCTTGGCGAGGCCTACGGGAGAGACAGGGAGAGGAGGGACACTGAGTCACACTGCCCAGAGTCGGGTTATACACATGCACCTCCACAATATAAATATGGTCATAGTTTTTTAGCTTAAAAAGTTTAATGAAGCCACCTCCTCTCAGCGGCACAGCACTGCCTGAAGCTGCGTCACCTCCGAGGGGACAGGAGGTTTATCTGCTTTTATCTGTGCTTATTTCCCATGTTTCGGGGCCGAAGCCGCAGAGCAGAGGGGGCTCTCAGAGGTTTCCCCCATCCCCAGCCGTTACCTGCCTCGAAGAGGTACTTGGGCAGCTGCGTGCTTTTGCCGCTGCCCGTCTCGCCGGTGACGATGAGGAAGGGCTGCTCCCTCACGGCCTCCACCAGGGCCCGGCGGTACCGGCGGATGGGCAGCGCGGAGCCCTCCATGACGGCGGAGGAGGACGAGAAGGCCCGGCAGAGGGGACCCGGCGGAGGCGTCGGCCGGGGAGACCCCGCGGTGCCCTGTACGTAACACACAACCCCGTCACGTGACCCTTACGCAGACGCGACGCCGGCGCGCGCTGATGACATCACCTGTTTACGCACGCCTAAAGGCATGCGCGCGCCTCCACGCCCCGCCTACTCGCGAAGCCCCGCCCCGTTACGCCCCGCCCCTCCACGCAGGCCCCGCCCCCGGCTTCTCCTCCGCGCTCTGTCCCAAGCAGCGACTCCCCCCTGCTCAGCCAAAACCGTTATTTTTTTCCCCAAATCTGCTGCAGTTTTTGACAGCGGCACTTGCTGCTCCCTGAGGGACGCTGCCAGCGCAGGGAAACCCAGCTGCGCCCCTCCCTGCGCTGCCCCGGGGCTCCCTCCGGCAGACCGCGGCCCCGGCTTTCCGGTAACGTCTGCGCGTTCGTGTGGGACCTGAAGGTGGCGAGCGATGTCCGCTGAACGCGCAACCAGCCCGCCGTCCGGCGTCCCAACCTGTGCTTGACAGCTGCGACTAAACCCCCGTTCCCGCTAGTGTTTGCACTGTGTTTGGTCTGTATGTCGCGATATTTGTTGCCTTTACAAGTCCTGGGTATGTTGATCTTTCACCCTCCCTTACGCTGTGTCAGTGACAATAATCACACAGTGAATTTGTCATCACACCAGGGCTGAATTTCACGGATTCATGGAACTGTCAGAGCTGGAAGTGACCTCTAGAGCTCACCCAGCTGTACAGCAGGGTCCCCTCGAGCATCCCTCGGGACAGCATCCAGGCCAGGCTGGAAAATGTCCCGAGAAGGAGACTCCACCCCTCTCTGGGCAGCCTGTGCCAGTGCTCTGCACCCTCACCCAAAAGTTCTTTCTCATATTTAAATGGAACCTCCTATTTTCCAGCTTGTGTCCATTACCCCTCGTCCTGTCACTGGGAACCACTGAAAAGAGTCTGGCTCCATCCTCCCTCAACCCACCCTTTAGTGATTTGTAAATGTTCATTAGATCCCCCTCAGCCTTCTCCTCTCCAGGCTGAAGAGTCCCAGCTCTCCCAGCCTTTCCTCACAGGGGAGATGCTCCAGTCCCCCACTCATCCTCGCTGCCCTCCGCTGGACTCTCTCCAGTAGCTCCCTGTCTCTCTTCAACTGGGGAGCCCAGAACTGGACACGCAACTGTGCAGCCCAGGGTGGCATTGGCCTTCTTGGTGGCACAGGCACATCGCCGGCTCATGGATAATTTCCTGTCTGCCAGGACTCCCAGGTCCTTCTCCTCAGAGCTGCTTTCCAGGAGGTCCCCCCTCACCTATCCTGTGCCTGGCATTCTTTTTGCCCACACTTGCCCTTATTGAACCTCCTCAGGTTCTTCTCTGCCCAGCTCTCCAGCCTGGCCAGGTCACGCTGGGTGGCAGTGCAGCCCTCTGGAGTGTCACCACCCCTCCCAGCTTGGGATCAGCAGCGAACTGGCTGAGGATACACTCTGTCCCCTCGGCCAGGTCATTGATGAATGTGTTGAACAAGACTGGAACGAGTATGACTCCAGTTATCACCAATTGCCTCGATTTCTCTGTCTGACACAATGGGAGGAATTTTTACCTGCTGGCTCAGGCATCATGGTGAGGGCTGAGCTGGATCGCTTGCAACGCACTCTGAAGCTTGGAAAGTGTTACATCAGTCCCCAGCATTGACAGCTTCAGATATAGAATACAGAATCATAGAATCACCTTGGTTAGAAGAGACCTCTAAGATCATCAAGCCCAACCATTAGCCAATGTCTAACCTATAAACCTGTAGCAATCACCTGCAATAACCTGAAGTTAATGGTGATCATATACACTGCTTTATTATTTCTTATTGGTAACGTCAAACACCCTCATTACACTTTTTGGTATACATTTACTAACAATAATTTAATGGTTTTCATAAATACATATGCATGAATGCATGCACACTTGCAGATTCTGCTTGATTTTATTTAAATCACAGACTGCTTTGGGCAGACACAGGGGTAGGTAGGGTTTTTCAATGTTCTTTTTTGTCCTCCTAGCCTGGGAATAGCAGATTTGGTTTTAATCAACCTCTTTGCAGTCTTGAACTTTGTCCTCCTGGAATACAGTGCCATTCATTTAAGGATTTCCCTCTGTCTAATAAACATTAATGAATCACACTCTACAATTCCCTTGTGATCTTATCTCAGTTTCACAGATGGGGAAAACAGAAACATATTAAGGGGTCTGCACACACCACAAATCAAAGGCAGAGCTGGGGGAAGAATTTAGCAATCCCAGCACAATTCCCTGCTCCAATAACTGTAAAAATGCATTTCTACCCATGCAGCTGCTCCATCTGCGTTGCACAGGGCAGTGTGGTTACTTCCAGGAAGACTGGAATTGCTCTTTTCCTAAGGTTTAGAGTTACACATAAATGCAGATTCTGTGAGGTGAGAGGGCTCTGCCAGCTTCCTGTGCTGAATTATTCCTGAGGATGTCTTTTTCCCTCCTGAGCAGAGAATGTATTTTCTTTTCTGCTGGGCAGACATGTAGCAGGATATGGGGAATATTCCAGTCCCGGCTTGTACACCACAGGTTTATCCATCTTCCCAGAGGAGAGGCCTGAGTTCCAGGGGAATTTTCTTGTCCTTGCTCTGGACAAAGTGGTCCATTCCATGACAAACACGACATCCCTCGGTGCCTGTGAAGAAAACCACATCTGTTAATTACATCGAGCAAGTGAAGACAGATAATTGCCTTGTACCTGGACCACTTTCTAGAAGGAAGATCCCCAAGCTGTAATTTCAGTACAGAAAAACAGAATAAACCCATGTTCCCTGCAAGCTGCACTCCTGTCAGACAACCAGCAGTTCTTCTGACAGCCAGGATTTTTGTGGCACTGCCTGTGAGTCATTATTGAAAAAGCGTTGTTCTTAAAACAGAGGATGAGCGCTGTAGACAGAAGGTGTTAGACACAGCAAAAAAACCAAAACCCCCTTTACACCTCCATCTGCTGTCTTGCAGTGCCTTGCTACAAAACATTTACAAATTGACAAGTTTTATTTCAAATTTTGCTCCGCTTGTTAAAAATTGCTTCTTTTTGAAAACAGAATCAGCTGCCTTAGCCTTTCTCCTACACAATGAATAGATTTTCCTTGTGTTTAACTCCATGGAAAACAACAGTTGCTACTGTGCAGCCTTCTGCCAGGATAGCCAGGTTACTCATAACTGCATTCACAGGTTTTTGCTGCAGGAAACAGCGCTGGCAGCAATCTGCGCTTCTACTGGCGTGGCTTGTTTTGTTCAGCAGGTGACAAGGGACAGCGTATGGCCAGATCCAGGCTAGGAATTGATCAGCCAGAATAAATATGGTTATTTCTGTGCTGGGAAAGGATTTGCAGTGTCAATCTACCCTGAGACCACATCCCAACTGCAGTCTTGTGCGTGACACGGCCCCTGTAGGTCCTCAGCCAGATCTCACGTAGCTGCTGCCGGTACAGAGGGTGAGATAACTGCTACAACAATTAAGGAATTAATCCACTTGCTGTTGGCCAGACAACCCCACGCAGCTTGTGTGGAAGCCTGTACCCTTCCCTGGCCAGCTGCTCCGAGGGGGCCGTAGCTTTGCGCATGGCCGCAGCCACAGACCTGCCCTGCAGTGAATCACTGCTACAGACTCAGGTCTCAGTGCCCCAGTTCTGCAAACATTTCTGCACAAACCTTATTGTGTGGAGTAGAAGAGACCTGGCTTGCTCACTGCAAACCTCAACTGGTACTCTTAAAGGCCTGTGTTCTCTTCTCTTTAAAGTAGGTCTGTGACGGGCTAGAAAATTGATTTTGTTAATTCACCACCCTCACACGTACACCTGCATCACCCTTTTTATATTTAACATCAGTGTCAGATCTGCAGCTGTTTCTGAGGCCACATACATGAATGATTGCTGCTCCTGCCAGGTGCAAGTATGAATAAAAAAGTCTCAGGCTGGAGGGAGGATTAGGCTTTGGCTCAGCTGTTTGCATTCTCACACAGAGCACGGTCCATCCATCCGCCTGTCAGCCCACACACACGAACCAGACAGGTGAGGAGCTGAATACTGGAAACAATTCAGTGACACTCATACAAAGCCCCTACCAAAGATGTGCACTCTCTGTGGTTTAAAAAAACCTTTTACAGCAATCCTCAGAGCAGCCCTTGGATCAGTGAATTTATCTGTACAGAAATATAGATGCAGAATGGCATGGGAACAGTCTCCCCGGAGACTGGGGTAGGGTAGATTGGAGAATCCCTAGATCTTTAAATGGTTCCTGAGATTTTCATGTTAAATTGAAACGTTTTCTTCCCACGCTCGTGTAAGATGATGAAGGCAGACAGCTACTTACGGGCAGTTATAGCACATACACCAACTACTGAGAGCAACTGGGGCAAAAAACCCCACCAGACATGGACCAGACCCATCTCCCTGGGTCTCCACCTGAAGTATTTCACTAATTCAAGGCTTTTTGTGCCTGCAGTAATGAAAGCTGATGGCTATTTTAAGACCTTCTCACACTTGCACTTCTGTTACAACCCATGGGAGGCTTCTAATCTATTTCTGTATATTAGACACCATTTCTCTTCTGCCTTCCTTATCAAGTGTGCAAAATAATCAATAATTCACTTAAGCTCTACATTCCCATTAGAGTGCACCATGGCAGTGATTTAAACTGTAAAATGGCTGTAAAATAAGCAGATGTGCTAAACTGTCCTGGAATTGTTCTCTTGTATGCAGCAGCACCTCCTTCCACTCAAAGTAGTTTTATTTCCCCAACTGTTAAATCTAGGACGAAATACTACACTTTTGGTCTATATTAAGACCATAGAATAAAAGCAGCTGACTGCTTTCCCAGCCTCTGTCCTCACGGAGGGGAACATGGGGTGAAGAATTAACCTCTGGCATGAGCTTTTCTCACGATAAGTCATTAAGAAAAGCCAGATCTCCTCAGTGCTCCCTCAGAACGAGATCACAATGAACTGGAGACACCTATTGCCTTCCTCCCCTTCCTGTGGCCCTCACCACACACTGCAGTTAAAGGATCACCTGTGATTACCAGGTGATTTCCTTCCACAGCCTTATTGTGAAGGACCTGAGATTCAAGTAGATTAATTAAGAAGAAAAAAGGAGGTATGAAATCCTCCCACCCCTTACCACTGATGCTATCACACTTCCCAAGTCCAATAACCTCATCCCTCACGCTCCTCTAAGGTCTGCTCATTTTGGAGGAGGGCAGTTGGACCCCAGGAGATTGACTTGGCCAAGGTTACACGTGTCGCAGAGGGTGTTTGAAGCCCAAGTGCCACGTCCCTGAGTTAAGAGGTCTGGTTAGACCCAACCAGTACTGAAGCACCTCCTTACCAGAGACTCAGCCTTGAGATCCAGGGACAAGGAGACAGGTCCATCAAACAGACCACCGAAAAACGACTCGTATTTTGTCCGTGAATCTACAGCCCAGAAGTTGCATTTCCCAATTTCCTCTGGTCCCTGTGTATAACCCTTCGGTGACGTCAACTATGGGTGTCTGCAGCATCCAGTGACAAGGGCAGAGCACGTGGCAGTTCTGGTAATGACTTCATTTCTTCCATCAGCTCTGGAAAAAACAAAAACAAAACCAAATCCCCAGTCCTGAATAATTGTGGCCCTGTTGTTCATGGATCTTAAATTGTACTCCTTCATGAATTTTAATGTACAGTCCATTTTCTTTCCACTAATCCTACATTAGGCTGGAAGCCTTTAGAGACTGAACATTTGCCCTCCTTAGCTCTTTATTCCCTGCAGCATCGTGGCTGCTGTGTCCCCAGGCATCACCCTTGTAGCAGCTGGACTGTCAGCTACGCTCAGCCAACATTAAAGTGTTTTCTTATTAGATACTCTAGTTTTGTGCATTTGTGACAAAAGCAGCAGGCCTCTTGAATAGATGCCCTGCAAACAGCAGCTTATTTTTTCTGCCCATGATTTGCCCGTCTGTTGGCGTGCATATTTGTTGCACAGCATTTGAGACAACGCCTGTCTGTGAATGTTTAATGCTATGCTGTTGTAATTCTCTTTTTCCAGCTAAAACCATCTCCATAAGTCATCAGGAACAAGTGAAAGCCCTCCAGGAAATTCTCCTTTCCAAGGAACTGCAGAACGTGTGTTGTTACTGGTGAGCAACACCCCAAGGCAAACCACGGGCAGTTGTACACCACTGTAGACCATAAGATGCTCAACAGCCTTATTTTAAATGGTATTTAGATTTGAAAGCCAGACAGGACCATTAGATTCTCTAATCTGACCTTCTGCAAAATGTAATTTGAGCCTGTTATTTCGCTACTAAATTTAGTAATTTGTTCAGCTGAAGTGATGCTTCCAAACGGAAGATACGGAGACTCATTTTGAAAAGATGATGAAGCCACAGCTTCCTTCGGTGAGCTGTCCCAGCAGAATCGGTCTGCCAGGTCTGCCCCGAGGAGCCAAGCCTACAATAAATCGCGGCAAGATGCTCTTTTTGTGTAAATTGGAAAGAATATATCAAGTCTTGCCCTTCCATGTGTCTCACAGAACCCTTATTAGATGAAAAAAGAAATATTGCACAACCCTCAGCTATAAAGTTCTAAAAATATGGGAACTTTGATGTATACACGCATGTTGAGGAGCTTTCTGGGCCTGCCTACAAATGTTCCCAATTGCCACTAATTTCACATCACTTACAGAACCAGTGGTAATATTTCTTTTCTGAGATGTACAGAATACACTTGGTGCTTTAAGGATTCCAGCCCTGGGGACACTTGGTGTGCCATTAGTGCAACAGGCAGGCAGGCACAGGCAGAAATGAATCTGACTTAAAGTCTGATTCGACTTAAACAACACTGACCTTGTGAGAAGTGTGGAGTCCAAACCAGCCCTGCAGATCCCATCTGTTTCTTATTTCTATAACGGGCGAGCTAAACCCTAAATCCAAACAGCTCTGAGCTTTGAATCCAAATTTTGCAGCTTGAGTCCATTAGTAGCAAGGGCGATGGCTAGCCCAGCACGGACTGGCTTCTTCAACTGAGTGCTGGGATTTATAGCACAGCATTAAATGAAGGAGATGTATTGCTGGTTGACTAACAGCTAATCTGGGAAGGTACTTGGAGACAGAGATTCATGGGTTGGTGAATAAGTTGACCCACCTCTTTGCTCCCTATAAAATTATTATTGCAAAACTTGTGGGCTTTAGTGGTGTTTTGAGGGTTAACTGGTGTTTGAGAGCTGCTCGAACACTCCTTGGCTGCTAGGAGCTAATAAAAACCTGCACTAAATCCCTGTGTTAGGTATTAAATATTAAGTTACAGTTTTTGCTGGGTTTTTTTACTGCGATTTGATGTCAGGAAAAAAAAGATCTAATCTGTAAAGAAAGCAGCTTTTGGGGCTTTTATGAAAAATAAAAGTGAGTGTATTCAGGAAAAGCATTGCCTCTGTCCTTTAATTCAAAAGAACAAAGCTGGTGAAGGCTGGTCTCTGAGCCTGAATGGAATTTGGCAATACCCTTCCTATTAGTGCAGGATAAACCCGTTAAGCATATAATGGCTGGAGTGCAATGTGGATTAGAAAAATAAACGTGGAACTGTAAGGCTCCTAATTATTTTCCATCCATCTACCTTTACATTAAACACCAAGTTTTGATGCTTCCCCAGATGCTGGGTAAATTGTTGAATTTTTAAAGTGATGTTCTCTTTATAGAATTGCAATTACTCAGTATCAGCTTTTGTTTGGAGAAGAATCCCCATCCCGCCTCACTAATGGCTTCTTCTGATCTCATCCGACGCGGAGAATTTCCTGAGCATATTAAAAACATTATTCACTCTGCCTTTTTAGCTCAGCCAAAGATTTAATGACTTCAGCATAAGAACTGTATGTTTTGCTGTATTTGAACTGGATTTACTCCCTGGCAGCTGATGTTGTGCACTGTTCCCTATATATGTACATAGGTGCTAGGGGAGTTCTTGAACTGGTTAGATTACAGATTATTTGGGCTAAGAATCTTGGTATTTAGCACAACTGAGTGTATGAACCTCAGAGTACCTTTGACACCTGAACTACATCCTTGTCTCACTGCCATGGTTGGGTGATATTAGCTGGTTTTTGCACGGTGGACCTTTGTGCCCTGCCTGTGCTACCCACTGAACAGCCCAGGTAGAACCTGAAGCTCCTGAGACCTTGGTGGGCCAGTGCTGGATCCATCCCAGCCTGGACAAGGTCAACACCTACCTCCAACACAGCTCTTTTTTCATGATGTATGAAACACCTTTCAGCAAACATCCAGTTTTTATTTGCTATCCTGTAAGGTAGGTTCAAGGTTAATCTCTCACTGGTACTGCAGAGCTGCATCCTGCTGGCACCACAGGCACCTGGAGGGCTGAAAGGGTCCACAGTGATGGAAACCACACGCAGGTGACTGCTGAAGCTCTGGTGGGAGGCTAATGAAGGTACATTGAGTGGTTTTGGTTTACCTGTGGCATAGAGACACACGATCAGGGTGCTGGAGAGCCCCATGTCACAGGGAAGATGACAGAGGTTCCTCTTTTTCAAGCAAGTGGATATTTTGCAGGTTAATTCCAATGCAAACACATAGACACAGATCTGCTCTGAGGAGGAGGATGCAATTGCAGTTACGGTTTGCTAGAGAGTGATGCATTTTCATGGTAGATTTAATTTTACTCTCTAGTACCTAATTTTTTTCTTTTCCTTAACTCACACAGAAAAACAACCCTGCAGGGCACAAGGGAGGGCGGACTGGCAGGGCAGAGCATCTTCTTCCCTGCTGCAGTTCCACAAGAAGAGGAGATTAATTAGCAAGCCACAATCAGTGCCTGGGAGAGATCAGCACCAGCAGCCCCGAGCACCTTTTGGTGCCCTTGACGGGGAGAGGGGTGATCTTGGGGTGCACATGGCTCATTAAACCTATTTAAGCTTATTATTTAAAACCACCTAAACTGCAGAATGACTTTTTTTCCCCTCCCTTTCAATATTCAAACATTGAGCCTAAACTAACCTAAAGCTCAATATCAAGCATAGCAAAACTCTTTACAAACAATGCATTAAAGCAGCTGTGCAACCAAAATTTCCTCCATCCATAATAATTTCCACATGCAGAGCTCACCAGACGTGTCTGATACGTGCGTTAACGACTCGTGCTGGGGCATGCTGACAGGCTGAATTACTGATTGTCCCTAATTCATTTTTTCTGTCTCAAAACATGGTCTCCTCTAACTAATGCGAGTTGATCTTTCCACCCAATCTATTTGACAGACCTATGGTTTAGTATTCAATTAATATTTCACGAATAAAGTCAGTTTGTGACGCAGACACCAGTCTCTAGCATGAACTTGAGACGTCCACACTGACCTGATGTCTCTCCACGAGCCAACAAGGAGACCCTCGGAGCAGGTTGCCACCTCTACTCTTAATGCCACCCCTGAAATGAGTGCAAGAACTGCAGAGATGATCAGGGAAAAGAAACCAGGGGCACTGGTCAGGACTGGGTTGCAGGTCTCTAAGAGGGGGTGGAGGGATGGAGCCCACCGCGGGCAGCAGCGTGGGGTGGATCACCTCAGATTCCTGGGACTCTGCAACTAAAGCACAACTGGTTGATTTAATGAAATGTTTTGAAGTGAAAGGCCTTAAACTGCTAATGGAAGGAGTGTAAACAGTGACCAGGAGGGATCTCAACCACCCCTCGCCAGGCTGGGTTTGCAGAGCCCCCACTTCACCCCGCGTCTGCCGCTGACCTGGCTGTGGGGGGGGTGCAGCAGCAATGCCTCTGCATCTGCTCCTCCACAGGAGACAGCTCCCAGTCTCATCCCAATTAATCATCTCCTAATGACTTTCTGAACTGGGAGGGTTTCCTTAATTATACCACACATTAGACTTTAATCAAGAAATCAATCTTCCACACTGCCCAAAACCCGAGGGTATGGTGTGTTCAGTGAGGAGGAGCCCAGGGCATCCCTCACACTGCACGAAGGAGGTCCCTGCAATGTCACCCACCATCCTCACACGCTGCACCCATGACTGAGCAAAGCCCAAGGACTCCCTGGTCACAGGCAATGTGACAATGGCATTGCCATCAGCACCATTGTGTAACTGTCCCTTTGCCAGCGTAGGACTCTGGTGTCACCCCCGGAGTGTCACCCGCTGGCGGTCCCCAGCTGAAGCAATTCTCCAGCAACACCACAGGGCAGGTGACACACAGCCCATGTCACTCGGGGAGAGGGAACAACGCCTGCTTACTGCAGTGCAAACTCAGAAGAGCTCTGTGAGGAGAAGGGTTCAGCTCCTGCTGGGCAGCTCATGCTGCCACGGGGACCTCAGAGCAGCTGCAAGAGCCCTCAGAGAGACAAACCATCATCTCCAGACCTGCAGTAACAAATGTGTGGGTAGGGTCTGCAGAGCAGCATGGAAACAGTCTGAAAAACATCAATAGTTTGCTGCCACCCCACAAAACCCGATGCTCCTCGAGTAACACACCCAGCCACCGGCAGATGCTCTTGCCCATCCGTGCCCTGTAGCACTGGGCAGACCTGGCAGCTTCTCCCCCTCTCCCCCAGCCATGGCGAGGTCGGTGCTGCTCCGCTCACCCTCTCCAGCACCCTTGGATGTGCGGCAGGAGCAGACCTGGGCGCCCACAATCCCCACAGGGATTTATTCCTTTAACGGGGAGCAGCAGCAGCGGGTCCTAAGAGGAATTTGGAAGCGGTGCGTGCAGTGCAGGGCTCATTACTGGATGGAGCTGGAAGTGATTTAATTAAGATCCCGCACAGCTCCGTGCCCGCCCTGGCTCAGCCAAGCGCTGACATCCGTGGGTTTTTCCCACTGCCTGACGCAGGGTGCTGGGAACGTGGCCCTCGTGTGCCGGCTCAGCGCCTCTGTGCCGAGCCGGCTGCGGCAGGGAGAGGATTTGCATTTTTTGGCAGGCAGCTTCACCTGCTCCCATCGCAGCCCCGTGTGCAGCTCCTGCCTCTGCAAACCTTGTGAAAATAAATGTCAGTCCGGGGGTCGCTGTCATCCACCCTGGTGACAAACACCGGGCCAAGCTGCTGTGATCCAAAGGAAAGAATATGTCTCATTAAACATTAACCTCGCCGTTTTGCTCCTGTTTATGGGATGCTGAGAGGCCGACCGAAGGAAAGGGTTTACCCCCTGAGCACCCTGTTCAGACCAGAGACCCCCTGTTCCATCACCCTGATCATCATCATCATCACCCACCATCACCCTGCTGGTCATTACTGGCCGGATCCAGACCCCAGAGGTGACGGCAGCTTTACGGAGCCACCGTGGTTCTTTTGGAGAAGGAGCCCTTGTTTCTCCCCTTGCCCACTGATGTTGTTGGAACAGTTCCCCTTGCCCATGGGCTGGGGGAGAGCGTCCCCCTCCTGTAACACCCGGGTGATGAGGGCGGGGGTTTGAGTACCTGCTGCCTTTATGAGGAGCTAAAAATAAAAAGCATCTGCTAAAAATAATGAATGATGAGGGGAAAAAATGCTAAACCCCAGAGATCTCCCTGGACTCTGAGGATTAATTTCCCTTTAATCTGGACAAAAATAGTGACATCACTGCTGGAGGGTACGGCTCAGCCCCAGGGACTGAAGTTGTGCTTCCCTGTCCATCCTGCCCAGCAGCACCCTACTCATACATACGGACAATGGAGAGGTTGAGCATCATTAAATAGAAACATTGCTCCCATCTTATCTACTGTATTCAGATATATGCAAATATATGCATGCAATGGTTTACATACACAGCTCTCCTGGGACTTTGCTTCAGTGCAGAGGAGGAAAATGTCCTTAATTCCTGGGATAAGCCCAGGGCTCGGTGTCCCCCCCACAGGAGCTAAATGTGGGGTGGGGGGTTTGGGGATGGATGGGTTCGGAGGAGGGAGGCAGGAGGACGTGCTTGGGGGCTCTTTGTGCAGCAAGGTCTTGGTCTCAGCCTCAGAAAGATTTGAAATGCTGACAGCCCGTGAATAGGTACAAGGGCTCATAGTCCGAGGTGAGATTTATACCCAACAGCACATAAACACCTCAAATGGGGTCTTTAAAAATGCCTCAGACTTCGCTATAAATGCTGCTACTGTGAAGCTGCAGCAGCTCCTTATGGAGCCGACACGCATCCCTGGAGCCCCACATTGCTTGGGGAGGAAAAAAATTAAGAAAAATCAAATCTAAGCAATTCCTTACAAGCTGCTCCAAATGTGTTTTCAATTCAAGAGTGACCAGAGAGGTAAGTAAATATTTTTCTAGAAAGGAAATTACATTGTGTTTACACCTAATGCTGTTTGCTGAAGCACTGCCCGCAGTCAGGCTCCAGCCTGCTTAATATTTACCCAGCTGGAGGAGATGCTCAGTGGTGTTTGGCCACGCTGGGCATGATATAGGGGAAGAATTCGACGTTTATACATATAGGAAGCCCTGTGGTTTCGTGAGCTGCGATGAACAAGACGCAGCGTCTGTTTGCTGGGCTGTGTTTGTGCGAAGCCGTGAGCCTCAGACAAGGGGCTGCTGTTGGACCGGGGCTGTGTGGCCACTTGGCACGGGCAAGGTAGCTAAAAAGCAAATATTTAAGTCAGAAGGGCCCATTCTGCAGCCTGCTGGGGTCTAGTGCTGGTCTGCAAGGCGCTTCCCATGGCAGGGAGCTTTGCTCTGCACGCTGGGAAGATCTCCCGTGGCTTTAAGACTGCTCCAAATGCTTGCAGGCAACTGACCCAAAAAGCTGTTTGCTGTTCCTGCAAGAACCTGAAAACAGTGGCTGAGGTTGAAATATTTTCCTTGGACATGGACAAGACAAAGGCACTCGCTGCCATGTTGCCCGTTGGGGTGACCTGTAGCCACAGCGCTAACGAAGGCGCCTCTGCGATGCCTTTGCTCATCAGCCTGGAAAGGAGCACAAAGCTCTCCTCTCCCAGCTCCCACGTGCCCAAAGGTGCCAAAGGTCAGGCTTAAGCTCCACAGACTTTGTGCTATGAAATCCCCTTCAACATCTTGGGGAATGCAGGTCTGAGCTTTGCCTCCATTAACCATTGATGAGCGGGGTGGTTTTGCCAGGCGGTGCAGCAGCAGCAGCCAGGGGACACGGCTGGGCTCCCTGTGCCACCAGGACCTGCTCCAAATCTCCTCACAGAGCCCTTAATCAGCTTCCACCTAGGATTAGCTCCAACATTCCCAGCCTCTGGTTCAAAATAGCTTTTCTTGCTTGTGGGCAGCTAATCCAGAACGATCCCTCTCTCCATCAGTCAGCATCCCCAGCACAAACACTTCGGGTTTTTTTTTCTAAGACTTGAGCCTTGCCCAGTTCCTGGATTTTTGGATGGAGGAGGCAGGACACGGGATGCATATGCAGATGCTCAGAGCTGGGTTGTGATGGGGACTGATTGATGGCTGCAGCTCCCATAAACCCAACCAAACCAAACCCCGGCCCGGTGCCAGCCAGGTACAAAGAGCACAGCCAGCCCAGTTCAGGCTGAACAGTCTGTGTTTGGGGGAAATTCAGGTTTTACACAAGGGAATTTGCTCAGGGGCTCACAGAGGGGCAGAGGGCACTGTGCAGACACCTCCCTTGTGAGCTGGATCCATCCCATTCACACAGCAAAAGGAGCCAAAGAAACTCCCTTGTATATCTGAGGCCACTGGGATGTGGGGAGGGAAAACCACAGCCCCCTTCTGTAGGATGGAGCCCAGAGCAAAGAGCTGCTGAAAACCCAGGGAGCAAATCAACAGTCCCCAAATTCCACAGGCTCCTGTCAGAAGGAGCCAGGTTGGGAAGGGACACACAGCCGGTCACATCCAGAAACGCCGCGTGTGACGTGGCTGCGATTAAATAAAGGGCATTATTAGTGCCTTGCTAATGGCTCGGGGCGCCAGCAGCGGAGCTGTGCGGCTGCCAGCAGCTCCCAGCAGCTCATCCCCGCCAGGCATCCGTGGTTCAGAGATTAAATTCACCTTTGCAAGCCTGCAAACAGGATCCAGGATAACGATCCCCCATCGCATCGCAGCGACAGCCTCCTCCTGCAGCCCTGAGAACCGGGAGCGCAGAGCCACAGTAGCTCAGTGAACAGCTCAAATATCACATTCAGAGAGAAAAATGAGCTCAAATTATTTAAGAGAGACTCATCCCTTCAGCCAGTTCATCTCCTGCCCTGTGAAACCCACTCCCACCCTGCTCCTTCCCCGTGCAGCAGCACTGACCTGCCACAAATCCCAGCCAAGGGAGATGAGCTCGAGCAGCAGAACCTGGCCAGGATTTCAGCAGCACCCACAGCCTAGATAAAGCTCCCTCCCAGCAGAAAATATATCATTGTTTCTCTGGAAACCAGTAAAACCTGGGGGTCAGGGGAGGCCCTGGTGATGGGCACAGCTGACACCTCATCAGGAGCATCTCAGCCATCAGCTGCCAGTGCTTCGGCTTTATCTCATGAGCAGAACCTGGGTGTTGATGAGCTGCCATGCAGAGACAAAGGCCCCTTGGCTGGCAGACAGCAATTTATATTGAGGAGGTGTTCATTTTGTGCCCTCTGAGCCTGAGTTTTGGTTCACCCCTGCTTTGTGCCAGGAAGGCTCCAGCGCTCCCCCCGGGGCACCCCTTCGCCTGCAGGCAGGAAACACCAAAAATACCATCCCTGGGAGGCTGGGATGGGGCAAACCCCCGTTTCCACAGGGTGAGACACCCGCCAGCGAAGCCATCTGGCGAAGGAACCTGCGTCACAGGACGAACCCTCCAACGTTTGGGCTCCTCAGCCAGGAGAGGCCCTCGATTTCTGTCCCGAAACCTTCATAAAAATAGCTCAGTTCTGGGGAAATCCATGTCCAAGTGGGAAAGAAAACACCAGCCTGGATTTCACAGGGAAGCAGAGCTATATCAAAGCACGCTCCTATGGCCTTCTGTTATTTCTGTAACGCATCCAAACCCGTTACCAAGGGGCACATTTCCACGGGGTGAGGTCGGACCCCTGGAAAAGGATTTTGTTTTTTTTTTCCCCCAGCATTTTACTTCACCTAATCAGAAGTTTCCATACATGGAGAATAAAACATCTGCAGAAACATCCTCCGTGGGGTGGTGCGGGACAGCCCTCTCTGGGAGCCAGCTGCTCCATCCTGAGCCAGAAATAATGGGGCAGACTGGGAAATCTCCGTGTGTTTTCTGCCACAGAAGGCCAGTCAGTGACATCTGTCACCCCTGTCCCTCCTGTCCTCACAGCAGTGTTTCCCCAAGCCCCCTGGTGACCACCCTCATGAGGATGATCCCCCTTACAGACTTGGGGTGACCCAACTGATGGATGCCTCTGCTGGAGAGATTTAATGTATGATTACCATAGGTGGCCACCTCCTGCATGGCCTGGAGAAGGTTTGTGCCCACAACACCCTCAAACTCCCCCAAAACAGCACCAAGAGCCCAACTGCAGGGCTCGCTGGGGGCTCAGTGGCTTTTGGTGGCTGCGTGGAGAGAGGTGGCACTGGGGCTCTGTTATTGCAGCCGTGTCCCTCCTGGTGACCTCTCACTGCAGCCAAAGCCACTTTGCAGCACCCCATCCTGCAGGTCTGTGACCGCCCTTGGGGTGACATCTCCTTCGTGCCCAGCCTGTGTCCACGGGACATTTCTTGGCCAGCGACAGGGAACGGCCTCGACACTATTTATACTCCAGGCTGGAGCTGGGTAAAAATAACCCCAGTGTGTTTGGCAGCCTGAAAGTGCCACTGTAAATCGTCCTGTCAGCAAGAAAATCCCCAGCACAGGTCGGAGCCATTGTCCCCGTGGGAAAGGCAGTGCGGGGGAAGCCCGGGGGTGCACGTGGGGCTGAACCCCAAGTGGTTTCCCCGAGAGAGGACAAAAGGGATCAGGTGACCCAACAGAGAAGTGACTGGCAGCATCCCTCCCCAGCTCCTGTGTCCCACTGAAAGGGCCGAGGAGCAAAGCAGGAGTGTCAAGTTGCTCTTGAACCAGGACTAAAGGCCACCAGCACAGCTGTATTTATAGCTTCATCATCATCTTTGGAAAAAAACTCATTGTGACTGGTGGGGTCTGAGAGGAGCCCTGGGACCTGCCCCGCGCTCATCCCCGTTGCTCTTTATAGCCCGTCCTCTGGCCGTGGGTAAAGGTCATGGTGGCACCGTCACCTTGTGGGGTGGCACCGCACAGCACCTCCACGGGGACTGAGGAGGGGGTTTCATGCACCATCCCTCCATGCCTCCCTCCATCCCTCCATGCCTCCCTCCATCCCTCCATCCCTCCCTCCATCCCTCCATCCCTCCCTCCCTGCTGCGCTCCCCTGCTGCGGAGCCATGGGCCAAGTTTGCAGCAGCGAAGCCGCAGCCGCTTGCCAGAGCCCACGGCTGCTGCTGTCTGAGTCAGCTTATCTGTGCTCAGCTATTAATAGATTGCTTTTGGCTGGCTTCTGGCTCTAATTGCAGTTTAATAATACATTTAATGCAAGGCGGTGAGAGCGCTGCCCCGTATCGCAAACACAGCGACTCCCCTCCTTGCCCCGGCTGGGAATCACCCCAGCAGTGGGGGGGACCCCAGCCCTGCCATGGTGACCGGGTGCCACCACCCGAGGGGTTTGCTCCCTGCCTTTGGTGTAAGCACAGCCTGAGGCTGTGTCACCATTCTGGCTCTTCTCCACTTCCATCCCAACAGAGCCAAACGGTTGATGTGGGGCTGGAGGCTCTTCCTGGGGCTGCTGCTGAGAGTTGTCCCTCAGGATGGGAAATACTGAGCGTGACACCTTGTCCTGCAGGGAATTAACCTACAGAGCTGCCCAGAGCTGGGCTGGTAAATAAGAACCACTGCCACCAGAGAGGAGCAGCCAGCATCTCACCAGGGATTTCTGCTGCCTGTGCCGCTCAGCATCGCTCCCTCCCGCCCCAGCAGCAGCTTCGAGGGGAAACAAGATAAATACTTGTGTTCTCCTCTCTAAATCACATAGAGGAATTAGAGTCAATTAAAAGGTCAATGTTTCAGGCCACAGCAGCAGCAGGCACAGGTGTCCCAGGGGCAGGACAGCCGCGCTGGGTGTTCCTGGCTGCGCCAGGCACGGGGTGCCCGTGTCCTCGCCCCTGTGGGAACCAAACCCCTCTGTCTGGCATGGCCAGGGGATGTGGGTGCTTGCTCAGCTGCCCTTGCAATGGAGTAATTGCTCATCCTGACAACACGGGACGCACCGCAGGACGTCACGTTCGTGTACCGCAGCCTCAGGGCTTTGCAGGAATGAGCTCAGTGATGTCGCAGTGGCGAGGAGCCGCCCGCACTGGGCTGTGCCCATCTCCGGGCACCACGGCGTGCCTGAAGGACCGGCCTCACGTTCTTTGGAGCTGCCATCATCCCCACAGCTGCACAGGGTGGAGGCAGCACGTGCCTCACCCTCCCGTCCCTGCCGGATGCGGCGGCAGCCTCCCGAGCACGCACCCAGCACGGCGCATGCAGCCGTGGCGCCGACAGCAAATTACGGTTTTGGAGAAACCAAGAACTCCAATGACCTTGAGCTCGTTGGGCAAGGAATCCATTGTATCGACTGTCCCATCAGCTGAACCTGTTTGCCCACACCACGGGACGTCGGTTCACAGCCGCATCTTCCACACCCGCATCCCACGGACCCCCGGCGCCTCCTCCCCTCCCACCTGCAGCACTGGCACGGTCACGTCCTCTCCAAAGAGGGTTAAGTTGCTTTTTCAGATGTGTGGGGAATTAAGGGCACTCAGCTGGCATGTGGCAGCATGGTTGACTGCCAGGTGCTGGCACAGGGTACGGGGACAGGTCCCATCCCTCTTCAGTGGGATGAAGAGATTGCATCAGCTCATCCAAGACCACAACCAAACGTTGCTGCCTCCAATTCTCACAGAGGAGCAGAGGAGGTCACAACAGAAACGTGGACCAGCGGTTTTAGTACTTGAAAATTTTATTTTCTCAAATGAGCACCAACACATATTGTAAATATGACAAACAATACGCCTCCCTCTAATACTGAAGAACTATATACAATGTACAAATACATGAAAAGGTGAAAACCAATTATCTGAAAACAAACAAATTGCATTTATTACTGAAGCAAACGACCTGAAAGAATACGCAAAAAAAAAAAAAAAAAAAAAAAAATTTAAAATAAGATCAAAGAAACAAAAAGTCTCCACAATTTGTAAACACAAGAGCATCAACAGACAGGCTGGTATTGGGAATATTGTCCTTTAGTTTTGTCAGCGGGGAAAGCATTCCCATTTCCTTATGGAAAACAAACCAAAGGATACACACGGTTTGTAACGATGAGAACAGCTCACTTGTGGTTGTACCTTACACAATGCCATTCTGCTTGCGTCTAAATACGTTGATTTGTAATTTTTTTTTTTTTTTCTGAATTCAAGATGATTTTGTTTCCCCTCTTCTGCCTATTCTTTTACAACAGGATTCTGCAAAATCTACCTCTAATGTAATTATTTCCGAGCCTTTGAATTTCTGAGGCCTCTCACCTGGTGAGGCAAGCTCCTTCCCACTGAGCTGAGCTCTGGCTCTCACCAACCTGTTTGGGTGTCACCTCTTCATCCCAGAACTGGTTCACACGGAAACACGATGCTCCTCCCGAAACAAGGAAGTGCAGTGAAATGCATGATTAACAACACACTCGCACGTACCAGTTAGAAAAATGCACACAGAGAAAATTCTCACTTGATCATCACAAGAACAACAGGTTTCATTCGTAGGGTTGTCTTTTTCTTTTTTGATTTTTTTTCCCCCCTGTATATTTTTAAATCATGTGCACCAAAACCAGAGAATTAAAGAGCGTGCAACAGTTATTCAGCACTGGAAACAGCTCCTTGCTCAGCAAAACACAGTCCAGTGGTTTGTGCTGTTGGTCCACTTTGGGATAAACAAGAGACCCAATGAATTAAAAACGAAGAAGGGGGAGAAGGGAGGAGGTTAAAGATAGAAAGAAAAACAAACAAACAAAAAATTGAACTTTACTGCCAGAGAGGTAAACTTTTACTCTAATTTGTTATGTAGCAGCCTGGTTTTAAAAAAATAAACAAACACACAAAAAAACCCAAACAACAAAAAACCCCCCCAAAAGAAAACCAGGATCCATGTCCAAAGACTGATATTTTAGTTTAAAAACAACGACTACTTAGAAATCTCCATCCTCCATCCCTGCTGCCCCCCAGCAATGGGAACAGCGATTCAGAGGGCGCAGCTTATACCCAATCCTGTTTTCTACATCTCAAAATCTACTTCACTCCAGCCAATACTGGTGCAAGACAGAATTTCAGGCCCAGACCCTACAAACCAGATCTCCTCAGGGAAGGGGAGCCCCACTGCCTTTTGTGGGACTCCCCGTGGGAGCACGAGCTGACACAGGGCTCAGGTGGCTGGATGGGACCTCTGGCACTGAGTGACAGTGTTAGAGCACATAACTCCATTCACCAGAGCTCCCTGAGTGCCTGCAACTCCCTCCCATCCCACACATCACCTGCCTGGACCACGGGATGCAGCCACTGCCTGTGCTGGAGATGAATCCCGATGGATGGAAGGGGGAGTGACTCCCCTTTCCTGCCACAGCCAGAGGAAAAATGGATCGACTTAAAGAGGACAACGTATATTCTGATTTTTGTTTCCCTTTAAACATATTTTCCAACAAATACAGAAGGAAACAGTATCATTTATAAACAACAAAAAAAGTGCTCTCAGGGAAGGGCTCTGAGAAAACAGCACCAAATATATTATTTCTTTAAAAAAATTAAATATTATTTACAAAAGTATATTTCACAAGATAACATGGGGTTTTTTTCTGCTTTGTATATATTACCATCTGAATATTTATTACAGGGATCAGGATTTCACACCAGATAACCCACCAGAGCAAAACAATTTAAAACTTACTCAAGTCTGAGCTTTGGGGTAGACAGGGGGTGATGTAAACTCAAGGGTGCACGCAGCTCACCAGGGACGAGGCTGCCACATGAAAAAGAGAAGCAAAACTCACTGCTGTTCCTGTTTTCTTAGGGATGTTGCCCACAGAAAGCAGCACCAAGGGCACTCAGTGCTCTGCCACATCTCCAGCTCGGAAACAACGGTCCCACCTCGCTCACTCCAATCGCTAACGAACTGGCTCCAGTCAACACACACGACCAGAGGGATGCAGGCAGTGAGGTTCTTTGGTTATGATCTGAATACATCACTCCGAGTCACCAGTAGAGCCTGTGGCCACTAGCACACAGATCTGACCATCCTGCCTGGTCACCAGCTCCTAACACTGTCATGTGTCTCAGTACAGCAAGTCACAGATGAGTTAGCAGCAGACTAAGAAGTACATCATATTTAATGGACACTTAGCAGAGAAGGAACGCCACTGAGCCTCACAAGCCCATTTTTCCTTATCTCCCTGTACAGTGTATTAAAGTCACTCTGCAGATAATTCTCTGGGTGCTGGGGACATTCACAGGCACACATCTTTTTTTCCTATCAGGGCTTGAGGCCAGATTCTCAACAAGTGTGAATCTGTGGATGCTGATGGGACAAAACCAATTAAAACCAGATTAAGATCTTACCATACTCAAGCTTAGACTGGTTGCCATTAAAAGCATAACCTTTGTGCACAGTTAAAAACAGCCCAACCTGATGGATCATCATCCTTTCTCATCCCAAATATATGGATAAAAACATTTACATCTGGTAGCTCTCTGTAGTGACTGTTCTTATTTCTGGGAGCAGTCCTCTAGACAGGCCTACCTTTGACACTGCTTTTTTACAGGCAGTAACTCTGAACACCAAGATAAAACTATGAGCCCCTGTGTGCTCTTTTTCTCAACCTCCTATTAATGACTTGGGGTTATGCCTTGCTTCTCCCAGCTCCACCAGACCCCACAGGCCACGTATCTGGGGATACCAAAGAGCTCTTCAAAGAACACAAATGACTTCTCAGTAGTCAAAACCCAGTAAATTGTCATGGATCACCAACCAAAGGACAGGAAAATGGGACCAGGTCAGTGCCAAAGTCAACAAGATAGGGAGTACTGCACAATTTTTTACTTCTACTAGATTTTTATCACTGAAGGGAACGTGGATGATGGATGTGGAGCTGGTAAGAAACAAAAGCTGAAGCAACTTTTCCACAGCCACAGCAGAAGGGGTGCAGGCAGAAGCCACCCCCAACAGGCTAGCCACAAACCAAGTCAACTCCATCCACTGGAGGAGCCACAGCCAGACTCCAGCTCACTTCTCTCTCCAAGGCTGTAAACAATAGTGGTTCAAGAGAAAGAACAGCCTCTGCTTGGACGGGCCATCATGTTTGGGTTTCAGCACACGGACCCAGCACATAATGTCCCCCCTAATCTCTGCTCACATCCCCTTCATTTAACAGCTCATTACTTTCTCACCACCAGCACTCCATCCTGATCCCAACAGATTACAGCTCCAAAGCTTCGGTTTCATAAGGAGTTACGAACCCCTGCACAATACTCTTTCCTTCTGGATTAAGAAAGATTTCCCCCAATGGATTAACCCACTTGAAAAAATTCCACAAACAAAAAGAGAATTCACTCAAAGAGATAAAACTAATTCACTTAAATAGTCTTTGAGTTATGCACCAGATACTGGCTGGACTGTTGCAGAACAAACTTCACATTGTCATTTATGTCTAATACAGCTCCCCTCTCACACATGATGCCCCTTCCCCACCAACCACCTCAGGAAGGTCCACACTAATTAAAATGAAAAAATTAAAATGGGAAGGACTTGTCCCTTGCAGTTATGATGCCCACATTTCCCCCTCCCCTTTAAACTCCAAGGCATAGACAACTTCAGAGGTAGGGGGATGATGTTTAGTTTCTTTTTTTCTTTCCCATTCCCCCCCGTGCCTGCAACGGGATTCTTGGAGTGGGAAAAGGGGGGGAAGGTTTTGGGAAGGATACCTCATGGCTTGAAATATCCACCTGTGCAATCCTGCTACAACCGCCAGGCTCCTCTGCTCCCTCCTCTCCCCACTCTCGCACCATTTCTCTGCCAGGCTCCAAGAGCAGAGCTGGGGCCTGGGACTTGAGAAAAGAATTCTGTAACAGCACTTTCCTACTCACACGTGTGAAGGACTGGTAAAAGACCCCCAAGGATGCTCAGTGGAGGCTGGGAAATCAAGGGGTACCCTGCGTTACTAAGCTTGTCCTCATCCTCCTCTGCTTAATTTCCTCTTTCTTGCCTAGCGTGTGCACTTTCCCCTTCCCTCTGTCACATCTTCTAAGCTGCAGCTCCAGCCCCATTGTGCCTTAAGCAGTTTTCTCCTCCTCTCTGTAGGGCTCAAGAGTCAGGATTTGGTTTCTCCAGCTGTGAGGATGCTCCCACAGCTGTGCTCTGTTGGGATGTTTGGCCTACCTACCCTGAAACAGCGAGAAAAAGGAGAGGCAGGGAATCTCTCCAGCCTTCATGTCCTCCCCCCACACACAACAAGTTCATAAATGGCAAACAAAACACAGACTTGTGATCAGCTTGGGGGGGGAACTGGTCAGGACTTGTGCTCAGCCAGCTTAGACTGAAGCTCCACCGGTGGAGCAGCGGTTTTACAATTCGGAGAGAACGCAGCCGTGAGGTATTTTTCTGTCCATTTAGACAAGTAGATAGTTTCAAGCCTTGGTTAACCAGGACTTAAAAAGGAGAAGTACAGTTTCAACTTCTGATGACTTCCCTTCGGGCCCACTCCCCACCCTCTATCACCTTCTCCTGCCCAAAACTTGGGTCTTCCTCCCGCACCGAGACCTTCGGATAAAATGCCACCACTGAGCCAACTTCAGTTTGTACTTAAACATTTGTCAACATGGAATGGCTGTCAGGCATTCGGTGCATTCTCTTAGCCAATGCCAGAACAGAGAGAGAAGCAGCCAGGGTCAACTCACAAACAGATACAAAGCAAAGAGACAGAGAGACAGAAATTTAGAGGCCAGTCACCAATAAAGATGGAGAAGGGTGTGAAGATGCTCCCAATTGCAGAGCCTCTAAATGCATGGAACCAAGTGTTCAGTCACTCTCTCACTCTTGGATATAATGTTCGGTTGGATGGCATTCTCTTACACGCTGGTAGGGGCTGGGCTCTTTCCATTCAATCCCAGCCATTATCCTTGATCATGTGAGCTAGTTCAATGATGTATTTGCCTTCTTTATACTTCTGGCTGCTTTCAAAAGCGTGTTCCTAAGGAAAAAAAAAGGAGAAAGAATGAGATCAAGATGATATCTGAAGGTAAAGTCACAGTTATAGATCAGATCTGTGGATGCTGGTGCAAGTCTTAGCCTTGTCTACAGAGTAACACAGTCACACTGCAGGTCCTCTTACTGGCTTCCAGGAAAATTACTTTGGAAGAATCTTAAATCCTGCTTCTAGCTGTGTTTACTGGCTAAAGAAAGTTTACTGGAAAAAAGAATCACTGGCACCATGTAAACGTGCTCTTTGTAGGCCAGTGACAACTGCTCCTTGAACTATGCCTTAGGAATCACTGGTGATGAAATCCACCTCTCTCTAGGGTGGTCTGAGAATTTATTAATGTTTGTTAAGAATGCAGAGCTCCTCTGATGAAACACGCTGTAAAAGCACTACCATCAGGAACCACGAGTTCCTCAGCTGCAGAACTGAAGAAGTAAGGAAATCTCTGGGACCCTGAACCAGGGGGGGGACTCCCATTATGGAGGCTGCTTCCTCAAAAGCAGTTCAGCTCTGCTCAGCTGTGCTGTCTGCGTGCATGTAATGCATCTCAAACCAGGTAATTCTGTTGCTGGAGAGGCTTGGGCTTACTGCTATGTTTAGGAAATTCTGTATTTTTGCTTTACAATCAACTCAATTTATGTACTCAGTGTCCTTCTCCATTTGTGAGATCCATGCTGTGCTTCTGCATGAATTCCTACCGCATCAATTTTTGATGCTTTACTTTTTTTAGCTTTTCAACTGATTTATTAAAGAATATTTCTGTCCAGAGGCCACAATATATGTTTTGTTTAGACACTGGTCAAAATGTTTTGACAAACAAGGACGCTGTGTGCCTCCTGAAGCAGAAATTAGGATGTAGCATAAGCCTTTATTTGAAGGTAATTGAATTTATGAAGAGCAAGAGACAGCAAACAGATAAACTCATGTTCAATAGCATTTCCAGTGGGAAGGACAGAGTATTAACAATATATGGATCATTCTATTATTCTGAATTAGCAGCATATGGATCATTCTATTATTCTGATATCATCTGGGAAAAAAAGACAGTATGAACCACAAGAGTGACTGAAGTTATTTGTTACGTATCACTAAAGAACACCCACCAAAATCAGGCCCAGGGTGTATGTTGTTAGTAAAAAAATACATCAGCCACAAAGAGCTCTTGCTCTGAATGGATACAACAAACACAAGACTGGAGAGAAAATGGAAATGCAGGGAGGAAAACAGATGTGGCTACAGACCAGGACCCGCATTTCTGGTTCCCAAATTAATGGTGAGACCACGTTACCACACACACACCTTCAGAAAGGGCTGGAGCAAAGATGTCCACAGGAAAAACAAATGATACTGATACTTACATACTTCCAACCCAGTGTGGTTTTGCAGTTTTCACAGTAAATATCTGCAACCGCGTGTAATCCTGTTAATAACACCCGCTCCTCTGCAGGGCCACAACCCACATTAACTCTGGGGAGAAAGGAGAGATGCTCCCTATTAGTGTGTCTTTCCACATCGAGAAGCTACGACGATGCTGACAGCAACTGCACTGCAGTATTTGAAAACATAAGCAAGGGTTTCAGTATCCTGAGTACCACAGCTCTGCCCAGAACAAAGATCTCTTACAGGTCCCAAACAGAATGAAAACGTAAAATGGAATTTTTATTCAAATAAAAATTGTATAAAGCTTTGAACAGAAGATTAATAACATTCTAGTAAATTGCACTAATTATGCATTTGAGAAAGATTTTCATTTTCCAGTTGGTAAAACGGCACTTTTACTTCCCCCAATGGAAACGTGAAAAATGTAACTGAAAGCAGCAGTTCTTCTGACAGACATCTCAACAGTGATCTCACCAACACTATTTTTGGTTACTAGGAAAAATATACTTATTTTTTATGCTATCTCTAAAAAGTTCATATTTAGATATTATTTATGCCCTACACTTAGAAAACTTTGACTCTTTGGTCCAATTACATTCTCTGAGAAGAGAATGACTCATCCAGTAGCTCTCATTCCTCAATCTGATGATGCAAAAACCACCTTTTCCTAGCTGCTTATCTGAAACCTCAACAGAAAATCAGATATGAATCACTGCTATTTCCTGACTCTTCCTCCAAGTCTCGGGCAGAAGTTTTCTAAAGGAAGACTATCCTTCTGTTTTCTCACATCTATCCTAAGAGAGGCAGAGGTGACATGTATGAAGTCATACTCACACTGAATTGAAGAGGTATGCTCGTCCTTGGCTTCCTTGAAAGGACTGAAAAGCAAGAAAACAAAATTCAGTCGGCTGGTTGATAGAAATAAGGCTCAATCAAGAGCTGCCCTCAACAACTGCATTAACAGTAGTTATAGCAACTGTTAGCCAGGGCCTGGGAAATGAACATTGTTATAGCCTTGGGGATGGAGAGAGCACAGAGTGAAATGTCAGGTGGAGACGAGCAGCGATGGAGAAGTCTTGTCCTGCAGATGAGGAGGGAGCAGCACAGTGGCAGCCCACTGGGAACTCCACCTGATTGCACCAGCATTTCCAGCCCGATGTACTTCTCAAGCTGTTTTCTCTCTTTTACCCCACCAATGTCTATTTTCACCCTTTCAGTTCTGTTTATGAATTTCACACTGTTGCCTCCACCTTACCTAACGCAGCTTTGCTGCCAAATATCGATTTGAATCTCTGCTAAAAAAGAGGAGCTCACGGAGGATTCCTGTTGCACTTTGATGGCATGGGAATTCCCCTTAGGAAGACTGCACAGATGGATGCTGAACCAAACTGAGAGACTGGGACCTGTTTGTGCAAGGTGCTGCTCACACAAACACCACCTCTACTCCAGTGATTTTCCAAAACACCTTAACCTTGCTGAGGTGTCTGCAACCCTTCATAGTCCCACTGAGGCCAGAGAGATCTTCAGGACTGGATCTGAACATAGGACAAGATACAACTGGATAGAGATGAACATGGAAAAGAGAGAACCATGCAGCAGCAAAACCACATGAGATAATCACCAGTCATGGCACATCCTCTCTGCCCTATATCTCCTTGGGATTTGAAAGCATCACCACGAAAAGGCAGTGCTTGGAAGAGAGTGGGGCAATGCCAGCCCAGCAGGACACTCCAGGTAGCTGGGACACTTCCAAAAGCCAGCAGGCTCCATTTGTGTCACATCTGTAACGTTACCCTGTGATGGTGCCTCACTTACAGAGCTGGATCACACACAGCAAGTGCTACCTGCATTTTTAATGTACTTTGACAAGCACACACTGAATTAAACATTTGGTGCTTATGAGCAAGAGAAGAGTTACTCTGCACACAAGTTACCTTGTGAGATACCTCAGGGAATGTATGGACTGAGGGGCAAGGAGCTGGGAAAGTCAAAGAGCAGCTTTTTTTGACTATTTAATCCTTTACTTTCCACCTTACCAGGAACCTTGGAATATGTAAAGGTTTTCTTAAAATCTCAGCTTCTATAGATGAGTGATGATTTCAGACTAAATACCCTTAAAAGGGAGGAGACAAAGGTTTGAGAGAAGAGAGGAGCATTCAAGGTTTTACCTCCCCAGCCCACTAACACTGGTCATCTATTTAGTTAAGAGCAACCCAGCCCTGGGGCAGCACGAACGCACTCTCCCCATGTCACATAAAGCAATCTCTAGGGTTTCCCTGCCCTTCCCAGCTTGTCCCTTTCCATCAGTCCAGCCCTAGGGATGCATCCCTACACCTGCCCAACTGCTGCCTCACAGAAAAGCAAAGTCAAAGCCATGCCCAAGAACCAGCAAGCCTACAGATGGATCTGGGCTCCATCTCTTACATCCATATGAATCCACTGCCTCCCCCACTCTGGGGAGGCTGCTGCATGTTCCCAGCTAATGATCCTAATTCCCAGAGCTGGGGTACCACCCCATTAGCTCCAGTATTTCCTGCGTGCTACCTGGGGTGATGCAAGCAGCTCTGTCACAGCCTGGAAGATGTTCTCTCCATCACGAGTCCTGTTCATGTCAAAGGCAGAGATGGGAAATTCACTGACCAGCAGGAGACAACAAAATGCATTAAAGGTGTGATTTAAAACTGCCCTGACAAGAGAACAAACACAGCCTGTCACGGCGCTTGGCCTGGTGCCCTTCTTGGTATCAAAGTACTCTCCAGAAGTGGCAAAGGCCCACTGGAAGATTCCTAATTGCAAGAATGTATGCAAAAGGCTCCTTACCATGGAGCAGAGGCACCTCTGTGGGCAAACACAATGCCATGGGGTGTGCAGGCAGGGAGGCACAGCCAGCAAGGAGCTGCCTGTGAGGTCTGATGGCAGCAAGGGCTCTGCCAGCTACAAAGTCACTGCCTGGCAAAACAATTGACTCAGTCCTGGAGGAATAACTGTTCTTCAGAGGAATCTGAAGCCCAGTATCAGTTGCTACCCAGGGCACAGAAGAGCCACTTGGGATTCAGAGAGGATGCCTGAGGCACTTGGATATCTCTTTCATTCAGACAAAAGCAGTGCCCTGAGGAATGCCTCTTTTCTTGGGCAGGAATGAAATAGGACACATGGCTCAAGCATATTTGTGTAATTGCATTTATTAGAGAAGCTTCTTTTAATCCTTCTGCAGCACTCCAGTTCTTTATTATTGTTACTGTCAGCTGGCTGATACCCCAACATGCCTAGGAGGTCTAGCCTGACTGCTACAAAACACACACTGCATTGTTTCAACTTCCTGTGTGGTAAAGGAGGAACTGACACAAAGCTGATGCCCCCCAGGCCAGGAAAAAAAAAAAAAGAGTCCAATCCAGACCCATGCAATGCTCTACCTTGCTGCAGCCAACAGCAGGGGCAGTGGCTGCCCACGCTGCAGAAGAGGTACCAGCCTGGGAGGATGTGGATGGGGTACAGGGACAAAACAGTCCCACAGCAACACGCGTGCCATCAAAGCAAAATTAAAGCAGATGAAGCTCGCTAACCATCCAGTCCTTCCCAGTAAATACTTTTCCATAAACACCAAAGTGACTAAGTTTGCCAACAACAACCACCATGGGAGCAAAGTTTTTATTGGTACAGAAATAGGATTTTCCATTACTGCTGTACAAAGGCCTGTCTTTAATAAACAACAAAACCACCAGCTTTGTGTTCAGGGCTCACTGGACACTATTCCAGCCCACTCCCAGGGGACAGCAGCATCCTTTCAGAGGTGCCCTTCCTTCCAGCTCAAGCCAGGGCTTTAGGGTATCTAAGGGCGGTCACTGTGGAAAAAAAAATCACATGAATTATCTTCTGCCCAAGCAGAACTTTTCAACATACCACTGCTCAGCTTTCAGTGCTGCTGCCTGTCTTTATATTCACCCTCCAGCTGCCTAAGGAGTTGGCAAATCATATAAGAAGAAGTGAGAGAAGTCTGGCAACCACCTCAAGTTCACCAGTGCGTTTGCTCTCTGCAAGGCGAAGCTGTCTGTATCTTTATAAATGCTGGGTGTTGTAACCTCAGCATTTTCTGGAGATGTTCCTTCTCTTCTGTGCTGTAATGGGACTGTGAAATCAGAAGAAACAGGTATATTTATACACAAACAGATGTTCTTTGTTATTGTTTGCTTTTGTTTAAGAAACACACACAGAGATTTCCACTACACACTTGGTTTTCACAGAACAGTGATAGCAGCAAGACCTACTTTCTATGCTATGCATTTTCTCTATGTAGATTTTCTTGAAACACATTCCAAGGTGTATCTCACACGCACGCTTATAAATCCAGACTTCTTATTCTCTAAAGTAACAGCTCCTGGCATCACTTTCCAGCTGAAAGAAATGGAAAGCATTTTTTCCTTCTTGTTTCCCACTGAAAGCCCAAGCATGTATTTTTCTCTGCACTGCTAACTCCCAATGTCTGGCTAGAAACACACCTGTATATGCCAGTAACAAACCTCTCCCTCCCCATCCTGCCTGAGCCCTCTAAAAAACAATACAACCTTTTGAGACATGCGATGTTTATTCCTCCTGACTACTCACATTCAAAAACCTTCCCTGCTCCTGGGTGTTCCACTCAGCATGGAGGCATCTGAAAGCTGCAGGGCTGAAGGAGTGCTGATTTGAGCACCCAGGTGGGAAACCACAAGCCTGGAGTCAGCTATTTGGCTGCAGATCTCGCCTGCCAAGCTGTCTCTGGCTATGGCAGAAGCTCCATGTTCAGATCCCTTTGGCAGCTGCTCTGGTTTAAGAAGTTCCTATCACCCAATTTGCAGACACTCATTATGGCCCCCTCAGCTGTGCTGATTCCAAATTAGATCTGTGAAATCATTATTTTTAAAAACAAATACTTTGTGGAGGGTAGGTGGGCTCGAGGGAAATAGCTTTCTCTCCTTGCATCCTATCACGGATCCAGTTTAAAGGGCAATCACGCAGACTACTTCATAATCACAGTATGGGGGCAGACACAAGTCATTCAGAGTAGGAAGTTCTCAAACTAAATTTGCTGGCAAAGAACCACTGTGCAGAACTGCAGCTCTAGAGAGAGCCAGTCTGCAGGATAGGGAGTTTGGGTTTTACAGACGCTGTTAAACCAGATCTGCTGCAGAAGGAAGCGTAGCACGCAGCCAGCATCTGAGAAGCGCCAGCTCCTCTGTGGCAGACATATTCTGCTTGCTGGAGATGGACTCATCCTGCAAGACTCAAAGCTGAATCCTTATACATTCAACACCCGTGACCTTGGGAGCTGTCATTTTGGTTTAGTCCATGTGTTATATTCTGGCTTCAATCTGAAGTGCTGAATCTACCATTCTGTTTGCTCTGAGCAAGATGCATGACTCCTTCAGAGCCTTCTTCAGTGGAGCAACAGCAAGCAAACAACCCCAGAGGCATGCAGAGAAGGGCTGTGCCCCTCCATCACGTCTCACGTTCCACCTGCCTTCCCACCACCACCAGACCTTCACACTTATACATTCCCATTACTGGAGACACAGAAGGAAATTTTTACATTCAATCAGTACAGCCAGGGAAAGGCATGAATTCTGAATGTGCTCCAAACACACCTACACACCATACCCCTTCCCCCTGGTACCTACAGCTCCTCATTCCCAGCACAGCCCACTCAGCAGTTCCACACACTGAACGGATGATAGGATTAATACCCCGCGTCTTTGTGACGGCATTCGACAATAGGCTAAACACAAAAAGAGCTGGCTGGAATAATCTGGAAAAATAGGAAGCAGTTGCCAGGACTAAATGGCTACACACTGATGCTTGTTCTCTGCAGACTGCAGCAGAGCAAACCCCCGCTTACCTGTATCCAGCTGGCAGCCTTTTAAGAAACCAATAAAACAGAAATGAAAAGGCAACTGGTCCCAAAGAGGTACGAGGGGAAAAAGGAACAGAGTGTGCCCCTCCACGCTACGCTCTGGAAAGCTGCAAATAACTCTCAGTGCAAGGATGCAAACAGGAACAGAGGGCCCAAAGCCACCGCCAGCACGTCCTGGGCAATGCGAAATGGTAGCTTCAGGAGAAGCCAAGTGGCCACAGCCATCTGGACTCTTCAAAAAAGGACATGTTCTCTGTGCTTGTGATAGCCCCACTGGGACAGAGCAATGCAGAAAGAGAAATGGTATTACTAACTCCTGGGTTTAAGAGGCACTGGAGGCTGTGGGAGAAAATTTATCCAACGATCTGCTCCGAGATAGCTCTGCTATCACTTACTTCCCACCTACATGGAACTCTTTTGCTTTTAAGTTAGCAGTCATTTGCACAGCACTGTCTGTAGGATTTATCTATTCTTGCTGCTGATTTAGCCTTTAAACACCTAAGGATGAGATGTTCTCATAAAACACAATTTCAACAGGAAGAAGAGACCTTTCAGTATGACCGAAGGATGACGTCAAACCAAGTGGAGTGTGCACCAGTTTGCATATAAAGATGTGCTCCAAAACACAGCCTCTCCTCACACTCATCCCTCTCCCTCTAGCACTTAGTCCTAATCCCTACCAGCTGCTATCCCACCTACCAACCAACACCACACAGAAAGCTCTCCCTTAACGGCACCTTTCAAACCCTATTAATGATGGCAATAATGATTTGATTGAAAAGATAAGTTCTTTGATGTGTGTAGAGGCACCACTATGCCTGGTAACAGCACTAGGTGCAGGATGACTCCAAGGGGAGGTTACATGCAATGGAAAGAAAGACAGAATTTAACTATGGAAATACTTGCTGCAGATTCTGGGGCTGCCCCAGACAGCACAAGCCGTTTCAACCATCTACTTGCATCATATTCCAGCGTTTCCCAAGGGAGCACGAGTTCAATTACTTGGTCCCTGTATCCACACAGACTACAGAGACCTCCTCAGGGTTCATTAATTTCACCTTGTTCTTCCTCACAGAAGGGACAGTCAATGATCAGATTAAACTGAGATTCAATTTTGCTCCGATTATGCGAGACACAGACGCACGTCAAGGGACCCGGTTACATTATTCCACCTCGTGCACAGATGTGACCTTACCCTGTTCAAACTGTGTTCCTGAGTTTTAATTGAGTTTTAACATGGGCCCTTAATGCTATTTAAAGCCCAAAGTCGATACGGATTTAGTGGACCAAACTCGTCTCTGAAGTAATTCAATTAATTCAGCACAGCCTTATTCCCCCGCAGTTTACGCTGCTATGTGCTTACACAGTGAGTAACTGAGTGTTTCATCCTAGGGACAGAGACATCCCAGCAGCTTTACACCATGTTTATGTCTCAGGTTATGTACTCTGTGAGAAGGAAGGTGCACAGACTGGAAAGATGAACGATGTCACTACATTTGAGGTTTTTTGTTCTGATGGGAAATGTTGCTACAATTTTTTATGCTGCCTCCTGGCACCAGCAGGTGTTATCCAACCCTCCACACCCCACGCAAGCAGGGGTGAGCTGCGTTTCTGATAAGAGGCTTTTGTTCTAACAGGAACCAGCTCAGCACTTTCCCTGCACAGGATAGGTGGGGAGAGACTGCAGCCAGACAGTGCAAAAGGTCTGAGCACGCACCCACAAACACACCAGGCAGGCAACGCCGCTGGCATCACCTCCCATGAAGTAACTGCTCTGTGCTTGGAAAAGGCCACATAATGACACTGTCAGGGAAAAGGTGAATTGAACAGAGCAGGTTATCAGGGACTGAAGAACCTCACACTTCTGCTACATCCTGGTTTTTGTAGGAAACACATCAATTCCTGCTTTGTCTGCAGGAGAACCTCACCCCTTGGAACTGTTTCACGTTGCAGCAGGAACACTGCATGAGCTGGGTCCAAGTTCTCTACCCCTGGTGCCACAAGCAGAAGAGACTGAAGGGCAGACTTTGCAAAGAGGCCAAAAGCAGCCAGCTGAAGGCACCTTCAGACCTACTCAAACCTACAAGGGCCCTTTAGCACTCACAGAAACCCTGCTGTGCTCTGAAATCCAAGTGTTCCAGTGCCACATGCCAGCATCCCCCCTCTTGATCCTTAAAATACTCAGCTTGGCTCAATATTCAGGCAAATTTATATAGTAGTTCAATTTATTTTTTAAAAAATAAGAACTTAAAATGGGCGTTTGTTTAGATTGTGTGCTTTTAAAAGTGAGATTTTCTCATCTTTTCGTGGTTCTAGGAGCCATGAAACTGAGAAAACCCAGCACTGTTCATAAGACTTCCAAAAATGCTAAGGAAAAAGTATCATGACCCACAAGAGGACATTCAGCACATGCTCTGCAGCGTTCTCTCCATCACATCAAGATGCTCAGGAAGACAGCAAACAAGTGGGACCACACCGATGCCCAACCCCATCAGAAGCCAGGCACAAAACACTGCTCTGTCCTGTTCATTGGAGCAGTTCTACAGCACACTCAGCACAACACAAAGGTGACATCAGTGCTCTGATGGGGTGGTGTTGCTCCCAGGCAGGTAGGCTGCACAAACTGATTTAAATGGGTCAGGATCCAGGAGCAAATTCCCAGTTATTAATTCATGTGTCAGTATGACTGTCCATTACCACCAGAGGGAAGAGCAAGAGACTTCTTTCAAAGGGAGATTTTATATTGCAGTTGCAGAGATCTCTGTGGAGGATCTCTTTATTAGGGAAATACAAATTGCCTAAAATTGAGGGGTCTGTTTTTCCTCAGATGCACAAATTTCTAACACAATTTAAGCCACCACTCTGCTAAGTGAAAGCCTGAGCAAAGTTCTATAAAGCATGTCAAAATTCAGAAAGCAGTTGCAAACTGCTCTGTCCTCCCTCCAACACGCCTGGCAGGCTCCCCTCCAGACTTTGACTCAGTTCAGACGCAACGCTGTTAAGTCTCATCGTGTTATCATGAGTCCTGTGCTATTCAGCCTCCTTATTAAAGCCCTGGGCTCCTGGACTCTGCTCTTATTTATTTTTAAATGTGTTTCTAGCTCACACAGACCTCAAAGTGAAATTTCAAAACGCAAATGCTAAAGGCACAAACAACTGAAGGCAAATAATAAAAAAATACACATAATTTATTACATCTATAAACTTCACAATATTTCAGGGCTTCTCTTGTGATTTTGATGGTCTGGCTGCTGCTGCTACGCTTCAAAACTTGACTTTAAGATGAAAAAGGATGGGAATACTGTGGGGAAACAAAGCAGATGCAGTATCAGAGTAATTGCTTTAACACATAAATACTGGAGGAGACAGAGCCCCCTCTTCTCTGCAGCCCAAGGAGGGAGAGTTGTGTGTGCCTAAGAGCCCTGCAGCCCCCAAGAGCAGGGAGCATGGACCCCGCATCAGGGAGCAACTGCTTCCTTCCACCAAAGGAAAATGCACTCAAGCTCTACCAAAGGCCTTTGCAGATAGGAAAGGAATTTATCATTGAGTTCTTTGAGCAGGTCCAGTTTTCTTCTTGTGGGGTAACACTTCATCCCCAGTCCTTCCCCTGCCTCTTGCTGCCAAGGAATAAAGTGCTGGATAACACACAGGTGCAGTGCAGGTAAAACTCCCCTCTATCTTGGGGGGAACCGTTAAAAGAGATCAAGGCATTTCTAGTGATCTCCACCAGCTTCTGGAACTACACATGTATTGACACAACAGTGCTTAATCAGGCAAAAATAACAGCATTGCCTAAAGAGCATTTATGACCCCATGGGAAGAGGGAGAGAGGGGGAAAGGACAGGCATGTGTCTTGGAGATCTGCTTCATTTCCCACAGAGCACTCCAAATCACCAGCCAAGCCACCCCTTGGAAAAGGCATTGGATGAGAGAGAAAGCCACAAATCCCTGAACACAGCAAGACCACAGGTTAGTTCCTGCTGGACAACAAGTAGAAGACCACTTGCAACTGAAGACCAACATTTACCCAGCATTAAACCAAGGAAAACCACCAAAGTATGCCTGCTGGCAGAAGTGATGTTTATTCATATGAAGCACACAGAGCTCCTGGCAGGAACACTGCCCCGAGCCCTGGAGAAGAGCAGACCATCTCCCACATGCAGTGCCTGAAAGGAGATGGCAAGTTCCACAACCACTGTATGATCTAGATGATGCAGGATAGGAGAAGGAAATTAAAATCCACATCTTCCAGGTCTCCATGCTGGGCCTGGGGCCATACTGCTGGTTAACCCTGATCCTGCACCTCCACGGCTTCATTCCCAGCAGACACCAGCATTCCCAGATCTGCAGGAAGTTCAAGGGAACTGAGATGAGTCTGGCATCTCTGGCACTTAAGTCATTGGTGACACCACTAAACATAAGTCTTTACATTTTGGTATGTAGAAGGACAATATGGAGAGAAGCACTTTTATCTGCTGTGGAAAAAGTACAGAAGATGAAAACAAAGCCCAGTGGTGTCATTCTGCATATGGAGAGATGACAAATGCTTTTTTTTTCCTGGTAAATCTCCAATTGCTGTAGCAGCAAGTGTGGAGTTTTTCCCCTGTTTTTGAGTGCTGCTGTCTTCCTGTAGGTCAGTGCCAGCCCAAAGCATGCAACAACCAAATCATTTTAAAAAGGAGTGGCCAGGGGGATGGGTAAAGCCCTTTCTTTCCACATTAATTATTGCTATGTATGGGCTTTAGAGATAAACACAAGACAGAACTGGGATGGAAGATGGAAACTGCTAATGCAACAGGTTATTTAATTAGCAGCATAATAGCGACTGTCCGTGCATCAGTGGAATACTGTATCCCATTAATACAGCCACTAAGCTCACAATAGCACCAGTGCTGACAATGAGAGCAGACTTGCTTTTCAGCAAAAGCAGATCTGTCCAGGGCAGCAGATCTTCTCTGCCCACAGATAAGATCCACTGCAGGGAGAGGAAGCCACCATAGGCACACCTTACTGCTGAGAAAATTCATCAGAAGTTATCTTTGTTCAGTCTGTTGCATAAATTCTGAATGTTTGTCTCCACTATAAAACAAGGGTTGTGGTCCTGAAATTCATTTTATTACTGTAGATGTGCCTTCTATAGAAACAGAATAAAAATGTGTGCACCAGAGGACAGGTCCCCAGACACTGAGGTTTCTCAGCCATGCTGGAGGGCAGGACAGGCTCAGCTTCTCACAAATTTGAAGCAGAAGATGAATGTACTCGTGCCTGCATTCCTCCCCAGCCTCTCTTCTCAGAGCTGGACTGGAATTGAGGTGTTCATACTTGAGACACTCCATAAGCAGCTAAGCTTAATCTGATTTTAACTCATCCCTTCCATGGCAAGCACTGCTGAAAGGAGAGAGATCATGGGAAATCTTTAAATTCCAGGTAAAGACAGTTTCAGTTTCTACCTTCATTATTGCTACTTGTTCCAATTTCCACGCAAACACACTGAACATTTTAAGAGAGGGGACTCTGGGTGGAGTTTCCTTGTGTGCTCAAACTTCAGTCCTTGCCCATTTCAGTTCTGCTGGCTGAGAAAACCTGTCCGGCCAAACACCTCCGACAGACGGACGCTGAGGCGCCTTTCCAGCAGAGTCCAGACTTTGCTTCTTGCTGGCAGACATAACAGCTCCCCTAACACAGATGTGAAGGCCTCTGATAGCATTTCCTGCTACTGTAAAATGAGACTGCAATAGAAATTATCACAAGAATCTTCCTGAGAAGCCAGGGCCTTCTCCCCAAGACGCAGCAGGTGAAAGAGCCCCCCACTCATGTGTGCATGTGATGAAATTAGAGATTAAACCAGAGGTCTGAGTTGTGCAACACATCTGCGTTTTTCCTGGACTACTTCTTCCAACTATAAATCAGACTAAAAGCACACACCTGCATGGGAAGTTCACAGGGCAGTTCACCCCATGAGCAAGCCATGGAGCCTGCTGGCATTTCCTCCTCTTCCAACTGCAAGGGCCAACAACTGAAACACCCAGCGAACCCAGGGAGGCTCAGACCTGATCAACTCCGTGCTCCAGTTGTTCAGGATCTGCAGCAGTTGCAGCAAACCCCCTGATGATTCACTGTCCTTCATCCCTGGCAGTTCCCTGGATAATAAATGGGAACAATATTTTATTTATGCCCAGGTCATCAATTCTAAGGTAGAGGAAGTAGCAGATGAAAGGAGAGTTATTTCCGTAATGAAAGTGATGGATTAGAAAAATCCATTTTTACCCTGTCCCTCCTCCCCGACAGGGAATTCTAAATGGTTCTGAATTATTACCTTTTGTCCCTTTCTGGAACAGAACAAAATATTTTAAAGTCACATAGCAATTAACTGCTGTATAAACACAATTATACAAGGAGGTACAAATTACCTTGGGCTTTTTCTATTAAACAACCACATCCTGATGAAATAAGAGGCCTGATCCTGACAGTCTTCAAGATCCCATTACTGACAGAAGGATCTGAGGGAGCACAGTGACTGGTAGGGTAAGCCCCAGAGGAAGCAATTACACAGGACAGAAAGATCTAATTTAGGTAGCTGTACTATGGAATAGATACTACAAATACTCATTACACAGCTCAGATTTCATATCCTGAGTTTTTCCTGCAGAGGGCATTTTTATTTGTTTATTCTCTCTCAAATAAAGGCTGCTCAGAGCTGATGAGAGGTACTCAAATGACAGCCTTCAAGACCTGCCTCCCTCTTCCCTTCTGCAATACAGATCAGCAACAGCAAGGACAGCAAACACCAACGTGCCTAGAAAAGGTCCTGGGATGAGTTTGATTGCAAGAGTCCATCTCTGCATAATCAACACTCAATCTCCTGGTCAAAATGCTGAAGGAAAAGGCTTCTGTTTAACAATTTTGATGACATATTGAAGTCTTCTCAACTTGCTTTTATTTTAAACTTCATGGAAGCCAAGAACTACAAGATACCTTACAAGTTCCCACCAGTGAAATGGGGAACTAGAACACTCTCATGACTTCTCAGGGAACTGCTTTGCTATTCATCACTTACAGCTTGAACTCTAGTAATACTTGCAATTAAGAGCAAGCTCTGAATAATATCTGAAAGTGACAATTTATTAGGGAACAAGAGCTGAAAAACAGGATCCAAAAGCTACTGGACAGCTTCTAGAAATGTGCACAAAATTGATAAACCTGGTGCATAAAGAGCTAACAGCAAATAAATGAACAGAAGCTTACTGTGCAGTGCTGAGCCAGTAAGGCTAATTCAATTACAAAATGTGTATGCTGTGAAGGTGTTACTGCTGAGTCTGGAACAACAATACCAGCCCAGTTTCCATTCCTAAAAAGATGCTGAAATGCTAAAGATGTAGAAGAGAATCACAAAAATGACATAGCACTGGACAAAATAACACTGCACCATGACAAAGTTGAATCTGTTCAGTCTATCAAAAAAATTATCAAGAGTGACCTTGGTTACTGAATACCACAACTTTTTACAGGGAGAAACAGTAAGTACTATAGATCTCTTTCATTAGCAAAAGAAAGAAAATAATGGCCAATGACAGGAAGCACATCAGACAAATCTAAATTCAAAGTCTCCAATTGGTAATAGTAAGGATCATTAACCACTGGAAAAAATGACCAAGAAGAGCAGTGAATTTTCCCTCTTGAGGTCTTCAAATCAAGACCAAATGCTTTTTCTGAAAGACACACTGCAATCATGATGAAATCTACTGGCCCATGCCCTAGAGGAGGTCAGATGTGGTGATATGATAGCTCCTCCTGGCCTTAAGAGTTCAGTACCATGAAGCTGGGAACTTAAATTTGTATTTGGCAAGAAACAAGATCTACTTTTAATGCAAGAAGAAACCCCATGTAATGAAAAATAGTGAGGACTTCACCCATGAAAAAGGAATACTTGCCTCACCCCACACACAGTTTTTTCCTTTGATGGAAATGCAGGATTTTCACCTGACTAGTCCTGGACACACTAAATGCCTCTTTCTTTTTTCCATTAGATTGAAGTTTGGAAACAACCACATCATAATTTTAGGATTCTTGTTTTAGCTTGTGTGCACGCTCCCCCACCCAGTGAATAAATTCATGTCTTCAAGGTGAACTGACATACAATATCAGCTGGTTCATAACTAAAGGACTAAGAAAATTACACACTGCCTTGCCCACATACTCAGCGAGAAAAAAGATAAAAAAAAACAACAAACAAAACCCAAAAAGCCCCCAAATTGCTGGTTACTTCACATATACACAGTGCATCAAAATGCTTCAAAGCAGCTGAATTCATCCACAACTTATCTGAAAGCCAGCACCAAAGTTTCAAATCCTTTTAAGACCCCCCAGTTGCAATACAGAGCAAAGCTTGATGCTTTCAGCATGCCATAAAGCTCACTAAGGGGCCACTGTACCAACAAGCTCAGGCTCCAGCAGTCTGCTAGCCAGGGAAGCAGAAGCTATGCCACAATGACTGGGAGTGAGGTTTGCTTATAAACCTTACAACTCCTGTCCAAGAAGGTAGAAAAGAAACCTTCTAAGCATTCGCAAGCTAACAATCCAACCCCAGCTGAGAAAGTCAGGCACACACAAGTTCTCTCTTCCTTCTAAATTCTCTGTGCTGGAGGAGCCGCAGCCTTTTTGTGTTGATGGATTTCACATTCATGTTCAGTAAGGCTCCCGTGCAGACATCAAAGGAAGACATTAAACTTCCTCAGCAAGCCTTAGGCTAACTTCAGAGGATACATCACTGCATAATGTTTAGCGGTTGGATCACAGTAATTCATGGAAAAAAAAAAAAAAGAAACTGCAGGACGCCCACAAGACATTCCCTACATATTTCCATAATCAGGGACATTTCTGCTGAATTAGTGTTCACATAGCAAAAGAAGTCAGCAACCAAGACACTAACGTGGCTGTGTTTGACCTGTATTGTTCTACTCTTATTCCCATCCTTTTTTACTGGACACCAGATACATCTGAATTCAAACAGAAAAGGCTGACAAAGAGTTTGAATAGCACAGAGTAGGTAGAAACCAGTATCCCATCTACCACACTGAGACAGAGAAAACATGCTGTCTACACTGTTGAATGTCTATGATGTTAGCTGTCCCCCCAGGCCCCACTAGAAAATGATGCAGAAGGCACATTTCTCAAGAAAAGCCCCTCTATCTCCTTCCTTGAGAGGTTTTGCCACCATTGATAATCAAATACATATTTTTCCTAAGCATTCTAAAAAAAACATGGGATGTGCCTGGGAAGGATAAATGTAACAACATTTTCACTTATTTTTTGGCAATTGGAAGGCATTGAAATATGCTTTTCAACTATAGTCACCTGGCATGGTATTTTTATTTTTACAGTAAAGCCAAAGAGGATTAGGACACATTGTACTAATTCATAGGAGCAGACAGTACCTCCTCCAAAGCTTTTTCTTCCAAACAGACTGGACAAAACAGCAGCATTTCAATTGTACAGGTGGGGAAAGGAGCAAGACAGACATTCAGTGACTTACTCAAGGTCACATAGGAATCTGTTGCAGGACAGGGTTGAGTTCCCAAAGTCTCAGTCCACTTAGGCATTGGAAAAAGCAATGAAACAAGAGTATGTACTAAATTTGGCACAGATTTTCAAATGATGCATTGCTACAAGGGAACAAGAACCTCCGCTCATGCTAACCCAGACACCAAATGAACATATAAAAGTAAAACTAGTTATTCACTCCACCCAATCTATCTGATCACCTTATATTTCCTAAGTCAGTAAGAGCTTTCTTGGCCAGACGATCCAACCCACAATTTAGATCTTATTACAAATCAGACATACTAAACCACTTTCTCCCTCCGGCTGCAGAAGATAAAAGGCCAAGCAAGCAGGCAACATTTTGGTAATCGGCTTCACCTAACAGCTTCGGATTTTCTTAAAAGCCTTGGCATCGATTATTTTCTTTAAATAGCAATGGCTTATTGAGAAACCTTCTCCCCATTTTAATGCACAAGGTTTTTCCTTAAGTAGACAAGAAAGCAAAAACTGCCCTGCCAAGGTATATCTTTTGGATACTTGGTCCTGGCAAAGCACTTTGAAGTCAGTTAACACTGGTGCTGAAGGGCTAAGCTGGGAAACTTGGGAGATGAAGAAGAAATAAAGTATGGTCTGACACAGAACAATACTGGGATTCAGCTCCAGCTCGCGTTTCAGCCAACGGCGTGAGCCAACGCTGCAATTCGTATGTATCCAAAGGAGCTAAAAGCTCATGGCATGCAAAGCAGCACAGCTCTCATGTGGTCTCAGCACAAGTTGGGGTAAAAGGAATAGAGGAATTAATTTCATCAAGCCAAATCACCACCACCCTGCTGTTACATAAAAGCCTGTTTTCTGGGGAACGTTTCCAAAGATGGTGTCATTTGGGCTGTTTTGATTAAAGTGACATAGTCGGGTTCAAGATGGGATACACTGCAGACTGAGAAACACTTCGGTTTGACAAAAATCTCCCACTCCCTTTCCAATCCCATGGCTCTTGTTTCTTCCTTCCATTTGCCACATTTTCATATGGAAAACGAGCACGGCGATTGCCCTGCCTGGTTCTCAGATGCTAACATGAGGCTGTGATGAAAGAACTGCAGAAGGCCTCAGGGAGATGTTTAAAACTTAACTCAAACAGATAAAAAGACGAGTGTTTAAGTTTGCCTGGGAAAGTTTCTACACATATTGGAAACCCTTTGAGGCAGGGACTGCCCTTCTGTTCCCAGTTTAATAGCCAGTTGCACAATTACTTTTATAAGGTTTTCAATTATACAAGGAATGTATCTTAAGGTTTATAACTCTGAGAAATAACCTAAACCACCAAACCCCTTGCATTCAAGTTGCATGACCTGCTAGTGCTCCAACAACAATGCAATCCCAAAACTACTGTGAATTTACACCACAGCCTACAACAAACTTTTACAAGATGAAGATACAAGCACCACAGCACACCATAGTTAATACTTCCATGATTCAATACACAGCCTCATATTGTGCTTTCCTACCTTCCCTCTCGTGTCCATATTTTAGCAGTCAGCATTCTTGGGCTGTTTCTACATGCCTCAATGTCTAGAAGCTCAAATTCCAAGCAGTCTGCAGCACTGGCATTGCCCTGCTGGAAGCTACTGACCTGCAAAGCTGGCTGCATTGCACAGCAGACCAGAAGGAGCACGGTCACGGAACAAGGAGGGGAAGGAAGTGTCAAAGGTGAAACCACTGGGCATGTACAGTCTTGTGTTTTCCCTGGCTGGGGACCAGCTATGTCAAAAAAAAGCAGAGCACAAACTCTACCATAAAACAAGTCTCCTTTCTCAAGTAAAGCACCTTCTGTGTCCCAACATAAAATCTAGCTGGTAACTCTCCCATTTTACAGATACCTCAACCAAACACATGAGCCTGAAGTCCCATAGGTGATCCAAGAGGCTGAATGTGTTTCACCTCGGCATAGACTGCTGTTGACATTTACATTTCAAAACTTCTTTCTGTTGAGGAAATCTAATACCTTCTCCTCTTCAGGAGCCTGAGGCTTTGTGGTCCTCAAGGACAGCTCTGCTAAAAACCACTGCGGTTGTACCAGAACAAGAGCACTCCAGAGGCCCAAATTTGGAAACCTACAGCTATTTTCAAGATCACTTAAAACAAAAACAGCAGCTCACAAATATTCTTTAGGCTGAGAGTCCATTTTCCAAACAAAAACTGTGGTACCACTTCAGGCCAGGCACTTCCACAGCAAGTGACCTGCAACGAGAGCCAACGCACCCTTCCGCTCCCTGGGCAGGAGGCGGCCGCCCAGCACCTGCGGGTGAGGTGACGCACGTACCTTGGAAATGAGCTCATCGTGGTTGGCGAGATGAGCCCTGCAGTGAATGCAGCTGTAGGTCCTGTGGCACGAAGGCAGATATGCCTGGAAAGTCTTGGACCTTGTCATCTTCACCATTGGAGCCACTGAGCGCTGCGTGAACTCTGGGGTGGCCCAGGAGGCACTCCCGCAGGACGGGTCGCACGGGAAACACCGGAAGACACAGGTAAAGGCCGTGGTTTGGCAGGTGATGGGTGTGGGGCAGGCTCCACACGCTGGTGACCGCTTCAGAGGAAGAGATTCAGGCAGAGGGAACGGGGGACTTCACACAAACCTAAGTTTGGAAAAAGAACAGAGACAGAACGCTCAGCTCCCAAAGGCCACAACGCTCTCCGAGCCCCCAGGATGATCTAGGGTTTGATCAACAGAGCAGGGAAGAGTCAGCAGGCAGGGACGGGTGTGATGTCTGCAGATTAGATCAAGGAGGACAAAGCTGTATTTACAGCTCGGCTACTGACTTGCTGACTGCCCTCACATCTTCCTGCTTCTGCTATCTACCATCTTCCTATCGCTTCAGCACTCACAGTCTCGATTCATTCGTCCAATACTTACTGGATTTGGAAGTGACTGGAGAGCCACAAAGATGCTGAAAAGATTTTCATCAAGCCTGGTCTCCTAAGCACCTCTGGGGAACTGCACGTGTCAAAGTCCAGCTCTGCACTACCCCTTGGAGGAGAAGGCAGGCTGTTAGCTAGAAAGTGGGGACCTGGAGTCAGTCCTGCTGGCTGCTGCTGTCCTGTGTGACTGACTGATGCACCACCCTAGAAGCCCACAGGAAGGTGGGAGCTGGACCTGGGTTTCCTCAGCCTCCAGGAAAGCGCACGAGTCACCAAACCAGTTGTTCTCTCCATTCTGCCCTAGTTTCCACATGGAAAATGGAGGATTACTTCATCACACTCTCCTTTCTAACTCCCTGCAAGCTCTGAAGGTAGAAGCTACTCCCTAAAGTGCACTCCAGTATTTATTTTTTTTTACTCGGAACATCTGACAGCAGTCAAAGCAAGGAGCAGCCTCTGAAGACTATTCTTAATAGCAAGAGACAGTTAAAAGTCTTATTCAGGATGGAAACACCTTTTTACAATCTGACATCATCTGAGAGAATGTGCAAGGCAGCTCAAGTCTGGGTCTTTTTTGTTGGCAGAAATCAGTTTTTCAGATCCCACATCTATAAGCCTCACCAGCTACAAATGTTTCTTTTGAAGATGGAAGAAGTGTAAAGGATAAAGGAAGCAGCTCCCCTCCCTCCCCGATACATGGCGTGCATGCATGCTCTAGAAATTAATCATGAACTCTGGCTGCTCCTCCCATGAGGATTTTCCTTTCCATAAAACATGTGATTCTATTCAGTTTCTGAGTCCACACTTTGAAAATCAAACACTGGAACAGCACCAACATCTCCCCCTCAAAAAAAATATAGGAAAACCAAGAAATAAAAACCCCACACCTGACCTGCAATGGAAATTTATGAAGTAGACAAAACAGAAAAGTACAAGAGCTTAAGAGCTGGTCTCTAAGCTGGTATGAATAACCTGCCTGAAGCATAGCTGATAATCTTCCAGGTTCCAATAAAGCCAGCCCAGGTCACTACGCTGCTGCACTGCTAAAATAGCCCCCTGGAGTTTGCATGCTAAGCTGGCTCTGCTGCTGCTCAGCAGGATGCGCCTTCCCAGTAAAAGCACCAGCGCCACACTGGGTTCAAGGTGTGCTGCAGGGAACGGGTGGACTGGGACTGCTCTAAGCAAAGATCTCTCTGGCTTGCTAAAGGGGAAACTGTCAAACCAGTGGGGTGGAAACCAGAAAGTCAATGGTGGAACTGAAGGCAGGACCCAAGAAAAGTGGTGCAGGAGGCAGACCTGCAGAACTCATAAGCATCCCATTTAGATCATCCCTGTGTTAGCATTGGTCACCAAGATCTCACCGTGACAAAACTGTCCAAGTCATGCTTGAAAACAACAACAAAAATCAGACTGGGAATCCATTAGTGCTGCCTGCTGGAAAGCCTCACATGTGACCATGGTCAGACAGTGAGACCTGCAAAAAACCTCGTCACTTAGGTACCAAAGTGCCACTTCTGGAAACCCCCAGCTTCAACACTTCTGCTCCTAAGTCTCCTTGTCATTGTTGAAAAAGAAGATTCAAGGTACCCAAGCTGGTCTAGCATTTCTGAAAGCATCACTCATCAAACCTACTGCCAGCTGGACAATCCCTGACAGCCAGGCACACTATCTGCAAGCTTTCCAGCAAACAGCTCCTACAAGCACTACACTGGAGGGCTGTCATCAGCTCACGTGGGCATTGTTTGGTGCAGCCAGAGGTTCATTACATTAGGACCATGCACAGTGCTCAACAGGAGGCAGGCACCAGTAAGACAACAGGATACTCATTCTTTCCTTGTGTTTTGAAATATTTTTCTTCTGCTCTCCAGAAAGCAGATCCCTTGCAGACAACTGGGAAATAAAGCATCTTACTCATCCAGCAAACTGCTGATGAAGCATATCTATCCTGATCATAATAGTCAGCACTTACATAGCACTTTTCATCCTTAAAGCTCTTTGCAAACACTAACTAATCAGATTAACCTTTTCCAATTAAAGTTACGACAAGAGCTTTGGAAGACCCATCCTGACAGAGAAGGACTCACTTCCCAGCTCGTTCCAGGAATTTATCTGGCCAGCCTGCAGCTGAGTGCCCATATACTCTTCAGTGTGTACATGCATCTCCAGATTTCAGCAAGATCTTTTACATTCATTGCAGAAGTAGGAGGAATCAGGCAGTCTTCACCTGTATCCTGCCCCAGTCTCCACGCACACCAGAATTTTGTCAAAAACAAGTTAGTTTTGCATTAGACAGCATTGTTTTCCCCTCCAAGGTGAGGGACACTTTGAGAATCAAACTCTTAGGTATCCAACAGGGCAGAAACAAGATGCAAACCCAAGCAGAATCCTTCCTTATTTTCTGCTGATTAGATTTAAGTTACACATCCCAGCCTTCCTGAACTAACCAAGTGCCAATCTTTAGTCACGAGACAACAGCACCATCCCCAAATTCCAAGCCCCTGATTCAGCAGCTCATACACTACATCCCAGCCGTAAGGGATCTCACAGCCTGGAATTTGTGAGCCATGTGCCTCATCCTCCAAGTGCACGGAAGCAGGAGACTAAGTGTGCTCTTTCTGGGGCCAAATGCAATTGGATTCCAAGGCAAAGCACCAAGCCCTGTCTGACAGACACAGATTACATTGGACAGACCATCTGGAGGGAAGTACAAAGAAAGAACTGGCAACCACTTTATCCGATTTCCAAATGAGAAAACAGACTGTGTCTAAATCTAAGGATTCATTGATTTGTAATGAAATGGTACAATCCCCTATTTCTCCTTTTCTTCAGCACTGATAGGTAAATATACAAACCACCAGTTCTACTACTTCCCTCCCATAGTTATGCCAAACACTTCTGATGAAACACCTAGCACTGCAGCACAACAGCTGGAGAAAGCAGTCCACAGGCATCCTCAGAGCCAAAGGGAGACATAAATGATACCCAACCAGAATAATATAACAGCAATCCTTTAATTTGTTGTTTGCTGACCCCTCTCGTACAGGTCTCCTAAGCATCAATGCTCTAGAATGAGTAAAACAGGAAATGCTACAGCTGCATTTATCTAGCAGAGAAATGAACACACACAAATTATCTGCTGCATGCAGCTTTCTGCAAAAGCATTTCATGAGCATTCATTTATTTGACCTTATAACACATTTAACATCAGCAAAAAACATTTGACCTTTTAGAAGCAGACAAGAAAAACTTATTCAAGTGAGATGGTATCAGAGCGTAGATTACAATTAATTGCAATTCCTGTTCTCAGTACTGTGCCGAGAAGACAAATCTAATTGATCTTTTTTGCAGGGAAGAGAATAAAGATTTGTGAGCTACAAACTGGGTGGGAAACCTACGTAAGAAACTGCCTTAAAAAAGCTTCAGACAAGCTCATGTGATACTCATACTTTATAATGGCACTACCTTCATACTGATTCAGCCCAACAGCCTGATGGCTTCTGTGTGCTACCTACCAAAAACTCTGTCCTCATCACAGTAAGGGAGAGGAGGGAAAAACAATAGGAAATGCATTCTTACATCCTGTGAGCACAGCCTGTAAGGATCCATTTCTATCACCTTGAAATGTATTAAATAGGATCCGTGGCTCTCAGCAATGCAAAAACCAACCTCCTGTTATATTTTCCTGTCCTAGTAGCAAACACATTTAAATTAAAATACACTTAACAGCTAACAGTGCATTCATTCTTCTGTGGAACAAAGGCTTGGGGATGGTTTTAGGCTGCACCTCTGTTTATTCAGAACCAGGAGTTAATGTTAACTGACAGTGGACATTTGTTAGTTAAGTGAATGGAATGACTTCACTAGATGCTTTGACTGCTTTATCATCGTGCCCAATATTGTTAGAGAGATGAGTATCTGTCATCAGCAATATAATGCAGTATTTTTATCATTCAAGAGAAATTTATCTCTGGGACGGACACACTCAAGTCGAAGAACAGAAATCTGTGCATATGAATTAGTTCATAGGAGAGAAAACTGGTTGAGACAAAAGAATTCTAGGGCAAAAGCTTATCAACATCATTTATTGTGGTTATTGGTGAGAGAATCAGCTTGCACACACTCTGTATGTTACGGCTGCTCTGCTTAATCCTGCTGAGTTTTAAGCAGACGCCACCTCCACGAAAGAAAACCCATGACACACATTTTGTCATTCAAACAACTTTTTGGTTCAGCATTCACCCTCCACCTGCCCAACAGGCACTTATCACTGTTAGCAATTCAGGAAACAAAAAAGGAGAAAAGCCAAGTCTGTGCCAAACACTTGCTAGACCGAGGCTACTGGTTGTCCAAGTCCATATGCCACAATGGCAGAGAACAAAAGCCATCGCACACAGGTCTAATTTTGCATAAAACCCTGCATAATGCAGCTCAGATGCAAATGTTCCTGTTCATTCTGGCAGGACAAACAACAGGTTTGTTGGATCTGAGGGCTTGTTCTATGGATTATTTGATTTTTAAGGTAAACTTCAGCCTATTAAATGCTCATTACAACACAGCAAATGCTATGGAAAGCTGCCTGTAGTAGCTTTGAAAAAAATCTGTCTATTTGGAAACCCAACCTTCCTTCTTTGGTGTGTCTTCTCATTAGTATAGAAAGAGCTAGAGATGTACCTATGAAGAGTGCAATGAAAGCACAAGAGGAATCAGGTTTGGAGAGTTTTCTGTTTCTACAAGGTCACAAGCTGTAGCAGCCTCTGTTGTTCTGGAGTCTTAGCACGATTCTAAGGTAAGCACACTTACTTACAAGGATCTTCTTGATATGGAAACTGCCTTAACATTGCTTAATGCACTGCAGTTCGAAAGAGGAAGGCTAGTCTCTAAGGTGATACACCAGAACTGGAGTCTGGGTTTAATGCCCAGTTTTGCCATCTTCCCTACAGAATAAAAGTGCCAGAATTTCAGTGCTGAACCCTCAGACACCTGGCACAGCTAAGGAGCTTTCACACTCTAACGACGTAGTACCACAACAAAAGATCCTGGTTTGGGGCAGCTCTGGAGATCCTCACCACCACAAAGGACTGCAAGAACCTTGGAAAAGATGAAGCCAGATGATCTGAAGGTGGGAGGGTAGGACAGACATTATGAAAGGCCCTGAAAGAAAGGATGACTATTCTGAATTTAAACATGGAACACAAGGGAAAGCCAAGAAAGGAGTTTAAATAGCACCCGGGTGTACACAATGTACCTTTACTCCTTCAGTATCGAGTTTCTGAAATGCACCAGTTTCAAACATTTGATGACACTGCAGGCAGCTCAGCAGTACTAGCACGATCAACGAAAGTCATTATTGATACATGAACCGTAAGTGTCCTTCTCCAATGCCTGTGCTCCTTCAGCTCCTTCTCCAAACCTTGCAAGCCCTTGGAGACAGGAAAATAACAAGAGAAATGGTGGAAGACAGCCAGCAGGAATCCTCTGCATTTATTTTTTATCAGATAAATGGACACAATTGCAATACAAATAACAGTATGGAGCAGGTCACTCACTTAGACCACCTTCAACTAGAAATATATTTAACCCCTTTTACTCCTCTGGATATCTCCTAGCGAGCCACTTCAGTTCTGCAGGCCCTACTTCTCTCTTCTGCACACTGGAGACAGCACCCTGCTCTGCTGGGAAGCACTTGATGGTTCTGGGGAAAAGGATCTGGATGGATGGATAAAAGCAATACTGACAGCAAACAGTACTGCAGACAATTGCCAGGTAACCACTAGAGGGCATCAAAAAAATTCAGCAAGAAGCAATTAAAGACTATCTGGCCATAATGAATGAGGGACAGACAGACACCAACCACGCTGCACCTGCTGAGCTCCACATACCACAGCCAGCCAGTGAGGAAAACCATCAGTTATTATTCTGCTGAATAGCTATCAATACTAAAAATGTCATTGCAATTACATTAATCGTGTTTTACAGGGTGTGGGGTTTTTGTGTCATTTTCTTCTTTTTTTAAAAACAGGCAGTGTGTCAGTCTATGGTCTACCACAACTTCTCATCAGAGATAGACTCAGCACCCCTATGACAAACTTCTGGTCTCTCTCTGATGGTGAGGCTTTGTATGAAAGAGACATGGAAGGTACACAAAAATGAGTTGAAACTTTAAAGGAACAAACAGAAAATCCTTAAAACTCACTTTGGGTTGGATTTTTTTTTTTTTTTAAGGTATGTCTAGCTTTGCCACTGTATACACTATTAATCCATAACCTATTAAAAACAAAGTAATTTTTAAAATATACTTTAAAAAATTGTTCTTTACATAGTTGATTTACCTTCTGTCAATTTGGAGATTAAATCAAATTTAAAGTTTCACTTATTCGTAATTTTTTTTTTAAATAGGCAACAACCACACTGATACATTTTCAGGTTCTTAGGTGCAACTGCATGGTTGCAGAATGCAGAGGACTCCTGCAGTCAAAGCAAGAGCTCTATTGTACTGAACTACGGCACACAAGTGACTGGAAAGCGAAGGAACAGGTTAAAGTAACTCAGTGAAGATGATGCAGAGATGCTTCTTTCCTGGCTGCAGACCAGAGAGACCGGATAGATGACCATGAGAACTCTCTGACTTTATTTACAGACTGAAGGCTGGCCTCGGACCACTCGGTGCCAGAACTGCTAACTCATCTCTGCCTGCTCAGAACAAAGCACGCTGTTCAAAACAATCCACTCGGACACACCACAGACACCCCTGGGAAGCAAGGAAGGGAAATCATTCTGGAAATTTAAATCAAATTCTTCCCTTTACTATTTCATCTCAAAAGGCACAGGACAGACACCATCCCACAGGGCTGGCTTCACCGTTTGTTACCATTTCTGGGCCCGTCTCAGTAACCAGATGATCCAGCCTCTACCGAGGAATGACTGACACCTCTGGCTGAATTCTCTTCCCACTCTCCTCCGAGTTGCCTGGCAGCAATATCTTTGCAATGCAGAAGAGCCTGTGCTACTGATAACAAGCAACATGGCAAGCATGAGAGCTGCAAGCTGCCCACCTTTGCTTTGCAGGTAGGCTCCATCACAGCTGAACTGGATAACCAGTTACAACAGACACCAGCACATGTTACCAAAGGCAGGAGGAAGCATATGTGCAGCAAAGCACTGCAGTTGGCCAGGACAGATCTGAGACAAGCCAGCACTTACTTTTGCTCCTACCAGCAAATCCATCTTCTGCCACAAAAAATAAAAACTGCAAGCTGAACTAATTTAAAACACAAATGACTCCATTTCCTCCTTTACATTTGCAAAACCTCATGCCAGCATCCCCCACAACGGGACAACAGCCCTTCATCTGAGTCGCCCAAGTAGATGTGATGTGCTCAAGTGAGAGAGCAGCAATGACTGCTCTTCAACTGGTGGAGCTCTTCAATTCACACCCATCTTTCTGCCAAAGAAAGCCACACATTGAACCTGATGGTCACACTTGGAGCCACAGATGAAGGACATCATATTTTGCCTATACAGCCTTCTACAACATGAAAGACAACCCTTGCCTTCCTGTTCTAGTACCAACTTCAACTAAAGACATCAAGACATCACCCTTCCCATCCAACTGACCAGGTACTGACCAAATGGACACACTGCCTTCCCAGCAGCTCTTCCTCAGTTGTTTTAATTGTTGAACAGTCTAGCTATCCAAATCACCTCGTATGATTACATTTCTTTCGTGCTCCTTACATTGCTCTATTATCTTCCTTTTTGGCAAGTGCAGGTATGATGAGGATTCAATTAATTTGGTCTGCTGGATGGATCACCTGTTTCCCTGATAAAGGCTGGGAACTGACAGGGAACACAGCGAGAACATTTATCTACTGCAGGTATCCTCTCAATATCCTCAAAGTCACTTGTAGCTGGAAGAAGGATCTGCCATAGCTGCCTGTTTGCAAGCTCCCCTTGTCAAATCCTGTAAGTGTTCATCTGCTCACAAAACCCATCAGCTCAGAGGGTTCTTCCCAGGAGCAGCTTTTACCCAACCTCGCACTGCCCCGAAGCACATCCGTCACAGGAGAGACAGTCACTCTGTTTTCTGCTCTGACACGCCTGTCTCTTTTTCTGAGTAAAGCTAAGGATAACACCTTGAATTCTGACCAATCGCTGCCAGCAACACTTTTTATGCAACAGTTACTATATTAACGAGGCACATACCCTCCATGGCAGTTCAGTCATCATCCTGCTAGCTCTCATTTCCACTGAAGGCACAGCAACCCTTATGTCAAGGGGGCAAAGTCAGGTGAAGATTTACAGCCTCAGTCTTCACAGGACAGATATTTTGTAACTGAATCTAGGTTAAGATGGTCAAGTCAGCTGTTACCTTGCCAGTTTCTGTCATTAGTTCCTCCTGGATATCCTCACTAGCCTGCATGTTCCTGCCAAGGTATGCAAACTGACTCACCTCTTGCAGTTCTGTGCCTACTGACGCATGCTTCAGCTGGGAGTTCCTGGGATTCTCATTAAGAATTTTTTTCCCCACAGTTAATTATTAACTCTGTCTATTTTTGCGATGCTGGACAATCTGTTTTTAATAACACATTACATCCTTTAATAATATTTCATCAGTGAAACTTCAGTCTTCCAGAGTTCTGTGGCTGAGCTATGCAACTCGGGTCATACCGTGCTACATTTTTGTCCTCATAATGAAGTCACTGCCACTGTGAAACAGAAGTGAGAGTGCAGCTTGGACAGCACTCTGCCTTCCCTCTCAGCGGATCAAGAAGTTCTCTGAAGGGCAAATTCAAACCATCCTTGGCTTTTAGTTTTAACAACCTTTGCTCAACCTCAAGAGTTTAGTTCTACACAAGTCACAATGGCAGCAAAAAAAGTGTCACAAAGATATTTTTGTGAGTCAACAAAACATCCTTTTAACACACTACACCACCACTCCAACAGGTGTAAAAGAAACAATCCCTAGTTGGATGTGTAAGCCTGCACAAAGAGACAGGAAGGCAGCTCTTAAGGTTGAATCCCTGTAACTTCCCATGATTCACAATGCCTGGCATTATCATTTGTTAAAGCAAGAGTGAAGCAGGGATAATGGTTATTTACTAAAAACAGAGGAGTGCGATTAGCTTTAATTAGCATTGTCAAGTGACTTGAGATTGTCAGGTACAAGATGCGGGAGAACTAAGGCTCCTTAATTATGTTATTTCCTGCAGTCTTAAGTGGCTTGGCCAGTCCAGTGACACTTCTGGACACGAAGCTGCTCCCGATGTCCTATACATCCCAAAACCACTCTCAGCCAGGCCCAGGAGATGTGGCTATTAAGTAGAGGGTCGCAAAGCCCGAATGCAGGAACCTGCCCTGACAAACGAGGAACAAATAAGGCAAATAAGACATGACAGAAAACAAACTTGGAGAGCGCATCGACTGCCAAACTTCGTGGAAGATGAAGAGGAGGGACGGATGGGGACCACGGGGAGTATGATTCAGGCCCAGGACACAGCACTCCCAAGCAGCAGCCCACTCAGACAACTGTATTTCCTTCCCCCCAGACAAGACAATCTATAAAACGTCTTTGTTTTGGGAAAGAGATTCATATCCTCCATTGGCATCACACCACCAAGAGACACGCTGATGTACCAGCTAAAGATCTGCTCTAAAGAACCCTTGTCAGAACAGTCCAACTCTTCTAGGGACCCGCCTTGGCTTCAGGAAGAAGAAAACCTCTCCCTGGCCTTTAGTTACTGTGATTAAAAGACAAGACCTTCAAATTAGCAAGCACAAGAGAGAGGGAACATCTTGCAGGACCAACTTATAGGTCTCTGACAAGGAGGGGAAAAGGAGGGAGCTGTGTATTTTGCTACCATTTCAGAGTGACAAAGGCATTCTGCTATGCCATTCTGCCTTGAACACCACTGGTCAGCTCCAAAGCAGACAAGCGAACTGAACTCTCTATTTCTCCACTCCAGACTCCACATGGTGATCCCTCTTGAAGTCCATTGCTCTAGCACTTCATAGCTGACCTCTAATGAAAGCTCTGCTTAAGTTCAAGCAAACAAAGCTCTGCCAGTTAATGACTGAAGCCAAATGAAAGCCCAGCTTTATTGGCATTTCTTCAAGAGGCTTCCACACACATGGGCAAAGGCAAGGCTGTGATGCAAGAACAACAAATAAATGCTTTTTACTCCTCTGCAATGCTTGTGTAGTACCAAGGAGCTCCCACTTTCTAAACTGCTACCCAGGACCGACACCAGAGTGACCAGTTCCTTAATTAATTCTCTCTCAGCAACAGGTATTCAATTCATGAGTCAAAGAGCCTTTGAGGGAATGTGGATTTACAGGTAGTGATGCCATCTTCCTCAACACAGCCCTGACTCAACTACCCACACCACGCAGCAAAGAGAGGAAATAACTTATTCACAATCTGTGGATCCAGAGGACACCGATACAGTTTTGTCAGTTATTCGGATCCTGGCACCATGAAAGAGAAACCTGCAAAGAAAGCACTTGACATCTTCACCAGATGAAAGCAATGCCTCTGCCCTCCCTACAGCATTCCCAACTTCAGCTTCAAAGCACAAGGCTCACTTTTACATGGTCTGTCAGCAAGAAACAAGTATTAGGGATCCAGTGAGAAAAGGAGAATGTCTTAATTCTCTGTTCACCATTACACAGCAAACAATGTTTACAAGAGACCAGAGGCGTGGATCCCAGCAGAATCAACGGGAGTGCTCTGCAAGAATGAAGTCACAAAATACATCCTCCCCAGGCAGAATCCTCTTGTGGATTATAAGCAGAGCTCTCTCAGTACGTGCTTGTTTACAACCACCTAACTCAGCAAAAGGCCTTTCCGTGCTACCCAGCATGAGCTCTAAGTAACCGTAAACGCATTAGGAGAGAAATCCTTCTCTGGAGCAGGAATCCTTCCCTGAGGAAGGCAATGCCAGGAAGGCAGGTGTACTGTCCCACCCCAGCAGCTGCCTGCAAGCTAAGAACACCAGTCAGGTGGGCTTCTTTCTGTGTTTTGAGACAGAGGGCAGGAAAAAAGCAGGGACAGATTCAGTAAACTGTGCAGGGAAGGGGCAGAAGATTCAACTTCTTTTACTACATCACTAAAATCACATTTTAAACTGAAACATTTTGAGGTTTTTTGACTTAAAAAATGAGCAATATAGTAGCTACAAACCAAAGCTTGCTCCACGGCTACTTCTGTCATCTCAAACTTCTCTGGCTTTTCTGGATTGAACCCAGCAGTTTCTGTGGTGAAGTACAGGACAAAGGACCCTCCACATTTTACTTTCTGACCCCAGACCTCAGCACAGCGCTCCGCAGAGGAGGAAGCTGCTACACCCCTAACCAGAGGCTAGGGCAGCAGTGCAGACCAAATGCCTCCCGTGCAGAAACTGCCCGTCTGTAACGCCAAGCATCACCCAGGGCTGAGGGCGGAGGGATGTCCCCTCCACAGGCTGATCCGGGTGCTCTGCAGCCTCCCCTCTGCCACACAGGCATGATGTCACCCCTGTAGCACAGAGCCACAGCCCGCAGCTGGCACAGGCCCGGTCTCCAGAGACCCCAGAGTGAACAGAGCGGTGGCAGGGAGCTTCTCCCTGGGCCGGGCACCCAGCGAAGGGGCTGGGCCTCTCCCTGGAGCCGCCAGCCCGAGCCTCGCGCACACCTTAGTGCCAGGCACAGGTCTCACCTGGGCTCTCAGGCTTTTATTAGGTATTTACCTGAGGAAGGACCATCCTCTGCTCCTCCTCCGCCGCCAGCGGTTCCCTCAGCCCCTGCCCCGCTCCCTCCTGTTGATCTCCTCCCTCACTGAGGGACGGCAAACCCCTCTGGCCTCCCCAGCCCCTTGGCCGCTGCGGGGCTCGGACCTGTTGCCCTCCCCGCCTGCAGCCCCGCACACAAAGGCCGCTGCTCGCACAGCCCGGCTCCCCCGCTGCCACCCCCGGGGGCACCGCAGGCCCCCGGCCCGCTCCCCTGAGGACACACCGCCTCACCGAGGAGCACGCCGCGGGGGCAGGCAGCCCCGAGGAAGCGCCCTCCGCCCCGCGCAGCCGCCCCCACGGGGAGCGGGGGAGGGGGGTGTGTGGGTACGCGGCTGTGGCGCAGCTCCGCACAGCGGCCTTACCCCAGCCCCGCCGCCCCGCAGCGCCCCGCCGCCCGGCCCTCGCCCCCTGCCGCACTCACTCGCCGCGGCGCGGCCGCCTCGAGCGCGTCCCCAGCGCAGACGGAGCGCGGCTGCCGACGCGCACCAGGCAGCCCCGCAACGCCCTCCCCCTCCCGCCGGCTCCCTCCCCTTATACCCGCTCCGGCGAGCCTGCTGCCTCTGAGCGGCACCGCCGCGCACCAATCGCCGCTCGCTGGCACATAGCAACACCCCGGCGGTTGGCTGCACTCAGCCGCAGCCCATTTTTTCGCGACCAATCAGAGCGCGAGGCAGGCAGGGGCGCTCCCACCCCGCCCGGCACGCACACACACTCGGAGCCGCACGCATCGCGCGCCCCCCCCGCGCGGCCTGCCTCGCGCAGACAGCAGCTGGGGCGACGGCAGCCAATGGAAGCGGCGCTGGGGCGGCGGCAGCCAATGGGAGAGGCGCTGGGGCGGCGGCAGCCAATGAGAGCGGCGCTGGCGCTGCCGGCGTGGAGCGTGGGGGGACAACAAACAGATGCGCTGCGTCTTAAAGGCGCCGCTCCCGCGGGTGAAGAGGGGGACACGGGGCCGCTGTGGCACCGGTGGTCCCACGCAGGGTCTCAGTGATAGTCTCGGGCAGCAGCAGGCGGTGGATGTCTGTACATGCGTGGAAAAGCGGTATCTGCCTGCGCGGAGGTTGCGCAGGGGGTGCGCGGGGCACTGCGCCAGCGCTGCCGCAGCGCCCCCGGGCAAACCGCAGCCCAAACCCCGACGGGCAAAATTATAGTAAGTGAGGAGTTAGCGGAGGACGGAGGGCTGGGGGAAGTGGGGGGGCTCCGTCTTCAAATGTCAAGGTAATTAGCCCCCATTAAGTAAGCATAAGGTAATTAGCTGGCTGATGCACTTCCACCACTATTAACCCGACGTCTTGCACACGCCATAGGATGGTAATTAGCATGAGGACTGATTGCAAATGAAGAGATTTTGTATTTCTCCCGGAAATGCCCGTTAGCTCCATCCCACTCCTTACCAGGATTTTTTTTTCAGTGGTGATCTTGGCAATCTTACACCCAAACCCCTCCAGGCGCTCTCAGTGCAGACCTCGTGAGTACATGTATGTATATGCACATGTAAGTACGTATGCACACATGTATATACACATATACAGCAGTGCACACACACTGTTCTTGTTCTAACATTCTACTGCTTTAGCAAATTCCTAACGATACTTTAAGCAATTCTGTAGCAACTGGTAATTAGTGGGAACTGCGAGGGCAATGTTCTGTTCCATACATTAAATTTATAGACTCTAACACACACTGAGTAAGGGGTGATAGAAGGCAATATTCCTATTAGTTGCGATTTTATTTCATTAAATGTGAGTAGAAAAATCACCTTCTACCTTGCGATATAAATTAAATCTCATTTCCACTCACAGAAGCAAAATACACCCCTCTGATCGCATTAACGAGACGCACGCCAGCTAGCGAAGGGATTCCACAGACCAGATTTTAACACACAAAATGACATTTTTTCCCCCCGTAGGCTGGTGGTACTACCAAGTACAATTTAAATACGCTATTAACAAAGATCCAAGCACTGGGGTAGTTATTAGCAACTAAATACACTCAAACGAAGGGGGTGTTATCTTTAGAGGGCTACAGGAGCCTCTTTGAAGGCTTACTTTAAGCTGCTTCTTTTCTTAGATAACCTCCTTCCGCTTCGAGCCCAGCAGCAAGAGCCAACACATTTTAGACCAGCTCACCAGTGCTGAACGAAGCCGTATTTAACAAATCTAAACACGGTTACGTGCAGGAAGCGGTGAAAAAATTTGCTTGAACTTTGTATCACCGAGACTTCTGAAAAGGAACCACAAAAACCCAGAGCTGAAACCATCAGCAAAATAAATTTACACATTAAGTGGCTGCTGCATCACACTGAGATATTTTTTAAACCCAAAAGTGAGTTGTGCAGAAGAATTTTCAGTTTGCTAATAAAAATATATTAGTATTTACAAGGAGAACATCAAGAATCTTTACACATAGACAAAGCTCTCTGTTGTAATAAACTTGCTTTAGGGTGGTGGTTAATTGGAATTATATTGATTAAGTTCAGCATCACCATGGAACTCCAGGGGTTCACACAGCTTTGAAGTCACAGAAACATAAAACCATAAAAAGAGCCAAAGTGTCTTCTTTAAACTATGTGCTAATCTGTGTGACTTATGAAAATGGGAAGCTTTTAGGGGCACCAGTGCTTCATTAGCAGCACTTTACTCACTCTTGAAAAATAAAATGCTCGTTGCGTCCTAGTTACTTTCTCACTGAAGCTTCAAGTCACATTTTCACATTTGATTCTGCGTTATGGAGTTTAGCTGCAGACTTTGAGTGCCCAGCTTAATCAGCATTATTAGTACTTTTACTAGGCTAAGCTCTGGGGAAATTTATTCGTTAAAAAAAAAAGCAAATCTCAATTTTGGATCTAACCTATTTGACAGCTTTGTTTCCAACTGAAGAGCTAAGCAGGATTTTTAAGTTCTCTATTTGCAAACATCTATTTTTTTGGGAGCCAGTGCTTCCCTGCTCAGTGTCTGACATCAGTTTCAACTATTACTATCATTTAGACTAGAAAAGCCTAATTGATAAAGCATCACTTTTGCCATGGCAATATTGAGAGGGGAGAAAGTATCGGATCACTCACCGAGATATTGCCTCAACATTTTTAGTGCTGCATCAGAATTAAGTGGTACTTAAAATCTGATTAAAATCTGTTTCTTAGCCCTCCAAGTTTCACTTGTGCATGGCGTTACTGGCCCTGTAATCAAGACACCTTGTCTAATACAAGTGGGGATACTCCAGACTTTTCCAGAGACATCAGGAAACAACATCACGTGCTTCAGATCAAGGAAAGGTGCTTTCATCTGTTAACAGCAGGAGGGTTTTTCCCCCTCATTTGCAGCTTCGCTAGTTTTGGTTCAACAACAAAACAGCCAGTGTTCCCCAGAGCTTCACCTTCTCACATCACCAAAGTATCTGGCAGTGAAGCTGTGACACCCTCACTATCCACAGCGCTCGTCTGACTTCCCAGAGCAATATGGCAAAGCTCAGAACCTGTATCTGAACGAGCAACTACTTTTAATCCCTCTCTGCACTGCAGTTTCTCCATCAGCTCTTACTGGTTGGAAGAGCTGTGTGTGGAAAGACAGAACCCTGCCGAAAATCCGCAGAAATCAGCAGGGCTGTGGCGGCCTCCTGCGGGCAGAGGGAGGAGGACAGGCAGGGTCCGGCCCAGCTGCCATCCTCCTTTCCTTATGGGTTTGTGGCTTTTGTTTTCCACGCGCTTTCAGTAGGGCATTTCACAAACAAACCACTTGTCGCACATGCAGAAAATTCCAGGGGCAAACCAGGATCTCCGAGTCTTCTACCAACACAATGACCTCACTCATCAATGTCGAAAAGTACATCCTGAAAATAACACGAGAACAGCTGCACCTCGAGCTGCCTCGTCTTGGATAAGCTGCATTAAGTTCTTCTGAATATTTTGAGTACCAAGTCTTAGCACTGCACATTTATGATCTGTTACACAACCTGAAGTGATCATAGATGAATACTTTCCATATTAAAAGACACATGAATATGTATTTATGCTTCCCAATTCCCTATTCTGGATTACTAACCATTTAGAATGTAATAAGTAATAAAATACTGCCCAGAGCAACCTGGGAAATCCTCTCATGAGTCTGCCAAAATCCTTTAATAAAGTTACTAAATACTGTTACATACAAAAACCCCACTTCACCTCTCTTACCTAATATGAAGCCTTAAGGCTTTAAAATTACATTTGACCTAGTGTTTAATGAAAATCCAGCAGGAAAGCTGGAAATTTACCTCTAGGACTAGCAGAAATAACCTGCTTATCATCAGAAAAAGAAAGCACCCTTTTTATAGCAAACTATCAACCAATACAGGACAACACAGCGCTGTACAGAAACTTGCTACGAATGGAGTAGCTGTTAATATGAACATACTCAGAGCTTGTTTGCTGCCCCCAGTTCAGAAGCAGGTGCCTGTCAACTGTCAAAGGCTTTTTATACACCTTAATCCATTCATCTTTCATTGATCACCCACAATCTTTTGTGTAAGTTTAGCTGCAGATACTGTGATCACTAGATGAGAAAATGTCATTGCCAAAACGGTCTTAAAAGGTCAAAGAGTGTAAGATACTCCCTTCTTTTCAGCAGCCCCACCCACATAAAAAGACCACCATCCCAGGTTCAATGTTTACTACACTATAAATGTAATATCATAATCTCAGAAATTGTACTTTTAGGCAAAGAAGTCACAATAAGTATTTAGTTTTAGGTCTTTTATGAGCAAAGATGTTTTAATGTGTCACATTTCAAGAGCAGGAATCTTTTTTTTTACAAGAAAAGAAAAAAAAAAAATCACTTCAGATTTATAGCTAGAGAGGTCCACAAGACTTTCTGCAAATTATAAGTGCATGGAATACATGCATCATCCTTCATACATAAAATATTTTGCAATAGGATTGAGAACACAGTAAGTGTTAAATAATATTTAAGAGTTAAAAGTACCTGAAAAGAATCTCTCCTTGGAGAGATTAACTGAACATCTTCCTGGACAGCTGTGCAAGTTCTCAACAAATGCTTTTCTGTACAAGTGGTTTAAAAATCACACAGCAAGTTCTGGAATATTCAAAACAATGATTTGATAGAACAAAAAGCATACAGCTAACCTCAAGTCCATATTATTTTGTCACAAACAGTTATCATGGCCTAAGCCCTGTGCTTTGGTGCTTGGATTCACGGCCTCATCCATACAATATTATCTGTCTCAAGAGATCAAACTAGCTCTTGTACCAAAGCCCAAGTAAGTGACTGAATAAATTCAGCAGCTTCTCTGGCATTGAACCCCTTCCCTCCCATGTAACTTGACTCATTCAAATTTCAGATATTAAGTAGCAGACTTATCAAAGAGAGGTCATGTATAAACAGCACAGCCAAAAGCTACATCAGATGTAGGAAGATGAGTTGTTCAAAAAAATGTGTTAAACGTCTTTGAAGGTAGAAGTTTCCAACACCACTGCTAGAGAGAAAGAGGAAAAAGATTAAAATGAAATTAAAAATGAAGTTTGTAATTTCAAAAACTGTGTTTGTCATTCAATATAGAATAAAGCAAAATAGTTTATTTATGCAGTGATGAGGGAAAACTTGAGCGAGAAACTAAGTCATCACCTGCCCCTTCAGAGACCAAGTCCAGAAATCAAGACTGATATTTTAAAAATTAGTTTTTCCTACCCTAAAAAAAAAGTTTTAATTTTAAGTGCTATTTGGTAGCATTGCCCAAAACTAGATTTTTTTTAAATTTGCATCTTAATATAGGTGTGCATGTTGGAAATCCAATAGCGATAAAATTGAGTTGAAGAAAATCACACTGCATAAAAACTATCTGGTGCTACGCACTGGCTAATAACCCAAATTAAACCAGAAAGGGTGGAGGTTTTTCATTTACCTACTGAGCTGCATATGGAGCCTATTCTATAACTATTCTCTGACTACTAGAAAGGAGGCAGAACTATGACTAGACTGATAATTAGCAGCTATCTGATCAGACATAAGTGGTCTGAAAGAGAAACAAGAAGCTTAGCACATAATAAATCATTTCATCCTTTTTCCTATGAACCTTTAGGAAGTCACATTTTCCTCTCTTACATTCAATGAGTAACAAGCCTGATGAAACTCAGAGAAAATTGTATCTACAGCCTTCTTAACCAGGCAGATATTTAGGATACCATTAACTTATTTGCCACCAGTATCACATGTTCACTTGAATCGTAAACGCAGTGGTTTCTTCCACTTCATCCATGGAGAAACGCTCCTCAGAAAGGAACTATAATGCAGAAGCAAGTATTATCCATCTTGGTGGACCTGACATCCTAACACTGACAGCCTACTGACAGCCATGATGAAATAGCAAAGATGCTCCATGATCACAAGTGTGGCACAGCAGCCAGGGGGGTGGGACAAGAGCCCTTCCACATCTGAGCTAGCAAGGGTAAACAATTACTTACTTGAAAAGTTTTTGTAACATTAAGTATACCTTGTAGTAAATGTGCTCTTGCACCTGGCTACTGTATTTATCACTAAGATCTATCATTTTCTCATGAAGTTCCTTAAAGAAGTAGATACTATCACCAAACAATAGTTTTGTTCCAGCAGCATCTGATGATTAAATGACTGAGCTTTATATACATGTCATTGTGTATAATTAAGCTAATTCCTTCTAAAAAAACTCTACCATTAACATAACACCAAAACACACAGGCATTGCAGGCTCAAATCTGCTTGACACATGTAACGCCCATTCACAGTGACAGAACAGCATGTAAGCTTCCCAAAATACCTTCCTATCTAACCCCATCCCACTTGGGGTTTCCTGGCTTTTGCCAGTAAAGTTATTTCTATGTCCATGCACATAAAGTTAATCAATATTGAATGTACTTTTGTGGAGAGAAAAGACTAACATTTACACACATCCTAGACTGACACTTGCTCCTTTTATAAGTGTACATATAAATCTGCTTTGGGTGAATACATTTAAACAAGAACATTTTAATTCATTCCCAAAACTCCTGATCAAATTTAGTCTTCTTTGGTCCCTCACCCTAAAAACAACTTCCCATTCATCAAGCCAACACATGTTAGAACTACAGCTGTGCAGAAGACTTCTAAAACATGGGCTTCCTTTGTGAAAAGGCTATTTCAAAGTAAGTGTAATTGATAATAAGTGCAATCTTCCTCTCTGGAAAGCTAGCTGCTACCATGCCATGGACAGAACCTAGGCAAACCTAGACCCTTGCAGCAGAACCAGTGTCAAACCCAGAACCTGGTTTAAACGCTGTATTTAGACCTTGACCAACAAGTCACAGTATTACTATCACACCAGAAAGGGGTCTAAAGACAGTTGCAACTTAAGCTCAACATTCTTATCAGTAAGAATAACTGAGTAAATCTACACTGACCAAGTAAGTTAGTTTAGGTTAAAAAGTGACCACCTTTACTGACTAGACTTTGCAGGCTGAACTGTCTGGCTAGCCACAGATTCTGCTTTCTATTTCTCCTGTGCGTTGTTTTTCTTTCTTGCCCTACAAATTACCTGAAAACTAAAAGCAACACAAGAAATGCATACCCACAGCGTACACGATCAGAAATCCTTTCATCTCTGCCCACTAGGATATACCTGGAATAACTGACGTGTCTTGACATCTGCTTAGGAACACTTGCGACAGGTAAAATAATGCTTGCTATCTACAGGTCTCCCATCCAGCAACTTTCTTCCTAATCATCACTATTTGTGAAGTGCACTGTTGCTAAACAAGCTATTTACAAATGTAAACTATGTAACTGAAATTTTAAAATAAATAGACAACCTTTACATTAGGTAGCAACTTGACAGCAAAGTAATAGACCATCCTATTACATCTTTCAAACAACATGATCTGTGTATGTTGCTCTTTTTTTTTTTTTTTTCCCTAAATGAAGAAAATCCTTGGCTCACAAACTATTCTGCAAGAACTCCCTTGGTTTTCTTCTTTTACACTGGGTAATTGTGTAAAAACTCCTTAAGTTTTGTTGGATAGTCTGTCATCACTCCAGTTGCTCCCAGATCAAATGCCCTCTTGTACTCTTGTTCTTCATTCAGTACCCAAATATACACCTATAAGGTGGGATAAAGAGAAAAATTTTTACAGGAAATAAATGAAAAAAGGTGACTTCTGACCTAAATTGTTTCATGTAAGAGAGATGATACTACATATAATTAAAATTATGATTATACTTGGATGCCAAAAGACATGCACACAAACATATTCAACTTCTTCCCTGTCCAAAAGGTAAGTCAACTCCATTTCACTGCCCAAGACTTCATATATTTCTAGAGGTCAAAATATTATTTTGTGAAAAGCCCAGAACAGGTAAGCAGTGGATTTTGTAGGCTTAAGTTTGAAGTGGGGAAAAAAACCTCCAATCTTAAGGGGATTTAAATTAAAAAGTCTCTTTCCAAGCATACATTTTTTCCTCTGCAACTACAACTACAAATTTAACAGCATAATCTATTGCTTTTTGGTTCCTGAGCAATTTATAATCCTAGCAACGCAACAGAACATCTCAGAGAGAACATGAACCCATCTTAAGGCCATATCTGGCTGGTTCAAATTCTCACTAGGTTAAAAGCAGATGTTGTTAGCTTTGCCACACTGTACCTGAATGCCCCGAGCAGTGAGGTGGTCAAAAAGTGCTTTCCGCATCAGCAGTCTGTGGAAAGGAGAAAGGTATTATTGAAGAACTTGAAGCATATATGAAATTTTCAGTGTCTGTTGATGTTTTTTAATAAATTTCCCATAAAGCATTTGGATTCCGTGTTTTCCACAAGAAAGTGATTAGAAGCCTAATTACAGAAAACTTTTAGTTCAAGCAGCTCAAGACTGGTTTACACAGATACCCAGAAATTCACATTAGTGCTGGATCTTTGTATCAATTTTTCTGAAGATCAAATCCAGCAGATTCCTCCTTCATCGTACAGGTACCCTGTACCATGTCTGATGAATCAATCATACCAGAAAACATGAAAACTCTACTGGCCACTCAAGAAATCAAACTAACAGATGTCAGACACAGAAGCAAGAGCCAGAAGACACCACAATCACTTTCAGTCTCTGAAAGCTTATGACTAAGTTGTCTCTGAAGCACAGATGTTCTTAAAATACAAAGTGTTTCACTCAAGCCAAACAATATCTCTGACAGCATTGCAGAACAGTCACAATCCCATGAAATGTGAAAGCCCCATTCTGAATCTACTTGCATGCTAATTAACTGAACACACTTAACAACAGAAACTAAATAGACTAAATTGGAATAATGCCCCCTGTTACTGCACCTCAGTATGTTTCAGTGTATAGAAAATAAAAGTGCACAGGAACACCTACATAAGATTTGAATATGATTTATGCTGCACTGACAATAAAGCTAGAAGAAACTGAAAAAAATTACACCATAAGTTGCTGCAGCAATAGTTAGTCTTAGCTGCTTGAGCCAACTGTTAATATATGGGCAAAATATAAATAAAAAATTAATAAGATTAAAATCTTACGCGTCAGCTAGCCAGATAATAAATTTCTGGCTTCTTGTCATCTTCTGTGGTTCTTTCAGCCTGTTGAGGACAAAAAAAAAAAAAAGATGATCAGAGCACAGATTAAAATACTGAGATGTTCCTGCAAAAGGAATATGAAGAATTGATCTTGCAGCTTCTCAAATTAGAGCAGTAATTTATTTCACTAAGGCAGTGACTTAGAATTGGGTTACACAAGAGAAATGTGCTACATCTAAGAGAAGCAGCAGAGATGGGTATTCAGCAACATTTTGAGTAAAGTGTGAGAAAAAAAAGCACATTAAATCTCACATCCACCCTATTACTGACTTGTCTCTTGGCCTTATTCAGATCAATTTGTTCTCAAGAAAGAGGGAGGGAAGTGCAAGAATTAGTTATTTGTACAGTACTGCTGATATATATGCACCCCACACTAACAAGGGAGTAACTCAGAGTTGGGTAAAGACAGGTTAAACACAGAGGAGCTTTGTCTTCGGGAATATACAAAAGTGCCTAAACTAACAAAACAGTATCCTCAGCCCAAGGATACTGATTAAACCAATGCTCAAGCTGGCATTGTCATTCACTTGTTCTGCTATAATTTCAGTGCACTGACGGACTCTGAACTCACTTGAGGATGATTGAAGGCATGGGAATTTCCAAGAATTCCTCCTTGAAAGGAATGAATGGCAGCAGACCAGTGTAGAACAGGCCAAGAAGCAGGAGGACACGTTGTGAACAGAAGATGATGGGAATGTCAGCGTTCTGCAGGAACCAGGAAAGAAAGATTCTAAATTAATCTCGGTAGATTGTTTATGAACCAAAATATTCGGGCACTGAGGTTATGAAAATAAACAAATGTAACTGCTGTTCAGGTAGGAAATGATGTGTTGTCCTGCACAGATAAATCAGAATAATATCTGTACTCTCAACTGGATCAATTTCACTCAGGTGTTTAACTCCCTCAGACTAAGCACAATTTTAATTCTAAATTGTACAATTCCTCAGCACAAAAAGGAGTAGAATCCATAGCTGTAAAACAGCTTTATACCAATATAACTGCGTGTCTACTAGTGGCCACATCCATTATTTTCATAAAAAGAAACACACAATAAGCAACCCTTAGAAAAATTGCTTTTGTACCAGATGACTGATGTGCAAAACAGGCTCTAAGAGTTCCTAACACCCTGTATTTTACAGAACAAGAATAAAACATTATTAAGCTTAATTCCTGAAGTATTTTATTGCAGAGTATATGGGTGTTAACTGTGCTTGACTTATTGCAGCAGAACACAATCTAAAGTGCAAAATTTCTCATCACATCTGGAAGTCTGGCATAGCTGGCTAGGTCTTGATTTACAGGGTGCTTTTAAGTACATTTTGTCACCACACAATACCAAGCAGGCAAGAACAAAGCTTTGCTGGACCCATTCTTACCTCCTTAAGACACTTTGATACAACCTCATAATTGACATTCCCCCACACTGTCAAATGCTCTCGCTTGTACTGGCTCACCAGCTCTGAAACCTGCAATACAAAATAGCAGAACCCTAACATGCATTCATTGAAAATTATGTGCAGAATTATTTAATTGAAACTCTACTTGCTACTTTTCAACTATTACACCTACAAAAACCCCTCAAGATTTTAAGAAAAAGAGATGGCAGAAGAGTATCTGATGGAAAGCAGATTTCCTTTTCTGTGATGAACACTTATCTTACACTGACATCATGTTTTTACAGTGCTTTGGTAGGTGACAGTCTGTAAGATGACCCTTCACATGAAGTACAAACATGTCTAGAAGTGCAGCACCACTTTTGTGTCAAGGTACAGGGTCAGTAAAGAGCTGTTTGCTGAGTATCTTGCACAACATCACTTCTCTGTCCTCTGCAATACCTCATACATGGAGCAAGGTCTAACATGTGAAGGATGAAGCAGTCCAAGAACAGAGATTTTCGTGTCACAGACTGCTAGCAACTCCAATAAACTTTTCTTTTGGAATTTCAACACCATTACGTGGCATTCAGTCTCAGTTCAGCGTAGATTTTCATGTACCTTTTTGATCAACACGTTGTTGTTCACTTTGATGTCAATGTTGACAGGAGTTTGTGGAAATGCCTCAAACACCTCTTTCAGGAGTGGAATACGGTTGTCTTTTCCCTCGCAGTGACATTCTGAGGAAACAAGAAAGTTGTCACCACTGTGATTGCTTTTAATACACCACAGATAAAAGCTGAGATGCCAGAGAACTTATCTTAAAATTTTTTAAAAATAGGGTTCTTAGAATCAGCACACTTTTCAATTGAAAAAAAAAATTTTTACTTCAGTCAGATAGTTGTAATTAATTATGACAAGCTCACTTCCATCAGGAAAATGCCCTGAGTATACTGCACATTTAAGGTTTGAATTTCATTAAATTCAGTCATTATTTAGCAACAGTAGGAGTGCAGGCGTCATCAGGCGTCTGAAATAGCGAACACGGGCTCAGTTACCACACATCAAATGCAATGAGATTAATATGAAACAAGACCAAATGAGAAAAACTTTTCCTTCCAGGAAAATTTACTGGAGAAGCAAAATGAGTAAAGGGAACAAAAGGCAGAGCCCCCAGATCTTATTGTCTGAAGTTGCTTGAATTAACTGAAGGCTCTTGCCATCTCTTTGTACTACTGTACATAAACAAAAGATAGATATATGTGAAAATAACACATGGATCTCATCTTGGTGCATTTTCAGTATTTTACAGTTCTAAGCAGAAATGTTTAACACAAAGTTTCCTTGCTGGGCAACTCAAATGTGAAAAGGCTACACAGGATAGTCACAAAATCCCTCAAGCAAGCAAACACATCTGGTATCATCTCTGGTAGCCTTTTCTAGGTGGAAGCATTCTCAATTTTAGCCTGTATGCTTTATTCAAATTATACTCCCATGAATAACCTGTTTTCTTGTGAAAACTGTGGATCTTTTCCTAGGTTTTCTCTCTTGCAGCAATATTGGTACTGAACTTAAAGTCACACATACAGCAACTGCTATTCTTTCCATTCACCCTTCTGAAAATGTTTATATTATCTGACTTCTCGTAGTAATTCAAGCCCAGAATGCACCAACACAATGGCATTTGAGTTGTAAAGAAACTCCCTGCTGCCTTCTCTTCATTTTTCAGAACAAAAAAATATTCCATCAACACCCTCACAAGGGAACTGGAAAGCAGTTGCAAGAAGCATACAGGCAAACAATTGAAATGTTTACTTGGAAAAAAAGATATTACGTCTTAGTCACTGCCAACTGGTATGAAAAAATATATCTTGGTTTCTAAAGCTAGGATTATATTTTCCATTTAAGACTTCTCTTATCAAGATACCGATAGAAACAAATCCCCTTTTCTACTCCCTTTGTCAAAATAAGAAAATACCACACTACAATAATGGAAAACCAGTTACTGGTACTGTAAATTGAAACAGGAAAAGACAAAAATTTACCTTTCTGAAATGTGACATCCAACTTGCAGAGATATGGTGGAAGTTCCTTAAAAAAGGAAAATGGAACACTAATTCAAATGCAGGGATATAATCATGACTTTTCTCAAAAAAGGCAAAAAAATATAATTCATAAGCCATGTAAGTTATCTTTAAAGACAAAAATAATTATTTTTAAAAATAATTTTAAATCACTTGCCCAAAAAGCGATTTAGAAGCACTGTGTTCATTCTAACTTGAACTATTTTGCATTCTTAGACTTGTGTTACCTGTTTTAGGCAAAACTTTTCCAGATGCCTGTCTGAAAACTCTGAGAATTCCCCTTACATACCAGATGGAAAGACAGTTCTGTAAAACAGGCTTGGAAAACTGTCACTACAGGTGGGATTCATTTCCTGGTTTTCCCATTAAAAAGCTTGTCATACAAGAAGGAACTCGTTGACCTTGGATGAGTAGTTTTCTGGAGGTGGCTCTGTTTTGCCCTACTGATGACAAAGTATGGCATAACAGACCCACCTCCAGAAAACTATTCATCCAACCTACTACTGGACAGAGTTAATCACCCTCTGGAAATGTGTCAGTTTTTCTCCCTTGACTGCACAGAGAGCATAGTTAACTTTTTTTAGTCAGACAAGATAAATCCTTCCCTTAGATTTTGGACACTAGACATACACACGTCCTTCCTGCCCACTCCAGCCACTCTACAAATGCATTTTTAAACATCATCTAGCACTGATGATTTTTTCTTCAACTTACAGAGTATTTGAGGTCGGATATGTTGACATCAACTCCTGTTGATCTCTTCAGGTTCTCATCATGGCACACAACCACTTGCTCATCTTTTGTTAGGTGACAATCTAGCTCCAACATGTCTGTTCCTATATTAACAGCACTGGAAGCAAAGAAGTCTGCCTTGAACAACACGTGTATTTCATACAGGTCCAAATCTAACACGTACATGTTATTCAATTAAACTAATCCCAGCGGGGGTAGTTTAGATGCTTTATGATGCAATGAATCCTCACAATCTTCCTGCAAAGCAAGAACCAAATAACTCAACTGCACTGGGAAAGCTGATGCAAGAATGAACAACATATCATGAATCAGAGATGGGATTTGAACTCAGGAGCTTTGGCTCTGTCCTCAGAAATCATGTAGCACCCCCATTGATTACAGCCTCCTGCTTCAGTGTTGGGAAACGTACTGCTCAAGTGTTGTTTCAGAATTCTGAGGGTGATGTTTGTTAGTATCAGCACAGTTACTACTGAAAGTGAGCTCTTTTAAAAAAGTAATCGCTTCTGTGGTAAGCATAAACAATAAGTGACACGCATGTGAAAGCCTTTTTTTTTCCCACTTCATTTAAGTCAATCAGGAATGGATGGATCAGGAAGTCAGCAATGAGGATTTTGGCTTTTTTTGGCTAGTAAATAATTTTTTTTTTTTTTTAAATATATTAATGAAAGTTTTAAAATTTGAAATGAAAAAACCCCACAATCCACTAAAACATCCAGTCACATTTTTCAAAGAAAAACTGCTATTCCAAACCACTGCTTTGAAAAGCTCTAATCCATCCCAAATCCATGCTACAAAAGGAGTAATGCTCACAGGAGGAGGAGTAAAAACAAGCAGAAAGTAGTAACAATACTGATGAAAAATCAGTATAATAAACCTCACACCAGAATAGAAAAACTAAGCTCTACTCCAATGAGAGGTGAATAGCTCATTTCATTAGGAAAGCTACTCAGAAGGTAGCATTCCAGCAGAGAGCTAAAATTCCCAGTGTGAAGTCTGAACACTTCCTTCAAAACACAGGGCTGTTCTTTTTATCCACCTACAAACCAACCTATGACATCTGTGAGTACAGTCTGCAGTGAACCCAAAGCTCTGCGACTCCAGGAACAGCCTTTTCCTTCAGAAAAGGGCTTTATTGACTGCTGAAGTACAGACACGCCATGAACATTCACAAATGCAATAACAAAACCAAACAAAAAAATAGAATATACTCCCATAAGCATTTAACACAATTTCTGGTCCAGCTGGGGTAATGATCAAGAAGGGGGTTGTCGAATTAAAACCAATTTGTTAACTGTTTTCCAGTGCCACTAATTAAGAATTAGGAGAGGAACAAAATCCTACTGCACATGGAAGATACACAGCCTGTTCTCTGAAATTTTTCCTCCTGAGGAAAAGCATCTCCAAACATGCTGCAGATTTACCAAATTTGTAGAAGACGTTTCCATCTAGTACCACGTTCTATCATTTAACCAGCAACATTTATTTATTAGAAATATTACTGCTTGAGAAAATCAGGACTATTGATGCTGCATGGAAAAAAGGAGAACAACAACTTGCCTTGTTAACAAATTTGAGAATTTGCCAGGCTCTTACTAGCAGCTTGCTGCTAAATAAGCTTCCTTAAAGTGCTGTTTTTTTCAGCTGGAAATCAGTTTGCTCTGCAGCTCTGTAATAGCACATCAAATCTACACTGCTCCAGAGAAGACTCCAGATGTTCTCCAGATTCAGAAGAACGTGTTGGATTCAGATCCAACTGCTCCAGAACGCAAGCTGTGAAGCAGACTCGCATTTGCAAATTAGGATGATAGAGCTCTTTGCTTGTGCTTAATTCCAACTGTTTTCAAGTAAAAGGGCATACCAGGAAATATGATAGAAAAGCCTTTCCTTGGAAACTAAATTCCATTAGGCAAGGCCTAATGTAGCACAATGTATAGAGCCCTAAATTGACCAAATACTTTTATTGCTGTAACTACGGGGTTCAAAGCTTTGTCTCTAAACCAAGTATGTTCATAAAAGAAAAGGAAATACAATGAGAAAAATATCTGGGAGTTTACTCAGCAGCTTCCTGTCAAGACAATGCCAAAGTTCATGGCTGTATTAGGGACAATTAAACTCGTAATTAAATTCTTATGACATCTTTTATGCCAGATCCCCAAATACTTTAAGACAGTGCAAGCATCTCTTTTAGCTCAAAATGAGTTAGTTTAAAATCTAAAACCACCACAGAAGCATTTAAATATAGTATAACATGACTACAGCCCAAAAAATCTATTAGGTATTTTACCATTTAAACAAAAAAATACTGTGTTTGGTACAAAAAGCTTATAATTGCTTTCCAGAATATGTGTAAATTAAGCTAGTACAGAACTTGAAATTACCAATAAGGCCTTCTCCCCATACACTTTGTTTATATACTACTAGAATAATTTCTTCATTATCATGCAACAGGATTAATATTCTCCAATCACTAGCAAAGTGTAAATAGCATAAATAAAACTATTTGATCGTGAACACTTAGGTTACTGCCAACAAAGCAAAACCAAGGGGGTAGGACTTTTGTTGCAGACAAGCATTCCTTTTGGGATTCAACTCCATTGATGGTCCAATACACCTTCTTGTCCAAACCTGCAGAAACAGCTTTTGCAGGCACGCCCTGTTTGGCTTCTCTGATGGATTATAAATCAATTAGTTCATACCAGCCATCTGAGCCAATCCATCTGATTTTTCACCATGCAGATCACCAGTTTTGTACCCAATTCCTTTTGCTAGCTTAGCAGTGGAGATGGGAATGAGCAGATGGGAAGCACACAGCCTTTACCCCTCCTCAGAGGAAGCCACAAGGCTTTCTACTGCCTAATGTAAAGCAATCACACTGACTCTCCTTTCTGCAGAAGTAACATGCCTTTATTTTTCAGCCAAGACAATTTCAAAACAAGTAACTGAATTTTGCTATGGGCAGTTGTGATGAGTTCAAAAAGTGGACCTCAATGCATTTGTTAATGCTATAATCATAAAATAATTAAAATGGTCAGAAAAGAGTCAGACAAGTGTCTGCACTATCACAAAACATTACTTGACTCCTAGCACAGTCCTCACTCTAAGTACTACAGCTTGCTTCTGGGAATGAAATAAAAATAGGTTATGGTGTAACTTTCTTTGTAAGAGCCCTGTACATATAAAACCAGTATGATACTAAATGAAAATTGAGAAATGGTTAAGAAAAGAAGAGCCTCCCAGAAAGTGTGGTAGCAGACTTGGAAAAAAGGCAGGCCAGCAAGAAAAAAAAAAACAACAACAAAACAACCACAAAACTATGCAAAGCTTCCATGGAGATAGAAAATACTGCAGTACTTTCAATAGAACTGTTTGGTTGGGAAAGCTGGCACTCCTCAGGCTGCAAGGAAATGTGCAAACTGATGAGGCTGCTTAGCACAATGCAAATTTAAAAAAAAACCCAACAAATCAAACAAAGAGAAGCCTACATAATTTGGTCACTGCTCATTGGCAGCTGGAGTTTTAGATACACTTCTTTTTCAAATGCCTTTGAGAACCCTGTTAGAATTCCCTACTTAAAAGCTGGAGGCTTAAAAGGCTTTCCAGTACCAACTCCATTTTAAAGCCCTAGATAAGAGGCTTTCACACATTGTGTGAGTGAAGTATGTGTATGGAGGGGAAAAAGCCTAACATGGACATTTTTAATAGCTTTACAGATGGTATATTAAAAGTTAGTTAACATTAGTATTTCAGTCACAGTAATTCTAAGACAAATTATTAACCTTCTACATAGAGGAGGGAACTGAATATCATGAAACTGTGGAATATCTAAGAGAATTGGTTACAGTCATAAAAGCAGTCAACAGATTCAGACTTCCTGAAATCCAGCCCTGCACATTAATTAGCACATTGGCATAGGCTATGATCTGAAATACCTTTTGAGAAACATCAATGTACCTAGAAAAAAGTGTGTGATATTCGTTATGAAAAACAGCTCATAATGATAAATAAATTAATGGAAGTAATCACCATTAAACATGGAAGCACTATTGCTCCATTTTTATTAGCTAGCACAGGAGGCATCTGGCCTTAGGAGTTTTATTTCCAATTGCCAGTCTACCACGTTATTGTGTCTGAATCATAGTTTGTGGTATCCCAATTCCTTCTTGTTTAAATTGGAGTAATGTTTAGCAATCCGCAGAAGGCATCCACAGGAGAGATGACTTTCAGAATTAGGACACTGTGCCCCAAATGACTGATGAGAATCCCATCTTTCATGATTGCTCCACCCACTGAAGACAAGAACACCAACTTAGGCATTATTGGTTCCATTTGTACTCACTGGTGAAAGGCTGCCATCGTGTTTTCCAGGTTCTCTCCAGCACCTACAAAAATAACAAAAAAATGAAACATGTACAAAAACCTTTTCCTCCCCTCAATCCCAGTGGAAATAAATAAAAATGTACGTATTTCGAGGACATATTTGGAGGAATGAGTATGAAGCTGGAGTCAGAAATCCCTGTTGCCAGTAACCTACTGGGGAGACTCAAGAGACAGGACCTTCTCAAGGTAAAACAATTTTTAAAAGAAAAAGAAAGAAAAAAACCCAGAAGACTTATCTTGGATTTGTATAACACTTTGAATATACAAAATTAAGTGTTTATTTTACCAGAGTTTGGGTGCCCAGTTTTTCCTTAAAGGCACTGCATTTGGCTATGACAATTTGCTCAGAGGCACAGCAACAGCATATGCAAAAAGTCTGCTGCAGAGTTAGAGGAGTAATGAGAGGAAATGTAGCAAGAGGGGGGGGAAAAAAAAAAGTCAAAAACACAACAAAAACCACACCAACAAAAAAAAAAGCACCCAAGGTACTCTGAAGCCGACACTCCCTAAACATATAACGCAACTGATGCTCAAAGAGGTGACAGCCTCTTTTTTCAGTGCAAGGATACTTCCTGAACCAGCCCAGATCTGTCAATAAAGGCTTATGCTGCTGGCAAAGAGAGGTCTTGTACACAGGAAATGAAACACTCATCAACTCCTGTTAAGAAATGAAAGGACAAGCAAATTAAATTTTCTCTCAGGCAGTAGTAAACTCTGAAACTCCTAAGCCATCATTCTCTATGTAAAAATCTTTGAAAATCAGCCTGGTTAGGGACTGGAAAAGGTTGTGCTGTCTCACTCCCTCAGAAAACAGGCAATATTCATACCAAAAACCAAATCAACTTCAGGAAGATACATGCACTGATATCTACGCAAATTTTAACTACTCTTTGACAGTGATGAATGACAGACTTTGTAAATACCAATTATAAAAGCTTCAATTAAGGCCTTGCCTATTAACAAGACCTTCCCAGTGCATACTTATCTCCGTGTTCAGCTGCTTAATGAAAGCAACGCAATGCATGCACAACTAGCAATTGAGAACTCTTGTTAGCAGGTTAGCTTGTGGTGCTAACTTTACCAAATGAAAGACTTAACAGAATCATAATGACGAAATCTGCATGGTTTAACATAAACCAATATGGTAGATCCACAGCAGCTTCCGTGCTCATTCACCAATATTTTATGGAATTTGACTGCAAAATGAGGAATTGGTTGAGGGACAAAAGTGACTGAGGGATAGAGAAGAGCATGAGAATTTCATCATATACTTCTGATGATCACCTAACAGATAGGCAAAACCTGCCTGTGACCTGGATGATTAGTTATAAGTTAACTGCAATAAAAATTGAGGTTTTAGATAACTTATCAGCTGTGACAATACAGCCCATACATCCTGAACAGTAAGGTGGGGGGAGAAGAGTCAGTTTTCAATTTGTGAACAAAACAACAGTATGCTAACATTCCTGGGCAGATATTTCCAAACATAAAGCTTTAAGCGGTCATAGGTTAGGGAGGTGACTCAAACCAGTTGGTAACAAAATGCCTGACTTTTAGTGTTCAGGGGAAATGAGGAAAAAAAGTTGAGAGAAGAGCTGAAACAGGAATTCTAAATCAGCAGCGTGGCTTTCACCAACCACGCTCGGAAAAGGGAACTACAAGAAGGAAGCGATGCAATGTACTAAATCATTTTCCTTCCTTAAAAATGAAAAGGTTGGGCTGACTGAAGGGCTGCTGACATCTCTCTCAGTGCACCTCTGGATTAACGTATTGTCCATTTGCGTTATTGCATTTCCCATGCAGAAATTACCTTCCCCAGTGTACTTTAGCATCCTGTGAGCCAAAACGGCTCCATCCAAACACTGGGATTACACACTCTAACTTTGGAAGCACCACAAGACAAGAGAGATTCAATGTCAAGCACTGGCTTGAGGGGATGACCCCTAAAAGTTCTGTTGTTTTAGCTTTCCCCTCAATGGAAGCAAAGCAGCACATTAGGAAGAATGTTGCCAGCAGGGAAATGACTGTCCCCCTCCACTCAGCAGTGACGAAACCACATCTGGAGTGCCATGCCTGATTCTGGGCTCCACAGTACACAACAGATGTGACTCTACTGGAAAAAGTCCAGAAAAGGGCTGTGAGAACTAAAGGATGAGAGATTCTTGCATGCAATGAGGCTGAGGGTGCTGGAATTGTTTAGCCTGGAGAAGAGAGGCTCGGAAGGATCCCACCAACACATGCAAATGCCAGATGGGAGGCAGTAAGGAAGACTGAGCCAGACTCTTCTCAGTGGTGCCCAGGGAAAGGACAAGGGGCAATGGCAACAAATTGAAATACAGGAAATTCAATCCATAAACATAAGAAAAAAAACCCCTTTTTTGTTGCAAGAGTGATCAAACTCTGGAACAGGCTGCAAGAGTGATCAAACTCTGGAACAGGCTCTGGTGGAGCCTCCATCCTTGGATGCATTCAAAACCTAACTGGACAAGGTGCTGATCAACCTGCTGTAGATGCCCCTGCTCTGGACAGATGAGATGATCTCCAGAGGTCCCTTCCAATCTCACCTATTCCATGAATCTGTAAAAATCATCATGCTATCCTGTCTCAGACTCTGCAATCCAGTCCATGCAGCTGGCACTGACAGAGGACTCAACACAGAATATCAAGACGTAATTATTAATCTCAGAAATGACCAATTTTAGTATTTTGCAGAAGTGAAGAAATAATTCTGGGATGCTTCCACTGATGAGCTATAAACTGAGATAAGAAAATTCCTGTGTGAAAAAGTGAAATCAAACCCAACAGACTTAAACTTCACGTACGAGGCTTCATCTCAGAGAGGAAAAAGCCAAACAAATTGTTACCTTCACCTCTGAAGTTAACAGGAGTAATGCAATAGGAAACCTGACACTGAGTCTAAAGCTACAGCATGACTAAAGCCTGATGAGAATTTAAGTCCCATAGGAATTTAAGTTACAAAGTAAATACTACAGAGAGTAAAGAGTAAGTGATCTTCAGCCTCATCGCACCCAATGAACAAAAAGCTGCCAAGATGTTAAGGGTTGTATTTCTACCATAGGTGTATTTCACAGTATACGTGTGGACACGGAACAATTCGAAGACCGTGGACTTTGTCTCTGAACACCTAATGAATAATCCTCCCACTGAGTAAGGCTTTCCTGTTGTTCTAATGGTGCTTACTGCAACTGGTTGAAACACTGTCATTCCAGGCTTTGGGCTGTGTGTCTTAACTAAAGTCACTGCAAAGAAGTGAGAATAAAAGATTAAGGAGATTTTGCCAAGATCAAAGTCATCTGCTAGTTTTTAATAGCTTAAAAATTAATAAAAAGGCAAATAACAACCGAAACTGAGAACCTCTGTTGAACGAAAATACATTCCTACCAGGAAATGGCTAATATACGCATTCCAAACCTAAAGGTGCATTTTATGCTACACTTCAGACTATAGTTATAAAGAAACTTAATCTGTTGTATAAACTGAATGAAAGAAACGCAAGCAACAAAATCTGTATGAGATCAGCTCTAGTTTTTGTATTTTAGTAGGACTAAAGGACCACTGGCTAGAACTGTGACCAAACACCGCATAAGCTGACACCGAAAACTGTTCAAACTCAGCAGCTGACCTACTTCCCCCAGAACTGTGGCCAAAATATTTACTGGAAAACTGACTATTTTCACAAATGGAACACAGCAGCGGGGGAAAGCGCAGAACTGATCTTCACAGGACAGGAAAATACAATTAGTTGTATTTTTTTTTTTCCCCCTCCCAATGCTTTGGAAAAGGTGGGGGAAAAACCAGTTTAAAAGCATTTTTTTAAGCTGTTTTAGATAGAAGCAACCAGCCTAGCCACGAGGCCTTGGCGTGAGGCGTACGGAGGGGACCGGGTTTACCTCAGCACTGACCTCAAGAGCAATGGGAGCAAGGAGGGAGCCACAGCGCCTCTGGAACCCAACAGCAAAGCAAAAAAGAGGCAAGATTAATCTTTTTTACCTGATCTAAGCAACAATCAGACGCCTCTCTCGTTGGGAAGACAAATATCATATCGCCGAATCATCAGGAATTAAAAAATATCTACACGTTTGAGGGGGAAAGCATCCCCCACGTAAAAACAACCTGATTCGGGCTGACGCGTTTTGAGTTGGGAGATTAATTCAGCTTTGAAATCAAGCACCGGTCAGCAGGTGGCACCTAAAATTAGGCTGCGGGAAGAAGGTTTAAAAAGCAGCCCGCTGCGAACCGCGGGCACCGCGCCGCAACCCCGCAAGACCTTCCCGCCCTCACCGGGCGTCCTGAGGGAGCGGGGACCGGCGGGGACCAGGGGAGCCCCTCAGCGCCCGGCGGGGACCAGGAGGGACCGGGGCCGGCTGCAGCCCTGAGGGGAAGGTGGAAAAGCGGCGCCCCCGGGCCCGAGGCGGACAGGGAGCCCTCCCGCATCCCCTCACTCACCGCCGCGGTGGGAGATGTGCCGGCAGCGGAAGCGCTGCCGCTTGGGCCGGTGGAGCAGCCCCGGACACTTGAGGAGAAGCGCTGAGGTGAGGACGTATCCGCCCAGCGTGGAGAGCAGGTACAGCGCCGCCGACATCCTGCGCCTCTCACCGGCTTCTCGCCGCTCCTCTCCCGGCCCTGCCCGCCGCCGGTCCCAGCGAGGCGGCTGCGCTGAGGGAGCCGCTGCCACTGCGGCCGCGCAGCCGCACCGCGTCCCCCCCGCCCCCGAGCCGGGAGGAGGCGGCAGTGCGCAGGCGCGGAGGGACCCCCGCCGCCCCCCCCGCCCCCCAAGGGCTCCGCGGGGGGCGGGGGGAACTTCTCCCCCTCGCCCCTCTCGCTTTTGCTGTGAAGTTACCGAATACCGACAGCCTTTCCCCGTTACACCCTGTAATTTCCCCTCTGGTTCTCCCCGCTGCACCGGCACACCTCGGACACAGCCGTTCTCCGGAGCGCTTTTAATTGTATCGGTTGTGCTCCCAGCCGCTAAGGGGTTGGTAAATGTAAAATTCATTAAGGCATGGGGAGGGAGATAATGTCTTCTTCACAGGCAGAGGGAGGTGTTTTCCTCCAGAGATGTCCTACACCCAACAGAAATCGGGTCTCAAGTCTGGCCGTAACAGGTTTTTGTATGCGTGTTAATTAAAAACAAATATTCTAGAAATTAAATGAGGTCTCAGCATACAGCCAGTAGCACATCTGACATCGACAAAATTTGATTTACTGACCTCGACAGCCACCTGCGAAGCTCCAAGATTTAATCTACCTTTCAATACATCATGTAAAGCATATTTTTGGAAGTGTAGTATCCAAACTCCCTCAGTTTGAGATTCAAACTGGGCCAAACCCATCCTTTTCACAACCAAAAGTCTGTTTAATCACTACAAGTCAAGCTACACTGACAATTAAGCTGTAGTTGCTTATAACTAACAGGCTCATGCAGCTCTACATTTTCCACAAATTTACCACAGGTTTGGTTTCCAAAGAGATCTGTTGTTCCAAAACATGAAATTCAGTCAGCTCTTTAACAAAATCTGATCTATGAATACAAATACAGTCAAATATTTCAACTACGGTGTTAATAAAAAAAAAAAAAAGGCATTGCAGTGATTTGTAAGACAAGATCAAGGACAAATGATTTCTCACATCACCACATTAAAAGCATCAATTGTTTACATAGAAATAGCTTGTCTAGGAAAAGAGAAGAGGTTCTGCCCACCTTTGCCTCAGTATGACAAAGAAAACTATTTCAGGCAATGCTAATTCTTAAATATTCCTAAATATATATGTAGAAAGATAGTGCTTTCCCCCATCATCTCATCAAAACATCTAGTCATGCAGGCTCAGTGTATTGTGATGATCAGCTTTTATTTTTTACATGTGAAAATCTAATAAATGGAAAATTTACACGTGTCCTTGATTCCTTTACCCACTTTGATATTAGACCTTATTTTCAAGCTGTGTTCCAGTGAAACACATTGAGCTCCACCAATGTTGGGTTGGGTAACAGACATGCATCAAAATCCATGATTTGGATTGAAGATAAATTTTAAACTAAAATCCATCTACCAGAATAATTCTTATTGTGTAATGGCTTTCAGTATTCCCCGGAGAACTTTGTAACTCATTAACTGTTGGCTTTCTTTGGGAGGAAAGCAGGGTCCCCGCTCTGTCACGTACGCGTAAGGGAACCGCAGCACCCACAGCCCATCAGATGGAAGGGTTATTTCCTGCTTCTCGGGGTAAAATACAGGACAAGGGGGTGGCCCTGGTTGAACCTGAAAACGAAAGGAAATAGAAGTAGATAAACATCATTACAATTAAAAACCAAACATAAACTTAAGAGCAAACGGAATCCAAGGAAGTTGTTAAGTCTTGCCTACAACCAGGCTCTTATCTCCTTTAGCACGCTCCAGGGAATCACTGGGACTGTGAGACATCCATAAACTGCCCATTTCAGCACAGATGATGAATTTAAGGCTGAAGATCAGATCTGCCAGAGAAATCCCCAGTACAAACACAAGCCCTTCGGGCAGCAGGAAAAATGTCTTAACAGTGGATCTCAGTCCTGTAGCACAGATATCCCTGAGCTGTTACCTCACTCTAAAGCAATGTAGATTCCCCAGGATTTCAGCAATATTTAATGTGGCTCTTGTATAATTCATATTATAAGATTCAGAAAGTCTTATTCACACCAGGAACTGATGTGTGGAATCCACAATACAAAGTATAATGGATTTTCCAAATAAAAACACACCCTAAAGAATCAAAAGCTGTGATACAGATGTCAGCTGGTGACAAAGAAAGTATCATCACAAACTGGACCTTCAGTTCTTGCCTCAAACAGTAACACGACAACTTGCAAACTGTGTGGAAATTCTGGTGTTGATGTCAGGTTCCAGTCAATGTTCTTCCTTTAACTTCTAAACCCAAGTAGATTCACACCCAAGTACTTGAAAGTGTCCCATAAATCAGCCAACTCCATTATTTTGTGATTCACTATTAAGGATCTCGTGGCACTTCCCAAACAGCTCGCAGGGTTACAAACTGTCCCAAATCCACCTCCCCCCACAGCTCACAGGATGTGTTTTGGGCTGACTGGTGTTACTCAGTGGCACTGTTACACAAGGAACACCCATTTTCTTGCTACAGTCTAACACTGACGTGGACACAGTATTTCATAAGGCAGTAATTGAAGGAAAACATGCTTGTTCATGTTTTACTACCTTAAAAAGTGAGAAAGTGTAAAGGGAGCTTTTTCTCCCTTTTTTAAAATACGTATTTGAAAATGGGGAAAAAAATCTCAAATTAAAGAAAAACCTACACCTTTTCACCTCCTAAATTCAAGAGTAACTAGTAACAATCTCAGCAATGAGTCACTGCTTTTCTCTATGCCATTTCAAATTACGAATTCATCCTTACGCAGTCATTACTCACTTGGTAGCTTTTTAAAAAGAAGCAAATTATGGAATGCTATTAATTCATCCTGGCTAAAATATTTTTTGAAACTTGCTTTGTACAAAGGATAAAGCATAAGCCAATCTTGAAGTTTAATAAAAAACCCAAATTGTTTATAAAACTGATACTTTTGGCAAGTACCGCCTTAGAACTTGTCTGAAGTTGGACTGAGCTGGGAAGTTTCTCGCAGCATCCCTCTGACACCCTTTGCCTATCACCCTTGTGCCTTCCAGTGGCAATTAACGTTGCCACAAACAGCCCTGTCTGCACTTACCAGATTCCCTCTTCCATTTCTCACCTGAGGCGTTAACGTGATCTGCAGCGGCGCGTCGGGAACCACCACAAAGAGTCTCATGAACTGGGCGTAATGTGGCTTGAGTCCTCGTCCCTGAGTCGACGACAGGATGTACAGTGGCATGTCAGAGTTGAGGGCTTTGATGGCAGATTCCTTTGGCCCCCCTCCCATCACTTTCATGACCTTATCAGGCCCCGAACACATGAACCTCCTACCACGTGCATCTTCATATTCAAACCCTACAAAAGCTCGAGCTATGTCATCTCTTCGTCTTCCTCTTCCCATCACAACTGCGCTTCTTTTACCAGGAACAGCCTTGTTAGGTGCAGGCCAGGAATTGGTATCTAAGTCTCCTTCATCTTCAGCTCTCGTTCTGATGACAATGTCCCAAGGCATTAAATAGTTTGTTCCTGGGATAAAGCCTTGTTGATCTAAGCCTGTGTGGAAGTTGTAAGCCTTAGCAGGCCCCAGCTTAACCAGTGACCAACTGGAGAATTTGGGTAAAAGGCCTTTGGGGCAATTTGAATGGAGCATCCCAGGAAGGTACTCGACAGTGGATGCCTGGCGATCCACCAGGCTTGGCCTTTTCTCACTTTTGGAGTCCCCACTCTGCCCGTGACTTTCTGTATTGTCCCCTCCACCCTGGGCGTCAGGCGGGTAAGTACCCAAGCTGCCTGTCGACTGACCCAGGCTGAGGGCTAAGCTCAGGCCTGTGCTTTCTCCCTGAGTCTGAGGTTCTTTTTCTTTAAGTTTCTCAATCTCGCCTTCTGGAGGGGCAGGAGATGATTCGTCCCGAGCAGGTGCTGGATCAGGTGTGCTTGGCTGAAATACAGGAAAGTTGATGTGCTCCAGTTTCCCACAGCATTTTTCTTCCAGCAGCTATGGGAAAGAAAATGTGGTTAACTTCTCATCTTCTGTCTCCGAGATGAGTCACCTCAGAGTCAAAATATTCAGCAGCTACAATTAAGATTCAAGAGGTTTGCGCTACATGTGAGAACCAAATCAGTGATAGGAATACAGCCCACAGACATGATGGATTTAAAATTCACATGAACTGACACACTTGAAGTGTAAATAGATGCTCCTGTGTGCGTGCACTGGCAAAGACTGGAACTGCCCGCTCCAGTCAGCCCATCGTGCAAACAGCTGCTCACAGAACTATCTCCCCCGAGTAACATTTACAAGTTGATAAGGTTAAGAGGAAACTGACTTGTAGTAACTTGATGAAGCAAAAGCACTGCTTGAAGTAAAAACAGAGACCTAATAGTTACCTGGTAAAAGTCATAATTAGCTGCTTTGATATCAAAGGGATCATCCCGAGGAGCTTGTTTCCTTCCACAGTTACAGGCACCAGTGGAACGAGCCCGGCTGTTGTGGTACAGAATTGGAGGATTTCTGTCTGCTTCTGGCTTTTCTCCTGAAAGCAAAATCAATCAAACCCTCAATAAATTGCTCACCATTTCTAGAGATTCTTTAATTCCCTCCATCCACTGCTTCCTCCTTGCTATACACACAGGTAAGATTATTTGCCAGCAGTTTGTCAAGCGACTCACTCCCTTTCCCACTTTTAATACAAAGTTCCAGTGTAGGTTGTACCACTACAGTGAGTCTTCTTTGTTTCTACAACCTCCTCCTAACAGGCATAAGTAGTTCTGCCTGCAGTAAATGTATCTCAGATAGCTTACATTCCTTGATTGACATTAATCAAGCTATTTAAAAAAACCCTGCACAAAAGCTCTGCTGTAATTAACCCCGCTGTACAAAGATGAAGCTTTAAAGCTGACAAGCTTTCATCTTCCATAAACATTCAGGAGTCAGTGTTTTCAGGCTAAACCAAGACATTTTAAAGCAGATTCAAACTTAAACCATGAGGCCCAATTACAAGCGAGCTTCTTTACCTGCTTTTGGGAGCAGATGAAACTTATGCACGCAGTGCTGATCAGTTAAACTTCGCTCTTCGCAGAGCTGATGCCCGTTGCTCCAGAACTTGTAGCAGTCCTCGTTGAGCTGCATGGCGTACTTATGAAAGGCTGGGCCGCGGGCGTGCTGACTGTACACACGCAAGGCCTGAGCCAGCTGGTTCTTGTGGACTGTCATGGTGTAATTGTGGGGCAGGTTTGACTGATAGGCGCTGTGGGCCATGGGGAGAGCTTTCTGGCAACGGTTTTCTGAGAATTTGGTGTCTATATCTAAATAGCCTTCCAAGACTTTGATGCTGCTCATGATTTTTGAGCTCAGTTCCCCAGTGAGAGAGGTTGGATCATCATCTTTGCCTTCAATGGTCACTTCATACAGTTTTAAAGCTGCAGCAACCCACTTCTGGTAGGTTGGGAGCTCAAAGTGAGAGGGCTGAGGGTTCCTCCCCACACTGTCATCAAAGCCCTTCTTGCTGAGCACCAGCTCCACGTGCTGCCACAAGAACTCCTTAAGGGTGCAGTCCACAAGCTGTCCAGAGGAGCTGGAGCTGCTGCTGGTGCTCTCTGCGTGGAAGGACAGCTGCTGCCTGCCATGCCGCATCATCTGATACCTCCTGGGTCCTGACAGGGTGGGAGCCAGCAGCGAGTCGGTCTCCCTCATGGTGCAGTTGCTCCTGAGTTGGTCAAGAAGCATGGCCACTGGATCATCTCCATCCTGGGCCCCACCAGCCACGATGTACACGAAAGCCTGGTTAGCAGGCACAGTGAAGAGGCAGTTGATGCTCTGGTTCGTTAGCACCCTGCTCTTGCGGAAGATACGGTAGATCTGATCCTCCAGAGCATGCTGCAACCTCCTCTTGGGGGAGTGCTTCTTGGGGGGTGGCTTTTCCAGGTGACCACAGGGATCCTGGCCCCTGCTTGGGAGGGGATCCACTTTCAGGGCCCCATTGAGCTGGAAGAGGAAGAGGAGGCGCGGAGGGCATGGCCTGCAGTTGAGCTTCCACTCCTTGCCGACCGGGCAGTCTTTGATGGCAGCCTTCAGGGAGGGCAGGACCTTCTGCCGCAGCCCGTCCAGTGCCCGGAAGACGCGGTCGTAGGTGATGTCGAAGGAGCAGGTGGGATGCACCAGCAGCAGGATGTGGCAGACGGAGAAGAGGTAGAGGAGGCTCAGGCAGTGCAGCTTCTCCTGGTGCTTCCAGAACTCGTGGGCCTCGGCGTGGGGCAGAGGGGCTGGGCCACCAGAGGGGTGGCTGGAGCCACTCTCCCTCTTCTCGGCCGCCGCCAGGTCCCCGCAGGCCCGCAGGAGCTGCGGCGTGTCGCAGATGGAGGTCAGCACCAGGTAGAGCACCCGGCTCTCCTGGCTGTAGTAGGCCTGCAGATGGTTGTAGTCCTTGGCCGCCGGCTCCCCCTCCTGCCCCAGGGCTTCGTTCTCCAGCTCGGGGTCCTCCTCCTCGAAGAGGGGGAAGACCTGCCGGTCGCACACGGTGCTCACCAGGGCCGCCTTCTCCGAGCACAGCTGCAGCGCCGTCTTCCCGAAGATGCCCACCACGCACACCTCCTCATCGCCGCCCGCCGCGCCCGGCCCTCCCGCCGCCGCGCCACCTCCCTCAGCGGCAGCCGTGGCGGCCAGCAGCAGCTCCCGCAGGCTGACGGGTCCCACCGCCGCTCCCATGGCTCCCGCCGCCCCTCCGGGCAGCCCGGCCGGCTGCGGCATGGCCCCGCTCCGCGCCCGCCCGGAAGCGGCGGCGCCCCGGCCCTGCGCATGCGCAGCCCGCCCGTGGGGAGGCGGCTGGGAGCGAACCAGCGGCGGGGTACGGGCGGTGCCAGCCAGAAACGGGGGGTACAGACACAGCCCGAGGGAACGGGGCTGCCGGAGACGAGCCACGACAATGCTCCACATAAGCCAGGAGCGATGAGACGGGGGAATAGCTGAGTATGGGCCGGGGTGGCATCAATCATATAGATCTCGCATCTCCCAAGAGATCAGGGTGCAGCTCTGCAGCGCTGCAATCCCCCCACAGGGACGGGGCAGGCTGGGGGAATCCCCCCCAAAAGGCAGGCAGCAGGGTGGTGCTCTGGCGCCAGGACACTGGGTCAGTGCCGTGCCATGAGAACTCACACCCCACTGTCATTTTCAGTGGCTGGTAGGAGCCACAGTACAGGCACAGCGCCTGCAGCTGTCACTGAACTTGACTTTAAAGGACACTTTCAGTTCCTTGTCTTTTAGTGCAGTCTTTACATAGGTGACTTTTACCATCCGTGACAATAGGTGACCCGAGAGCAGCCAAACGCGATACAGATTGCAATTGTTTCACGCATTCTTACCCACATCATTGAATTGTTTGTGGAAACTTGCAGCTTTTCACTTTAATAACATTAGAGTGCTAAACTGCTGCTTTTCCTTGAACCGTCAAGATCTCGTTAAAAATATATAAAAATAATACTGAATTTCAGCAAACACACACATATTTCTATTACAAGCAGCACCAGTGCTGGGAACAAAATAGTCCCTGTGTTAGCAGCAGCCAAGTAGCAAAAGACTGGGGAAATATCTTTTTTTTTTTTTTTTTTTCCCATTAAGAAAGAAGATGCAACCAGATTGATACACATTAAAAAGCAGAAATCTGCTAAAAGGGTTTCATGATGCCCCAGTCCTGTATGCACCAGATTTACTTACAAATATATATGCCTGAGCGAGATAAAAACGGGATTCGAGTGGCTTCCTGACCACAAATGAAAAATTCATTGGTCCATAAACCTACTTTGGTTCATCAAAGCTGTTTGCAGCGCTTAACCGGGCAGGCGAGGGACTCTTTGGATGAGCCATCTGCCAAAATAAGAAAAATAATCAGATCTTGGAAGACGAACTTAGTGCTAATTATGACTGAGATAAAACAGAGTGCAATTCTTAACGGACATTCATAAAAGAAAACAGACACAGCACAAAATATAAGACATCGTTAACCCTCAGATTTTGTTCTCCTGGAAACTGGAACTATGATGTCAGAGATGGCATTGAGACACTAGAATGGCCATCAAAAAAAGCAACTTTTCCTTTTACCACTGTCAAATAACAGGCAATGGCATTTCATTCTGCAGTTTCCTTACCATTAAAATGGGAATCAGTAAAACAAGCACCCTTATTTGTGGGTACTTGGGGCTTTTGGAGGAGAATTATGGAGAGGCTGCAACTATAACACATACCAAAGGCACTATACAGAAAAAAAATGGTATGAACTTCTATGGATTTTAAAGTTTATTGTTCAAAAAGAAAGACACCATGACTTGCCTGAAATTTGCGCCGTAGTGCTTGTGTCATTATTGGTGTCAACCCAGACCCACAGTCCAGGTTTTCTTTATTATTTAGTGGAGTGCCACCAGGACTTCTGAAAGGATCGGAAACGAGGAGAATTATGATTAGTTCTCTATTTTTTCCCAGAAAAAGAAAACAAGAGAAGAGAAAGGAACTTACCTTTGTATATTTACTTTCTTTAGATGTTTTCGAAGATCTAAGTGATTTTTAGGAGGGGTACTGAAAGAACAAAACAAATTGTTAAACTAAAGTATTTTCCACTCTGTGAATGTGAATCATTGGTTAGAACAGAACAACCTAAGGGCAAAGAAAGGCAGAAAGTGTCTTACATTAAGGAATCTGTAAAGCAAGTTGATGGCTTGGATTTAGGTCTCAGACTAACGCTCTGTAAATCTGAGACTGTAATTAATGCCCTGCGTGTCTTCACTGGTGATTCTGCCTAAAGGGAGAAAAGAAATGTTACCACAAATAAGCTTTAGAAGACCTCACTGACCTTAAAACTATGTAATATTTATACTCTGAATGACCTCTGTGGTTTTTGGCTTTTATGCTTTTTTGAATCGTTAAGAGTTTAGTGTGCCTTGGACAAAAATAGATTTATTAAAAAACCCAAAACTTTTGCAAACGAGGTTTCCGCTGGGCAAAAGAAAGCCCCAAATCTATTGATAACACACACTCATAAAGCTACATGAAAACAACATGTCCTTCATGTAAAATCAGAACTGTCCATGCCAGCCAAGATTGGAGTTAAGCCACTTAATTTCTTCACTTCAAATGCCCAGGTGCAGAATTAGAAGGATTACTTAAAGCTGTTCTCTGAGTTTTTGAAGAGAAGAATTAAATTTATTTAAAAAAAAAAAATCTATGAGGGGCTAAGACAAGCATTGCAGGAAATACACCAGTTCCAAGGTGGAGTTTGCCTTGATATACCATCATCCATTTATCCATGGGTCCTCCCGTTTACCTTGTCCATTCTCAGGTTTCTGTCCGTCTTCTTCAGTTTAACGTTCAGGAGATCTTTGAGAGTGATCTGCATCGGCCCCTCTTCTTTCAGCGATGGTGCCTGAAAACAAAGGGGGTTGAAAGGGAAATTAGGATCGGCAAGTGACTGAGTGTTCACAAAGACACGCATTCCTGATGAAACCAGATCCAAAGAACCCAGACAGGAGAGAAAAAAAACAGAGGAACATTCTTACTCCATACCAGAAGTGCTTTAGAGCCGTTGCCATGTTTAAGGAGGAGAGGTGCTGGAGGCAGTTTTGGTGGGGGCAGTGGTGGTGGTGGCGGTGGAGGAGGAGGAGGTGGGGGGGGGTGTGCAGATACAGGCTGCAGCTGTATTGCAGGAGGCCCTGACACCGATGATGAGCCCATCTGCATTTGCACAGGAGCACTCAGAACTGGTTTACTGCACCTTTGACAAAGAGAATTTTCTGAAGACAAAGCTGCAGTTCCATTCATCTGAAAACAATATAAAAGATAATATTAAAGCCACTTGCAAAAGTAGATGGGATTTCAGAGAACAGAGGTTCCGGCTTCAGTTGATCCAGAAAGACATAAAAAGCCTCTTACAAGGCTCCTCAGCAAACCAGTTCCCTCTGGCTATGAGGTAACCACAGTTTAGTAATGTTGAATGCAAAGAAGAGGTGAAGCAATGCCCAATGAGCAGCTCTTAAGATTTCAGTTTATCTGCACTGACCACAGCTCCTTACATGCTTACACAAGCAAACATTACCTTGCCCCACTTGGGACTGGGACTGACCTGGAGTGTTTCTTGTAGTCTGGAAAACTCAGTTTCCAACTTTTCCAGCTGCTCTCTGAAGGTATTTAGCTCCCTTAAGTAGATTTGTGAGGGAAATATGGCATCTTTAACCACCTTAAAACTCTGAGCATAAAAAGAAAACAGATAAGGGTTTTCACTAAGTTATGTTTCCAGAGACAGGGCTACGATTACCACTAAAAGTTCTATTGCTAGGTCTTCTCATTGTAGCCAATGGAAAGGCACAACACAAAGACTGAAAATGTCACCACGTATTTCCTTGGCAGGAACCCCAAGGAGTGGCTTTCTCTAAAAAAAATTAAAAAACTAACTTCATCTATGAATTCTAAAGTATGATTCACATTTGACCTGAAAAATTCATACAGTCATTTTTGCTATGAAAGACAGCCTGCACCTGGTGTCACGACAAATCTGCCTGATAGTGCAATAAAAAGCCCTACAATTTCGTGTGCATGTTGGCCTTGACACTCTTCTCATACTGCTTCAACAGTAAACACAAAATATACTTTAGATCTTTCAATAGACATAACTCAACTGACAGCTTAGTTCTCAAATCTGACTGTATATCCTGCATCTGAGGACTAAAAACAATCTCACACATTGGCAAAAATAGAGAAGTAGAGAACTTACCTGTGCAACCGTGTTCTGGCACCAACAATACAAAAATGATGCTGTTGTTGTAAAGGGTTTTACCACATTTTTTACACTGGGCAAGGCTAATGACCACAGTGAGGATAGATGGGTTGGGACAGACAATGTGTTCAGAGGAAGATCAGCAGCTGACCTGGGATAGAACATTTCAGAATGAGGTCATATGTATAATTTCAGCCTTTAAAAATGTTAACTGTGACCAACCACCTCAAAATTACAAGTACCAGCAACAGCAGGTGACAACAGTGTAAAAATGAGCACAGATAGCAGGCAAGACCAAGATACACTTTGATAAAAAGTGTGTGTGTGTGAAAAATAAATCAAATTTGCAATACATTTTTATCCAAACTGCTTTTCCTGCACATTAAAGGTAACAATAGATAGGGTACTGAAAGATATACAGGATGAAACAATTCCACAGCATCCATGCCAGGATATAGACAGGTTCCAAACACAATTCTGTTACCTCAGTTCCACAAACCAATGTGAGCAAACAGCAGACCTAGAAATCGAGTTAAAAGTTCCACCTGAGCCTCTTACCGTGGAGAAGGACAACCTGAGCCTTGGGGATTTGCCACTTTTCCCTTTTTTTCCAGTAGAAATTTTGCTCTGGCTCTCCGTTTTCGCCTGTGTTTCTTATACTTCGCCATTACTGTTTAAAAAAAACCACGTTTAAAATTAATGTGTAGAAATAGACCCACTTTCCACTTTCAGATGGGGACAGCTATCACCAAAGCGGGGAGAACATGGGCTGCACCTCAAGACTGCGCTCACTAGGAGCATCATGTACAACTGGCAATCAATACACCCTTCTCTGAGGTTCCTGTGATCCAGTGGGATGTATTTGTACGAGAGAGGGGCAAACAACGTGAAAAGCACCATTTTACAAGGACTTTTGTTGGCAGTTTGTCATTCTCCTGCAGTGACAAACCCCGCGCTTGGGGGAAATGATGTCTGGGGGGAATGCAGGCAGAAGCCATGCAGAAAGCACAGGAGGGCCCCGGAGTACCCTGCCCGTGGGCGTTCCCTCAAACGTTCCCTCAACAACCGCCCCTCACCCCCGCGGAGCGACCCCCACACCACCCCGCGCCCCAGGCGGCCTCCCCGCTCCTGCGTGGGCTCAGCCCCCGCCATCCCGCACTGCGGAGCGGCCGGATCCTCCCACACCACCGCCCCACCTGAGACAGCGGGTGTCGCGGGTGACCCGGGGCCGCCTATTCCGCCCCCTCCCCGCGCCCCTCAGCCGCCGCTCACCTCCCCGCCCGGCTCCGCCGATTCAAACCGCTCCCCGCGCGGCGCGCAGCCAATAGGAGAGCCGCTCTCTGCCGCTCGCTCCGTCCCGCCCCCGCGGCCCGTGCTAGCCGCCCGCTGATTGGCCACAAGACGGACGCGGGCCGGAGCTCGACGGGAGCGGCGAAGGGCCAATCGCGGGCCTAGCGCTGCTCCGCCCCGCCCTGAGGAGACCCGCCCTGCCATTGGATAAAGGTTTTTCAGCCCCGCCAATCAGCCGCGGGACACCGCTCGGCTGGGAAGGGCCAATGGGGTTGAAAGGTGGGAGAGCACCGGTGCGCCGGCGGGAACCGGTGGAGGTGATGGGTGCACCGCAGCTAATCGACCGCTCCCCTTCCCGCCAATTGCACCACTGCGCTCCCTACTCCAGCCAATCACCGCTGGATTCCACTCTGGACCAATAGCGGCTCGCGGCGCTCCCTCTCTCAGCCAATCACTGGCTGCAGCTTTTCTACCAACCAATGGGCTCCCGCCTACCTCGGAGAGGGTTTACATTCTTCCCGAACCAATGGCGAGCGCCCTCTGTCAGCGGAGGACCAATGAGAGGCGAGCGGCGAGTGACAGCTGCCCAATGGGGGCCGCCGACTCTCCCATCGCTCGGAGCGGGGGGTGGATATCTCCCCGCCGCCGCCTGAGGAATGTCAACTATTCAACATGGAGACGGCGCTTAACAGATTCGAGACCCTGGTGAGTCCGGGCGGCGCGGGCGGCGGCCAGGCTGAGGGGCGGCTGGGCCCGGGGCCGGCGGGGCGGCGGCGGGAGCGCCTCAGAGGGCACAGAGCTGCCGCCTGAGGGAGGGAAAAGGGGGCGCGGGCGCGGCTGAGGGGAGCCCGCTCTCCTCCTCGCGCCCCCAGCCGCGCCCGCGCCCCATCCGGGCCCTGAGCGGCGCCCGCGCGGCCCTCGATGGGGCGACCGCCGCCCGGTGTTCGGGTCAGGCGAGTTCGGCCGGGCCGGTCCATTCTGCTCCCCCCCCTCCCATCCCGGAGGGGGGGCGGGGCTTGACGGTGCCGCTCCATTCACCCTCTCAGCGCGGGGGCAGGGCCCGGCCATTCCCTGCTCACCTGGGGGGGTGTGGGGGGGTCCCGGGCGCGTTTATCGCTCTCCGTGGCGGGGGGAACGGGGCTATTGAGGGGCGCGGCCGGACCGGACCGTTTCATTTCCCCGTGGCGGCGGGGGGAGGGGGGGCGCGGTGTAGAGCAGAGCGCTGCCGGACGAGTCCATTTTCTGTCGGAAGGGGGGGAGGGTGGAGCTCTCACCTGGGCTGGCCCATTCTCCCGGCGGGGGTGTCCGGGGGAGGCGAGGCCGGCTGGGCTGGTTCATTCACACCGGCAGCGCGGGGGGGGACATGGCTTCCCACCGGCATGGGGCTGCGCCTCGGACTCCGCTTCTCCTCTGCCCGGGCGGCTGGGGCAGGTAGAGCGGGGCTGGCGGCGGGAGAGGAGCCGGGGAGCCTCGTCCATCGCCTGGCCGCGGGTGGGCGCTGCGGAGCCGGGCCGTTCGCCCTGAGGAGAGGGGCGTGTGGGAGCCGGGGCGGCAGCGCGACCCTAGGCCGGGCCGCAGGAGGAGCTCCCCGGCCCTTCCAGCCCGCCTGGCCCCGCGGGATGTGCGTTGTAGCCCGCCCTGAGGAGAGGAGGGGTGGCTTTGCCTTCAGCCGTTCAACTTCCCTTAGTTCTTCCCTGGATTTCACTTCGTTTCAGCACTCTCTGAACCATCCCCTGAAGGGAAAACTGAGCTACCTTATGTAACTGCCTGCCCCGCTCACGGGAAAACACCAAAAAAAGCCAAAAAAAGTGAGCTATGCTGTGCTTTCACATCTCGTGGGGCACTGGAAAGCTGTCTCTTTAAACAGCCCAGTGCCCCGTAGCATCCTTCAAACCTTGGCCATTATTTTTGCTTCTGTATAATGTTAAAATGCTTTGGGAATATTTTATACATCCAAATGCTTAATAGCTAATATAATTTCTCTTCCGAAATCCTTACATAAATTACAATGCTCATACTGACATAGTTCTCCAAAATATGATGTTCCTTTTGGTTTTAGATTGGAAACTTCCAGAAGTTTTTTGTAATTTTAATTATCCTAGCACCAGTGTTAGGTACCTTCATTGATAAACCACGCGTGTCCCTATGGAGAAAAAAGTACATTATTTAAAACAGAAGCAAATAATATAATAGATTTGTCTTTGCTGTGTTTTTTTTTCCTCCTCTGGCAATCCTGGTTTCAAGTTCTCATTAAGAAATAAGTAAATACGAGTTTAATACTCTCCTAGTTCTTATCTATACTCAGTAAGATCACCAAAGTGGAATATTCAAGAGAAATTAAGTATAGGAGGAAGAGTATAGGGGAAACATGATGGGGAATAATGTATCTCCACGTCATCCCTTAACCTGATGAGTGCTAGACTTTAATACACGAAATTGGTGTGCTGCTGAATGCCCTGTGCTTAAACTTGTTTAAAACGTTTATTTTTACTTTATTGCTCCTTCAGTCACTTCTCCAGCACTAGCATATGGTGCCCCTAAAGCCTCAGGAACAGTGGGCAGTTAAGTGTCGTCTGAAAAGAAACTGAAAGTTGTCTAAATGTGAGCTTTTGTTCTGCTAATGTGCTTTTTTGTCACCTCACTGAGTGACCTGCGTGTCACTGCAATAGTAAGATGATTCCAAGTGAGTATTTTAAGGTATAGTACTATTTCCTTTAAGAAATAAAAAGCAATTTGAATAAATGCCAAAAAATCTGCATTAGTTGAAAGATCAGAGAATTCAAACTATCCCACCTAATTCTCAGTTTTACTGCACTTTAAAAACAAGGTGGTGTGTTTTGTTTTGTTTTTTCCTTTGAAGAAACTATGCTTTTCAGGAGGTGGGGTTATTTTTGCTCTCCTTTAGCTGCTGAAGTGCAGCCATCATATTGTATTCTTAGGGTGGTAATAATATACAGTGCTTTAATTCAGGGACACACCACATTCCTGTCAATGCTCTGAAGCTGTTCTGATTTGAAATTGCCTTGCCCACGGTATTAGCTTGATCTCCTCACATATTTTGTTAGTTTTGCACAGCCTAGTTTAGAAATAGTAATTCAGAAATCTGTTTAGAGATACCTAGGTTAGGTGTTGATATTCAATTAATTAATGGGATGGTTTATTTATGTGTTGTATTGAAAGTCTTTAAGGTGATTCTCATTTTAGAACACGGAAATAGTTAGGGAGGTATTTTGGCCCCCTTAAAGTTAACAGGAGCTTTTATATATGGTAGTGGAAGAAGGCAGTAATGGGACACTGTCTTATGATCTACTTTGAGTAGACCAAAACGATCATTGCACAAATAATTTGGAGGTGGAGAGCTCATTCAGGTCAATTATCTGCACACATGGCGCGTAACACTTCCAAAGGTTTTGACATTATAGCTTGGTCTTCCACCCCATTCTAATTACCCCAAATCATTTGGGTCATCCATTTGAAACCAGATCGATTTCGATTTAACCCTGATAGTCTTACTTTTTTCTGTTTGATTCTTCTGTTAATTTCCTCTAGCAGAAGACGGGATGCCTGGCTGTCACCTTCCCTTGGGACTGCTGGGTGGCACAAGGCACTTGCATCTTCACCTGTTGTGTTGGGTTTTTTTAATGAAAAGAGTGTTTTCTTGAATACATCTCAAACAATTTCACTTAGCAATTTCCTAGATACAAAACTCATTCAAAAGTGCTGTATTTCTCCTCATCATTAAGTTAATCAGAATATCTATATTGGCAACTGTTTCTCACCTATTGTAGCTTTGTGCCTCTTGCTTTTCCCTCTGCTCATTGTTTTTTCTTCCTGGATTTCCTCTGAAGTCAGCTCTCTCCACAGAAGTGTGATAAAATAACACTTCTTATTTCCCTGGAGGTTTTGACATGCATTTCATAGAAAGCTTCATTTTAGTTTCATGGAACCAAGGATAAACTCATTTGTAGGAGCTTAGAAAGACCAATGTGAAAAACCCAGGTAATGGCTGGTTGAGACACTTGCTCAAAGTGCAGTAAGAAGAAGAGATGCATGAACCATAACATCTGCAATATCAGATGAGATACATTACGCAAAAGATTGTAAAGCTGACTTATTAGCAATTTAAATAAGAATATTGGGTGCTGTATTTTAGGACTTGGGCACCTGAGATTGTGCTGCACAAGCGTTCATTGAAGCCAGTCTGGACTGGAGATCTTCCCAACGGCTTCAACGGACACTGAGTCAGGTTTCTAATGAAAATACAGCACTGGTAGTGGCTGGTGATAAACTTATCCTTCTGTACAACAACCATTTCATTAACCTGTAATCCTCAGTACTTCACTTGCTGACCAGTCTGTGCTGAGAACTTTTTGTGGACATCCATTTAGTAAAATTTGATAACAAATGGATAAACTGTCAGATGAGCTGAGTGTGCTTCATTCAGAGCAATTCAGTTAATTTCTCTCACTATATTTTTGCTTTAGTGGATCTGTTTTTTTTGTTGTGGGGTTTTTTTTTTGAGTGGTGTCTGTCCAGTGCCCTTTTTATGTTGTACTACTAGTGATCATGCACAAAAAGCAGTGCAATGTTAAAAGGGCATTGGCCAGCAATACTATCTACGTTTACTATTATTGTCACAAGTCACTTTTATATGTCTTGAGACCAGAAGGTGATTTGCAAAACAACTGTAAAATGGGATTGCCTCTAATCTATTTTTTTCCTGCACTCATTGTCTTCTAGTTATTTGCCAAGGAGAAACGTTAACTGGTCATTTAATGACAAATATCACCAACTCTGTGTGTGTGTTTCCTTAGAAATAAGTGCCCTACAAAGAGGAAAGTCACTGTATGGCATTCTTATTTCTTAGAGTATGTTCCAGAGCAACTTGACAGGTGTGGAGATGGATCATCCATCTCTCCACTCCATTCCCCTGTTACTTTGCATTTTGTGCCTTCAAACCCTAAAAGTTCTTGAGCTTTTTATATGAAGTTACTGGTTTTGTTAAAAAGAAACAGATTTATTGAGATTTATGAAATATACTCCCACTTCAGTGGTGCTCTAACACCCACGTGGTAACCCCAGTGGTAATGAACATCCTCAACGTTGGGAAATGAGTGTACCTTTAAGTGTATTTTAAATATGTGAGTTCTTGTCTGTATCAGGACTTGGTGAATATTAACCTTATCCAATTCTCCATGATCCACAGAAACCACTACCTGACTCGCCCTATTTTTCCCAATACATATTATGTGTATTGATTACTCGTACAGAGTTCTTGCTGCTAACGAATGCTCTGACTTTATTGCACTACTGTACTTTACAGCTAGCAGTGCAATAGTATTGTCAAAGCATCTGAAAGCAGAGTACGCAGCGATGGCTCGAGTCTCACCTCACAGTTTCTAACACCTTCTTCTAAGCCTGTGAATAAGTCACAAAATTTACATTTAACAAACTGCGTTTGTGGTTGTTATAGGTTAGGACCATTCATATGAGTATTTTACATTAAGGTGAGATTTTTTTGCAGGTTTAGGGTTCCTGAAATACAGCAAAAAATAAGTATTTATAAAATAAAGGAAAAATGGATCATAATGGAGGAACACAGAGCAGTGCTTATAAACATGCTTTGGACTTGCTGATAACATTTTGTTTCTTTGAGTGTTAGCATACTTTCAGGAGGACGCAGTGTTACTGAACTGTGTTCATATTTATTTTCATTAAGCACAAATCTTAAAATTATAGCCACACAATGGATAAGCATTCAGCTTCACATTCCATTTTGAATGTCTTGAATCATGGTATTAGTGGCTTACTGTTCTGTAAATCTCAAATTATCAATATTGAGTATTTTGGGAGCAGACCTTCATGGGTAATTTTGAAAGCAACCATATTCATTGTGTGTCTTCCCAAAAATTAATCAAACGTAGAAGTTGGAGAAAAGCAAAAAATGATCTTTTTGGTGTGCCTGCCTCTAGAAATGAAACCCTAAAAAATGTTTGCTAGCGGAGGAACAGAAACGATTGAGCAGTTAGGGAAAAAATCCCTCATGAAGCCTTTAAAATACATAGTGTAATAAAAGTATGTTATTCTCTCATTTTATTGTGACTGGTTTCTGGGTTGGATGTGGGAAGGAGTTTTGTTAGGCAGCTGGTAAGTTATGGGAGTAACGGGTGAAAGCTTTCCCTTTGATTTATAGATGCTCAAGGTCTTTACTATATTTATTTTCCTTTTCTTAAACTATTATTTGAAAATTTGCTGAAGGTGTGTGTACATATATGAAAGATCATACATTTTCAATATGTCAGAAAGGGGATTTTACTTGTAGACTATCTTGGATCAAACACAATTCCTTTAGGCCATCTGTAGTTCTAGATCCTCAAAGGTATTAATGGCAGTTCCTGAAGATGTGTCCCAAGGCTGATGTTTAAAACATAAACATCCTTTTCGTGTCCAGGCCTGACTACAGGCTACATCCACAGACTACTGAAATCTGTCACTTTAGGTACCTTTACTGCACTTCCAGTTCCACTCTGAGATACAGCTAACAAATATAGCCTTATTTTGATCCTTAGAAGGTTGTAATGGTTGCTTCAGGGTTAATATCAATATGAATAGTGTAAACGAAGCATTTTTGACTTGCTTTCATCATTGTCTCTTCTGTGACTGTAAAATCACCAAATTATTACATTAAAAAAATCATGAGTTGTTTGTGAACTGGGAAAACTGCCTTTCTTTAAAGCAGGAGTCCTTAATAGATATTAAATTTGCAGGGTAAAATTAATTAAGTAATAATGCTATCAGCAGACTGTTTTACAAGGCAATTAGATAATTCTCTGGTGGCTTATTTATCCCAAGGAAAGAAATGTGATGTCATCAATTTTATTATCTATTTGTGAGTCTGGTTTATTGGGGAATAATAAAATGTATTATGGGTATTATAACCGTGTGAGAGAATGCATTCCTGTTATAATTAATAGTTAAATCCAAGTGTATCAACAGAGATCCTGAACACTTACTCATAATTTTTGCTGTGTAAATAGCTGAGTATTGCAGTTTTTGCTAAGAGAACTTTTGAATATTTGAAAAGAAAAGCAACTGGCTAAGAGAAAGCTTAAAAAATGGTGAAAAATATGCTAATATCAGGAGGTAAAAAATGAACAGCTCCTGCATCCAGTGAAGATCAGCTTAAAATAGATGCATGTTCTTTTCTATTGATAGAAGTTATCTCTTTGGTGTAGTGCTTAAAAGCTTCATCGTGAGGTTTGGCATGGGAAGGGTGTATAACGTAGGATGAGATGGAAATGTTTCCATGCATTTTGGGGAGCTGCATGAAAAAAGGTACTAATGGCAAGATGCAAAGAGAAAAATGGGGTAATTTGGGTTAGACAAATGGAAGGAGGGTAAAATTAATAGAAATGTGTGTGTGTACACACATTTAGTTCTTACACATGAGAGAAAAATGGTTATGTTAAAGCTGAACGTTTATTGCTTTATATTTTTCAGGGTAGAATTGTGTCAGCATAATTGGCAAACATCAGCTAATGGGGTAGAATGGAGAAATAGAAACTTACTTGGATAGTACATGTGCCTTTAAAACAGAGGCATCTGGCTTCTGCTTTCCTGAAACACAGGAAAGGCAAATGGTTGGGTTTTGTCTGCAACTTCTTTTTTTTTTTTTTAATACACTGTGGCTGACCTTAAATATTTTAGTTCCAGAAGGCAGAATCTGATCTGGATTACATTCAACACAGACTGGAGTTTGAAATAATGAAAAGTCTTCCTGATAATCCAGCACCAGAGGTAGTATTTTCAGATTAAATTAATAGATTTTATTGCATTTTGCATGAAGTTGGTAATAAATGGGTGATTTTCTTTAATCCTAACATACATGTGGCTGTTTTTTTTTATTTAGTTGTTAGGGTTTTATTGTTATTATAAAATATTTCTTGCATCGTGTATCAAGGTAACTGGCCTGATTTGAATTCAGTACCGAAGCCAACAAAATTTCCTTGATTTCTTGGTTTAGTGAAATTCTCTCCTATTTTCCTTTCAGAAATATGTAGTAGTGTTAACACCTCAATTTGAGATAGATTCCCATCTGAGCTAAAACATATTCTTGTTCAGATATAAACTTGCTAACAAGCAATGACTACATTCAGATTTGGGAGATAGATGAGAGGAAGAGGAAAATAATAAATGGTAGCATGTGAAGGATTTTATAAATAAATCCTTGTCTCCGCGTATATTGTGACATATAGTGGAAAATAATTTTTTTACTTAGAAGTGCCTAATTTATTCCAACTCAGAAAAGCCATTCCAATTCAACAACATGATAAATTCATCCTCTTGTATTTGTTGTGGAACCACAGAGTTGTACTGTTTTATTAAGACTATCTATCATTTTTGCTTATGAAAAATTAAATGTATAGATAAAACGGATGCTCCCAGCTATGCTTTCTCTTGTAAAGGGTTGTTGCATGTTTTATTTTAGTGGCTCTAATGTCTATGCTTTTAATTGGTATGTGGCTACGTTAATTTTCTCTTAAATAGTTTAAATGTACTTTTAATTTCTACATAGGAAAATCCAATTGCTCTCTTGGAAGAACTCTCACGGTTGAAATCTCATTATAAAACATTGTCTATGCAGCTCGATAAAATTTTCATGGAGCAGAGAGAATCCATGGAGTGCATCCGTTCTGGTCTAAAGAACGTAATGGGGATGGTTCAGACAATACAGCAATGTGCTGATCTTGAGGTAGTATTTTCATCTTAATCTCTCGGGTCTCACTCTTGTAAATGAACAATATGTTTGTGTAACCTTTACGTAGTTGTGAGTAGTTGCATTGGAAACTGTTATACATGCAGACTCCTAGAGGATAAGACAACTGTTTACCAGAAGAAATGTTTACAAGATTTGGGCTCTTTTTGTAAATCACAAACCTGATTCATCACTCAGTAGTGAAGCTCGTGGTATTCAGTTTTGAAGTAATGGTGTCACACACGTTTGAATAGTTTCGTAGAAAAGATGCCTCTGTGCACAGCTGTGTCCCAGTTCTACACTGACATTATTTAAAAGCCACCTTAAAGAACTTAAAAAGTTAAACCAATTTTAGAAGGCATAACAGCTTTTTAAGTGGCAAATGTATTGTCACTGTCTAAAGTAAGTTAAAGCCAACGCATGTTAACATATGCAGTGGAATTGCTGTTAGTGCAAAGCAGTAAGTTTTTCTCAGTATGATAATGCCTATCTATCTATTAAAAAAACCCCACAACATCAACAAGCAACACATTTGCATAAGTGGTCTTCAGACCCTGCTTCATTACAGTTTTGAAGATATTGTGAATGCCTTAATTTTGTCTCTTTCCAAATGAGGTGATTTACATAAAAAAGCTAATTGATGGTCATGCGGCAGCGACAGAACTGGAGCAACTGAAACATATTCCCAGATCTCAGCTCTCACTTTAGTGTTCTAATGACCATGCCCGGAGATTGTGTTTAATCTGTCAACAGCTCTAGACAAGTTACTGCTAAGTCCTTAGAGATAAAATGTACTGTATAATGATTTAAAACACAGTAGTTATATGTCACAGAAAGGAAAAAAATATTTTCTTTCCTTGTGTTCCAAGAATGTGCTGCCAAGGATAATTTCATATTTGGGGTTTGTAAAAGAGGAAGACTCTTGTCCCTTGAGTTATATTTAGACTTTTTAGATAAAGATTTTCTTGTACTTTGTACATTTCCTAAACCAAAGATGGATTAAACTGTTATGGGGAAATGTAAGTCTTTAAGTGAAATAATTCTTTTTATTGAATAATTTATCTTCTTTCCACTGACTCATTTATAGTATTGATGTTAAAGGAATATTATGCTTTGATTTTTCAGAAATACTTTGCTTTCATTTGAAGGAAAGTAGGAGTCTACTATTGGTTTCCATGAGAAAAGGGCTACACAAACATTGAGTTCTTCTGTAAATATCATCACCCTAGGAACTGAAAGCATCAGAGTTCTCTGTGTTTGTGGGGTTTTTTCTAGCGCTTACCTCTGTCAGAAGAAGAATGGGCTGCAGTACAGCTGTTAACCTGCCAAACTGTTAAAGGAATGGAATCACCAGTGGAAAAAGAGGTAATTAGGCCACAGAGCGTCAGTATTCCAAACCCCATTAATCCCGAGCAGCTCAGCTGAAGTCAAAGGCTGGTTTTGTGACTTAAGACCTCTCAAATGAATGGAATTTTTCAGAAAGGAGACTACACAAACCTTTTCATTTTTATCATGTACTGATTAAGTTTATGATTTGTTCCATTTGTCCATGAAGGAAAAATTTGCTTTGATGGAAGACTTTGTTCCCCTTATTTTTTAATTGGGATATGTTTATGTTTCTTTTCAGAGATGCAGCTGTCTGTTTGCTGTTGTCAATCCTGTTGTTTTGTTAACTTATTATATAAGAAGCCTTTGGGTGGGAGTGAAGAATGTAATTGATTCACACCAATGTATATCAAAATGGAGAGAAATTCCTGTGAAATATTAAATACATTTTGGAATATAAGTAGAACATAGATCTAAACTAATACTTGGTAAAGTCAGGTATTCTCCCATAGCTGCTCTAAGCACAAACTTCTAATATAATTATCTGCAAAGATTTGGTCTGGGTCTCATATTAAAAGCAAAATATTACAAAAGGTTAATAGAGTGTAATTATCTTATTGACCTTATCTTTTTCTACATGTCTTTTACTGCCCACTACTCATATGTCAAAGGATGCCTTGCTTTCTGTCCCTTATTGCTACAGTTGGTTTGCATGAAAACTATCCAGCATCTTGCAGCTTCATTCACTCTTTATTTGCAAATATCTTCTCCTACCTTGATAAATGCTCTGTCTTTCCATTATTTAATTAACATTTAACGTACAACTGGCATAAACCAGGCCCAGTGCAAAACACAGCTATATCCTACAGCTGGCCAGTTTAATTGCTATTGGTCCCCATGTCATCATCGAGTGTGTTCTGATGATGTTCTCTGAAAGGCAGAAAGAATGGAAAGCTGTCACAGGCGCTGGGATTTTTTCGTCAGTGCTGTATTTCTGGCTGAGGAGAGTTAGATTTAGCTGCCTTCAGCTTGTCAGAACTGTCAGCCTCCAAAGGCTGCCTGAGAACAGGAAAGCCATCTTTTTCCTTCGCTGCATGTGCAGTGCTTTCAGTGGGATCTGTACCGGAATGCAAAGGATGAAGCTGAAGAGGCTCATCTGACTTGCTTATAAATCCTCCTGTATCCATTTTAAACTTTTTTTTATTCAAAACCCGGGTTTGTTTAATGCCTAAGATTTTGCTGTTGACTTCAGTGGCTGCAAGATCCTTGGTTACCCAGTAGCAAAATGTAATCACCAATGCAGAAATGAAATAGTAAAAAATAATTTCTCTCATGCTTATTTTTAGTTAGAACCCTCAGTCTTCAGCTCAACTGAAGGTAAGTGCTGAAAGAATAATCTTCCCACTGTTTTTTCTTTTTTTTTTTTTTTCCCTTGACTCATCTCCCAGCCCCCATAAGTAAACTTTGATTAGTATCAATCTCTCCTAAGGCTTCCATCTCTAATATTGAACTCTCATAGTTCTGTGCTATTTAAACATATTCAGTTACTATGACGAATTCAGGGAGTAATGAATTAAGACGTTTTAATTTCTGAAAAGGCAGATATTGTAAATAAAACAGCCCTTATTTGTCAGCTGAAGTTATACCTTGTACAATAGGGCCAAATCTCTCAGTAAGTGAGGCTGAGACCTAGGATAGTGGTGTGTTTATGGTCTGGGAGAAATGATGTACGAGTCTTTCCACAGAAATAGCTCTTGTTTAATCCATTTATCCCTACTTTGAGACAAGAATTTTCCTAGTTAATTAAAAAAAATGTTTAAAAAGTCACTGACAGTCCAAATTCATTAATCCCCATCAGGTATCAAATGATTTTCACTGGGCCTGTAGATATAACAATAGTTTGGAGGGAGTATCTTCCATCTCTCCTTCCTCCTGCTGGAAAACCCTCCTTCAGACCCAGTTAAGGAGTTTCTTAAGTAATGAAAATGCTTTCTGTCTTTGGCTTAATTTCTGAAGAAACAAATACCTTCTATTTCCCGTTTTTTAAAATTACAATGACTGTATCGAGGGGTATCAAAAGTACTGTTAAACTAGCAGACTTTGACCAATTTGTACAGGGACTTATTTAACCACTTCATTGTAAATAAGAACAGGTAAGACTTAAAGCCATTCATTAGAAGGAATTTTATAAGCTGTAAAGAAATTTAGCCTTTTTAAATTAAACAAAGCCAGCTAGTTAACTTAGTTAGATACATACCTTGGTTAGGCCATCATATAGACCCCTGTAAATTAATTTGTATAAAAATGGCTTGTATGATTTGTTAATTTTCAAAACTGAATGGCAGAGCCTTCAGAAACAGATTTTTTTTTTCTCTTTGGTTTCACTGCACACATGTCCAAAACTGGATCTATTCAGGAACATTTTGCTGACACAGTCATACTGCCAAACCCTTTTAGCTTTCAGAATCTGCATCCAGACTGGCAAAGCAAAGCCCTGATGCTAAACCTGGAATTCTGCCCTCCCCACACCAGCCCCTCCTGCCTCCCCCAGCCCTGACCACTGTCTGTGTGCTGTGGGTTTCTTGCAGGCTGATGTTAAAAAATGAGGAAGTTTTTAAGTCAGGAATTCTGACTCTTTACTTCTAAGGTTGGATTAGCAAATGACTCTTCTCAGTTTGAAGTAGCACAGAAAAGTAAATGAGTAAGTATGAGAATTACAGAGCGCTCGCAAAAATCATTCATCAAACAGTATGTGCTTTTTTTAGCTTTTTTTTGCCAGTGTTCAATACCCTCGTTTCCTAAACAGTTTGTCTTTGTCTTACAGAGCAGCACTGAGTGTTTCGCAGATGAACAAGATGAATATGGAGGTCACTGTCTCAAGAATACCAATCTTGAAAGAACTTGCTGTTGTGGAACTTGACAAACAAGGAAATGTTAAATTAGTTGTGTAAATACAAGTTCATTCTCATTTGACACCCAAGCAATTTGGTCATAGCTCCTGGATTGTTAACAAGTATTTCTGTTGTGTCTAGGAGTTACAGTTCCACTGTTGGGAAGCTGTTCATGTTTCTGTATACAAATTCTAATTCTAGTACTTAGCCCTGGAGAGTTAAAAAACATTGAGGTTGGTATTTCATCTTGGATATTTATAGTACTATAGTCGGGGATCGTTAACCATGTGATACTTCCATATTCTTGTTTACATTCCTGAGGAGGTTTTTAAGGCAAATAAACCAAACCACTTAATTGTATTTACATTCCTGAATAAATGATGAAAGCTAAGGCAAGGAGGCCATGGATTTATTACGCTTTTGTTTATGTGACTCCCGACCCTGAGCTCTGCCCTAACCCCTGAACCTGGTCCCTCACCCTTTTCCTTTTCCTTTGATGTGAAACGTATTTAGTTTTTACAGTCCAGCACAATTGCAGGCTCACAGAATAGCTGTGGTTGGAAGGGACCACTGGAGATTGCCCAGTCCAACCCCCTGCTCCCAGCAGGGCTGACTACAGCAGGTTGCTCCTAAAAAACTCCACAAATAAAGACTTTGCAACCTCTGTGGCAACGTTTGACCACCCTCACAGTAAAAGTGGGTTTTTTTCTTATAATGTTCTTATGTTTATTTCAGCCTTGTTTGAGAAAGTAGGTTTTATTAAGTTCCTACTTTTTTTTTTGGTGAAAAACAATGGCTCTCAGAGGAGAGGAATTTGAATTGGTGGCTTTGGGAAGGAAAGGCCGATTCCTGGGCTCGTTGATGAACTGGTTGGTCTGTCAAGAGCCTGATGGGAAGATGAGCAGGTTCTGTATTGAAGTGAGAAGAAGGACAGGGGTAACTTGATTTTATGGCGTTTGCTGCTGTGAGTGCCCTTTTACCCAAGGCTGCTATCACTTCACAACTGATTTAAGCATTTAGACTCAATCAAATTGATCATTTTCAATATGAGGCTTGCTCCATCTGCTCACTACCTTCCACGGTGTTAAAGATTTAATTTCTTAGTGATGCCTAGCTAAAATAAAGATACCGGTTAGTGGGTATCTTTAGTGGGTGTCACCTGCACCTGAGGTGGTGCTGAGTGTGGTTCAGACCCCTCATTCCTTTCTGCGTCCACTCGAGGCCGCTGGTCTTCAGCCCCCACAGCTGCCAATTCCTCTCAGTGTCCCTCACGTTAATTGCGTTCAGCTGCTGTTGTCACAGCGGCGGCAGCCAGCGCTCACCCCCTCTCCCCTGCTTCCCGGGCCGGGACCGCCGCTGCCCCTGGTTCCCCTCAGCGGTGCGGGGTGGCGGGAGCAGCACGCGCGAGCCCCTCGATCCCTCTCAGGGCGCGGCGGGCGCGCAGCCGCCGTGGCGCATGCGCAGTGCAGTGCGGCGGTTTGGGCCCGCCCCCCGCGGTGCGCTGAGGGAGGAGCGGCCCCGCTGCCCGCGACATGGCCGGGGCTGGGGCGCAGCCTCTCCCCGGCGGCTCGTAAAGAGCTCTCGGCGCCTTCGCGTTTTCCCCCCGGGCAGTGTGGTAGGGAGAGAGGCTGGGGGGAGCCTTCCCCCGCCGTCATAGCCGCGGCCATGGACGAGCAGAGCGTGGAGGTGAGCGGTTGGGCGGCGGTTGGTGCTCGCGCTCCCTCAGGGAAGCGCGAAGGGCGATGCGGGGGTAGCGCTGCCTCCCCGGGGCCGCGTCCCTGAGGCGGCGGGGGAACAGCTGGGCCGGCTGGGCCTTCTCTCCCGCGGGGATGGCGAACGGCAGGGCCGGGCCTCTGCCGCGGGGGTGCGGGGCAGGGCATGGTGACCCGTTTGCGGGTCAGGGGGGCTGGCGGGTGGCGCCGAGCCCTCCGCGGGTCTCCCTCCGGTGCATGAGGAGAAAGAGGCCCAGCGGCAGCGAGCTGTGGGCGGCCCGAGAGGCGGAAGGCAGATGGCACCTCTGCGGCGGGCAGGGATGCGCACAGCAGGGAGCTTGGCTGGTGTGTGAGCTGGGCAAACGGCACCGGGGTGGAAAGAGGTGGCATTTCTGGGTGACACGCTGGTATTTTGTACAGTCCGGGTTAGGAAATAAACTGGTGGAGCCTTGGAGGTGCCTGTTCTGGAGGTGGATGGAGGCCTGGTGCTGACAGAACCCGTCTGGGCGTGCATGAAGGCACAGGGCTCAGCAGTGTGTAACCTGGGCAGCTTGCACACTGCTGGGAGCCGTGTTCAGAGCAGCCAAACAGGAGATTAGTTTGGAAGACCTTGTGTGATAATTTCCTTTAAACACATGCAGTGCATTTTAATGGTGTGCAGCCATTAAAGAAGACACTAACATATGGGAGATACTGTGGTACCTGTAAATTTAATGTATGCCTCACTTCTGTGCTGATTTGTAATTTCAACTCTCTGGGGAAAAAAATAGCCCGTCTGAAGAATCTTTCGAAGTTCCATAGTTAAAGTCAGAAGGGCTCTAACTCCTGTACAATACAGAATGTCAGACTTCTTTATCAGTGAAAAATGTATCAGTGCATAAAGCAAACATCACTTGGCATTTCAAAATACCTTTCATGTTTTGGGAATGGAGAGATGAGGAGGTTGTATTCTCTCTTCAAATGAGCATACTAAAAAAATATATTAAATTTTATTTTTATTGCCCAAGATTGATTAAATGGGGTGTGAGAGAGCACAGAAATTGTGGAGCTAGTGCTACTGGTAGACCTTAAAACAATGTAAGTCTTATAAAAGCCTATCTAATATCTAATAACCTATCTAATTCAGCCCCTCTCATTAGCATTCTGTGTAGTACATACATGCACTTACCGTGTTTTTGAGTTAGTTTAGTGCCAGTACATTGAAACTCATGGGTTCACAATCTGCAGGTACAGCACAGTTTCTTCTGGCAACTGTTCAATACAACTGTGAATACAAGCAGGAATAATATCTTGGCTACAAAAGGGCCCACTTGGGAAAAAGATAAGCCAGAGAAATAAACTATTCCTTGAAGAAGAATAATAGTGTTATAAAATGGGTGCTCAGAGCTGGTGTAGCATAGGAGAAAGTGAGGAGGAAAGCCCTGATGTTTGACTTAGCATCTTGCTCTCAGATGTACTCTCCGTAGCTGTTTGGAATGGGGCTGCATTTATGAAACCTGGCCCTCTGCCTGGAAAAGAAATGCAACTCTGATATGTTTGAAGTATGTGGCTTAACAATAGCAGTAATCTGTCCTTTGCAGAGCATTGCTGAAGTATTCCGATGTTTTATTTGTATGGAGAAATTGCGTGATGCACGTCTGTGTCCTCACTGCTCCAAGCTGTGCTGTTTCAGTTGCATTCGGGTGAGTTTGCTTATTATAGTTTATTCTTGCAAGTGTATGGACTGAAAACTACTGATCTTACGAACATGTTCTTGCTTTTCTTGCCCTTTTCCCTGGAGTTCCAAGGATTCATTTTTCCTGCTCTGTGCTCTTTAGTTTCCGTTTTGAAAGCTTTTATGACACCCTGAGGAAAAACTAGGCAGGCTGTGCATTGCGTTCAGTAGTGCTAATTATAGAGGCTATCAGGAATAATTGCTTTTAAGAAACAGATATCTAACAAACCCTTCTTTAGCTTCTTTCGAGAGTCAGTGATGCCTGTATGGGAGACAAAAGTCAGGACAGGAATCAAATGCTGACTTTGCATCTGTCAGTATGGAACACTGGAAGGTCATAACATCACCTCTTGTCATCTTGGAGATGTTTTCAAACGCTTACCAGACTGGTATGGTTTGATTAGGTACAGGCTAAACCTTTCTCTGGGGAGCCTGGTGTAGCTGGCTGAAGCAGCATTGGAAGTACCTCTGTTTATTGATTAACGTCATGGTTACCAATGTATAACACTTCAGTTCTGTGTCAGTGTAGTGGGAGAGGGTTCAGCTGAGTTTTTCAGGTGATATTTCCAGAAACCGGAACAGCCATCATTCACTTTGCAAGCTGTGACAAGAACTGTCAGTGAAGGATTCGTGTTACGTATTAAGAATGTTAGGTGACATATTGTTGTTGGGGTGGTGAGAAATTATTCATGAGGATCTTTAAATGTAGTAGTGAGCTGACAAATATAAGCCCTTCAACTGCTGAGCGTTTACACTTGGGAGTTGTGGTGGGCAGTGAAGTTCTTTCCTCAGCTGCTTGTCTTTGGAGCTTTCTGGAAGAGAAACATCCAAAGGGTCCTTGTGGGTTTGATCACTGCAAATAAATAACTTGCAACTAAATAGCTTGAGAGGAAGAAATAACTTACCTCAAAGACTAATAATTTAGACTCCAAAAAATATACTTGCTCTATCTTTTGCTTTCTTTTGTTGTAACGTGGCCTTTAGTCTGTAACTATGTGAGTCTGCACCAGGTGTGTGGTTTCTAATGGAACATTTGGTACCTCAAAATTCTCTGTGTAATTTTAACTGAAGTGTCGTTGACATCTAAAGAAAAGTGGTTGCTTTGTTAGCAAGATACAAATAGCAGCTGCTTCTGTGACTAAGTGGTTGAACAGCTAAATTACAAATCTGTAAAAAAAAAAAAGGAAAAATACAGGAAGGCTGTAATAAAAAGTAACCCTAATTAACAATAGGACATACTTGCTTGCGGTTCTTTTCTTACAGTCCCTTTAAAAATGTTTTTCCTTTTCCTTTCATAGCGTTGGCTGACTGAACAAAGAGCTCAGTGCCCTCATTGTAGGTAAGGTATTTTTAATATCAGAAATAAATCATCAGGAATTAGGTGTACCGTCCTGGTATGAGCGGTCTTTTTTCAGTGCAGGTTGCACTAAATTTGCAAGCTTGATTTTTGAGACCTGCCCGCTGTTACTGTAAAATTTACCCTGTTATGATACTTATTCTAAAATATGTTCCAATTTTCTGACAAATAAGCAAGCTCTTTGTTTTTCCCCTATTACACTGCTGTTTGCAGTGCATGTGGTTGGTGTAATAAGAGTAACCAGATGGCATTCCCCTTAGAACTTTGTATATTCTTGCAAGAATACACGTTATGCGTTGCAGGTTTGTCTGAGAGGTAGCTGTAATGTGTTGTTTGTGGTTTGGTTTTTTTGGTTTTTTTTAATGCAATGCCCCACCCCATCCCCTCTAACCCTGTCACCCCTTAGCACTTGTAGCCCTTGAGTACCTAGCAATTCTAGCTCTTGATAGACCAAAAATTGCAAGGTAGAATATTTTTATGTCCTAAGGGAAAGGAAGTATTTAAAAACAACTAACCAACCACTTCTACATAATTTTTTAAATATTCAGCTTTTAAATTATTTGATCAATAGCTCTAAAGTGCTTGTAAGGAGGTAAATAAATATACATTTGACAAAGGGGATAATCAAAGCACTGCAATGGGGATAGTTGAATAATGAGAGAATTGAAGAAGCACTGAGAAACAAAATTATTTGCCCAGCATTGTCCAGGAGCTTACCAAGAAAGCTGGAAACAGTTCCTTGTGTAGCTATTCTGTATGTTGTTGGGTGGTTTGTTGTGGTTCCTGCTTTCCCCCAGCCCCCAAATGAGCAAATTGACTTTAAATAACTAAAAATTTGGTTTATGTATCTGTTTTCCTGAAGTAACTAGTACAGCTTCAGCTTTTTGTCTGTGACTTTTCCCATAGTAGAGAATTGATGAGCTGAGTTAATTTCGATGCATCTCTTTCAGCTCCTGGAGCTGATTTCTTGCTCTAACTCTAGCAATGCTTCTTACAGAGCCCCGCTGCAGCTACGAGAGCTCGTAAACTGTCGTTGGGCAGAAGAGGTCACACAGCAGCTCGATACACTTCAACTGTGCAATCTCACAAAGCACGAAGAAAATGAAAAAGACAAGTAAATGGAGCATTCTTCACATAGTTTTGTGGTTTCCCTTATATGAGCAGGCTTTTAATTTCAGCTCGCTATTAAAATCGGGACAAACTGATAACTTGTACTTAAAAGCTGAATTGTGCTTACTAGTTGGAGCTCATTTCTGTCATATTCAATGGAATGAGAAAAGCTCTTCAGTGTCTTTGCTTGGAAGACTATTACTTTCTAGTTGACTCAATATAGTTAAAATGAGAGAGATAGGAAACATGAAGGGTAGCAATACTTCCTAAGGCTCTTAGCCCTTCTTAGTGACCATACATGGGAAATAAGTCTTCTCTCAATGGCTTGCTCATTGGGCAGTCCCATTAGGACTGCGGATGTGGATTTGGTATCCCTGCACGTAAAAGCAGAGGAGCTGTTCTGAGTAGATGTTTTCTAGTCTCTTGCAAAAATGTAATTGATAAACCCAGTTTGAGATCAAAGAAAACACACAAAGTCCCACAGAAAGCACTACTGTTGCTATAACTGTCATGTTTCTGCTCTTTATTCTCCTTCCTTCTCTTTGGAGCCTCCTGTATTTTCTGATATATTCTCTTCCTAGGAGCAACTGTCAGTACTTTCACAGCAAGCTTTCCTCCTGGTTTTATCCCATTACCAGTGCCATTATGTGTTTTAAGATATATTCTGGAGATTTGGGGGAGGAAAGTGTGAGAAGCATTGAAAAATGGACAGGAACTAATTATGTGCTTTATACCTGCCTCCTCCTCAAGTTCCTGAATCTTGATGTCAGGGGAAGGGAGAGGCATGCATTTTAGGTCTGGCCTGGTCTGTGCTTGGTTTATTGATTGATTCTGTTCCTGAAATTTTAAGGAATGACAAAGATCAGTTTGTCCAAAAAGCTTACGAGCCATTGCTCTGTGGTTACTTTAGGTTGTGTAGGATTAGGATTTTAATAATGTCAAGTATTAACTTCTAGAATTCTGAGCCTGATTCATTGATGATATCCTTTATCTGTTGGGTAGGAATGTGCTTTAGTAATGTGCTTTATTAAATACTTCCTGAGGGAATACTAAGAGCAGCATTTATTTTACAGAGGGTTTTTACTCAATATAAGTATTCTTGCAAAACAATGCTGATGTTTTGTGCTGTACTCTCAGTATTGGGTAGCAAAACATGTGAAAGTGTTAATTTGAGTTTGTAGAAAGTTCGTAGCTATTTTCTGTTGATGATGTGTGTATTTTTTGTTGAAGGTGTGAAAATCATCATGAAAAGCTCAGTGTTTTCTGCTGGACCTGTAAGAAGTGTATCTGCCACCAGTGTGCGCTTTGGGGAGGAATGGTAAGAAGAGACTTGCCTATAGGCACATGGAATGTTACAGTAAGAGACTGCAGGCATTATGTTTGACAGCACTTTGAAGAAATACAAGTGCTATTAAACTGTTGTTACAACTATTGAATTGCCCTGTAAATACTGTAGTTGTATGTGTATAGTTTAATGTGAACATTGGTTGTGAAAGGAGATATCTTCTATTCATAATTAGAGAAGCAAATTGAATTTTTGCTAAAAGGAGGTCAGAATTACTTTCCTTGTTATGAACTTCATGATGTCTTGGACAAACTGTAGATGGTGCTGAGAATTTTATGAGTAAAGGAAAAATTCTTTCTCAGAGAACGTAGATAACACATCTGAATGTCCTGGCCTGTAATCTTGAATATCTTCAAAGCTGTATTAATAGCACCATTCATCCCACTGTTTATTATCCTTTCAGTTGAGTATTTCAAGGACAGATTGCTGTCAGCATTTGTAATATAAGTGGTTAACAGTGTGCTGCCTTTGTTTGGGAAGGGTGTTTTAATAATAATAATAATGAAAATAAGATAACCCGTCTATGGTTACTTGATTTCTTAAGAGAATTGCACGGTGAATGAAGCAGTTTATTTTTGGAGGACGGGTGGGACTCCAAACAACAGCTCTTGACAGGAAGCTTTGATGCTATGAAAGCCAAATTCATGACTTATGAAGGGAAGTGAAAGACAGGCTTCCTACATACAATCTGCTTTGGAACTTTTCCAAAATGAGTGATACACTAGGAGGCTTTCTTCCCCTCTCAGTAATTTAATAGGAGTGGAATAAAGTTAAATTGGGATGCTCTATTTCTCCCACCCCTTTTTCTTTTCTAACAGCACGGAGGACATACTTTTAAGCCGCTGGCAGAAATCTACGAGCAACATGTCACAAAAGTAAACGAAGAAGTGGCAAAGCTTAGGAGAAGACTCATGGAATTGATCAGTTTGGTGCAAGAAGTGGTAAGAAATTGATCCAACATAGTAAGTTTTCCTGTAGTACACTACTGTGAAAGGATAACTGAAGTGGGAAATGGAAATAGTACAGAGTTTCATATGCTCATGATGTTTTCAGTACATGTTCAGAAGCTGTTGCTCTATGTAGTGAGTGAGTGTTGCTCAACTTTACTGTTAACCTTTGGTCACCCACCAGAGGGCACGCTTACATATTGAGTAAAAGTCAAAGGAGATTTACAACTGGCAACAGGAATAACCTGTAATACAGCTCACCTAAAAACACCGTCCTATTTTCTGATTCTAAACGTGCAAGCTTCAGTAAGACCATGATTTATTTATTGATTTATTTATTGATTTATTATTTCCTTATAGAAAAACAGTGCTGGAGGGGACTCTAGGGAGGCCTGGGCATTTCTGGGATCTTAGAGAGTAGAGTCAATGTCTAAATGACTGGAACATGCAAAAGTGTGAAGGCTTTGTTTTTGTGCATGCTTTTTCTGAACCCTGTTTTAGGAGAGGAATGTGGAGGCAGTGCGTAGTGCCAAGGATGAACGAGTTCGGGAGATCAGGAACGCGGTGGAGATGATGATTGCCCGGTTGGACACTCAGCTGAAGAATAAGCTTATAACACTAATGGGTAGGTGTTTGCCTGATCTGGTATGAGTAGGAGCAATATATAAACAATGTGTACATCTGTTGAGAAACTTTCTTGCTCGTGTGACTCCTTATGTGCTTTGTGGTGTTAAGCTAGTTAACTGCTGATGGAAAACTACCTTCAGCGAAGATTTTAGTTAATTATGTAGTTACTGTGATGCAGTTCTAAGTTTTTAGATGTAACCTTGTTATGTTCTGTTAAAAAATCCTGTGTAATAACTTGGTGAACATTTCCATCTAATTGGAGGCTGTTTAGTACCTTTCACCTAAAGTGTTTTTGCACCATCACTTGTGTTAGCCAAGAAGTCCATCTGTACACTTACAGGTATTGAAGCTTACAGAAGCAACACTTCTAAAAATTTAAGTGTAGCTTTCAAAGAGGACAGAATGTAACTCTGCGTGCTTTGCTCAGCTCATTTTGCATCTGTGCCTTGGTTATTCCATGTGCACATTCATTTCTGTAAGCATTGATAGGAGCACATACTCAAGGTGGCATCATCTTGGGATACTAGTTTCGTTAGACACTCTTGAAATGTTATATTTATGACCTGAGTTTTGCAAGGTGCACAACCAGTAGATCAAAGTACACAGACAAATAGATCCTTGAGCTTGTATCTATGTACTTGTCTCAGAAATAAAAGTAAGGCAGTAAAATAGCTGTGCTGAGAAATGGTGGCTTTTAGGAGAAAAGTATCAGGTAGTGTAAAAGAGAAGCTTGTCTGGATGAGAGTGAATTCAGTGAAGCCAAACCTGTGGTTTTAGTCCAAAAAAGCACCCCAAAACAACAAACCATTTCTGGGACACAGAATGTTTCGTTACTGTCTGAACCTCAAGTGAGTTCTTTACTACAGCTCTAATTAAAAACGTAGGCTTGCTTTTAAAATGCTTTCTCAGTCAACCTTGGTATATTTAGAAATCCTTTACCTTAGTAGGTTCTGGGGCAGCTTCCAGGTGGGAGGGGGGGGAAGCTCAACTTGAGTTTCTTAAAATCCAGTGAGTATGGGGGTTTTTGTTCTTGGTTGTTTTTTTTTTTTTTTTAAAACATATTTTCTTTTCTTTAAACAGGTCAAAAGACATCACTTACTCAAGAAACTGAACTTCTGGAATCCCTGCTTCAAGAAGTAGAACATCAGGTGATTATGAAAAGAGCTGAAATGTGTTACGTAGACCCCTCCTCACGTGGCCTTTCTTATTTTATTTATTTTAAAACTATTAATTGATGGATGTTTCTTGAGGGTATATTTTCATTTAAGTGGCCGTAGGTTGCACAATTTGTTCTTAAACCCAAATTCTTCTAGAAATAATGAAAGGTGTTCTCTTCTGTTGCTTGAAAAACTAGTACAGGAATAAATAGCTATATCATATAAAACTACACAGTTAGGTGTTTGTTTAAGGTAACTTAGTGTTTGGACTCTTCCAACCTCACGTTGTTTTGTGGATAATCTTCCTGAAGCTGTGACAGACTTGCAGTTTATTTGTTTAAATACAAAAATGGGCAAACCCTATGTTTTCTACTAATGACGTAAGGATTTTTTTCCTTCTTGTTTTTCCCCATATAGTTACGATCTTGCAGTAAGAGTGAGTTGATATCCAAAAGTTCAGAGATCCTGATGATGTTCCAGCAGGTTCATCGGAAGCCTATGGCCTCGTTTGTCACTACTCCTGTCCCCCCAGACTTCACAAGGTGAGCATTGCATTTCCTTTCTGTTGTAGCTTCAACTTGAAAGCCATCTTCTAAAGGTTTGTGTTGCTTGGTAAAGTAACTTGGAGGAGAGTATCTCCCATTTACTCTACCAAAATATGGAGGAGAATGTTCCAGTGAGTCTGGGAGGTAAATGTGTTCTTACATGTGTCAGCCTTTTGTGAATCTAGGAGAGGAGAGCATCACTGTATTTTAACTCATGGGTTTGAAAGAGTGGGGGGTAGGTGGCTGAGGGCAGGCTGGTGGAGATCTTGCCTGATATCCACCTACAGTGAAGGGAAGTCATACTTCCCAGCTGTATGAGCAACAGTAACCTGTGGGGTAACGTCATTCTGTCCATTTCTGTGTTAAACTTGTATCTCTGACTGAATTTGGGTCCAGGCTTATACACTGGTAATGATAAACTGCTTAACTTACTCCTCTTAGTAAGCTGTGCTGCAAGTAGGCTGTTCTGTTCCAGCAGGGCTTATTGTATGTCTGGAGTCCCTGCTGGGACATCAGGACAGTGGGTTCCAGCTGACAGATTTTTTTTTTTTCTCTCTTTTACACTTAGAGAAAAAGGACAAATCAGTAAACTTCTTATTGGGTCATTCAGTATATAATTGCAAGGCTCTCATGAGATGTCTCTGCAGGTCACCTTAATTCAGAATATAGCCAGAATAGCACAATTTTTCATAGATTGCTGCTAGTGCTGGGTTCTGAGAAGGGCTGTTATTCAATTCTAATATGTTTGGTTTTTTCTCCACCTCCTCAGTGAATTGGTTCCAGCCTATGACTCAACTACATTTGTCTTGGAAAACTTCAGGTAAGAATGTATGTTCAACTACTGTCAATATTGGGAAGCTTTTTCTGTTTCTTCTGTACATGAGTACTATTCTTTAAAACACGGAATAGTCTTTCCAGGAAATTTGTCAGATATGAACTAAGTGATGGGAATTCAGTCAAAAATCTCTTGTTTTCCAGGTGAACAGCTAAACTGTTAGCTAAAAATATTTTCCATGATAAAGGCAAACTACTTATTTCTCTTTTTTAAAAAAAAAGATTGGATAATTTTAAAAAGAATACATATATTTGTATGTACACTTAACATTTTGCATGGGCCTCATGCTGCTACACGCTCTGTGCAGCAAGAGAGATGGTTCTAGGGTGCAAGAGTGTGAGTGTGTATTAGTGAATAGCAGCTTGCTGTTTCATGGAGTGTTTTGCTTTGTCTCAATAGCAAATGTTGGTTTTTTTTCTCCTTTCTCGATAGTACGTTGCGTCAGCGAGCAGATCCTGTTTACAGTCCACCTCTTCAAGTGTCAGGACTTTGCTGGAGGTTAAAAGTTTATCCAGTGAGTTATACTTTCAACTAGAGTTGTTATCCCATTGCAGACACTTCACCAGCATTCATATGCTTCTCTTGTAAGGAAGCATCAATTGGTCTCTGCTCGTGTTGTATATAAAAAGCTGTATGGAAAGAGCCTAATAAGGTTGTAGAGTTGATCACCAGCCATTGGAGTAGTCCCTCTCTGCCTGCAGATATCCAGCATGAACAGTCTCAGTATAGTTAATCTGGTTAATTTAAAAGCAGTTAAAAATGGGTCTTACCAATATGCCATAGGAACTTTAATAGATGCTTTTACCCTTTTTGTCTGTCTGGTTTTTGCAGATGTTTCTTGCACAACTGAGGTATAGAATAACTTTACTATATTTAAGTTTATGAATACTACTTATTGGAGGACAAGGTGTTAGTTGAAGGGGAATCTGTTGTCCTGTGCATCCAGTTCTCAAACACTGACTTTAAAATGTGTGTTTTGTACTCATTCCTTTCAATAGGCTGAATATTCAGATTTCTGAAGCAGTATCTTTATCAGTGTTGGAATGTTAACCCACAAGGTGTGATCTTTTTGCAGTCCTCTAGTCTGGTCAGTGCTTCCAGGAAGCTCTGGCTGCTGCTGCAGCTGTGTTTGGGGAAATAGATGTTCAGTGGTAGAGTGAAAGTTTTGTTAGTGATTTCCATGGCATCTTCAGAGAGCTGGGTTAATTAAGGCCACGTATGCTTGGAGTTGTATCCTTGCAGTGCAGAGGTGGACCCTGTGTAAGTTCTCAGAGTATTGTAAATTCAGGATCGACTACATAAGGCGTGCTGTTAGAAGGCGTTAAAATTTATTTTTTAAATGGTAAGTTGAAATGTTTCTTCAACCTAGAGGATTCAAGTTGAGCCATTCTTCATCCTTGATTAAGGTGAGTGTGATGGAGGTTTTGCCATATTTTTTAATTGATTTCTGGTGATTGTAATATTTTTTTTCAGTTAACTGACCTAACTTTTTCACGTTGCATGTTTTTTTTCCTAAAGAAATCGCTCTTTTAGACATTAAGCAGCTTTGAAACGCAGCTGTATGTGAAATATTTTAGAACTAATGTTTAACCTGAGCTGTTTTCATGTTGAGAATTTGAGAAGAATTGGACTGTAATAAACTAAGTAGATTTTATGAGCTTTTTTACTGCTTTTTTGTGTTAAATGTTTTTTTTGATACATTGACAAGTGTTTGTCTATTCAGTCTCCTGCTTAATTGAACCCCTAAAATGTGAATGGAGTAATTAAAGCTCTGTTTTGAGATTTATATCTGATATACCAATACTAGGCTGTTTATGTGCTTCCAGATGCCAGCTCCATGTTGCTTCAAGTTACAGTAAGAGTCCTGGGTCACAAGGAGACTAAAAATCAAAACTGCAACATACAAAGTAGAGTACTGCTGCAAATTCTGTATTGATTGAAGCTGCTTTCTAAACTTCAGGGGTAATTTGAGGTGTTTGGTTTTGTTTTGTTTTTTTTTAATAGCTTTATCTTTCAATTTTATTTATTTCAAGGATGGAAATGGAGTAGTAAGGGGCTACTACCTGTCTGTGTTCTTGGAGCTTTCAGGCGGATTGCCAGAGACATCCAAGTAAGCAAACTTGTTTTAAGAGCAGCTGTGGTTTTGGGTTTGTTTGTTTTTTCTATTGACAAAGCACCTGGAGAGTTTTGCAAAGAGTGGCCTCAGGTTCTGTGGTGTTGCTAGGGTCCGATGCAGAGCCCTCTTGAATAGTGAGACTTCTGTTGGCCATTGAGCTTGGGGTCAGGCCCAAAGATAATCTTTTAAAGTTGTTACTCAGTGGCTTGCTCGAGATAAAAATCAGCTGGCAAAACAACTGATTAGAAGATCTGTCTCCTAGTATTCAATCCTAGCGTTGGTTTGCCACTCGATTAGCACTTTCCTCCCACTTGTACTGTTTATGTAAGCGTTTGGTAAAATTTTAAGACTGACTCACTGCACTGAAGTGCAGTTCTGTTAAACATGGCACGTTCAGCAATTCTAACATCTTTATTTTGGTATGAATACCTTTGATCTTCCCCTGTGTAGGTATGAGTACCGTGTAGAAATGGTTCACCAGTCCACCAACGATCCCACCAAAAACATAATTCGAGAGTTTGCATCTGATTTTGAAGTTGGAGAATGCTGGGGTTACAACAGATTCTTCCGTTTAGACTTGCTGGCCAATGAAGGCTATTTAAACAGGCAGAACGACACTGTGATCCTTAGGTAAGGAAGACAACTTCGTGGGGCACCTTTCTGCTGTCGTTTCAGAGTAGCACGCCTACTGCAGAAATAGGAAATAAGTAGTTGAATTTAAAGTAATTGTGACATGTTTTGTCATAAATGGATTTCACTGTCATAAGGTTTAAAGAAGAAAATGTGCTGAAGGGAGTTGTGGAAACTTTAAGTACATTGATTTCTTTGAGAAGTAGCTGTGCTTGATGCTAATGAGCTTGGGCTGGAGATCTGTAGCTAACTGAATTAAAGGAAAAAAGTGTTTTCTCCTCTTAGAAGCAGTTATAGTGAGCATAGGAGAGCTTTGGGAGTGAAAGAAGTCTGCAGTGTAAGTAAGAGAACTCATGCTGCCAATGGAAATATTAATGTTATGACAAAATACAGAAGTTTTGTCCATCTACTTCAAACATTCTCTCTATATTCCCCCTCTTCCTCCTGTTAAATGCTTTGTAATGTGTTAATTTTGTTAGTGTTGCTTTGTGAAGGTAACTGCCTCTTCTACAAGAATACTTATTGTTGCCCTTCAGTGCATTCAGGACACTGAATATAGAAGTACATGTTGTCTAAGTTTATTTCACCACTAGATTTCAGGTGGTGTGATGTTCTTATGCAGGCTTTTCAGATTTGGGGGAAAAAAAAAACAAAACAAGAAAACCAATAAAACTTTTCCAATGTTACTTGGAAGGTTCCAGGTGCGCTCACCAACCTTCTTCCAAAAGTGTCGAGATCAACACTGGTACATTGCTCAACTGGAAGCAGCTCAGACAAGTTATATCCAACAAATAAACAACCTTAAAGAAGTAAGTGGGATGTATATTCATATAAAATCATCTCTTATGGACCAATAACTACCCATTTTAGGTTACAAAGTTCATGTTTGACAATTGTCTTTGCTTGGGTTGCTATTGGTAGTTTGATATTTGTATTATTAAAATAGTATACATGCAAGTCAACAAACTTCTGTGATTTGATGATGATGATGCTCCATTGTTGTCTTCTATGTATGCTTTTGTGTATCCTTCTAATATTTAAGAGGCTTGCGATTGAACTTTCCCGGACTCAGAAATCACGAGGCATTTCACCTCCAGACACTCATCTTAGTCCCCAGAATGATGATGGTCCAGAAACAAGATCAAAGAAATCTGGACAAAGCACTGAAGCACTACTTGAGAATGTTGCTGCTCCTGGGTTAGTGCGAGATAACAAGGAAGAGGAGGAAGAGAAGATCCAACATGAAGACTTTAATGTAGGAATTGTCTTTTTCCTGCCTCTTTGTTTATGTGTAGCTTTTTATGCTAGGATAGCAGTAGAAACATAGGTGAACTTCTGAACTGTAAATTAGATTTATTATCCTCTGTGTGGAAATAGGAGATAAAGCACTGGAGAGCTAGCAGCAAGAGATGACACTAGGGGACATGTTCCAGAACAGGCATTAATGGATCCTGTCACAAAAAAACTTTCCAGTTGCAGCTGAAAAATCCAACTTCTCTGTTTGTTACTATCTTTTATGGTGCTTTGAGACACCACCACCACCCCCCCACTCCCACCGTATGACTGTGACACTCTGGGGAGAGGGAGTTTCAGTTCATAGCTTTTGGTGAATGCATCAAAGTGCAACTGAAATGCTGCTTTTTGTAAAGACTTGTTCTGTTTTCCCTATAGCACGAGCTCTCTGATGGTGACCTGGATATAGACCTTGCTGGAGAAGATGAAGTGAACCACCTTGACGGGAGCAGCTCTTCAGCTAGCTCGACAGCAACTAGTAACACTGAAGAAAATGATATTGATGAAGAAACTATGTGAGTAACTTTAAAATGCCTTTTAGATAATCACCTTGTGTCTGGCCCAGGTAATTGGCCTAATTCCAGTAGAAACTGATTCATTTACTGTATCACAGTGATGGTGTGTGGGGGATTCCAGTGCAATGTGAGGGTGTTTCCTATACTGGAAGCAACATGAACTGATGTAGTTAACGCTGATCATTGACTTTTCAGTCAGCTTGTTACTATCTTTCTGATTTCTTAATTTATTTTAGTGTTGTGGTCTGTTTTTGACAAGTGATAGTCTGTGAAGGTTCTTTCACAAAACACTACAGTGTTTCTACACTGTAATAAAAGAGAGGTTTGATATTAGAAAGTGTTGTAGTAGTAGGAGAGTGATAATAAGGCTGGTTATTTAAATGAGAGAATTTAAGCTTCTTAGCTGAGATGATAAAGTCAAATCCCAGAATCTTCATTAAAACATGAGAATGTGTTGTAACACATACGAATATAGAAGTTTGCAGGATCACATTTTACAGTCTAGATACGTGTGATGCTTTAGGACTCTTGGTTAGTGAGTCAATCATTTAATTAACACTTTAATTTGTTCAGTTGGTGTAGTTTGGAATGCAGAAAAATCTGTTTAGTGTTTTGTGTTGTTTCCAAGATATATGTCATAATGTTTAACAAGAGCTGATAGAAGCTAATAATTATATTCTCCTTTTCTACCCCAATCATCTCCTAAGGTCTGGAGAAAATGATGTGGAATATAGCAGTAATATGGAGTTGGAAGAAGGAGATCTCATGGAGGATGCAGCAGCTGCTGCTACTCCTGGAGCATCAGGTATGAAAAACAGCCTTCGGAATTCCCATATATGTGAAATGCTGCTGGATTCCTTCCCTCTTTCTTCTTGGAAGCAACACCAAACTCTGTTCTGCAGGCATTTCTATTTTTGGAAATGCTGCATCATGTGGTTTGTACTGATTATTGCAGTGTAGCAGAAACATTCCATTGGTTCAATTAAAAAAAAGGGAGTAATATGCTAAGTCTGCTTGTTTAAAAATGATACATAAGTTTAGAGGGAGGCTTTTCTGCCTCTTTGAAACCCCTCCCATTCCAATTGAAAGTAGACTGACAAGAAATTTTTACTAATGTCTGTATGGCCTCTGAATGCGTGACACATTCACCAGGTTTTAGTGCACTGGAAAACCTGAAGTACGTGGAGAGAGTGAAGTAAAGAATCCTTACAAGTCAAGCAGAAATGTATTTTAAATTCAGTAATGAAAAGGCTCTCTAAGATTTCTTGTGGCCTAGAGAAGATTATAGCCCAGATTAGCCATAGGTTAATAAGATTCTGAAAGAAATACATGTATATTGAATATGTTTGTTTATGGCAAAGATATCAGAAGTGACATTCCTTGGAAGTGGTATTTATGATGCTGTGGAAGTCTGGTGCTTGAAAGACACTATTCCTTAACTGTCCTGCTTTTAGCTGCTGTTTCAAAACTTGTTTTCTTCTGAAAGGAGAGCCTTTAGAGCAGGAGCACAGTGGCTGTAGAAACAGCATTTATTTTGGAGCTATTAGAAAGTAGTTTTCAACAGCATTTGTAAAGGCTGACACAGTCTCTTCACATGAGCTTCTTGCTTGCACTATTTTCCAGTCTCAATGTTAGTGTTGTCACCTCTCTGTGTTGGAGGGGAGTTCTACTAAGCTGTGCCATTTTGATGTCATAGATCTAACTGTTTTCTCTGAAGTCTTTCTTCATCTTTTGAGTGTAATGGGAACACTGTAGCACAGAGCAGGACTCAAGTGAAGATCCCCCCCTTAGTCTAATTCCTAGGGGAACTTAGGAAGTTCATGTAGATTTCTTCAGAATAAATGCTTTTTATATTGATTTGTTTTCCAATCTATTTATTAAGAGATTTATATAAAAGATATGAAGTGAAATCCTTTTTTTTCTTTTTTTGCCTCTGGTGCATGAAATAATACTGATGTCTTGTTAATTACATTTCTTGGAATGTTTTCATTCCTAATCTGTTTGTAGGACTGTATCTTTTTGTTTTTACAGGGAGTAATGCATCACCTATGTCATGTATATGCACACTCTTTCCCTGTAACTCTTCCTTAGGTACTAGCCATGGCTACACCAGTGCAAGTGGAAGACCTTCAAGGCGGGGAGGAAGTGTTCTAGGCTCAACAACCAGTAGCAGTTTACTAGATATAGATCCCTTAGTTTTAATCCACTTGTTGGATCTAAAAGACAGAAATGGTATGGAAAACCTTTGGGGCCTTCAGCCACGTCCACCTGCCTCTCTTCTGCAGAACAGAGGTAATTGTACATCCCGTATCAGATGGTTTAATTCCAGCCTGGAAATGTGTCTGAGAATGCAGTCCCAGAGTTAGAAGCAGATTTGAGGAGGGGAGGGGGCAAGGAGGATGACAGGCAGTCCTTTTCATTAGCAGCTAAACTTCGTATCCTCATCTGTGCTTATCAGTGTGCTGCATCCCAGTGCCTGCTCTAACAGTCTTTGTCTTGATGGTTGACCTCAGCTTGAGAATGCCAGGTGACCTGACTGAGAACAGAAGTGTGTATCATGGAGGGTCTTCTCCTCTCTTGTGGCATGTGACAGATCTGACTGTTAGTGTAGCAACGTTGCAGAGAGACAGTTCGTGCAGTTTCTGTGACTGTGGCTGTGGGAAATGAATGAAATGCCCTTTTCTAGAAGGGGTTAGCACTGAAAGACAAAACAACACAAACCAGCTATCTGCTGAGGAAGCAGTTACACCTCTCACTTCACACAGTTTGTACTCTTCATGGCTGAGAGTACCAGGAGCACAGTGTATACTGACAAAAAATAAATCCTGGAATTTACTTTTTTTAAAGGTATTTAAAACAGAAAAATGTGTGTAGTAGTAAGGCTGGAAAAGCATGTGTAAGCACTTGTGGAAGAAAAATGGATCAGAATGTCAGGAGAGAAAAATAGTGATGGTGTTTGAATAATTGAAGACTGGGAAGAGTATTTGTGATTCAGTTAGGACCCTCCAAGCAATTAACTTCACATGCTGGCACCTGTGGCTGTTAGTGAAGGTTGCTTGATTCTCTAGTTTAAGTGAAGAATTAAATCAAGCCTCAATAATACATTTATCATGATGAACAATTATTTGGAGCTAGGTGGCCCATTACCACAGTATCTTATTTCGGGTCATTCTGAAACAACTGTTTGGTGACTTAATAGAACAGAAGAGAAATAATGGTCTGTCTGCTACAAATAAATGCTTGCTTTTGCTGTTGGTGGTATTGAATCTAAAAGCTTACTCCAACTATTAGTTCCTTTGTGATCAGCTTTTTAAGTGTAGTCACATAAACAGATGAATTTTCAGCTGAATGTAATCTATATTTCCAGAAATGGAAGTTGCTTCCCTACGTACAAAAAAGGGGAGGCAGCACTTGAACCGTAAATCTTGGTTCTGTTTTGCCTGGAAAAAAGGCATAGACGAAAGGACTTTGAGAGGGCATTGCACTTTGTGCTGTACGAGCAAGATTAAGCTCTCCTGTTGTGTTGAATGGCTTCCTGCTCATCTTTAGCCACTGGCTACACAGCTGAAATTACCCGTTTTGCTGAGATTCCCTTAAGGTCTGACTGTTCCCAGAGCTTATTCAAGTCAGTCAACTAAGAGAAAGCTACTGTTATATATGGAGTTTGCCAAAATTCACTTCCTAAGGTGAAGGTTTCAAAGAGCCACTTGGCTTTACAGTTTTGAACAGCTGAATTTGCAGTGAAACACTTATAGAATTTATAACGCTTCGAAGTTGAAGTATTAGACATCAAAGCTGATCTAATTCTGGCTGAGCAGTGTGTAGGCTTACTTGGGTATTAGCTCCTCGACCTGATCTTCTGGTGTTAGATACTTAAGGGAATTCCTTCTCTAGTTTCGGATTTCTTTGAGTTCTGCATGTTCACATGAAATGGTGGTGGTATGAGAATCTTACACAAGCACTTGTCAAATTTGTTAAAGGTTTCTTTAAAATTCATTATGAACTGGGAACCAGGCTTGTGAACTCCAGCTTGTCTGGCAGTACATAGTAGTAGTTCAGTTATTATCAGAATTCATGCAGTAGTAGTGGGAGCCTGGCTGCTTCCAGTGAGCAAGTTTTGGGGCCTTCTTCCATTACAGGCAGAGAGTGAAAATCTGCTATCCTGATAGCTGTGCAGTGCTTGCAACCTAAATATTATGATTCCATACTAGTACAGAAGAATATGTCTTTCTCTTATTTTTATAGTAGAGTAAAAGGTAGAATTCTTAGAGCTGTTAACTCTTCTCAAATAAAAACAGACATCTTTTTTTTTTTTTCTTACCTATTGTGTTCCTTAACTCTTTCTTTGGTAAAGCATCATCCTACTCTCTAAAAGATCGAGATCAACGGAGACATCAGGCGATGTGGCGCGTGCCACCTGACTTGAAGATGCTGAAGAGACTTAAAACTCAGATGGCTGAAGTTCGAAGCAAAATGTCTGATGTAAAAAACCAACTATCAGAAGTGAGAAGCAGCAATGCTGGCTCATGTGATGGACAGCCCGGCTTCTTCTCCATGGAGCAAGGTGCTTTAGCTGCCTGTGGAACAGAAAGCTGCAGCAAGCTGCAAGAAATAGGAATGGAACTCCTGACAAAGTCTTCAGTTACCAGTTGTTACCTAAGGAATTGTAAGTGTGGGGAAAAGGAGGGGATTTAAATGTCACTCTTGCAGATGTCAGTTGTATAGGTGATGGGTATATCCAGGCATGCTCAGAGAATGGTTCATTGGGGAAGTGGTAAATGGTATCAGTCCCATAACCTGACTTTCAGTCTTGGTTTTGAGGTCCTTTTTTACGTTGGGCTTTGAATTTAGGAGCTGAAGGGCTGGTTTTGGCTGTCCTTATCCTTTACAGTTCCACAGTGGCTGAAGTGGTCTGGGTGATGGCTTAGTGTAAGGCAAGTGAACATTGCTTGTGCAGTCTCTGCTGCAGCTGTAGTTAACTGAGCTTCGCTCTAGCCCATGTCTTTGACAGGAAGGGTGTGGCAGGAGTTTTGTGCAGGACTGGGAGTTAACGAGCAATGAGACTAATATGGAGCTTAAATTTATTTAAAACAAGCATAAAGTCAGAATACTGCAGCAGTTTGAACACTTGTCACATCTTATAACATTTTTTTGCAGCTGCAAGTAAGAAAAGCAATTCATCCAAACCTGTTCGCTCTGGAGCTCCAGGCAGCCTGTCCTTACGGCGAGCTATGGACTGTGGGGACAGTAATCTTCGTTTGAAGGGGGACGGCCAAGCTTCTGAAGGTAAACAAGGTCACCTGTACTACTGTGATGGGATGCATTTCAGCATCTGTTGTACAAAAGCTTTTCAAGAAGTCAGTGACAGTGACAGTGACAGTGTGAGGTTTGAGGAGTGAGGGTGGGGAAGGTGTGTGTTACACACGTGCTTGGTGCCAAACTGCTGATGTCAAACAACTGGCTGTTTAGTCTTTGGAAATAAGGCTGGACGTGCTTAGAGTTTCTCTCCCTCTTTACTCAGGTGGGGTGGGGAGCTCGAAGCTGAGCAGTCGGCACCACCCTGCCCGGCCCCTGGTTAACAGCACGGCCGCCGAGGCGCTGCCGAAGCCAGAGGAGAGAACTTGTGATGGCTCAGATTCCGATGTGGGAGTTTCAGGCTTAAATGGCTTAGCTGCTGTAGAGAAGACCAGAAAAGTTGGTGCTCTAGGGTAAGGGTTTTCTTCTTTTTTTTCCTCTTGTAATCTCCTCCCACACCTTTCCTTGATCTAGACAGAAAAAATACCAATCTGCTAAAACCAGGTGCTTGTAGCATGAAAGAGAAATTACTTTGAAGTTTACTTGGTTGCTGCTGTTCCCTCTGGATATCCATTTTTGGTTTTATAACTAGGTTACGAGTTGTCTTTTCTTTTTATTTTTTTTCCTTTATTTTGATCAGCTGTGGATGTAGTCTGACACTTTGATTTGAGAGGCAGGCCCAGGCTGTTTTCCCACTGTTCCTTGCAAAAATATCCTCTGACTGAAATTTATCACTTTTGATTTCCTCACTTAAGATGATATTTTCACTGTGGCTCTACTTTTCAGTGATTTCATACTAACTCCCCATTGAACTAAGCTAAGTACTCAGGTTATTGTTTTTCTAAATAGCAAAGTCACCATTTTTGGAAAATAATGATCATAAACTTTTCCAGGTTTATTTTTTTAATATTTTAAATATTTCTAAATTGATTAAAGCAGGAAGTTTGAGTATGCAAGAGGCTTAAATAATGAGTAAAACTAGATGTGACACTAAAAGGATATGTCTCCATAGCTGTAGTAAAGCTCAATTTCTAATGTGGAGTTTTGTATTTCTCCTAAATTCTTTCTTAAGATCAAATTCTAAAGGATGTCGTACGGAAGGAGCACAGCTGGGTGGTCTGGAGAACAACTCGGAGAGTGGTGAACTGCAGGGTATGCTCTCTGAAGGCACTTCTGTGGGGCCAGAAGAAGGTAAATTGGGTGTGTAGAGAGCAAATGTAGTGTGACAGCTCCAGTCTATAGTGATCAATTTCTGTACCAGAAATAGCTCTAAGGGGAAAGAAAAAGGGATGGGGGGGGACATGACACACCAAAACACCAACAACCCCCAAACCTGTGCTCATGGCTGTTGGACTTCACTGTAACATTTGACAGCTGTAGCATAAATCTGAATGAGGAGAGAACATCTCTGTGTCACTGCTGTCTGTGGGGAAATTGTGACGTTATGGTGCAGCAGTGGCCCAGCAGATAACAGTACACACTGCCATCTATTTCTCTGGACTGCCAGTTGGTTTTGGTACCTCTTGGTGTGTGCCTCACTTTGGTGCTCAGCTGCATGGCCTCAAAACCAGTTTCTTACCTAATTAAAAATAGCAGGCAGGGACCTTGGCTTTTAAGTCTTCTCCCTTCAGGGACAAACCACATCAGTAACTACCTCCACATCCACACTAGAGTCTCTCCAGCATTTCAGTCATGTCGTGGTACGTAAGCCAGTTTCCTTAGAGACTTGGAGGAAATTTTCCCCTCTCCCTTCCTGCATCCTTTCCATGCTGGAAAGAAAAAAAAAAAGTAGTATTGCCTTTTTTTTTTTTTTTAAAAGTCCACGTAGAAGAGTTTTCTTATCTTGCTAAAACTCTCCTGCCTTCCACCCCTGCACTAATTTGAATTTCAATGACTGAATTGTAGCGCAAAGCCTATATTAAGGTGCCAGCATCCATCTCTATCTGCAGTGTGCAATATTGTGTAGGAGTTGGCATTTACAGAAGGTCTCTCAGTGACAAAACTGAATTCCTGCTCTTAGTCACTGCAGCGTGATCGTGATGCGCTCCTGCAGCTCTCCTATTATAGCAGAGAGCCTAATAGGAAAATGTTTTAAAAACTGAAATACTTTCATTGTTAAAAACCCCAGGAAACAAATATTACTTTTTTTTTGTTCCTCTCAGAGGAAAAACTACAGTGAAGTTGGCACCTTACTTGCTTTTTCTTAGCAATGAGTATCAGCTCCTAAGAAGGAAAAGAACAGGTCAAACTCCTTTTGTCACCTACAGAACTGTACAAAAGGGAGAACTTTGACTGCTGTCAATGCACACTCAAGGTCTGGCAAAACAAAAGCAGCTGTCTTGATTATCAGCACCCGTGGTTCTTTTTTGTAGGAAAAGCATGGGGTTTTGTGTGTGAGCCTTTAAGAGAGTAGTGCTGCTTGAAGGATCTGATAGGTACATCTGCTCCATGGGTTGTGCTGCCTCTTAACTGTTAAAAACTCAACCTTTATTTTCTGTCCTAATTGTAGAGGTAGAGGGGCTGGCAGGGGAGTGTAGCTCAGCCAGGAAGGAGCTGCAGGCATCTGAGTCTGCTCTCAGCTGGTGACATCTCGGAACTGCTCCTCTTGAGCTGAGCTGCACAGAGAAATGAGGCTGTTCTCAAAGCTGGTGCCCACTGTTCTGGCACATTCCTTAGTGCTTTGGTAAATACATTTAGCTCTGAACATGCTCCTTCTCCTGCCAGCCCTTGAGATTTGATACTGGTAACTCTTACGTGTGAAAAAGTTGAATGCTTTAGCTACATTGACCTTACTGCCATCATTTTTGCCTTGTGGTTTTTGGTATTTTGGTGGGTTTTTTTTTTACAGCTGGGGTATGTCAGAAGCATGTCCTTCATCTCCTACCAGGAATGAGCAGTGACAGTGACATTGAATGTGACACAGAAAACGAGGAGCAGGAGGATGCTACCTCTGCCTCGGAGGGGTTTAACCACAGCTTCTCTGTCCAGGCCTCGAGCGAAGGTAGGATTGACTGTGTGAGCCCACCTTCCCAAACAGTCCTGTGCAGCTGCCCTGGAGCTCCTGTAACACAGGGTGCTGCAAAAGCAGGGATCACTGATGGAGCCCTAGGGGGACTGAAGCTCAAGATTTGGAACTTCTTTTGGGATACTAATTAAAAAACAGGAGAGGGGAACTCTTTCTAGCCCTGAGAAGTCAGTTTAGGTGAGTCTCCCAGGGACATTCTGGAAAACCTGCAGCTCTAGTTCTTGTGACTCAGAATCCCGTGTGCTGGGATCAGCGCCGTAAGTCACCGACTTCGGGGAAGTAAGAAATGCCTTAGATGTGGATTTACATCTTAATTGGCAAGAATGTGCTTTGAGTACTTCAGTGTAGTTCAAAAACTCCTATTTCTTTGAAAAGCTTTAACCTGATGAAATTAAAAGCTGTAAGGTGACAGCTGACACGAGGTGAAGTTGGCTTTTGGCCTGAATGAGCATCCCACACCGTGTAAGCAGTGTGGCCTGACGACTCAGCTCAGTAACTGGAGATTGCTGCTTCGCTGTGTGTCTGCAGCAGGCACTGAAACCTCAGACTCAAAACATGGCTCGTATCTCTGCTTGACTCAGGGGTGTCTCACATCTGGAACGCTGTGGCAGTCGTCGCTCTGTGCCGAGCACACCGTGCCCCGGTGTATTGGGGATGAATGACGATGCAGTGGGCCCTGGAGGTGGTGGGATGTTAACTTGCTGTTCGGATTGCTCATCCAGTAATGGTTACTGGGGTTTTGTTTGGTTTGTTTTCAGCCTCAGAACGCTGCTCAATGTTCCCAGAGGGTGATCAAGTCGGTCCTGACGATCTCAGCTTTGCTACTGGAGAAGACAGCGGCAGGTAATTGCGAGGTGGCTGCAGCCCTGGGGATGCACCTTTTCTGCACTCTCCTTGAGCTGGAGGCAATCTTCAGAAAGACTTTTAAGGCAATTCTTACAAATTACACAGTGCTGAGGGAGGACTGGCTGAGTTTTGCATGCTCCAATAGAAAACTGGCCTAAAACATTGACTCGTGAGGTTGTATTTGCTTGAAGCCGTAAACTCTCCCAGGATGAGGGTTCTTGGTGAGAGCTGACTTTCTTTGGAGCAGCTAGAGCATGGGCTCAGGGCCTGAAGACCTGCTGGTGCGTGTCCCTGGGGAGAGGTGTGTTTATTCACTGGAGCTTTAGTCCAAGGCTGCTGTTGATGGTTGTGTGCACGCTCCATTCTGTCCAGTCCCCCCCGTCTGGTTCTTCTGCCGTTGTCTTAAACCTGCTGCTGGGGCAAAACGACCCTGGAAGGCCTTCCACTAAAGGTTGCATTCCTGCTGGCCCTGCCAGCTTCAGATGCTCTGAAAAAAAATGTCCAAAAGGTGCTGGAGCCCTGTTTTTGGGATGTGTCCCCTATCGTGTCATTGGAATAACCACGAGTGTGTGAACGTCCTCATTTTAAATGGGATGAACTGGTTGTGTGAGACTGCTGACTCCTGCCCATGGACGGACCCAGAGCTGGGGTGAAGTAGCTGGCGCGGAAGTTGTTTTCCTCAGTCTGTGGTGTGGACCAACTGAACACATTGCCAAACTCTTTGCCACTGTGCGTTGCATTTTGAGCTGCTAAACTAGTTGTGAAGCTGTGGTGGAAGCTGGTGAACTGGTTAGTGACAAAGCATGATTAACTGTAAGTGGTAGTTGTCCGTGTCTCGGCTGGCTGTACTGACGTTCGTTGCTGTACGAGTGTTCCGCAGTGGAAGTGCTGTACAACTCGTAGTTTAAAACTGTTTGCACTTTGTTAATAAAATGAATGTTGAAATCTGGTGTGGTGGTTTAGATGTTGTGTGTAAGTAAAATGGTAGAGGCTGTCTGTCAGGGTAAGCAGCACACTGCCACCACCCTGCCCTTCGCTTCAGTACCGAGTTGAAGTGATGTCTGAGTGTTCATAGGACTTTGTTCTGAATTATGCAATGAAAAGGGCTGAAATGAATTGGGGATTTTTAAAGCTGTGTTAGTAGAAGCCAGACAAGTGCTTAAATCTCTCTGATTCAAATAGGAATGGAGGAGGAGCCACAGTTTTTACTTATAACTTGGTTTTGTATCTCTCAGCTGCAGGCAGGAGGTGCAGCTCTGAGCTGCCTTGTGCACAGACTGTCCCAGCTGCCACATGCTGGAGGTGGCCTGTGACAAGCTGCACACTATGGCAGTGCTGGGTGTTTACTGTTGTACAGGGCTGCATGTTGATGATTACACGCAGCTCAATTAGCAGTAATCATGGAGCTCTGCCTCTTCAACACTCACAGATGCTTTACTCTTAATAAGAGGTCCAAGCTGAAGGAAATGATTTTGATTAGCCACAGGGTCTGTTCTGGAGCTTGTGTCCAACCCTTGCAGGGACAAGAAAGGAGCCACTGCCATTGTGCTTTGTGCACCTTGTGAAAAACTTATTTATATACAAACAAGATGTGGGGAAACACATTTAATTAACTTACACTGTGCCATTACAGCCCCTTCCTGGCTGTAACCCATCAGAGCAGCGCTGTGCTGGGCACTACTCCTCCAGCATCACTTTGGATATCACACACAGGAACTCTGCTTCCACCACAGTAAAGACACTTCATTCAGATGTTAGTCTGTTTATTTAAGAGCTAACAAAGATAGCAGCCATCTGAAGTGTGGTTTAAATTACTGTTTTATTAAGATATTGGTAAAACTTTGACAGTTCGGTTTTTTTTTCTGTATAAACAGCTTTCATAAATAAAATATGGATGAACTAATACATGGTTATAACTAAACTTAGATATGAATTGTAGAACAAGAGTGCAAAGGGAAAGTCCCACCACAGTTAAATGGTTAGTTTTAGTTTATTCACTTCATAAAGAACATGTTAGTTTCTTGAACAAGATAATACCGAAAGGTGAACAGGAGCAGGACAATGCATCTGGCTCCCTACACAAGTACTCGTGCAGGAGCAGCAGTAGCGGGGGTGATCTCAGCCACCTTCCCCTGTTCTTGTTCCAAGATGTCTTCTAGAGTGAAGGAGAGGAAAAAAACCAACCTAACAAAAGGCGATTGTGACATACAAGAGTGGTACTAGACCCTAACAGGTGGGGGTTATTTTTTTTTCTTTAGCTTTAATGCTGGCAAGTACAGTGCGATCGCCTGGGCGGCGAGGGCTGGGAAAGGATACGAACAGTTAAGTCAGAGGTGGTGTTAATGCTTCATTAGTACTTATTGCACATGATACAAGGGTAGAAAGTTTCGTTCCTGTTGCAGAGAGGAGATGAGTTAAAGAAAGATTGCCCCAAATTACAGGCATGAACAAAGCTGGAGTATCCCCTTTGATGGCTTTGTTTATGTGAGCAGGGCCAAGGGAGTAAATTGTGCTGAAAAAGCCCCTAATTTAGACCAATCTTTCTCATTATTTTCTTTTTTTCCTGCAGAACATTGCGAGGGTCAGGAGGAGTTAGTGAGGAGATAGTGGACCTGAACTACAGCAGCCATGCCTATAGATACAGAACTTGTTACACCTCCTTTATCTGCCGTAGGCCAACGTGTTTCCCACTGACACAGTGTTCCAAACACAGAGCGGAGTTTCTCTGACGATACCACTATAAATGTGGCGTAAGTTAAAGTCTGCTTTGACATTGTCCTTTGGTGTTACAATCGAAATAAAATCCTGTATGGTTTTTAACTTGCGAGGACAATCGATGGCACTTCTAGGTAAAGAAAAAAGTTATATACATGCGTTTCCACCCACCTTTAGTGCAAATTGAAATGGGTTCAACAGCTCCCTGGTCTGGTGCTATACTGCTCTCTGCACCGCAGACATTCCTCAGAGTTGCACGGTTAAAAAGCGTACGCAGGAAACGAGGGGAGCGGGGCGTGAGAGCAGCCCGCCTGTACTCACAGTGAACGAGCAAGTTTTGAGCAGCTTCAGACAAACAGCCTGGAGCTCCTTTCTCAAAACCAACACAATTTGAAAAAAAAAAAAAATTAAATAAAGAAATGTGTTTACTACCTACCTCCTAGTTCTGCAAACTAACACGTAAACTGAAAGTGATGCGGGCTGTGTTAACGCGGCAAAGGGATACTTCAGCTCTTTATTGGAAAGATTCGTTATACAAATTTCACCACCACTAAAGATACACGATAAAAATACAAAACACAGGTCACAGACTGAATCTCAGTATCAACAGTTAATAAATACAATGAGATACTTTTGTATTAGCCTAATATTTGTACACCGTCACCAGATAGACAACCGAAGTACGAGATACAGAACACTTAGATACCGTTAGAGAGGGATTATTGCTTACGTGAGCAAGCAGCAAGTAAGGGCACAGGAGTTTGAACTGAAGAGAACTACTTCCTATCACCAGTGGCATTAAGAGGAAACACTGCATTTCACAAAGCACTGCTTTTTTTGTCTAGTGTGTAGAATCAAGAGCAGCATATATCAGACCAATAACCACTACTTTTAATAGTATAGAACTTTAAAGGACTTACCTTACAAATGGTTCCTATCTACTCTATAAATATGCATTTAGTGAAGAAATGAACACTTGCTATCTATACAATGGTTTTACCTGACCACACTGGAACTACAATGGTAGATTTTTTTTTTATTATTTTTTTTTCTCCTAGCAAGATAAATGGTATGAGTGGCAGAATTATCATTAGTTATGAATCCACACCTAAAAAAAGCTAGATCCTTCCCAAAACAGCACGCATGCAGTCCAGTGCTCTCCAACTGCTCCTGCAGACTGGGAAGAAGTTTGATCATCCATCACGGTTTTTCCATTCTTAATTTACTCACGCAAAGAATTGCACTTACGCCACCTTCCTCTCCGAAGCACGACAGTCTCGGCTGTAAGAAAGACTTTTCCCCACGTCATTATTACTGTGAGTAATTGAAAGGCACCGCAGAGATGCCTCGGAGTTGCATATTTCATCGTTTCCCGGCTTCTCAAATTTCCTCAAGTAAAAAATCTGACTTGGAACATATGCTGCAGCTGAAGAGAACGTTGACAACAGCTAAGGCTTAATAAGATGACAGATAAGAGCCAATGATCCCGCAAGATTATTAAAAAAAAAAGAAGTCTGAAAAAGATCAAAGGAATCGAAAGCCACACTCCAACTCCTGGTTACTCACGAAGCCTTTTGCTGTTCATCAGATTGCTTTTCAAATAGTGCATCAAAGATAGAAGCAGCGGAAATTGGCAGAATTCAAACCTTGAGTAATCTCCTGACTACTTAATACTTTGCAAATTCTAGCTAAATACTAATACTGTTCTTAAAGTGTTACTGCTAAAATGATATGAGTTGTACAGTAAAGGCCTATGAAGACTGACTTTATTCATACTCTTCCAAACGTCTCGCTGTAACAGAGAATGGTGACAGGATGTGTTTGGTGGAGCCAACAGGAATTGTCTCTGTCTCACGTCCCAGTGACCCGCTCCCCTCCGGCTTCCACGTCACCCCGGGACTCGGGCAGAGCTGGTGGGAACTGTTTGATAAATAACACCCTGCTCGTGAAAATAAGGGCAACTGCCATTCCTCACCTTCCTTTCCAAACCCAGGTTTAACCCCAGCACAGCTCTGGCTTGGCAGTGAATTTTACCCTCTCCACTGAACGCCCAGCACAGCTCAGCCGCCTCCCTGGCACTTCTGATGGCTTTGGATCGCTCCGGCAGCCCCGCACCCATCCCTGCACACGCTGGGCAACACCAAACAGCAGCAGTGCTGCTCCTGGGAGACATCACAGCATCCTTCGTGCTGCAACTTTATATTAAATTATGCCTGTGCCACCTAGAAATCATTACGGGAACCAAACAGCTCATGGAGTTGCTCGTTATCTGTCGCCAGCAGTTCTCTGGTGTGACTGGTTGAGTGACAGAATTGTACTGAACGTCTCCACAGATTGGTTTCTTTTAAGACCTGAGATGAAGTTACGGTGGAAAGAGGTTGGCTCAAAGCATTAAGCACAATCACGTTTGATTCAAACTAATTGAGAACGGTTTCCTAAACTGACAAATGAGAAGAATGCCACTAAAAGCACCAGAAAGATACAGAACTCCCTACACTGCACCTCTAGCCATAGGAAATAATTTTTTTAAAAACTACAAAAACCCCAGGTTTCTTCATATTCCACATTTTATGTTGCATGAAGAAAAAAGAAAGGTAAATTATGAGTCTGTTCCTCAATCGGAGTCCGAGAACAGAGCAGCAGGAGCTTAGTTTGTCCATTCCTAAGTCCCCTGGTAAAACCCTGTATGGCTTTTAGTCTTTTACCTGCAACAGTGGATGTGATTTTCTAATTCATCTTAATGCTCGCCTGAAAGAAACAGAAAGCAGAAGACAAAAAAAAAAAAACCAACAACCCCACACCTTGACGTCTACAGCAACTTCCCCCCTGCTCTGAAAAACAAAATAAATTTGGCAGTTCTAAACCAGACTCTCTGTCCATATTGCTCCACAGACGTACCTCAGGCAGGTTCAGCGCTCTGTGTCGTTACAGACTGTTCCCCAACCGCGTGTGTCACCGTGAACCAGCTGCTTGGCTCTCCCTGGTGAGTGTGCCTAGTACTGGGGTGTGTGGGTGGCGGGGTGGCTGTGGCATTGCTCAGGGTGGCACCACCGGCCAACTCCATTCAACCAACTACATTTGTTAATTCCTAGATCTATTTACACATGGTTTGAGCTTTGCAGGGGACTGGAGTACAGTTCTGAAATGCCCACCTTTTTTTTTTTCTTTTTTTTTTTTTTAATTATTATTATCGCTTTCTGATGATGCCAGTTTTATTTTGGGAATGTCTATTTTGGGAGTCTGATGGGGGAACACGAGGGAAACGGTTACATTTTACAGCATTGATGAAGGTATGAATCTGGTATACAATTACTTTGTCTTCGCATCGAAAACATGCTCTGGCTGTACGCGCTGTGAGGAGGCAGCCTCCGCCACGGGGAGTGTCTCACCGACGACCTCGTGCTGCTGCAGCCCCGGAGAGGTAAGGACAGACTCAATCCTCCTGCGTGGGAAGGCTCGCGAGCCAAAAGTGGCGTGGGAAACTTTGGTTTGAGCCTGGCTCCTCGTCGCCTCTTCCCGTTACAGAGCCGGATGGGAAAGAATGCAGCTCGTTTTCCCAAGGATTTCAACAGTTCATCTTCCAGCCCAAAGAAGATGGGGGATAAACCCCTCACCCTGTAGATGCTCTGCCCTGCAGCACCCAAACTAAGAGGAGCATCATACCCCCTGGGATCGCTCTGTCCACAGACCGGTGACGTGGTACACTCCGGCAATTCCTTCTTCACTGTTACGCTGTTGATCAAATTTGCACTCTTTGGTATGCCAGGACTAAACCCTTGAATTGGTGGCAGACGTTTGGCACTCTGAGGTGTACTAGTTTCTGTTTTTGTCAGGTCTAAGTAGCCTTGATCATCAAGCAGGTTAATGCTGGACCCTATGCTTAAGCTAGTTCTGTCGGTGAAGGAATCCACTCGTCCTTCGTACCCTAGGTCTGCGGGGGCTGAGCACTGGTGCTGGGGCCATGGCCGTTTGCAGTCTCCATGGTTCTCCTTGTCTTCCCCGCTGTCTTCTTGCCCACCTTGAAAAGAGTTCTCCGTCCAGTCCGACTCCTCGCTAACATTGACCGCTGCGTTCATGTCCCTGAGAAATACCACAATGACAGTAATGTTGTCGCTGGAACCGGCATCGCGAGCAGATGCCACTAATTTATGTGCTACCATGCTGCTGTCGCCGTTATTCTCCTTTAGATGGTCAGCCACCACTTTGACTGCCTCATCGGGGTTGACTGTGTCATAGAAGCCATCGCAGGCTAAAATGAGGTAGTCTTCAGAGCCATCGAGTTCAGTGGAGGCAGAGTCTGCGTCCCCACAGATGTATGGCTTGTGCTCAGCATCCCCTGGGGAGAAACAACACAGACACACACAAGACCGTGGGTTTGCAGCCACAGCACCTGGAAGCCCTTCTATTAACACAGCATGGAGCTCGTGACTCTTACCCCAAGTTAAAGCAATTATTTGGAAATTATTCTCTCAAACTTTAGAGGAAAAAAGTAGTTATCACTCACAGGTCTATCTTCACAGCTGTATTTCAAATTTTGATCACTAGAAAATTAGAAGCTTTAATTAAAAGGAAAAGCAAGTCTGAAAAAGGCATTAAAGCCCACTCTTACCAATAGCTCTGGAGACTGACAGGCTCCCATTCACCCTCCAGGCTCCAAACCAGACCACGCAGCCACCGAGAGCCTCGATGCGCTTCTTCTCATCCTAAACAGCAAGGCAACACAGGAGTTGTTTGGGCAGAGCGCATCCTACTGCCATCACAGGCTGAACACTTCAGTAAATATTTGGTGTTCCCACTAACAGCAGGGCAGAGGCTGCAGGCCCCACCAGATGGGGACAAAGGATTCACACACAAATCCATACCAAGTTCCAAACAAAGATGGGAACATCCACTGCTGCTCCAAGAGACACTGGGAAGGCAGCACAGCATCCCACATAAAGCTGACAGCAGTAAACGCTGCCCGGGTGTGTTCAGAACTGCCCCTTCTTACCTCTCGATCTGGTTTGTGGGGTTTCATCAGTTCCACAGCTTGGCCCCTCCTCACGAGCATAACCTGGGAGTCTCCAAGCCAAGCCACGTGCAGCATATTTCCTCGGATGAAAGTCACCACCCCAGTGGTTCCACAACGCAGGCTCTGGATAGGGTGAAATAAAATGCCCCTGGTTTAAAATAAGCAAATAAGCAGAGTTTCAAAGTGTTTTCCTGCCTAACTAGAGGACAGCACATGTTGATATTCCAATAAGGAGCTGGCTCCCAGGCACTGCTTCCCTTACTGCAATGACTGTTCAGTAACAGCCCCTTGGAGCCCACCCAGCTGAATGCAGGTGACTGGTTTTGCTCTGTGACTTCCCTTGCATCAGAATCACATTTCAGAAGGTGGGCTCTGCTGTGCCACTGCTTTAGTTGGCTTCCTGTGCCTGAGTCCTGCCTCTTGATAGAAACATGTGCATCCTCATGAACTTGGAGGGAGGTTTATTTGTAAGCATCTGGAGTTCCCTCCACTTAACTCAGCCCCTGCGTAAGTCTAGGAGGCCCAGAAGTCAGTTATCCATTTATTCTTGCTTTCTGGAGCTAAGAAAAACATAAGTTCTGGAGATAAGGTAAAAGAACACCCCAAGGACTAAACCTAGTTAGCAGCATCATGCTTCTAACGGAACTGGATGTTGTGAAAAGTGGAGGCTGACATCTTCATGCCCACCAGCGGGCACTGGCTCTACAGACTGTGTATGGAGAGCTCTGTGGTGACCCCTGGCCTGAGCTCAGCACAGCACGTGGAGCACCCTCACTAACAAAGACAGAATTTATAGATTAAGACTTTCAGAGCCAAGCCCAGGTATCTCCATCACCTCTCTGGCTGCCTTCTGGACGAAGCGCTCATCAGTCACCCGGAAAGCTCGGCACAGCGCCTCTGCCGGGTCCTGCTGGAACATCTCCTGATGGACCATGTTCACATGGAGATGGATGGAGGCATAGATGGCAGCATCCACTCCCCCATGACCATCAAACACGGCAAAATAAGCTTGCTCTTCTTGGTCCTGTCAATGGAAACACATTGAGAAAACAGCTCAGGAGAAAGCAAAGCAGTTAATTGGATTGTCTTAAAACTTTTGAACTTGGGGTTTGTGGTGTCCCCATTAAATTGCACTTAGAGGCAGAGTCTGCACTGGGAAAACAAACTCCTTTCACCATCTTCATTTGAATCAGTGGGAAATCTCCACCTTATTGCTGATGAGCTCTACCTGCAAACTGCAAGAGACGCCCTGCAGGAATCGCCCGTACAGCGCTCTCAGTGCTCCTTACGTCCCATTTGTTACCATTCAGTCACTCAACTCAAATAGAAAGTGCCATTCTCATCAAATTGTGCAGGAGTTTTTGTGACTGCAAAAACCACAGAGAGAGAAGAACATCCAATACAGTTTGCGTGAAGTCTACATCAAGACTGGAATCCACCAGGGACAGGATGCCAGTAGAGTTAAAATGTGAAGCCAACCAGCCTCTGCTTCCATTCTTCCTTTTTGTAAGCCATATCACCTTAGATGTCTGTTTTTTAAAAAAACCCTGTATGTACTCTCTCATCAGATAACTGTGATTACATTCACAAATCAAATATGGCAAAATCACTCATATTCGAGTCAGTTTCTCAGCTTCCCCTTATCTGTTCAAACAGAAACAGTGCTGTACCAAGAGACATCAGCTCCTGTGCCTGTTCATACTTAGAGCACACCAACCCACTGTCAGTGCCAATTCAACCTTGACAGCCATCTCAGTGACTGGAATATTTGCACATTGTAATTTTTAAGTAATGGGCTCCAACACAAATTGGAATAAGAAAGCTGACAATTGACAGGCAAAGGAAACATCTGCCTCTGTTTGCATTAATATCATTTAAAGGCAAGAACGTGGATGAGGCAGAAGCTGGTTATTAAATTGACAGGATGCAATAAAGAGTCAATTATGCAGCCATCTGATCCCAAAGGTAAAATTCTTGCCCCTTTCTTCTATTTGCTGTTTGTCAGCGTCCAGTTTTCTATCTGATCACTTTTTACCTCGAGGTTGAAGAGCATGTTGAAGTCTGGGATGCAGACGTGCTTGTCTTCCATCTTCCTGCGCATATTCTTGATGGCATGGATGGAGGTCTCGTAGTAGCGGTGGGGCTTCGGCTGGAGGGGAAAGTCTTTCACCCAGTTGCTGCAGATCTCGTGCAGTTTGCTGAAAACTACGCGGGCCAGCTTCACCGTCTCGATCTCTGGGGAAGGCAGAAACCACAAATGAAAGGCTTAGAGTGGTACTAAGGGAAAAGCTTTCTCCTGCATACATTACAGAGATGAAACAAACCCATCTTAGCCAAGCAGTTGAACTGGATGTCAGCGGGGAAATTCGGGGCTCTGATGCATGAAAAGAGGAAGCCAAACTCCCCATAATCAGCATTCATCAGCAAGCAGCTCATTGTTTGTTTGTCTTTTTAACTTAAACATCCCCCCTCCGTGCCTTTGGGGAACTCATTTGCAGCATCAGGAGAAATGAAAAGCAAGTATGTTTCCCTCAGCATTTGATCCCGTGTCGCTCTGCCCGGGGTGGTGCAGCTGTGCCACGGCAGCTCTGCTGGGGACTTTGCTTTTCCACCAAACGATCTATTCCAAACACCACCTCACTGCAGAACTCAGGCCAGACAGTGGTAATTAATCTATAGAAATTAATAAACTTTAAGATGTTTCGGTGGTGTACACGTTCAGTAATGTGCACATCCAGGAACCTGCTTAGTTCCATAACACCATTTCCCGATTCCTGACGAGATGGTGTGTCAAAGAAATTTGCATGAGCAAATGAGAAAACCATAAAGGTCTTAAATTTAAGAAAATGCTGAACTGTCACTCCTGAGAAATAGTAATTTTAAAATGTGAAAAGTCTGGCACTTGACAATTGTTCTGAAATTCAGGGGAGGAAAACAGGAAGCAAGAATCAGAGCTGAACACATCAAAATCTCTTTGTTCATGATCATTCACCACAGCCAGAGAGCTTCAAAGCTGAACAGCAGCAATCCACGAGTGCCAATCATTCCCAGAGGGGGAATGGCTCAAACACAGGGAGCAGAGGGGAGAGTTACAGCATCTCTCAGTTCACAGAAATTCTGTGAAGAACCTAAATGCAGCATTTACTCATTTCTCTACTAGGTCTACACGAGATGTGGGCTACAGTGATCAGGGGGCCAAGATCCTTAGGAACAAGATCTATTCCCAGCTCTGCTGGTTATGAGTTGGTTCAAGCTTGGTCTGCAAGAGCAGCCATTAAGCTGGAAATAAGCTATATACATAATCAAGAGAAGGAGTCTTAGCTTCCTGATCACACAGCTTTAAAACCAAATGACTGGGTCATCCCACCACTGCCACAGAACGGCTACCAGTTTCCCCCCAACACCTATCCTGCTCTCACCAGTGCCACCAGAAATCTCTTTGCTGGGTAACATATTTAAAGAGGGAACACGCACAGCCTGACACATCCAAATTATATTTTCCAGAGGCGAACCCCACAGACTTGCTCTTCCCTTTTTCCCCAGTGGGAAATGGTGTGCCTTCCAACGTCACACGGCCGCTACGCTTCAGAGCATCGCTCTGACGGAGGAATGGAGTGAACCCATTGGCTGTGCTGAGACACCAAACCCCCTTCCCCAGCAGGGAACAGGCGTAGAAGTCAGCATCATCAATAATTGCTCTTGAGGTTAAAAAAGGAGAAAGGTCCACAACAGTCAAACCACCCCCTCACAGCTGTAAATTACTCATCAATTGTTAATGTTGCAGCGCTGAGCCAGAGCTGACTCAGCTGTCATTGTGGTTGTGTCACGGAGAATTTCATTTCCCTCCTGCTGCTCCAAAATCCCCAGCATTGGAAGTAGTGCTTAATTGTACCACAGCCAGTGGGAAATCCAGCTCAGGCATTACAGCTCCCAGAGATAACTGACTTCTTTTAGGGCAAAATCAGGGTAGAAAGAATACCAGCAATCATTCTGCTTTTCAGTACCTACATTTTAAGACTGTTCTTGAAAATGCAGCCAGTGTGACAACAAGTTTGTAGACATGCCATCAAGCCAATGACCAAGGTTTTCCTTAACCTAAGAACTCCAGTTTCTGACTAGTCAATGACCTCTCTGTGTCTTGGCTTTAGTAATCCCATCTCCTCGTACCTGGAAAGCCCGGGTAAGGCGACTTTGTGATTCGCTTTGTGAAGCCTGCTGGATATTTTAGATTCCTCCACCACGTAACGTGGTCCTGCTCTCCAGCCTCCTTGAGGAAAAGCAGGTAAATGTGTCCTTGTATTATTCAGACTAAAAATCTTTCTGGGTTTGTAAGAAAAAAACAACATAGAATTGGATATGAAAACCAACGAGCTGAATTCAGCTTGGTGTCACATCTTGCAGCAGTCCAAACGTCATGAGGATAAACAGTGACCTCTGAGCACAAAGCTTCAAGATGTAGAAATCCCATTTTCATCACCTTTGTTTCCCTTCAAAGCATGAGAATCTCCCCATACGGTACCAGCCAGGGCATTCACCAGGCACAGCTCTCCTAAGCAACGAGCCCAGGTTTCTCAAAGGACTCCCACTAAGAAAGTCAGCTAGAATGGAGTCACTGACCTTTTGCAATGGAATCTCCTTCAGTGCTGCATGACTCCCCCTAGCTTTGTTACAGTTCTCTTAGCCAAACCTCGCCTCACTCGAGCCAATGCTCCATTTCAAAAATTTTTCATTTATGGTACAGTACTTGGAATTGCAATATTCATATGAAACCACTGCTTTCCTGTGGTCCAGATGTTCTCTCTCTTCCTCTCCCCCTTTATCTTCACATTTTAACACTTTACATTGCATCTGCAAAGGTATATTTTATTTTCAAGTACCTTCATTATGACAATTCACCTCAACACACTGCATCTGGAGTTATATTTTTAATACCTGCTATAGCCCCTACACATACCAATCCATGTTTGCATCTGTGTGTTACAGATTTGGATACATTTAAATGGAAATTTCTGTAGGTGTGAGGGTTTTGTGGTGTGGTTTTTTGTTGTTTTTTTCCTCCCCCTTTTTTTGTTGAACTCTTTAGATATTCTGTGTGGAAGCTTAGTCAACATTTCCTTGGAGACTGTCAAATATTTATGCAAGTCTCAGAGATCTCAATTTGAAATTAATGAATGCTGCTCAGCCAGAACAATGACAAATCTATTCCATTTACCTGCTCAGCAGGAGGAGGCAGCAATACCTACAAAAAGGGAATCCAGAGCATGTTTTTCTGTTTCTCAGGTTTCCAAAGGCCTCTGGGAAATACAGCAGAAACTTTCTTTTTGAAGAGCCAGATTTATATATCCTACTTATCCCCAGAATAATTTACTTAATTTTTTATCAAAAAGCAGGGAATGGAAAAAGTGTTTTGGTGACTGTATTTTCAAGATCAAATGACAGAATTCCTCTGTTCTTCATTGTAATGAGCACCCCGGAAAGTTTTTCAAGGTTATTTAGGTCAGCAGAATTCTGAAACGATTTAGAGTGTGTGGCTTCGAGCTGGATGCTACAAAAATCTTATTAGCCAACACAGATAAATGGGGAAAAAGAAATCTTCCTGTGAAACATGAAATATCTTTATAGTATTATTTGCTAAAACTATATAAAAAAATTAAAAGCCATAGTAAAGTCTACACTGAATGAAATCATTCCAAATTAAATTATCTCTTCCCACATATATTTGACTTTGCTCTAAGGATGACGAAGGACAACTGGCACTTGCCAGCAAGCAGCAGGACCACATAGTCTAAAGTGCTGATAAAGAAATTCAGGGCCACCAAACACAGGCTTATGAAGGTGAACTTAAAATAAAGGAGTGATTTCCACCTGGTCTTAAGGAGCAAAAATTTGATAACGTCCAAGTACCAGTACAACCAGAGAAAGGCATTTAAAAACAGAGAAAGAATTCAATAGTAGAAGTTGAAACTAGACAAGATTCCAAGATGAGAAAGCTTTGACTGAGAAATTAGCAACTAGCTCTATCGGGAGTGGTGGTGAATTCTCCTTTAATCTTTCTACATCAATATGGGATAGTCCTTTACTGGAAATCTAGTGCAATTTCCTTTAGCTAGCTGGTAGAAGGAATTAATTTGAGGAAAATCTAGTGCAGTTCAAATGGTCAGCCTAGATGGATCACTGAAGTCAATGCTGACTTTAACAACCTATGAATTATCTGCAGAGTGCTGTATACAGTGTATGCAGTGTAACTGAAAGCTCCACACCACGTAGAAGTGTACATTATCACAGGCAGAGTACTTACGTATGATCCCATCTGCGTTGTCCACGTGCTTTGGTAGGTAGTGTGCCGAAAGATCGCTCTGAAGGACTTCATCTGAAGTTGCTCTAGCTAAAGCAGCAGCCAAAAATGAAGGGCAATTACTGGAAAAGAAAAAACAAAACACAAAAAGAAACCCACAAAGAGATATTTTCATCTGATTTAGTAAGGTTTCTAACCATTTCATAACCTCTATTTAAACACTTTTCAAATCTAGACTTGAACCCCCCTGCAGAGTCTCTCATGCCACCCCTGCTTAGCGTACATTTTCTACCTGTGTGTTATACACTTTCTTCTTAAGCCCATTCTATCCAGTTTCCCCCAAGAACTGGAGTCAGGATTCCAAAGGACAAGAGTAGTCCTCAGATTTCAAACTGTCCCAAACCTCACTGAGGGACACTGAAAGTTAAGGCAAACCTATAGGAGGTTTGAAGTTGATGTGCATAAGGTTAAGGCATTAATGCCTTTTTTTTATCAATGACCTGGATGAGCGGATCGAGTGTACCCATGGTCTAATGGTCTAGTGGTTAGGGAGGTGATGGGATAAAGGTTGGACTTGATCCTGGAGGTCCTTTCCAACCATGGTGATTCTATGATTCTGTAAGGTTAAAAAGCTCCCTCGTGAATGATCTCTATCACAAGGAAAGTGGCTTTAACACACTGTATCTTAATTAAGCCTGATATCTCCCAAGGTTAATTAATCTATAGCAAACCAAGGCCACTTTAATGTACATTTTCTCATTCAAGAGGAGTTTAATATCTCTTCATTTATGCATGACTTTGTATTTCCCATTGGTCTGCCTTAGCTTCTCCAGGTGTCTCTTGCTGACGCAGCCTGCAACTTCCAGCTTCCCCAGTTACTGTCAGGGGGAACAACATCCTCCATAAGACATCTCCACCACTGCAGGACTGTGCAGGGACACATGGGCTAATTTCAGTCTCAGAAACCGTCCATCAGCAACAGAATTCTGCATCAGCTAGTCCAGGGAACAGGCAACAAGCACATCTACTCCCTTCACCTATTTCCTCTGCTCAGGCCCAGTAAGTCTGTGCTTTTAGCAGGGCTGGAGAGGAGGCATCAGCCTAGAAGCATCAGTCCAACCAGATCCAGAGCACAAAAACTTCTACGCACAAAACTGGACTCATCAGACTTCGTTCTGGAGCCTGAGAAGCACACGGCGACCGTCCCTTGCATTCACATTTGGTTCACTGCCCAGGAAAGCCAACTGCCATCCTCAACTGGCCCACATGCTGCAGCTTTGGCAGGGAGATCTGAATTCCAGAAACAAATTCAGATTTCCTTGGGTTGTTTTTTTTTTTGAAAAGCCATTTTACCATAAAGTTTTCCAGATTCTTGGTACCAAATGCTGCTACAAACAGTAAGATTATGCAACAGATTGAGGAAAACGTACACAAAAGAAATCCTCCAACCCTCATTATTTACTATTCAACACATCTGTAAATTATTTAAACGTAAGATTAGCAACAAATAGCTCTGTCCAAGTGATGCATTGCTGTGAGACAAGCTCTGACCCTTGAAGTTATGCAGAAAGCCACTCGTACCACGCTGCCACACCATCAGTAAGAGTATTTCCTAGAATTAGCAGCCCCATATTCTGCTCACGCAGCACCTCCAAGCCTCAGCAACGTGTGTGCTAATGAAGCACGACTGCTGGAGGAAATCAGCTGTCTTGGGACTGGCTCTCCCCAGCACAACACAGGAACTCTGATCCTATTTACATACAGCAATGCCCAGTGGTAGGAGTAATCAGCAGGAGGAAAACACGCCGGGACCTCCGTTACTTCTGGTGCGTGTAGAAGCTGATTTTCTATCTCGTCTTGTCCGCCTTTATTTAGCTCACAAAGAGCAGGTTTTTCATTTCTATTATTAGCTCCAGTACTCCAGAGCGGGGGTACTGTTACTGTTCATGTTACATGCACTTTCCGTGTTACAACAAAAGCGAGCGATCGCGATGCCTGGGACAGAATAATGATGCCAGCAGTTAGCAACTCTGTGAGGACAGTGCTCTGAAAAAATGCAAAGATTAAGGTTCAGCCTAAGTAATGCCCAGCAGAAGAATCCATGCTGAAAGCATTTACAAACATGAGAGCTGGCTTTGGGCAGGAAGGTAACGGGGATGTGCTGGCACCTGCAGGAATCTGAGCTTCTTTCCCAGTCCCTCACCAGCTGAGCGCTGAAACTTTAGGAGAACCAAACTTGTTTTGTGTCACTTATAAGCAGCCCCTCAGGAACATCCACTGATGGGCCAAGAGGGAACCTGGTTAAGAACTGAGGCTACAATGGTTGCTAAAATAGAGACTCAGGACCTAAACAGCAAAGAAAAAACACCCCCTGCCACGAGGAACCTCTGCTCTGCCTGGGCTCGGAGGGTGGGAAGGCCTCGGCTGTGAAGACTCAGATTCATGAACATTCACATCTGAAATTTTAGACATTATTTTAACCACAGTGACAGATTATAAATTTGAAAGGTGCATTTACAGTGTATTTCCCCAATCAGCTCCAAATGCTATTTACATGTCCCTACAGCCAATGCCAGCAGTTTCACACAGGAGCTCTTTACCTACCCAAAGAGTGCATTTCCATTACAATACCAAACCTACACAAAAAGCTGCTAAAGATGTTATTAGATAAATTAGAGGATTTTAAGTACATCCTTCCTGATTCTCGGGCAGCGTAGGTGTGTTTAGAACACCCACAGTTGCATTGCAGCAGTCCTGGAATAACTCTGCTAAGGTAATAAATCAAGTCTAAAAGTGGGCCGTTTCCATCAATTAAGTTGGAGAAAAACAGTCTGAAGTGGGTTTAACTCAGCCCACGTATTATTATGTTACCAGCTTAACACACAACTCTGCTCCTTCCTGATAGCATTAAAGTGGTGAAGACTTTCCAAACGTTTTCTCTGAGCTATTCCTCTGTGCTCTAGATCTAATATCAGGTCTCCTACTAAAAAAGGAGACGGCAAATTTAAAATTCTTATTGCATGAAAGTTCACCGTTGGGGTTTGAGTGACTTATCAATTTTGATGGAAAAGGTAGAGAAAATAAATCAGCTGAAGGCTTTCCTTCTGTGTCTGGCCACTCTTTGTCCTAATAATAACAGCTGCCTGCCAAAGAATTAATTGCCCTTGACATTTGTTCATCACAAAGCTTCTTATGTAGCCGTTAGAGACTATGCCATGTAAGCAGGGAAGAGACCAGATGCAGACAGATGATTTCCTCCTCCTGATTAGCACAACTCAAAATTTACTTCTCATTCTTGGCTCCTGAGAAGACTTTAGTTGAATTACTTCTCCCCTTCAAGGAACAGCAGACTGTACTGGAGGTTTTTTTACTTCTTTTAAAATAGATTAGATGCTGAAGTCAAACCGCTCTCAGGACACTTCATTACTGTTACACCAGGACAAATGAAGAATCAGGTCTAGGATCTTTGCTTTCATCACAAAACCAAACGTTACAGCATCCCACAAACCAGCAAAGGGCCACACTCCAAGGATCAGACTTTGCCATGCTGGTGATCCTCACCTGTCCTCACATGTTTTACACAAAACAAGCAGACAGGATCCCTGGGGATGTGGGAGGTGTGTTGTGTCCTGCTGCTGGCGTAACTAAGGATTACCCGTTGGAAATAAATTCTTCTGCCACATTCTAAATGCTCAAATGTTATTAGCCATTAAATTATGACATATTGAAACTGAGAGGGCATGGTCTTGTTCAGCAGAGAGCTGAGAGCTAGAATGCCTCTGTCTATTCACAGCCGTGCCACTAATTCAGCAGCTGACCTTGGATGAGTTACCTCACCACTCAGACCATCGGTTCCTCATCTACAAACGAGGGATGATAATGTCATTTCCTGGGGGAGAGGATGTAAACACATTTTTAGAAAAGTTGATGCATCTCAAAAGGAGAATAACTACGAATGAAAGCCGTCATTTTCTTAAAACTTGGTAATTCTGGTGTTCCTGGAGCATTAGCACTGCCAGTGGGAAAATGATGCTACAGGCACATTACTGCCCCTGACTAAAACACCCAACTGAGTGCCACCAGGGCTGGAAAGCCTGAAAGCTGTCATGGTCTGGTGTAACTAATGAGGCATCACTAACTCAAACAAAGCAGGAAACATGGACCAAAACGTACTGGTGCCTTTCAAAGTCCAAAATGGTCAGTAAATCACAAAACATACAGTGTTCCTATTACCTCAAGAATCCCCTGACACTATAGAACAGCAATTGTTTTAGTTAGAATGAAACATGATTTAAATAGAAATGCTATTCAGTCTGCTGAAACACAAAACAAATCCGCAGGCAAACCGTATCAAGCATCGTATACAGTTTCACACAGCAATCCAAGAGCAAGAACATGACCTCAGAAGAACGAAGTACAGCACATTCCCTTAAGGCCTGTAAGTTACTGTGTTAGTAGAAGACTCTGTAGGGATGCCAAGCTAACTGCACCCTTTCCAAAAGGCATTACGCTGGGGATGCACTGCGGTAAACACTCCTGTGTTAATGTGGCCTCTTGCAAGTTCTTGTTAGAAAGCAAGTTTTGCAAGATTCAATTTGAGAAAAACCTCATTTGTCCCCAGCCTGTATTTACAAAACACTCCAAAGTCTCATAAGACTTCTTCCAGATGGAGTTTCTGATAGAGCCTGGAAGGTCTTTGAAGAAGCCTTTAAAGTCTTTATTATTGAAAGTTCCCATGCTGTGAGCAGCAGCAGTAATGAGCAGAGAAATTCTTTGGGAAGATCCTTTGGCTCTTTACCCAGCCCTCCCTTCAGCCACCTCCTGTGTCAGTGGCCATCCAGAAAGACAGCACCAGCCGAGGGGCTCCGGGGTGTCTCCTGACTCCTGTAAGCCAGACAGGACTCGGAGGGGAACACTGTTAAGCAGTCCTTAGCCCCCAAAATCATTATGGAGGTATCTTCTAATTACGCCAAGCAAATGCTATTTCCAGCTCCTGTCTCTGCAGGCTCTCCTCTCCGTACTCACAAAGCATCACTCTCTCCTGCAAGCTCACTGCTCTGTCCTGTGCTGCTCCACTGCTCTGCACAGCTGGGGAAAGTTTTGATGCTTATTTAAAGCCTGGTCACGGTGGACAAATGGAGTATGGGTTTTTTCCTAACACATGGTGAAACCCTGCACTAGATTTTAGCTGCTGCAGTGAGTTACTAAAAAAAACCCAGCACACACACCCCAAAAAAGAAACAAACAGAAAAAACAATGCACCTTTTAAAAGATTGCATAACCAAAGCTCCTTGAGAAGTCATTTGAGCTGGCAGTGGTGAGACAGTAAAGATGCTTGATAAATCTGTTTGAAGGAGCTGAAAATGTGCTACACAAGGAAGCTGCTATCTATAGGCTTTACAGAGACAGCTGCCTGGTCACATTCAAAATGATTCTGTCCTTGTGGTGACAGTTGTAAGCAACAGAACTGTAATACACAACTGTTACAAAAATGTGCTCTCTTGGATGTGCCTACCATGCCCATATTCTATAAAATTATATCTGTAGGAACAATAATTTCCTTTTGCACGTTCTTATTAGGCTTGGAGATTTTGCTGACGGTGAATAATACAAGTTCTCAACTTATTTGCAATCACTCAAAGTCTGTCTCATAAAATAGAATAAAACCTTGTATGAAGCTCATATTTGACAGCTATGACTAAGATGGGTAAAAAATACTTTAGTCTCAACTTTCAAATAACCACCTTAAAAAACCCCACCAAAACAATTTAAAAATGCTTTAGAAATAACCTGATAACTATCACTTGTTAACCACTTGTAGTGTTAACACCACTACAAGTCAAGACATTGGGTGTGACTTGTTCACAAATTAAGATCTATTCTGAGATAAAAAATATTAACATATTTCCTTGTTTTTTAATGCAATAGTAAGAGTCAACAAAATACTCTGTCTAATAAAGGGCACATGAAATAGGTATGAATGGAAACCTCTAGGAAATCAAGTTTGATGATCAGATGGGAAACATTTGCAAAACCACAGAACTTGAATATGAGTGTGTTGGCACTGATCCCCCTAAAAGGGCTCAGGTGCTGCACTCATCTGCCAGGGGTTGTTGAATGGGTGTTAGACACAAGGAAGCAAAGTGCTGCGCTGCATGGCATATCAAACTGATTTAAAAATTCAGGGCAGAGAGTGAAACTAAAACACTGGCACGATGCTGAAAAAAATAAATGAAGAAAACATTTGCTTGTGGAAGCATGATTGCAAGAGGATGGTTCATATATTCTTTTACCTGACTACCTGGGAGACCTGGCTGCAAAGGGATATCCTACCTCGCTTCTCCAGCCAGAGCACCGCAGGCCAGTGCAGCTCAGATCCCAGCCTCCGAGGTGCAGAGGCAGCTGGCACTAGATCTGTGAGTGGATGCCAAATCTACGATCAGGCTACATTCACACGCGCTCGGCCGCTCTCACACTGACGTGTTTCTGAACACATCTACACGGGCTTGCTAGCACACTACTTCTTCCTCACTAGAAGCTAAATGAAGGCTGAGTAAGATACGTGAGGCGGCCAGCAGCAGGAGGTCCTGCAGATGTGCATGTTCTGCCCCTTGACTCCCCTCTCCAGCAGGGCCAGTTTCCCCAGTGCCCCCCACGTCACTGGCTGTACAGGACAAACTGCACACGCTGGGAACTGGGCAGGGGCTGGCCCTCCAGTGCTGCCAGAGGGATCCATCAGGGCTCAGCCAGCCCTGCCCTTACCTTGGCGGGGCCCCAGGGCCATTCTCACCCGCCCTGCTGACAATTTCCACCAAACTGACAGGCAGTCTGTTATCTTTCAGACTTCAACATGTCTTTGGAATTTGATTGAAATTGGCCTGCAAGGTTAAGGTAATCAGTGGGAGGAACCCAAGGGGCAGACAGAGTGAGCAAGCACAGAAGCCTTGTTCCCTTACAAACCAGTCTTTTGAAATTAACTTTTTGGAACGATGCTAGCAGAATTTCATCTGACAGCACAGGTCACTAAGGGAAACAACTTTTAACATACTATCTTCAATACAGGAATTAGACTGAGACCTCTAATCCACTTTCTGCTGCATAGCAAGTCACTACTTCCTTCCTCCAGAGGCGTAAGTGCACATAAGGTGCACATAAAGTTAAGGAAATGTAAGCAAGACAAAATAAAGAGGTCAACTTTGTCTCTCTGATGAGGTGCAATGTCAGAAACACTCGTGTATATTTAAAAAATAAATGGTTGCTGACCACAAACCACTCATAAGCATTAGTGATTTAATGACTGTCACTAAAATGCAGTTGACACTGAAGGGGTGAACTGTGAAGAATACAAACTACAAAAACCAGCTTCTGCAGAGCTGTTCTACTGAATAGATTGTCTGTATATTATCTTTGAAACCTAATTCTATGATTTCTCTAACTCATTCTCACAATATGGCAGTTCTGAGGTTACTTATATTTCAATCTCTGTAGAGCTGGTGCTACCTGCATTAAAGGCTGCTTTTAAAATGACAGAAGTCGTCTACTATTACATGAACAACCCTTAACAACCCAAGAAGAATCTTCCAGGAGCTGAAAGCCAAATTACTGGAGAAATTGAATTCCCAGAAGTGACTGTAGGATAGTTTTCTTCATTACATCAAAGAATTGAAGAGACAAAGTTTGCTGTTGAAAATCATATTTCAGGACTAGAGTCCTTCACAGCCACTTTATATCTACCTGTTATTAAAAGAAAGGTAAACCTAGACATTGAAGGAATGCAAAGAGAACTCATTTTATTACAGAAATGGACCAGAATCCATGAACCTCAGTTACAATACTGAGATGTCGAGGATGTATCTACATAACCAGTCTCCCCCTATTTAAATCAGAACCTTTTCTATCTGAGCAGCAAGATCCTGAGGGATTGGATGGTATCTTATAAAATTTCACTCACTGCTATAAAATGCATTTTACAAAATTATAAAAATATTTTTATAACATTATTATTATAACATTTAAAAAAGCAAGCTATGTATTTAATGGACATTAACTATAAAGCTTAGATCTTTAGGATTCAGCTATGTAAGTGCAAACACAGAATAAAAAAATAAATAAATCTGCATTTACCCTACCATTAATTAATCAAAACAAAGATAATTTATTGGAATTACCCACACGTGACTTTCAGGAATTCATACTGAGATAAAAGATCCTTCTGGGTTTTGTTGTTCTTGTTTTAGAGGGATTAGCTTGCACATTTACACAGCGCATTCTCTGTTCCAACAGCAATGCTTAGCATTTGAGTGACACACATACCTTGTCACCAGAGTCTTCTGACTGCCACTCCAAAACCCAGTCACTGCCTACTTAGCATCTCCGTGCCTGGAATGGTAAAACAAAGCCTACATCTGGGAAACACCCATGCTTACCTGAAGTACATTTCTAAACTGGAAAACCAATGTCAACAACAGTTACCTCACAGTGAGTTTTCTGCTAGACTGAGGCCTGTTTAAAAGCTCTACAGGACATTAAAAATGTCATTGATTTTTCTCTCTTTGGCTCTCAGTCAATTCGAAAGTCAGCATAATTCAATATCTTTCTACTCGTTCCATTAGCAAGGAAAAGAATCCATGCCTCAGTCTATGCTGCCTTATTGGAAAAAGTAATTTAATTTTTCATCTGAAAGTGTGCCAACATCAGCATAAAACCATGCACAGTATACATAAAATTTAATTTATAAATTCTGTGTTTTGTCAAGTCAGAATGAGAAGCTGACTGAAATCAATGAGAGTGTCACACTTGCTCTGAAGATACTTACATATATTCTTTTTATTTCAGTTATTTTATGTTCTAGTTGGAGTTTCTGATGATTTCTCTCCTTACTATAAAATACCAGTGACACATTATCTAGAAAAGTTCATGGTGCAGGAAACGCTGTTACAGCAGGCATGCTTTGCCTCTAAAAGTTCAGGCATTTCATTTATTTACCACTGATTCATCTCCTATTTTTTCTCTCTGTTAAAAATAAACTTTCACTGACACTTCCCTTAACCTGAAGAGATACACCATACAAATTTGATGTCTCCACAAATAAAAGTTAAATAGGAGTCGCCCAACGCAGAGCATCTATTTTAGTTCAGATCAGATTAACATGCCAAAGTGCTCCGATTACGAGGCAAAAAGAAAAATGTATTGTGCTGTTAGAGTTAATGACTTCATTTCAAACAAGTGAAACAAAATGCTGCACAGCAGCACCTACCACTCTCTTCATTTATATCTCTGCTGCAGCTCACCATTAAGGTAAACAAACGTAAAATGACTTCTTTAAAAAAGGATGAAGACAATGAGTCTACTGTGCCCATTCAAAGGAAGAACTCTCAGTAACACCACCCAGAGCTTCTCCCCGAATAATTGTGCCTGTATTGCAATACTTGTCTTCATGTAAATGAGAAGAAAAGCTGCAGGCCAGGATTTTCAAATGACATTTGATCACTTAACTTCTTTCGACCCATTGAACAAATATCAAATATAAGGCAAAACACACCCCAGAAGATTTACAGCCACTGAGTCAGCAGAGAATGTTCTCTCGCTCCCTCCGCGCTCTCGTGAAGTGCAGTTCATCATACAAATGGCTTGGGTGTTTATGCCAGATGTAAGATTAGATAATTAGTCACCTGAGTCCTGGATGTCAACTCTTTTGTGATACAAAATTTATTCCAAATGCACCATTTATAATCAGTTGACTTGCAAAAGCATTCTGGTGTTATACAGTAATACATCTTATGATGTACAGCCACGTATCTGCCACTCCGCAGCAACATCCCCTGTTCGTGCCGTAGCAGTACCCTGCCTCATCTTAGCCCTTCCAGTGACTTCAGTTTTTGTCTGCAAAATAGGGATGATAATATTGACCTCTGGAAAGCAATTTCAACTCTAATGATGAACAGTACCAAGAAGGGACAGATATTATTAATTAACCCTAAACAAGGAATGGAACAAGAGAACAGCAGTTCACTTGCACTGATCACCAGAAAATAATGCTGCTCTTTTACCTACTTCCTCTTGAGCATGACATGCAAGATAATCAAATTAAAAGCAAACATGAAAAGACTATACAATACCTCTAAACATAATTTTCTAAATCAACATATCAACAGAAGTAGATTCAAACATTATACAGTGGGGCAAATTAAAGATTTATCGGAACCTCAATTTCAAAATTACTGGCGTTGATGCACACAGAACAAGACCCCAGAGGGATAAAGGGGGTCTAAGATCAGGGTATGTGCTCTTTTAAAGGAATAAACCTTTACTTACTCTGGAAAGATCACTTCCTAATCCCCACTATCACTTGTCCTTTGCAGAATTGCAAAGAATATTGGCAAGTTTAGGGGTTTAGTTTTTCTTTAAAGGATAATCAAAATGTTTTAGCTATACTGTTTCACATTGAAGTCCCTAATGCATTCTGTTCTACTGAGCCACATAGTTATTTCAGTCATTCTTAATAAATAACAGTTGCCAGTAGTAGTTAAGCCAACAGATCTGAATTATTTATAGTGTTGAGGAACAGAACGACAGATAAAATGCATTAGGCCTTTCAGTTTTCTTGCCTGAACGACACAATGGCAGCCTTTAGACATTTTTCCACAGGCTGGAAAATATTCTGCTTCCAATTCTGGTTTAAAAGATTTCCTAAAGAGACAATGGCCAAACCTACTGCTATCCATCTTCAGTAATCACATTCATGAAGAGCAGGTAAGAGAGAGTCTCCCAAATATAGTATATTATTTTTTTTTTAAAAAAAAAAAGGCATGGATTTTGATTTGATTGAACGGGTCACATTCAAACTGCTATTTAGAATTATTAATCACAACTTATTTATTTAGATATTGTTCAGCATGCCTCTGTACCTTCCAGTTAATGACCTAAAAGCACCCCACAGTGTTGAACTCAGTGTTTCTCTTCTTTGCTTATAATCCTTCCTCCCTTCAGCTGGAAAAAAAAAGGGCACAAGTATTATCTTCATTTTACAATGGCAAATCCAACTTCATATTCAAGAGTGGAACATGGAAATCCCAAGTCCTGTCTCTCCTCTGTGCCTCTTTTTTAAGAGGCCACAGAACGAAACACTTAATACACCAAAACCCAAAAGGGACAGAAATTATCTTGACAATACATGACAAATGATGTTAAACACAGTACTTGAGTCTATGCTCTTTGTGGCTTAAAAAAATGCATTCAAATATCTGTCTTGATTGACTGATGGGATGACGTGCCTCGGCTGAGCTGTGTCTGGGTAGAAATTTGGGGGAACGTGTGGTTTTCCCACCTTGTACTGCCATCACAGGGGACTGCACCAGTGTGAAATTCACTATACACAATCAATTCACAGGGAGAGCCGTTCCCACAAATGACAAGGAGAGATTTACACTTAAATGCTGCAGAGAGAAGAACTGGGGGAGTAGTTGTAGCAACATAAGCTTAAATCAAACAGTTTTCCTTTTATAGTTCACCTTCCGCTTTCTATATGGATCTATTTACTGCAGGAAATGCTGCAAATTGTAGCATCTCTAAGGAGTAAAAAGAAGGAAAAAATTCAAACCTGGAGAGGTATAAAAAGCCAAACAAAACACCTCCTACCAAATACTGAAGAAACGGGGGGAAATAGCACTTTCAGGCCACGTCAGGTCATTAAGGCATCTGAAAGCGGCTCCATCGCAGGTTAGATTGTAGGAAGGAGCCATAGTATCCAAACCATCAAGCAGGCTCAAGTGCCAGGGATCCCTGTGCTCCCCACTGCCCTGTTCTTGGCTTTGCTTCCCCACCTCTCCCAGCTCAGAGTTTTGTTTAAAATCTGCACTCCGATTTTACCGAGCCAGTTGGACCGAAGATGCCATATGTCACAGGAGTGACCACGCTCAGAAGATGAAGAATATGGCTTTTGCTGTGGGTAAAGCAGGTCCTGAGCCTGTGAAACATACAGCCTGTCTGCAGTATGCATCTATATATAGCTCTTTTTGTGCACAAAGGCTCTATGAATTGATTCTGAACAAGAGGAGGATTTTGAACAAGCCTGCAGTGCTGTAGCCTCTCTCCCATCCTGAAAGGTACAGTGAATTATTTAAAACTTGGAAAATGTCCTAAAATTCTTTCCAGCACCATTAAAAACCAAATCTGTGTACACATTCCAATCACTGTTGTAAGGTCAACTGAAAATAAGAGCTGTCACCTTTTATAGCTGTGACATTAGGAAGTAAATCTCGCAAGATTATAGACATTGTTTCTCTGCTGTGGACTTCTCAACGCAACACAAATTCTGCCTGCCAGTTCACCAGAATTTGGGGCTTTGTTTATGCAAAAGTATCAGTTTTTTCTTAAAATCTTATTCGTTCCATTTTATTTTGTATGAGTAACGCTGGGTTAACACATGCAACTCACCCACCTCAGGAGGCAACAATGCTGCCCCCAATCTAACGCAGCGCACGTACGAATAACCCAACACCTCTTCACAGAAGATTGTCAACTTTTCCTGTAAGTTTATTATTAAATCTGTGATTCCTTCAGAAGACAGACAAGCTCTAAATATAAGAAAGAATCTGTTACATAATACCTCAAGAAAGGAGGCAGCAGAAAATAAACAACACAAGTCTGAGTAAAAGAGAAGTGGAAAGGGGATGAAATTCAGCGTTCTTGTCTTGCGTTTGCCCAGTGCCTGGACTTAGGTCAACCCTGTGTAGAGTTAAACATACAGTAGAATATGGAATCATGTAACATATGTGTAAAATTTAGGGGTTTATTCCTATGGAAGACAAACAAATGCAAACAAGCAACATTATCTGGAAGTTAATTCAGGATCTGGCAAAAACTTAGATCAGAAGACATCTTCCTCAAACACAACAGAACTTGTTTGAAGCTCCATGAACCAGGATTGTAAATAATACACTAGTGAGGACTGACTCACCCACGGTGATGAGTAGACTCAAAGCTTCTTCAACTGGAGCAGTGTCACAGTTATAATCAGCAGTTAAGAGAGTTACTTAGGAGTCACACAATCAATTACAATGGTAATGCATATTCAGGGAGTAAGTGATATGCAGACAGAGAGAATATGAAATCAAAACATTAATAAAAAATAAGGAAACTTTGGAGACAAATTATTATCTTCTATATCTACATTCCCAAATAATTTAAAACCTAAAAATAAATGATTACTTCTACCAGCACTGACATGCAAGCTACCTTGCTAACCATGGATAGAAACATTACACAACTGTTTTGAACACACACAAAAAATGGACCATGCTAGAAAGAACAGAGGGAATCTATACAGGAACTGAAGTTATGCAAACTAAAATTTAACCAGAATAACGTGAATATCTTCTTGATTTTCTACACCTCTGATGGGATTTTCAATAAAAATGAGAATGGTTAGAATCATCTGTCTACCTGGATATCTCATCCCCCAATCTACATCATCCTTCTCTCACCATTCTTCAGCACCATGCTGAGACACTGGCTTGAAGGAAAATACTCTGTATTTCTGTATATCTGTAGCTGAAAGACACATACACATATGTACACATGTATATGTGTGTTTAAATATGAACAATCACTACAGACTCCTTGGGAAAAGGAAGAAGGAAGACTACTAAAACAGGAGGAAGGTCGAAGGGCACACAGAAGCATGTAGCTAACCCAGAAAAGACAGCACTAAAACACCACGCCAAGTAATATTTTGAAAATAAAAAATTTAAGCAATTCTGCCCTCAAAACACACGGCCAGGACCAACTTTACCAATGATAACGGCCTTGAAACACTAAAGAAACACAGAGGCACAGTTCTGGACTAAGGGTAAACCGGAAGAGTAATTATGTAATCACAAAAGAACAAATTCAGGAGGAGGTAATCAAATAAAGATGAAATGCAAGTATGCTTTCTCAGTTGGAACAGAGAATTCTGTGAAAGAGTTTAGACAGACCATGGGAAGAGCCATGAGAATGTGAGAATTTTTAACTATCAAAGCACCAAATGTAAAAATAAATAAATAAATAAATAAATAAAATCTGTATTCTAAATCCGCGCTGAAAAAGAGCAACGAAGTACTTTTGTTGGATTTAGCTGTAAAAGACTGGTAGTAGCATGCAACTGGATCTATCAGAAGTACAGTCAGGCAGCACAAAGATTGCCTCAAGGGCAGATAGTTTTCAAATGAAAAAACAGGCGGTGCACCTGCATGGGTGAGCTTTTTAATGATGCATGGAGGCAACATAAAAGCCACAACTGCGATTGGTTAGATTGAAAATAATATACCAAGGGGGAAAAAAAGATTAGGAACACCAGCTGAGCTTGGAGATAACATAGGAAAAGTTACTGTTAAAGCAAGATTTAAGTGAAAATAACACAGCAGTAGTAAATTGGAAGGTGTTACATGATAGGAGACTGAGCACTGCTCCCAGTTCTGCATCTGACAAACGAGGCTGCTGCCAGCAAACCATTTAATCTCTACACACCCATCCATCTAGGTGTCAAACAGGGTTATTGCCCTGAAACTTTAGAAGGGTACTGTGAAATTTAATTCAATAATACCTCGGAACTATGTTTTAATCCTTGGCTAGAAGGTGCTGGGAAAGGACATCATATTGCAAAATTAAGACTGCCTAATAAAATATTATTTTATTTAGTGAACTCCTCATCTGTCTGTCTCCTGTTTCAGTTCCTGGGTTCCACAGGACTTCATGACTTTCTCATGCCTCTGTCTCTGGTTAGTGGGATGAGAGCCATGGTCACAAACCAGGAGCATCACACAGTTAGCAGTTGCTCCCATAATATACAGAGAATATAAAATGAATCCCACTTCATCCATGTAGTCACAAATGTTATTCTGAAATCTTATTCGTAAATGTACTGTAAAAAGCAGATGGAAAACCTACAGGGGGTATAAATGAGTAATCTAGGTCCAAATCTTTCCTGAAGTTATCAAAAATGAAGTTAGGGGCTTGATTTGGCATGAGCTGAAGTTATTCAAAACTTCCAGAAATGCAAATTAAGCACTTTGCATAATTAAACTCAACCACTCCCTTTTACATGAGCAAAAAGACCCCATCCCAAAACCTTTACAAGTGTAAAACATTGTAGATTTTTATATATGCAGAAAAAAGGAACGGTCAGTCCTACACTGGTGTTAATGGTTAGACATATATTCATTAGCTTTATTTTTTTTTTATTTCAAAACTAAAAACCTAATTCAAATTAGATTAATAAACTGTAGCAAAATCAGATGTGGAGGAATGCATAGGCAGCAGCGTGAACTCCTTAGGAATCAAGGAAATGAAGCAAATATAATATGTTATAGCTTTGTTAGCAAACAATAACGGAGTGGTGACAGAAGTCTCACCCTTTCATCAAAACTAATATTTCTAATAGTGTGTTCTTTTGGATCAGGGCTGGTTCTATAATCATCAGCCATGCCACATTTTTGCTGAAATCATGCACTGGGTTTATAGATTTTTATTACTACCAAAGACAGCAAGAAAATCAAATCATTCCCAAATAAAGTACAGTGAGGTTGGAGCCTTAGCGCTGCTGCACTTCCACACGGGCTAGATGGCAGTAAGAGAAAGTGCTTATGGCAAGAAAATAGAGACATAAGCTCAAGTAACCGCAAAACAAAGAAAGGGAAAACAATGCACCCACGAAGGCAAATCCACCTCGCTCTGCCCTTCAAAGCCAAGACAGATCATGCTCTCCTACCCACAAGGGCAGCCCGGGGCACGAGGTCTGAAAAATCCAATACGGAAAACTGCCTGGGTCCTCTGTTTAGAGCTATATATTAATTCCTGACGTTTAGCAGAGCTTGTCAAGAATAATGCAGTACTGCACAATTCTTCATAAGTCTCTTCTGCCTTTTAGCTATGAGTCACCATTATATTAGAAAAAAGTGAGCTTAATTTAGACAACACAGAAGGGTAAATTACATATTTTCTTAAGGCCTCTGATCCAAGAGGGTACATATTTTTTTTTTTTAAATTTATTTAATGTCTTATTTCTCTCATCTTCCCTCTTTTTTAAAAATAAAACTACGAAAATGTCATGAATTTTCAGTAGGCTGCATCACAGGAAACAATCACAGCCCTGGACATGAGGGAAAGGGGTTTCTACATTTGATGGAGAACTTTGTATCTCTGCTCTGCCCCCTCTCCCGCAGGAATGACTTAAAAGAACAGAGGAATATTCCTGCAGTACTCTTCCTCCTGCAACATCTACTGCCACAATCTACCGAGCAAGAAGGAAAATGGAAAAGCTGCAAACAAATATTAGCATTTGTAGCCATTTCTTCAACACAGCTCTAGTCTTGTTGGAAAGAAAATGTCTGTTTTGATAGAAAACTTCGTTTAGGCTGGAAAAAGAGTATACGTGCCTTTTTTTAGTATATGTGTTGAGTTGAAATGGAAAACAATAGTGAATCTTACTGATATTAACACCTCGGTGATCAAAGCTTTTCTCTGACATTTCATAGCAGTTATGAAAGGAAGGGAACAATAATGTACAATAAGACATGTCTGAGTAACTCTTCAGGATTAGGTATCTGCAAAACCTTACCAAAAAAGAAAGAAAGGAAAAACATTAATAGAATGATTGAGATTAATTTGCATACTTGCTACTACAATAATTAAAGACATCTTCCTTATAATGTGAACGTCTCAGGCATTTCATTCATAAGGGAGATTGACACGCTGATATATTTTACTTTCAAGTTAGAAAGTCTTTCTCTTTCATTGCAGCTCCTCTCTGGAATTTATTACAGCAAAATAGTGAGAAAGATTGCTAAGTGAAAGAAACAGTGAATAACATTAAGTCAGGACTGCAAATACTTCTGCATCTTATAACCACCACAGCCTTCGATATGGGACCAAGATGGTAGAAATAATCAGACATTTGCTCCTCTTTATCCTCTCCATCGATTATCTTCTCACTCCCACACCCCACCCTCCAGCCCAGGCACACACAGTGCAAACTGACTCCTTCTGGTCACACCTCTGCTTTGTGTTGTCCAAATCTGATGAGCTCATGATTAATAGAGAAGAGCTCCCAACATTTTCTTTGGACATCCTTCCAGGACAAACTGTTTCCTCCAAAAGGGATTGTCATGATGTAAAAGGGCAGAAAAAGACAAGAAATGTGAAATGGTCAGGAAATAGAGAAAAGTAGAGAAAAAAGTCCTGCTTGTACTACAGGTTGTTCGAATAAGCAGTCTATATATTTCCTTAAGAGTTTCACTATTGGAAATAAAATACTGTAACTCAACAGGCTTTTTAAGGAATCTAAAGCAGCAACCAACTGAAAAAAAAAAGCAAACTGATTTCTCACTACATGTATTTAATATTGTGTTGTTTCCTGATGAAACTGTTCGTAGGTGGGAGTACTCTGGGAGACACTTAGATTTACATAAATTTGAGACAGAAAAAGGCTGTCAGACTAAGTCCATTGCACTGCATGGTTGGGATCGAGTCTTCCCGTGGAAGTTACCCCAGTCTACTGACACGGTGCTCAGACTCAAGCAAAACACATAATTTACCTTCAGAATGTCTTCTTAAAGCCACTCAATTGTCCTCTCCTTTATACCATTAGCAAAATATTTCAAGGTTGTTCACGCATCATATGGAAACTCTAAGTTACGATTTTTTTACCTTGCTTTTAAACAAATAAAACATACATAAGCCTATTTTATTATTGTCACATCAAGTTTGAACATGACTATATGCCATTTCTGATAACCTGATTTTTACCCCTCTTTTAGAGGGAGCACTACACATATCACAGCAACACTCAGCAGTTAATATAACTCAATACAGAACTACACAAAATTTTAAAAATAGTGTAATTTATTTTAAAGTTCTGCTTGACTCAACTTCATATAGAGCATCATCATACAGCAGAATAGGTAACGAGTACTTAAGATTTTTTCCCATTATGGCCAGTAAATTCAAGCATTAGTAACTCTTTTGTAAGAAACCTCATCTGCTAAAGCCCTAGGTGAAGCCTAAGCCACTCACCAGAAGACACCTGGATTCTCAGCTTGGCAAATGCAGAAGGAATTAACAAGAATCATCCATTTGCTTTTTTTGGTCACCAAAACCCGCAGTGCTCCATGATCAATTTCTGTGCGTAAGAAATCCAGGATAGAAATAACAATGAGCATGCATGACAACGCTTGTTGAAAAGAGTTTAATAAATAAGAGCCAGAAACTGGCAGGACAAAATTCCAATGGGCACCACCACTTTCACATCAAGATGATTCCATCGCACGGCGTAATCTTTCAGCCATTCCTATATTTTTACTGGTTAAGATTTAAATTCCCTTTGAGGGGAGGGGAAGACAGACATTCAGATTTTAAGAGGAAAAAATGAAAGATCGAAGTATGAAGAATTTGGAGGCTGTAATAAAAAACAACAGATGGCTAAAGAGTGAATGCACGCCCCAGTTCACTTCTGGGCCCCTGGTCCCGTTCCTAAGCCAACGACGTCAGCAGAGCCCCTCCAGTGAATTCCAGCCCTGCAAATGCTCAAGGGTCACGGTTATCCTACATGTGCTGAGGAGAACTCTTGCACAGGCAGTAGCTGCTCACAGAATACTCAAGCTGCAGCCATTCTGTACGTACATGCATACACCCTGTAATGCCTGCTGGATTCAAGGAATAATGTCTGCTTTCTGATTTTCCTTCAACCAGATAATAGCCAAACTACTTCAGCTTTAAGAAACATCTTAGTTTTAAAAATGCAAATGTTAAAGGGGAACAATCAGAGAGCAATGGGAATGATCAAAAGTTTAGAAAATGTCACCTATGAATAAATGATGATGCATAAGGAAACATGATAACTCACATATGAAACAGTGAGGCAGATGAAGACATTGTATTGTTTTCTGTGTTCATGAGGAAGAAATAAACATTACTGAAAAATAAATTAACAGGAGAGAATTAGTAGATTAGTAGATTAGGCAGTAAAAAAAACCTTTCCACCTGTAGCTAACATCACCACGAACTGGAATAGCCTCCACAAGGAGGCTGTGGGATCTCCACTGCCAGGAACTGAGAGGTGAGGTGAGCAAAGTACCTCTCAGGATACGGTTTAGATTTAGCTAGTTCTACCTTGAGGTAGGAAGATGGACTAAATGACCTCCTGAGCTGCTTTCCAGCCCTATTTTCTATGGTTTTTCTATTCTATTAAAAACATGTGAAATTTCCCTTAGCTCTTTTCCTTAAAAGGAAGGAGGGTAATTCAGGAGACACAGTGTCTCCAGAGCATAGCCCTTATTAATTAACCTCATAACGTAACCTGCAGTAACATTGTGCAATGTTGTGTACCTCCTCAAGTGCCTGTCCTACATAAGAGTGTCTTCTGGCTACAGAATGTAGAGCTTGATCACAAAGATATTGGTGTGTCCTCACTCCCACTGAAATCAATGGGAATTTAGGGAGCTAATTAAGAAATGCCATCGGGCCCTTAGTCCAAAGCAATAGGAAGGCATGCTTTTAGAGTCAGATTAGTTAATCATTCAAAACAGGCACCAATATACTGACTGCCTGTGGAAAATGCATCTTTTTCTCAGGTCCAGGGCCTGCTCTGTCACACATTTCAATTTAACACCTAAGGGAAGAGAAGCCAACTCTCTACCAAAGCAAAATCTACCAGGCATTTATACTGGTGACAACATTTTATGGTTGTTCCTCAGTTGGGGTTGCTCATTTATGGCTTTAAAAAGATGCAAGACTTTGAAGAACCAACCTGTAAAAAACGATTCTGTAATGATTTCAGTTCTAAGCCTGGTCTGCCCTATCTAAAAAAAAATAAAACACAATAAATTTTTCCTAGGGAAGCATCTCCCATGTAGAAAGATCTTTAGGTATGTTACACTGGCAGCCTCTTGCTTAAGCAATATTCCTTGCCTGTTCTCATCCCAGCTGGCAATAATCAGAACTGAGAGACTTAATTACTGTACCTTTCAGTGAGGCTTTAATTTTATTTTTGTTCTTTCTACTGCAAATGCCCATGAATCAGAGGGTCACTTTAAGCACAGAATTCAATTTAATTATACTCACAGGCATTTTTATCATTAAACAGGTCAACTTATTAGAAAAAGGAAAATCTTGATTATGAATAATGGAAAGCCTGGCAGGCAATCCAGAAGAGTTTCCCTCTGAAAGCTCTCACATCCATTTGTTTAGATTTGTTTACTAAGCACTGGGCAAGGTCCCACTGAATGAACATGACAGCATTAACTGAAACTGCATTTAATATTTAATTATAAGTGGATTTTAATGCTGACTTATTGACTGTTTTCATGGGAATATTTACCAGTGTTTGTAAACTGGACTATTATCTGTTAATAAAAGCAGCGAATGGGAAAACCAGTGCAAAAGGTCACTGACTGAGAATATGACTGTGTATTCCTGCACTGAATCTGGCAAAACCCTTCCCAAGTTACAGAATTATACAATCAGGTTCATTCTTCAGATAAGATAGGATTCTTTTTGAGATAGGACACTGTTTTAATTACATGCCGGGGAGGATGTCTCTGATGAACTATCCTCATGTGAACTAGTTCTAAAAAGAAAAATCCATGCTGTTCATGTAAGATTTTATGTGCAAGGTAGAAGACAGTAAAAATTCTGGAGAAATAACATTTTGGGTAGCAGAGAACAGAAGAGGCCTCCTGGAAAGCTATTTTCATGCTTAACTATTGCACCTCGGTACTTAGCTTGGGTCTTTTCAAAGCAAACCTTCTGAATAGTTCTGCTATATTCTGTATGCAACTATGTGTAAAATCATTTCTACATGTTATTTATAAGGTTAAGCAGTCAAGTAATTATACATACTGTGTATTTATATATCTCCTTCCTTTTTGGATATTTAACTGGAATTATATATATGAATGTCGTATTTTTTTTGTTACCACTTTTACAAATTCCTGAGGCAGCTTCACAAATAAGGTCATCACAAAGAAATTACACCGTGTATGAACAAAGCAGAACACTACTTGCTTCTTATGCTACCTCCTAACTGCCCTCTACTTCTGCTTCTGCCCCCATGCAACTCTTCTTCTGTTCACGCATTGTTCCTTCTGCGACTCCATGTATTAGTTTGCCAAGTGACAGTGATTAGAATCCTAATCATGTCATCTTTGTCACTCAGCACTTGCGAGGACAGTATTCCTGTCACCTCCATGGTAGTGAGCGAGCATACAAAGTAAAGCAGCTTGGAGGCACAATACAAAGGCTGAACAGGATAAAGGAGCAGCAAAAGCAGAGCACAAACAATGGATGGGGGTAACAGCAGTGTGGTGGCGACTGGAAAAGAAGAGCTTACTTAACACAACCCTCAAAGGCAACACTTTTACTCTAGTCCCCCATGAACGTACAGAAATATACTGGTATGTATTAGAAGTCTCACTATCTAGACCATTCCAGTAGAATTCCAAATGATAGCTACTGCACACTGCAGAGAATGTTCCCTGACCCAAAGAACCTGCAATTTAAATATTTAAATTGTCAGTCAAAGGGAGAGGAGAGAAGGGCAAGAGAAGTTAAGTATTGACTGCATGAAAAGAATAATGATTTGCCACTCAGGTTAGTTCCACAGCTTGGGGGGGAGATTTCTATTTAAATGTTGTTTATACTATTATGAAATTAGGACAGATAACAAAACACAAAGAAATGTAGGGCAAAAAAGGAGACAGACCAACTTTCAAACAGAGGCCTGGAACATATCAGAATGATGGTAAAAAGAAGCACTCAGAATGATATGCTTTTCTAACGAAATATTCATCTTGCTGCCACATATGTCAGTCCCCTAAACTCAGGGCAAGGAACCATGGGACAATACCCAGAATGCAAATTGCACTCAATGCAAAAGGAGCTGCAAAACAGAGACTGAGCTGATCCGACACTTGCTAAAGAAATCCATTAATCATAAGAGAAATACTTATGTTTTCAAGTCAGAATACCAGTCCTGAAAAATGAAGTATCTGCATAAGTTTCTCATCATATTTCCAGACTTTCAGCCACAACACAACTATTTCTGTGAAAAATGGGATTATACAATTTCCTATGTGTGTGTTAACAACTGTCATATAACTTAAGAGATGTCCCACATCAAGAGATCTACAAAATGCCACACAGGTAACATGAAGCACATTCCAAACTAACACTAAACCACTTATTAAAAATAGTTAGATTGTGGTGTATGTTATGAAAAAGTGGGATGCTTTTTTGGATGGAAATTTTGAAAAAATAGACAATATCTAATCTTAAAGTTCTACTGAATTTCTGTTGCTATAACAACGTCTGAAAACCTTTTTCCTGTTGAGGACATCTGTAGCTATTTTTACAAGCAACAGCTGGATTTGTCTGTCTGAATTTCACTCATAAGAAAAAGTGTTTTATTTGCTGTCTTTGAATAAGCTTTTAATATAACGACAAATGTCAGAGTCCAGCAGGCTCGAGGGCTGAATAATCTGTGGTATAAAATACACATTACAGGGTAAAACTGTAACACGAGCACCAGTTTAAAAGCAGTGAGTGTCTCACATCCCCCCCATGCATACACACCTCCTCCTCCCAGATTTGACACTGGAACAACAAGGGCACAACAAGTTTTTGGAAACGAGATCTTTGATCTCAGGAGATACCACCTTCATACTCTAAATTTGACTAAAATTTAGCAATAGAGGAGAGCACCAAGATGCTGACTTGCAATTTCCCATAGAACAAAGCATGTCAGGCAGCTGGAAAATAAAAAAGCACATGTGGAAATATAACAGCTAACTGTTCTTTCTCTACAAAAGTTTCTCATACAATAAAAGCAGTAAATAAAACCAGTGATGAACGTGCAGATTTCTCCAAAACACCACAAACAGCTGAGCTATCCCAGCGCCTTGCAGAATTAGGCCACGCGTAATTTTGCCCCCTAATCATAGATATCTGTGGGCTGGAAATAGAAATTAGGAGCGCTGGTCGCAATCATACATAAAATGGAGATCAGACAACTAGGCAACACAAAACTGACATCGAGAGAAGCCAATTTCATTTCAAAATTCCCCTTTATACTGTGCAGAGATGTATTTATTATTATTGCGCCATCACTTAGAACATAATATCATTATAATGAATTACTGAAATGAAATGTTCATTCCCCACGAGGATTAGGAAAGAATGAATTCTATCCTAATGGTTATTACAAACCACTTCTCCCATACATGGCACGGCTTTGCAGAGCCTCGTGAAACCCATATCCCTTCCTACCTCAGGCAGAGGGAAGCTCCAGTAGTGCAAAGGCTTTCAGAGTATGAGGAGTCACAAAAGGCTATGGGGATTCCTGAAAAATTCTCTCCTACTGTTTCCAAAAAGACCTGTTACTTATGAGCTGAAATCACAAACAAAAAAAAAGAGCAGACTCCACTGGGATGTTGGAAATACGCAATGCATTCATTACACAAAGATAATAACAGCGTCTATGCCTGGTGCACATGGATTACAATAGGAATATTTGCTTCATTTTTCAAACACAAATGAGGAGGGCACGCTATTGTGTGAACAGGGTCCTCTAACTTTTTTCTTTCAGTTCTGATTTTAGCTGTAAATACCTAATTACTGTAAATGCATCCAACGCCTACATCATCTCTAAACCAGCACAGAATTGTTCGTATTGCATCTGCTGATCAATAATTACCAGTGTCATGCAGAGACAGGTAAATTGCCAGTGCTTTAGCCTAGGACATTTCATGTTCACACAGACGCCTACAGTTTAAGGCAACAGTTAGCAACACAAAAGGCAAAACCAGTCTTAAGTTTTTCTTAATAATTTGCTTCCAGCTGATTGCCCAACACATTAAAATGTACTACTACATACTGAAAAAGCTTAATGAGCATGACTTGGATGTCAAGAAGGTTCACAGCCCAGTACTGGAGAATAGCTTTGTATAAGCTGAATTTATTGGAGAGCTTCCTGAAGACAGGAAAAGTATTCAATTACCCAGTAAATATCAAAGAACCTGCTTTTGGTGTTGCTGTTCTTCCCTTGGACAGGAATCCCATACTTTGAAGGGCAGCCTTTGTGCAGGCCTACTGGAGTCTTTAAGCTGTAAACTGGAGAATTGGACACCGTATTGAGCTTAAGAGTGATTTCCATGCTGCTTAATATACAATGCATGAAGCAGCACAGAAAGTATAGACCAAATGGCCCAAGGCAGTAGCTTCACCACAGTTCTCTAAAAGAACAAAACAAAACAAACCAAGATTAAGAGCAGAGATCTGAAATGACTGAAATCCAGTGTCTTAAAATTGTACTGAGATGTCTGTCAGGATGCCCTGCTAGCTAAGTAACTCTGAACTCTGCAAGACTGATGAATATACCTAGATGCTTTGCTCTTGTTAGTAAGGAAATAAAGAAAAATAACATGGAGAATTAAACTATCTGGAATGCAGCCAGGACAAAGCAGAACACTTCTGCTTCAGGATTCATGATCCAAGTGAAGGCTCATCTGAAGGGCCACTCACAAAACTGGAGATTGCAGTGTACTACATTGATCTTCAAGATATGAGGCCAACATATACAGCAAAGTATACAGAACTTCGAAGTGTGACATAAATGGCAACCTACTTGCACAGGATGGAAAGCAACATATTTGTTAAGATATGGCAAAAAACAAGTAGTTCAAGCAACTTAAAGAATTTGAGGATGACCTTGTGTTAATCAGGTTAGCATGCCCAAGGGAGCGTGAGGGAAATCTCCTTACTTAATAAGATCAGTCTTGATTTTAGAGATAATAGGGACATAATTACAAGTTGGCGAGGATGATGTGACCTCCAACCCATCTTTTTAATCCTCGTGTACAGATACTTAATGAAGCTAGTGAAAGTGGAAAATAAAATGGAGTAAAGAATAATGATCAGTGCTGAAGTCCAGTGGAGAAGTCTTCAATAAAAACTATGCACATTTAGCAGAACTGAAAGAAAGGAAACATTATAACACCACATGAAATAAGATCTGCATCCAGTGAAACCTTTCAACCCACCTTGTTAAACCAAAAGGCTTCAACGTACTCACGGTTTCATGACGTGGTTTACAGCTTCAACACACAAAATGAGAATGAAGTGGACAGAAAACAAACTGGCCTTTCTTTGTAGTAACCTTCATACGCAGCATACGCCTTCCCAAGTAACCTTCCAAGATGACCAGCCTTTTCTGTCTACCATTTATATTTACTGTGGCTATTACAATGGTTTTTGGAAGTAAACTCGCAGCAATCAATCTTTAGGAACACATTAGGACTTGGGTTTTTTGCACAAAGGGATACCTACATCTGTAATTTTGCAGGTGCTACTATCTGCTCATCTATTAGAATTTGTACCCACAAAAATCTGTTGGTACAAAACTCTTTCAGCTACTATAAATACCTCTGTTTAACACTTTGGTAATTTTATGAGGAATATTTAACAAATAAAAAGCAAGAGCTAACAAACATGCTGATTTGAACACTATCAAAAAATGAACTCAGAATTATATACTATCAACTATTCTACTTTTCTGATGTTTGATATCAAAAGTGAGGGAACTGCAAAGAGAGTATTTCTGTCAACAGTGACTGACCTTGAATTAGGCCTCAACATGATAGAAAACACTCTTGAATTTTCAGCAGGTACCCTGCTCATTTAAAGACTTTCAGCATTCAAAATACATGAGTGACACTGATCCCCTATGTGCTGAAATTCTAAAAAGTTACCTTTCATAAACAAGAACAGTTCTTTATGATCAAAGTAACATCAAAACATTACTGAATCTCTTTACTACTGTTTTTCCAGATAAATTATTTAGTAACAAAAAAGCAAAAAACCCACTATAACCTAGTGATTTCAAGATGGTATTGCTCTCTGTTCACAATTACTGTATGATTCTCAAGCTGAAATAAAAAGTTGTTACATAAATTTAATGATACTTAACAAATCTAAGGTTTAAGTAAGTTTAAATCAGAAAGAGCAATAGAGCATAGCTTAGGGGGAAAAAAAAAATAAATCAATGAAAAGCCATGAAATTTCTGTGTTCTATCCTTAATGTCACAAGTAATCTCTCTAGAGATATATGCACACACACAAAATTAAATTAATGCTTTCAAACTGACAACTGTGGTTAAAAATAATAAAATTAAGCCCTTTTAATCAGAAAGCACTGCCAAAAGGTGCATCCACCGACGCCTGCCACTGATACCAAAGCCTGCCCAATCTGACTGTTAAGAATATGACTTAACGAGCAGAGTGTTCTTAAGCCTACCATGTCTTTCCCAAGCCATCACCTCCTGCCAAAGCTCAGGGAGGTTCTGGCAAGCTCTTCTCAGTGCTCCTTGGCTGGAGACCGAGTTGCTATGATAGATGTCTACAGAATAAGAAAAAAACCTGTGGAAAATGTGAAGATTGCGGGCATGTTCCCCGGAAAAAATGTATTTGATTACAGCAAGTCAGGAGCAATCTTGACCTATGAAAACCTTACTAAGAGAAAAGAGAACTGTTCTTCCCACTATTGGTTCCAATTTGTACTCATTTCGATATCAATCCAAAAAAAGAGAGAAAAGAGGGGAAACAAAACGAGTATTTTGCTGAAAAAATACTAAGGCGCTATAGAAAGAGTTTTTCTGTTGTTATGGAAACACAGAAAGCACAGGCTAGGAAAAAGAGAAACGAATAAAGAAGCAATTTAAACTGCAAATATAAACATGTTTTTGCTTCCCAGAAATAAAAGTCCTTCCAAAGGATTTTGTTGCTGTTGTGGATCTAAGCAACTGAAAACTACAAATTCTTCCCCACAGAAACACAGATAAAAATTTGAAAACCACTGTAACAAAGTAATAAATAGATCGAGGAATGAAAAAGCAGGCAGAGTTATCAAACTGGTCTTTTCACACACACAAAGAACTGGTTTGCTGAAAATGCAATACCTTCAGACACTTGCTGTTTTAAGCAATCCACGGAGTGGTGAAAAAGGACATGATTCTGTATTTATCTGGAGAAAAATAGTTATTTGTTCCTTCCCCGTGTTTGTATTTCATAATTGGTAAGCAGATAGCCAAAGAAATAATTCCAGTCTCTGAACATAAATTACTTATTAAAAGTTGGTTCAGTTGTTTTATAGGAAGCCACTCTGAACATGCAGAATAGAATGTAAAAATTGATAGTATCTGTTAGTGTGTAGTCCTTTTCACATAAAAACATTAATTTAAAATATTTCCTGACACAGTTCTAAGTCACATCAAGATATAGTGGTAAATAATTGTACATGTATAACTGATTAGCAAAATTTGGCTTTAAAATTCTCATTATCTCTTTAGGTAGTGCTTAATGAAATGGTACAAATCAGTCGTGCTAATGATATGATGTTCTTGTGTACCTGGATAATCTACATGGGTCAGGAACTGTGGAATTTCCCAGTCAAAATGGGGCAAGGGTTCATGACAGATCCTTTAGGAACGAGCATGGAAAACTGGCACTTCTCTACAGAAGGACAGCAAGTGCATGTGTCTTTGGATGCAATTAAAAACATCTTTCCATCACGTCAGAAAGAAGAAAACAGATTTTTTTTTTTTTAATTGTAGCAATCTCCCATGCTTCTGTAAATTAACAATGAGAGACTATGACACAGGGTTTGTCATCACTCCTAAATATCTGAGAGGAAGATTGTAAGAGAATCCTCAACGGTTTTAGCACCATGGTTTTTGGTCAAATATCCTGACTGCACCTACTGAACAATTACTGCTGCTGAGGGGATAACGGGCAGGAAATCAACTGCACATCCAATCAGCTCCTTTGTGAATAAGCTAATCTTTGAAAATAGTTTCTCTTCCTCACCAAAACAAAACACCAAAAAAAACCCCAAGGGCAGCAGACCACAGAGTTCACATTATGGACCCAATGACTTCTAAATTCACTCTGGAAAGAAAACCATTTTTAGTGTAGCCATCTATCATCCACCCAGCTCAGGAGCTTTTTACTCCCTGCAGGGCAAAGCCTCTTCATCCTTGCTGCTGTCATTTCAAACTAGAGACGGGAACAAAATATGCACCTACGACCACTGATTTTTTTTTTTATTCTTTCTTAGATCAAAATTTTAAATAATTTTGTGACTGAGAACTCTGACCTCGGGCACCTGAACTGTGCTGACAGCAATGGTATCCGTTAAGAAAAACACTTAACGCCTTATATACACATATATATATGTGCATAAACAAAATCAAGCAATATTTACATTGATGTTACCGTTGTAATTATAGAAAGTGACTGAACTGCACTAAACTACTAGGATTAACTTTGGCTTGCTGATTCCATGCACTTGCACACGTTTAGCTCCAAATACCTGTCAAACTCACGAATGTTCTTCATAGAGAAGTAAAACTTCAAAATATAAACACAGATCTTACCAGGATCTAATAGGACTTTTTTTGGGAAAAAAAAATCCACGTAAAGGACAATTTATGTGGTTTCTCAAAATGAAGCATTTTACCTCATTTTGTGAGGATACCCACAGAAAGCCACCCTGTACTTTTCTGATATTCTTTAGCAACACACATACAAAACCAAGTCTCTATACATTTATGAACACAGAAGTGACACAATAAACTAGTGTCACATCTCTATTTGACCAACTGTATTTCAAGAAACAGTTTAACATTCCAACCTGCAGTGCAAGCCCCTGTTGAAAGTCCTCGTGGCTGCCTGCTCGGGAGCTTTACTGCTGGTTCTTCACCAGGAGAAGGATAATTGCAACAAAAAAAAACATGTGGGCATGGTCACAGAACATGTATTTTCCTTTGGGCCAAGTGCGAGGAGGATTTAAGAAGCACCAAGATGACATCCCTGCTGATCTCCTGTCTCTACTGCACTTTTATCTTTGGTACACAAAATCAGTTACAATCTCTGCCATAAAAGATACAATACACTGATTTATCCCTAATTAAGGATGAAGTACAGAAACAACATTTGATTGTTGTTTACCTTTCGACATCTGTTGGCCTCTTTCAAATACAGTGATTTGAAAAAAAAAGGGAAGAAACCTCACTAATTGCTCTTAGAGCTATGTGAAGAGTTCAGGCTTTCTGTTTCTGGGCTTTTGTAGGGAAGAGCTATGTTTCAGATGTAGTGTGTGTTGCTATGGTAATTATTATTTTACTGAATGATATACATTCAGAACTGATTTCATATTGTCAGACAGCAATTAAACAGATTAGACTGTGTGTACTCACAATTCTGAAATATTTCCAATTTGTTTTAAATTTTAGGGCATGTGAAAAGCACTGACAGTCCTGGAAAATGAAATAGCAGTTCAAAGGGCAGTTCCAGCTGTACAAGTTTCCTCTTACCTCCTCAGTGGTGTATTCACAGGCCAGTGTTATCTTAGGAGCAGAGAAACTGCAAGACATTTTGGTGCCTGAAGTCAGACACTGTCTATCTGGCTTCTCACAGCTACAGCCTTCTCCTGTTCATGCTTCTGCTGCAGACTTGAAATCTCTCTCTCCAGATGGCTGTAGCAGCAGCTACAGTAACTATCAGAGATTGAACGTGTTGGCTTTTATCTTCCATTATTACAGAACTCGTCAGGAGGAAGTTTTCAGTTGCTAACCACTGAGAAAACCTACTAAGTGAAGAGAAATGATTTCCTTCATCCTGCAGTCCCTTCTGCCACCATGCGACCTCTGAAAGCAGGTAAATCCATATGGCATCAGGTACAACCCTGTGCCCTAGTTTTGTTACCAGGACACCTGTACAATAGAACCAAAGCAGAAAGCACTCACTCTTATTCACAAACCTATCACCTGTCACTTTTCTTCCAGAACCAACACGTACTTTAGACTGACAACAAGAGCTTCTAGATTTATCTAGCTCTTTCTAGTATCTAACTGAAGTTATAGAAACATGAAAGCAGTTGAGGAAGAAAAATCCCCAACTTTAATGAGGATTTAATTTTACTTAGAGATTCCAAGTATCTCTGAGTAACTAGAGAGACAATATTCCTACAATATAAAATGATGGTAAAATCTGTGTAACCAAAGCCACAAAACCCTTTGGAATTTTATTTGCTATGCCCTAGCTTGGCAAATGAAGGAATGATAATGGCAAGGATAAGAAATCAAGAAAGCCCAGGCTTGTGCCTAGGTTTATTACAGGCTTTCTTTGAAAAATCAATCAACTGCACAATCCTATTTTTCCCCATGCTAAGAAATAACTCAAGAAAAATTTTAATACATGTGAGTAGGGATAGTCAGGGAGATAAATGATGAGTTTGAAAACTCATGGATGAGAAACACTAGAAAAATGTGCAGAATTGTCAAGAAGGAAAGTAGCTATGCAGCTTCTGAACAAAGGACAATCACCTCTAAAAGAGGAGGAAATTGAGTGTCTGCCTCAGTTCTATAGGCCTATGGCTGGATATGTGCAATAATATAGACAAAAATAGGCTAAATCTTTAAGCTTCATGGGGAGGACACCTGACAGACACAGAACAGCACGGGAAATTATAAGATGTTATTTAATTATCCATATATTTTCTTGGTCATTCTCTCTATCAAGTAAATTATTTTCATAGGTTGATATATTGCATTTTGTGGAAGCAAGTCAGTTAAGAGATCAGGAATGAGTCAGCAGCAGAAGGTTGATGGAAACATTAATCTTGAGGAAAGAACTAAAGGACAAGAGGAAAACAATATCATTCAAAATCAGAGGAAGTATAATGGCCACAGAGGGTCTGAAAGGTGAACAGACTGATTACTGCACAAGGGAACATCAGAATGCGAGAAGGAGAAGCTGGGAGAGCACAGGACATAAACAAAGGGGAAACAAAATGACTAAAATAAGGTGAAGTCCTGAAAATTAAGATAAAAATAATTTCGATTCCAAAAGGAGATCATAATTTACCCAAAGAAGGTCATGTCATGGCAACATGACTGGAGCAATTGTATAGCATTTGCTGTTTCTCTTAGTGATAAGGAATCAACATAATCTAGTCATTTCGCTAGCGGCATTTCAGACAGTTCACAAAGGATTTGGCATTCATTCAGGAAAGTCTTAACTTATCTTTTTGTCCCAGTTCCCAATCCTGTGAATAGTGGGGGTATTGTCTGTCATCAGCATATCAGTAAAATATCTAATTCGTTCACAATAGTACTCCCTACTGAAAATCACTAAAGCAGGAAAATCTTTTTTATGTCTTTTGGATCAAGCTGTCATGTTTGCAAAATATACTTTGCTGGGTATCCCTGACATATGGTCAGAATAATTTGGTTTGTTTTCTTCTATACAATCTTCTTTTAAGGAAAATTTACTATGTGACAGCTATGGAGGAAAAAAAAGGATGCAAAATGAACTGGTATTTAGTTGCAAGGGAACTTATAATACAAATTCAATTTTAATAGCCATTGAAACTGTCTGCTGGGCTTAATATCCAGGCTAATTATGAGTAAACCAAACTGGGGATTCTTTCTCTTTACTATGCATTTTAGAAACATTTTGTCTGGAGAGAACAGAGAGACACAAAGAAGGTTGTTCACATTCAGACCAGCAACTGCCAGAAGAGCTTGAAAAGGGAACCTTAACTGTAATTTCTGCATCTAAAAAAAAAAAATGCAATTGGTTAACTAGCCCCAGGATCCCACAACATGAGTTTAGTAAAGCTCATAATCCTCAGCTTTCCAAAAGCAAAAAAATTCAGTGGTGAAGGAACAGATCATTCTTTAAGATAACACTAGCAGCTGACATATAAGCGAAATGGTCATCATAACAATGTCCAAAACTTTCTCCTTAAAATGGTTCTAACAATATCCTTCAGCCTTTGCCTAGTTAACTTGCAATCAGCACGTGTGAGGCTGAACTAAAAGTTATTTTAGGAGCCAAGTGGAAAGGAGATTCAGCCTTTTTAAAACCGAATTGTTTTCTATGGTTTAAGACTGTTTCCATGGAGAGTCCACAGCATATGAACATCTTTAGGCCAAGTGCTTTGCTGCAGGCTTATCTGAATGAAAGCACCACAGCAGGAAGGATAATTGAGGCCAGTTGTTTAAAATTCATGGGCATTTTCCTCTACTTAACACAGGAGCAATTTATTTTCATTATTTTGATCTGTTAAGCATTTAAAAGTTAAACAGGGCTATATACACCTTCTCTTAAATGACATCTCTTAATGTAATATTTACTCAGGATAGAATAAAGTTAGTTGCAACAGTGCCATGCCATTGGGGGATGGTAGCAAAGTGGCAGGCAAAATTATACTCTGGATGAATGTAAAGGGATGTATACGGGGAAAAAACATCCATCCTAAATTCACATACAAAATAGTGGGCTCTGAACTGTTACCAATTTACTAGGCAACATCCTTCTCCCTACATATTTTTAAGATGATAATGAACTGTGCTAAATACATGTAGATATTTTGAAGGATTTCTAAATCAGCTTGCAGTTCTCCCCACAGGTAGTGTTATGTTCTTAAGACTCCACAACACACAACAATTGACATACATTAAATAATACCTATATCATCTTTGAGGTTGCCAAAATGACTCCTATTTTATACTTGGGAAAATAAAGAAACAAAATATTAAGTAGCTCAAAAAAGCTAATAGGAATTTTGGAGAAAGCAGGTTTAGAGTTCAGGAGCTGATGTGTAAACTTGAACTACTGATAGACATTTATATAGTAAGTCCTAAGAACATTTTCAGAGCTTAATAGATTATAAAAATACCATTAATACTCCTTGTTTAGCATCTGCAAAATAAACACAAAAAGAAGCCTATGGTAATTTACATAATCTTCTTTGCACTTTCACCAAAAGTTCTTCCAGGCTACACAAAAATCTGTTTTATTTCCTTACCCCCTTTGGAGGCAAGATAGCAGGCAAAAGGGAAACACAGACTTTGCAATATGTTTTCTTAACCATACTCCTGCCCTGTTAAAACACAAGCCTGGGATGTAGGTTCCCTCCTCTGCGCTCATCCCTTCACACAAATTCCTGGTTTAATCTGTGTTTCATCTACTGTAATCAGCCATATTGTGTGGGCTGTGGTTGGACTCGGCACAGAGAAGAGCTGCACTGAAACACGGCCTCCATTCCTCTGCTGGCAGCTCTGACTCCAGTTCAATGTGTCCAGATTGAACCTCAGTCACGACACCCAAGTGAGATGCTGTAGGCTTTTCCCATCAGGGCAATGTTCTGGAGTCACAGCTTCATAGTCATATCCCATCCCACCCCAGGAAAACCAGGTTTGAACCACTTAGATATATTTCAAGTTATTGCTAATGAAAGATGATTAACTGAACTACCTTATAATCCGGTTTAAGAGCCTTCACCTTCTGTTTTAATTTATTGCACTGAATTGTTCATACTATGCCAGGGTTAGAAGGACATCTGCATGCTTTTCCCAAGACAAAATGGTAATTTAAAACCTGAAGGTTTTAAAGGAAGGAGGACAGCAAGAAAATTTTCTCTGGCCAGTCAGGATCTTGCCCTTTGCATTGGTTTTGCTCCAGGCTCTCTTGTTCATGATAAATGGTAGTGTCAGGTTCTCATAACCGAGTACCAAATCACACAAGCTGATAATCAGAAGACAATATCTGAGTCTGACAACGTTTACTGTACCTAAAGAAATTCCAAGGAATTTAATACCAGAACATTTACCTTTGACTTCAGAACCTTTGTATACAGAAGAGGAACAATTTATGCTGATGTTTTCCATAGCAATGTTCCTTTCCATTACTAATGCATCATGTTCTTTCCATTCTTATACATAAAGAACACTGACCTTAAAAGTAACATCTCAATTTACAGGAAATTTTAACTAGCATGATCATCATACCCAAAGGAATACGATGTTAAAATATTATTCTCTTGAACTTTGCAGAACACAGTAAGATATCAATATGAATAACAAACCTTTCACTGATTTAATACATATGCACTGTAGTGAGGTATTTTGGCAAGTAAAGGTTAATTTGCTTCTCCCTGCACAAATAATACTGATAATTAATAGTGTCTCATATTCACTCATTCAACCCAAATTTCCTAGAGGTGAACAGCAATACACTGCAGCAAAATGACCAGATTTTGACTGGGTTCTTTGACCTGCATTTCTCAGAGTAATGAGGAAGTATCTAGTTAAGATGCAAACGAGCAGCCCATGTGAAAGGCATCCCAGCCTACTAATTGCCTTTGTAATTCCCTGTATTATGACAAACATTTCTAAAGGCTGGCAGACATTTTCTAACCACTAATGGCAGACTTGCACACTACACATAGATCAAGATCACTGTTTTGTTATCAATATATGGTATCATATATATAGGTAACCCTTTGCTTTTTCTTTAGAAGAGAAACCAGTTCTGTGGCAAACATGGGTGAATGAACCAAGGCTGAAAAAATCTGAATCAACAGTGACTCGCTCAGCTAATTCCTGACTTCAAGACAAGTGAATCAAGAAGACACTGCATCCTTTATCCAACTGTAGCATTACCCCCAATGGGTTTTACACATTCCAAAATATATTTATGATGCCTCATTAGCTTGGCATGATGAATAAGCTCCATCAATCAACATTTATTTTACTAGATTTAACTGCTGTTACCCTTGAGTTGACAAGGAAATTAAGGAAAATGTAGACTTTAAGGAGCTATTTGCCCAAGGGCTTTGGTATGGATGAAGAAGAAAAAAAAAAGCAAGAGGTTGTTTTTTTTTTGTTGTTTGGGTAGGGGACAAGAATTATTCACCTGCTTTAAATATTCTTGTTAACAGACATATCTTACAGGTAGGTAAGAATATAAGGTGCTGCGGTCTTCACAGTGAGAATGTCACAAGTTAAATGGCAGCTGTATCAAGAGAGCCAAAAGTGATGACCATCTCCTCATTCAGCAAGGAACTGAGATGACATGAATTGGTGACATTGGTCTGGTTCTTCATATGCAACTGTCACTGGCAGAATTGCCAGCAGTATGCAATTTTGGATGAGCACTGACTGGGGAAGGGGGTGCAGGAACAACCACCAAAACTGAAAGAACCCCTGAGCCAACCCTTTTCTCCACTAGAATTATTTGCATTGGGAAGATGCCATAAGGAAATCTGGTATTGCAGCTGGCAGAAAATTAACACAGGACTTCAGTTTTAAAAGAGAAACAACAGTCTCTATCAGCCCTAAATTCAAATATATTTATTTACAGAGCCTGTGTAGGCATGTGTCTGTGTGTGTATGCTTTTAAAGATAAAATAGCAAGCAGACAGATGTTGATGTATGGAGAGCCAGAATTAAAATAGCCTACTTGCTGATTACACCATTCAGCACTAGGCTGTTTTGTCCTATTTAATGTTATTTTTTCATTGCTGAATGCTATAGCATTGTCTCATCTCCAATGTATTTTAATATCACGTTCACAATGCCACAAAGGTACTAATTGACCAAAATATTTCAACAGTATGTTAAGACTTCCATCATGCAAAAATAACCAAAAAGCCTGTTAGTTTTGTCTGTGTTATCTCTCTGTAGATAGGTAGCTATATTCCCAAAAGTCTTGATCTCTCTGTTTCACCTCCAATACAACACTGAAATGGCTCATAGTACCAAATGGGGAAAAAAAATATCTGGGCTTATGTTATGCCATATGAAAAGCTCAGCATTATTTCATTAAATAGCTACATTTGCTTTGTTTGATATTACAGTCACAGATTATGTATTGTCAGAAAGAGTAAGATCTAAGATATTTGGCACTCTATCAACAATTCCAGACTTGGAAGGATTATAGATGCACTGACAGTTAACCCGAGTTAGAGTTCTCTGCCAAAGATAGATAAGCAGCATGTACTCTTTGATAAGTCCCATCAGAGCCACACTCTGACAGGAATTCCTTTACAGTGCTCCTAAATCTTATGCTATGAAGCTCATTATGCACACTGCCGTTTGCCCCACTAGAGGTTGAACTCCCTTGCCACCAAGAAATATATTCCACCTCTTTCCCCAATTACATACATACTGCTTTATATTCCAGATTCAAAATAACTGACCAGGCATGATGGGGCTGGGAGGGGGAGAAGATGGAATGCTGTTGTAATAGCATACAGAGATCTAGCCAGAATGCTTAATCTGGTTAGCTGTAAGACGCAAATCTGTCTGGTGGCTTGGTGACAACGGAATGAGGCTATGTAGTACAACGTAAACACCTTATTTTGAATGTTTACAAACAGTAATTTCCACCCTTTGCAGAGAGTTACTCTGTTGAAAGAAGTTTCTGTAGAAACATTACAGTTGAGGGGGGATTAAATCTTAGATCTTTATTGCAATGATTCTTCCGCATGCCAGATTTTTACAATATAATTACCCATGTAGGCACACACAACAGAGCACGAGGATACACGCCAGCAGCACTCCGTAAAAGCACATCTAAGTTGACTGAATTTTGTTCTCTTATAGGACTATCATGATGCCAGCTTCTGTAGAATTTGGTCATACTTTTACTTAACTGGATGCTACATGATTACCAAATCTAGTCTGAAATCTCTCCTCGTCTTCAGTATAAATTCAGTAAAATAACAGAGCTCTAGCAGCGAGAGCATTCCTGTATGTATAATGAAGATCTCAGATCAAACACCTCAACAGATTCACTTAAAATAAGTGTATTATAATTTCCTAGATTATTACCTGCCAAAGCTCAGTGGGTGGTCTCTGAGGGCCTACGCTGTCAGGAATCCCAGGTTCTTAGAATCTTGTCATATCTGTCTGCATCCACCCCCTCAGTGTTTCCAGTTTCCCTTCTTCTGCTTCAGAAAGTAATTCCCTTGGTGGCTGTCACATTAAGATATTGGGATACAGTCCTCCTGCTGCACTTTTGAATTCTAACTGAACCTGACTGTCAAGTTCACTGACAGAAAGTGAGTACAACCTACTGCAGCGCCTCGAGATTAATTTGCCTTGAGCTAATGAAAGTCAATTTCTAATTTCAACCCTTAATTGTGATCGATAGGATTTGAATGAAACTTATTCATACAAATAGAAAGATAACTGATAGGAAAAATTCATATTCAATGTGGCTATTTAGGATTATATACCACCCAGACTTGTTTCTTCAAGTTTAGATATTTTTCAGAAAGGAGAAACAGCTCGGAGTGTTATCACAGGAGCAAATCTGGCAAAGTTTACGAGCATAGTAAAAACTGGAAATGGGTTTAGCCACATGTAATCAAACCAGCTTTTAGCTATAAACTGATAATATGTAGTTATTTTTTATATAAACAGGCATTCAGTGAGCTGCCTCATATACTTTATAGAGAGAAGTCTATTCCCTGCAGGTGATAAGGCTGAGACATCACCTCTGACTCTTCACTCTCTCTTTTATACTCCAGTGGTATGAATCAACTTAGAGCATGTAAAGCTTATATATGTTCACATGACATTCACTGAAATATGATCTAAAGGAAAAATTTATCCTTTTTCAGAATTTTCCTGCATGCTTAATTCAGAACAAAGCAAATCAGCACCAGAACTTACACATGCACACTAACACAATCAATTAACTGGTTTGATATTTTTTAGTATGCTTACAAGCATGCTATTTTAACTAAGGAAACTGATTTGATCTTAGTGGCGAGCATGGGCAAGCTTGTTTACTTTCTTGGGTGTAGATAAAAGCTGTCGTAGACAGGATCTGGGCTGTGTATTTGTGTGCTTTACTTTTTTATTGAACACCCTGGTTTGGCCAATAGTTCGCAGAGATAAAAATCATCTGAACAATATTTTCAAGCATGATACCAAGGGTAACACTTCCTTAAGCGCTTTGTCTGTGCTGCCAGTTTTTGGAGACTCTCCCAGTTTGTTTTTCCCACCAGTGTTATGTTAAGGGTAACAATTTTAGACACCTCACTGTAAAATTTCTTTATCATGTCACTTACCCTTGCTCTAAGTGAGACTAGCAGCTTGTATTTTCTACTCACGCTAACACTAGTAGTCTCTACTGTTTTCATGGATAGCAATGGTTTTACTACGCACAGAAAACAACAGTAAAGGTTACAGTAAAATTAATCAGCCATGTATCTAGCTACCAGTGCTGGTTTAAAAATATATTGCCTTATCGTGTGTATATTTTCATTTTCCTCAGATTATAACAAACGAATAAGTAACATTTGCCAGCAAAATCAGAGGAGCATCATCATCCTCATACAATTAACTATATTCACACAATAGACATGTGTACTCTATCTGGATCCAGGGGGTGGGAAAAACCAGATGAATCTGTGAAGCAAAAGAATACTTGTGAAATGTTTTCTTTTACAGGATATCCAAGCACGTAGGATGGAACTTGGAATCTAGGGAGTTACAAATAATATACCTAATACAGCTGCAAGTTCCTTTCTTTTATATTAAGTCAACATATCACTCCAAACTTAAATTCTGCTAGCACCAAGCAGAGTACCAGATATCTGATGCATAAGAAAGAACAAATCTACCCATTATCAATTCCATCCAAATTGATGTATTTTGGGGGCTGGAATTTGTAGATTAGTTGCAGTCTTTGACCTTTGAAATGAAGTACATTGTCCTCCTCACAATCTCTAACAAGCAGCAACCAAAGTTCATTAACACCAGTTTCTTGGGTAGCTTGCTACATCAGTGTACTTCTGGTTTTTATGAGACTTCTAGACGCTGATCAGTTCTTATTTCCCACTTATAAAACAGTAAAATAATGTGAGGAACTGATAGAGAATGACAGGTTTATCTTTTTAAACTGCTCTTGGAAGTATAAAAGCATCTACAGCTGGTTTGAACAAAACCATTTGGACCACCTATTTACCTTGCCAGACTTCCTTTGTCACGGAAGAAACCTTCAACTGATAAAAGAGGACACTGAAACCTAAGAAAGATTCCAACTCTGTAAATCCATAGTAATAACATTAAAGCTGTTGCACTACAACTACTACTGACAATTATATTATTGAATAAATAAGTGAATGGTCCAGAAAAAAAATGTGCAGTTTTCACCAAGGAATCAAAAAGAATATATAGTTTTTCACCTTGGAGAGGAAGAAGGGGCACCAGTCCTTCAGTTCTTATCGATTTCAACTGTCCAGACTTTAAACAGAACTGATTAGGTTGTTAGGTTCAATCAACATTTTACTGAGATGTTGAAGCACAGCCCATTAGGTACGAAGTTAGCAGGTGACTAAAGAAGCGAGCATGCTAGCATTTTCTTTGAATAGTGTTTTAGCTGATCTGATGTTTCAGATGGTCTAATCACTCTCACAATTTTTTAAATAATTATTTTCATTTGAGACAGTGTCTAGTAGATTTTCTCATTCTGTCCCTTTATTCTTAAGGTGTAAATTGGTGACCTCTATATATGTTTGGAAAACAACCCCACTTAGATTTTATCTGTTACAGATTCTCCTTGAAGAACTATTTGTCAGGGTTTGAGTGATAAGAAGTATTTTACTTAGACTTGGATGAATCCTTGAAGCTTCAAAATACCCATCGACTTCAATGTGAGTGTTTAAAGGAAAGAATTTGGGTATCACAGATTAAAAAAACCCATCTCTGAAGAGCAGTCTAGAAGACCCCATATGATTACTCACAAAAATAAATCTGAAAGACAAATGATTAAGTATTCATAGTGTAACTACCAGTGATGAAATTTCAACAGTCTTTTTTACTGCTAGACATTTAATCTTTTGAAAGACATTACAAGTTTTCATCACATTTGATTTATGTGAAAAAGGTCCAGGTTTCACCTGACAGGCAAACAGCCCAGAAACATCCCAGAAGCTATAAAACCACAGGCTCAATCACTGACCGCAGTGTATCACATCTAACCTTGTCTCGTGGGGAAATAAAGCCAACACAACAAAACCAAATCTGTACAATGGATGAAATTGTGGCCCAAAGGAAGCCCTGGAGAATTTGGAAGGGCACAATTTCACCCCTTGGTGCCAACTTATGCGATTTCATGGCAAGTTTGATAACATTTTATGGTTTACTTCAAGCTCCAACTGTTTGAAACAAGCAAACACTTGCAAATTTCAGATTGCAAAGTAAAGTTAAAAATGTTTCTAAGCACATTTTTCAGAAGTAAAACCAATACCTCAATTATTTTCAATTTAGGTCAGTTGTATTGTTTTCAGCTAAATCGTGATACAGTGATTAATTGGTCTGGCAGCATTATCTTCTTTACCTTTTCTTTTGCATATGCTTGCCTCCTCATTATTACAGTGGCACAAGAAAAGCACATGTCAAACAAGACTACCAGCTCTGGATTTTTATTTGTAGCAGCAGCACAATATAATGGAAATTAAACTACAGGATGTGTTAGTTTATTCTTGGATTCAAAAGTATAATTTTTTTTTGATATCCTGTTACTTTTATTTAGGCCAAACTTCCTTTGACATAACTTGGAAGCTCCTGACATGCAGAAAACACAAATTAACCTCCATTGTCTAGCTTGGCATTTTCCTGAAACTTTATGAGTTGCCCCCAGTATTACTGTGAAGGTAGCTATTTTAGACTTCTCACTGCAACCATTTTTATCATGTCACTTAACCCTGCTCTGAGACAAGCAACTCGTATCCCCTACTGCTCCAGTGGGTAACACTGTGTTGTCACCAAAGATGAACTAAGAGAAGTAAATACAAGTTACTGTAAAATGTATTTCAAGAGTCTAGACAGACACTTTAGCCAGATACAATTCCATGGTGCTGCTTCTAGTAAAATATCTCACTGATTTACTCTGTTCAATTTTCTTGACTGTCCTCACAAGGTCGATTTTGCAGCAATCTTTTCTAGCAAAATCTCTGAATCCTTATTCTCCTGTAAGTACTAACACAACTCTCAGATGCCTATCAATGCAAAATCCCACTAGATCCCATTAGAGAATACCCCACGAGGCTACCAGAAGAACGTGAAGATACGGCATTTTTAATTTTTTGCAGTACTGAGCATATTGGAAAATGAGGAAAACATTCTGTTGGCACATACTATTTAAAATGCTCTATGATCTTATGCTATTATTTGCTTGTTAATTTTAACAAATCTAATTTATTTTTATCCTCAGCCTATAGAAATTTGGAGGTTTACTCCCACGTAGAAGCAACCCTTTAAAAAAAGGGTTTTTTCCTGATTTAACACCTCTGAAAGTTTTCTCTTCTATGTACTAGATGGCCACAGGCAAAATAGAATAGTGTCATCCCTTTTTCACCACTGAAAAGAGACAGTTGAATCATTTTATCAGTCCTTCCAAAAAAATGACTTTCAGTGAAGCCTAAAACAGCTCCCTGAAAAGCATCTGTGACTGGTAACAAGGTATTAATAGCAAACACACATGAAGGCAAAGGCGTAAGAAAGTACCAGATCTTTCTCTAACTTAAAGTAACAGCATAGCCCCTAATATCTTGCAATGAAGTCAAAACAAGTACAAACACAGCAGTGCATAACGAACTTCTGGGGTAGGAAGTCTGCCACAGTAAAACAAGGGTTATAAAAAACTTTGATGAGTTTCTCTGTTTTGCAGACGTATTTCACAGACTGACAATGATCCTCTAAGAAATGAATGGAAGGAACATGGGTGGGTCACTTGGGCTGTGATATTATTTAATTCTTTCTTCCTCTTTTTATTTCATTATTTCATGCTACCTGATCAGCTGTTTTTCATATCTTTACAAATATACAGCAGACTTCCTGAAAGTGCTTTCCTTTTTCCTTCTGTACTTCCTCCACAGATGTTTTCTGTGATGTCTATTTCAGATGGCAATTTTCTCAGAATTAAAAACAAAAAATAACCCCCCCACAAGGTGTTACTTCCATATTTAATATTGTGCTCCACCCCATAATTAAGAGGATGAGGCTGCCAGACAGCTTGTAACTCAGACTCTAGCTTGAACTAGACCCATAGGTTCCAAAAGGGACTGAATGTTTCCCCTGATTTTCAGGTAATCTATCATAAATTAATAAACCAAATACCTTAAAAAAAAGAAATATGAGCTTTATCAGTACTATCATATAATTAAAAAAACCAACCAAGTAACGGCTAATTGAGCAAAAGCTTACTGCATGTAAAGCTAATACACACAGAAAACCAAATTTTAGTTATGGAATATTTTCTCTGTTACAGAAAATGAAAACACATAACTAATTGTTGAATTCTCAACCAGACTGTGGGGGTTTTGGCCTTCCATAATGACCAATTAGGACTGAAAGTAAAAGAATCATTCTAGAAGCTAATTAATACAACATGTAGAGTGCCGTGTTTGTAACACTAATGAGGAATAACTTACCACATTTACTTCAGATTTTTGAACCTCAGTAAGAAGGTCATCGCCTGAGGTGAAAGGAACAGCCCTAGAGACAGTGCCAAGAAGTTAAAATGCCAAGGGCTATTTTTATACGCTGCTTCTATTTTTAGATACATCATGATGGAAGTACAGAGCCTATAAAAAAAAATCATCCTCTCAAATGAGAGAAAGTATTCAAATTCTTTTATGTAAATGAAGAACAAAAGAAATGAAACTTGAAAAAATATTAGGTACAATTTAACAGACTCTACCAGATCACAAAAGGCTGGCAAAAATAGCTTCAAAATCATATCCTCTGAGAAAATGAACGTTAAGGAGCTACCCACAATTTTACCCAATTAATCAAATATTCCTTTTATTGTAATTACAGCTACAAGACAGTACAAATGTTTCTCAAGTCAGACTTGTCTGCATCCAAGTGTATTTTCACATGATCAAAGTTCAGTCGTCAACTTTTAATCCTGCTCTACCAAGAAAAAAATGTCAAACTTTTCAACTGGTTGCACGCAGAGTTCAGAACTGGTGAGCAGTACCACAGCTTAAAATGTTGGTTCAGTTACTCAATCACTAGTTGCCTGTAGCTGTTTTCCATCCCCTGTAAACATAAACTGAGGTAATCCTGAAATCTAGTTAACTCGTTTAACTTCTGTATTAATTGCTGAAGTAGCTAAGGGCAGCTATTTCCCATGCAGTTCTAATTTATGACTCTGATAATTACTTCTTTATAAAAGGTCTTATTAAAAGGTGGGTAATGTTGCTTCTTCCTAATGAAGTACAAAGGCACAGCAGAAATGTTTCTGTAAAACAAGTCCACAATCTGCATTCATCTGGTCTAATAACACTAATATGCTACAACAAGAAAACCCTAGGATATTTATTTAGTGGTTAACTTCAGCTAAACCAAAGATGAGGACCTACATTATAATATCTAGCAATGACCATTTACAGCTTAGTAGCATGTCAGAGGTTACTGACACGTCATGGACACATACTGTCCAGGACACATTTATTTTTATAACCATTTGCATTACGTAATCATGATTGCATTGCATAAGAACAGTCTTGCAGCATGGTTCAAAGAACATCTAATGTTTTAAAGCGCTAACTCCATTTCATCTCATTTTTCACATATCTTTCCTAGTCAGTGAGAATACTTCCTAGGAGAAAACAAATTAAAAACCAGTACGCACAAACAGAACATACAGAAAGAAAACAATGCAGAAGAGGCAGAGATTATTTCAGAGTGACATCAAATATAGCAATGAACAATACTCTCATCTGTGCACAACATGCCCCATTGCTTTTGCTTTTAATGTCATCATGTAAGCAATTTAGCAAGACAACAAAAAATGAATGAGAGCACACACCAGTGACAGAGCAGTCAAGGCACTGGAACTTCTACTACATACTGGAAAGCAAACTAAAAGTTTTAAAAATTATTTTTATTGACGTTAAGGTTAAAATCTTTTGTGAAAAGAACAACTAAGTAGATTATCTTTTCTCCAAAGTACAGGTGGAGAAATACACTGCCATTGTTGAAGGTAATTAATTACAATAAGGAATCTTAAGGATAAAAATATTCTAATGCAGAGTGTTTTGTGAAAAAAAGAATTACTAAATAAACTCTAAAGGAATGAAGCCTAACATGCTCATCACATCCAAAAGACAGAGTCAAAAATAGGTTCACAAGATGGCCAATAAGATTTCAGTTAGTAAAAGGGTTTTGAGTATCTCATAAGTGAAAAGTAACATATTACAAATAAAATTTATTATACAGATTCATATATATACATTCTTTCTGGATAACCCAGTCTAGTTTCAACACAGGTTATATAAGGTCCGATAAAAGAACGTGTTAGCACAGGTCTAATTCTTCAATCAATTTGTACGTAAAAGCAAAGAGCTTCCTAGGAGTAGTAGAATCTATGCAAATTGCTCTTGGGTTAATAAAAAAAATCTCAGTGTGAAAAGCTTCTACCAAAATTAATTCCCTTTAATTTGTTGTAGTACTAGCAACATTCATTGAAGTAAAAGCACTGGAATGAATATATTCCCATAATCTGTTCACTGGGAATGATTTGGGTTTTTTAATGCTATATAAAGCAACTTGCAAGCATAGTCACCATTGCACTTGAAAAACTCAGCAGCCTTTTAATCATAAATTAGTACGTTTTGAAATGTCACTATATATGTTAACCATTACAAAATGCAAATCTGCAATTTAAATAGCTCATTTCAGCTGATACTTTTTTTAAAAGGAGTATCAAAATATCTGATTTGATTCAGTACTTTTAAAAGCGTGGGTGCATGAACTGAAGATGCCTTAAAAACAACTTAACGAATCTCTCAGTGTGCAGACCATTAGTTGTGGTTTGAAAGTGATTATCTCTAAATACCACCTATTTGTAGGTTATGATGATTTCCAGTCTAAAGTGTAGGAAATGTGCCCACCTCTGTATGCTGTGACATCACCATCATCCAATATAGGGATTGGATTTCATAGTAGGTTCTTTTAAAGAGCAATAAGGCATTAGTAACACTAGGGAAGTTCTCTCAACTTTCTGCATACGCTTCTATCAGATGATTTAGAATTTCTCTATGGAGAAGCACCAGGATTTCCAGGACCAAATTCCCTTGGGTTTGAGGATGTCAGCAGCTGCAGCGCTTTAGTGGCAGAGCTTGGTGCTCACTGCTGAGTCTCTGGGTCTCCAGGCCACTGCTGCTCACTCTGCAGCACATGGCTGGCAGCAGCCAGCTCAACAAATACCCTCAGGAAGGGATTCCTAATCTTGGAGGGGACTCCAGCAAGACAGTAACACAGACACAGCCTGCCTGGCCTCCCTTCCCCTCCCTCAGGCCCTAACACTGTTACCCAGGTACAAGCTAAGGTGCAGAACCAAATCATTAACAGAGCTGGGGGTGGGAAATTTAATGGTCTCTTTGCCAAACCTCCTCGCTAACCATTAGTAAATTCCCAAAATAGGTGCAACCAATATCTCTCCAGTCATTTATTGAGAGCACATTATCATCATTTCCACTATAAAACTTCACAAAAAAAAGATGAAACAAGTACCATCTTCAAAAGGATGGTATTTCTTTTTTTGTCAGTCCTTGTGATTAGTATTAGAGATGGCAAGTAGTTAATTATATTTCCTAAAAGGGCTTTTAGATTGCAATTAATAGGATAGGTGATAAAAGATAAATAACAAAAGAGTGAAACATCACAGCCTATTTAATATGATGTTAAAAAAGCCAATCGAGCATAATACGTGAATTTCAGCTTACAGATAGTGACAACAATGCCAGCTTTCATATGATAGGGTTTAAGAAATCAAGTTAAAAACATGTATCTTTGCTTTTTAACGGGAGAGGATACAGCCTCTTCACTCATCAGTGACAGAGACAACAGATGGAACATTGTTTTCAAGAGCTTACTTTACAAAAAAAGATTTCTGGTCACCTAAAATTACCATGGAAAGTTCTTTCTCTTTAGTTTAAAATTGCAAGTTAAGAGCGGTGTTCTTGCCCTCATTTACTGTCCAGTTTTACAGAATTCCAATGTTAAAAGGTTGAGTCTACATTGCCCTGCTTGATTTTCCATAGCAAGACTGTGGAGAATACTTAAACCTAAATAAAATTATTTTCTCTCTTTAATTTAAAGGATTAATTTTAAAAAAATCTCACTTCAAATATTACATTTTTTAATCCTAAACTTGGGATCTATGATATCCTGTGAACATTGCATAGTATTCTGGAAGGGTAATGCTTGTAAGTTTTTCTTTTCATGCTCCAAATCAGAGCAAGATTTTTGCAGTCCTCCAAATAACCATTTTGTCATCAGCACCTTAGTTAAGTGCTTAAGATGACGTAACATTACGTTTTATTTTTTATTTGACTTACAGTCTTTCCCAATCTCAACACTGAAGAAACAGGACTACTTTCTAAGCTTGCTGAAGATGTTTCCAAATGAAAATACATTCGATTTAATAAAAGTATCAGTAGGAAGAGGAATAGAACAAGGCATCATGTATAACTTTGCTACATTGAGTTAGTAACTTCTTCCTTTAAAGTAAGCCAGAAGTGAGGTCTGCTCCTGAACCAGTGGAAGCAGACAATGGGGTCTCATTTAACAGGTATAAGATTAAGCCCTTAGTATATTTGTTTCTCCATAGAAACTATTTAAATTCCATAGCTTTCTCTTGAATAAGATGTTACAGAAGATAATCACAAAATGAACCTTCAAGCTACCAGACAATGTTCCAATGCAGTTCCTCAGACATGGTTCTTTTTGGATTATTTCCTTCATCTAACATACCTCCTATCGATTGGTTCCATTCTGGTGTGGATTACTAAGAAAGCCTGCAGAACAGATCTTGTGGCATTTAGACAGATATAAAGATTACATTAACCTAATTTTCCAAGCGTATGCTGTCTCTAGAAAGAAACCAGGAACTGGAAATCTCAAAGGGGAATATGAGTCTTTTGGAAAATAGCAGGAAAATTTCATAAATGGGAGCTCTTTGATACTGATCTACACAGTGGCAGAAAACTATCACATTTTTTTCATGATTGGCAATATGTTCTCATTTCTGAGTCTTACTTCCCTCAAAATGAACTAAGGCTGTGTGCTTAGAATAGCTGAAAAACAGCTGTTGGGTTTTTCACAGCAATGGATTTTACCCTCATGCTAGATATAATGCAAACCAGTCACTTGATTAACATACAGTTAGAGTTACAGACAACATGCATTCACAATATGGTCTTTCTTGCTAATGACATACCAATAAAACATTCCCCTTCACATGAGTTTTCATGACTTTTTTCCTTTTTAACATTATCATAACCATTTGGCACAAGAGTAGCTTTACTCATATGCATGAAGTTTCCCATCTCTGCAATCATATGACCAATTGAACCCTTATCTGTAAAGGGGGAAGACATTCTACTTTTGCCTGGTTTATATTCTTGTGACAGTTTTAGGTTTCTCTGGTGACTGGAAAGCATACTAAAAATACAGTACTTTACCTGAAGAACAGTTTTGCATACTTGCACTTACCTCAGTTCCACCATCACACAAGAAAAAGCTATTTCAGTTTAGCTCTCTGTATTAAAAGTTATTAGATTTGGCTTATAATGTTCTAAAATGTTTTAAAGAATTGCATTTTGCAGTTATCTCAGCTAGACAGATATAAATCAATGCCTATCAATCTTCAGTTAAAATGTATTGATTTAGTATTTGAAAATGCATTTTCTACACATTGACAAAAATCTTTAAGCCTTTGGAAAACAATTTTCTTAAAATACAGTCCTCTGCTCCCTTAATTTTGAGGTAGATATTGCTTTTTGCTTCATAATGTAGGTGCCTGTAGAAGGAAGTCTGCATTGATTTCACCATTAACAAAGCCAAAAAGATGCTTCCTTCAGTAGCCATCAAAAGATTTATACAAAGGCTAAAAAAAAACCCCAAAAATGAACTGCAATCTGGCAAGAGCTATCCCTATATAAAGAATCCTGTCAAAATGTCTTTTTTTTCCCCTCTTATTTCATGCATTAACATGGGCCTGAGAAACTGGGAAATCTGCCTGTCCTGGTGAATGGGGACATGCAGAGAGAGAAGGGGGTGGGGGAGGAATTCAAGTCCAAAAATCATTTCATAGATATATACCTTAAATAATACTTTAAAATAACCTGCTCTATGTCTAAAACTTTATTTACACAAAACTGACGTTTGATTTCACAGGTCTATTTTAAAAGAACAAAACACATTCAAAATATGTAGAAGGGACTTGCCTCTCTCTCTGGCACATCCTATGAATGTGCTGTTCTATTCCAGAGAAAGACTTTTCCAAAGGTGGCAGGGTGAGCATGTGTGAATAGGAGAGCTTTGTCCTCTGCAGCTATCATTGTGTTGTCCCTGTCATCCACAAACGCAGAGAGCAGATGAGAATTGAATAGAAACAGACCATGCAGTTGTAAAACCCAGTTCTTTATTTATTTATTTGTGCAACTGAGTAACACCTCTCATTACAATTATCAGCTCAATGGCAGAAAGCTCTCCGGTGTGCTGTGCATATTTTCACAGGTTCGTTTGTCTCCTCCTGTGGCATCAATTTTAAAAGGTTCCTAAAGAAACGCCACTAACAACCATTTCTATTTCAAGCCTTCAAAGCTGAGCACAATACAAGGCACTGGGAACTGAGCTTTAGGTTTTAGTCCACAGACTTTTCACACTGGGAATAGATCCCATCTGTTTCCTCTTTATGTACCAGCCTTTAGAAAGCACAGATCTGGAAACTGCCTCCGTACAGAACAGAGCATAGCTGGCTTTCCCCAGCTGACGGCAGAAAGAGCCCCATGATTATGGATAGCTGCCTCCTAAGGCTTTCTACTCCTCTTTCCTCCCCGCTCTGTAAATACATGGTGTGGTTTTCTCGATGTGGGGTTATTTTTGGAAGGGGAATGCCTCTCTTTCCTTGCCCCTTGTTCTCCTTTTCCTTCTTTCTTGGCAGAGGTTTCCCCATTTACAAACCCTCACGCAGGGAACATTTCAATTTCAAGCCTCAGTACAATCAACCACAGGCAAACCCCCCTCCTGCTCTGGCACCAGAGCGTGAGACATTTCCCCCACCACCCTCCCTCCCCAAACAAGCTGCTCTCCAGATGGATGCTCGGGGCTCTCCCTTGTAGGTTCCCTTCGCCTCTTCGCTCCCTGTCCCGGTGAGAGGGAAGAGGGCGAGCAGAGGGGTCTTTTGGGCAAGGTGTGGGGGGGAACAGGACAGAGCAGGACGCTTTGATCCCGAGCAGCTCAGCACCATCGAAGTCCTTAACTCCTTGCCTCGGGGACCTTTCCCTCCCCACGCACCCTCCCTCAGCGGTCTCCCTCAGCCCCACACACGGAGCGGGGGGTCCCCTCAGCCCCACACACGGAGCGGGGGGGTCCTCCCAGCCCCACAGAGGGGACTCCCCACACACAGGAGGGCTCCCCTCCGCCTCACACCCTGCCCCTGCCTCCCACCCCACGGGGGGGTCCCCTCAGCCCCGTGGCCTGTCCCCCGCTCCCCTCAGCCCGGCACTCACTACTTGTAGAGCTGCTGCAGGCAGAGGTCCAGGCACTCGCCCTCCACCTCCTCCTCCGTGATGTACTCCGAGAGCGGCCGGGGCAGCTGGGGCAGCGGCGGGGGAGGCGGCGGCGGGGCGGGAGGCTGAGGGTCGCCGGCGTCGCCGTCGCCCTCTCCCTCCTCCGCCTCGGCGGCCGTTCCCGCTTCTCCCTCTGTCCCGGGGTCCTCGTCAGCGGCGGCCGCGGCGTCGGCAGCAGGGGGGGGAGCCGGCGCCGGCTCTGCCCCGAAGGGCCCGCGGAACTCGCCCAAGAACAGCTCGAGGAAGCGGCGGTAGCTCTTCTCCTCCGCGCTGCCGCCGCCGCTGCTGCTGCCCGAGCCGCCCTCGGCCATTGCTTCGCATTCCCGGCCGCCCGCCGGCGGATCAGCACTGCGCCCGCAGAGAGCTCCCTGCCCGCCGCCGCCGGCAGCCGCCTCCCGCCCGCCCGCCTGCGCGCGCGCTCCCGAGCCGGACCCGCGGGGGCGCGCACGCCGCGGGAGCTTAGGGGAGGGGGGGGGTGGGGGCGCGCCTCAGCGGCGGGAGCGCGGCCGGGCCTGAGGGGGCCGCGGGGTCCGGGGCGCGGCCTGAGGGGGAGGCTGAGCCCGCGGCGGGAAGCGAGGGAGTCCGGAGCGGGCGCGGAGGGTCGGGGGGCGGCAGGTGGGGGGCAGGCGCGCTGACAGCCGCGCCGATGTGATGAGTCACGCGAAGGCAGCCAGACGCGTAGGTTCCTCACAGGAACCCGAAGGAAACCTGAGCGCACATTCCCTATTACCTAATCCCTGCCTCAGGATTTCCCTGCGCTCATCGTTTCCGGCGCCGCTGTCGCCTCCGCCGGCTGCCAGGACGGAGCTGGAGGATAAAAGCGGGGCCGGGGCTGGGGGGCGGTTCGGCCCGGGCCGGCCTCACCTCACCCCGCCGAGCCGGCAGCCCCGGGCCGGCTGCCAGGCGGAGGCTCTGAAGAGCGGTTTTGAAATCAGAGTGGGTTAGCGTGAGGGGAAACTGGCAATTAAACACACGGAGTTACCACAGAAATGTCCTCTCTGGGAACCTCTGTGGGGTGGGGTGTGCTGCCCCGGGCTGGGGGGTCGGTGTGCTGTGAGCCCCCCGCTTCGCAGCCCTCCCCTGCCCACACAGCCCCTATCCCCAGCAAGGGGAGCTTTGGGGTCGTGCTTCCCCATTTCCAACACTTAGCGACAAAACTGACACTAATTTACATTTTCTGACAGTAATTTACGTTCAAGATCGGCGTATGAATACCCATACGGATCCATAAATGACAGAACACACCGTACCTACACACTCGACGTCCTGGCAGAGGTAAGTTCGTGAGCAGCTGAAGATGTTACACCAAATGAAACTTAGGAAGTTACAGGCAGTCAGTGGGAGACAAACTAGTTGATATTCTACTGCTCTCTATAATTACCTTTCATTTATGAAAAGCATTTTGGCGTGTTTTATTCATTGGGGCTGAAAAGGTATGTTCAGAACTACTGGGTCCATAAATACCAACAATGAACAGGTATCCTTGTCACACGTTTAAAATAGCTTGTGCACACGGGAGGCAACGATGTCCTTAATGTCAGATATACCTTGAAAAATGGCCAAATCGCAAGCCTCACATGCAAAAATATTCTCAATTTTTAATGGATTATAACAAGGACAGTAGCTTGCTGAAACCTGTTGTTCTCTGGATTGTAATAATTACCTCTGCGTGTCAGGTGCTGCTGTAAATCTGTCTTCTCTTTGGTGAATTGTTACTTCAGAGCCAAACTAATTTTAGAATATTTCCGGCAACTGCACTGACTGATCATATTGCAATCTTGTGAATATGTATAAGCCGCGAGAATTAAAAATGTGATTGTCACAGTTAGTCTTAGTCTTTCACAGCCAGAAGCTATTAAAGCAGCAGAAAATTCTCCTGAGTGTCTCTAAGTATTTTTTTTTTTTGGTATACAATTTATATATGTTCAATTAAACGTTCATTTATTTAGGAATGCCAGGTAGACTTGAGGGGTAAAAAACATTGCAGTTCTCTTTGAAGAGAGAGCCCACAGTTGCAGCTGATGATGTCATTGCTGGATTTTGTTTTTATTTTTTTAGGTTTGTGTGTACTGCATCATCAGTGAGTCACAAGCCTCAAGAGAATGCATGTCAATGCAAATACCAAAAAAGCAGTTTTAAGTTCATGATTGGTTGTTTTTCACTAGTAATTCAGAGGCAGTTGGGAGTTTCTAAGAAACTATAATAATTTTAGTGTAATATGATCTCCATTCTAAAAATTCCTATTATAACAATATCTTGGGGAAGTAACAGCTATTTGAACAAGATGTATGATCAGATTCATGTTGTATGACAAACAGCAATTAAGGCTATCCAAGACAAGACGCAATAGTGTTTGAATAGTATTTTTCTTATATTTTTGTTAATGGTATATTTTTTTAGTTATTTCAGTCAGCACAGAAGAGTATCTGAGAGTAATACTCAGTTTCATGTTGAAATGCTAAAGTTATCAGGTGTCCTTGATTCAACTTGGCAGTCCCCATGTGCTTTTCATCATTTGTCTAATTGCAGAGGACACTAATTAAAATGAAATAGAGTAGAACTTTGTACTCAGGATACTTTGTCAAGTTTTGGCGCTACGGTCAAGTTAGTATTGTTTTCCTTCAATATTAAATAAAGAGTTTATGGCTCGAAGCCATGCTGACATTTGTTTCTGGGAGGGAAGGTGAAAAACCATTCTTATTAACCTGCCATGTGGAACATATGGGAGCTGTGGGTGGTATGGCTAAGTTAGGCAGCCAGGAACCTGCTATCACTTTGCTATGTGGAGACAGTGGGGTGGGCAATTACCACAGAAGGTAGCCCCACTGTTACTTACTGCTCTCCAGAAAAGGAAGCTCTAATACAATGTATTATCAAGTAAAGCACTAAGCTGTGAGAGGCGTGTTTGGTACTATTATGAAATGTTTTTAGTGTTCAGTAACTCTGGAAGCTAAATTTAGAATGCCTCGGTGCGCTCTGGGTTGCTGGGTAGCCGCAGTATGAATGGTTCCTATGCGATGAGGTTAGGTGGACGGAATAAACTCCCAATTCATAAAATTTCGAGTCTGAAACCATTGGTTTGCAACATATTGTCAAACAGAGGATCAGACTTGCACCTGACTTGAGAAGGAAATGCAGGTGTTTGTATCCTTTTCAGCTTCATCATGTTTCTTTTTTTTTTTTTTAAGAAAGTTTTACAGTATTGTGTTGGAAGAAATCTGTTTTATTTTAGCTCTAAGGCGATGTCTTCCTCTTTCTCCTTTTGCTGCTGAGAAATAAGCAGGATTTGAGCTGGCCCTGGGGAGGTGGCCTGAATTGTATGGAGTGCAAAAAGAAGTGCTTTTTAATTTTTTGTAACCTTTAGAAGTGATTCCTGTACACTGACAAGTAGAAAACATGTAGGGGCATTAAGAATGATTTGACAATATTTAATATACCTATGATATACACCCCAGTACCATACAAAAGAGTATAACGGGAAAACCCAACTGTAAATAAATTGCCTTTCTAAAGTTACCTCTTTTAAAAAGTAGGGCTTTTGCAGCAAACCAGAAGTAATTTTAGAAGCTATATTCTGTTTTCCTGGCCAGATGAAACCACCAGAAAAGGAAGTATTTCCAAGCCTTTTGCTGTTCTCATTTTGAAGGCACATCTACTGTTGAATGTAGTGTTGTACATGGCATAATACATGAAATGATGCTTGCAATACACTGTTGAAAGATTAAAATTCTTTATATATGTTCACATGATCAATATCAGTCACCTTGTGAATATACAAGTTAGTTCTTTTTATAGCTCTTCAAACTCAAGGAGATAATTATTGTTCAACCCACTAAAATAATTTCAATTGCTTAAGAGGAAGAACAGCAAGAATTTGAAAGGAATACAAGTGAGAAGGCTCTTATTGACAAGCTGCATCAAGCTCCACTTAATTTTCTTAGGTTCAGTCTTTGCTCAGCTGCAGTTTTAAAAAGCACAGTAACTTCTCTTACCACAGTTTTACTGGCTCCTTTACCATAATAAGTACTGCATTAGGATGTTCTTAAATACCAAAGTCCTTATCTATTTCTTTCTCTCACTTTTTTCTTTCTAAAAGAAAAAGGTTTTGAGGTCAAGTCAGCTTTTCCAGTTTAATAGTCAAAGATTATCCTGCCATATCCACATCCATTGCAAAACACAGGATTTCAGGCCTGAATCCCACTTCCAGCTGTCATGGAAATTTCCAATCACATTCCAAAGGAAAATTCCGTTTTCAACCTTCCATTCAGACTCCTGTTTAGTAAAGGGGGTTCTCTGAATAGCAGTAGTGAGAAAGAGGATATTAGTCCATGCCTATTTAGTTAGATTTGGAAATCTGTTGGATAAAAGTATTTGGAAGAAAGAACTAATGAAAAGCTGAGCCCTTCAAAATGACTGAACAGGTTTGGAACACTGTCAAAGCAGATATACCATAATATAGCTCATTTCCTGTTAACAAAGGCAAGGACAAAATCTGTTACTTCATAAAACCTTTCCCTGATTGACTGAAGTGTGCCTGTAGAGTGGCACCCATGGGATCGTCTCAGGAGAACACAGCTGACCACAAAACACTTTGTAATGGGGTCTGGATGTTGTCAAATATGGGATCATCCTGCAGGCAGGAGCACACCAGAGTCCTGTATCTTCTTGTTAAGGTTGATCCACTTGAGCAATCAGTCACTCTTCATTATCATAATTTCCTTTTACTGCTAAACCGAGATGAGGGGCACAGACCTCCTGGCTATCAGTGAGCAGCAGAGCTTGCTGGCAGTGTTACTGTGCCAGGCCCTTCCTCTGTACTTTCATTTTTGCAACACATTTCATCTGAGCCTGAAGTCCCACAGTCCTGTATTGTGAGAACACAGCACTACTGGAATTCCTAAGCCTGAAGCTCACTTTTGCTCAGAGGAGACAGTACAAAACAGTGTACCACTTAAATCCCATTTATGCTCTGCTCTAGGGATTTAACGGTGTGTGCGTATCCTGCCCTTTTGGGGTGGAGGGTGTAGTTCATCCTAAAACGAGAGCAAAGTTTAAGCCAGGCTTGTTAAGGCAGGTGCCTAGTGGGATTTAAAAAATTATATTGATTCTTCCACTGGCTGACTTTAAATGGCTTGTTCATCATCTTGCTGTAGATTAGATTCCTGATTCTGTGATACTCTGCTCCAGTCTTAAGACCTTGAATTTTACAGTCACCTACTTAGAAATGTCTCTTAAAAAAAAAACCCAGCCACTGACATGAGTACCAGAAACCAGCCACTGTTGGTTGTATTGTATATTGTAATGTATGTGCTATAAGAGTGCAGAGAAAATAAAATGGTAGGATTCACAAACTTTAAAGTATGTATGCAGCTGATGCTAACTTTTTGAACAGTGTCCAATTCTGTGATTTAGCCACAGAAATTTGTGTTAATTATACAAAATAATGAACGAATAAATGGCTTTTAAAGAGATACAGTTGGGATGTATTCCATAACGTTTACAGTCAAATATGTAGTAAGTTTATATAGTAAAAAAAGGTATTACAAATTATGTTACAATCTCATATTGACATGCTATATTTTATAGGCATAATTTTTGTGCTAAGGAGACAACTTGTTCTTTAGTCCAAAACACATATATAGCAACATATATAAAATTAAAAGAATCTCTAAGTAAGTGTAGTTGCTAAAATTGTGGTGGTTCACACTAAATAAATTAGAGTATTAGAAGTATACGTGCCATAAAGTTAAAACTCCAAAATAATGCATTGTGAGATACCAAACAAGTACTAAGTATTCCAACAGAATCTTTGGAGGCTTTGAGAAGCTTTTCTCATAGCCTCCAAAGACAATTAGAACCATTTATTGAGGTCTGTAGAGTTTCCTTTTTACTTTCCTATATATATTGCTAGGTATTTTTTATATTTTAAACATTCCCCTGACTCATTGTTTGAAACTGAAAAGTGATGATTTTATTTTTTAATATCCTGATGCTTCTCTGGCTCAATTTAAATTAATGGCAAGTAATTTCTTATAATAAAATGAACAGTATTAGCTATAATTCTTGAAAAATGACTTAGTAAAGTATATACTTTTCTATACATCCTTTCAGCATATAACCCAACATTTTTACTGCTCGCATAGTCATTGAACTATCACTTTTAATACCATTTATTATTTCTATAGATAAGGTCAAAACTCTGTAGCTATGTAGTGCATATTGTACGAATAGTTCTTGCTTGTAGGAAGCAAGACAGTAGCTTACAGTTTAACAGTGGGTGCATTTGTGGGTGAAATTCAGTACTGGGAAGGGGGCCAGTTCCCGGTGATTTCATTCTTCAGCAGAGAACATTAATGCAGAAATCTCACCCTAGCCAAGGGAAGCCAACTCTCCTGACCCTAATCATCCAAAATGACTCTGTGGCTAGAAGCCACAAGGCGTTGTGCGGAGGAGGGCTGGGCAGGCTGCTCGGTGGCCCTGAGACACTGCCAGCTCTGGCAGCCCACATTCCCCTACAGCCAGGCTCCTGCCTGTACCCTTAGCAGCACCGTGGTGCTTGAACTGGTTGGGAATCACCAGTTACTTTCCCTGGTTCTCATCCTGTAAAAAGAAGTATTATTTCACTTATGTACCCTGTTATAATATTTGTGTTACTGCAGTGTAAGCGCTCTAATTAAGTAGTTTCCCTCAAGGTACTCTGTCTCAGGGCAAGAAAGCATCAAATCATACTTCATAACTTGTTGAAATATATTTCATATAGAATTAGCATGTGTTAACATCATAGAATACAGCTTAATGTGCCTTTCTAAATAATTATGATGTGGTAAAGACAGTCTCTCCTGAGAAGCTGGAACACAATGACTTGTTCTTCTGACTTGTCCTTCCAACTTGCCTATCTTCTGTTGTTCAGAAAAAGGGTGGAGTAAAGGCAGGCAATAAGGATTTCCCTTCTGTCATTAATCCATGAAATACCTTAGAATAAATCTCATTCCATGTTTACTCCCCCCAGAATAACTAAAGGAACAGTAACTGAAATTCAACAGAAAAATAGATGTTCTATTTTAACTGTTTTTTTTCTCAACACTGTATTCACCATTCAGGTTAGCATCTGAGTCTCCTTCCACATCAGCCAACCAGTTTGTAATCGCCTTCAATACCAGACTCTGATTTCATACTTGAACCTTGGCTACACCTTCTTACCTTCAGTTAAGCTATTTCTTCTCCCTGTTTTCTTAAATTTATTCTAGTTGGAAGCTAGTTGGTTTCTCAGCATTTCATAACGGAAAAGGTGCAGAACACACAAAATCAGGAAGAAATAAATTGTTATTTTCCCTGTCCAAACTAAAGAGTTTCAAAGCAGGATTCTGGGCTTGAGGAGAAATATACCATGACCACAGTGTTTTCCTGTTGCCAAGCCCTGTGGTAGATACTGTATTCTTGTTGTGGTGACGAAGTAGGTTCCTACACCACAAGTAAATGTCATCCCTGCAAAATGGAATAATTCTAAACTCAGCATGATAGTTAAAGCTCTTGGCTTTCAGAAAACTGGGGCTTAAGCAGGAAATCAACCAACCTGTTTCATTTTTGATTCAGTGCTGGGATGCTGGCCAGTTAGAATCTTACTTTTTGTGCAGTCATAAAATTCCTTCATGCCACTCACTATTGTGCACTGATGCTGTGAAATGGAAGAGAACTTCAGGCATGTCTAAGAAAATATCAACTTGCCACTGAAGATTTATTGGTGAGGCAACAGTGAAATTCTTTCTTTATAGGCAATTCTAAGCCTGGAACAGCTTCCTTGTCTCCAGCAGATGAGAACGAAATCTGGCTCATTTAATCTAATTTTGTCTTCGCCAACAGATCCTTCTCTCTAGTTCTGGTCTGTAGAGCTGATTTTTATAATAGCTTCAATATGAAAAAAAAATAATATCTGAGCATAGAGAGCCTCCAGTGTTTCATTTGAATGTTTTGTAACTCCCACTGTTAACCAGTAACTATGGAATTTTATTTATTTTGGTAATGATGTCTGTAATACTGGCAGATTTAACATTTACTCAGACGAAACAATTTATCTTGGTATAACAGGATCAGCATCTCAGCTGGGGCTTCTGGATGCTACTCTACTACAAGCAAAATAAAAAAACCCTCAGTCAGCTGAAATCAATAGTATATTGGAGACATGTCCTTACTCTCCTTGCACATGGAAGAACGTGTTGAGGATATTAAATCAGACCACAATAAATTGAGAGAAATGGATTTTTCCATAAATATCAAACACGTTAGATAGCAGCTATCACTAGCAACCAGCAGTGCTCCTTAAAATACTGCTACAACATTCTTAATGGATGGTTTTCCTTGTGGCTGTGTAGGCATGTATACTGTGCTAGCTCCCCCCTCCTCTTGCACTGCAATACGTAGGAAGCTATTATTCCCAAGTGGAGCATTTGCTTGCTGACATCACATGCGGTAGGATCCTTTTGTTTGCCTGTGTCTCCTGCATTGAAATGTTTGTCTGAGTCACAAATCCTGCCGCCTTTCTTCCTCTATGTCATGCTTGCTTGAGAGCTTCTTCCTGACTCACAGGTTTTAAGTTTTGACACAGCCCAGTTTGCTGCATGGCAATTGAATACTTTTCCTTTTAATATTTTATTATATAATTTATATCTAAAAACTATCAGGATCCAAAAAATCACTGCCACTTTTTTTTTGCAGCTTTTTTGACTAGAGGGGTTTTGTGCCTCAGATTCAGCACTGAATTTTGTTTCAAGGCAAAGTCAGTTTAGTGTTACTAAATTAAAAATTAAAGATAGTGACTCCCACAACTTGAATTCTCCATTTAGCCCGCTGGCTGTTTCCTCAGCTATAACATTATCAAGCACTATGCCAGAAAGGGGTCGTATGTGTGCATGTGTACAGACAAACACTTCTCATAATTGAGGTAATTACTATTTTGCACTGCAGTACCTTTCTTCTCCTCTAATAATCTTATCAATTTGTTTTCTCTGAATAAAAAGAGGACAAAACCCTGTTGTATTTTCAGTGTACATTCATTTTTGCATTTGGTTTAGATTCTGGAGCTGCTAATATATTGCTGGTGTCTATGAAGTCTGGATTTCCTCTTTATTAAAGCCACGAACAAAACAGATCCTGATTACAGAATCTCATTCTGAATGCTTTGGTAAAAGAAGAACATGTAAGCTAAGGGCTATGCAGCAGTTTGATTCAAGCCTGAGTGATGGTAAAATATGCTTACTTACTAAGACAGGAACATAAAATTACCATGCTGGATTAAATCTTTTGTCCTTCAGATCTAGTCTTTCATCTCTGTTGTTACCACTGCAAGATAAATGAGAAGTTCAGAACAGTGCTTTGATTGTCCTTGATCAAGGACTTTGCAGCAGGTAAGGGCTAATGCCCCAATCTGGCATAGCATTTAGGCATGTATTTATCTTAAAGCATCCATCAGCACCTCCACTGCCTTCTGCCCTGGTCTGAGGCATGTGAGCAGATTGCTGCATGAAACCTTGTTAAAGTCTAGATACATACAAAACCAGATGAGTGATAGAGACCTGTGTCATTAAATGTACTGTATTAGATGCTTGCATTTCATGGCTTTTTTACCCAGAGTAAAATAAGTGGTTGTATTCTCCATCTCCCCCAAAAAAGCTGAAGCCTCTTGTTATAGAAAACATAGATTTTTATTATAAAATTAGACCATAGACAAAGGCATTTCCTGTGACAGAAATCTGCATATTGCAGTCTTAATGTTAAAATAATGTCCAGAGTAGGAATTTAAGTCTCTCAGGCTTTGGTTGCATGTTCACTATGCAACTGCTCTCATGTAGCACACATTTTTTTAACGTTCAACTTGTGAATCGGGATTACTTCTCCTCTTCTCTCCGTGGCCGTTTGCGAGGGTTCATTTCAGTATCTTCTGCATTTTGAGTGACAGCTGGAGGCTGCACATCTCGGAAGCCATGAGACTGGAATATATAAGCAAAATCATGTGGTAACACTTCTGTGGATATACAGCATGAGTAACTAGTTCCCAGAAGATCAGAATAAAGTATGATGCTGTCATTTATTTTAGATGAGCGGCCATGGAACATTTAGAGACCAGGCTAAGCTCAGAACTGCAAGCTTTGCAACACACATGCCAAGTAATAACTGTGTCTCCTCATTTTATTTTTAAAAGACATTTTATTTTCACCAGCCAGGCTATCATTTTCATTTTACCACTAATAAGACCTATGGCTATGAAGCACTGCTTCTCTGTAAATTAACTTATGCTCCTTATTTAAATAAATTAAAAGCCAAATCCTTCAGCCCTTATTCAGGCTCCCACAGAACCAAGGAGATGACTGGATTAATTGCCTCAGTCATTTTCAGAAACAAACTGTGAATTTCTAAAACTAAGATATTTTTATTTCGTGTATCTACTTAATGAACTGAAAACATCAATGAGACATTGTAAGAGAACAGCACATCTGAATCAGTCTCTAGACTGCAAAGACCGTTCCAGCATAGTAATTTATGGGACACAATGGGATGAAGACCTCTAACTGCCAAAAACTAAATGTAGAAGTGAAAATTAGACTCTGCTACCCAGGAGAGAGCTTAAAGTGATCTATTTGGCCTAGTACCATTCGTATTTTCTGTTACCTTAGCTCACAATTTAATGATTTTAAAAGATTTTTAAATACGAAAGATCTGGAAAATCAGTTAGTTAAACATGTCATCGATGCAGATGGAGATAGTGAGATGTTATGTGAAGCCTGCAACTGTCTGTCTTCTCATCTCCAGACAAATGCTGCACAGGGAGCACTGCTGACAGCTCAGTGAAGACTCACTGCAGTGCAGACTTAGAGAGGAAAAGAAGTTGATCAGAAAAAGAAACTGCTTTGGGGGATCCTACATGCTCAGGCTGAGACAATGTGGGGATGAAAGTGTTTCAGGGAAGCTGACATTTTAGGTTGGTGCAGTGTGAAAAAGCAGGTAGAATTACTACCAGAACATGTGACTTCTCTAAAATGCCAGCGTGTCCCACACCAAGATCAATCCAAAACAAAACCCAATCAAAATGTTTTGTGTAAGTCTCCCATCCCTGCATTTCTATTTTTGAATACCTCACCTCACACAGGCTGCTATGTTTTTAAAGGAACAAACAGCAAGAGGTGCCACAAGGGCAGAATTTGTGCAGTCCCTCTGCTATTATAAGCAACTCAAGTGTTATTCTAAATAGCGTAATGGGGAATCTTGAAGTTTAGTGTTTCACTGCTGCTTGCATCTAATCTCTGCCATTTCCCTTAGGCACAAAAGTGGATCTGTAGCCAAGAATCCACTTAATCCAGCATGCTAGACTCCCAGTGAAAACATTCCAATGGTTATAAAGGCCAGAACACGATAAAGTAGGCTGCTTAGTATGGATGTTTTGCATTTAGTTAAGGGCATGTACCTTCTGGGCATAGGACCTTGAAAATACAAGAGTTTTGTATTTGTAAAGCTTGTTAGTGGCCTTTAGATGGTGAGAACGTGGTTAATGGAACCATGGACCTACAAAGCTCAGATAGTCTACTTTCATTTTGAATTGTTCTTTAACATCTGGCATCTGCAGACTGCTTTGAGATTGACAAAGGTAGATGGCTTTATTTCTTGAGCGGTATTCTCATTGCTAGTCTGGCAGACCCTCCACAGTTAAGGGAAATACAGACGATTCCCACCCAGAATGTAAGTCCTGGGTCTCCTTCTCTCATGATAAAATAATCAGGTCACATTACCTGGGAAATTTAGGTGAATCAGATGATCTACTTACTCCCTTGTGCATAAATCAATTTACATTTCTAGACTCTGCATTTAAGAATGAATCCTTATCAGCCTGTGAAAGGAACTCTGTTTCATTTGATAGGTGTTCCACAGCTTCCACACTTGCTCAGAGCGGTGACCGACTTGCCAGTACACTGAAAAGGACATAGCTGAAAAAGAACTAGAGCTTGGTCACCATGTTACACACTTCTCTGCTGGCTTACAGGCACTGAACAGCCAATTTGTCAACGGTACCAAAGTATCTAATTTGCATAAGCCTAAATATCTTTCAGGATCTAGGCTTGAGGAATTTATTATTTTTTTAATTATCTTTTTTTGTATGCTGGTTATAGATAGATGTGCTAGATCAGATTTGGAAACACTGAACATGTATTTACATCTTCCAGTTAAACTGTGGAGATGGGAATGAGAAATGGTAACAGCAGACTGTTACCATCGGACCTCAATTTCATGAAAGAAACAAGGACAAAACATTTTTTACTTACAGAAACTGTCTGCTGAAGCAGCTCAACAGGGTTAAGGGAAAAAACACAGGGATAATCTTGTGTTTTGACTAATCTTTGATTAGGATCCACTCTCAACTGCATTTCAGGATTGTGTGCATTTACACAGAAGAAGAGAGCATAGCTGTTTTGTAATGCATATAAAACTGAAAGGAAAAGGCAATTAAAACTGTAAGATAAAATCCATCTGTTTGTCAGCTGGAGAGGAAGGGCTGCACACTCACATCACATGATCCAAACAACCTTGGGATGTAGTCCCACTTGCGCTTCCCAGTCTTTACAGAATTAAGAATATGAATATATATATATATATATGCATTTGCAGTATTTCTTCTGTTCAGGTGAATACATTCAGGAGTGAAAAAAAAAAATCTGTTTTCTGTTCAATAGTTTGAAGATCTCATCTTATGGCAGCATTAAAAGCTGCAGAAATGCTATGGCAACGTGTTTCCATGAGGACACATAGCAAATAGTTATGGCATGTACCTATGTATCTGACATTTGAAGATACAAGAGTCGAGTGGTGGGGTTTTTTTAAACCTAAATACAGCTTAGACAGTATGGATTCTCATTAATATGTATCTATGCACTCCACAAGAGAAAATAATTACAGGATTTAACTAGGGCTGAATAAGGACTCCAGCCATAAGCTCGAAGCTCCTCATATGATAGTGATAGAAAAGAAAGATCTGTATATATTGGCTGGTCATAGGGTAACCAATAGGATGGAGCCATGAAAGAGATAAATACAAACTAGGTTATATCAGGCAATGCACTTAAAGCAGAGACATGGAAATATGTATGACACAAAGCACTGGTGAGACCACTGGAATACCATATATGATTCTGGTCACCCTTGTCCTAAAAAGATAAACTCAACTGGAAGAGATGCAGAGAAGAGCCACTCGGGAAAAAACAACCTACCTGACAAGGGAGAAAACAGCTTGGCTTGTTCAAGTGTCCCAAAATGAAGGCTCAGAGAGTGCGTGATTGTTCTCTGTAATTGCACTTAGGCCAAAAGTTAACATCAAGGGCAGATAAAATAAGCAGTGCTAGCACGAGAACAGATGGGGACAGGCTGCCTGCAAATTTGATCTGGAAATCAAAATGTTTTAACTCTCAGAGGACTAACGTGCTGGGTCACTTTTCTAAAGAGAAAAGGTGCTAAATAGTCATAAACCTGGAAACATCCCAGTATTACTGGTTACCTTTAGAAGGCAACAGAAAAGCAACACTAAGAAAGCAAATATCATTCTCAGATTCATTTGTGTTTGAAAATTACAGCTGACAATTTACTCCAGTCTGTGTATCTCCGTCCCCAAAGAAATACTAACTGTAATGCAGTATGGTATGGTTGACTCCTTCTGACTCGGTGATTTGTACAACGTTGCCAACCTGGTTAAACAAAAACCAGATAATTACAATTAGTGAACACAATGATAAATATTCCAAGTAACCAAATGACCAGACCCAGGTTTTCCCACTATCACAGCACAGATGACCAGTGGAATCCTTATGTATGTATTTTCATATAGGTCATTTAAACTGTGGATGCCAAATTCCCATCCTTACATGACCTGTCAGCTCTTTTTTAGTAGAGTGATTAATTAGCCTTGTTTCATCACAGTATTTGATCACATTTTAGGAACAATCTTCATTATGAAGTAATTCCAAATGCCACTTTCTTAAAACGTGAACAAAAAAGGTTTTGAGCACAACTCTTTGCATTAAGCAGTCAGTTGTTCACTGACCTCTCCAAGTTGGGAGATACCCTCAGGAATTCAAATACTTCTAGGGAGGTTTTTACTAGAGATTTCACAAGCCTGTCAGTACAACCTAGTGGATAGAGAATGAGAGTAAGATGTTCTATTTCTAAGCCTGACCTTGCCACTGACACACAGCATAACCTTGAGAAAATTGTTTCTCCTGTATTTCTACTCTAACACTTCCGTGATTTTATGCATTTAGACTCTTGATTTGTGCTTATACAGCACCTAGCCCAGTAATATGCTTGCATAATATAGACAGAAGACTGCAAAGCTCAAAAGCAAGGGATTTTTCAACCAGTCCCAGGGCTGCACCGTGCTCACCTCCCCAAAACTTCCACTTATCTAAAGCCAATATAGAAAGTGTTCTGCTCTCTGTATCAAGACACCCTGCCAAAGATCCTGTTAATTATTTTCGGGGGTTTTTTTCCTCCCTGAGGTGCCATTCTATTAGAAAGCACGTAATTACAGCCTGAGGAACACTGCCACTTCATTTTAGCTATGCAGGGAATTCCTCAGAACATTTAAGTGGTGGGTTATACCTTACAAAATAGCCTAAATCTGAAGTTGCAGAAGCCATGCTTTTACAAGCGCTCAGCTGGAGCTCTGCTGCATGCCTCTGACTCAACAGGATCTTTCCTCTCAGCAATGAGAACCCTTATAATTAAGCTCTGACATTTTCAGTAGTGGAGAGAAAGAAAAAGACAGGTATCACATTTGGCCAAAGCACAATTGAAAAAAAAAAAACAAAACCAAGAAAAAGCAAATGAATTTTCAGATGGTTGTCATTGTGCCTCAATAACCCAATATAAAAACAACAAACCCACACTGGATCATCGAGTACAGGCTAGTTCATGTCAAAATGCAACAGAATCTAGCTATTTCTGAATTTTACAGCTAGGCAGTTGTAATTGGAACTGCAACGCTTCTGCAGGCCCTGCGCCATATTAGCTGCATATTTAGAACAGTAAATAAAACATGTTTGTCTATTTTTGGCTTGCTTTCTGGAACCTGCATCCACAACCTTCCTTGCTATGTTGCAGAAGGAGAAAAGCTCTTTACTTTTGATATATAAAATTAACTTTTGTTCACTCTGCAATCATTATGTTGATGCAACTTCTGTCTTATAAAGGCTGTTAACTAATCAGTGATGTTAATTTAATTCTAAATTAAACAGCCTGCTGTAATCATTCTGCATTGCCTTCAAACTTAGAATTTAAAAAAACAAAACTCCACAAGAAAGTGTCACTGCATTTCTCTTTCAAGTTTAACAAGCAAAACTATGCACAACAACATTCCAGGAGCATTTTTGTTCACTGCTTGCAGAAGATTAGGGAATTGAAGCAAAGCTTCTTAATCTCAAGTTGCTGCATCATGATACTATATGCAAGACAAATTTAACTGACCAGGAAAGAGAAGTGACCTTGCAATATAGTGAAGAGGAGAAAAAAGAACCAGGAAACAGAAAAGATCTCATTGCAACAGACGGAACTTCATACTGTTTTTAGAAGGCTCATCCTCATTCCTTCGGGTTTCTGAAATCATCTTCCATAGGTCAGCTCTGCACTGGGAGTAAACACAGCTCTGACCTCTCTGTAGGTCATTGTAACTTGGTACCTGCATAGCTGTCCAGTTTTGTAGAACCATCCTGCTGCATTCAAAAGAAGAAAGGTCCAGTGGCTGCCACTGAGGCTCAGGGGCCTACAGTCTGTCCTCCTAAGAATTGCTGTCTTGGTGGAAAGCCTTCTTTGGCTTTCTACTGACTGAGGCAAAGAAATCCTACTCCCTGCTTACAAAATGGAGATAGCAAAAAAAAATTCTCCTTAGCCATCAGATCCTTATTGTCCTACGTTTTCACTTACCTCTGACTCTTGTCCCAGTGAAAGATTAAACGGACAGTAGCAGCATGTCCCCAGCTTTCTCCTGGATGACACAAAATGACAGGCCATTTTATGTATCTCCTATAACAGCATCATCATCAATAAACTGAACTGAAATTAGACCACTTCCCAAAAAAATCCCTGTGATTGGAACATATACACCATCCTGGCAGTAATGAATCACATCTTTTTCATATGTGAGGATTTCACAACTAGTTTAGCAGTGTGTTTCATAGAAAGCTTGATGCAATACCTCCATATTTGTAGAAAGATTTTATGTAAACTCAATAAAGGACAGGTACTAGACAAGTCTTGCAAACAGAGGCAGCATGAAGAACAGATTTTTCTAATTACTACTGAAGAAGTCTAGTGAGTATGTCTAAATCCTACTGCAAAATTGTGATATCCTGTCTCTCAGGCATAATTATGAGCAAACATCACTCCCTTTGGGATACAAGCTTTGGGAGAAAGTCAATGATTATTAAAGTATTAAGGGCCCCTGAAGCAGTCTTCTGCTTCTGACAGCAAAATGCAAAAGAACACAACCAAAAGTAAAGGGTGAGGGAGTGTGGTGGAAAGTGAGAAGGGAGTTTGGATTGTTAGCCTGTTTTAGGGGTTTCACTTCACACCTGACCACAAGCTCAGTCAATTTATAGACAGTTTTATTGGGTGTTTTCCTCTATTTACCCCAGGAGACAGTCAGTAGTCCAAAGATGGATTGCATTTTAAAACAGTCATTTTGATTAAGTGCTGCAAACCTCTCCTATTCACCTGCACACAGCCCTGTAACTTCTGAATCACTCACTCGTCTCCATCGTGTCACCAGTCCCCCACACGCCCCACGTGCTCTGGTATTCATTACAGCACAGAGAAAAAGAAAAAAAAAAAAAGATTCAACTGTAATGAAGACCTAGCCCCTCCAGGCATCTTGCCAGACCTTGCTCCACTATATCTAAGTTGAGATTAAAGATTTTGGTTATCAGACACGGTTCTGAGTCAGAGATCAAAACACATTTTACAATGGGTACAAATTCCACAGCAGAATGTTTCCAACTGTATTGAATATGAGAGAAAAATGCTACTGTAAAATGGGATATTTCTGAGTTAAAACTGGCTGTAGATTAATATTTGACCTCCTTTCTAACTATATCCAGTAGAAATGTCTAGGAACACCCAGCTTAGCTATCACTAATGGGAAAGAAAGCTGTCCCCTTCATAAAGCTCTGGACTTAATACCTTGCAGCATCTGTGCGCTTTTTTTTTTTCTTTTTCATAATTAAGAACTTCCCTTCTGCTAGGAAGCTGAGTAAGAGTTTAGAGATTAATGCTCTTGTGAAATCCTAGAAAAGGCTATTTCTAAGGCTTACCAATCAATGGGGAAAAAACGTATTTAGGGGAGGCAACAGGACTGATTTTACTTGGGGTTTTGCTGCTGACTCCTCAATAGTTCCTTTGGCTACAACCAACCATGGAGGAGTAGGAGGTTCTTTGGCCTATACCATGGAGACTGTTAAAATAGCATCTCTTCAGAGTGGGTTGTAAAAAACACCTTGTAATGCTCAGTACTTGCACCGAGCCTATGGAATAAAATCACATCTTTGTACCACTCTGAAATGCTCAGCTTGAGATACCCCTGTTTAGGATGAGGGGAATATCTCTTTGCTTAAATATTTTATCAACTACAAACTTTCATCTTTGCAACAGCACACACTACTCAGTTTAACAATGCTATGTGGTTACACACGCATTCTGGTGAGAGTCACAATCAGTTTATGGTCAATATGAAGTTATGTCAAATCAAATGAATGTGTGCAAGACAATATATGATATCTTTGAATTATAACCTACTCTGAATGTCTCCACACTCCTTACATCCCTATGGCTCAGTAAACACGACAGGTCTCAAACAAGGCTATTAAAAAAAAAAATACAGCATCTATTAGCTTTATTGGTGTTTGTAGCCAGAAAGGCTGCCAAAAATAATATATCAGAGAGTGAGAGGCAAAAACTGACAAAAAGGGTCAGATACCAGAAGCTGGGTCTTCATCTGCATGCACAGCTCAGAATTCCACATTCTTCACATTCTCGAAGGAGATGGTCTGTATCTGTTCACTTTATCTTACATCTGTGGCAAATGGTTCAATGCCCGTACGCACACTGGGAACATCCTTGCCTTTGTGCTGTCCCCTTCTCCCTCCCCTCCAGAACAAGGGAATCATTACTTAGTTCACAGAAACTGAAGCTGTGGACAGAGAATTTGTGCCCTTTAGGTGGATCATAAAATAATATGAAGTTACAACCTGAAGTAAGATTTAACTGCTGAGCTTTTTCTTAATTTGTCAAAATATCTGCTTCAGAACTGTTCTGTTTTCCCCTGTGACCACAGCAGAGGAGTCTGTATGAGGTACTCTGCTCATTACAGTGCAAAATTGAGCAGCTTGTAAAAAACACTTAAACTCACTATGGGCAGGCTGCAGTTGAGGATCCCACATAGAACCTCCCCCTACTGCGTAACTGTAGAGAGCAACGGGGAGAGAGATCCAGCTATGCAGCAGATATGAAAAGCCTTTGCAAATAATTAATGGAACGTGTTCAAGTGTAATGGCAAAATAAACAATTTAAACTGTTTTGGAGAGGTGCTAAATGGTTCTCAGGGAATTTAGGGAATTGTGGCATAGTTTGAGGTGTGCAACCATTAAGCTGTGTTCTTCTGTTAGGGCTTTAAGCTGCTCATAAATAAAACCCCAGCAACGCTCTCAGTCTGTGAGTTTCTGCAATCTGAAGATGTCAGGATTTTTAAAAATATTTGTAATCCCTTTTGAAAAATCTAACCAGGATTCTAATCTGCACACCACATTTGAGTTTAGAATAAAATTTGACAGTTGCTAATTATAATCACAAGGCTGACACAGATAAGCACTCCTGTAGAGTTCCACAATGCTGGCAGTTCCAGATGGGTCTAATATTTTCACCACAGATTCCGCTACACTGCAGAAATTCAGCAAACAATTTCATTTTCTTTGTACGCAGTGTCAAAAGAAAGGAAGTTGTATATTTGAAGATTAATTCAGTTTTCAACCCACAAGCTAAACACCTACCTAAAGCAGGTACCAATGTGGACTGGCTTTGTCCAATCCTTGTTGTCATTTGGTTTGTCAGAACTACCTAAAAGAGGAAATAGGAGGCAGCAAACAAGAAAATCTCCAGAAAAACGGCATACTGGTGGGAGGGGAGGGAGGGATTTTTCAAAAAGCTTTTACCAATAAAGTAGTTACTTGGGCAAGACTCTTGCCTACGGTAATGAAACTTCCATGTTAACAAGAAGAAACTGTAAAGGTGCCTCATCTTTTCTGAATAGCCAAAACAAAATAAGAGAACTTTGCACAACGTATTTTCAGTTTGCATGGAAGGTAGATTTCTTTCATTCAAGACTTTAAAGAAATTGAAACTTCTCCCTTCCAAGGGATGCAAACTCTACACACTATGTTTGTACTAAATACTGTTTGGATCTGTATTTAGATGAGCATGACTTGTACTAGCCCTCTATAAAGAGATAGATTTCAGTCACTGTGGCATAAATGAACTTGTTGGTGCTGCTCAAAGCATGCATAAGCCTAGTGATTAACAGAATTTCTGCACCTTGTAGTCTAAAAACGCGCAAGTGGGTACAACACAAAGCAGAATGAAAGTGAACAGACAGAGCGGGGGAGTGTTTTTGCAGCAAGAATCACTCGTAGGAGGTTCACAGACAGTCTAGGTTAGATCCCTGGTAGAAGTGGGGGTGGGTGAGACAGAAAAGAGCCAGGAATATTAATTGCAAAGTTCATTAAAAATGAAAAATAAAAAATTGTACCTATCTTAAACCCTAGGGGTTTTCATTGTTTGACATGCTTGTATGATTCTTGCTTGAACAGTTAGAAAAGAATTGCTAGAGCAAGCAATTCCACGGAGCAGACGGGGCTCACACCAAAACATTTACATAGCTGAAAGCCCCAAGACACATATTGCGTATTTCAGAGAAGTAACTCATCATATATGGATGATAACAGCCCCAAATAGGCTCCCCATCTCACTGCTGGAGAAGGGCTGGTCTGGACACCTGAGCACAACCCACTGAGTTCAGCTCTAGAAACTAAAGGAACTTGCTTCCCACCATATTAGAGCATTCTGACTGCCCAGCCCTGCTGCCTGACAAGTGATCTCTGGCACGTAGGCTGAATTTAGACTGCTTGCAAACTACATGGAACTAACTCAAAAACTAACAAGAGGGATGTTTGGAGCTAAATCATTTCGGAAACTCTGTGATTGATCACTTCTTTAGCAAGTGTTCATTTAGCAAGCGTTCATCCTGAGCTGCTCACTCACACAACAGAAACAAGTTATATGTGTTTCCTTTGACCAAAGGAAAAAAGACTGTGCAATGACAACTGCTCCTGTTCAAGGTCACCAAGTACCCAATTTATGAGTGAAAGCACTCAGTAAATTGGAGGCTGTGCAGATCAAGCAGTCGTGTAACATTCATCTCCCTTGGTGCCCACACCAGCAGGAAGAAGCTTCATAATTCATGTCAGGGTGAGAGCGAGGGTATGCTTTCAGCAGCGAGCCCAGTCGCCTCACCCAGGCAGAACACAGAGCTCTGCTCCTTCCCTTCCTGCAGCTATCAGAGGAAGCACAAGGGGAGGCTTATTTTTAGCAGTCAGGAACAACTGCCAATTGCGCCAGTTGTGGGTGACAAGGTTGCAAGTCACCTGGAAACGGTTACAGGGCCAAGCACCATTTTGAGACTGTGTAAGCTGTAATTCCTGAACAATGCTTTTTTGTGCTGTCAAAAGATTTGCCAAAACAACTTCTGGAGCAGATGCAGCTTCTGAGTGCCATCTGCTGGCTGCAGAGCTCCTGGCCTCCATATTGGCGTAAATGACGTAGAAACAATGCCCAGGAAGGAAGCTATGGCTTTCCATGAATGCCAGAACATCAAGCCAAACGAGCAGATAAACTGGTATTCCTTCCTAAGAACAGCTCCCGTGCTAAGACAGTAGTTTATTTTTAAACAAAGAGTGGAAAATTATGTTGGAATTGCTAAATACTCTGATGTATTTTAATGTGAGTGCTTTGTGGGTAAAAGTCACCAAAAGAGCATTCCTTGTCCAACCAAATCTTTAAAGAAGATGATGTGAAACAGCATGACAAATTGATATGCCACCATTTAATTAAGATCCACAGGATGCTTTTAATGCAAATTTTACTTATTTTGGCAAGTTTTGGCAAGAATTTTCCACCTAAGCAGTGTTGCCTGTGCGATCCATCTATATTTACTAACCTAATGTAGAGGACATTCTTGCAGTCTTATTTTGCTATTTACTGACAATCACAAATCACATTTGCTTACTTCTTTGTAATGTATTTATCCCAAAGCAGCAACTTCTGTGATTTAAACTTGTCCCAGACTTACTGCAGATTTATGATCGTTTGCCAGGATGATCAGCTGTTGTGCCAGGCCGTTCAAAAGCCTCGTTCGAAGCGAGAGGTCCTCAAAGTCGTGGCGAAAAGGAAATGCAATTCCATCAACTACCACCAGTCGGACCTAAATGCAGAAGAAAGTGCAGAAAAGAAAAACTACCATTACTGTTCTATAAAGAAATGATGAAAAGCAGTACAACCTCTTTCTAAGTGCACTGGATTTTGTATACAAGGTGATGGCTGTCTTTTATTTCATACTCAGATGTGCATGACAGTATATCACCTATTATCTCTCTATATATCAGAGACAATCAGCACTCCACTAGAGTGCAGGCAGCCTCAAGCTCCAAACACACTAGTACACTTGCTAAGTGCAGTACTGCATTATGCATAGGTACTAGCTCAGGCCATAGCTGCACTAGCTTAAACAAAATGCTGTGCTAAGCTCTCCCATTAGTTAACTCAGCACAGAGCTGCCCTTCCAACTGTTCCCAGTTTCAGAGCTCACTCACTTATGGCTAGGTGACCTAGCTCTGCAGAACCTGGTACAGAACACAAAATAACAAAGCTGGAGAAAAAAAAAAATCATTAAACATCAGAACTGTACTTCAATCAACTCTCCACAAATACTAATTTATTTCACCTTTTTCCTCAAAAAATAAAATCCAAACCGAAACTAGAATACATGCTGTCTGCAGTCACTGTTAAATCATCAGATTCTAAGCATCCTTATCTATCTTAGAAACATGGCTTTTAACAGCTGCTTAAAGATATTCCAGACACTATGCAATGGAGCTGAGTATCAATCTTGCCTGAAGATGTTTGCTCTGCTGAATGATTTCTTTTGTAGCAATCATTAGCTGAAGCTAGAGCGCAATGCTGCTGCTGGCTCATCACCCTCAAGACACTATATAAACATTAGTCTGGGATTTTGATTTATTCTAGCTTCATTTGTTGTAGCTGTTTTGATGACCCAAGTGTTGTCTGAAATACAGAAGGGAGACAGATAGTCTTACAGTGTCTGCATGTTCAGATGTCACTCAAATCCTAGGTACCTACAAGTTCTTGCATTAATGCACAAGATAACAAATTGGAAACAACACAAGAGAACTGATTTTCTGTATTATTAATACAAGTTCTTGCATTAATGCACAAGATAACAAATCGGAAACAACACAAGAGAACTGATTTTCTGTATTATTAATTTAACTCATTACTGGGAAGTCACCTTGTGACTGGAACACACAAGCCTGCAGCAAACATCACTCTCTGAAATGGCCCTGGGCCTCCAACTGAAAAAAAAAAAAATCTTAATTTGAAAAAGAAGATTAAATAGAATTAAAAGACAACATTCTTCTGTTTTCTCATTTTTCCTCCTTCCTGCAAATTCTTTTCTATGAGCCTGTACATCTTCCTCATGAATAATTTTTTGACTTTAAGAACAATCAGTTTAATGGTATAAACATGACTCATGCTAGAAAGGAATGTATACATAGCAGATGAGTATGTCCAGGTAGGATGCAATTTCGTTTATTTTCTCCCAGTTGTACTTGTTATAAAGTAGCAAACAAGTTAAAGTATTCAAAAGTAGGCTATATAGAGAAGGCTTGGTTCTCCATGTCAGTTTGTCTCCACTAGACCTTAAAGAATTAGGTTTATTATGACAAGCATATTTTCTAACATAGTCTTTTTCATATTATTGGTCTTTCTCATATTATCAACAAGATCTCAAACTAATTCATATTTCCAAATGACACTCTCTACATCTCTCTCAAAAACCCCTAAAACCTGGAGGTTTCCTGTGGTTCCAGTCTCAGCTCCAGGTCTGCACAGTGGGATCAGACTAATTTTAATGAGAGCTGGACTGCAGTGAGCAATCTGTCAAGTCACTTGTAGCCTGTCCAAGGAATCACCACAAGGTCTTATGGTTCTCCTGCAACCTTCAGTACTTCTGGCTCCAGGCCAAGCACAGATAATCAGCACAGATGGTACCAGAGAACTGCAGCCCAGTGTAACTGCGCTAATGAAGCCATGTACTTTCCACAAGAGCAAACACAACAGGGCACCGTTAGTACCTGGCAGAGAAAGGGAAATACCAGACTACGCTAAGCAAAAGTAAGACTTCCATCTGCGCTTTCAAGAACAAAACAGCTTCCAAAAATGGAAATTATATGCAACAGACAATCTAACTAAACAACACTGATTTGTGCTCCGTCGGAAGGAGGCACGAGTCATCCTCCCCAAATCCTGTCAGGGAGTGATCTGTTGTGCAAAATCTAGAAATGTGGAAGGGAGGTGGTGGAAATCTGCCTTACAATAGCATTTCACTAAGACACTAGATACTAGGAAACTTTCTGGCTGTAGTCCACCCAAGAGTCAAGCTGCAGGCTCTGGTTGCTTATAGCAACAGAAGATGTATTGGAAAGAAGGAGAAGAGTCAATTTTGGATGCCAAAATGGTGCAGGATGCTTCTGGTCCTCAGTGATCTTCTAGGACACAAAAAGTGTCACTAGGCCTTTCTGGTCGCCCTGCATCGTGGTCATCACATGCACCCCTGGCTCAGAGTCTCTTTTGTAAAGCAGTTTTGGGATGATTCATAACTCAGTGCTCATAGAAACGTAACGTGTCAACACAGATCCAGTTACTCTCAAGAGTAATTGGGTTGAGAATGAAAAAGCAACAAGCAAGCAAGCTTTACATTTGTACTCTGTCATCAGCCAATCCATTACTGCCAAGCTGATGAGGTACTGAGGTGTTACTCTTATTATACCAGATTAGTATCCCTGAAAATCTTTACTGTGAAGATGAGTCATATCTTCTGGTAAGTCTGCAATAACCCTTACCTTTGAATGCTCTGACAGGAAGTCTGGGAGGAGGTAGACCTGTGCAAGAAGCTCTATGTAGTCACGGCAACGGAAGTAATATATGTGAGAAAGGACACTTTCAAGAGAGAAAGTCTCCAAAGCTTTTAGATGATCTGAGAACAAATAAATGGATGAGTAAATGAGTCAGAAGTCTGTACTAGCATATTGCTACTTTCATCATTCTACCAAAGTATGCCTTCCACATATAGCAACAACAAAACCCCCAGAAACGGAAACAGTCAAGGTAAAGATTGTGGGAAACATGACTTCCATCTGGCTTGAAAGTCAAGAAGGTGGTGAGCAGGTGCTATCTCAGCATATGCACACAGACACACCGGAGCCTCCAAGGGTGTACTCCAAAAATGAAAAATTTATTTCTGAAAAAAGAACTTTTCCAGTAAATCATTTTCAAGCCAGAACACCACCAGAGGTCAACAGTGACTATTAATCATCCATTGTTTAATGTACAGGCAGTAGCTCATTTAATATGGTGTCCTTTTACCTCTGTTCCAACAGAAGCTTGTTGCCTGACACGCTCTAAGAGTAATGCAAAGGTTGTGTCAGTATCCCTAACATACTGATGACTTACAGAGTAAAACTCTTCATTAAATGCAACCTGGCTGTATTGGCTTTATGAAGGAGCTGAATTCCAGCTGCAGTTTTACAGTGTGGGGCTCCAGCAGCAACATCACCTTTAGAAATTCTGCCATTCCTCTTCTCTTTCCCCAGCTGCTCTTCCTGCCCCTGAGTTGCAGCCCATTGTCCCTCAGTTTTTCTGACAGAGTTGTGTTTGGGTTTTGCTGGAAATTTGATCATTAAAGTGATCTGTGTTTAAATAAAAGAAAAAAGGAAAAGCCAAAAACCCCACTAAGCAGAAAGAAATGACTTAGCAGCGTACCTTCTTCTTGATGAGCTTCAGCAATCAGCTGGCAATGCTGCACACAGGCAGTTGCAATATCCACTACTCTGTCTACCATGAAACTTCCTTCAGTATCAATGAACACGGCTTCTCCAGCTACGCCTCCAAAGCATTCCGGGATCTGTACATCTACTGCCAACTGCATACTACCATGGGAAACAGAAAAAAAGATAAATATTTCCATCCCAAAGCTCTCCACTCCCAACTCACTCCTAAAGTGACATTTCTGCTGAGGAATTCATGGAATGGGAAGAAGTACAGCCATGATCATGATTATATTTATAATGCTGTAGAGGAATCAGATTGCAGTCATGACAAGAAGAAAAATGAACTCTCTTCGTACTTAAATCAAACAAAGAAAAGTGATTTGATGGTTGGACTCAATGATCCTCAAAGTCTTTTCCAACCTAGATGATTCCGTGATTCTCAGTTGTACAAACGTAATCTAAAACTAAAATACCATAGCTGTGTTTTTCCAACACCAGGTGCTCCACAGATCTCGGTGATTTTTGTTAGCTGCACACCACCTCCCAGAATATTGTCTAGTGCTGAACAAAAGGTGATGATGCAGCCCTGGGCTTGCTCTTCTTCCAGCAGTTCCAGCGCTGTGCACTTTCTGGTGGCGCCTGATCCCCCAGCAGTCCTTGCTGTGTCCCCGTGACATTCCTGCCTCACAACCTGTAATGCTTCCAGTGCCTCTTCTTTGGAGATTCCAATTTCTAGAAGAGTCAAAATCATGAAAAATTACTTTATAAACAGTGATTTATTTGAAGTATGAAGAGATAATTCAACTTGTTTGACAGAACCCGATCATTCCGCAGCGTAACACAAAAATATTAATCCTTAGTATAACGAGCTTGCCAACACCTCTGGAACTAATGATGTGATTTTCAAAAGAACTCGGAGCAATGATGCCCGACGTTCAGGATTCAGGTGACAGTAAGTGATCTGCACATTAAAAAAAAATAAATCAAAACTGCTGTTCATAGACCTGCATGAAGTCTGGCAGAGCAATGCACCTGTTCTGCACTGAATGTGCTACCATTTCAATTGCATTTGAAGCAAAGAAGGTCCTGTAACAGAAGTCAGGTTGCAGACTAGTAAGTGACAGTGACACCTACAGACGGTGCTCTGAATTATCAGGGTATTCCAGGGCTGAGCAACTTATGTTTAGATCTGAAACACAGAGTAACAGATGAGATACCTGCACATGTCTCTGTGTGTACCTGTATGCACACACACCTGTCAGGAGCCAGCTACTGCACTCTGATCTTCAAGGCAAAACTGTGAGCACGTGTTATCACAGAGAATAAAAACACTGATAATCGAAATCATGATACACTTCTTACAGTGGCTGTGCAAACCTTGCTGTAGCTACTTGAAAAAGACAACTTTCTGACTTCATGGGAGTTTGTTTAAAGCAGGCAGAGTTGGGGGAAGAAGAGGAAGGAAGGAGACAATCCTCTGGTGGTTCTTTTTCTGTGTCCCGTTTACATCTGTCACTCAGCGTCAGGATCTTTTATCAGAATTGTGGCTTTTTTGTTGTCGGGGTTTGGTTGGTATATTTTGTGGCTCAGACACACGTGAGTCAGTCAGTCTTTACTTTGCCCATTTCTCCAGGCTCACCGGAGCTCTCAGGGAGATTTCCCAGGGGAGCTGCCCGGAGCTGAGCCACAGCACTGCACCACAGATCAAGTGCCTTATCTGCCCAAGCTGCTTAATACACATTAACCATTTAAATAAGCGAACCCCTCCTGGCTCATCAGCTGCCACCAAAGCTCGGCGGGAGGGAAAGGGTCGGGGGAGGGATGCGGGGGGGACCTGCCCGAAGGGGGCGCGGGGACAAGGGCCACCGGGCGGTACCTTTGCTCAGCCCGCAGGGGCCGGTCTCCAGCAGCTCCTGCGCCGTCTGGAAGCCGGCAGCGATGAGCCTGGCCCGCAGAGCGGGGGCCAGCGGCAGGCTGCCCACCTCCCGCTGCATGCCGGCGCGCCGCGCCAGGCCGCGCTAGGCCGCCGCAGGCCCCGCCCCCTGCGCGCGGGGACCGCCCCCCCGGGCCGCGCGCCGGGCTCAGGCGGGATCCATCACCGCGCATGCGCGGCACGCGGAGCTGCGTCGCGCGCTGGGACGTTGCCGCGTGCAGTGGCCGTTGGGGAGGTGGCGACGCTGAGGCGGGTGAGGCGGCCGGGCCGGGCCGTGGCAGCGGGTGCGCACAGCCTGGGGCCGGAGTGAGGGGGGTTAGTCGTGGGCAGGGGGCAGGAACAGCCAGTGGGCTGCTGGGCCTGAGCAGGAATGGCGCTGGCTTTGTCCTGCCCTCGTCCCGTTGGAGAGGCGCGTGCACCTGACGGGCTGTGGGGGTGTTCCTGTCACCCCCTGGTCGTCACCTCTCCCGTTCCTCCCTGGGACCGTGGTTCCCTTTGGCCACGCTTTGCCCGCTGACAATCTCCAGGCTGGCTTTTCCTCAGGGCACAGTTAGGGGAGGAGAGAGGTTGCTTTCACCTTCCCTCTTGGGGTTCTTCTGCAGGAAGCGGCCATAACTGATTGTGTCACCTCCTGAAGGCTGCGAAGGCAACAAGCTTGTTTATGTTCCATGCCTTTTTCTAGTGCTGCTGAGGAAAGAAGATGGCTCACGCGCTGCCTCTGCCCATCCCCTGCCCAGTGCAGCTGGGGTACGTGCAAGGTGAATCCCTGGAGGCTGAGCTGCACGAGTATGTCAGGCAGGGAAACCACGGGAAAGTGAAGAAGCTTCTGAAAAAAGGTAAATTTGCAAAGTTTAGACAAGTGCTGGCAGAAAAGATTTACTTTTTTTCCTGTGTGCTTCTGTTTGTGTTGAAAATAGTCAGCGTGTTGTCTGTGCAGTTCAGTTTTGTGAGTGAAATACGTTTACACGATGTGCTGTGGGTGGAGTTTTCTGGTGAGCGGCGCTAATTATTGAGTCCAAAAGTGTATGAAAATAAGGGAATCTAAAAGAAAACTAAGCTCTTAGTTGTAAGGTGCTCCTAAGGAAATGACTGAGAATTTTTAAGGCTAAAATTCTGAAAGTCTAGTTTAGGAACGTGCTGTTTAAATAGGATTATAGCTTTAATTCAGATTGCAAAATGCTTAAGGTATGATTTATATCCTGGTGTTTTTGACCCCTGGATTTTTAACTACACGGAAACGGGATTCTGCAAATGAAACCGAATCCTTGCTGCCGTTGTGTCGGTTTTGCTATCGGGAACGTCAGCACCGTGCGCTGCTCCTGGACGGGTGACGTCTCTGTAGCACCCGGGTGCGACCCGGGGCTGTGCGAGCCGCAGGGCTCCGGCAGAGGGCGCTGCGGTCGGGTCCCTCCGAGTCCACGGGACCGGTGGGGCGGGGCGGCCTCCCCGCACGGGGTGGTGTCTGCGTGCCTGCCTGGCTGAAAGGGCGCGTCTGATTGGGCGTCTGAGGCAGAGGATGCAAATGAGGGGGGCGTGTCCCGCTTTCCGTCCCGCGCGGCGGTCCCGTGGGTCGCAGGACGGGACCGTAGGGTTCGGGTCGTGGTTCCGTGGCGGAGGGGGATCGGCGGGGGCAGTGGCTGTGGGTTCCCGCGTGTCGCTGGGTGGGCAGTAGCCGTGTGCTGGAGGGCAGTGCGTGCGGGTGGGGTGCGGAGCGGCGGGGCTGTGCGGGTAAGACTATACTTTCAGGGATCATTTCTGTAGTTGGTCACTAGAGGAGAGTGATCTCACCTGATCGGCGTCACAAGCCACGAGGAGGAGCGAGGTGTTCTCTCCTGAGCGCGAAGCGGGCGGGCGGTGCTGCTTGGGCAGGAGCCGCCCGCCATTGATGACCGTTCCCGTCCCCTTGTGGGGCTGGGAGGGAGAGAACACGGGCTGAGTGGTTTGTGGCCCTTTTTTTTATCACGGTTCTAAAAATAGTTGAAATGGCAACTAGAGGGTGGTTTCATTTTCAGGGAGCAGCTGGTCCCAGCGGATCACGTAGGCTTGCGGCTGCCTCCCACCTCCGGAACCCCTCGGTGGGCGTTCGGTAGCAGTGGCGGTACGGGCGTTCCACAGCAGGGCAGGTGGAAGCAGCCAGGCGGGTTCAGGTTTATGGTCCCATGAGGTTGTTCAGTGCAAACAAACGCTGTCAAAGTTTGTTACTCCCTGGGTATGCAAGCTGGGCATCTGTTGTACAGGGCCGGGTGGTGTCCCCGTCAGAGCACCAGGCGACAGTCGCAGTGCTGCCTGGGCCCTTTCTCTGGTGGCGTGGGGCGGAGGGAGCACGGACTGACCCGGCCGTCTGTTCTGTTGTGCCATGCAAAGTGCCGCAGCCCAGCCCCGGGTGGGTGTCGCCCCACTACGGGGCGTTCTGCTTGCAGAGCCCTGGCCCTGCGGACCTGTACTGGCGGGGGTGAAGGACGCGGTGCCGGTAGCCGGGCGGGCGGAGCGCGACTGCGGCGTCACATGCCGCGGGGGCGGAGCGGCACGCGTGCGTGCGTGCGAGCCGCGCGTCTGATTGGGCGTCTGAGGCAGAGGATGCAAATGAGGGGGGCGTGTCCCAGTTTCCGCCCCGCGCGGCGGTCCCGTGGGTGGCGGAGCGGGACCGTGGGGTTCGGGCCCCGGTTCCGTGGCGGAGGGGGATCGGCGGGGGCAGTGGCTGTGGGTTCCGGCGTGTCGCTGGGTGGGCGGTAGCCGTGTGCTAGAGGGCAGTGCGTGCGGGTGGGGTGCGGAGCGGCGGGGCTGTGCGGGTAAGACTATACTTTCAGGGATCATTTCTGTAGTTGGTCACTAGAGGAGAGTGATCTCACCTGATCGGCGTCACAAGCCACGAGGAGGAGCGAGGTGTTCTCTCCTGAGCGCGAAGCGGGCGGGCGGTGCTGCTTGGGCAGGAGCCGCTCGCCATTGATGACCGTTCCCGTCCCCTTGTGGGGCTGGGAGGGAGAGAACACGGGCTGAGTGGTTTGTGGCCCTTTTTTTTTTAAATCATGGTACTAAAAATAGAGTGATTGTAAGCCAGAGCGCGGAGTTTGTACCGAACTGCGGAGGGTTCAGTGCTCTCCTTCGTGCCTTTGCAGTCACGAGCCGGGCAGGGTGAGAGCGGCTCCAGTTCGGTGTCATCAGTGAACTTGCTGACAGAGCACTCTATTCCCTCATCCAAATCATTGATGAATAGATTGAACAGTACCGGTCCCAGTACCGACCCCTGAGGGACTCCGTTGATGTTGTGTTTCAGTTTTATTTCCAGCCCGTAAGTCTCTCTCCTTTTTCTTCTTTCCCTTCCCCTGCCGGGAAGAGAGGGGTTAACAGAGCATCTGCCGGCCGTTTAGTGGCGGCCCAGCCCCGAGCCAGGACAGCCGGGTTCAGCGGGTGTCCCGGGGAGCGCGGCCGAAGCGCCGTGCGGAGCCTCCCTCGGGCAGCGCCGCACCTCGGTGCGGAGTCCGGGATCCGCCGCTAGGGGGCGTGCGAGCGGCGTCACTTCTGATTGGTCACCTGAGGCAGAGGATGCAAATGAGGGGGGCGTGTCCCGCTTTCCGCCCTGCGCGGCGGTCCCGTGGGTGGCGGAGCGGGACCGTGGGGTTCGGGTCGTGGTTCCGTGGTGGCGGGGGATCGGCGGGGGCAGTGGCTGTGGGTTCCGGCGTGTCGCTGGGTGGGCAGTAGCCGTGTGCTGGAGGGCAGTGCGTGCGGGTGGGGTGCGGAGCGGCGGGGCTTTGCGGGTAAGACTATACTTTCAGGGATCATTTCTGTAGTTGGTCACTAGAGGAGAGTGATCTCACCTGATCGGCGTCACAAGCCACGAGGAGGAGCGAGGTGTTCTCTCCTGAGCGCGAAGCGGGCGGGCGGTGCTGCTTGGGCAGGAGCCGCTCGCCATTGATGACCGTTCCCGTCCTCTTGGGGGCTGGGAGGGAGAGAACACGGGCTGAGTGGTTTGTGGCCTTTTTTATCACGGTTCCAAAAGCAGGATGGTTGGGTTGCATGTGGTGAGCATCACTGCTGAGTGCTGGTGTGCTTTCCCTGTGTGCCTGGCCTGCGTTCCTTCCCTTTCCTGCAGAATACTATTAGTGACTTCGAACAACCTCGGTTAAAGGAACAAAATAGTCATCTAACTCTTGATCACTGCTCTAGAAAAATTTGGTTGCTTATTAATGCAGTCCTCTGGTGTTACCTGTGCTCACCCAGATTAATACTTTGCCTCTGATATTTGAGAACAGTGTGGACAAGCAATGCATGGTATGTATAGAAAAGTACAAGGAAGTCTGTTTGCTTCTTTTTTCAATTTATGCTAATATTATGTTTTCAGTATCTCAGGGAATACTGGAGTCAGTTTCGGTGTTAATGAACCCTTGCCTTTTATTTGGGGTAGGGGGAAACAAACACTCACCTCATAGTCTTGTGTTTTCTTGTAGGTGTTTTTGTTGATGCTGTAAATTCTCTGGGCCAAACGTCTCTCTTCACTGCTGCGTTGTTAGGTCTTGGTAAAATAGTGGATATGCTGTTGGATTATGGCTCAGATGCTAATCAGTTAAGTATAAAACTTTTTTTTTTTCTTAAAGTGAAATTAACGTTTAGTATTTTAGTGGTTTTAGTCAATGTGATACACAGTACTCACTGCATATAAATGATGAAGTGCTTAAGATGCATGTTGCTATTTTAGCCAAAGATCCTCAGAGGTAAGGAGGTGCCTAATTTTCCTTATTTCATGGTGTTTGGGAGTACGTAAATGTTCTAGGTATGCTGCTTTTTTCCCCCAGAAGCACAGCTGGTTGAGTGTAGTAGGGGTAGGTTACAACATTTCTGCTTTAACCTTCCCCAGTCGCTGTTACGATGGAAGCACCCCAGTCCATGCAGCTGCGTTCTCAGGAAACCAGTGGGTTCTTAGCAAGTTACTGGATGAAGGAGGTGATCTGAGAGTCCATGACAAAGATGGAAAAAACCCACAGTACTGGGCTATGTCAGCTGGAAAAGAAAGCAGTGCTCAGGTATGTGGGTGTAACACCTACCAGGTTTGTGCTCACCTCTTCGTCTTCAAGTGAAGAAACTCCAACATTCCAGGAAGAAATTCTTGGCTTTTATATGTTAGAAAAAAATATAGTTTAAAACTCATAATACTTCTCTTTCCTGTTACTACAGTGCCCCTCTTGAAAAGAAACCTGATACTACAATTTTCAGTGGGTGAATGGCTTGAAAGTTACTCATGTAGTGTTTGAAGTGAACTTTATATTTTCATGTAATTGATTTTCTTCAAGTTTTTTTGTGTATCCATTTCTTAAAATGCTTATTTGAACGTTGCAAGTAACTACTATTAATTTAAAATGGTTTATCTTACAGTTCCGAAGTAATTTTTTTAAATTGTTTTTCCCCTCCTCTCTAGATGCTGGAATTTATACAGCGTTGTACCTTCCACATGCAGACTGCCATTCAGCATTTTCCCTCTGATCTCCTCAGGAAGGCTGTCTCATCAAAAGCGCTGGTCTGCAGCGCGTCCAGGTTTGGTGGCCTTGTTCAAGGGTAAGAATGTTCTCAAGTACTGAGGGATTGAGCTACAAGGACTTCTGCTTCCATATTCTCTTATCTTAAAATTAACGTGTTCTCGTTTTGTTTTGACAATATGGGATTTAAACCAATGTATGTTAGGAATGATGATAATTTCTATTTGAAACTCTCATAACAGAAATAAAAACTTGAGAGTTGTAAATAGTTGTATATGAAGTGATACTCTTGAAATCAGCAATATGAAATACTGGATTTTAATAGTATTAAAATAGTGGTAACATGAAGTAATTTGTTTATTGACCTTTTAAGGTCATTGCAAATCTTTTTGGGGTTCCAACTGTTCCAAGAGCTTTTATGTCAGATAAATGTTAGGAAAAATACATACTTGTGAATGAAAAGTGATGCAGGATGCCTGTGTATACATGTTTTTTTATTTGTTATCTTGCTTTAAACAAATATATACCGTAACAGCATATCTAAAAAGTTTTAATGAGTTGCCCAATAATGGAATTTCAGCGTCTGCGTTACACTTTTTGTGTCAAATGCAACGTTTGAAATACATGACTGTTGCAGGATTTCTGCGTTTTTATGTCTTTTTGTATTTTACTCAAAGCCTTGGCATATTAGTTACACTTATTGCTTATGTTTTTGATACTTAGAAATGTTGACAGTCCTCTGAGTAGATTTCTAAAAGGTGGAGCTAATGCGGCCAAGAACATTTACAGCTTTGGTTTTGGGAAGGTAAGATGCTGTGGATAATGGTGTTCTAATGATATTGTATAGTTTTTCAGAGTCATGTGTTCTTCACAGTAATTACCCTACCTGTGTGATTTTTTTTAATTTTTAGTATGTAATTATTTCTACTGAAGTGGTGGAAGAAAACCTATGGAGAGCACAAATATCCAGGCCTTTAGTTGTTGTCGTTAATAGCACTAGCAGAAGAAGCTGTTTTGGAACAGGCAATGGAAACTCTCCTGTTAAATGCCACCAGTGGGAGTCCTTAATGCATTCCCTGTATCAGCTTCACGAGAAAGTTAAGCTTTTGACACTGATACCTTAACATTTCATTTCAGTGCATTGGCTGATGCTCCCATTGCCCTGACTGCACTCAAGCTTTTAGTGAGCTTGTGGCAGATGTGGCAGAGCTTGGGAACTGTTGCACATTCCTTTTGGTTATGCCCTGGTGGTGTTTCAGTTTTATCTTGCAGGCAGTGGGCGTCTCGGGTACTTGTCATCTCTCCCTATTATTGGGGAAAAAGATGTGGTTCAGGCAGATGATGAACCAGCGTTTTCTTACCGTGTTGGGCCGTACATGATCATGACAAAGTAAGTGGAATCAAAGGGATTTTAGCCCCTCTTAGTGTGTATCTGTTACAATTAAGCAGCAAGTTGTACTACATGCTTTGTTTGTATAGTTTTCCTTGTCTGTTCTGTATTCATCCACTGCTTTCTGCTTGCAATGTGTTTTCTGCAGTCTGCTAATATCTTCTTTAGACTCCTCTGATATCTGTAGGTTGCTCTTGTGCTTTCCAGCAGTATTAACCCAGTTATGGTTATTCACTGATAGCAATGTTTCAGTACCGATTCATTTTGTGGTGGCAAATCTGTTGCTGGGGTTGCACAGATTGTGTTGTTCAGTGTCTAGTCCTTGTAACTGTTGAGTCAGACCTCAGGATATGTGTGTCTGCAGCCCACTTACACAAACCTATGGTGAAATAAGAGTTGCAACTGCAGGCTGAGACTTTTTTTTTTTTTGTCCTTTGTATTGTGTAGCAAATAGATGTGCCTCAAAAGCATCCAGAGAACTGACAGATTGGTGATTTAATGATCTAATCTTCAAAAAGCTCTGCCTTGTGTCCTTGTGGGCTGATGGCCTTTGGTGAAAGGATTTTTGGAATGTCTTTGTTCTTTCCCTTGGGTCATGAAAGGGGAGCATCTTTGGACAGCAAACCTGTCCTGCTACATCCAGTACTTAAGAGGATGAGAATTTATTGTCCATTTGAAAGGGTATATGCTATATAGGAACATCAAAGTAATGTTCTGAACAGTAGGAGACAGCAGCAGAGCATTTCAGAGTTACAAAAGCATTTGTAAGTAATCCCATAACTGGAAAAAATCCTGCAGAAGGCATCTCACAGAAATTCCTCTTCTCCTTGCAGCTTAATATGGGGAGGCAGCAGAGTTACAGTGAAGGAGCTCTGCTTTGAGCTCCATGAGAACTGTAGTAAACTACGCTTAGCTGATCTTCTTGTTGCAGAGCAGGAACGTAGTAGGTAAGAAAGAATGAGCAGTTGCCACATGTTCTCCTGGGGTTTGGGCATCTCCAGTGACGTGAGGAACTGTGACTGAGGTGGGAGGACTGTTTGGCTGTGATTGTGTTTCCTCTCCGAATGAGAAATGCAGGGCTCTCTTCTCCTGTCTCTCCTCGCTCCATTTGCTCCCCAGTGGATGATGCAGGAGAAGGTGATACTCTCTTCTTGTATGTCTGGATGAATGCCTCATTGCCCATTTCCTGGTTGGCTTATTTATAGATTCTCCTAGTTGTGACAGTAAGCACTGTTTCCTAAATGCCTCCTAATCTACAGTTCTTTTAAAATTTGGAGTATTTTAATGAAAAGTTAGAAGCGTTCATGTTGTATTGATGAAAACACCAAGAAGGCCAGAATTCTTTAAGCTCAGATTTGCTTTACAATTTTTTTTCCCCTCTCCCTTTGCAGTGTACTCCGTCACCCTCATTTGCTACAGTTGATGTCTGTCTGTCTGTCAAGTGACTTGCAGAAAACCCGTTTAGTATATGAAAGGGTTAATTTTGGTTCTTTCTACAGCATCCTTCATGAAAGGGTAATTGGAATACTTGTTTTTTAAATAGTAATTAATTGAGAGGAAGAAGTTTAGTAACTACATCTACCATCTTTATTCTAAGAGCAAGAAAAAATCATCACTGTGTATCCAGGTTTCTGTTTCACTGCACAGTATCAGATACTCTGTGTGAGGTGGTGAAGTTTGTAATTGGCAAATACTTCAGTTAATGTTTAGGTGCAGTTGCATTGATTTTCTTGTTTGGTGTCAGTCTTAAAATGGCTGCTTAAATTCGATTGAACTCTTCATCTTCTGCATGTGGTTGTGTACTGCAAGTGTGGGGTGAGCAGCTTTTGCCCTTGAATATTGCAAACTGCCTGCCTATAAAAGTGAAGAGTTCATTCTGCTTCACAGTGAATTTTGGCATAGTCAATATCTTTTTTTTCTTAATTACTTTTTAAGGTAGTGTTAGTTGGTTTGGTACTGAGAATGAACATTATTTAGTGAGTGCAATATGTCTGACTTCTACTACAATATGTTTCATATTTCCTTTCTTTGCTGCCTTCTGTACAGATACAGTTTTGTCCTACATCAAGCTTTATAGCTCTGCAATGCAAATTCAGTACTACATATATATATATATATGTATTCTTTTTCAGCGTGCAGAATTCCCAGTGCTGCACATGGAGACAATTTTGCATGTGCTGCTTCAAATCAGTGATGCTTTGCGTTTTCTGCACTCCCACGGATTTATCCACCGTTCACTTACCTCCTATGCTGTTCAAATTGTTTCTTCTGGTGAGGCAAAGCTATGCAACTTGGAATATATGATAGAGAGGTAAAGAACTTCTTCATTGTTTCTGTGAAAGGAACAAACAAACACAACTAGTCAAACTTAGTGCTGAATTCTACTGAAGTGCCCCTTTTGATGAGTAGATACTCTTGCCTGCAAGTCAGACAGCAGAGTTACAGGAGTAAAGAACTCCAGCTTATTACTGCACAGATACATTGACTTTGCTGCAGACAGTATGGCAAGTTTCAGGTGGGCTTAGTTTCTGTGTTATAAGGATCTGAAAATAGAAACTAGTAAGAGGAGCAGCTCTTTACTGAAGTATAAAAATATCATAGAAATAAAACTTGATCTTACAGAACAGAGACAAAATTCCTCTTTGAGTCACTAATTCTGCTGCTGGGCTGGAAATAATTTGTCTCCTCTTGTTCTACTGAACTTGTGCTTATGGAGGCTTACCTAGAATGGTTGAAGATTCCACACCTCATTGAACTGGTAGTAATTAAGTGCCACCAGTGACAAAAAGAGTATTTCTTTTATGAGGGACACCATTTGTTTCACCTAGGTAAATCATTACTTAAAACATTTTTAGCTTCTTTTGTGTCGTGCAGCCTGATTAGAAAGGAAGTAAATGGCTGGTTAGACTGTAAAGAAAGAGTAAAATTGATAATAAACAAAAATTTGCTGATGGTAACGTCCTGAAAGGAGCAAAGATACTTCCTAACCTCCTTCCAAACTCAATTTGTTAATAAATCTTGTCTATATTTTAGAGCTACAGCTACAGCTTATTGTGAAATGAATAACAAAACCCCTGTAGTTTAAATATGAGGAGGAAGTTGTCTCGTAGACATACATATACATTGCAAAATAAATGTTGACAGGCTACTGGGTCCCTTGGTGTGTTTTGTCTGTGGTCAGAGAATGCTGACCAGAACTAAAGGCTTGTTTGTAAAATTCTTAGTGGGAAACTTTCATCTTTCTCTGATTTCTGATTTCTTTTTGAGTGTAAATTTGTTAAAGGACACGTTACTTTCACCAGAAAGTCTTTGTTTTACATTTATTGGTGTGAAAATATTACACATTTTTATTTGTAAGTCCACTTGGAACCTTTTAATTAATTCCAGAAGATATACCTTAATTCCAGAAGATATACCTTCTGGTTGAGTGTGCTGTATGTTCCAATTTACGTTTTTTTTCCTTTTGTGTAGCAAAGATGGTGGAGAACACAGCGATCTGACACGTATTCCTGTCCCAGTCCAGCTCTATAAGTGGTGCTCTCCTGAAGTAATCCTTGAAAAAGCTGTCACAGTCAAATCGGATATTTACAGCTTCTGTACAGTACTGCAGGAGGCCTTGACAGGTATATCTGTAGGTTTAGGCTTTTGTCACGAGGGTAACCCACTGAATGTTTGCAGTGCAGACTGTCAGCCCCCTTGTGTCTGTTTAATTCCCCTGCGTGACTGGATAAAACCTTGCTCTGTCCTCTAGAGACTGCTGTCAGCTCCCTTTAAAGCATCTACTGTTGAAGTAACATAGGGAGGAGATGCCAGACTGGACTGAGTACTCCTTTAGTTCGTGACAGTAGTTATAAATTAGGGAATGTGCAGACAACACTGTCTCAATATCTCTGATTCTTTTATCTCTTTTATTTTCATTAACATTGATAATACAGCTTGTGACATAAACCCTGTATTTGTCTTGCAGAGGTCCCTCCCTGGAAGGGTCTTGAAGACTCAATTATTAAACAGCTCATCGTTTCAGGACAACATTTAGAAGCGGATGTCAGTCTTCCTATGCCCTACTACAGTATCGTAAAGTCAGGGCTAGAACCTAAACAGAGGAACCGCTCCATTAAACTTCAGGATATTCAATATATACTGAAGAATGACTTGAAGGTGACTTCCAGGGTTGTAGCCTTTTATGTATTTAAAACAGCAGTTTTGTGTCCATTCAGATTCAAGTTGCTCTGATTAAATCTAGGTGGGAGGCAATCTAAACATTGAGTATTCTTTTCTGATCATGGAGGCAACCCACTGTAAAAGAGAAGGTAGAGATACTGAACTGTCAAATGTAGTTGTCTTTTATTCCATTTTTTGTATTACAGGACTTACTTAAGTCTCAAACTGGTCATGCTGATGAAATGTCAAAAGCACAAAGATCTGCTGTTTCTGCAGATGTGAACATCTGTTTGGCATCGGCTTTTAGCTACCAAAAGAGAACACAGGAACTGCAGGGAGAAGAGATAATTGAGGCTGGTGAGTTTCTTCCAGCAAATGTCATGTGTCCTTCACCTGGCATTCCTCAGTCCATAAAGGTCTAATAGAAATAATTAAAATGTGAGCACTTACACAGATTTTATGACGTAGTTTGACAATAGACAGCAGTTAGCTTTGGATTCTAGCTACCACCCTAATGTTAATATAAACTCAAGAGTTTAAGTCTGGTTAATATTTGAAGTTCAGGCACACTGTTTTCAGCAGAGGTGTTAAATGCTGCTCATATAATCTCTAAAAGATGCTAACTCCTGAATGTATGAAAGCAGTGTGTTTGATGGACATCTGGAGAAATGGCTTAACACTTACATTCAAATTTTTCAGATAACTGTACTGCCCCCAAATCCTCTCTTTTTCCTGAGGAGAATAGTGCTTTAATGGACCAAGAGGCATCAACCAGTCTACAGCCAGTTGCACAGGACAAAAACGGTGATGTAGCTTCTAAACTCCAGACCAGCCTGAGTGTCAGTGATGTGGATGACAGCCTCTGTAGCTTTGAAATCAATGAAATCTTTGCTAGTTACCCAGAAGTTCAGAAAGACTTCCTGGAAGAAGGAGCTGGATTAGGTCAAACTGTAAAGGCTGAAAAAAGGCATCAAAAGGAAGTATCCCTTGCAGTGCACAGTGAGGAAAACCCAGTTTATGAGGAAGGTGGGTGTTCAGAATCAGGGGGTAGAGGGTACACTACAGAAGAGGAGGAGGCGATATGTGAGGCTTCTGACCTATGCATGCCAGCACAGGGGAGAGGAGGTGCTGGGAGAAAAATAAATACTCTGTCGCAAAACGAGCAGCACATCAGCAAATGTGTCCTTGATTTAAAGATTGTTCAAAGCATGTTGCAGCAGGCATTGGGTTCCCTGTGCAGAACAGAGAAGAAACTGGACGAATTAATGGCCACTGGAAAACAAACCAAACTGCTCCAGGAAATCAGAATGAATCAGCTTTCTAACCAAACCTGTCAAGAAAGACACTGGAACAGACCTGATGATGCTTCCCAGAATACCAACAATCCTTTTTCTGGAGCTAATACTTTTTTATGGAAGGCTGTAGGTCCACCATCAAGTGACTATATTCCACCCCCAATAACATGTTGGGCACAAGGAGCATTGGGTGGAGATAATTTCCAAGCTGTTTCAAAGACAGCAAAGGAAATGGAGGCAACTCAGAATGAAAAGTGGAAGTGCTTTCATGAGATGAGTAAGAGTAAAAATGAAAACAGCCATCATGATCTCAAAAGCTTGGATGATCAAAGGAGCATAGACCAGGAGGTAAAGTGTTGAGCAGGTTGACTGTTTATCACTTCTGTATTCTTTAGCAGTTAAAGAGATGTGGTTGGTGTCCAAGAGGAGGGATGAATCTGTCTTTTAAAATATATGTGCATACCATATATAGATATTATATATAGGAATGAAAATAGTTATTATTTTTTCTTTCTTCCATCCCACGCCCCCAGCAAAATACTAGTCCAGTGACTCAGGAGGGAATAAAATCCTGTACTAAGATGGAGATGGGACTGTCAGGAAAAAGGGCAAGCAGAGAAAGATTTTTGTATACTTAGTTATGGAGGTCTAAGCTGTTATTACTAAGGGCTTCTAGATAGTTTTCATTATTAAATAGAAGTAGTTGACAGGCTTAGCCCAAAGAGAAAGAGAGATTCATGTACTCATCTGCTGTAGGAATAATCTTGAGTTATTTAGGTCCACTCATTCCCCTGGGAGCGACATGTTATGATAGTCTGCCTGTGTACATACAAAACCTGCTATAAATCCAGGGCAATTTTTACTAGGACTTGTCATCCTTTCTCATGAGCAGTGCTACTAAAATATAGGCAATAAAGTTTGCACGGTCTGGTTCTTAGTGTATCTCATAGACAGCTCAACTAGTAATTACCAGAATGCCCGACGTGTGCTGAATCATGGCTCGTTGGATTTATTTCAGCATTTACTCCCACGTGTATCCGTACCATACAAAGAAAAGTTCAACTCGCAGTGTCAGAGAGGAGGTGATTCATGTTCTGCAGCAAGTGGAAGTGAAGATGAGAGGTGGTGAGTCTTGACTGTATTCACTGAAGAGTTATTTCTAGCAGATTAATCCTGATAGAGCCACTGGTCAAAAGTAGATACGTCCAGGATCAAGGATGGCAGTAAATGGTTTTTTTGGTAAGCCAAAAGCCATCTGTCCAGTTAGGACCCTACTGTGAGTCATTGGCAGCTGCAGGGCTGACAGGGTAACTGCTGCCATGGGCAGCTACTTGTAAAGAGTGGTGTTCAGACAGATTCCACCTGCTTCTCTGATGGAGGTCAGTGGTCCAAAACTGTAACAGTGCCTAAAGAGCAATCTAGTAAGTTATTAATAAGGATGGTTCTCCTCTCTTTGCACAACTTCATTCAATTCTCAGTAGAGAACTTTGGCTTTTGTAGGTGTAGGACTAAGACCTGTGTTAGGGGCTGTGGGAGTAGAACAGTCTTGCTAAACCTGGTAACAACAGAGCATACATCACTTTGTTGTGTTTGCTGGGCTTTTTAATGCCATCCCTTTGTATTTCTAAGCATGGGTGGAAAGTACATTGTAAAAGTACCTGGCAAAACTTGGGCAAGTTAATGTATCTTACTAGCTGGAAAGATGGGGACAGTTACCTCCGTAAAAGGTGCTGACATGGGGTTAGGTGGTGAAGTGAATGAACTGACTGGAATCAGGTTGGTGGCAGGATTGTTGTTATCCACATCTGAAGTTCTGAGTGTCTTCAGTTGTACACTCATTACCTTACTGACCTGAATAAAACACATCTACATAGCATTCATTCTCTGTAGTGTTTATGTGGATATATCCTCTGAAGGCAGTTGACAGATTTTGAAATCTAGATTTTAATGTACAGCTTGTCTGGTTAATCTATAACAGACCTAAATAGCTGTGCTTTTTAAGCTTCTGACGGCTCAATCTGCTAGTTCTGTTGGGTTCTTAGAACATGTGTGCTCTCAGCCTTTTAATTAACATTAAAACAACTTTTAGTCTTTTCCTGACTGCGGAATACCTAATACATTTTGCCTGTACATTAACAGAATTCAGTGTATTTCATGACTCTCTGTTATAGGTTCTATCCAGTATCAAGATCTGAAGTTTACAGTACAAAAATAAGTGAGGAAAGAAGGATGATGCAGTCAGAATGGAGCAGTAAGTAAATCATTGTGAACTCAGCATTAATGTTAGCAAGTCTTACTGCAGTGCAGTGCATTAAAACTTACCACATTCTGTAACTTAAGAAAGGTCTGTGTGCCTTAATTGCAGAAGCTTATCAGGCTGTTCTTGGATGAAAACCAAATGCGTAGGGTCCTCTGTCTCGCACGTTCAGGGCATAAATTAATTGCAACCACATTAAGATGATTTGATTATAAAGCTGAAGGAATTTCTAGCCCTGCTTTGGAGGATGTGAGGGAGGGACAGCGTATGACTTTAGAAAGGGTGGTATAGCAATGGCCAGTGGATGGCAGTACAGGTATGAATAATATAGAATACAAACTAACAGAAATTCTTCATGTGAAGACTCGGCTGTATCAATTTATGCAGGTTTAAAGCTGTCCTTAAAATGGAAGTGTTTAGCTCCCTTCATGCTAAAGGAGTTACAGGCTATAACTATACCTTTTCCAAGTCTGCAGATACAGTGAAACACAGGGAGTGCTTTGAAGGTCCAGATTGTGTTGTGTGAACTGGTAATTTTGTTCTTTTTGTGTAGCTGAAGTAAAGCAAATGGCCAGAAGAGTGGTCTCGGGACAACTAGAACTTGGCTCTCCCTATCCAGCCAGTGGATGGACATCTGAAAGTGAAGCAGGGAGTACGAAGGAAGCCTTTCCACATGTCACTGTTAAGGTCCAAAAAAGTCAAGACCAAGAAAAATGTAGGTGGCAGAAAGGTGATAATGTTGAGTCTTGGGATCCGGGCAGTGAGGATAGATCTGAATCTGAGGAGAGTGATCTGGAGTCTGCCTTTGGAAGTTCGGAAGGTAAGGCTGAAAAACAAACAAAAGAATTTAGTCTCTTTTTTGGTCTCCCTCCATCTTCCAGCAGATTTCAGCTTCTGTGAGTTCTTTTTTTTTTTTTTTTTTGATAATAATTGTCAGTTTTATCTTCCAGAGTCTTGTCCCCAAAGCAGGTCAGTCACTCAGTTATTGGTGAACATAAATAATAGACTAAGATGAGTATTACATGTTAATAGGTGTAGGTAATGTCCAGTGAGCTTGGAGACCCTCCACCATTCTAGATTACCACGTGTCAGCAAGGGAGACCCAAAGCTTTCAAATCCAGGAGTATGCTTTCACGCTTCGTTTCTTTCAATTGGATTACAGAGATGCTTTTTCTGTAGCAGCATAGCGAGTAGTGCTTTTGTAATAGTTATGCATAAAGGAACAAGGAATGCTTCACATGCCTAGATTAATGATGTGAGCATTTAAATGTCATTATTTCTCCATGTTCCTGACAATGCAGGTTTACTGTCTACTCTCATTGATACTCCATCAGTGGTTCAGATCACTCACTTCATATTATTTTTACGTAATAATTTTGTTCTGTTTTGACATGTAGGGAGAAGTTGCCTGTCAGCATCAGAAGATGAACAAGCAGAGTCTGGAATAACCATTCATAAGAATTCAGTCCTTTCTCAACAAGTTGAGATTCTCTCTAGAGTGCGTATAGTAATCTAAGAAATGTAGTTGCAGCTAGTTATCTGTCAAGCAGTTCAGCCTGGTCTCTCCATGTTGCACATTGAACTACCAAGACCACTGATCTTTTCAGTAGTGATCTGATTAACAATCCCTCTTCCTCCTCCCTGCCTCTTTTTTTTCTTTTTGTTTGGTTCTATAAGCCATCAAGGTGATGAAAGGAGCAGGAGGTAGGTTGAAACTCAGAGTGATCAAATTAAAAGTAATTTCAGTTTGGTGCAGTGTTGTTTTAACAGTATTGACCAAAATGTATATTCTGTAATAGGAATTAGGAGGGTGGAGAAAGCATCTCAAATGATGATGTCTTTCACAGAGGCATTCAAGGGAGTTACATTGTTCCCTTAATTCATCTGATGTGTCTGAAGAATTCTTGACTCCTGATCCCAATTATTTCCTTCCTCCTACTACTCAGGGAAGTTCAGAACTAGAGGGGAAAAAAAAACAGAAAAGACAGGAATGAAGTCTGTGTCAAGAACTTTGGATGTAAGTTACACAACATGTGGTTTTATTGTGTTCCCATTTGATTCAAATAAAAGCTGTAGAAAATGGGAGCATGACAGTTTTTATTCTTTTCTTTTGAAATAATATCTACAAATAAAGATTTATCTAAAAGTAAGGAAATTCTGACTGTGTTCCTTTAAAACACACAACCCTGCCTAGAAAAAAAAACAAACCAACAAATCAGCAAACCAACAAAACCAAACCCCCAAATGATTAAAACCCCACGAACACCCAGACTCCCAAAACACCAGGGGCATGTTTTCTTAATTTGTTTCCTAGGAAATTACATAATCTATGGTTGAGAAAAGTTTTAGGCAGTTGATAATCTCAGCCTTTCCTTCAGAGCTCTATCAGTTATAGAATTCAATAGTCTTAAAACAGTCTTCATTCGTTGCTTGAAGATTTGAAACTATTGTATGGACTATTAAATCCCATCCATGCTGTTTTGCGATAAGCTTTTGAAAAGTTTGTCTCTCCATTCTGGTTATTGTGAACATTTTTCTGTGAGAGTTGTTCTACCCTTCACAGTTTGCCTGTGAGAGATTGAATTTGCTTTCTTTTTTCCCCCCCTTAAGACCTCAGATGCTGAGGGTGAATTAGAAGATGCTTGTGAAGGATTTTTACAGAAACAGTTCCCTGAAGATGCAGGATCAGGTGTTCAGGTTTCAGGTAAATGTGCTCGTTCTTTTGAAGGTGTTTTTGAGCCAGGGAGGCAGAGCTTGTTGCACTTAGGTTTTTGTTAGCAGCACTCCTGTCGGAAGGCTGGAGCTCAGTTCTTCAGGGTCATGTGGTTTCTTATTCCTCATTATTTTAGTGAGAGTTCAGGACACTCAGGATTTTGCAAGATGAGGTTTGGGCATTACAGTCACTGAAACATTGTCGAACGCGCTGATTATGTACTTGCTGTGTTTCAGTTAAAAAACCAAAACTTGTTTGCAACCTTTTTCTTCTTACCCTAGGGCTAAATTTGATCTTTTTATGCAACTTGCTATGGTGCTGGAAACTGAGTTAGAGTTGTATTTACACATTAATATTCTTATTGCTAGAAGGATCTTGAGCTTAAAAACTGTAAGCTGATCTTGTGTGTGTGCAGAATAATGGATCCTTGTTGTTTCTCTAGTCTGTTGCCTCTCTTAGTTCAAGTTTGTAAATGTTGCAATATTCCCCAGTGCTTCAGTGGTTGACTGGCAGCTGTGGTGTGTTTATGGAAATGCATCTTTTAAAACACATTCGTCTCTTGACAACAATGAAGGTCACAAGAACTAAAAAAATGTAATAAAGTTGCAATTTCCTGTTCAAAGAGTTGTTGCTTGCTTTTGTACTTGCAAAACCCAATAACAGGGAATGTTTGTTATTTGTATTCAGGAGGAAAAATGCTATTCTGCATCACAGGGGCACAGAACTCTGTCAGGAGCATGCTAGGAGTGAATCAACTTAGCCATGTGCCTGTAGCCAGGTAGATAGACTCATTTTCATCATTACTTCAAGCATAAATTAGGTTATAAAGTGTGCTCTCCCTTAATTCTGCTTATATATCTAATATTCAAATAAGATGCCAGTGGTGTTCTTTAATTATTATCTATATATCATAGCTCCTTGCTAAGACAAAAGGACTTTCACAAGACTCATGGGGTTTTGTCTTCTACAGTATTCAGTTTTGTGGGGTTTTTTTGCTTAATGAGGAGCTAAAATAGGAAAAATAAGTCATGTATATATTACAATTCCTTTTACACTGATAAAGTACAGTCTTAAACAGAGCAAAGATAATTCAAATTAAGGCTTCAGTCATATGTTTTAATGTTCTTGTGCTTTGGTTTTGGAGCTCAAGTAGCATGAAGATCGTGCCTTTTCCCTTCCTGTGGGAGCAACCCAATGCAAGTATGCTCACTGTATCTTGCCTGCAGATAACATTAGCCCATGCTTGGAGACTTGCTGTCTCATCTGTCAACACGAGGTGTTTATATCCAGTATTTTTGTAAATTTTATATTCTATTAGTATGCAGAGATGTTGGCCAGAATCACCACCTCATACTGCAAGGGGTACTTTTGCTTAAAGAGAAACAGCCCTCACACTGCAGGTCTTTCAGAGCTTCTTAAAAGCCCCTGTCCTCATTGCTCAGCTTTCCTTGTGTGCCTCCGTGTTAGCAGCTGCTTGCTTTTCCTGAATGTGGGAGTGAGAGCTGCTCTTACTGTCTGTCATTGTTGTACTCACTTCCTCCAGTGTCACAGGTAGGCAGCAAGTATGTAAATAGTTGGCCTTAAGGTAAAAGGTAATGGTTTTGGTTGCTCCCTTTGTTTAGGAATTGAGCTTTAGCCAGCAGGACAGAGCACTGTTGCTCTCTGACCATCTGACTGATCCCCTTTGAATGCCTCTTTGACATTGAATGGGGTTGTTACAGTTTGAGAGGACAGTTTACAATGCAGACCAATCAAAGGATGATAAAACGAAGTATATTTGTAGATTTTTATTTAACTCTCAGTTTCGTTTTGAAACTGTATGTGTCAATAAGGAGTTTTCTCCTTACTGGATACAAATCCATAATGTGCTTAAAAAGGTGTTTTTCTCCTTGCACTCTCCATCTTCCAAGGTTTTAAGCAAAAAGCTTTTATGAGCTGCAGTCTGCCTCAGAGAGAAGGTAGTCCTTTAAACTTTTTTTGAGAGAGAAACTAAATAAATTTATTTTCATAATTCTCTGGGAGGGTCAATGAATATGACCTTTCTTCTTTCATTCCAGTGTTGGAGCAGCACAAGAAGTGATACTGTGGGAGTCACAGGAAGAATGCAAACAAAAAGATGTGTAAGGGCCACAGACCATTTTGTATCAAAACTTCAGCAAGTTGGTTGCTGTTTTTGTAGTAGTTTTGTGTTGATGCAAAACAGGAAGATGAGACAGACCAAAACTGAGAGAGAAAAAAAACTATCTGAAGTATTGAAACAGTATTTTCTTGTGATAAATTGGGAGATTGGTATAAAAGAGCTATCACATACAGTTGTCCTTAGTTTGAAACATTTTCATATTCATAAGTAATTAACTCAGTGTTAATCTGAGTGTGTTTCTTCACATTAAAGTGTTAGGATTTCTCGTTTCTTCTGTCCATGTTACACAGAAGAAATAAAATTACTTTAAAGAGCAAATTTTTAGAATGTAGCTAAATAAATTTTATTACAAAAACAGTCTTGTGATTGAGATTCTCAGGAAAAATTTGCAGAGTAGGGAAAGCAAATACTTAACCTTTTCTGTCTCTGCAAGATTATTGAAGATGGTGATCTTTAGCCTTCCAAGAATTCTGTGGGAAGTTTTCAAAGGGAATGTCTGTCTTCCTCTGGAAAACTAGATAAGACTGAACAAAACGTAAAGAACTTGAAAGCAGCAGAATTTAGTGATTCACACGTGTAAGAAGTGGCTATTCTAACTGTTGGAATGTCTTTCAATACTTCAGATCCGTGACAGATATTCAGGATTTGTCAAGTATCCCCTGTGAGCAAGAGAACCACTACAGGGATGTAGACTGTAAAACACCCAGAGTGAGTCATGCACCGAGGAGCGTCAGCACTCCCCTCAGCTCAGGTAACTGCAGAGGGGAGAGGAGGACAGAGCAGTGAATTATTTAACCTTCCTGTGCCAGGGGAGTCAGACCTTTCTGCCAGGACTTGTGAATGTAAAAATCATTGATGTGAACCATGGAACGTTCCTTTGTGTAGTGCCAATGCAGAAATGACAGGATTGGGTTAAGTAACCACAAGAAATGCTGTAGCTGTTTGAAATCTTACTGTTTTGGTTTGGATAGCTACAGCTTTGTAGTTAAGAGTCTGTTTGGTCAAAAGAAACCTCTAGCACGGAACTGAAGGAGATTTTATGGAGACACAGCTGAAAAAAATCCCTGTTTGAAAGATTGGTAGCTAATGGTAGTTAACTTGGTATTTAATGGTAGCCTTCATAAATCAGAAATGGTTTTAGACCTTTAAAATTGGAGTGATACACGTAGATTTTGGCATTTTAAAGGCTGGCAATGCAATAATCACTTAGTATGTTTTGAGTGTTGATAAAGTGATCTCAACGTTTGTTGAACTGAAGTGTTTAGGAGCAATGAATTATCATTTGCTTTGGTGCAGTACAGTAGTTGAAATTTCTCGGTTGGTGAAGCTTTGCATGAATAATATCTGAGCTGGAACTCCTAGGTAATCAGTTTGGACTTCTGTCTAGAGAACATTTATGGTCAATAATTTCTTAGTTTCCTGTGCAGACACCTGTTCAAGTAGAAGAAACCTTTTTCTACTTCTGTTGAAATGTGACAGAGATACAAAAAAATCCAAAAATAATTTTCCAGCTTTGCCATCATATTTTTTTTTTCTTTTTTAATTCTGTTAGAAAAAAATCTAATAGCCTTTGAGAAGTACAAACGCTGCCATGAAGTAGCTTTAGAGTCTTCCTTTTGCGGTTCTCAAGAGATCTCTGCAGTGTCCAGGACATTTGTTACAGCCTATGAAGCAGGAATGGGCACCGAAGTTCCCTCAGTTGCTTCAGGAATTTCCTCCTCTGAATTGAATGAGCCTGTAAGTCTAGAAAATATACCTTATGCCAACCATTCTTTAAAATAAATGCAAGATGAGAAGTACAGAAATATTTCTAGGTCTTTGTGAGTGTTTTGGAGTCCTGGGTCTGTTGATATAATGACAAAAGTTCTGATTGATTTCAAAGCAGTCAGGGTGTGCCACTGATGATACAACAAGGTGGCTTTGCCTAGCACCTAATTGTATGTAAATGTTGACCATCAAAGTGGTCTTCCCTGTCCTCCATCCCTTCCCTGGCGGTAAAGAATTGCCATTTCCCAGCACTGGATCTGGTAATCTTGGAATACCAAAGAGGTAAGTGTCTGCAAAGTGGCTGGGTAGAAAAAGTGTGGGTTTGTTGGGAGAGGAGGAGTTGATCAGTTGGTTTTCTGGTGAGGCAACAGCCAGCTGCTTATCTGAACCACTCTGAATTCCCAAGAGGTTTGTGAACGATAGGTTTTTGACTATGTGGAAGTGGGGAATAAACAAATAAAAACAAATACATGTGCATGTGTGTTCAAGTATGTGAAACTGGAGAATTCCCAAAACTTAGTGGGAAAGCTGAATGAGTACATAGATGAGTGATCTCCTGAGGAAGAAAACTAAGGTGGAAGCCTCCATCTGGTAGTTTGGAAGCAAGTAAGTGTTCAGAAGGCCCTTGTATTGGGGGATGAGGTTTGTCCTTTTTATGCAGAGATGTGGCATAATGTTATCAGCTTTGTTATATAAAAAAGTCCTCTCTCTTTGGAGTTGACAATTTCCAAGGTCAGCGTAGTGATTTCCAGTAATCTTTTTGAAACCGAAGGTGTTCTGGAGCCACAGCATTATCTTAACTGTCTTTTCAGACAGTTATATATAAAATACTTGCCTTTATGCCTTTCATATTGTTACTCATTGATGGGGTTGTCATTTAAAGATTAAATTGGAGTTTGTTCAACCAGAACAGTAGCGACTGCATTCGTTGTCATTGGTTTAGGTCTGTGTCTTTCTGCTTGTGCAGCAGACAGTTGGAATTCATTAAACCCATTAACAGTGCAGTGCTGCCTTGACTGGCTCTGCAGAGATACTTGATTGTGTCACTTTCTTGTCTAAAATCTCATCCTAGGATTAAGAACACGAACCACTCGTTTGTATTTTGAGGACAGTGAGGACTTGCCTATGATTACAAATCCTTGATTTTGGGAGGCTCTTTTGGTAAACATTTAGTGGCTTTAATATTTAAAGGCTCAAAGCAGAGAATGGGAACTTCAGTGATGTTGGAACTGTCACAGAATTCCTGTCCAGTTGTCCATACAGAGTGTTGAAAATGGATAATAAAACAATGAGTGTACAGCAGCCTAAGCAAAATTTTTGACACATCTGGCTTAGCTGGGTGCTGCCCCTGTTTTCATATTCTGATCTGGTTGAAGAGCTTATTTTAAAATAATTTAATGGTTAGCTAAGGCTTTAATTAAGGCCTTGCCTCATTTTGGATTTAGTATGTTGAAGGGGAGGATTGAAGACCAGCAGTTCTTCAATTTACCTTCTTGTGTTTCATTCTGTATGATTTTACACAGGATGGGTTGCCAGTAGTTGCTTCATCTTTGAGAAGAACCAGGAAGGCATCTGGTAAGTCTCTTAGCCGAGCCCCAGCCCAAGAAGAATGATAAATAAATAAACAAACAGATTTGAAAACAGATTTTGCAGTTTTATTTCCTTTTTCCCTCCTGGGCATCTCTTTTTGTAGGGATAAATAGCTTTGCCCACAACTGTGTGTTGCTAGTGGTAATTGGGTTATGGATTTTGTGTTTGCACCTGCAGACTAAGAACTCTGGCCTCTAATCAGCCTACATTTGAAGTGTAAATATAGTGGCCTAAAATTTGTAATACAGGATTGAGAACAATGTGCAAGTCTAGCTCTAAATTATTTTTTCATTATGAAATTATTTAAGGATATTTGATAAAATGTGAAGAAGCCAGGCTCGTGCAAGTTGGTAAATGAAATATGTCAGCAAGATGCTGTCACAATGTAAGCTTATATCACAGTTATTAAGGATTAATCAGTGCTAATTAACTAGACTTTTTATTTTTTTTCTTTCTATCTCAGCACTTGCACAGCAGTGTAACCACATCATTGATGAGCTGCCTCCTCCACCCCAAGAGCTGCTGGATGAAATTGGTAAGAGGCACTTCACCCAAAATGGTATGAGACTTGCCAGCTGTGTTCAATCAGGATTTGTCCCAAATCATGCCCTACTAAAATACATAAGAGCTTCCAAATTAGTTGCAGTTAGGTCAATGATTAGGAAGTTAGGCATCAACAGCTTCAATAACTGGCAGTTATTTGAGTTAGTCCTTGAGGTGTGTGTGTTTCACGTGATGGTTAGTTGCTGCTGCTGGTAGCAGCAAGCCTATTGAGTGCAGATGTAATTCAACACTGATGTGAATTTTGTGTAGACTGGATCTTTCAAAGGTGTCCTGGAGCATTCTCCATTAAAACAAACACAAGCCGGGCAGATGCATCCCTCAGGTATTTTTGCAGAGCTTAGTCTGTGATTTACTTCTTTTGTAATCACATACATCTTCAGACAGAACACAGTGTAAAAACTGCATTGTTTTTACTGGTGTGTGTTAAAGAATTTGCTTTGTTTATTCAGGTATAAACTCTTTAAACTAACAGCAGTCATTGGGATAATTAAATGTATATAGGTCCTATGCTCTTTTAGAAATTAGGCACCCAGACACATTCTCCTCTTTTATTTCCTCATTCACCAAAACAAGGACATGTGGAGACTGGCATCAAGTGACTCAATGGTGGTCAGAGACAATTTGTAGGATTCATATATGAGTTAATTATGTAAAAGTTTTCATCTAGGTTTGTATGAATAAATATGGTACTTTAGATTGTATAGAGTCAACTTAGAGTGTCTAGATCAATAAGGAAATATGCTGTTTTTAACAGAACATTTAAAGCAGCAAGATTCCATCGCTCAGGGCGTTGAAGAGAAGGGACTGTATGACTGCAGAGCCCAAATAAATGGTTAGTTGATCATAGTCCTAACATGGAGATTACAAATAGAAAATGACTTTTGCATCGCTGCGAAGTTACTCTGAATACTTGTCACTGTATGTTCAGCTGTGTGATAAATTTCAATTTTTAGCTTTTTTTGGTATTTGTGGCTCAGCAGAAATTTGAGAGGATTTTCCCTTTCTTGGTAAGGTTGCATGCAGTGTTTTTGCTAATAGTGTTCCCTCCACCAGTGTTTGTTGCCTTTTCTCTGTGTTTACTCTCTAAAGTCTATGGGGATCTGGTGTGGAAGGCTTGCAGGTCTGAACTACCAGAATTAATCTTCTACTTTTATTATGCCACTGTAATGTATGCTGTGTTCAAACACTAAGTGACAGAACCCCCAGAAGTATAAATGGTGGGCAGCTGATGTTAAATAGAGCTGAAGGTTCTGTTCTGGGAGGGTGGTTCAGTTGAGAAAGTGGCCAGTGCACACTAACTGCTTCTGTTTTGTACTCACCATAATGAAATCATGCCTCTGATCTCATGGTGTAAGAAAATAGCATCCACTGGGGTGATCAATATTGCATTTCCTGTTCTGTTACAAAGATACCAAAGATAGCTTTGTGCTTCTGAAACTGAAAATAGTAATAAGTGGGAATAATTTTTTAGATGTACAGCAAGTAATGTCAGAGGAGCAGAAAACCTAAATCTTCATAGGCTCTGCATTTGTTTCCAGTGAGTCAGAAAGTGAAGAGCAGTTTTTAAAAAAAAAAAAGACATAAAAAAAGGCAGAACACGAGTTAGTCTGTAAAAAAGCTAAGTAGTATAGTCACTTGAGACTGATACTGGCACTTGTTTGTGTTATCCTACAGCTTTGTTAGATCTTTTCTCATTTAAAATTGTTACCCAAAGGATAGAAGCTACTGTGACTTTATTCATAGGAGTGTCTTGGTTTTAGGTGGTAATGCAGCAGCCTGTATTGCTTGCTGTTCAATCACTGTGGTTTTGTTGTATTTGCATAAAGTACAGCTATTTCAGACTCCATTTTTGTGACAGCCTACTGCTTCCTGCTTATCATAGCTTAGCAGAAGGTGGCTGAATATATTCACATGCTGTAGGGAACAGAACTTACCGAGATAAGACTTGGGGGGGGATATCATTGGATTTTGCTAAGTAGGGTAACAAAGCTAACATCCACAGGTTTTCTTTTGATTTTTCTCCCGTATCTCGGATTGTAAGGGGAAAGATTAAAGATTAATTTCTGCATGCATTTTTCATTTTAGTGTGAAGCAAAATGTTCAGTCCTGTGAATCTAAAATCGTGTTACGGTAAAATATTTATCTAGGTCTTGCTACTGGGCACCTTTGACTGTAGATAACGTGAATTTGCTTAACTGGTAGAAAATGAGGTGACTGAGGAAAGGGTAATTAAGAAGTAGACAACTAGAAGGTTCCCAAGTGCAGTAAATAAAAACGCATTTTAATTTCTTTGTTATCTTCCTTTATAACTTTGATATGAAAATCTTTCTCTGACTAGTTTCTGATGAAATTAAAATGGAAGATGGCGAGCCAAAAAAGGAATCTGAGAGAAATGAGAAGAGAAATGATAGTTCATGGACTAAGGAGTCCTTTGATCTAGCAGAGGAAACAGAAAGGTACGATAAGGCATGTTTGACTTAGAATTACAAAGATTTAGAATAATGGTTTCAGTATATTTAGTGCTTACAGTAAGCCAGCTTTTTTAAGAACCCTGATAATTATGACTTTCCTTTTAAAATGTGTGGTATTAAACTTGCTAACACCCATCTTAAACCTTTTCTTCAACAGGGCTCACTCTTCTCTTGATGATATTTTAGAAAGAGTGCTCCATGCAATTCCTAGAGATGAGGAGGTGCAAGAACAACCTCAGGGACACACTCTTGGGTTAGCTGATGATTGAGCCTTTGTTCATAAGTTTATTTTGCTTATGTTCTGTGTACAGACCTATGCAGGACTTTTCAGAAAATGGGCTGTCACTCTTTAGAATAGTGTGTCAGGGAACTTGCCTGGAGACATCAATCTAAACCCTCCCTACTAAATTGAGAGGGAAAAGAATGTTTTGTTAATATAATTTCCTGTAGGTGGAAAGCAAATACTTCAGTAGGCTGGGAAGGCAGTGCATGGCCTTAACAGAAATCAGAGATAATTTGACAGAGTGGTGGATTTTTGGTGATAGAGAAGAATGTACATTAAGAAAACAGAATCATGAAAGCTCTTTAGAAAAGACTTTAAAGAAGAGTTTGGGAAGATGGTTATACTGTCACTGCAATATAGGAGGAAATGGAGAAAATGGCAGAAGTCATATATACATCACTTTATTGTAACTTTTTTCCTCTTAAAGATCAGAGCCTCGTAACTCTGAACAGCTCCACAGTAAATGTCAGTGAGCAGTCATAAGTCATTCCTAACATACATCTTACTGAGGAACACAGGATATTCTTGTGTTTGGCATCAGGGTTTTATTAATTTTTTTAAAATTAAATACAGAAGGCAAATGTCATGATAACCAGGAGGATCTTGCTGACAGGGCAGACAGATTCCTGCGGTGTATGTACTGCCATGTTCTTAAATGCCCACTCTCACTTGTAGCCAGGCTACATTTTCTTAATGCTGTAATGTGAGGAATCATTGGAGTCTGCCTGTGGATGTAAAGCTAAAACACAGCTGTAGTCTTCGAGGGGAGAGGTGGTTAGTTTGGGGCTTGGAGGGGACGGATGCCCATTAAAGGTCAGGGTAAAAATAAAAAGGTGTCTATTATCTCCAGAGGCTTCTGGTTTAGTGCTCTGTATTCATCCTGTCTAAAAGAAAATACAAAAAAAAAAAAAAAAAAAGGATGATACACAAAACTCTGTCATTGAAGGGCTGCAAGCCTGCAAGATCCAGAAGATGTTGGAAGGAAGAAAGGAGCAGAGGAAGGTGGAGCTGGGGCCAGAGGCAGCGTGCCAGGTGATTGTGCAGGGAGTTCAGAAGGTCCTCTCCATCTGTAGAGCTGCTGGGTGCTGTGCTGGGCATTTATTGCATTGTTAGAATTGAATTTGTCGAGCTTGCACAGGCTGGGTTTTTTTGCTTTTCTTCATTTTCCCTGTCTGGGCACTAGAACTAAGGAAGAAGACACAAGGTAAAATAAAAGTGTTTGTTCTCTAAGTCCAGATCTCTATTAGGAACTGTCAAAGCTGACTAGTATTCTACAGCTAAAGTAAACAGTTGCTGTTTTCTGCATTTCACAATTAAAGGTGTTTCTTGTTACAGGGAGGGAGCTCACATACTTGCATTAAGTTAATGTGCATTTAGTGCTGTGCTGTGCAATAAATGCAAAAGAAGTGGTATTTTGTCTGGAAAGAAAAAGGCAGTAGCCTTTCCTTTTCAGAGGGCAGTTTTTACTTTACAGTGTGTAGCACAGGATAACTTAGAGGAGGCTGACCTTCAGTGTTGTGGGCATTTAACACTTGTACAGCAGCCAACTCTGCAACAGTTTGCTTTCCAGCAAGGCACCCAAAGCTGGAAATGTCCCAAATCGCTGGTTCCTTTTGGAAACAGTGATGGTAGCTTTTAAACCCAGAGATCTGGAGATGACATCATTGTGCTTGTCATTTGCACAGCATTAGCATATATGACCCTATTTTCTATCTGATCAAGCTTCAGGTTTTGAAAACACAATTATTTCTGATCTCAAAGAGGGTCCTGTGTGATACAGCCAACAGCAGCAGAGCTGAGCCTGGCTTCTGCTTACAAGTGCAACTCGGGGAATTTGGCAGAGAGATCTGTAGTGCTTGCTCCAGCATGCTGCTACGTGCTGACAAAACCAGAGCTCTCTCGGAAGTGATGGGTGGCTGTATGTGTTCTTCATGGTTCTGAGCTGAATTGGCATGTTTTTCAGACACGTGTCCTGAAGATCAGAAGCTCTGGGTACAGGAACAGCTCTCTTCATCTTCACCATTCAGGTGAGCCTCTCTTCCAGTTACACTGGGCTTTGGGCAGGAATTTGTGTATTCTCTGGCTGCATGAAGTACATTCTTGTTTTCCATTTCCATTCCCTTCAACTTGTGGTTTGATTTAAGAAAAAAACCAAGTGTGTACTTGTTCTTTGTTTTCCTACAGGGTAATTGTTTTGGATCAGAGCTCTCCTACATGATTGCAGTGCATAGTGAATAAGTTCTGATGTATCACCTGCTTACTGCTGTTGTACACTGTACAGCCTGTGAATTGCAGCCCTTTTTGGCCACATAAATGATTGTAAAGCTCAGACTTCCTTTAACAGCAAGTACAGAAGAACAGCTAATGCTTTACTTCATAACACCATTTGTACCCTTTTTATGCCATCATTGCAGTAAAGGCAGTATCAGCAATGTCACAGGACTGAAGTGTTTTCTGAACAGAGCAGCCTTACGAAGCTGGCTGTGGGGTGGGTTTTTTCTGTGCAGGCATGCTTTCATAAGCAGAAGAATTTCTTGCTCTGTTGCATTACTCAGTTTACAGTGTTGCAGGCGAAAATTATTATAATTCTGAGGACTGCTGTTACTGCTCAGGCACTTGTTAAATTTTTCCATGCTGGAGTGTAGAGTGCTGTTACAGCCCATGGAGTGTCTGTTTTTCCTTGCTCATTAAATTTAACAAGGTAATTTCTTGTTTTCTCTTTTCTTAGTGCTTTTGTGATTTAGCGTTCAACTGATTTGACTGATTAAGGGGATTAATTGCTGTGCAAAAAGCTAATGAGAAAAAAGGCAGTGTTCTCTGGAGATTGTGAGTACAGCAATACATTCCCTGCCAGCATTGGGCAAGAACATGGGAAAATGTGGTTAGTGTTACAAAGATACTGTGGGTTCATTAAAGCACACGTTTGGCAGGCCTTACCCAAACCCAAAAAAAATCCCTGGATATAATTGAGTTTTGGATGAGGATTTTGATGGGCACAGCAACTTCATCTTTAACTGCTCAGGTGCAGGAGGGGTGAAGGTTGTCCTTGTCCCTTTTTAACAAACCCTGGGGTTTTAGCTGCCTTTGTGTGCCACGTGTTGCTTTTTCCTTCCTGTTTACCTGGGGAAATGCTGCCTGTCTGCAGCTGTTAGTTAATTTGGTTTAACAATGCTAATAAAAGTTACCATGGTTATTGTGCTGTCGTGTGGTTCTTTTTCTGTTCTTTTGAGGAGTTTTTTTGTTAGTTTAATTTTCTTTGCTGTTAACTGTATTTCCCATTATCAGACCATGTATACAACTAGGTGCTGATGGAACAAACTGGCAGACTTTCCATGTAGCCCTGTTGTGGTAGTGATGGAGCAGAAGTGCCAGCAGCACGGAGGCTGTGCTTGGAGTTCTGCAGCTGAGGCTCACAGAAATGGGAGTCACTTTGGTGCCTTGCACAGTTCTGTCCAGGCAAAAGTTTAATATTTCCTAATCCAGGCTTATATCACCTGCAGGCACCCCGATTTCTCAGGGGGTGTGTTCTGTACCCGTGCAGAGCGTGCGTGACACCGCAGCCTGTCGCGAGGAACAGAGGGTTTTAATGAATGTGTGCAGAAATGGCAAATTGGCTGTGTGGTTCTGTCCTTGTCTGACCCTCAGCTGACAAATAGGGTCATTTCCTCTCACTTTGGGCAATGTTCTGTTGTGTTTCATAGGTTTGCTGAATTAAATAAAGGTAATTAAAGCAGGGGGGGCTGCAGCAGGGTGGTGGAGTGGAGCACACACACATTTTTACGTGCATGTCATTATGTATCGCTTTGGTTCACAACACGTGGAATCTCCTTAGCTCCTTGGATTCCTATTTTATCTGTCCAACCAAATGGTGAGCAGGCTGTGAACCATTTCCCTATCTTGTTTAAAATATTAATGTGGAGAATTTTTATTTCTGGTGGTAGAGAACCTTTCAAGTAGTCCCATAGCCTGTCTGCTCTCCTTATCGAGGCCACAACGCAGCAGTGAGAGATTTCAGTTCCTCAGCTGCTTGTACTTTTCCAGCTGTAAGTTTAGTGTGAGTGTAAATCATGCTAATAACATAAAGCATGGGCGTGAAAGCTCTAATTAATGAAGAATTAAACAAGGACCCGCAAAAGACAGCAGAGAAGGTCAGAGGGGGCTCATCTAATGCTGCTTTTCAGCTTCCCAGAGAATGAAAGGCCAATTAATTTAATTAAAACAGTGATGCTGAGCTGTTTTAATTCCTCTCTGAGCTGCTGGCATGCGAGCGGTTTAGTGTGTAGGAAAGTGAGCAGAGAGAGGGAGGTGGGGACACAGGTGGAATGGGGGTGAGGATGGGTGTCCTGTCCCCTGTCATCGAGTGGCTCTTCTCCCATGAGAAGACAAGGTCGTGTCTGAGGGAGCAGCACAGGGGTTCCTGGGGACCTCTCTAACCTCCATGTCCTGAGCGTGGGGAGCAGCTCCAGCCCCTTCTCTGCCTGTGCTGGGCGAGGCCGGGTGGGATGGCTGGGCCCGGAGCTGAGGCTGGTGCAGGCAGGGTCTGGCCACAGTTGGACGGGCTGAGACGGTGTCACCTCACTCCGCAGCAGCGCCGGCGCGGGGACTGGCTGCAGCCGGCGCGGTTTTTCCCGTCCTGTGGTAACCACAGCACACCGTTCTCAGCAGGCACCTCTGAAACTGGGCAGGGAAAATGCAGGTTATGAATCACGGCAGAGAGCCAGTGTCTGCCTGGAGGAGTGGGGGCAGAGGCTGCGGGGTGGGCACTCCTTTTATTTTGGGTCAGATCTGTATTAATTCCCAGCCCAACTCTTTGCAGACCCTGGCAGTTTATTGACAATAAAAGTTTCATTCTGTTTGCTTTGTGTGATCTAGAATTATGTTGCCTGACCCCATAAATCATGGAAGCAGAAAAAGAGTTCCCTTTCTGTTTTATTCCCCAAAACCTTGCTGCCTATACAGCAACTCCTGGGTTGAGCTCACGTCTGTGCCTCTAGGGTAGATGGTTCCTCCACATCCTGTGAGGCCACTGGGTTGTTCTCCAGAAGCCCCAGTGAAGCTGTGGTTTCATTAGCTAATGGCTTGCTCTCACCTGTTTGTTCATGAAGACGTAGATGATGGGATTGTAAATGGTGGCAGTCTTGGAGAAGTAGGAGGGCAGGGATGCGAGGGCGGGCTGGATGGCGATGTCTTTGTGGGTGGCCACCACCAGTGCGAAGGTGGTGTAGGGCAGCCAGCAGATGAGGAAGGCTATCACCATCACAATCACCATGCGTGTCACCTCCCGCTCCGCCTGCTGCGTCGTGTCCGATTCCTGCTGCTGCGCCGCAGCCTGGTGGCAGTTTTGAAGAGAGAGAGAGCTGCTTATTAACAACTTCCAACAGCATTTCCATCGCTTAGGTGCCCTGACATCAGCACCAGGAGATGTCAGCTCCATCAGCCACAACGAAAACCTGCTGTAAGGGTCTTCATCCCGATGGAGACGTGCTGTGTCAGCACTTTGTGAGCAAAAACCAATTAACTAACTCATGCATGCTCGCCGTACTTACTGCTCGCAGGGTCATCAGCAGGTTGGTGTAGGAGAAGAGGATCAGGCTGAGGGGCATCACGAAGCAGGTGACAAACAAGGCCAAGATGTAGCTGTTGTTGTTGCTGCCACCCGTGTACCAGTTGGGCCCACAAGAGGTTCTCAGACCTGGAGTAAATAAGTTTTGAAACAAGCCTAAACCCATCCTAGGCTTGGGTAGAGCCTCAGTAACAGGCTCCAAAACAGCAAACGCTGGCACTACCCCTCTGAGCAACACTGCCCAAGCACCTCTCGCTCCTCCACCCCCAGTGACCTGGGGACTGGCCACTGCAGGCTTTGGCTGTGGAGGAGGGTGGTTTATTGGGGTGTGCAGTGTTACACCCAACCTCTACAAAGGCAGATTTGGGCTGGGGTGTGCTGGGTGTGCTCCAGTGTCCATCAGACGTGTAAGAACGGCTGCAGCGTGTCGTGCAGTGGGTAACTCCTGAAAAACCTCCGAGAGGGGACTGTTGGCTGAGCCAGAAGGAGGTGTTAACGTTGTAAATGCTGGAACAGAGACTCTGCAACAACCCTGCGCTGACACACGAGAAGCAGCTGTTGAGCTCATGTCCGAAGCGCATCTCCCCTACCTTCGGGCACGTAGCTGCTCCAGCCCAGGAGCGGTGGGGTTGTCCAGAGCAGTGACCAGCTCCAGGTGAAGGCGCAGCCGGTGACGGCGTGTCGGTGCTGGAACCGAAAGTCTCCCAGGGGTCTGCAGACCACAACGTACCTCTCGAAGGCCAGGATGGCCAGGGACCACAGCCCCACGATGCCTGGGGGGGAGGAGGGTTCATGTCTTAGGCACAGGCTTTGCTGCCCATGCTGGGACCTGGCAGATGGTGGTTAAGAGCTGTTGGAGTAAATATTATTGTAACAAGATGTCAGATGTTTCTCTTATGGCAGAGAGAGCTGTGAGGATATTTGGCCCTTGAAAATGAAGCTGGCAATTGGGTATCTGTGATGTTGTGGTTATGCCCACAGTTTCTGAGCTCAAGTGTCCTCGACAAAAGGTTTTGTGCAGCGTTTCACGTTTCTGGTGCACACACAAACATCTGTGTGCTTACACAGCAGCCAGCACCCACAAAGCACATCCTGAGTGACAACTCCTGATGTGCCCAAGTGACATTTCCCTCCCTAGGAAGACTGAGACAGAGCGTGTGGTGACCTGGCACAGCCAACCACCTACTTGACCCTTCCCTGTGCTAGAGAATACCTGAAGGACACGAGTTTACACCAGCCACGAGAGCATTGCCTTTAGGGGATGCAGTGCATTGACAAAATGCTCCCCAAAGCTTCTTTGCTAAATGCAATGGCACCAACCCAAGGCCATCAGGCCTCAGGGTTCCTACCCTTACCTGTCAGGGAGACCATGAACCCCTCCAGCTGGCACAGCCGTTTGCCGAACACGAAGAAGCCGTTGATGTTGTTGGAGAAGCTGACGGAGCTGCCGCAGAGCGTCACCAGCAGGTTGGCCACCGCCAAGTTCACCAGGATGTAGTTGAGGGGTGACCGGAGCTTCTTGTACCTGATGGAAACCACGACCACCAAGCCGTTCAGAACCGAGGCGGAGACCACGACGAAGCCCATCAGGACGGCCACCGACAGGTACGTGCCCCGTGGGGCCTGGTGGGGCCACTGGGGGCCATCGAAAGGCCCTGGGGTCCCATTATTTGGGGGCTCCTGAGAGCTGTTGGAGTTGTACATCGGTCTTCTGGAGCACCAGCAGCTGATGCAGGTGTCCCTCCCCAAAAGCAAAGCCTCTTTATAAAGCAGGGGCCGGATGCGCCCCAGAGGAGATTTGCAGTAAAATACCTTAAGCTTTTTTTTTTTTAATCTGAAGGGTTTGTCCCCCCACTCACCCTTTTCATAATCAGCTCTGTATTCCCCAGGGGATAAAGAGTGACTTAAAGAAAAATCTGGTGACTGACTGGTCCATCATTTAATTGAGTATGTGCAGGGAGCATGCAAAGCAGTGTGAGATACTATGTTACCTATAACTTACGTAATATATTAAGTAAAAATATTGTATGCACATATATATGCCTATTAAATTATACAAAAGTAATACATATAAACATGTACAATGTGTACATATAATCTACCATATTTAATATCTATTATGTATTATATATTGTATATACAGAGTGCATTTATGTAGACATGCTTTCATGTGTGTGTGCCTTTAAATATAGCTACCTATATCTGTACCTGTATGTAATATACCTTTACATATATCTGTATATATCATATTTGATATATACATCGTGTATATTATATCGTGTATCTTGCTGTCTACAGTTAGCCAGTGCTCAGGGCTAAACCATAGCAGCCCCAGGGCTCCCTCCCCAGCTGGGAAGGAGAATTGGGGAAAAAAAGGGAAAAGGCCCATGAGCTGAAGTACAGACAGATTTTATAAAACAAGAAAAACAGAAACAACAATCCTCACAAAGCATAAAGGGTTCTACTCAGCCTGGTTCAATGCTGATGGCAGGAACAGAGCACCACCACCAAGGAGCCTCAGGGAGAGAAGGAACTCCACCCTCCCTGAGCTCCCTCCTTTTATAACGAGCATGATGAGGTGGTGTGGGGTACAGCTGTGGGTCAGTGCCTCGAGTGGATCTCCCTCAGCTGCCTATGTCTATGTAGTGTGTATTGGAGTAGGGGGAAAATATATACATATATTTTATTATATATATATACATATATATATGTATATATATAATATATATATACATATATATTATATATATTATATATATTATTATATATTATTATATATTATATTATATATTATATTATATATTATATAATATATATATTATATTATATTATATATTATATATATTATATAAACATATAAAAATAAACATATAAATATACATATAAAGTGTGTGTGGGGGGGTGTACCTGTCTCTGTCTGTGAGGGAGGCTCAGTTTGGGCTGTACTGGCCCATATTTGGGCTGAGTGGCAGGGGAGCACAGTACCTGCCCCGTGCCCCCTTGGCACGCTGCTGCAGCCTGACGTGGCCGGTGTGACACACGCGGGGACCATCAGGGACCATCGGTGGGGTTTTAATGTCAGTGCAACCATCCAGGCTGAGGAGCAGTGATGCTGAAGGGCGAGGTGGGGGCTGGCATCATCAGGGTGTCCCATGGGAATGGGCAGTGACCACGGAGGGGTTTGCCTTCCACACCTGGATATTCCCCTCTGGCAATACCTGTTCAAGGAATGCAGTTAAACACCACAGCTGGAGCGGAGGCAGTGCCTCAGCTCCCTCCCAGTGCAGGGAGGTGTCTCTGTGCCTTCACCCTGGGGAGGATGGTCACAGTGTCCAAGATGGCAAAAATCCACGTGGAGACTGCGCTGGCCCCATCACGGGCACCCCACGGGGCGTCCCCAGTGCCCTTCTGCTAAAGTGCTGCTGAACCGTGCCTTGAGTGATGGGAAGTTAATGGAATGGCCAGAGATTTTTATTTTTTTTAATCCTCCCGGGACTAATCTCCCTCCCACCCTCCACTGGTGCTCACAGTCCCTGTGCAAACGTCACAGCACCCTGCTGAGGCAGAGCTGGGTCCCTGCTGAAAGCAGGCGACGTGGAGCCACTGCAGTTACGGTATTATTTTATCAGCAGCCAGAGACTGCAGAGTGGGGAACAAAGCCAAGCAGCCCCCGATCCTCTGGTTTAAACCCATGCTCTGCTCCCCGAGCCCTCCCCAGGCCCCAGCTCTCCATCTCATGTCTCTGTCACTCGGTGCTCCATCGGAGATCTGCTGTGCTGCACTGAGCTTGGGACCCAAAAGCTGCACAACCACCATAGACCTTTTTTTTTTTTTTTTCTTTTTTTCCCTTTTTATTTCGAGTTCTCGTTATAAATATTAACAAAACTGACAAAAAGTACACAGATAATACTGAAATACAAAAGTCTCTTAGGATGCAGGTTAAGGACGGTCTCTGCAGCCTTCACATGGTAGCAAAACATCAGTATCAAACATTTCACGAGGCCTGGCATGACAAACCACCACTCTGCATGCAGCTGGGACGGACGGCTGGACGGGACCCGGCCGCTTAGAAAAAGACTGGGATACAAAGTGAAGGAACCCACCCACCCCCCCACACACACATCATGTCCTGCTCCACCTCAGGCATAAACCAGTTTTATGGCAAGGTGTGTTGAAACGAATGGGGGGTTGAAAGTAGTCGTGTTTGCACCAGAGCCGGCGCCCGGTGGGATGAGGATGCTGAGGTGGGTCATGGAGGACAAGAACTGGGATTATTATAACAATATTATAATATTTTATTATATTATTACTGTGTCGTACACAGAAATTTGGTTTAGATGCTGTTTTTGAGGCAGAAAATGGACCAACCTGCTCGCTGAGCACCTCTGCAAACACAATGCTGGCTCAGCCCCGCAGCTCGGCTCGCTGCACGCCACCTTGGTTGGCTTTTAGGTAATGGCATGAACTGGAAAAGGATGGCTAAGGGAAAAGTGATAGAAAAATGAAGCCTGAAAGCCAGTTTTGCTGGAAAAAACAGCTGTGTTGAAGCCTGGCTGCGTGGCTCCGGGTGGGCAGGGATGCTTTAATTAGCAGAGTGGCTGCTGAGAGGGCAGCCGGTCCCGGGAAGTAGAAACGGTCAACGGCTTCGCTGAGCTTTTTATTTTTGCCCCCACTTCTGCAAATGTGAAGCTGCCCAGTCCTGGGGAGCACGAGAGGGAAACCCTGGTGTGCACAGCGCTTGCAGCTTGCTGGCCAACTTCGCGTGGGTTATCGGAGAGGACGAGCACAAGGTGTCTGGAAGAAAAGCAAACGGTCTTCCTAGGTTACCAGGGGGACACAACCATTCCGACGGAGGAGCTTTAAATGCATAAAAAAGGCTGTTGAGGCCCAAACCACAGAGACTGACAAACCACCAGGAATATGGCACAACTGCCTCGAGGAAAGAGTTCCAGGTTTTAGTGACGCCTTTGGCTCATATTTAGGTACACGAACGGAGACCGACGCATTCATTTTGGCCACTGAATCGCAAAGGCAGCGAGAAGGTAACTCGGGACAGCAGAGAGTCGGGAGAGGAGTCACAACTGCAGTGCATGCAGGCGTGTGGTGTCCGTGTGCGCGTGCACACGCGTGTGTGTGTGTGTGCGTGCATGCTCGCGAGTGTGCGTGTGAGTGTGTCAGGGTGCAAAGAGGCATTCCTGGAAAAGCCTCGGGGGCCGGGACGTGCTGAGCAGAGCGAACCGTGTTCCCTGCGGAGGGGTTCCCTGCAGCCGGGCCGTGGCGGGGGCTGTGCCGGCACCACCATCCCCCGTGTCCGGAGCCAGAAAAGGAGAGAAGTCCCAAGGCTGTGGGTGGCAGAGCTGTGCCCTGCCCGTGGCGCTCAGTCGCTGAGCACGGCCCCCGGCAGCTCGTTCGTTAGCGTGTGCCAGCGCTCGATTTTCTTGTCCTTGTTTTTCAGGCAGTCGAACCAGTGCTTCAGCCGCTCGCCTTTGGCGTTGATTCCTAACACGACTCCACCTTGAGAGAGACACAGAGAGAGGGAGAGAGGAGGGGGTGAGGATGGAGCCGGGTCATGCAGCCGCTTCCGTGGCATCCGATGCCACGACCTGATGTGACACACGGGCAATCACAGCCTGGCTTCCCCGGCCCCTCACAGCTGTGGTCTGGGATCTGCCCCGGGCAGCTTGTTCTTGTGTCAAGGGCTTGGATGCTCATTGCAACTGCAGTGGCTGTCAGAGATACTGGGCACTTGTTAGTAATAAATCACAGTGACCAGTAATGAAATCACAAGCCTAGACAACCAACAGAGAGAAACGAAACCTCCCTGTTTAAACCTGGGTTTTATTCAGAAGAAAAGATCAGAAAACAGAAGGGGAGAGGGAGACACATCTTCTCCCTGCTCCGTGCATGGGAGATGACTGAAGTGAGGAGCAGTGCAGGAGAGGGATGAAAGCAGAACAGAAACCCAGCAAGAATGAACGTGGGGACGGAGAACAAACCAGGAGAAGTGCAGGAGAGCAGCAGATGAAAAAGGAAGAGGCAAAGGAGGTGAAGATTAAAAAAAAAAAAGAGGCCAAGGAGCTGTTCTGGAGTGCCCCACTCACCTATGAAATCATTTGATTTCCCAATATCGTAGTCCCACACCGTGACTTCCAAGGTCTTTTTCGCCAGGTCGCCGTGCTTTATCTCGTAGCAAAACTCCTGTTGGGGAGCAGAGACAGGGTCAGGACAAACCTGTGCTGGGCTCCTGCAGGGGCCAGGAGCCCTGGGCTGGGGCTGGGGCTGGGGCTGTCCATCCTCCTCCTCGGGCTCTTGCCCTTCACCACCCATGGGGAACTCAACCTCAATCCCTCACCTAATGACTGAGGTCGGGTTCTTCTTTTTCCTTTTAAGTCCGAGGACGGAGACAAGCCCCTAGATGAGAACCACAACCACTGAAAACCCACCCACCTCATTGAACTCGGGGTTCAGCGTCTTCTTCTTCACCGCCGTCTTATGCTTTGATTTCTTGTCCTCATCTGGTTTCAAGTAACTGCAACGAAACCAATGCAGCGTGGTCACACGCAGGTCCTGCACCCCTCCCCTGCAGCCCGGGCACGGGTGGGGGACCTGTGGCTGTGGGAACAGCCCCTGAGCAGAGGCAGGGTGAGATGGGGGGCTGAGCCCCCCAAACCTGCAGCTCTCTCCTCCCCTCCCCTGCCAAAATGCTGGAGATGGCTGGAAGGAAGCAGCGTTTCCCCACGTTAGAACAAGACGAGTCGCTGGCAGCCATCGGAGAGCACTGATTATCCCTTCTCCAGTCCCTAGGGGACACTGGCACTGCACACATGCTCCCAAAATCAAACACCCCCAGCCCAGAAACAGTCCAGATTTGGGACTGTGCAACCGGTCTGCTCCTCCAGAGCCTTGCCAGGAGACAGAAACCAGATGCTGGTGTGTAAGGAGGAGCAGTGGCTGCAGCTTTGTGCACTGCTGTTTCCTGCAGATATTTTGCAGCACAGCAGTGGGGCTGAAAAGCGAGCGAGATTAAAGTGTCATTAAGCAGAGAGGGCATCCAAAATCTGGGCCAGGCCAAAGCCAATCCATCATTGTTTCATGTTGGTGCTGCTCCTTTAACCATCAGTTCTGCTTCCTCGTTACACTTTCCAGATCTTACTCAAAATTAAAACACTAGGGCTTGTACCATGAAGCATCGTTTGCCTCTCTGCCCTGATTCAAGCCCTGCAGATACTGCCCAGTGCAGATGGCACAAGGGGCACCTAGAAAACGACTGTGTACAACAACAGGAATTATGGTGCTTCAGGGACTGAGCCTCTGATGAGCATTTAGAAAAGCAAGAGTGGATTTTAATGCAAACTCCTGAAGAACAATTAAATAGGAAGGAGAAAGCATGCTGCTGCTGAACTCCACCACTGGCCTCCCCGGTGTGGTTCACCCTGGCAGCTCTGCCTTGGCAAACACCACCCCTGGAAGTGCCAAAGTTTGGGTCAGTGCACTGGGGACAGGGATGTGGGATGGGCACAGGGGGTGCTGCTGGTCCTTCCTCGCCATGCCCCCCCCCTTGCTCTGCAGAGGGTTTGAAAAATGCCATCCACCCAAAACCCAGGAGCTGCGGTGACGTGGGGCTCTGTGCCAGCCCAGCTCTGCGTCAGCAGACCATCGCCTTCTCACAGCCCTTAATAGCCCCCAGATGACTCCCTGAATCACTTGGGTGAGGGTGACACACAGCAGCTCATTACAGTCATTCTAATGGCTTTTTTTCTTTTCTTTTTTTTTAAATTTTGCTGGTGTTTTTCAAAAGGAAGGTACTCCCAGTGCACTCCCAGTCATTTACACTGGGAAGTGTCAGCAGGACCTGTAAATGTGCCCTCAGCTCTGTTAACCAGGCCCTGGAGCCACGGTTTGCGATTAAAGTGCTGTCTGACCTAATTACACACACATTGTAATTAGAGCCTTTACAAAGCACGGGGTGGTGGCCCCCGCTGCTGCCTCGCCGGGAGCCTCCTCTCCCTTGGGATGTGGGGAAGGAGGTGATTAATTGCCCATCCCCTGGGGCTGGACGGGGGCATGCCTGTGCCCCAGTGCCACCAGCCAGGAGGGCCAGACCTGACCCAGCAGCCACCCCCACCCCGCAGGCTTCCAGGAGTGAAAAGGCTGGGGGTACCACTGGGTACCCAAAAGGTGCCCACAGGTGCTGAGTGAGGTCCAGGACTGTTGGGCACAGGCACCATCCTGCTTGGGGGATACCCATCCCCACGCTGCTGGAGGACACCAGGCTGGGACCGTGCCATCAGCAAAACCCGACCGTACCTGTCTGCTTTGGGCCACCAATTCCGTCCCCAGGGCTACGTCCCTGCCACAGACGCTCTCCCAAGCAAGGGCAGTGCCGGTGGGCAGCAGTGAGCCTGGCAGTGGGGTGCCACGGCCACCCAGCTGCTGCTGAAGCAGTGGGGACAGCGCACTGGCCACACGCCACCGGGCACCTCCTGCACCCCCGGTACTTTGCAGCACTGTAAAATTATCACTGGGGAATAATAAGCTCCAGACAAATGCAAGCTGCTGCTGTGATGCCCTCATTTGCATCTCCTAATGAGATCAATTAATTTCCACCGCAGGGAGAGGCAGGAAGGGACAGCTCCACCCAGGGCGGGCAGTGGCAGTGTCACCCGGCTCGGCACAGCCCCGGAGCAGCAGCACTCACGTTTTGACGTAGGGGTCGGAGTAGCCGTTGGCATCCATGGCAGCCAGGTGGGCGCAGCGGATGATGCCCACCAGCAGCCCCTGCTTCTGCGAGCTGTACTTGAGGGAGATGAGGATCCGGCCGCGCTCCTCCAGCGATTTGTCCTCTGTTTTATCTATCTGGGGGAGGGAATGCACCCAGTCCAGGGGCTGCTCCAGGACACAGCCGTGGCCAGACACCCACCTCCCCAGTGCAAGGGGTGCCCTCCCAATCCCTGATCACCTCTGAGGGGGTCAAACTACCCCACACTCCCACGTGCTGCAGGGACAAGCTGCTGTATCCGTGTGCCCACGGTGGGGGACGCTGCTCTGAACCCCCCACTCACCGGCAGCTGCTTCTCCAGGCAGATGTTGAAGTTTTTGGTCTGGTTGGGCTTCAGTTTCTTCAGCGGGATCCGCGTCTCCCCGATGAACTCGTTGTGGCGGAACTTGTCCTCGTCGCAGACTGAGATCCTGCAACAAGCACAGGGTGAGCAGGGCCACCAGGGAGAGGGGAGATGATGGCACGAGGGATGGGGCTGCCCCGTCACACTGCAGGTCCTCTGAGTGAGGGGACAACTTCAAGGTCACCGTCCCCCAGGCCGGTGATCAGGCACCTCCTTCACAGGCAGACAGAGGGCATCAATCTGCTGTTACAGCCCAGCCAGGGCAGCTCATGATGTTTAAATGTGACACCCAATATCTTGGTCTGCTTTACCTCCACAGCCAAGAACCCGAGCTACTGGGATGGAGGACAGGCCAGGTCTGGGGAAGCAGAGGGATGCAGGAGATGGGGGCTGTGTTTCCCAGCTCCATCACACAGCCACCCACGCAGAGCTACCTGCACTTTCCTGAGTGTGGCAGCTCTCAGGGTGTCCCCTGGCACTGGGGACCTGGTTGCCCAGTTTGGGACACAGAGGGGGTCTTCTACCTCCTCTCCCATCATGCAGAAAAGACCAGCAGGGATTTGCAGACCCAGCCTGTGAAAGGCATCACGCCTCGGCCAAGCGAAGCTCTCCCAGAGCCACTGGGGTCCTCCACAGGGCCAGGTCCTGGGATGCACCCCGTGACGACAGCCCGCATCCGAGGGCAGTGACGGCGATGCCGAGAGAAGGCTGTTTTCCCTGTGAAAGCTATAAATGCCTTTCCTTGAGCTAATGAGTCATTTCTCTGCTGCTTCCCAGCCCGCTCCAGGCATCAGGAGAGACGACAGAAGAGTAAAGTTAGCGCTTACTGGGAGCCTCCGCTCGCAGCTCCTGAAATCCCCGAGAGGGGGCCAGGAGGGTGCTGGCTGCCTTGTGAGGAACCGGCTGTCCCCCAGCAGCACTGCCTGTGGGGACAGGGAAAGCCATCCCATCCATGTCCAAAGGGAGCATCCTGCATCCCACACCCCCACTGGAGCCACGCAGGGACCAGCTGGGCTCCCTGTCCATAAACAAAAGGTATTTCCCTTCCCTGCTCTCCTCTCTCTCCTTTTTTAAAATATTCCTCCAGTGTCTCCCCATCCTTTTGCTACCTGATTTCTTCTCTCTTTCACCCACTCCTGTTGGTGAGTGCTCTGTCTTGCTGGGTTTCAACAAATGGGACTTACTCAGGAAGGGGGCAAAAGTAATCAAACAGTGCCCTGCAATCCCACCTCGGAGTAACTAATTGCACACCACACCTCTGGTCTGAGCAGCACCTGGACAGTTTATCCATGGAAGGTTTGTCCATGGATGGTTTGATCACCCTCATGCTCACAAGGGAGTAAGAAGGCAGCGAGGGAGCCACAGGGATGGCTCAGTGGCACAAGGACTGCCAGGGATGGGGAGCTGCAGAGGAAGGGGGTTTGGAAAAAAATAATACAAGCGGGAAGACAGGGAATGCTGCTCTCCAGAAAACCATAGCAGGATGCAGCGTTACTATAGATACCTGTGAAAAAACCACCCCACCACAACAGCAAAATCCTCAAAGAGAATCTCAAATGCAGGCACAATATTTCCTATTTCCCTTCCTCCTCTCGCCTTCCTTTTAAAGAACAAAACTGAAAAAGGAGCAGCAGCAGCTCCAGACACGAAGCGGCACTTGCCAGGCGTGCACAACCCCGCGCCCGTCTGGGCAAAGCTCTGGGGAGGGACGCGAGGGCGCAGGGCTGGAGGCTGGGCTGGAGGACAGGAGCTGACAGCCTGGGGTCTGTTTTCACACCCGGCAGTCGCAGAGCGGTGCTGCCCGCGCACAGGCAGAGTTTGGGGCTGGTTTTACCTCTGAGGAACACGAGTAACAAGATCTTCCCCCACCAACGTCTTGGTATGCCCCAAAAGCACGAGATACCAAATGCAGGGTCTGACTTGCTGTGAAGCCCCAGGGATGAGGATGAAGGAGAAGCCTAGTAAGGAAAGAGCTGGAAAACTTGAGTGGTGGTGGCAGGGAAACCATCTCCAGTGTCACACTGGGAGAGGCTGGAGAGCCCCACTGAGCCCCGTTCCACTGCCCATGGGGACACAGGAAGCCACTTGTCCCCACCTGAGCAAGCAGCTCTGAGATCAGCAGCCCCTGTGCAGTATGATACAGCTCAGAGACCTTCAGCTCAGCCCCAGGCAGCTGCCAGCCCCTGTGTGCCCTCCCCAGGGACAGCTCCTGCCCCCCTGTCCCACAGAGCCCTCCTCGGGCAGCAGCCACGGCACAGGAACACCCCAACCCACCCCGGCTGCCCGGGCTGCAGCCCACCGAAGGGCAAACCCTTCCCCAGGGCAGAAAGGTGGCAAACTGGGGTAGTGTCGGGGTCCCCAAGCCCCAGAAGCAGAACAAATGTCCCCTTTGTCCCATGGGACTGACAGTCCCCCTGGCTGCCTGCGGTCCATCCTCACTGGGATGGTATTTTTGAGCCGGGCAGGCTGGCAGCGCACCACCCCATCAGTGAAGGCAGCGAGGGTGAGTCAGAGGAGCAGCTCCAGCCCCAGCCCCTCCTTTGGAAACAGGCATAATGCAATTACACCGGCTTGAATTTTATTAGGAGAAATCAATGTGATGGAATTTTTATGCCTCGGGTTAGAAAATCAGCTCCATGACAAACAGCAAGAGATGCCTCTGGCAGCTCCATTCACCTGCCATCCCCAGCCCATTAACTCCACATCACCCCTCCATCGTCTCTCTTTATTAAACCCAGTCCCTTGAGCTCGGCTTTTGATGTGACAACTTCCACTGAGGGGTTCTGATCTTTAAGTTAAGGGCTGTGAAAATCACCTTGGATGAAAACTAAACAGCAAGTGAACAATCACTGCTCATTAAACTTATTCTCCCTCCTACTCAGCCCTGGCTCCTGGGTTACAGTCCTGACTCACCACACAGCTCAAGCCACCCTGCTCCACTGACTCACGGCTTCTGCTCGCACGCATGTTCCTCGTCCTCTTTCCCGTCCTGGGAGGGGATGAAGGGGTCACTGAGGACCCTTTTCCCCAAGGCACACGCATGTAACAGGCAGCAGAGCCTGAAGGTGCATCACCTGTATATAAGATCCCTTAAGGTCCCTATATAAGGTCCCTGTAGCTACCTGGGAGGCTCTGGATGGAGGAGCAGAGGTGCAGGTGATGCTTGGTGAAGGAAAGCAATGCCTGGCAAGGAGAGGAATAGAAAAAGACAGCGTCCTGGGACTGTCCAGCTCTCCTAAAACCAATAGGAGGACTCAGTGCTGGGCTCCATCACAAAATGCCTCAAAGTCTGAGCACAGACACCACAGCAGAAGTTAGATGAAATCACGAGTGTGTCTGCAGATCCCGAGCAAACCTCGTTCAGCGCTGCTGGAGTAAAGCAATTTGGGACCCCAAATCTCTGAGTGTCTGCAGGATGCCTATTAGATCTGATCAAATACTATTTTCTGAATAATATATTTAATGAATCATTATGTTTGTCAAACACATGATTAAACAAAGAATCCCTGGCATTCGTGGGCTAGCTGAGTATCACATGAATAATGCATCACTTCACCAATGTATCTGGATATGAATAATTGTACTTAATATCTGGCCAGCTCTGATATTTATTATGAATACAAGCTATTTATTGCATATTACATGTATAATTTAAATGTAGGCGATTGTATTCTGCCTATTCCAATTTACCCTGCAGCATTTCTCTGCCTCCCCTCATCATTGCACCCCAGCTTCCCACCACCAGAGATCATGGCCAAGCTGCTGTGGCACAGCCGTGCTCACACTGGCACCGTTGCTGCCCATCTGTGGCAGACAGGGACTGCAGGGTGGGATTTACCCCTGGTGCTGGCAGGGAACCTGTCCCCAAGCCCACCCATCCTGGCCCTCTGAGTCCAGCATCTTTCAAGAGGCTCTGAATTTGCCTTCTCTCAGGCTGGTGGGTGGTTTCATTGCTATTAAGCCTTGGGCTAGACTCAAGGATATTTAATTCAATGAATGGATGAGACCTTTCAAGATCCTCCCACCTGCTGCGTTTCATGAAATCTGAGGTATCTGGTGTTTTTTGAGGGGGCTGATTCATTAACAAAATCCTGCTTGCCAGCTCAATTAGCTGGGCTGCCTTCACCTCTCCTTCTCCCTTGGGGGTGGCCCTGCTTGGGGAGGTGAACCCCAGCGGCTCCGGGGCTTGGGTCTGTCACAACGAAGTCACTTGACCAGCTCGGATGAGCCCACACAGGGATGAGGGGCATGGTGTGGGGCTGGGGGGGTCAGACAAGAGGGGATTCATCACTCTGCTCTCCAGGAGGTGGAAGATGCCCCTACTCTGGCCCCTGTGACAAGGTGAATGCCACTCGTCCTTCCAGGAGGGCTGCAGGCACTGGCAGTGCCCAGTGCCAACACTCACCTACCAACACATTCTGGGCACGTCTCACCAAGAGCCCAGGTGGACAGGGAAGATTTTTGGGTGCTTTTCCAGCTTTTCCACTGCATCACACGCTCTCCAAGCAGCAGGGAGGCGAAAGCTGGTGGCAGCCTTCATCTCCACCATTATTTTTACATGAAAGAGACTTTGCAGCCGCGTTCCTTGCCCCTCCGTGAATCAGCACCGAGGGGGCTCCCGGGGAACGCTCACCTCCCGGACCGGGGGGAGCATCACTCATGCTCTTTCAAGTGCCTTGCAGGAGCCTCGCCTGATTAGCGCCAGGAAAGCCAGCGTCCCCACAGCTTTGAGGTCAGCTTTTCTTGGCGGAGGAGGAGATATTTTGCCAAGGTGGTGGGCAGGTGAAGTGGAGCACCGAAGGCAGGACAATGCACGGCACAGGAGATGCTTCCTGCGGGAAGTGGCACCGGGATGGCGAAGGGCCATTGCCACTGGTGTTATGGAGAGGCTCATAGAGGAGGAACAGCTCCACCCACACTGAAATAAAAAATCCTCAGTGATTTTTTATTCCACCAGGGACCCCAGCCCATCCTCCCTCCTCATATAAACCAAAGATCCCTCCCCAGCCAGGCAGCGAGGACACAGCTCAGTGGGTACCTAAATGAGGAGGTGGAACATTTCTCAGCCTTGCATCCTTCTACTTGATTAAATATCCAGTGTTGGAGAAGAAGAAAATCCAAGCCAGGAATTAAAATAAAAGATGGATTTTTCTACCTTGTGGCTGGTTTGCAAGAAGCCTCATCTCATCTAAACCTGCCTCAGGATAAATAAAATCTCTTTTGCCAGTATCTTCAACTGCAAATATGGAGAAAAACAAAAAGGGAGCTGGGGAATTGCTCTTAAGGAAAACAAAGAGCACCTGAATTTTAGGCTGTGGCTCCCCCATGTAAGATAAGAAATGGAGCCATGGTGTCAGAAGCTTTCTTTTAGCAGGAGGAATTCCCTGGTCCATAGGCAAGAGTTCCCACATGAAATTCTGCCAAACCTGTTGGGCAGAGCAGATGAGCAATGCCCAGTGCCTGAGGGCAGCCTGGACCCTGCTGCCACGATGGCCATTTGGGCCAGCGGCCACAGCTCGGCACAGGAGTGTGGGGAAGGACACAGGGCCACCAAGGGTGTCCAGCACCCACCCTGCAGGATGCTGGGTTTGGAGATGGGACTAAGAAATGTTATTTCATTTGAACCTTTACACACCCATCTACACATGGGGCATTTCTTTAAAGGGTCAGAGTCCTGACTAGAAAAGAGGCAGCTTGGATGGGCACGAAGGCATGAGATGGATGGCTCTGATGGCAGGAGGAGATGCCAGACCCTGGGGATGCTGCTCCTGCATGAGCAGGTGAGGCTTTGCAGGGAGTTTCACTCCCCACAGAGCACCTGGCTGGGAACTCACAGAGGGCAACCGCACCGCAGGTGAGCCCGAGGCCCCCCTCGCCTCCCTGGAAAGGTGCCTTTGAAGTTACTTTGGGTAACTGGCCATTAGCTGACCATGCCAGCCATCTCCTGAGCTCCCTGTGGAGCTCCCAAGACAGAAACATTGCCTCTGTTCAGCCACGCACCCCCACAGAGAGGGGTCCCTGTGCATCACCCCAGGTACAGGGTCAGTGCACAGTGTTTAGTTGGAAGGGGACATGAGGAGCCCTGTGTGCTGAGCCCTGTGAGAGCCCAGGGCCACACCTGGCTCCCCACAAAGTACCTGCAGTGCCCAGGCTGGAGGGCAGGAGCAGGGATGTGCTAATGAGGAATTTCTGCAGGGAGAAGGGCACATCCAGCCCGGCCCACGTACACATTTCTGCATGCCCCTCTGCCATGGAGCATCCCTGCTGCCTCCCAGAGTGGGCTAGCACAGCCCTTCCCTGGGGAGAAGCAGCTACCAGAGGCCCAAAAAGGTGGGGGTCAAGCCCTTCTGCTCCCTGGTGCATTTCAGCAAACAACTCAGCTGAACATCTCTCTACAAACTGATTTCCACGCTTGAAGAGGCCGAAAACTTCAAAGCCTGGAATGAAAACATTAAAAAAAAATACCCACCAATGATAATAATAAACGAGGCTTCCCAGCCCAACAAGCCTGCAGCACTTTCAGCATGACTAATATTTTCCATCTGAAATAATAATCCACGGTGCTAAATTTCTCATCTCTATGCACACTGCAGACAACAGGTGGGCTCTGCCCAAATTCACCTCTGAGCAGGACCTTTTCTAAGGCAGCTTTGAGCTCTCGTCGTGGGGAAAATAATAAACTCCCAGGGTGCCTGCAAATAAGGAAGGTCAGATTCCAGCCACGGAGCTGCCAAAGCCCCGAGTCCTCGGAGCAGGATGCAAAATCCTCCTCTGACAGCAGATCTTACAGCAAATCCTCCTACACAGCGGTCCCACATCAGAGAGGCGACGGAGCAGCCCAGCACCCTTCCTCGGCAGGGTCCGTCCGCAGGCTCTGGGTCACCCCCTGCCCTAGGTGGGATGGTGGCCAAGGCAGGAAAACCTTTGCATTCACAGGGATGTGACCCTGCAAAGCAGTGCTTCCAAGCCTGCATGGCCCCACCATGCTGCCCCTGTCCACCCCCAGCCCCACACAACAGCTCCCAACCCCCGGGAGACGCTGCCAGGAGATGCTGAATGTGCAGACACTGAACCAAACCGAGACAACAGAATAAATACATGCAAACACTCTTCATTTAGTTTGACAATAATTCACGGATGTTGATAGCTTGCTTTCAAAAAATCAGCCTTGAAAGGGGCCCAGAGCTTTCCCAGAGAGATTTTTCTCAGGAAGATGTGACTGCAAAGCCTTAGCATGTGCCTGTGAGAGCTGGGCATGAGGAGGTTAAAACCAAATAACAGCACCTCTGCAGGCAGGAGCCCAGTGAGTGAGTTATGAAGTTAATGACCAAGCAGGACCACGCTCCTCGCTGGCTATTCCAGCCCAGGCTCCCTGTAAATCAAGTGTGGGTCACGGCGGGGGTGATGGATGTGCACAGGGCACGCGCACAGGATACGGGGTTTGGTGGGCGATAACTCTGCTGTGAGCAGCTGCCAGCACCGTCCTGTGGGGCTGAGGTGTGGGGGACCCCGTGAGCTCCCCTGGGAAATTGTCACTGGGATGGGGAGGGATGCCTGGGCTGGCCCTGAAGGGATGGGATGTGTGTGTCCCCCCCGGTGCCAAGCTCAGCACCCTGCTCACCCCGCCAGGGCCCTACCGCAGGGTCTTGCGGATCATGTCCTCGTCGGTGATGCCGTAGTAGGTGAGGGTCTCGTTCCAGGTGGGGTTCAGGGTGTTGCGCAGCGTTTTGGTTCTCAGCTTGTTCGCCTGGAAAAGCAGCAGAGACGGTGGGTCAGTGGGACCCGGCCCCAGGCGATGGGCAGGGAGGGGACAGAAAAGGAAGCACAGTTTGGAGACAAAGGGGCAATTGGTGCTGTTGCCTTTTTGCCCCAGTGCCATAACGCGGGCGGTCCCTGATGTGGTGGCCCAAACCCAGGCTGGCTGCAGCGATAAGCAGAGGGGCAGACAGGGGGGCTCACGGGCTCATTTGCAAAGCAATCCAACCCCACACCCTGCAAACCGCCAGCAAAATGGGAACCTTGGCGGAGCGCAGCGAGAAGAGGGGGATTTCATTTATGCCGCAGGGGAGAGAGAGAGAGGGAACAAATGTCTTTTCAGGTTCATTAAAAAATACCAATTTGCTGTTCTGGCTGTTTATTTGCATTCCTGCTCCCAGCACAGCTCCCCTTCCTGCCTGACTCAAAATAACTTCCTCGGAACGCATTTTGTTAGCACTGGCAACTCCTTCCAGCGCTGCAGCTCTGCAGAGTGGGAGGCTGGGGACAGCGGGGCTGTCGTAGTCACATGTGTCCCCAGCATGGATGGGGCATCCTGGCACACACTCATCCCCCCAGGTCAGGGGACATGAATCATCTCACCCCCTGAGCCACTCGCTTCTGTTGGGGACAGGGGGAGAGCAGAAGCAAAGGGCTGAAGGCTTCAGATGGGGCTTCTCCATCACCCCCCAGCCTGGCACAGCCTAACAGAGCAGGGATTTTCCTTCTAATTCGGTGTAAAGTCAGAAAGCTCAGCCCTTGCCTCAGCCACTGCTGAAATCAATACTTCAAAGTTGTCTCACGCGTCTTTATGGGAAGCTGCTCCGTTCCCCACCTTTGGTTCACCAGCTCTGAGCTAGAAGCGAGCGGGATGTGAAACATGGGGTGAAGAAAACAGCTTGTGCTTGTGCCTAAGAGGAGGTCACCTTGTCAGCACACCCTTTCCTACCAAAACCACCCCAAACACCCAACCTCTTCCAGCTCAACTAGACACTGCCACTGGCTGGGGGAGCTGCAGTGGTGCCACTGAGGGACCAGGCAGGGGCTCAGCAGCAGCAGAAGGCACTGGCCAGGCTGAGCATGGGCAGCCAGTGTTGCTGCCCCCGGGCACCAGCCTCCCTGAGCTGTTCCCTGCGTGCCCAGGGGCATCTCCAGGGGAACAGCAGAGCGATGCAAACCGAAGGAGACTGCAGACAGGTGCTCTCATTTATGGACTGCCATCGCCATTGATTTAATACCTTGTTTGCCTTAAATCTTTCCTGACTTTCTAAAGTTGCTTTGAAAAAGGCACTTCATCGTACCAGGTTTCATCCCACACCTGTTTTATGTCCTACCTTGGTGATATTGTGGCCACCACGCCAGGCTCCGGCTCAGGCAGCAAGATGCACACCAGAGAGGGAGTGTAAAGCCTGCTGGGGGGTGACAAGGACAGCAGAGAAACTGCCTTCAGGACATCCACTGCCTGCTCAGATCTGCTGGGGCCTGATCCTGGGTCTCTGAGGGTCAGGAAGGGTGGTGGGCTTAGCCAAGGGGGTAACGTGATGGGCATCACCCAGCAGCTAACGCTGCCCTGGGCAAGGGACCCAAATGAAACCAGAGGAACACAGAGGTGCTCTGGGAGCACCTTTTTCTCCCATCTGGAATGACTTAATAGTCAGTAACATGGAGACCTCTGCATGAGGCAAATGAATGCCACCCTGCTTCCCATGGCTCTGGCTTGGGCTCTGCCACAGCTGCCTGAGAGCCCAGGGACAGCAGCACCCAAGGGACTTGGGAACCATCCTGCTGCTGGAACAGAAACATCCAGCCCAGGACACATCCATGATCCCCCCACACCCACTCCCCTCTCCCAGAGCAGAGTCAGGCAGTGCTGTTTGGAAACAAGGCACATAGAGAGAGCAACTACAGAGGCAGAGGGATGTGGTGGCAGGAGAGGGTCCCCCCACGGCTGCTCTGAGCTCGTAGAGTCTGCAGCTCCAGTGCTTCCCTCCTGCCTCTCTGGTCTCCATCACCTCCAGCAGAAATGCTAATCAATGCATTTGCAAAACATGGAAATGACAGATAATATCACTGATGAAAGTGCTCCTGGCTCTCCCATTTCCAGCAGAACTTGAAATGTGGTTAAAAACTCCCTCTGCCGCCCTGAACATTATGAATTAATTCAACTGAACCGTAACAAGTAAATACACCTTCCCAAAAAGGTCTTTCCTTTAGTGTAAAATAAGAGTGCAATTAATATTCATAACACACACATTTAGCATTTAAATTCAACATCCCCATCAGTTACACCAAGCTCTCACTACACATCAATATCTTTAATTACTCTTCTCTCCAGCAAGCGCTGCACCTAAGTAGATGGAAATATTTCCCTTACGATTTATACTCGGCTTTATTATGATCTGAGGGGTTTTAAATGCAAAAGAAAAAGTGAAAAAAAAAAAAAAGGAGCTGGTTTGTTTACAGCTCCAGATCATTTCACTCGGTGTTTTATGGGGGTTCCTTGAGTGCAGCGCTCGCACCCCCTGCTCCCAGGGGTGAGGAATCAGGGCTGGCACCTGGTTCCCAGGCAGGGGTTTATTGGAGAGGCACTTGCTACTCGTGAAAGGATGTTTTTAGCCCCAGTTCTTACCTCCTGCCACTGCTCTCTCCTGCTTGCCTGAGTGAGAGCTGGGCAGGAGGCTCAAGGTCTGGCTGCAGCAACCAGCAGCCTCTGGTGAAGAGCTTCTCCCCAGGAGCCTTACAGGTCTGATTTCAAAGGGAAAGGGGCAGCCCCAGGAAGGGAAGAAGAAGTGAAAAGGTGTCTCACCTTACTGGCTCCGGGAAGCAAGTGCAATTTGACATATGGATCAGCTAAACCATTATGGTCCATTGGCTTCAGGCCCTGTAGAGGAAACAGCAAAAAGCAGGAGTCAGGACAACAGTGAGAGGCTGGGCAGGCAGGGTGGCTTTGTGGAGCCCATCAAACAGTGCCTGTTTTCCTGGGATGTCATCGATCCATGGGGTAATTGCAGTTTTCCCAGGCCTGGGGAAGGAGGAGAGTACGGTTGGTGTGGGACTGTGCAGCGAAAGCTGAGCACACTCAGCGTTCAAATGTCGTCTGTGGTTTGTGCCGAGAAGGAGCTGCAGGAAGGCTTCTCATCCCCACTTGGCATCAGCCACAAAGCACCTCTCTGCTCTTCCAGCAGCTGACTCTGACACCCTGATCACAATTAATTTGGGGGTTAAGTAAATCAGCGTGGTGATTTGCAAGGTTTAAAATTACAGGGTTTTGTCACTTAATAATTGCTTATGAGCAAACACACACCTCTGCTGTTGTGGTGTAACTTTTAAGTGCTCCCAGAGGGTGTGATAGCACCTACCTACTCTTTGTTATTAAGACAGAGCTGAAGGAAGAGCAGCTCCCAGGCCAGCAGGAGGCTGTCGCCAGCCGACTGCCGCGGCGTTTGCAGGGAGATCTGGGGGTACCAGAGCCCAAAGGCAAGGAAACACTGTGGCCATTGCTGATGGATTTTATACAAGACCCTCACAGCTCTTAAAGGATGGCTTGGATCACGTTTGTTACAGAGGTGGTCTGAAGTTGATCCTACTTCAGGCAGAGGGAGGAGACAAACCTGCTCTTCTAAAGAACCCGCGGGCTGAAAATCATCCACGGGTGCTGCACCAACCCAGCCCAAAGCCATAACTGCACAGACTGCATGGAAACAAACTCCACAGGGTAGGGAAGCAACACAGGAACGTGAAAAAAAGGAGCCTAATTTTTACCAGACCTAAGTAGAAATGATAATGGCAACACCATGATAGTCCTTGGATTATTCCCAGCCTGGCTGTGGGATCCCTGCAGGAGTTATTTCTAGGCTGTCTGAAGGCAATCCTCTGCCTGGGTCAGAGGAGGGTTTCTCTGCAGAGGTACCCAGCTCCAACCTGGGCATGGAAATCAGGCTGGCTGATGCTGAGGACTCATCATGCCCTTTGTGTGATGGGTAGAGTACGTGGTGCCTGAGATTGATGAGTGTGTGCAGCTGCCAGGGAGCCACCTGGCAGGAAAGCATTGGTATGGGCTGCTGCTGGCAAGGCTGTGAGCACGGAAAATGCAATGATTGAGGCCTGGGCTTGGGCAAATCAGAGAGAGAAACGCTGGCATAAATCGCTTCCGTACTTTACATGTATTAACCAGTGCACCCAGCTTAGCACATGGCCCCTCAGGACACCTCCATCCCTGATTTGCACAGCTTGGTTGAGGGTCCGAGCTGCTCCTGACCTTGCTGAGGGCTCTGCTTTGGAGACGAGTGCGCTGCCCTGGGGCAAGGGAGACCAAATGGTGCCCAGCAAACAGGATTTTGCTTCTAAAGCAGAGCCAAAAGGATAAAAATATCAGCAGTGAATGCAGGCTAAATGGCTCTGCTTTAACTGCAGTGCCTCTCGGGTGATGTCCCTGGCTCAAGGAAAGGGGAAGGCAGCAGGCATGGAGGACGGGAGGAAGGTGGTGGCATCAGCTGTGGCTCCAGGGGCAGAAAGGGGCTGGGCTGGTCCCCAGGCTGTGGAGGGCACACAGACTGCTCAGAGCTGAGCAGGGCAAAGGCTCCCCACAGCCCCTGTGGCAGAGGTGCCCCGATGCTGTGCAGGAAATGAAGTCAGAAGCAAGCAAGCAAATTCCCATGAAAACGGATGGAGCAAGACAGGCAGCTCTGTAATTCACCCATCAATTCAGTTCAATTAAATTACCTCCTGAGGAGGCTATTAAAGGTTTTTTTTAATAGATGTGCTATGGAAGATGGAGTGACAGGAGCCTGGAAAATGGCTCCTAATGTCACATCTACCTCCCTCCCATGTCACTTGATATGAGTTTGGCACAGGGCTGAATTTAACATGAGAGCAGCCCTGATGCCTCTGCCCCACAAAGGTGCTCCTGTGGGAGCTCACTCCTCCCAGGGACACCTGGGGTGACCACAGGGCTCGTACATGGGGGCAGAGTCTCCCACTGGATTCAGCCAGCGCAGCCCCGGCTCCAACCGGTCCTCCCGCCAGGACCAGTTTACAGTGCTGTGCATCATGGCACGGGCAATGGAGCTGAGACAGTTTCATTGTTTCCTCTGCTCAACCCCAAAATCCCTGCTGCAATTCTATGGAGACCAACAGCCCCGCTGCATCCCAGCCCCTGCCAGCTGCTCTCCGTGCCAGTGACATTTAGCTAATCAATAGGATTTAATTACGAGTCAGGCTAACGGGGCTGCCGATTAACACCACACTAGAGGCATACAGAAATCACAGGAGACTGATTTGTTCCATCATTTGCCCCACAATGAGCTGCCTGCCCAGTGAGCAGGTTCCCTGCTGCCCAAAAACCAGCCTGGATACCTCTTCCCACCATGGCATCCTGTTCTGAGATGGGGTAGGCTCTGTGCTTCCACCCTGACAGCCCAGAGGAGACACACAGCTTCGAGATGGGAATTTCCCTGCAGTGATAAATATTTATGAGTAAATCCATAAGTAATGCTCAGTGCAGACCTCTGGTTGGAAGCGGGGGAGCATCCAAATGCTCGGCAGGGTGGAAACTCCCGGGTGTTTTCTAGCTGTGGCTGCAGGCAGCAGCGCAGGGAGGGCAGCCCAGGTATGCTCACCTGGGCAGCATCTGCCCCCCATGGCCTGCCTGCAGCCAGGGACCTGCACAGCCACCTGAGGCTCACCCAGAGCATCTGTCTCCCAAAAGCAGGAGCCCAGCAGAGCTCCAGGGCAGTGTCTGTGCTGCTGCCCACCCCTACAGATCCCTCCATAGAAGGTCATTATCTCGCTCCATGCAGAGCTTGGGTTTTGTAGGACTGAGCAGAAAACGAGACCCTCACCCAAGCCATGGCATGGCGCCTGCACCTTAATCCTCTCCTTTTCTATCACATTTTATAGGAGGGGGTGATGTCCAGCACAGCCCAGGGGCAGCTCGGCTGCTTCCCACACACGACAGCACAGATCACCGCAACCCCCGGCGAGCGCACGGCGCTCGTGCGTGGCAGCGGGCGGTGAAGGGAGAGCCCTCCTGCCAGCCCGCCACACTGCTGCTCCTGCAGCCCAGAAATGGGCTCCCGCACCCCCCTGATTTATTCTCCCATCGATCCGAGCTGAGGTGCAACGTGCCTGAGCTCAGCCGCGCCTGAAGCGTGAAAGGCAGGGTACGGGCAGGGCTGCCGCCAAGACCGAAAGCCATTAGCGCGAGGCGGCTGCTGGCAGCCTGCCTGCTCCTGCCTGCACAGGGCTCTGAGCTTTCTGCCAGCCAGGGAGAGGTAGGAATGCTGGACACATCACCACAGCCCTGCTCCAGCCAGGGAGCGATGGGGTTTCTTGGTCCTTACCTCCCCAGCGCCGCGGTACCCCGGGACAGCGCCTGCTTCAGCCCCACGGTGCAGCGCCAGCGAGCCCTGATGCCACGGTAGTTGGCACGCCAGAGGACTGTCCTAAGAGGTTAAGGCTGGAGGTGGATGCTCCTTGAGCATGCCATGGCCTTCCCTCACCCTGCAGAGGCAGGACTGGCCTCACCATCCAGATGTGGACCAACAGCAGCCCTGCACTCAATCTGTTCATGTCCAGGAGAAACCCAGACCCTGGCTTCCCCACCTAGAGCCTGCAGAGATGCCAGGCACTCGCTGCCTTCCAAAACCAGCTTCCAGATATCCATCTGATGACAGGGCAGATCTGCATGCTAGCAGGGAAACTGAGGCACCAAGCACCTCACTCCTGGTGTAAGCAGTCAGCCTGGGCATAGCCCTCTAGCTACCAGCTTCCACATCCATCCTCCCTGCAACACAGCAAACCTCCTCTGATTCCCTACTCCATCTGAACTTGGGATACAGGCTGACCTGAGGGTCTGGAAACACCCAGCATCTCATGGATCCCCCTGTGAACATACACCACAAAATAGCTCGGATGTCTCCAGGCAGCTGGCACCAGGGCAGACCCCCACCGTGAGGAGCAGTTATCCCAGCCTCCTGCACAACACAGCAGCTGATGGCTGCAGAGCAGAAAACTGGTGGCAGAAAACAATGGATAGGATTTAACCTGTCACCGGTGCCTCCAAGAACCCACTAACCCCCTTCCCACTCCCCAGGAGCCGATAATGGGACTCGTGAGGGACATGAGCAGGTATAAAGCTGCTGGAGATTGAATTAAATAACATCAAAAGGGACAGAGAGGGTTGTCTTGGGGGGTTATCAAAGGGAGAAAGAAAAACCCTTCTCACATGGCTGGAACAGCCCAGGTTTTAACAGCTGCTGGCAGAGACTGAGGCTCCAGGAGCTGCTGGAGTTGGGACACGTCCCAAGGGCACCTTTCTTGGGAGCCTGAGACATCGTACCCAAGACACCAGCCAGGCTGGCCCCAGCACAGACCCAAGGGCAACACACGTCCCAGCACTGCGCTGTGGCTTGTGTGTGTGGCCCCGGCACTCCCCGGCCACCGCGTCACCTCCTCGACAGCACCACTTCTAACGTCTACACGGCCACTGCTGGCAGCCGGGGTCCTGGCCCTTACCTTTCTGTAGTCAAACTTTGGCAGCTTTCCCCAGGCGAGAGATGAAATGAGAGCGAGCAGATGGCAATGTAAATAAAAGAGAAAAATGGGAGAATGAGAGCAGAATGGAAATGAACAGGACTCAAACGCTTGAATGTCAGAGCGGCGAGGGGGGCTCTGCCCAGCCCGCGGGCAGGGGCGACGCCGATGCCACGTGGTGTCCCCAGCCCTGTGGGATGGGGTCAGCAACTGCTCTGCCTGGCAGGAACCAGGGCTCACCTTCCTCAGCCCTGCCTTTGCTCTCACTGCTGTTAGATCTATCACTTGCTGCTTGCAGGTCTCCTTCCTCCCTGTCTTCCACCCACTGCAAACCCAATTAGAAATCTCCTCCTTGGCACCGCTCCCGAGCGCACCAAGGGAAGCCTGACCCAGGACAGGCAGGGGGGTGGTGGGGAGGGAAGCTAAAGCTGCTGGCTGCCTCGTCCCTGCCCCACAGCCCTGGGAGCTGTGGGTGCTGCGCTCACCCCTTGGCCTGGAGCAGCTCCACGTCTGCTGGGGAGGTGCCTGCATGCTCATCTCCAAAGCCAAGTGTTCTCGCTTGAGGTCTTACTCCAAGGAGAACCCTGAGGAGGGGACATGCATTCTCAGCACCCAGCAAATGGGGGCTGCAAACAAGCCAGCTGCAGCTGGAGGGGAGAGGAGCATCCTATGAAGAATCATAGAATCATAGAATAATTATGGTTGGAAGGGACCTCCAGGGTCATCAAGCCCAACCTTTATCCCATCATATTCCTAACCATCAGACCACACAAACAGTGTGGGCTGATCCTCTGGGGGCTCAGCTCACAGCAGTTCTCCTGCAATTTCTCCTGTCTTCTGCAAAACCTCCCCACCCCTTCCCAAGATCTACAGGGACTTAGATCAACCAACCCACTGCTGTCAGGGCCAAGCTGTGTTGAGCCCTCACTGCTCTGGTCCTCATGCTGGGTGAAGCAGAGAGAAACTGAGCAGTGCCCAGCAGCACCTTCCACAGGCGTGGAGGCAGAATCAGGACTTCAGTTATCCGTTTCTGCTCCAAAATGCGTAAAAAAAACCCTAATTGCTTCAATCACGCAGACGGCAAAGGCGCTGAGGCAGAGCACTTTGTGGCAATGATTAGCAGCATTTAAAAGAGCCATTTATAAACTGACAGCCGGTCACAGCGTCAAGTAAATAACAACATGGGGTTGGGTGCCTTTCTAAAAAGCATCAGTAGCTGCAACCATGTCATCACGTGGGTGAGCAGCCATCTCCATCCCACTGGGAACGCCCTCAAAGGCAGGGATGGAGGGGAAGGAGAGGGCAGGAGCACTGGGTGTCAGGATGGAAATGGAGCTGGCAAAGAGATGGCTGCAGCTGGGGACACCAGAGCCTCCAGCACAACCTGGGGACACCAGAGCCTCCAGTGCAACCTGGGGACACCAGAGCCTCCAGCGCAACCTGGGGACAGGGGGACACCCAGCCATCCCCATGTGCTGCCCTCACTGCTGCATTTGCAGCACCCAGGTGGCTTTGTGGTTTTGGCAGGGCTCTGGTGGCCCCGTGACACAGGACAAAGGTGGCCAGCTCCAGACATTTCAGTCCTTGCAGTGCACACAGCCGGCGCAGAGACCTACCTTGGCTTTATTGATCGTGCAGTGGAGAGCGTTGTTTTCTTGATCATAGAGCAAGCTGAAATCCAGCGTCCCCAGCGTGGCTGCAGAGGAGAAAAGATGTTATTAACCTGCGGGCCCCAGCAAACACCAGCTCTTCTCCCTCCAAGCACAAAAGGAGTGGTTGAAGATGCTAGAGAAATGGTTGCAGACATTATAAAACATAAAGCATCCTCCTGTGAGCCCTGTTATGAAACATGGCCTCGTGCTGGGAGGCTGGCGGCCGTCCCCACGTTTGGCCAGTGGGGCTGGCACAGCCCTGGGGGAGGAGTGAGAGGGATGAATGGCTGTGGCTCACCCAGACACTGCAGCCAGCACAGAGGCTTTGCCTCTGTGGGCTTTCACACAGGTCACCCCCATCTATCAGCAGCCCCACTGCAGCCAGCAGCTTCCCATCCCCCAGGAACTGAAAGCTCTTCTCTGGGAAGACCTGGGTATGGCTGGGACACACCTGAGACCCGCTGATGGCACATCCCCTGCTCCAGCACCACTGGCATTCCCAGAATGTGCATTTGTATCCTGACACCTTCAAACAAATGAGCCACCAATGGGATCCCTTCCCAGCTCCCATTTGGCTGCAAACTGTAAATTAAACCCAGTGAGAATGGAAATACTTCTATGGTTAAAATGAAAAACACCAACAGCTTTTAACCAGAGCAGTGTTCCCTTATGGCAGCTGCCACCCAGGCATGGCAGCAACGGGGCAGCTCCTGTGACGGGACCACGGGGAAAGGGCAGGAGACCAGAGCAAACCAGAAGAGCCTCAGCAGCAAAAGTACATTTGATTTGAGAAATTCTTTTCCTTTGGATGATCTAAGTGAGTTGTGCTATTCCAAAGCAGAGGAAAAGCCTTAAAAAGACATGCTTTCCAAAAAACACGATCCAACCTTCTCCAAGGCTCCTGGACCCAATTTGCACACCAAAGCCTGGATGTGGAGCAGCATCTCCTGCAGCACAGCTTCACCTGCCACTAGTCTTGAACTTCTAGGGTGACTCTGGACCGGGTAACCCACACCTTTCCATGCCCACCTTCCCAAAAGGGGTCTGCCCAAGCACTGCCCTGCCTCTGCGCAGCATCCCACCGCTGTTTCCAAGGTAACTGCACCTTCCCGCAGTGCACGCAGGTTCAGAGCAGGGGAAAAAAAATATTCCAAAATAAAAAACAGAATAATTTTGCTTAATATCAAAGCAGGGTTTGCCGCCTGGGAGGCAAGTTAGACAAACTTTATGGCAGGAAATAAAGTGCTCTTTTTTCCAGCATCACTAGCCTCTGCAGCAAGGTGCCCTGGGAGGCAGCAGGGGCCTGAAACCTTTCCACTGCGATTTCACAGCGATCTCCCAGCCCGAATGCAAGGGAGCTACAGGTTTGCCTGCAAGCAAATAATCATTGCTCCAGAGCAAATAACTTGCCTTCAAAGCAGAGCAAATATTCAGAGAGATTTCTGCCAGAATAATGTACCCCCCCCTTGTTCTAGAGTAATTTCATGGCTTATTAGCTATTGGTTTAGGTAACTCATAATTCAGTGGGGTTTACCTGCCAGGGCTGAGGGAAGGTGGAAGTGACGCAGGGCAAAGCCAAACCTGCAACACCCTGGGTGTCACCTCTGGGTTTGGCCCAAACAGGCATTTCCAGAGCAATGAGTGGCCAAACTCACTCCACATCACACAAGGAGGAGGAGGAAGGAGCAGCAGTGCCCCAGTGCGCTGGCGGCTGGTTGCCCCCTGCCCACTCTCGGTGACGGGGAGCTCACGGCTGTGCACGGCAGCGCCAGAGCACCAGCCCGGGGTGGGTGTAGCACACGGGGGAAAGCCGAGTCAGCAAAACTCAACAACTCTGCATTTTCGCTCGAGAGCGGAAGATGAAGCCTCCGGTTTCGGAGCCTCATCATTTCCACCTGCCCTTTAATCAGCCGCTTCCTGCCAGCCCCGCCGCTCGGCCCGCCCGAGTTCAAGCTGTTATTTTATTTTTATCACAGAAGGGGGCCCACGGCTTAGCCTGCTGGATTTGGCAATTTATAAAACAAATTAAAAGCTTGGCGTGACAACAGACTTTGGCCAGGAAATACTGACAAAGCCTCCTGTCCCCTCGGCGCTGCAACCTGCCCCAGGGGCGAGGGCAGCGGGGAGCCCCGCTCCAGGGAGACGAGCAAAACCTAAAAGCACCGTAAGACAGCAGCAGAGCTTGTTCTGCAGATGGGGACTAAGGTCCTGCTCCCCACTGGTGGTCCATGAGCAAACCTTGAGCAGTTCCCATTCACCTCGGATGGGGTTGCACAGCTCCCCCCATCCCTGTCGCGCTCCCCTCCATTCATGGCTCTCTTCCAGCCCTGGAGGGGATTTCCTCTTTGCAGGGATTTTTTTTAAATTGGTGGCGAGTCTCGATTCCCAGGGGAGGGTCTGCCTTCGGCAGAGGGATGTGGAAACCTCAGCGGCACGTGTTGTGCTAATTGCTTAAACCCACGGCCGTATGGAGATGCCCAAAGGGATCAGGGTAACCTGGGGTCTGGCAGCCAAGGTCCTGCTAAGCCAGGACCCAAGGGGTCAGTGGATGCTGAGGACACATCTCCCATGGGAGCAGAGCACCTGTGGTGTGGCGACAGCCACGTCGTCTCGGTTCCCTCCTGGGGATGTGCCACTGGGCGACAGATCCAGCACAGCAGTGAAAGCAGAGACAAGGCTGGTGCTCGAGATGCCTGCGTTGCCGGCTGGCTGCTCCCAGCCAGACTGTCCCCAGGGTTTCTCGGGGGTCTGAGGTGACAGCAGGAGACCTCTGGCTGAAGCCAGGGGTGGGAGCCACCCTGTAGCCCACAACATCTCCATGCAAACCCCCACGGGACCACAGCCCAGCTGGAGAGCCAGCCCTGCGCTTGGCAGCACACCACCACCACCACTCCAGCACGGGTCTCACCGCTCTCACCCCTTCTGCGAAACCTCTCCCTGCTCGTGGGGGACCCACCAGCTCCATCTGGCAGGATTGGGCCCAAAGCCTCCAGTCCCACCCAGGGACAGACCCAGCCCTGAGCAGAGCCCTCTGCAAAGCAGGGACCACCCTGCTTTGATTGCCTTTCCCCTCCCACCCGTCCTCGCAGCTGAGATGCAACTCAATTGTGCTCTTAATTAGGGTAGTGAGTGCCTAAAAAGGAAAAGGGCAGCAATTAGACTCAAAGCGCTGTTCCTAGACGTATTTAACTTGACTGGGCTATTCTGAACACTGCCCTCTAATCACACAGGCTGCAAATAAAAACATATAAATAAATGTCTTTGTCAGGCATTACAAAGGCAGCTTTGCACTCTCCAGACAGCAGGCAGGATGTATCATTATTATTACAATTATTCTGCTCCAATAATAAAATAACCATTATGAGAGCTGAACTCATTAGCAGGTTCCAACCCTCATCCCTTTCCATGAATTGGGAGAGACTGATGGGAAGGTGCCAGCCAGGGTCTGGCGTTTAACACAGGCTCTAAAAAAGGCAAACAAATCTGACTTGTGCAGGAATGCAGCCTCTTCTCCCACTGACCTTTGGGCATTTTGATTAATTCAGTGGGCCACAAAATTATTAGAGGCCAGCATAACCAGCAGATGTATCTGCGGGCTCAGCCACGGGGTATGGCGAGCACTCCTGGAGCCTGCGGGCAGCACGGAGTCCTGGCACAGCGCCGCTGCCGCCCTTGGTGGTGGAGTCGGCAGAAATTGTTTATTGCTGACGTTTCCCATCAGCGCCCAGGGTGATGGGGAGGCTGAAGTAGCTTCTATTTATACCTGCGGGATGAAAGGCAAAACGCGGTGATAAATCTGTGCTCCAGCCCCTGTCCTTGCAGGCTGTGTGCCCTCGCAGGGCAGGCTGTCCCCTCAGTGGTCTGGGACACCCCAGGGAGAAGTTTCTCAGCCCAAGAGATGCTCAGGATGTGGAAGAGGCACTGGAAGTCGCAGCACGGACCCAGGAGCTTCGGCACAGCCCGCAGAGGAGGGAACCAATGACTGAATGGGCTCCTTACCTTTCAGAGTCAGGGAAGCTTTGGCACCACGACTGCCATTAGAAAACCCAGCAAGACTCTACGCTGAGAGAATTTGAGGTGTGCACAAAAAATACCACTATAGACCTAATTAAAAAGAAGTCCAAAAGCCTTAAGTCCCTCTGCTTATCAGCATTGCGGCTCCCAAGATAATCTGCTCACGGATTTTGTGCCAGGGAGATCAGAGTGGAGCAGTAAAAAGACTGCTGGGGATTGTCTGGATTAGCTCTCCCTTACAGAAAGCACAGGTTCAGTAACCTTCAGACTGGGTATTCTTTAATGCACTATAAAAGATAGGTCCCTATTCTTCCATTGCTTTAATTTTCCTCTGCAATGGAGATAATTTTAAAGGTCCTGAAAGGTGGCAAGTAATACTGTACGCGTACAGCCCCGTGTAAAATGTCCGTAAATGACTCCTCAGGAGGAACAGAAGTTATTTCTTGCCATTTCCAAGCAGGGCTGCTGGAAATCACTTTGTCGGGTGGCATCCCGTCATGGTGCTGAGTCGGGGCACGGCAGACCCTGCGGGATTGAAGCCCCCAGGTCTGAGGGTAGCACTGACCTCTGGTACGAATCTACAGCCACCGGCATTGCTGCGGGTTCCAGCATCAGCCGGGGAGGGTGGAAGCGGGACACTTTGGAAAGTCAGCATCACCATGAGCTACTCCATGAAAGAGGTGTCCTGTGGAAGGTTCTGGGACATGTCCCAGGGGCAGCACACCATGCTGGGACACGGACATTCCCGTCAGCACCTGGGCTCTGGTCCATTGCTACAGGCAGGGCAGGACATTCCCAGTCCTACACAAAAGCCCAGCAGGGACTGGATCCAGCACACAGGCAGGAGACCTTCATTCCTCAGGAGCTCCACACATGTAGCCATATTCAACAGGACCAGGAGTGATAAGCATGCATAACTTTTCTTTCTTACAAGTGCTCCCTGCCCCATCATGACTTTGTCACTGAAAATCTATGTCAATTAATATTTCTTCATTTTGGAGACACAGCGCCAGCCCCTGGCAAGCTCTGGAGCAGCTTCTTTGTGAGGCTGGTTGATGGATGCTCATCAACTCCACTGTCTTCTCCAGGAGGAGTGTTCAGAGCAATATTTATCTGCTCAGAACAGTTCAGAGATGCAATTATGTTTTACAGCACTAAATGGTCCCTGATGTCAGCAGCAATTAGACTTTCAGCAATTTCAATTTAGAGATGGCCTTCAAATTTCTCCCTCTCTCTTCCTTTAATGAAATACAGTATTGCAATTAACAACCCCCCCAAAATTGCCTTCAGTGTTAAATACAAAGATGAAAGATCTGAGAACCTCTTGGGCTCGAGCGCGTTGGAGCAAGGGGTGTCAGTGGAGGGATGAGGGTGGCAGAGCCGCCGCAGGGCAGGGAGCTTCCCTCCTCCAGCTGAGCATCATCTCCCCTCCTGCAGGCTGGGAGCAGGGGAAAGGGGTGAAGGGCTGGGCAGGCTGCTGGGGAGGAAGGGAGCCAGGCAAAAAAAGGGCCCCTCATTAACCAGTAGCCATGCAGCTCCTTCATTAGCAGAAATACTGGAGGCCACAGCCCATGTGCTCCCTCCATCACTGCTGGAGGAGGGATGCCCGGACAGACCCTGCTCACCCTTGTGTGCTGGCCTATACAGGTACCCCACATTTATCTCCACCACTTCAGGGTGTCCCTGGCCACGGTCACCCCCTGGGAATGAGCATCTCCAGGGGCTGAAGGCTCCTTGGCTCCTCAGAGGACCAGGAGCACCCAACGCACAGCCTACACCTGGACCACTGATGGGACGACCAGCAGGAACGGGTGAGAGCTCACCCCACACCAGCACCTTCCTGATACCTGAGTATCCCACGGGAAACCAGAGAGGAGCTAATCTGAAGTCACCTCAGTTAACACCCTGCTTCTCCCCTGGGAGGGCTACAAGCTCCCCGACGCCCTTAACCCTCGGGTCCGACACTGCCCGGTCCCCGTACACATTTCTTTGGCGTCGGCAGCTCGGGTCGTGGCACCGTTGGCAAAACCACACTTCAGGCTCTGCCGAAATCAGCAGTGGTTTGTTTAGTTTCCTGAGTAAAAAAACCCTTCTTTTGGCCTTGTCTGGATTGAAAAGACGATTCAAAGGTTATAAATAGCAGTGGCAGCATATGCTAAGGAGCTGTGTTTCAGAAGTAAATATCCTCATCTTCTCAGCGCGCATTTCCCCGCGTTGTCTCTCCTGCCTCCTCCTGTCTGGCTGAAAGCATTGCCAGGTGACTTGCAAACCCTGCACCCCTAAAGACTTTCATTCTTCTCTACGTCTTTAAACAGCCGGTAATTAATATTTGCATGATGGCTTTGCCTGCCTAATTATCTTCCTTGCTCAAAATCAGAGTCTTCCTAAATAACTTCTGTGGCGTTGCTTGCAGCAGGCGTCACGAGCAGCCATGCATCAGGACAGGCCAATCAGCTGTAGTTTGGAGAAGTTGTTTTTATGCTGCTGCAGCTTGGGAGCTCGTGAGCCTGCTCCTCCCATGAACAGAGCTGGGCACGCTGTAAAACTGACTGGGTTTGTACACATACAAACAGCCCCAGAACACTGGCAGGAACAGTGTGGGGCAGCCCTTCCAGAAACACCATCTCCTGCTGCAACCCCCTGCTCTCAAGCTGCCTCCCCAGCCCAAAACCCAGAGCCAAACACATACGGAGATGGGAGGAAATTCTAGCACCGGCCACAGCCTTGCTCCCAAGCCAAACAGCAGGGGAATGGAGGATTTCTTCAAGGGCTAGAAACTTGCTTGCACATTACAGAAGGATGGCCAGTCCCTTCAGTGCTGTCCCCCCGTGAGAGCAGCCACAGCAGCACTCCCTTGGAGGAACCATGTTTCCACCTCTGTGCTGCTTGTGCAGAGATTTCAGAGACCTTTAAAAATCTGTCAGGTGCTGTGTAGGGAAAAGCACAGCCACTGGAGGGGCAGCGATTTGTGTGGAACCAGGGGAGATGGGAGGTGAGACCCAGCTTCTCGCAGGTGGCACATTGCCACCTAGCTGGCATCTGCTTATTTTTCTTGTGAACTCAGTTCCCCTGGCAGTGTGCCACCCGACTGGATGGCAAGGGGGAAGCATCCCTGGTGGTTGGGGACCCCAGGGGACAGGGCACTGCTGCTGTCACCGGGCACCAGCCAGGGGAAACAAAGATGAGGTGAGAGCTGGGTGTCCCAAGGCAGTAGGAGTGGATCCCCCCTCTCCCTGTCCCCAAATCTCTGCTGGTCCTCTCAGCTCACAGCAGATGCTAGCGCCAGTCCAACAGTGCCAAACCACCCTTCTGCAGGGTTTGCACCAAACCCGTGTTTCCCCACCTCTGCTGCCTCATTCCCCCTCCTCGAGAACGAGGAGCTGGGGACAAACCCTCTGCGGGAAGAGTCCTGCTCTGTACAGCTTGGGCTCTGGTCCCTGAGTATCCCTACAGAGGGGAGACAGAGGAGGCACAGGGCAGTGACAAATCCCTCTTCCAGGAGTCTCCCAAAGGCTCTGGTATGGCAGAGGGTGCCGACCACAACCCTGCAAATCCTCACAGCACCGCTGCTGGCAGATCTGAGGGGAAAGGCTGGCTCCTCACAGCTCCCAGCGCTGGCCCCAGCATCTCTGCTCATTATCTGCTCCATCAGCTCCCCAGCACTGCCTTGCTCCCTGCCACTCGCTGCATTCAACAGGCTGCTTACAGCTGCCCTGCGAGGACCACGCTTGTTTTCCTCAGCATCCCCACAGCTCCCCCGAGCACCGTGCTCCCCAGCTCCACAGGGCTGCGTTACGGTGTGCTGAGCCACTGCCCTCAGCCCCATGTGCCCCAGAGCCATCCACTCGAGCCTCTGCATCAGCCTCCCAGTGACCAGTGCTATGTGCCTGTGGTGAATGCCCAGGTCAGGGCCCTGCCCATCTCTGGAGGGATCCCACCTGCCTCCTGCAGCCCTGGAACTCTTGATTTCCGAAGCACCAAACACACACATGCACATACACACACACACGTCCCTGCTCCCCGTGGGTGCCAAACCACTGGGTCAGGCCATGCTGCTTGGATGGGAGAAGACACTGATGCTTCTTCCAGGGCTGCCCTGCTCCAGGTCCCAGAGAGATGCTGTACAGAGGAGGGGAGCTCCTGCCTGCTCCGCAGGCACCTCCCAGGGTTGCTGGTGGGGTCAGGAACACGACTCAGCAAAGGATTAAGAAATACAGCGCAGGGAGCCAGCCCAGGTTAGGTGCAGCAGGGCACAGGCAGGACAGACCCTGCCCTGCTCCCTGCAGCCCTGCCAGGGTGCTGGAGGTCAAGCAGGGAGGCCAGCAGCTCCCATCCAGCCCCTGCCTGATGCCACCCTGCAGTGCTGCGATGACTGAGCAACGTGGTCCTGTCACCCATCAGCCTGGTGCTGCTGGAAACCCAGAAACACCAGGTTGGAGAAGTAACCCCAGGCAGAAACAAGTGTAGGGCAAACCCGGAGAAATGCAGCATTTCTCCAGGCAGGGGCAGCTCTACTCCTCCCACCTGTCAGCCAGCACTATTGCTTTGGTATTGGAGGAGGGAAACCCACAGGCAGGTGGGACCAACAGGAAGGATCCATCCTCTCCTCCTCCTGATGGATCCTGCCATGACAAAATCCCTCTTCCTGCACCTCTCCAAGGGCTGTGCTGGGAGCATCCTTTGGGAGTGAGACAAGAAGCATCCCTGCCCAGCAAGCCCTTGACTTGTGGGTGCTGCACGCAGGCTCCACCATCCCCATCCCCAGAGACCTCAGTCAACTCCCCAAACCCCCTGTGTCTCCAGAGGGAACTGACACCACCTAACCCCTGATGCTGTCCTATACAGGCAGAGACAGGTTCCCCAGGGCAAATTTAGTGCAAGTGACTAATGCAGCAGCCCTGATTCATCCACCAGGAATGTGGGGGAACTCAAAGACACTCCCAGCACAGCCCATGGCTCAAGTCAGGCTGCAGCAACCCCCTCCAGCGAGCCCTCATCTGGCTTTGCAACTTGGCTGCTAAACATGGAGGAGTGACAGTCTCATCCTGCACATTTACGCCGTAAGAGCAGCTGGGGCCATCCTGTGCTGTCCCCAGAGATGTGACCCCAGCAGTCCCACCTCCCTGCTCTGCTCCTGGCACCGCTGTGCCTTTGCCAGCGGAAAACCCACCACATCTGGCAGAACAGCCTCAGCAGTTTGCCTGACACCTGTTACGCTGCAAAAAACACGCTTCCTAACACCAGCCAGGGTGAGACAAACACCCGGCGGCCCCGGCACCGAGCCAAGCTGCTCCCAGCATCACTGCTGGGGCTAAATCCAGAAGGCAGAGCCCTGGGCAATTTCCCCACGAGTCACACAGTGAAAGCCTGAGTCCCAGGGCCCCAAGAGCCTCGGCTCCCGCAGACACCTCTGCCCCTGAAGCCCAGTTGCTCTCATTTCTATTGCCAGGATGAGCAAAGACGATCAAATAATTAGAGCAGCAAATAACCCAAATCCGGTTAAAGTCACTGTTAACTGCCCTGCTGGGACAAACACGGCTTAGCAGAGATGTCCTCCCTGGGAGTGCAGCAGCTCTCACCTCCTCCAAAGAGAGTGTGACCCTGACACCAGGACAGAGAGTGTCAGTTTGGGGACTGCACCCAGAGCCCCAGCCTCTCCCGGAGCTGTAGCTGTGGTCAGCATGCAGAGGGGGGCACGGGTGGCCGTGCTGCCTTGCAGCAAGCACAGCCCTTCAGAGATCTCTCCCTGGGGTCACGCTCTGGGGACTGGCATAGATGGCAGCAGCCCAGGCCAGCCCAGTGCCCAGCAGTGATGCCGAGGCAGGGCTGTGACATTTTGCACAGGGAAAGCCACCGCCTGCCCGGTGCTGGGCCGTAAACAGCTCAGTGTCGTGGGAGCTCAGCCCCCCCGTCCCCCGGGACAGGCATGCAGCACTGCTCAGCAGCACGGGCTCTGCTCCTCAGCACCTCCTGGCTTCAAACTTTGTGCTCAGCCCCTCACAGGATCTGGTCCCTGAAGGCTGAGCTGAACAGAGACCTTGGTTTTCAACCGACCTCAAGGAAAGCAACGCTACCCCAGCCACCGTGGCTGCCCGAGCCAGACAGCAGCTGCTTCGCAGCCTGCAAGCTCCACCAAGCTGGGTGGGAAGGACATTTTGGGTGGGGAGGGGTTAAACCTCACTGCAAGCACCTGCATCTACCAGAACCAAACCCTTCTGTTCAAAAGCCCCCCCTGGTCTCATGCAGGGCTCTGCCTGCAGCTAGAGGGTGAGGAATGACACGCCAGAGTTCGCCGAGGGAGAGGGCAGAGATCTCCCGTGCGGATGTCGTTCCGAACAGAGCTCCCTGCTCTGGAGCTGGGCGATGCCGGAGCGTGTCACCAGCTAATCAGCAGGGTGGCTGGAGCAGGCTGCACCACCGAGACGGATTAACCCAAGGGTCTGAGCCCAGCTGGCAGCCTTTGGAGACAAGGAGCCGAGCAGGGACGAGGCAGAGAAGTGCATCAACCACAACGGCAAAGCACAGCAACTGGTGGCTCTTGGGAGACTTCCCTAGTTTGGGTTCAGCGGGCAGCCTGGCTGCAGCAGGGACACTCCCAGGGCCACCCTCCACCCAGGGGCAGTGCTGTGACAGCCTCCCTGGCTCGAGCAGAGGGCTTGTCACTGCTGCAATGTAATCCCAGGGATGGACAGTGTGGCTGGCAGCCGGGAAGGGCACACGCCTCAGGCAGCAAGACGGGGGGGGGGGACCAGTCCTAAGACCCACCCTTGCCCTCAACACCCAGCAAACTCCCGTGGAAACTTAGGAACTCACTGCAGTCGTCGGACTCGTAGCCCTCGGGATCCACCACCTCCTCAGGCGCTTGGCACTTGGCCGGCTGCTCGGTGGGTGTCGTGCCATACGCCCCGAAAAGCTGGTCCACGTCCTCGTCGTCCTCGCGGGGGGCCTCGGCGGGGCTGACGGAGGGCTGGCTGACGGTGGGGCGCAGGGCGCCGCTGCGGCCGACGGCGGCGGGGAGCCCGCGGGGAAAGCGGGGGAAGTAGTCGGAGATCTGCTTGATGGGTTTGATGGGGCCGGGGCAGACGTCAATAGCCATGTGCTCCTGGATACTTATGGTCATTTTCTCTCCTTTTCGGAGTGTCATGCATGCGGCTGTCAGCGCCGAGCCCCTCCGGAGAAGCCCGGACTGAGCGTGAGGGAGCCGTGAAGTTTCTGCCCGGGGAAGCGGAGGCAGGCGATGGGGGAGGCTCCAGCGGGCACCTTACGTGGTTCTCGCGCCCTGAGCCTCAGACGCCGCGCGCATGCTGCTGCCGCCAGCCCTGGCTCTCGCACAGCCCCTGATCCTGCCAGCGCTGCCTGTGAATAAGTGAGCGAGACGGAGAGACGGATAAGAGGCAGGGGGTGGGCTCTCGGGTGATGTCACCAGCTAGCAACAAAGCGGTACCCAGCAGCGGAGGAATGAGGGCTGTGGCCAGCCCGCCGCCCTGGCCACACGGCCACCAGCGTGGCCAGCCAGACCCCTGCCCCTTCCCCAGCAAAGCCCCGTTGTGCGTGGGGGGAGCAAAGCAGATGCTGGGTGAAAGCCCACCTCCCCGCACCCGTTCACCCCATCTCCCTGCCGGAGCAGGGTCGGTCCCCCCAGGCCCCTCCGGAGGAGGGAAGGTCACCGCGCGAGGTCAGGAGCCGCTGTCCCGCTGCGTCGCATCCCTGGCGCTCTGGGGACCGTGGCAGCCCCCGTGCCCTCCTGGCTCGCTGCGGGGCTGTGCCAGGGAGATGCTCTGCTGCATACTGAGCAGGGGCACAGGGAGCTCCAGCCACCCCGCGGCTCACAGGGGCAAGGGCAGCCCAGATTTGGCACCCGACCGCCACAGCTGCCCCCAGCCCACGGCAGGGCCCCCTCCAGAGCTCAGCACCGGCTGGGTGGGCTGGGCAAGCTGCCTGCAGCCTCTGGGGCTGGGGACACACCAGGGACCGAAGCAACACATGGCACTCGCTCACAGCCCGGCCGGCACAGCCTCTCCCAGCTGGCTCGTGGCTGCCGGCACAGAGCGATGCAGCAGGTGAAGCATCACAGTGATGGGCTGGGACAGCATAGCCACGCTCAGCACTCCTTTGGCAACCTTTCTGGGCAGGGACAGGGCCCCGTCACCAGCTGGGAAGGGGACAGGCTCCCTGCAGTCTGTCACAGGCTCCCTGGTAAATGCTGAGCTGTGGTTTGCTCAGGGAGTTGGTCACAAACTGGTGTTTTTACCTAATCTCCTCACGTGTTCAAATCAATAAATCTGTGGTTCCACAAGCTACTGGAAGTGGACTTTTGAGCAAGGAGTGACAGAAAAGAAATGCTGTGAGAACATGGTGCAAAATGCTGCACAGATACTCACCCTGCCCAGGAAAATGGGCCTGAAGTATTTTGTAGGGGCAGCTCCCCCAGCGCAGACTTTCTGCTGGCTCAGACGCGGTGGATCTGGCATGAAGCTGTGACACACTGTGTGCACCAGTCACCCACCACCATGTCGAGATGACCACAGCCGGGTGGTAACCTGACAACACACACATCCCATATCAGTGCCCAGAGAACTGCAGTCTCCTGCAGGCTGGCGTGCAGATGACTATTAAAAATAAAGCTCAATTCTTTGCAGAATTCTCCCCACCTACTGCACAGAGGTGATCTGTGCTGCTCTGCCAGGAGACAAACTGCTCTCTTGCGGCAAGGTCCAACAGCAGATCCCACCTGAGACAGTTTAACTCCTTTCCCACATCCAAGGGCTCCTAGCACATTAATTCAGACGGAAATGCCACCCGCTTCACATTCGTGTGGCTGGGGTGGAAAACCTTGCTGGTGGCAAGAGGATGGATGGGAACATCAGGCAAGGCATGAAGAGCTGCCTCTGGGTTCGGAACAGCCTGGATGTGCTCATCCACACAGGCTCCATCTTTGGGTGCAGTGTGGACTCAAGAGAGAACGAAGCAAAAATTGGGCCCGATGCCCAGAAAATAGCAGCAATTCCCTCCAAGAAAGGACAAATAAATAAATAAATAAAATTATGTATGAGAGCCTAATGTCATTACTACCATTACAAAAGCATCATTATTCCAAACATTTCCTCAAAGAGTACAAGACCCAAAGAGACAAAGATTGTTTTATAGGTCAAAAAATCGAGGCTCTGGGAATTAAGGTGAGCCCCCACCCTGAGCTCTGCCTCTTCCCACATCCTGAAGCACCCCAAAAGCTGCCCTGCACTGCAGACAGCTCATGGCTGGGATCAAGGCCCAGCAGCACCGATGGGAGAAGCTCAGTTCACCCAGGGATGCAACTGATGACACAAAGGGCAAGGTGCACGTGGGGACCAGATTAAGGGAAAAGCAAAGACAGAGCTGAAGCAGGCAAATCTCCCTGCTGTCAGGGCAGACCTGGCCCCCAAGGGAGACCCTGTCCCCAGACCTTATAGACTGAAAGAAACAAAAACAAGACTTAGAGCTAATAGCCCAGATGGGACTTCCTAATCTCTGACCAATCCCAACCCTACTGAAAGCAGCTGAAGCCTTTCCTTAGATTTTAATGAGTCCAAAAGCACCTTGGTTTTGATAAACCACACTTTTCCTACCTCCTCATACTGCCTGAATGTTTCCTCCTAGGCTCCACAGCCCAATATTTGCTGAGGGCTGCCCGACCGTGGCTGGGGCTGGCTGCACAGGCAGGCACCAAGCACTGGCACACATGACGCACAACAACACGGGAGGTAAAAGGGACAAAAATAGAGAGTTGGGCTGAGAGACAAAAGCAGGGCTTGGAGATACAAAGCCAGTTTCCAGGTAAAGCTTTTAATTCCCACCGTCTGTCTAATGCCCTGGAATGTGACTTGACTTGATCCCTCGCTCTGCGAGGGTGATTCAGAGCTACTGCAGTGCCCACGCACTCAGCCTTCATTTCCCTGATGGGAGAAACGCTGGCTTGCTCGCCAGCCTGGCAAGAGGGGTGACAGGTTAAACATCACACGGGCACACAGCAGCAGGACCGACAGCTCTGCCTGGCAGGGAGCAGAGCCACTCTGCAGTTGATACCCCATCCCTGCAGGAAAGGAGGGCATTCTTTTGAGAAGGTGAAGATGGCCATCACAACCAACATCAAAGCAGGAATGGGATGGTGGAGAAGAGCACATCGCCCCTGTCAACAGCCACGTTTCCCCTCCGTGGTGTGGGCAAGTCGTGACAACGTCCTGAGTTCAGCACACATGACATTGCACTTCAGCAGCTTGTTCTGAGGTGCAAGAGTGGTTCAGCTGCTCACATCAGATGAGGGCATGGGCTGGTGTGCCAAAAGCATCCCATAATGAGAGCCAGGATGTGGGATGCAGGAGCCATCACTCCAATTCCAGCCCAGGCTCAGAAAAGGACCCTCTCCCAGGACAGCTTAGACTTTAAATGTTGTCCTGAACAAGGGGTATAAGCAGAGATTTAAGTGCATCCCGTACAAAGCCCGTGCCACTAAGAAGTCACCCTGTGCCCTGAGCAGAGCCCTGCAGCAGCCCAGCTTCCTCACGTGACTGGGGACCCATCCTGCCTGTGCCACGCAAAGGGGTGAACAGAAGGAGCATTCCTAAAGCAAGCAGAACAGCAGCATGTAGATTAAACACACATCCAAAAATACAGGCTGTCCTCAGGACACACTTCAACCAAATTTGTTTCAGACGTTAAGCATCAAATTCTGCTGTCAGTTACTCCAGGTTTAAATCGACAGGAACGAGGGCTCATTCCAGTTTAATCAATTCCTTTCCAAATGAAAAGTACAGCAGCAGGACTGCACGTCCCCATCACTTACCAGAGACTCGATGACTGACCCACTGGTTCTTTTTTTAATACTTTGTCAGCTCAAGCCCAAAGGATCTCACAGAAACCTCTGCTCTGCGGGTGCTGCTGGAGAAGACATGAGCCTGAAGAGTGCATGAAGAGCTGAAGCCAAATTAAAGCCCCCGTTTGGAAGAACGACCTCTTGATCTCACACCCCCTTGAACCCAGAGGGACCCATTGCAGGTGGGAGCAGGGAGGTTTGACAGTCACCCAGGGAGGTGTCACAAGGCAGCAGCAGCCTGCACAGCCCTAGCTTGCTTTTTGCTTTTTCCCAACCATTTTCAAGCCTGTACAAAGCCATAGCAGGTACCCACAGCCTTAGGCATGAGAGGGTGCCAGCAGATAACACCAGATAAACCTGGCTGCAGATGCAGGAACAGGGCACATCCACTCTGCCAGCCCAGCTCCACCAATGCTGCTGGAAGAGACTCCTCCATCCCTCAGGAGTGACTTAGGACATACATTGTCTTCAGTCCACCCCGCTGTTAGTGATGAAACATGTTTCTTTCTTCTTCAAGTGAGCTTAGCTCCAGCGTGGCTGTGCACATGGGAAGGGGGTTAACTGAAAAGCAACATGTGCCTTGCTCCTTGGCTCATGCAAGACACTGTCTTCTGGCTGATACACAGCCACCAGCAACAAGGCTGCTTCCCCTGAAAGCCCTCTGCCCCTGATTGCTGGGGAGGCTTGGCTGAGCCTGTCGAGCACGTTGCGGACCCTACCTGGTTAAACACCCTTTGCATTTGCTAAATAAAGCAATAATAATAATGATAACTAGGAAACTTGGCTAAATAATCCTAAGAGGCTTACTCCAGGCTGTGCTGATTAAGGCTCCCCAGCAGTGCCGATATCCCAGTGCCCCCTGGCCCCCACTGCTCCTCTCTGCAAATAATGTCTGAGGTTATCTGTGCTCAAACAGGCCCTGCTAACAACCATCATTTGACCAGATTTAACCAGCAATTACTAGCTGTGAACAAAATCACTGTGGTAAAATACAGCCCACACTCTATTACAAAGCAGACACAAACAAACCCTTTCAGAAAGCCAGGCAAAGGGCAAATGCCAGCAAGAAAGAGCCCCCTCCCCTCAAAATACTGCTGAAGGTTCCCAGAGACCTTATGAAACACCCAACTGATGAAAGGGTTGCTGGCACCTTCCTCATCAGCACCTTGCTACCCGCAGATGGACCTGCAAGGGAGTTTCCAAGAGGACAGGAGGAAGCAGGGAGGCATCTGCTCTCTTTGCATCTTCAGCGCCATTCAGGATGGGCCCAGAATAGCTAAACTTTCAGTAGGGGCTGATGTTTAATGTGTAGCATATGTTGCCATTTCGATGTGAATCCCAAAATAGTTGGTGCTTTGTTTTGTAATTTTAATGCACTGGTTTTTGGAGTCCTGTGAAATGTCTATTCTCCTGTTCGGGGAGGGAACATGCTGTGCATGTCCACCCTGACATACCATTTCCAACACAGTATTCACCTGCAAATTAACCAGAGCAGATAATCAGTTGCTGTAAATATTAGCTATGTGGAGCACATATTAAATACACACTAATTCACTAGGGGTGGATCTGTGCTCAGTGAGAAGGGGAAGCTGCAGGAAAATCTCACTGAACAGTGCCGAAGGGGAGGGTGTGCTGCCCCCGAGCATCACTGGCTGGCACATGTCTCCCAACACAGAGGCTAAAGCCAGCAGGGCTGAGGAGCAGCCAGGCAGCCTGCACACAGGGCAGCCTGCCAGGGAGGCACCAGGCAGCTCTGCAGCTGCACAAGCACGGCCCATGCACCCACTGCTCCCCAAACCCAGGGCGAGAGCAGAGGCATGGCACCCCCACCCCCTGCACCCATCTAACCTGCATCCCTGTGGCTGGTTCCCAAGGGCAAAGAGGGGAAGCACTGTGAGTTCCCTGTGTTGGCAGGCAGCAGCACCCAGCTCACTCTGCTGGGTTAGAAAGGCAGGATGATTTGGGTTCAGCCTTCTACAGAAACATCAGCCACGTTCCCCGCTCCGGTACCGCCACTGCATCGCCCTGTCTTGCAGCCAGCACCTACGAGAAGAAAAAAAACTGGCAGGAGAGCGGGGCCAGGGCAGCCCTGAGCAAAGCAGGACCCTGAGCCTTGGCTGCCCCAAACACCCTCCCCCCTAACTGCCTTCCTCCTGCTTCACACTCACTGCCATCCCATCTCAGGACATAGTGCTGCCCAGTGCCAGTCCTCAGGGATATTTTCTTAGGAATGAGCCTTTTTGAATTTTTCCTCTTATTTCTCTCATCACCCTTGGGTTCCCCCTAACCCCAGAGCCTTAGCAGGGGTTTGCCATGGCAAGGCCAGGCAAAGCCACCTTTTCACATCGCGCTGCCTCTTCTCGTTATGTGCCTGTAAGCTAAACACAGACCCAAGCCCTTGCATTCAAGGGAGGGGAGAGTTCTGCAGAGCATCAACTCTTATTAGGCTAATTTTATCTGCTCTCAGTGCCTTTCTGAGCTGGAGTCAATGTCCTCTGAGATTATCCAGCCGACTTGTCTTAGTAGTTTTACCCTGTTTTTACCTCTTCCCTTCCCAGCTGTCTCCCAGCTGCAAGAGGATGAGAACGTCACTTCTCAAGACCTTCCAGGCAGCCAGGAGCAAAGCCTGGTGTTTATTCTGCAGCAGCACTTTACCCTCCAGCAGCCAGGACATGCAGTGAGTGCTGACCAGCCCAGCACCGTTGGCCTGGGGAGCTGCACTCAGGCTGGGCACCGTTGCCTCCTGCACACCCAGCCCTTCAGGCTCCATAGATGTCCAGAAACAGAGTTAACATCAGTATTTAGGGCCTGGCCCTGTTGCCATGGAAATTGATAGACTTTCTGCTCACATTTTGGTGGGAGGAGGCATTTCAGGAGTCACCAGTAGCTTCCAGAGTTAACACACGCGAAGCCACGCGAGGGCAGAAAGCCGCCAGGCTTTGGGGAGGCAAGGGGAGGACTGCTCCCACCCCACGCCCCGAGAATTTGGAGCTGGATGGAAGCAGAGGGGAAGAGGCCACTGATAACTGGCAGCATCAAAACGCTACACAGCGAGCTCTAGGGATTCATGAAATAACATCTTGGTTTTGCAGAATTAAAGAGCAATTTGGCTGCATTAAGAGAGCATTATAGCTGCTCCTCTCCCACATACACATCAGGCTAACGACATCCTGTCAAAGGCAATCAAACCAAAGCCCCCGTTTGGTGCTGACAGTGCAGTAAATGTACCTGTCACAGCCCTGCAGTGGCTGGCGGAGCTCTGTCCTGGCTGCTGCCTGTCCCTGGATCAGGAGGCTCGACCAGCCCCAGTGAGCTGCGAGGGAACTGGGTGCCGGGGCATCTTCCTGACCCCATCCACAAATCCCAGCACCATGTCAGCACTGCAAAAAGCAACACCAATGGAAGAGCAAAATAACAGGCGTGCAAGGAGAAGGGCAAATCCATGCCTGCTCTAGGGTCACAGAATCACAGAATGTCAGGGATTGGAAGGGACCTCAAAAGATCACCCAGTCCAATCCCCCTGCCAGAGCAGGAACACCTAGGTCAGGTCACACAGGAACACGTCCAGGCTGCTGGAGGGAGCAAACAGCCCTGGCCCCCCTGAACCGGGCAGCGCTGCTCACGTTCGCACCGCAGCGACAAACCTGCTCTTTCTGGGACTGCAACCCCCCGTGATGGACCGGGGGGAGGGACCCGGGGGAGCAATCCTGCCGGCTGGGAGGCAGCGGGGCAGTGTGCTGAGCCCCTCCCCGGGGCAGGCAGCTCGGAGCTCTCTGTGGCTGCCAGCCGGCACGAAGCTGGAGGAGCAGCCGGTGACGAGGAAGCCCCGCAGTGCCCCGGCAAGCGGCTGCGCTGGCACCTGCGGGTTAGCAGCAAAGAAATTGAGGCCACAGCCGAGACAAGCAGACTCCTGCCCAGAGAGCAGCTTTACCGGCGGCGCTGAGGAAGGCAAGCCAGCCCGCAGGAGCCCTCTTCTCTCAGGTCTACAGACTATTTAGCTGTCTGACCTTATGTCACCCGGCCCAAGGCGATGCAGGACAAATTTCCATTTCACCGTGGGGAAGCTCAAACATTTTCCATCTCTGTAGTGAACCAGAGAAAACAAAACTGCAGAGCAAGGGATAACCACCAGCCAAAAAAAAAGAGGAGAGGGAGGGAGAGGTGGACATGTACAGGGGCATGGTTCAAAATGCAAACATTAAAATTATACCCATCTAAGGGGGGACACCTCCCAGGTCATTAAGCAGCCAGAGGAGTCACTAGGTGGCCCTGCTAGTCCTGTTCATCTGATCACAGCGATGGATATTAAGCAGTGCTAGTTTAGCTACTCTGCAGGCTTTTGGGGACAGTGAATCTCCTCCGATTCTCCTTCTGGGAGGAAATGCCTCCTGAGAAGAGCATGGCAGCTGGGTGGTACCTTGGCCAGGCACATGGAGGGGACTCCCCAGGACACAAGGCACCTCTGGGCCACGCCACACAGATGAACGGTCCTTCCCAGTCCTGCCATGACCTGGGTGTCCCCTTCCCTCCCTGAGACCGGCTCCACTTGCCAGGGACACTGCAAGCCTCTGTCTCAGCATAATCATGTTGATAGTGATGGGTGTAAGAGCCAAAGACCCATATTAACGAACATCGTGTTGCTGGATAATCATGACATTAGCATTATTGGATTAGAACATTTGCATAATTTGGGCACAAGCCGGTACCTGCACCAAGACATATGTTTACATGAATTTACATCCATTTGCATCCCAATGAAGCTCATCCAACTGCATCCTCAGCGGCCTGCTGGGTGACCTGTCACAGCCATTGGCAGCTCAGTCCCAGGGACCATCTCCTGCTGTCAGGCACAATCCTGGGTCACTCAGATGCCAACAGAACAGCAACATTTTTCCTCCTCAGGGTGTCACTCACAGAGGTTACAGCAACATATCCCCAGCATCAGGGTCACCCAGGCTAAAACTGTCCCCTTCCCAATCCCTACGGGTTCTTGCTGCCTCTCAAGAGCCCAGCTCCCAGGATAACAGGTAGTTAAGTCCATCCTACTCACAGCTGTGAAAAGAGCTGGATAAAACACTCCCAGCAGGCTGCAAAGCTCGGAATTTAAGAGGACAATAAAGAGAATCCAAAATTAACTCTTTTCTCCCTCTTTTTTTTTAAAAAAAAAAAATCACATGATCTTTGATTCAATTACTGGATTTTACAGAAAAGGAGAGAGAAATTCAATTACTTGATTCCTGATTTCTTAACATAGAAATGGTCTGCAACCATGGACTACAGAAAGGCAAAAAAGCCCTTCAAAGCCACATTGCAACAATTTGGTAGCAACATCAGATTTATACAGCTGTAAGAAATAAGCAGTTTCCCCTCCTGGCCTCCTCAGCAGAACCTGCTCCAGCATTAAAGCAGTGCAGTAATATCTGAGCACAGAGTCCTGCAGCCCACCCACAAAATTACAGGGTGAGAGGCATTCAGCAGAGCAGCTGCCTCACTAAATGCCCCTAAAGTGCTTTTCTAATGTCAACCTGCACCAGGAGTTCCCAAGACCCTTTGCAGGCTCAGTAATTACGAGTCGGGAGGGACCAGGAGGTGCATGTGAACTCCCCGGGCATCTCCAGCCCCAGAAATTGCCATTGTGTCCCTTCCAAACGCTGACATGAAAAGAGACAAAAGGACTGGCATGCCAATGCCCAAACCACTTCCATCAAGACTCTCACCACCACTGAAAGCGTTGTAAGTTACACTGACTTATCTCCAAGTGCTGGCCTGCAAGATGCAAAGAGCTAAACCCTGAAGTGCCCTTGGGATTAAACATGCCTGAAGCTATCAGCGGCAAAAAGAGCAGCAAATCCTGGGGGGAGCTCAGCAGGAAGTTTGCTGGGATGCAGTGAGCCACAGCAGCACTCTCTCCCCTTAGCTGGTGCACATACCGATGCTGCTCGGACAAGATCTGATGTTTTTGGTGTCTGTTCACTCACACCAACCCACATTTTCTTGGTTTCTTGCCACTTCCTGCAGCTGAAGAAACTGGAAAGAAAAGAAGAAGCATTAATAAGTCACTCACTGGGGGAATCCAACCCCAGGGGACTCTGCTCTCATTCTCACCATGCCCAGACAACCCCCATGCCATCTTGTAGCCAGACTGGCCATGTCTGCCAGCCAGGCTGCACATCATCTCCTCAGTGCAGCAGAGACCAGTCCTGTCGCCACAGCACAGAGGAAGGTGACCTGTCGCTGCGCTGCACAGCTCTGACCACCACCTCTGCCACCTGCCTCAAACAGCTTCAAAGCCTGGCATTTAGCATATCTCTGCTTTAATCACCCAAGCTATTAAATGGGGACATTTTAAGACTTTTAAAAACCATGTCAAGACCCTTGGCTGGAAGGCAGCTGAGAAGTTCCCAGTGGCTTTGGTAAACTTTTATCCTTTGAGTGCATTGTATTTCACTCCAAAGCAGTGCTCAGTTCCCATATCTGAAACCTTTTGGACTCACAAAGCACCTAAGAAATAGAAACCAACCTGGCAGAAGGGTCAGAGGGTCCCCATCTCAATGGGAGGGAGAGAATCAGAATTTCTAGCTGAAAAAAATCCTGCTTGGAAGAAGAACACGTTTGCACGTGATTGTGTCATTAGGCACTGATGCCAGCTGCTAATGCCTAATGACTCTGTGTCACAAGTGATGAAAGCAAGAGCCCAACGTGATGGCAACAGGAGGAGGGAACGTGCTGGTGCATTGCTGCCAGGATATGGGCTCAGGAAGGGGCAGAGCACTTACATTATTTATGACCGCGTCGATGGGACAGTGAATCGAGGCTGCTCGCGTGTTTGATCAGCCCAGGGCTGTCAGTGTGGCTCACAGCTGGAGACACCAGATAACAGGAGAAAATTAAACCCCTTTTCCTTCCTCTCCTCGCCTCTCTAGTGGGCCTCTCTCAGAAAAGAAAAAGGAGGGAGGAATGCCAGTAAATTAGGTTCACTGCTGTATAACCTCCAGCCCTGCACCTCCGCCTGCCATTGCTGGGGATGCTGGACTGCAGAGCCTGAGGGATGCAGAGACAAGAGTCAGGGATGCAGCCCCTGGTGCAGGAAGGGGAAGAGCCCAGGGAGCAAGGAAGCTCTGATTTCCAGCTAGGGAGGAGCAAGCACAGCCCAGCTCGGCTCCAACCTTTGCCTTGATATTCCCAGACAAGCCCTAGGCAAAGCCAAAGCAGGGCAGCACCGCGAGAGCAGATCCAGCTCTCATGGCTGCTGCCTGGGCAGAGGGGCAGGACCAGCCCCGTGCCCAGCTCTGGTTGCCCACACGTGGTGGTTTGCAGACCCTGACCAAGAGTGGCTGAGCTCCCTTAGGCATCCCTGCCCCGCTGCAGGGTGGCTGTGCCTCCATGAGCTGCTCCCTTGTTGAACAAACCCCCTTTCTCTGCTTTTTCCACCCACCTCCCAAATACACCAGTGTGGGACTGAGCCCATGCTGCACAAATCTGATTCCTGTGCTCTTCCCCCTCCACAGAGGCAATGAAATGGGCTGCATCTGACTTCTTCCTTTCCTTTCCAAATCTTCCACCCTCCTTTCCCTATCTTCGAGGAACAGATGCACCCATTCATAACCATGCAAAAGAAAGTGCGTATTTGCCTTTCCGACTGCAGTGCAGCTGGTAAAGCACAGGAGGAAAATGATGTTTTGTATGAATACACAAATTATCTGCACTGATCTTATTACACTTGAATGGCAAACTGGCAGCAAAAGAAAACATGAAAGAGAAAGACATCGTTTGGGCTGCGCCAATGTAGCATCATTATTGTTTATCCTCTCCAACCACTCCATCATCCTAATCCCACCGTCTCCCACGGTGACAGGTCAGTAACTGTGATCTGCTAAACAGCACGATACAGAGGCAGCCAGAATGAACAGAGGCAGGATGCAAACCCGGCCAGGCAACGCCTGGGAGATGGCAGCACCTCTGAACACCCTGCCTGCAATTCCCAGGCAGGTCCAGGCCCAGCATCCAATAACTCACAAACATTATCAGTGTTAAAAAGATTCACGTTACAGTGGTACCAATTAGCATCAGAGTGCTGGAACACATAGGGGTGATATACAAACAAAGGCTCAGTAACTCCCTAACCCAAATCCTTGCAGAGATATTCATCACACAAATCCCAGAGCTGTGCAAGAGGGGACACAAGGCAGAAGGCTCCTCCATGTCCTAAGGATTGTCCCTTACACTGGACCAATGTGTGTGGCTCTCTGCAGGCTCAGCACCTTGCACCGGGGGTCCTGGCTCACCGAGGCAGCACTGGGAGCAACACAGAGAAGCATGAGCAGCTCACTGCAACCCCACATGAGGCAACCCTCACTTTCAGCCCCTTGGAGAGGGGCTGGGTTTGTATCCTGGCCATGTGCCCAAGTCCTCTGCAGGGAATGGACCTTGTCCTCCCTCCCCAGCCTCCCTCCAGTGCAGCAGGGAGAAAAGCCCTTCTTTTAAAATTTCCATGTGGTGGAATGTGCTATGGGAAGACAGGGACCAAAACCCACAATTAAATACATGAACCCCACCACACAATACTTTGTTGAAATAGCTTTGCAGTCCCTTACTCCTTAGATGCAAAGACATCCATGATTGCAGAGGGCTCAGGCAGGACAGCATGGGCAGCTCCTCCCCAGTGCAGTGGCATCCGATTAACCCAGGGGACAGCAGCTAATTCCTCATGCTACAGACAACACAGCAACTCTGGCAACTACAGAACAATCACAAGGTGGAAATTCAGACAGAACACCAGTCACCTGCTATCCAAACAGGGAAAATTTGGCAAGTTTCCTACTTAGCACCTACTACATCAAGGCTGCTCAACGATGCTAATTAAACAGGTACCTCCCAGACATAGCCAGAAAGATTTATATCCCTCATTTGCCTTTCTCAGTTTATTTTTCTGTCCTCCAAGGCACCACTTTAATGGCCACGGTGTGATTGCTTGGAGGAGTTTAATTTTGCATGACTGTCATTTGAAGATGAAGGTCTGTCCCATCAGCGGCTTGATGATTGCTCACCCATGGCCCAGATCCTGTCCCTGGCTCTCCCACAACAGGGCTCAGATGTTCACCGAGATTTTTTTGGTCTCCTGAGCTTGGCTTCACCAGCAGAAAAATAAATCAGTCACTCTCAGGGATCCAGCTGCTATCCCCACCCAGGGGCCAGGCACATATCAGTCTGGGGACTCTTTCTGGGGTGAATGAGCCTCAGAAATACCCAGCACAGAGCCAGTGCCAGCAGCTGAGCCAAGGACACTGTGCAGGGTTGTCACTACAAAGCAGTGCAGGCTTGCAAAGCAAGGACCAGTCTTGGAGATGTGATCCCCTCCAGCCAGCTCCCAAATCCAGCCCCAAACACTGAGCCCAGAAGGCAGCTGCTCCAGGGCAGCTCCCACATGCGAGGGGTCGCTCCGATGGGATGGGACAGGACAGACAGAGGGAAGGTGTATAATTGCAAATAATTAAAAGCATCCACAGTTCTGCAATAATTACTCAGAGCTACCTCTGAAAGCAGGAGTCAGTCACGCTCGGTGGGGGGGGGACAGTGTCTCTGCCAGCACCCCTTGCCCAGATGGCCCTGAAAAGGCCCTGATTATCAGCAAGTCTCCAGCCCCAGATAATAACTGCCCACAGTGATTAGGCTGGTAGGAGAGTTGATGAGAAAGGGAGGCGGTGATGCCTGTTTGCTGCATTTGGGAGGAAATGGCTGAGAGAGGGCTCAGAGCATCACGGTTGCTGTTCAGCTGAACAGTCCACAACAAACATACTTTAAAACCACAATCTATCCTTCCTGGCAAAATATGAATACATCATGTAGAGCCACACATTCCAGAGAGGGAAAACAAGAGCAATAAATCCTCCAAGATTTTACAAACAGCTTCCAGTGCCAGACAGAAATCAGTGGAATGAAAAGAAACATGAGGGATGCCTTCAAACCAACCCACAGAACCTCTGTGAAGCATGGACATGGATGTGTACAGCCCTCCACCCCAGTGGGATGTGAAATTGTCCCTCAAAGGCACAGCTCCCAGGCACTGATCAGAGCAGCACCCTTGGGTGCTGCCCAGGCATCTCCAGGGACCACTTGGCAGTGGGGCACAGGCCAGCAGCACTGTGCTACACCAGCTGTGGGGCTGGGCTGGCTCCTTTCATATTTGGCTATGAAGATAACGAGAGAAAATATTTCTGCAGGGAGAGAGGCACAGGGCAGGGCTGTAGGAGGATGTGTGTGGCTGCCTGCGTGCACTGCCACACATCACTGGCAGGCAGCACGCATCATGTTCCCGTCTCCTGCCATGGAGCTACACAGCAAGATCCTCATCTCGTGCCTCTCAAGCATCAAAGGCATTTCCAGCACCACCTGGATATACTGTTAATAACAGGCAATGGTCAGGAAGGAATTTGAATGAGCAGCTCAAGATAAAAGTTTTCCAGAAGTTGCTTACCTGTCACCTGCTGTCTTGTGCCTGCTGAAAGCCTCATGATTTGATGGCAGCATCGGCTCTTCAAAAAAACTTCCCTGAACTCTCCTTCAATCACACTCACCCATGGAAACAGGGTGTTATGACTGGAAGAGCTGTCCCCATCGTGGAGAGGAACAACGCAATGGGAGCAGTGGCAGAAAGAAATGGGAGAGGTGGGCTGGTGAGACATTGCTGCCACCAGCCCTCATCCCTGGAAGGAAACGTCTTCTGGGAGGGATAGGGAGGAGGAGAGAAGAGCAACTGCTGCTATGTTTTATTTGACAAATAAACTTCAGCCATCTGCAGAGGTTATCTGCCATTTTGTGTCACTGTCGAAACTCCCCAGGGCTTTCGCTGTCCAACTTAGTTATGGCCAGAAACATATTGTCTGATCACCAGCTGGTAGCCCATTTGCTTCAGCTATGTTGAACTACTACACATGGTTCCCACAGAGAAAGCATCCCCTTTCCCCACAAACTATAGCTGTAAAAAGCAAACAAGGAAACTTGGCAATTCATGGCCAGTGTTTTTGACTCGGAGAGATCCCACAGTCGACTTTCCCATATATTGGTTGTTGTCATGGCAAACAGAGGGGGGAAGGAACAATGTAAGAGGTGGTTAGTCCTTGACACACTCCATCCTTGGACTAATGGCAACTCCCCAGCAAAACAATCCCAGCAGCAATTATCGAGGCACTTTTAAAATGGGGAAAGCAAAAACAGATTAAAAAGCCATTTGAAACCTTGAAGCTGAATGCCAAGTGGAAGGGAACACTCGGCAGCCAGGGCTGCACACGCCTGGCAAACAATGCAAAGACACTTCTCTAGGCAAAGCTAAACGGACCCCAATTGTCAAACTGGAGCGAGTGACAAGCCTTGGGAGGCTGTGGGGACAGCACTTGACAGAATGACAAGCAGTGCTGCTTTATGCTTAGTGGTTACAACATGGAAAACCTTCCAGGAGGGGCTGACTGCCTCCTGCCATCGCCAGTACAAGGTACCAAAGAGGGGCAAGGAAAAGATGACTTTCAAGTGCAGAATTCAATTATGCTCCAGCCATGTGAATCACCATTCCACTGCCTGGATTGTTTTCTTTCCTCACTGGAGCCAGCCCAAGTATTTGGAGAGTATTTGCAACCTGGGAATGGAAAAAGAAACCTTTTACTGTTTCAAGAATGGCAAGAAGTTGTTACTGAGCCAAAGCTTTATTGTTTCCAATAGTAAAACACTACATAAAAGTTGTAAGGGATGGAGATGAGAGCAACAATATAATAAAAGAAACACAAACAACCAGAGCAGACTGAGCACTATGCACTGAGCCCTTCTTGTCCACCTTAAGCCAACAAAAAAAGGCAGTCAACTGGTACAGGTTTCGGATAATATTCCAACCAAAGCTACAAAACACTACCAAGAGAGACACAACAAAGAGAGAAGTGGTCTTTAATAGAAAATATGTGCACAGAGCTGTAGATGGTCCTCTATCACAGTCATATGGGGGAGATCACATTCTCCTGAGCTCAGTCCTTCCCTCCACCCAAGAGGAGTCTTTCCACAGACGACCAAATAATTCTGGTTTGAACTCAGGTGGAATTCCTCCATGGAGGTAAAATACAGAGGTAAGAAAGAAAGGTTTCCAGTCTCACTCATACAAAAGCAGTCCCAAATTTGTCTCAGAGAGTGTTTTATAAAACCTAGTCTCAGTTAAAAATAAAACTCATGCTTCAAAGTGGCGCAGTAAGCCAGCAAGGACTGTCAGGTTCCTGTGCAGAGCTGGTAACCCACAGTGTGGTCAACAGCCCTAAGAAGTGAGGGTGAAAACACGACTGACCTGCCTGCACTGCCCAGGAACGAAGCACAAGAGACACACACAGAGTTAAAAACAATAGGCTCACTTTTAAAAACTCTTTCCAACTCAGTGTAGAGTTTTTGATGAGAAAGTAACAGCTTTAAAGAAAACTGAGTCAATTTATAAGTGTCTTTTTCCTTCTCCTTCTTCTAAAGAATTATCTTGGGCTGGCGGGCCAGGCTGTCTGAGGCACTGCAGGAATGAGAGCGCCAGCAGGACAGCCTCAGTAGGACTGTCAAAAGCTCAAAGGCAAGACAGGACTTTCTTGGTGGCAAAATACTTCTGAAATTGAAGACCCTACAGCTCTCAGAAGAAACAGCATGACTTCACTCTGAAATCATACCAGCATTTCAGCAATAGCTGACTTTTGGGTTTACTTTTTCAGCTAATAATCTTGGCATTACCCCTTTCGGAGATGCAGTGGGTTGAACCCCAATGGCCAGGTTTAGACAGCACAAACCACGACATAAAGCATCCCTCAGTGGAGAACAACCTCATCCCTTGCTCTCTTCAACAACGATGCTGTGAAGCCCACGTTCACTGGTTTCTCTTTATGCCAACTCAAAGAGCCCACATCATCCAAAGGTTTTGTTTTCATTTTTTAAAGGGCAGAAACAGATCACAGAGGAAGAGCTGGAAGGATTTTCCCAGCAACCTGCCATAGCACGTCAGCTGGAACAGCAGTGATGGAACGGGCCTCTGTTGGACCATGTTCATTTAGAAAGAAAGTCAAGGATTGATTTCCGATCTCCTCTTAGAGTGTTCCAGCACCCAATCTCATTTATCTTCATACTGCAGCCATTTGCAAGAGCATATACTACACACGCACAAAGTGCCCAGCAGCAAAGGAGAACAGAACAAAAGAGTAATAACCAAGGGAAAAGGCTGACATTAACAGGCACAAATCACCTTTAAATCCATGATTTCAGAGGGAACTTTTTGGAATCCTTTGTTTCTTCAGCAAAAGACGGGTCAGATCCAAAGCATTTAATAAAAATCCACAGACTATTTGCCAACTGTGGGCTTTGTTCAGGTCTTCAAAGATCTAATTGCTCTAGAGATGTCAGGTAATTTGATTTTTCTCATCTGTCAGGCCTTGGAAGGAAATTGTCCATCCTGGAGAATAAGCAGGACTGGGGCACGCAGCTTTCTATAGCCTGACTCATGATGACACCATCACAGTCAGGCAGATGCTCAAGACTTGCAGTGAAAAGGTAAAACAAAGGCCCCTGCTCATGCAGGAGCTGACAAAAGTGCATGTGGGAGGAAAATCTGCAGAGCTTAACAAGATAAAGTAGTCTGAAAGCTTTTATGTGATTTGGGTATGCAAAGGCAGCCAGCTGGTGCCACCACGGGCTGGTGGGCATTCTCTCACCAGGAGCTGCAGCACACACACACTGCCCATGACCCCGTCGCCAAAGCGTCACCCCCACCACAGGACACACGGGCCACTGCTCAGCCAGAAGGGCTGAAACATTTATAGCAAACTCCTCCGAGTGTTTCTCGAAGTGTTTCCCTGAGCAAACAGCCCTATCACAGAGAGAGACCTTCAGCTGATTCAGGATGTCCCCACCAGACTCACACCAACTCAAACCAGAACAACAGTGACAAGAAATACAAAGGGTGACACCCTGTGCTCATGGGAGTTAAGTGCAAATCAAGCCCTGGTTTCACCCTCAGGGTTCACAGAGGGAAATTCACCCCTGGCTGAGAAGCAGTAGAAGGGCTGTGGTCTCCTCACACCCCATTTCAGGGACAGAGGGGTGAATTTCCCTTTTTTCCTGAAGACTACAAAGCCAGGACTCCGAGGCCAGGAGTTGAACCCAGAGCTGGGCTCGGCGAGCCAGGAGCAGCGGAGGTGACACACGTTTGTGCAGCTCCAGTGAGCATTTTGCATGTCCCTTGGGTCTGGACCCCACGGCACCCTGCTCCGAGCAACAACCCAAAGTGTGTGTCAGTCAGCAGAAGGGGAAACCAGACCAAACCAAACCAGTGAGGACAGCCAGGCGTTTTCCCAGGTGCCACGGTGTTGCTAATGTCTGTGCAGAAGCTGGCATCGTAAAGTCACCACCGACAGCAGCTGTTGTCTGGAGTGGGGTCTACAGGAGCAGGCAATGGACAAGCGCTGGATTCAGGTAAAGCAGCTCCCTCTTCACCTCCGTCAGCATCTCGTTCTGGTGTGGATGTACCGCTTGCCTTCAAAAGATATACAGACAAGAGTTTTGTTTGGAGAGGAGTGAAGCGGAGAGACTTGACAAAGTTATTTTACATTGCTTTTACACGCTCAGTGCCATTTTAAGAGCTTGCTAAAAATAATGAAGAGAACGTCTGTGCATCATTACTCCACACTCTGTCAGCAGTCAGGGCCCATTAAACTTTATTAAAGAAAGAAAAGACGGGGGAAAGAAATTGGGAAAGAAGGAGAAAGAAGGAGTCGTACTGCTAGAACTGGTACATGCTTCCCTCAAAGGGCCAAGTCAGACAGAAAGCAAAGTCTCAGCTCTCAGAGGTTTCCAAACCAGGTGACTGCATCCGTGTGCCACAGAGCAGGTCCTCCACGTGACCCTCCTGCCCTCTGCACGCCTGGGCTGTGGCCAGGAGCTGCAGCAGAACGCAGCCCTTGCCCGTGGCTGGGTGGATGCAGGACAGCAGGGCTCTGTTGCAGAAGGCTCACGTTGACTAAACAAACCTGAGCTCATCGCATCAGCAGCCCCTGGTGAAACTCAGGGTCTGCCAGGACACGCTGCTTCCAGTGCAGGGGTGAAACGTGGGGCTGGCAATGCAGAGAGCTAAGGCAGCAGTGGGTCAGTACATACTTCTCTCTCCTTTCTCTGATCTGAAGGGGACACAAATTACATTAACTCCCAAAGAAAGGTCAGGGGATGCTTCCAGTCACTGCATTCGTGGAAATATTCAAGGCATGGGAAGCCCTGCAAATTCCTCCCACCAGCTACTGGACGACACCCCAGTTGAAAAGACAACCTCCTGAGCCATAAAACCTCTTAATGTGTTTACAAAGACTCCAAAAGACAGACTTTTAACTTCTATATTACTGACTTCCCGTGCTCTTTTCCTTTATGCTTTGTTTTGAAAGATTACATCAACTATTGCCCTCAGTGCTTTGTGCAAAATACTGAATAGAAAGTTGGAAGCACAAGGAGTAAACGTATTGCAAAGGGCAGAGAATAAGTCTAAGGATGTGGGGGCAGGAGGCCTGACAGGTTGTTTGATCAAAGACCAAAGCAAACCTCTGCAATGTGAAAGAAGGCACAAAAAATAGGAGTTTCATCTTCAGCAGCAGACTGGTTTCTAGATATATTGAGTGAAAGAGGCAAGAGAATGAGTCTTTGTCATTCCTCTCTTTTCAAGGAAAAAGTCTTCAATTTAAAACTCCATAAAGAATTACAGAAATAGTGAAAGTAATTTATTTTTTAGGTACTCAAGCCTTTATTCACTTAACTTCAGGGCAGACTCAAAAGAGCTGAAAATGTTTTGGTTCTAGCACTTGAGGACAAAAATATTTTAATTCCTTAAAACATGGGAGGGGGCATATGCTGCTTCTGAGGTTCATATTTACAAATGCATTCTATCTAGAATGTAAAACTTGAATCATTTCCTAATGCTGTCCCTACCTGAAGACATGTTTTATTTATAAATACAGCAGGACAATTCGGGGCTCTGCAGTACCAATATGAGGAAGCTGAGACAGCTCAAAGCTTCTCAGCCATAAAAGCACAATTCAATTTTTTCCCTTTGTAGAAGAGGGACAACTCATCCTCCTTGGCAGCAGGAAAACTCAATCCTGTGGCAGTGGCAGCAAGCTTGGAGCAAAGGGGGGCAAACAGCAGGGCCCAAAGAGTGATGAGACAGCCAGTGAAGGAGGCAGATGGCTGAAGGAGAGAGGCTGGGTGGAGGTGAGGGTCTCTCCTCCACATCTAACTCCCCTTCCTTCCTACCCTATGCCCTCAGTGCAGGCAGAGGCCAAAGGCAGAGGGAAAGAGAGCAAAGGGAGGGAGAGCAGGGGTTGTGACCGCAGCTCCCTCGCATGGTTGCCCACTCATTCTGCCCTGCTGCAACACCAGCCCTGCAGTACTAACACTGTTTGGCTGCAGCTCACATGGGAGGGAGGGAGCAGTCTGAAAACATTTAAGCAACTTTCTTACCAAGCGCAGGAAAACAAAAAGTCACCTCCCCAAAGACTGCCATGAAGAAACTCATTAAAGAAATTACTATCCCATTTGGAGCCTAATTACTGTTAGGACAATTTTTTTTCCTACGTGGAACGGAGTAGTTAGACCCACTGAAGCAAAATGTTACCTCCTCGTCGTCCCTGAGGGAGCAAAACAGACATCTGAGAAACAGAAGGGAAGGAAAAAAAAAGAAGTTAATGCTTTAACTTCAAAGATGCCCCGAGAATTCCCTGCCATGAAAATAATGCAGAATGGCTCTGCCTGTCTCGTGTATTAACAGCCTGCATATTTATGAGCAAAAGTTGATGCCTACCCCAGCCGGGGAGGCACTGAGCCACGGAGAGAGTGACACCATCTCATTTCTAAATCCAGACAATTCCTGAAAGACAGGGCATAAATCTCCCCAAATTAAGAGAGCTGGAAGCAGCATTTCCTGCCCATCTCTCTCAGCTCCAGGCCCTTTTCTCAGCTCTGCTCAGTCTCTCCCAGCGTGACAGCTACAAAGCAAGCAGCCAAAGGGAGGTAATCCAGGAGCTACAGCTTCAGCACCCTGGGAGGAAGGTCCAGGCTGGACCTGCTGACCTCTGGAGGTCCTTCCAGACGGTCTCACCCTGTGATTGCATGCCACAATATTTCTTATACCCCACCAGGCACTGCCATCATTGCCTCAGCTCCCAGACTCAGCAACACCACTGTTTAATGTGGCTCTGTTTAACTGCCAGCTGCTGTACCACTCTTTAAGTATTAATGATTTAGACAACACATTGGCAAACAAGCAGAGATGGGGAGACTGATTTGCACTCAGACGTATGCTGCTCATTCATTAGCTTATCCCATGGCTGTTTCTCAAACCTCCTTTTTCAGGCACAAATTAGAGTCTTCTCCAGCCACACAGCCCACACCAAGCTCACTCACCGTTCCCTGCCACCAAGTTGTTCCAGTGACCCACAAAACACCAAAAGGACTGACCCTTTCCTCAGAAGACACCAAGGACTCCACAAACTGGGACCCATCAAAGCAGAAGTTGCTACAGATCTGAGAAGAAATGCTTTTTTGCTCTTAATTTACTGCCTGCAGCAGCCAGGTCCATGGTTGAAGATGTTATCTCCATTAAAAGCTCTCCAGCAGCTAATGAAAGCCACTGTAAGATATTGATGATTTCTTTGTTTAATTCTGTTTAACATTCCCCTTCTTTAATAAAAGTATCCTAATTAATAGTGAGGATTTTGCTCTTTTTTAACTAAGGCACCTCTTAACACAACAGCCAGAACAAGGTGAGTCACCCCCCCCTAGCCAGGGGCAAGTAAGGGGAAAAAGAAAGATTGTGCTTCTTTCCTGTGTGCAAATTTCATTTTCTTTAGGCTAAAACACTCTCCAGGAAAACCAGCACATGACCTTCCTCTTAACAGCTCCCATGTCAGAGCAGGCACCTCCAGGAACCAGAGCTTCAGAAGAAGAAACACCAGACCCTCAGAAAATGATGATTTTGAAAGAGTTTGAAAGCAGGTGGTAAAAAAAAAATATAAATTGGCAGCCTCTCAACTCACCACTTTCTTCTGCAACTTTGGCTCATGGGCTGAGGTCGCCTAAATCCCAATGCAGCTCTGACAATGAGTCATTTTATGACAAACCCCAGGCTTCATTATCTGCCTCACCAAACCCCAGCCGGAGCTGGAGCAACACACTGGAAACCTACAAACTCTTCTTAATAGCTCCTTGTTTTCCCTTGGCCACGCGACCGTGCTGTTGTCTTGGCCTTCAGGGTTAAAGAACTAAGGACTATGAGAGCAGCTGCATTTGCAGTACCACTCCCTAATTCCCTGTTCTGGCTGTGGCCTGGGATTTAAGGATGCTAAAGTGTTCTGCAAAGTCACACTTGAGAGCAGAATTAGAGCAGAGGTGACAAAAAGAAGCGAAAAGTCAGTCACCGGTAGAACAACACCTGAGGTGCTAATATGAAGCAAAAATTGCTCCCAACACAGTGTTATAAAGTTGCAGAGCCTTTCAGAAAAGCTGTAGCAAAATCTCCCTTTAACATCCTCATTCTGCAGCTGAGGATCAACAATTTAAATGAGAAAGGATCTTTGCCCATTGCTGCTTTTGGGTCACAGCAGAGCACAGGGACTGTCCCACAGGCAGGGAGATGCAGCAAAGAGTTTTGTCAGTCTTGACATACAGCACCCATCGCCTCCACCACCCTCTAAAGAGATGAACAGCAGGAGTGGCCTCTGCTTTTTGACACACAGTGGCATCCACAGGGACCCATCGTGCAAAGCCCCTCGCAGACAGACGAAGCTCTGATCTAAATAAAGAGGTGGAGAGGCACAGCCATGCCCCAGACCTCCAGCAACCCAGAGCACGTGAACCCCTCTGGACAGCAGGACATTTCCTAGGGGACTACAGTCCTAGTTTTGCTCTTCTCTTTATTTTCTGCTCTTGCCAGGCTGCTGGCAAAGCACAGGGGCATTCAGCATTGCAGCCTCCTGGATGTGTGACCTGCCCAAAGCACCCCCTGCAGAGCTGCACAGAACACGAGGCCACGCGAGCCGCATCACGCCGATTGCTGAATTCATACGTAATGGATCCTGATTGCCAATAGTTCACTGCACAGCTCACACCGTGGCAGCAGCTCTCCAGCTGGGCACATTAAGTGCTCTCAGAGTAAATGAACGCCGACTCCGCTCGCTCGCTGCACGGAGGCAAGACCACGTCCCAAACACATCGGAGGGAAAACAAACTGGTTCCCTCTCTCCAATCCACCCTGAAGTGCTGAAGGTGACCCACACTGTGGGGCAGGGCATACAGCTGTGGCAAACAGCATGGGATGTCACGTGCTGCCTCCCCCAACACGCTCAGGTTCCAGCTTTGCCTCCTTGCAGAGACCTTTGGTGGACTCTCAAACCCTGCCACACCAGCCCTCACCAGCACCCGTGTGCAGAAAGGAGTGCGAGGTCTAATGTTGGCACAGGACAAGCTTGAAGACAGTTCAGCTGCTGGACAGCCCACCCTGCCTTCTTCGTGGCCACAGATCTTGGAGGAAGGGAGTAGCTCAGCCTGTGCCACCTAACTCCCTGCGATGCTGCAGCAGCTCCCCAACACAGCAGGACGCTTGACTGGTGGCTGGCTCCCTGAGGTGACATGACACACAGAACCCTGCCCGCTGCCACCCTCCATCAGTTCCCAAGCCTGTGCCTGCCGACTGCAACCACCACCTTCATTCCCCCCCAGCACAGGGTGAGCAGAAATACTCACTGCAGTCTCCCTGCGGAATCCTTCAAGCAAGGAGCACCAGCACCACATCTGAACAAAGCAGCCCCTTCTGCAGGAAAGACTGGGAAATAAATGACCCCAGACATAATGAAGATGTTTACAGATATTCCCTAGTCAGCCAGGCTAAACCTTTTCCTTTAGCAGGATCCTCTGCATCTCAGGGACTATTTTAACTGGGCTCATGAGATTACTATAGTTTTCATATTTTTAAAATATATGTTCATGCTGCCTGTCATTTTTAGTTGTCCCTTGCCCAGCAAGGAGAGATCTCACTGGGAAGCATTGACCTCTTGTGTCAAGCTTTGCATCAAGTTTTTCTAGCAGGAAAAAGGCATTTTTTGCCTGTGAGATACTGTTTGCACTGTCATGGCCAGGCAGCAGTTAGTTCCAACAGCTGGCAGGAAAGCCCCAAAGTGCTAAGGACTGTACAAACACCCCATCCAGACCAGCAGAAAAAGCACCCAAGGGATCACACCCACTGTCCACCACCACACGCTTCAATCCCACAGAACAACCTGCTGCTCTGCTCCAGCAGGATGGGAATCAGCCACCTCTAACACCACAGCCAACAGGGGCTTAAAATAAACCACCCAGCCTGGGACAGCACCATAATCCAGAGAGAGGAGGGACAGAGCAGAAGCATCACTCATCTGATTTGCTCTGCAAAAACTAAAATGAAAGAAAACTGCAGATCTCTCAAACTTGGGGAGGGAGGGAAGAGCGGAGAAACAATTTTATGCCAGCTCTTTCCAGCGGGAAGCATGGGGAGGGGGACTGTGACTCGACATTGCACTGAAGTATAAACCTGCTCCCTCTAATCCAATTTATGCCTCAGCATGCACAGCACAAAACAAGCTCAGGAACAAAAGGAGTGGCAGTTCAGAGGGTGGCAGGAACGCTCTGGAGGGAGCAGCGCTAAACGGTAACTTAAGGGGTTATTGAATAGATTAGCAGGAACTGCAGAGAGAACATATTTGCATCTCTTTCAGCTGCTCCAGATCAGATGTGATAGCAGCCTCTGCTCTCACAGTCACTTAACTGTTCCAAGGTTGTTGAGGGGGGAAAAGTGTCCTTCTTTTGCACTGCAGAGTTCTGGGAAGATCCTTGCTTGGCTTTAAGAGCCACCTAACATTAGAAGAATTGTTATGCAGTCTCATAAAGCTGCTAAACTTCTGCTTTGCTTCAGTAAAAGCTCAATCTGCTGCTGCCTCTGCAGGGCAGACAGGAGCTCTGGGCCTTTGCAGGGGGACAGATCCAGGCTGCGGCTGCTCTCAGAGGTGGGTGTAGGCAGCTCCCACCCCAGATGATTACTCATGTTGCAGAATAGATTCTGCATGCGGGGAGAAGAGGGAAAGAGTGAGCTGTAATGCTGTGACAGCATCTGCCATGAGAAAAGCAGCAGAGAAAGGTGATCTTGGGCCGCAGCTTTGCCAGGTGTGCCTCTGAGAAAGCTGTGCTTTGAGATCCACCCAAAAGCACGGATCTGCCCGGAGAGGAGGTTCAGCTTACCAGGGACTCTGCTGCCAACATCGCTGTCGCGCCCGTCCGCCTGCTGGTCGCTCTGGCAGCTCTCTGTGGCGCTGAGGGCAGCCCCCTGCTCACTGCCCAGGCTGCTGTGGCTCCCCGAGAGGGCAGGGGAGTGGGTGCTCCCCAGCGTCCTGCCCATGGCCTGGCTGGGTTCCCCGATGGGTGCTGCAGAGACACAACACAGAGATGCTGCTCTGGGAGGGAGAAGTGGGTGCAGATGCTGGGCCAGGTCCTGAGAGAGCAGCAGCCTCCCCCCACTCCTAGCCAGGCACCCTCAGGAGCAGGGTCAAAACCCAGTTCCTGTGCTCCGCTCCTAAAACAGCACTGTGCTATGAAGTCAGGAGTGCTGGCATGTGGATGGAAGCAGCTCCTAACTGCAAGGGCAGATCCTGAAGGGCTGCTGGGAATGGAGTGATCTGCCACTAGTTTGACCACTGCTACTATTCCAGTGAGAAAGGACCAGGTCCTCACCTGGCATAGCTAAAAAACCAGTGGGCTGCACCCACGTAGGGCAGGAAGCGGCTGAGCCAAACCCCACGGTACCAAGAGCCAAACATCCAAGCAATTTACACTTCCCACCCTCCAGCCACAAGGAACAGCAACTCCTCACCCAGTCCTGCTCGGTGCTTTCTGCCTTGTGAGCCTTTTGACCCCGCAGGTAAGGACTTGTCATCTAGGCTGGAGGAACTGAACTCCGAGTCGCTCTCACTGTCGCTAGAAACCACTGCAGAAAAGATCGGGGGGAGGAGAGGAGAGGAGACACAGTCATTCACAATGTTCATAACACTTACCAAAGAGGGTGCCAGATGGAGCCAAATAAAACATGAACAAATGCTGACTCGCTGGTCATGTTCTCCCTCTCCAAAAGGAGCCCTACCTGCAGTTCCCCCACAGCTGTTCACTTTTCCTCTCAAAAATGAGGTGCTTTTACTTTTTAGAGATGATTTATAACTCAGCTGCACACACTCCAGTGCTGCCAGCACCTGAAGCAGATGCACACACCACCAGTGCTTCTCTCCCAAATCTGACTGGGACCACGGGGACCACACTGCTCCTGCGCCACGCTTTGATGCCCAAAGCTCCCTGCCACAAAACTGAGAGCCCCATGGCATGGCTGGTCTGGGAGCCAGGTCCTGCTTCTGCTGAGCTCCGTGCCAGCACTCCTCCTCATGCCATTCACCATCTCCCACGCAGGAGTGCCACGCTAAGGGCTGGGCTGGGTGTGAGGCTGGTTCCTGCTCAGCTGCAGGTGGAGGAGTCCTGCTCCACCATAAGAACATCCACATTTGAGTAATGTGGGGAGGGGGGCTGGCTTCCTCCAAGTGCAGCAGGGCCTCTGTGGAGGCTCCAGGATCTATGGGGAAAGCACCAGATAAATACTGAGAACATCAAATAAAAAACCCTGCAGTGATTACACAAAGAACCAGCCTCATTAGCTCATCATCCATTCAGCAGACACTCATCCCTACCTGCCCAGAACTATACTACTCCTATGCCTCCAAGGCAAGGGTCACTCCTCCTCCTCAAGAAGACTGTTCTCCCATTTCAAGGCTGTTTTTTTTTCCCTCCCTGAATTCTGGCCCTAACCCTGCTGCTTTTCACCTTCCATAGTTTCCACAACAGCTGAAGGAGCCTCATTTTGCCAGACACAACTTCCCAAATTGGCAGTTTGTTTCCACTTTTCCATGCAATTATGCAAGTACCTCTCCTGCTTATAGAGTGTAAAAAAGAACTCCACTGCCAGCTGCGCTGGGTAGAACAAAAAAGGCATTTTTCCATCTCCTGGGTTTTTGCAATGGCCTGACCTCAACCCAGAAATGATGGGGCTGAGGAGGAAGGTAACGGGAAAACAGCTGTCTTTTGTTTGAGGGATTGCACCTACAGCATTTCTCCATCTGACCAAGGCAGATCCCAGCTCTCCTGGCAGCTCAGAAGCCATTTCACCCAGTGGGTCACAATTCCTGGGGGAAAGTACAATATTGGCTCATGTGGGACATGGAGCTGGCAACGCTGCAACTATAGCCTCTACTGTAGAAAAAGAAACCCCCAACTACTTTATATTCATCAGTATGTATTTATAAGCTCACATTCATATGAGAAATGAACTCCCTGTTCTGCTGCTGAACAAACTCCTTTGCCCCTGCACTCTTACTTTACTGGTAGTGCTGAGCCTCCCAGGCACAGGAGGGACGTGGGTGTGGTGGTACAAGGTGACAACCATGGAGCAGCAAAGAGAGCTGTCAGTTCATCTCTCTACATCAGCACTAAAATTCACTACACATGGTTTGTAGAGCTACAAACCCCTCCTGGGGCAGGAGGATGGGTATCCCTCCCCTCGCACAGGCGAGCACAAGCTGTCAAACATTTCTGCCAAGGATCTCTGCAGACACTCCTGTATTCAGGCAGCGATCTGTACTACACGAAATATTTTATTAAAAAAAAACCCAACACAACCAACCTAAAATAGTGCTTTTCTAGAGTTAACATCTCTGAGGATATTAAAGCTGGCTGACAGTGTTATTGCAAAGTGTTATTGAAGTTACCCTGGTGGGCAGTTCCCCACGCACGCCGTGCTGCTGGGAAGTGCTGTGCAGAGGGCAGGCTGCCAGGACCCCTCCTCGCTGCCTGCACAGCCTTCCACTGGGCACCAGCTCCTCCCGTGCCCACAGCCTGCCCGGGGCTGGCCCTTCCTCTCCCAGTCTGCTGGCACCATCAGAAATTAGACTTCTCACTTGCAGGGAAAGGGGCTGTGGAGCTGAGCCAGGCAGGGACTGAAGCCCCGTGACAAGCAGAGGGGCTGCACATCTGGCTAAGAGTTCTCAAAGCAAAGGTTTGGCTTTGGACTTTGCTGTCTTAAGGAAAGCTTCGCTACTTCCCCAGAGCTCCCTGGGAGAGGTGAGTGACTATATATAAATACTGTTAATAGCAACCCATACATACCAGAGTCTTTGCTACAAAATCCAAATCTCAGCTCTGAGAATCATTCTGACTGTCCCACTGCCCAATTCCCTCAGCAAATGCACTCCTGTCCCACTTGGTCATCATCCTTTTTTGGTCTCCTGCATTCATAAAATCCATTGCTTTAGAACAGCTCCTTCCTCCATGAATCCTTTAAAAATGCTGGAAGCCAGGATTTATTTGGAGAAGGCCCCAGTGAATCAGTGGAGGTGACTTTAGCTGCCTTCCCTTCTGCCATTCAGCAGTTCAGAAAGGACCCAGCACATGAGGGGGAAAATATTAATGACATGAAGGCACTTGCACCACAGGAGCAGCCCTGTCTGCTCTCATTTCCTCTGCTGCCAATAAGAGTGTGTTTTACCCACTGCACCAATGTTTCATGTTTCCCTTTAAGGTAATTTTTCTCCCAAAGCTCCCAGACCTTCTGCTGGCACTTTCCATAGCCCAGAAGTCGTAAATCTGGTGTTCCAGCAGTTGCTGATATATCAATAAGAGTCGTGGACAGCTGTACTTTCAGAGAACGTAACAGATTTATCCCTCTTCATCTCCAGCTGACTGAAAAAAAAGCTCATTTAAAAAAAATATGCCAAGATAAAACTTGCAAGAAAAGCAGTGTTCCGACAGGGAATGGGTCACTCATTGAGGGCCTGAACCCCACAGCTGCTGCTGGAGCCTGTGATCCCTCTGACACATGGTTCAGTCTCCAAGACAGAGGTACCAGAGCCTCGTGGCACAGAGAGCCACAAGGAACGGTGGAGGGATGCTGGGCTGTGCTTAACCACAGCAGCAGAGTATGCGGGGAGGCAGCCCTGAGGCCAAGGGGAAAGGAGCACGTGGCTGGGGCTGAGCTCTAATATTAAATGCATGCACTTGGCACGGGCATGCGATGGTTAGAGCCAGCCACGCTCTCTCCCGCTGCCCATCGCAGGGCAGAGCTCAGTCCCTGCACACACAAAGCCTGGCACTTCTTGCAGCTGCCAAAAATACAGGAAAAGCACATGGGCACACATGGGCACCCTGCAGCAACAGCTCCAAACAGCTGCACACACGTGCAGCGCAGCCAAGACGTGCTGGATGAGCAGGGCCCTTGAGCACGCAGCCCCCCTGCAGCACCCGTATCATCAGCCCTTGAAAAGTGACCTCTGGGGAGCAGGGAGGCCGATCGCTCCTGGTCACTGTGGGTGGGAGATGAAGAGTTTTATTGCAACCCAAGCAGCTCACTGAGTGCAGCTCCTATGCTAGATCATGCCCAGCGCTGCTCACAGCGGCAGGGACAGCTCCAAGCAGGAGGGGATCATATCCAACCACTCTCTCTTTCAGAAGCTGCACATACACAGCTTTGACACTGCCCAAACTTGTAGAGAAGTTGGATGACCCCCTCGGTGGCCTGCGGAGAGCGTGACATGCCCAGCATGTTTCTCTCTGCTCCATCACTCAGGGATTTGGCCTCTAGCACACAGATGCTGGACAAACCTGCTGCATCCTCCTGCCTAGCGGCTGCTCCTGTGCCTCCAGCAGTGCCGAGCCCAGCACGTCGCATTGCTTGGCAACAGGACTGGAGCACATTGCAACTGGAGAAACCACCGGAGACCGAGCAGAGCCCTCATGCCAAACAGTGCAATAGCTCAGGGATCACACTTCTCTTTTTCCACCCAGATGCTTTACATTTTTTTTCTGCAGAACTCAAGAGTTCAGAGGAAGGGAAGCCCCGCTGCTTATTGCTCCCCACCCCCTGATGGCCCTGTCCCACCTGACCCGCTGCACAAACCCACCCACATTCCACCACATGGAGCAGAGCTGCTCCCAGCACGAGGAATATTACTGCTATTCTCCCCATGACAATACATTTGTGCCTTAACTAATAGCAGGGTTCCCATGGCAACTGCTTGTTTATTACAAAAAAACTAAAGGCAATGGCAAATCCCAGTGTCAGTGAGCACGAGAGAAATAACGGGTGTGTAAAAATAAAACTTCTTCCTGGTGGGTTTGGCATTTCTTCCAAGCAGCACATTCCTGTGGTCCCTCAGTCCTGATGCCTTCCCACCCTCCCACAGCAGGCACAGCCAGAGAGGTCGGTACCAGCACCTGACACTGATCCCCTCCTTTGCAGGGGGAAAAGGGACACTTGAGGTTTGCCCCATCCCTGCTGAAAGGCAGCTCCTGACATGGAGGATGCCAAAGGGACAACTGTGGCTCCTCTCTCCCAGGCTCACTGGGGGCTGTGCTGGGACATCACTGAGCCTGTGCTGGTCCCACCTCACTTGAATCCCTTTAAGGCTGAGAGACGGCTCCTTCAGTGCCTCGGGAGGCGAGCAGCGGGGTTAGACATGGCTGGCCAAGATAATGGACACCACGGCGAGAGCAGCACTGTCAGGCATGTCAAATGCCAGAGCTCATTCTCAAGAACATCCTGCCAAACAAGCAACAGGGGTTTTACTCCGTGCCGAAAGGACGTGTTCAGATGAGGGCGTACGAGGTGTGAGCTGACAAATGCTATCAGCCAGGCAGAGGTAAGGCAGGCTGCCTTGTCAGCCACAGCCTTGGAAAGCTCAGGCCAGGCCCAGCTGGAGATTCACACTGGCAGTATCACAGCTACATCATCTCCATGGGGGTAGGTGGCTGCCCTGCACATTGCAGAGGTTTTGGATGACAAACAGCAGAAGCCCCAGCACTGGCAGGTGAAAAAAAGTTAAATGGAGGGGTGAGATGTGCAATCTCTCAGCTTCAAGGATGAATTACAGCCTACAGTGCCCATTGAAAGCTGTCCAGAGGATAGGTGGCCTAACAGAGAAGGGCAACAAGGAAAGAAAGCACCAGAAAATAAAACCATAAATTAACACTATCCAACCCATAAAACAGCAGCCAGCCAAAAATCAGAGCACAGGGAGAAAGGCAGCTCACCACCCACATCAAAGCTTATCAAAGGCCACCTCGCTGTCCTCCACCTGCTCCTTTGCTGCTTCTTTTGGTATTCACGGGGGGGCCTTCTCCCAAAACAAAACTCAACTGAAAAGCTGAATTAAAAGCAGGCCAGGTCTGGGCTCAGCATATGTGACTTGTAATGTTTTCTGTATTACATGAACAGAAAATACCTCATCAATCACTTCATTTGCTAAGACAACTCCTTCCGAGCATCTCCTGGAGGGAAGCACAACCACGTACTGTTGATCTAATTTGTCTTTAATTACGAAAGTTACAGTAGGGCTGGGAGTGCTTTCCTAGCTGGGGCCTGAAGAGAAGGTTTGTAAACTCGACTCTCCTGAGTCCTCTTTATTAAAAGGTTATTTCCCCCTGCACTACTGATAAGATTTATCTTTACATGGAAGAGTGTACACTGCTGGTGTGCTGAAGAGGTCTCCTCCAGTTGAGGGGATCTAATAGCAAAAGACAGAAGGGAGAGAGGCCAGCCAGTTCTGCTAATCCACAGCAGAAAGAAATGAAGAAAAATCAAAGCAGTCTGGCAGCAGCTTTAATTCTGCAGCATCCATCCACTGCTGTGCTAACGACCCTGAGTGCTCAGCTCCTCAATGCCAAGCTGCTGTTTCCCCTCAGCTGGCCCTAGGCACAGCACTGGAGTGGGCGTACAAGCAACAACAGGGTGGGCAGATGGAAAAGAGGGGGGGGAAAAAAGCCCTACAAGGCAGCACTGCGAATGTGATCTGATGTGGCAGCGATTCAAGACGCCACACATGATACAATGGTCTACTGCAGTCAAGGTCTACCTCAACGAACAGGGATGCTTTTGCTGAAGCTAATAAATCTTCAGGCTCCTCGGTGCTCTGGCCCCAGCCCTGCACAGGGCTAAGTTAATCAACAGCTTCCCAGAGACACATTTAAAGAACAACTCAGTCCTGAGCTCTCTGTGCTGCAAACCTCAGCCCGCTGCCCAAGTCCTGGGCAAGGCGTTTCACCCTTTGCCAGTCTCACCTGGGCAGGGGCATCAGGACACAGCCAGAATCAGCTCACTACTGCCCACTGATTGTAGAAGAGTATCTCTGCCCAATTTCTCCAGGCCCTGAGAAGACCCCAGGGAGATACTGGGGGTCATAATTTCTAACCCAGCTCAAAGCAACTTGAGGTATCTGCCCGATGGTGCTCTATAGAGGAGCAGAAGCAATGAGCCTGCTACCAGCCTTGGCTGCACAACAATGTCCATCAGTGGCAACACCCTACGCAGTTCAGCAGGAGGAGCTCTTTGGGCTGCGACTGCAGACAAGTCTCTGCTTCACGGCTCATCCCTCCCTCTGTAGTCCCAGCAAAACAGTGGGGGCTGCAGGCAATGAGGGAGAGCAAAGGTGGACTGAAGGACAGGGAGTCTAGGAGGACTGGGGCTAGTCTGGGCCACAGATGTGCACTTAAATAAACGAAACGTGAAAAACAGACCATAGCCAACAAAACCCAACACAGCCCGCATGAAAACGCACCACATCTTGTTGGCCATCCTCTACCTCTAATAGAGAACTTCCCCTATTAGCTGAATCCTGCGAGCAACACATCCTTCTCCCCCTCTCCCTACCTGTTTTCCTGGGCAAGGAGCAGACAACCAACCTTTTCCCCTGATCCAGGTGAAGGACCGGCCGGTCCGGACGCTCTCCCCCTCTGGCATAGCTGGCTCGCTTTGCCAGGGCTGTGAGGGCAGCTCACTGGGTTTGCTGCTGCTTTTCAGAGGTGTGATGTACTTAGGCAGCCCTTTGTAGAACCACGCACCAGATCTCTTCCAAACCTGTTGGAGACAGAGACACGACACTTTAAGCCTGTTTTTTTTTTACAGCAAGAGAGCACAACCAGCACCAAATGAGCTCCCCAGCAGCAGGGGATGCTGGTGGCAATGCCAGGACAGCAGGAACGCCATCTCCTGCGGTACCGAATGGCACAACCTTGGCATTTGTTTCACAGAGCAATTCAGGCCAAGCCAGATCATTTAATGAGCGTGCTTGAAAACCCCAGAATGAGAAGAACAACACTCAAATAACCTAAACTTGCAGCAAGAAACGGACCATGAGTCCTAAACTGTAATATCTCCTGCAAGAACATCCTCTGCTCTCCAATTTAGTTTTAATACAGCTTATGATGAAGGAGTTCTATTAAGTATATTTAATATAAAGCTTGCTGTGAGCCAGAGGAAGGGAAAAGGATGGCAGCTCAGACAAGGAGAAATGGCCTCTAAAAACCTAATTCTTTCGTGCCTTCCAGCAGTCTAATAATGAGCTAATGAGACAGCCAGGGCAAAAATAAGTTAATATAGTAAAAACATCATTTTCTGTTTCATGTAGGGGGGTAGAAACCTTGCACTTCTGTTCAGAGAGGAGATCATCAGTGTTTCTACTCCAAGTTCCCAAAGCATTTTGCATATAGTATCACCATGGGCAATGGGTGCAAATGCAGATATCCCTAATTGCAGCAATCCATTTGCAATTTGCATTTAAGACTTAATCAAAGCAGAGGGCAGTAAAAACACCTGGCACTCATGAGAAGTTATTCTCAGGCAGGCACAAAAAGCAGGACACCACCATCATCATTTCACTTCTGGGAGGAGATTGCTCAGCTGGTTGCCTGGTTCCTAGTCCAGAGCCATCAACACAGAGAGCTAAAATTTCCCTGTTTGTGGTCTTGAAAGCCAAGTGAAGGTGATCAGAATTCAGAGAGCAACCTGAGAGTATGCTTTTTAAAAGTAGCAAACCCAGCAGAAGAAAGCAGAGCGTTGCTATGACCCAGCACACACACCAGTTACTGTAGGAGTTCAAGAGAGAAGCTCATGTGCACCACAGCAGGATCTAGAAACAAGGAGGTGAGAGCACCCTGCCACTACCCAACACTTTCCTGCTGGGTCACAGCTCAGCGGGATGGTGAGGCTGCCATCCAGGCAAAAAGCTGGGAAGCCAATTCTCCAAAGGAGAGAACACTGCAAGTTCTTCTACAGTGGGGGTCTTGGCAGGCAGGACACTGTACCAGCTCCTTCACCAGCATGCGATCAGCCAGAACAGTGACCCAGCCAGTCAAGGCACAAGCTGGCACAGCTCCTTCTGTCCCCTCTGCTAGCACGTAGGGACTGTGCAGCATTTGGTACAGCTTGTACAACAGCACTCAGTGCAGCACAGAGACCCTGGAGGGACGTGCTCTGCTATCCCTGCAGTACCAAGACTCGGGAAACGCAATATGTTTTTTAAATCCGGGACAGACAGCTCTACTTGGAGCCTACCCCATTGCAAGTCAGGTAAACATACATAGTGCAGGAGCTGCTGGCTGGGCAAGCCCTGCTCTCCCTTGTCTCGGGAAGGCAGGAGGCTTTGGGAGCAGCCACACATGCAGGAGACAGCAGGCAGAAGAGGGACTGCTGCAGCCATGGGGTTTGCACCCCGATGAGCACCATGCCTTGAGGAGGGCAGGTTGTTCATTCCCTGTCACACACTGGGAGCACACACAGCTTCCCTGCACAAACTGCTGGGGAGGAAGCAGTCCTTTCTTACAGTCGTTCTCTGAACAGACCTTGCAACATCTGTAATTTAATTTGAAGCACTGAAGGGACCTATTATCTTCAGGCGAACTACAATTTCGGCACACCATAAAACCAATCAGACACAGCAAGGATTGCTGTAAGAAAAGGCTGGTCACCCCCAGGTTTATCACTACCCCAAGGCAAGTCCAGTTACAGAAAGAGTTAATGATATAATACACCCAGCTCTGATGTAGTAGAACTAGTATAAAATTGATTCTATGCATACATATTCACTTTAAATTGGTGCTTCTAATAGAGTTTGGTCTCATTATAGCAGTACTGAAATTGTTTGGAGATCAGCTCTAAAATAGCTGCAGCAAAATGCTCTCCCCTATATTAATTTAGTCCCTCTGCTCCCCCCGAGTTAGCAGTGTGCCCCATCTGAGAGGACCACAGTCCACCTTCTGTTCTGCACACGGGCTAGTTTTAGCATCCATGCATCAAAACAAATCGATGCTGCTGACTGCTATTGATGGCAGTTTCATTGATCGCAAGAGTGGCCCGACAGCAAAGTTCTTGCTTGATTTTAAATTAATAAATCTGTAACAGCGCTTCAAGAATAAAACTCTTGTTTATCATTAGGAGTTTGCTCTTTCCAAGGAGGAGAGAGTTTCGCTCCCATCAGTGCTGTTGGCTCGTACGGTGGAACCCTGCCCCACAGCAGCCTGAGTTTGAGTGGAGATGGAATTTCATCGAGGGCCAGCCAGCCACTGCCAGTCTTTTGCAACAGCCCAATTTCTGATGTGCTTCACAGAGGGGAATAAAGATCTGTACCTGCATTATCCCAGGCCAGGACTGGGTAGCCCAGCATATAGCTCAGGACAGAGCAGCCACACCACAGCTCACCAGCTGCAGCTGCCCCCAGCCTGCTGCGCTCCAACTGGCCCAGCCAAACACAACCAAAATCCACGCTAATGATTGACTTCCTTCAGGCTCCTGTCCTTCTGCCTCCCCTGACACCTAAACTGCCCTAAAGCAAAGTGGCGGAGAACATGTAAAGAGCTACTTTAGCAACAGACTCCTTTTTTTATTACTTCAATTTAACGGCCATGGCCATGACAAGTCCAGAGAGCTGAATGCCTTTTATAACCCTGATAATATTCCTATTAAAGTTGCATCAAGCCATCATTATAGCTACAGGATGAGAGTCAGAAGCAGATGCGTATTTTTATCTAGCACATTCAAGTGCAGCCTGTAAATGGGACCCAACAGAGAATTACCAGGCCCTGGTGAAACACATGCTGCTGCTCAAATTTCTCCCTCCTCTTTCTCCTTCTCTGAACATACAAGTGCTAAAACAAGCTCCTAAACAGAGAAAACACTGAAGGGACATGGTCACAGCTGAAGGAATCACAACAAACACTTGCAGCCCTCCTGGAGCTTGCTTCCCCAAGCCACGAGTCCTGCAGACAGAGGAGCTTAGAAAGGATCTTGGCTGCTGCCTGACACACAGTCGCTGTTCCCATTCTGCAGCCCCATTCCTTCACATCAGCCTGGGCTGGGCTGGGCGAGAGAAAACCAGTTACCTTCAGCTTCCCACGCTGACACGAGCGTTACTGCCTCAGTCCCCCCGCAGCTGAAAGGTGAGGGGGCAGGTTCTCGTGGGCCACAATGCTTCATGGAGAGAAAGGCACCTGTGAAAGCAACCCCCCTGGGAGGACTGCAGTGCCATCGCCCTCCTGCAGCACCCACCCACACACTCACTTTGTCCCAGCGCCCCGCCGGGGCTCTGGCACGCTGCAGACCACTGGCAGGGAGAAAGAGCAAGCGCTCCTCAGCTTTGTTATTTGCATTCATCTGCTTTTCCATAACACAGAGATTTCCAATTACATTATTTACAGCAATCTGTTGTCAACTCCCACATTCAGCACTTGAGGATGAAGAAAATGAAAAGGCATTGAAATTGCTATTCGGAGCTTTGTTTCTGGAATAGTAAAATCCATTGCACCTCTGACCCCCAACGTTTCTCAAGCTGCAATGGCTGCCAGCCTTCAACAATTTATCATTCCCCTCTCAATCAGGCCTCTTTTTTTCCTGTGGCTCTACTCCAGAGGACACTATTTTGAGTCCACCCCCCAGAATAATACGGCAGGCTATTGATGAGTTCTTTGAATTGCAAACAGGTGCACATCACGTTGGTTCAATCCAGAGTCACCCAAAATAAGCACTCCCCTCCATCAGGGTGGTGTTTTGCCAAGAAATCATCATGCCAGGCAGGAATAACCCTGGGCTATGTTGGTTTATAATGGTCACAAGGGTATGAACGTATATGTGAAAAGGGAAACCCTGGGGGCAATAGGGGAGGAGACAACTCCCTCCCTCCAGCACAGTAATCTTCTTCCTCTGCATGGTTTATTGTGATAAACCAAGAAATGCAACCAGCCATGAAAATGCCATTTAGTGAAGGAGAAGAAATTAAAGGGAAAGTGGAGCAGAGGGGGCAAATTAAAACTTTAACAAGTCCCTGAGAGCTGACATTCTCTTTCATATTTGATGGGGTTTAAAAAAAGCTATCTCCCCCCACCCTACTTAAACTGTTTTCATTATCACTACAATTCTGGATGTGTCGATTCAAATGTAAATGTGCACAAATGCTTCCAAGAGGATTTTAATTACGATGATAGCATCGCTAATTATGGATATAAAAAAAAAATTAATATATATATATAAAGCGGTAATTCAGAAGGTGCTTTGCAGAACCTGGTGGTATCAGCCAAAACAAGGCTGTGCAGAGAGTTAAACAGCTGGGCAGGGATTTGACAAAACACAGCAGGTCCCATTTCCCCTTCAGCCACACGCCACTAATTCAACATGGGCATTGCTGCCCAAGCTGTTATCCAGCTCACGTGCTCTGCCAGAGGCCTGGCAGCAGGGAACCATTCCAGCTGTACACATGCCCACAGCAGCTCCTCCCAGGCAAGTTTTGCTTCTCTGACAGCTGCTGCAATAAGCCTGTTTTGCTGGAGGACTTGCTCCCTTTCTGCCCTGCACTCTCATTCCTGTGAGTGCATCACTGCCTCACTGCCAAGTTAGCAAACGGGCTCACTGTGGCCAATGTTTGCTGCAGTCAGGGATCAGCACCCATGATCAGCATTGGATTTCATATGCATGCAGAAACAAGACTGCCCCAAGGAGGACCAGCCCTCCACGCTCAGTCTCCAGAAAGGCAATGCAGCACATGAAGGAGAAGGAAGGGAGATTCTTGCCCTCAAAAGTGAATGGGAGCTTGACTGAATTTTCTTCTATCCTTGCTTGCAGGAACAATAAAACATGATCCAAATCTGCTTTAATTCCACCACCCTCAGGAGACATTGCAAAGGAAACCAACCACAGAATGCTAGAAGAACAAAAGGGGGTTTTCAATAGATGCCTCTGCAAACAGCTGGGACAACTGGTATCTCCAGTGGGTCAGTGTGACCTAAAGCAGAAGAGTTCTGTCTTATTTCAGGAAGAAGAGATGCACTTATGGTTTAGGGGTGTTTGCTGGTCCTTGGGGATATTCTCTGGCACTTTGGAGACCCTCACCCTGCATGTACACATCACTCTCAGCAGCTCGAGTGCTGCCAAGCACACTGTTCTGCTTCTGGATGCATGTAGCAGGCAGAATCCATTAATCACCTCCACTCTTCAGAAAGAAGACAGTGTCAGAGCAACTTGTTCCTTATTGCTATGCAGCACAGCCTCCATTCCCAGTGGAGGTTTTCAAGGAAACAGAAAGCAGCAAAGACCACTTCTGAATGGCTGAGGCTGGGATTCCCAAAGGGATCTGTGGGCATCAAGCATTCGATTCCAACTGAAAAACTGATGTAAACAATAGCTTGTTACTTTGGTCTTCATTTTGAGCCAGGCATACTGAAGATTTAATCGTAGCTGAAGCCAGCACAGATTCTGTCCACACAGCAAAAGGGGGAGACAACTACCACACATCACTAAACTTATCTTTGCTTAAATCAAGCCTACAGGGATAAATAATAACAAGGTAGATGGAGGGATGAAAGCTTTAGCATCTATGAACAACGCCACACACTTTAGCTGTTAGCTCACATCTGTTAATGTCCAACCCCATCATCCTGGCTTGAGATCCTGGTGGGACATGAGACTCACCTGCTCACTCAGTGCGTGGCAGAGGCTAAAGGGGACAATTATAGTCCTAGGCTTTTGTCCAAGCCAGACGACACTTATTAACTCTAGCCAACATCACCTAGTCCATCCAGGTTTCCAAATGATGTCTCTTTTTCACTTCAGTGCCTGACAGCCTCTCACTAACAGAGCTGAGAGCTTCACAAATACCACACCCAAATAGCTTGAGTGGTGGTTCAGAAAATTAGATGGCGATCAAAGCACTGATGTGGAGGGAATCACCTTGCTTGGAAACACCACATCTCATCACACCTGCTGGGAGGGACACTTTGAACCAGCACTAAACACTCACCCACTAGAGCTGGCCAAGTTTAGGGGCCCGACAAGTTGAGAGGTGTTGCCAGAGCTCTGTGGCCTGGGACAAGTCTGCTTTAAGTGTGTGCTTCATTGGCACGAGCTGAAGAACCTTGCTCAGTCATGGTGTGCATTGAGAAGGGGAGAGAAGGGTGGTACTGGGTTGTGTGATGCAGTAACAAGCCAAAGTGCTTCAGTGGGTTCCTGAAACTCCCTGCCTGGATCCCAGGAAATAAAATGGGGCCAATACCTACTTACCATGCAGGTTAGACAGAAATGAGAATATCTGATCCCAAAAAGCAGACATCCATCTGCACTCATTGACAGCAAATACAACCTTCAGCAAAGAGCATGGCTAAACAGGTTTGGTCCAGAGCAGATGGCAATACAGGACAGATCCAGATCACAGAAACTGACAGCAACAAGGAACTGGTTGTAAACACAAACCCTCAAAAGAAGCCTGGTAATTTAGTGCATGCCCTGTAGGGACACCTGAGCCAGCTTCAGGGACTGCTCTAGTACCAGCCACCAGCCTGAGGCCCAAGAGCCTCACACAGACTCTTAGGGAAGACCTGATGAAAGGCACTTTTCAGGCATTTATTCTGATATTGCCTCAACTTCCTTGCCCTGTCTGATGCGCCTCAAGGCTTCTGCTAATTCTCAGTGCTTCCCTGCCTTCCCCCAAAATAAAAGGAGAACATGTGGGAAGACAGAGGGGATGTATGACTTGATGCTTGGCTGTGTGTCCACACTGTGACCCTTCCAACCTTCCCCTGGTCAGCGTACCAGCACCACCACAAACAAAGGAGACAGACCTGAACTGACATTAAAGGGAATCAAAAAAATAAAGATGAAGCTTAGGGCTGGGAGGTAAGATAAGGCTTTTTTTTTAGTTAGTCTAAGAAGGAAAGTTCCATTCGTTTTCATTAGGGAAGCACTTTGGCCGTATCTCAGGTTTCACAGAGAGGGTGAGCTCTGAAGGTTACCATACCCTCACACACTGGCAGCATATAACACTTCCTGGACAGGTTAATATTCTTCTCTGTCCAATGACTACAGCTCCTCATTATTTTTATAAGAAATAGGGGAAAAAAACCCCCACAATTATATTGTGTGGGATGAGAAAAAAATACAGAAAGAACAGAATAAAAGAAATAAAGTCAATTTTAATCCCATACTCATTTTCCTGCAGAAAGCAGAAAATATCTTCACCTGCCTCACTCTGTTTTGAGGCCTCCATCCGGAATTCAAAACATCTGGATGGTTCAGTGTATCAATTTATTAGCAATACCCATGGAGCTGGAATGCTCTCTGCCTGCCCTACTCACACTGCTGCTCAAAAGATAAAGACCAGCAGTACCCACGTAGCCCTCATCTCACTTGAACATGAACTTTGCCAGTGCTCCCACACAGACAAACCCCTCCTATGCAAAACCTAAGCAATGCTAAGTTTGCACAACTAGTATGAAAAAAACAACCAGCATCTCTAACACCTGCTCAAATGCTTTCACTACACTTCAAAAACTGATTTAGCAGAGCACCCAGGTTTCACAGTTGCTTGCAGCGGTCAGAAATAGCTGCACTGGATTGATGTTCAAGGACCACAAGCAAAAGCCCAAAATAAATTGATGGGAACAAGTGAAAGTCCTTCTGTAATCACAGAACAAATTCACTGACTTCACTTCACTGCAGAGCAGCAAGCCCTGATGTCAGTGGATGCTGGCTGGCAGACAAGAATCGAGGGAGGCCATTACTTTTTGCAGTGTAAAGTCAAGGAAGGAGGATGTAAAAATTTAGAGACCAGCATTAGAAGTCTCACATACTGGCAAGTTATGGGATTTTGCAGGCAGGGAGGAAAACAGACTTAAAAGCTGCAATCCTGGTCATTTCTAGAGGGACAAATATTGCAGCTATACTATAGATCTCTCCAGCTGTATTAAAGAACTGGTGTTAGCCAAGTTTATTTGCCACAGAGCTAGGAAGGAAAAAACGTGGCAGGAAAAGGTAACAGCCTCTTTATGGCCACAGCAAGAAAAACTCCACAAAGCCATACAGGCTGCAGGGGCTGGTGTGGTTTTTTTCCCTCCACACCCTCACAAACCAAAGTTGTCCCTATTGTGTGTACCCATGGAGCCTGCCTGGCCTCCAGCCAAGCTGCCCAAACTCCATCCCAAGCTCCCCTCCTAGTGCCCAGGCACAGGGAAGAGCCCTCGCACACTCAGCGCAGACTTGGGGCAGGTATGCACACGCTGCTGAGCCCCATCTCTCCACAGCTCTATTTTACCTCTCTCTGTTCACTGCAGATCTTGCACAACCAGAGAGGACGTTTCTGGGCTCCAAAGGTTTCTATTCCACACTTGGTGCAAACTTTCTGAAACAAGGAGAGAGAAAACAAGAAGAAAAAAAAGTAGTGTTAGCAACTCCCCACAGCCATATAGCCCTTGGGAGAGAGAAGGCTGAGAATCCCTGTCCCAACAGTTCTCTTTTGCTTCCTTAAAAACCTAAACACGGCACAATTTTCTTATTTATCCTGGAGAACCACTGATGGCAGGAAGCTGCTTCAGGTCTATATGGACATGAGACAAAGGCAAATCTACAGCACAGTCCTTGACTGTAGGGTAAGAAGAGAACGGGACAGAGAAAATCAAACCAACAAGCATATTTCTAGAGTGGTTTTTCAGTCTTCTAAATCCTCAACCCCAATCACTGTGGCATAGAAAGCAGCTGCAACCAAGTAAAAAACGAGCAGGAGTTTGTGCAAGACTGGAAATCCTCTCCTCCCTTCCCTCACATATGTAGTCTTAAATCCCACAGCTTCCCCTCCATTTCAGCACACACTCAGCAGCTATTGATTTGTGGCTGCTCAGGAAGCGGGCACGGCCGTGCCTACACGCACACTTCCTGAGCAGAATGCTTGATCGTGCCGCACGGCTTCTATTGCTGCACAAGGGAACTTTCATGTCTCCGCTGGCATTACAAGCCATTTACAACCTGAATCACCTCATATTATATAATGAAGCTGATGTGTATCAAGCTTGGCTTACAGCTTGAATGAGAAATTGGATGAATGCTTTGATCCTCACAGAGCAAAAGCCACTCACGAGAGGGCCCTGGAGAGCAAAACCTTGCTTAGAGAGACATGTGAATTTAATCTCCCCAGCTAAGGTTTTACACATCCCCCTAAGCAGGCTGCTGCTGTGCTGAGCCAGGAGGTCTGTGTCCAGGGATGAAAGTCTCAGTGGCTCACTCAGCCCTCAGTGCCCACGCCTGAAGGAGGAGAGGGGCAGAACGATGGTACCTGAGGCAGTGGCTTCATTGCATGAATAAATGCACCCAACTATTTTGGTCAGCATAGTCCAGTCTGTCCCTCATGCTGCACAGAAAGTGGGACGCAGCACCAGCAGCCCCACAGAGGCTGGTGCTCCTCTCCATCCCTCCATTCCTGTCCTCAACCTCCCAGAGAAATAAGGAACAACCTCTTGGGTCTGGTGCATCAATACTCAACATGGTGCTACCCAAGCCAAGGGGGACTGCAGATGCAATTAGTAGATACCACCCGAACTACACCAAATTCTCCCTCCCTCAAAGCAAAATCTGAGGGAGCAACTCAGTCTTAAATACCCTCAAGGATCCCAATCCCCACGCGTATAGCACATTCAAACACTCCCTCTAGTGGAAGCTTCCAAGCGATTTTATTCTCAGCCATACATTTTTTAAGTTCCAATATAAACCTGGGCTTTCCTCCTCCCTTTCTCTGCAGACTAGCTGGAAAATTGAGCATCACTCACAACCCCTCAGAAGAAGACATAAAAATCAAGGACATTAAACACAGCCCCGTTCCTCATTAAATACAAGACAAAGCACTTTCTTCTCCTACTTGTACTTCATCTTTTATACATGATACTGATTCCCTCTGCATGGAAAATGACACATGCTTTGTCTAAGTACTGCTATTGTTAATACATATATATTTGCATACATCTCTGTCTTGCCATAATGCATTTATTTCTAAGATAATAAAAACTAACATTAAAAATATTCTTGATAAAACAGAAAGTGGTGTGTAGAAAAACCACCAGGCTACAAGAAATACAAGAACCTCTATTCAGCAGAAGGGACTTGCTGAAGGTTAAGTTCTTTGCTGTGTTTCAGATGCATCATTACAACAATTCCTGTTATTGAATTAAATGGGCTGCAATGAGACGGTAAGAGAGCAACGTTAGCAAGAAAAATATGAACTTTAAAAATCCATAACTCCCTGACAAGTCATTGCTTATTGCATGCAACACTGCATGAGTGATGGATATCCCTGGATGGGAGGGAACAAGCTTAAAGTAGCAGTCCACTGTGTGCTCTCCTGAAGGGTTGGCTGTTCCCTGAGTTCACTCCACAAGATTAAAAAGCAGCAAGGGGAGAAGCCCGGGGCAGCCAGCCAGCATTGCTGTGAGCTTGCACACAGCTGAAAGTGCAGCCAAGCTGAAAAGAGCTGCAAAATACACGCTGGAAAAGTAAGGTCTCACCTTAAATCAACCTGGCTGTGAATCCTCCTGCACTGCCCAACAGACTCCAGACAAAAAGGGAAAAACCACAAAAAAAACCCAGCCCTTCTCTGGGGTTTTCTGGTCACAGCTTTCCCAGAGCCTTGGGCTCACACAGCTTCATACTGGGAGGTTACTACCTGCAACTGCAAATGGACAGGGCACAGAAGTGTCTGCACCAGCTTCAGCCTGCTCATTAGTGCCCAGGGCTCTTGGGAAGGAGGCTACAAAGCATTGTGGCAATGTGTCCTAGCTGGCTTTGGACAAGGTGAGAGCAGAATTGCCAAGGGAAGAAGGCAAGAACACAGCACATCCTGTTATTCTGCGTGCTTGAAATGCAGGAAACTGCTAGCCGTCTCCTGTCTGCCATCCACCCCTTTATTCCCCAGACACGTGCACAGAGCCCACACTCCTCTCCAAGAGAGCTGCCCTGTAGCTCCCCTTTAAGCCAGACTTCTCACTTCCCAGTACCTTACTGCTGCTTCTTTCTCCACCTCTTCCTAAAAGGGCTACTTTCTCCCTGGCTTAGGACTCAAGGGTTCAAAGATTTGTGTCCACTTCCCCAGTCACTGCCTTACAAATAATCCTCTGCATAACCCCTGCCTCAGGCAAGTCACTTCTGTAAATAGGATCCCATGGAGAAACTCCCTTGACAGCAAAGGCAGCACAGCTCAGAGCAGCTCCCTGCCCAGTGAGCACATACGGAGGGACACTGGGACCTTGCTTCTGACTGCAAGGGGCACCCACCTCCCTTCCCTCTCTTACAAGAGCTCTAAGTCCAGCGGTGCTGCAGCCAGCCCTGGACCAGTGCAGGCAGCCTGCTCTGCATGAGAACTGCACCTCACAAACTCCAGCAGTGCCAGGACGAAAGGTTTTCCATCGTGGCCTGCATGGCTGCTTAACCACAGAGCTGCCAACGTGCACTGCTCCACGGTAAAGGAACAGGTTTTACTCAGCACTGTCCTGTGGGCTCCACGGGACATCTCCTCAGTGACAGGGCAGGTGACACGGGCAAGTATCCACCAGGGACAGAGTCAGCACAGGCTGGTCCCTTCCACCCAACCACTAGCTAGTCAGAAACACTCCTGCACTAAGCAGGTACCCTCACCTCAGCCCAGGTAAAGTTCCTTACAGAGGGATCTCCCCAGGGAAAGACGGGCTCTAAGAGCAGGAAAACAGCCTCCCAGCAGAGGGAGGATGAGGTGGTTGCCTTGGAGATCATCATCTCCACAGCAATACAGATTAACTCCTTGGGTGCAGAGTCCCCCAGGGCAGTCTCCCTGCAAACTGGTGCTGCCTTTCTAACAGCACCCACACAGTCCTGCCAAAAGCACCCACAAACACAGGCACTCATTGATGCACGGGCTAGCTTATGTATCAGGACTGGAAACCTTACGCTGGTTTGGAACTTGAAGAGGGACTGGAGTCCTCTGAAGAGACACATTACTGGAAGGTCTAAGGGCAGACCTTACAGTAAATAACAGTACAGCACACAGACCCTTTTATGAGTTGCCTCTGATGGCCATACTCATCCCAAAGTGGGAGGTGCAGAGGGGGCTGATGCACCCCCATCTCAGCACTAAGTGCAGTTTAGGCTCTGTAGGATCCTGAGGAATAAGATAACCAGGGTGAAAGAGAAAATATGATAGTTTGGCAGCACCAACCTAAATGAGTGGGGCCAGGACAACTCTGCAGAGTTATCTAGTTTCTCAGAGGCTTGGAGGGTCTTTTCTGGACAGGAACAGGCAGAACCTGTGTGACCAAACTCACCTTTTTGCAATCCTGACAGAAGACTGAGGCGCTGCCCAGCAGCCCGAGCAGCTCACTGCAGAGCAGACACTGGGAGAGGCCGTTGCCCATCGCGTTCTTTCTCATGTTCTCTAGCCGCTCCACCAGCCGCCTGCGGGGAACGAGGCAGAGCAGAGGTCACAGTGCTCACCTTGGGAATTGAAGCACATGGCACTGAGGCATGCCAAAAACCTCCAGACTCAGCCTACCTTTGCTGCTTCTGTGCAGTTCTGGGCCCTTTCCTGGGACCATATGTATGCTCACTTCAGTCTCTGCCCTCAGTGTTTCCCATCAGGTGGCTCTTGAACTTCAGGGGATACAAACCTCTGTAAATCCATCTACTGATGCTCACCCAGCCCAGAATAATCAAAACTGCAAATACTACTGACAGGCCTGACTCAGCTAGTGGGTGCGACACAGACAGCTCACAAGAAAAGACTTGGTCCCAGCACCCCTTAGGAGCTCAGTGTACTGGAGCCACACAGTCTCAGCACAATGATTTCCTGCCTGTAGAGCAGGAAAAGCATCTAGTGCTGAGATGAGGGCAAGTCAGACAGCACCAGGAAAGGGCAGAGGAGTTAGACCTGCCATTCCATTCTTACCTACACTCCCTGAAAGCAGCCCTGCAGGCACATCACTTGCCCACACCCCACTGGAAGCAGGGAGGTCAGACTGAAGCCATCAGACCAGAATGAGCCCGGCTGCAGTACAGGAATGCCAGTAACTGCTTCATTCCACAGACAGGAAGCACATATGTACACACAATGTCTGTAGCAGCAGGACTACGAAAGGGAAGGAAGGTGGGATAAGTAATTAGGATGCAGGATGTGGAGAACATGCAGAGCAAGGCTGCTGCCACGAGATCACTGCTTGGCAATTCTCAGGCATCCATTTGTAGATGAGGATGATAACAGCCAGGCCATTTATCAGAGGCAGTGACCAGCCACAGCCATGCATGTGCATGCAGCTCGGGAAGGAAATGCAGTCCTGCTGTCCATGCAACCCCATTCTCATTAGCACTAATGTCCCATCAACCAAGTCCCATGCCGACAGGAAGGCAAGGTCTGTTTGAAAGAGGTACTGCCTATGGTGAGAAGGGCAGACAGCACAGCCAGGCTGAGCCATCATTACTGGATTTATGACCCTTGAATTCAGCACAAGAGAACTCCCAGGAGTTAACAAAGGCATTTCAGAGAATGCTTCAGCATGGGAACAGCAAGGTTCTCGCTCTCTGCAAGCTACACCAACAACCACATAGGAACAGTCAGCCCCTCGGGGCCACTGGCTGCTTCTGGGGCTGCTGGGGTCTCCCATATATCACACAGACATCACTGTCAGTTCTTGTTAGCACTCATTAATGTGCACTGCACAGGGACAGAGTGAAGTACAGGAGCAGGAAGCTGGGCCTGCTGGATACGGGCTGGGACTCACTGAAGTTTCCTGTCTCCTGAACACAAAACACCACTGGGAAATGCTGCAGGACTGCCGAACTTCCCAGCTTTAAAGGCAGCCAGTGTAGGATGACCACAGACACAGCTGAGGCCAGACCTCCAGCAGGACTGAAAGCAAATGGAAATCTGCAGCAGCAAAAGGATGTTCGTAAATTAAATAGTTCAAGCTAGCAAACCCCTTCCAGGGGGCTCAGCCAAATTCATTCACTGCTCCAGGCAAAATCCCTGGGGGCTACCACAGACAAAGGAAAAACCTGTGCTGCCAGCAGCAGTTCCTGAACCTTGCTGTCCACTAGCAGTGGGTGCAGCTGCACACCTTGGCACCTTCCCCACCTCTTCCAGAGCCACTGGGGCAGCTGCCTTGGCACAGGTGGCGTTTACCAGGGACCGTGTCAGATCCTTCCCAATGTTCATCACCTCCAAACAAGCAACATGGGAAGGGAAAATGACTGACCTAAGGGATGCTCTGACTGATGGAGGCAGAGCTCAGGCAGTCAGGAGAGCCACTCCTCTGTCTGTGCCAACCTCTCCTTCGGAGGGAAGGGGACAAGTGAACGTGACTGTACCCAATGCGCTGCTGCTCGATGATGTCCAGTTTCTCTGCCTTGCGGATAACTTCCAGAATGACCTCAAGTTCCTGTGGGCTCAGAGCCTGCATCTTCCTCTGCTTCTCAGTCTGGAACGTGTGCACTGACCAGCCTGTCTGAAGCCTGTGGGAGGGGGTAGGGGGAAGAAATAAGCTGTGAAAGGAAAGCACAAAACCCCTGACCTGCCCCACAGGCCAAACCTGCCAGGCACACGGAGCCTGCATCAGCCTTCCACCAGAGAAGCCTGTTCCCTGGCTAACACCCAAAGTCTCTCCTCACTGACCAGATCACCACATCTCTCCTCCAGCAGCACTGAGTGCCACACTGTCTCTCCCTCCCCTCTCGTTTCCCTTTCTGCTCCAGTTTGTATTTTACCACTCCACATCCTCTGTTTCACTCTGCCCATAAAGCAAACTGGTGCACCCAGGGATAGCAATCCTGGGGGGTCCCCTGGAGAGATGGGTACCAATGCCAGACACTACAAATGCCAACAGCAGCCTCCAGAACACGGGGATTACCTGCTCCCTCCTCCCTCCAGATCACACGTTTCTAAGGTCCTCAGTTCAAACACACAAATCACCTGGCACACTTGGAAATATAAATTTGGCAGCCTCCTCCCTTGGTCTAACCCAGGCCCACATGAGGACTTTAGCAAGCCACTTCCCTCCGTGCCTCATGTTAAGCAGCTGGCATTTCTCCTTAGCTCACTTGGGGACAGGCAGGAGCTTTCACAGCTCAATTAATTACCATTCAGTAGGGGTTTAGAGGTCACTGGATAAAGTCATGGCTGCTAGCAGAATGCAGGGCGCTACCAGACACAGCTGTCTTAGGGAGGCTTTCAGGTGAAGGCTGGAGAAGCAGCAGTGGTGTGCACTGTTCACACTCAGGCAGTCCCCTCAGACACAGGGTGACCTCCTGTTTTCTAACACCCTGCAGCAGGCTGACCCCAGAGGTACACACAAGAGCAGAGGTGGCAGTGGCATGGTACTGGCTGTCAGAGAAGGAAAGCACCCAAAAATAAATGCAATTCTAGTGCTTGACTCAGCTCCATCCCTGTTCTCTCTAGGTTATGCAGTAATTTAACTTCAGGGGAAAATGAGATCAAATGACAGGTTCCTAAAACAAAGGAGTGCTGGCAGCTGGGGGATGCTATCAATTATATGCAGGGTGCTGCAGAGGTACGAGCCTGCCTCCAAGCCCTTCCTTTCACCCAGGTGGGACTCTCACCACACACCAGCCATGCTGCAAACTCCACTGCAGGCTGGCAGCTCTGAGCAGCAGCCAAGCCCCGAGCCCCAGCTCAGCAGGCTCCTCTCCCACCCAAGCAGCACACTCCTGGGGTACGGAGGGGTCTGCGTGACAGGCCAGCTCCGTAGGGACAGTGGGAAACCATTCAGGCCAAAGCCGAGGCTGGAAGGAGAGGAGGAGGGTGGTGAGGAGGAGGGTGGTGAGGACTCACTTGGCACGCAATGCCAGCTGCCGGTCGTTGGGGCACACCCACTGGCCCGTCCCACTGCCAAAAATCGTGTCAGCCATGGCACCAGGCTGGGGAGGAGATGCTGGGATCACACCTGTAAGAAGCAAACACCAGCACTGAGCACAGCTGCCACCCCACCCTCGAGGAAGCACTGGGCATTATGAACTGTCCCAAAGGGCCACTCTTCTGGTAAGTAAAACGAAGGTGATCTGCTGGTGTCACACACAGTGAAAACAGACAGACTCTCACCCACAGACAGTGATAAAAACATACCGTCATCCTCATAAAATATAAGCCAATAAATACCTCCAAATACCTTGAAGACAAAGTTTAGATTTTATGGTACTCTGAAAAAAAGCCAAAGACTCTTTGTCAGTTCTGATTTTTCCTTTCAAACTCGAGAAAAGCATTGTTTGTAAGAATAATCTCTGCCCCATCACCTCTAGAGCCCCCACGCTGCAGCACTGACAGAGAAAGCCACTCTAAAGGACACAAAGAAACTACAGTTGCTTTTTTTCTTTTACCACTTAATGGGGTAACAAACAAAAGCCCACGCGACAATCAGCATGAATAGTGGCAAGTCATTTCGTTCATTAAAACTGCCTCCATAATAGCCTGGTATTTATAACCACAGCCTACAATAGCAGCTTGTTTGCATTTTCTGATGTTTAAGACAGCACCTCTTGCAGCAGATCTACTGCAGCTCCTGTAACCAGCACTGTCACACCAATGGTTCCTCGTGCTCAGTGACAATTCCACTGTGAACTGATCTGCAAAGGCAGCAAGAGCCAGCTTCCACAGACTCATGGGAGGCACGCATCCCCAAAAGGGACTTTGCAGCTAAGCAGTTCTGAGTCCTACCAGCAGCTCAGATGAACATAAAGCACCAAGGGACAGACACAGCCAAAAGATTTCAGTGGAGGCAAAACTAGTCTTGATGTACTGAGCTTTTCTCCAGCTGGGTTTGCTCTCATGAACCCTAAGGCGTAAGTTTCCAGGTATGAATACTTACCTTTCCCAGAACAGACACTTGCCAGCTTTGAAACCATACCTGCTGGGCAGAGATAACGTGTCTAACGCTGTTTGGCAAACACAAATCAGATACAATAGCAGGCAAGGTACATCACCTGCCAACTGTGCAGTAGTTCCCAAGAAAGCACATGTTCCAGTCTCAATCCATGGCACACTTACCCCAGCAGTGCTCCTGGTTCAAGCGTGCTGCACCTACGCTTGCTATCTACTGCTGACACACAGAGCTTTCTGCTTCTGTGCCAGGCACAGAGCCCTTGGCCCTCTCACACAGCCAGGCACGTGGCTTGTGCAAATGGATCTCTCCTTAGGCTGAGCTCACATGTGCCACGCACACCATGCTCACCCCCTGGCACAAAGCACTAACCCGTGTTAGAGAACTGACAGCTATCTCCTGCCAAACCCCACGTCAGCCTTGAGAGCCAAAACGGTTACAAACAATGAACCAGTTCCCTCCTCTCTGACCATCCAGTTTCTGGAGGGAGTCTGAAAACTCAGTACAGGAGAGAAGAGGAGGAATTCCACACAAAGCAGAGATTTCTTTCAGTGCAGGGGGACAGATGTATCAAAAGGGTGAAGGCTCTAACAATTCAGCATAATGCTCAGCAGCACGGTCTGACCAGACAGCAAAGCAAGGCAGGGAGGAGATAGGATGCTGCAAGAAAGGTTGGGCAGAGAAAGAGGGGTTGAGACAGCAAGGACAGACAGAAGTGTTGCACACGATTTTTTAAACCTTCACTACATTAGTTGAGGTGATCACTTTTGAAAGGGATCACCTCTAGAAGAAATCCTTGAACCCTGGCATTTTCCATTTACCAACTACTCCCCCCGCTCCGCTCAGTGCCACACATGCTGTGGGTTTGCATTTCTATTTTGTCCCAGAACACCTCCTGCTCTTTTCATCTTCTTCATGATCTCAAGGAGAGAACGCAGTCCCCACACACGTCCCACAGCAGCTCACACACAGGGGAGCATTAACAGCAAAAGAAGACAGAGGCTCCCACCCACGAACCACTGTTAAAGGCAGAGAGAAGCTGTGATTTCACACAGAACAGCTGACCTGGGATTTTCCAGATATTTTCCAAGCCTGTGATGTGGTGTTGCAGGATTATATGCACATGTACCTCCCCACACAAACGCATGTATTAAATTACTCTTCAGATATACCACATATTCTGCCCTCCAACTCACACACACCTGAGGAATAGCACAGCCCACACACTCAGTGTCCACTGGCAAGGCTGAATGCACACAATCAACGTGACCAGCGCTTGGCAGCTGTGGGATGTTTAGCATAAAAGCTGGAGCTTGAGATGAGCCCCATAGCATGGTCAGGGCAGAGGAGTTTGCTTTGCCAGCAGCTGTGCTTTCAGGCTGGAAAGCAGTGCTGGATACATCTGCCCCTCCTCTGCAGAGCTCTATCTGCTCTAACAGAGCTGAAGGCAAGTCAGAATAGAGCACATCAGCTAGGCATTTTTCTCAGGAGAGACCTAAACACGTTCTCCAGCCTCATACCACAGTGTGCTTTTCTCAGCATCACTGAACAAAAACAAGCAATGTCATGCTCTTGCCTCTTGTTACTCAGCATACGCTTTCTCTTCTCCACCATTCCCTGAGCAGCATCTGCAAAGAGAGAAGGAAAACAGAACGTAGCCTAGAGATCCATCATAGCCCAGAACAGTCTTCAGACACATTATTCCCTAAAATATTTACAGGAGCATTTTATTTCAGCAGCACTGGGTGCCTGCTGCTCCCTCCGATGTATGCTGGCATTGCAGGTGGCCTGGCACCTTTGCCTCTGAAAAAAGGCCAGTGTGGTCTGAGACAACTACCTCAGAGAAGGAAACAAGAATGACATGGGACTGCAGGCCACAGTCTGCTGGGGCAGAAACAGGAGCACTAGCAGGACTGGAGGGAAAGCAATATCTTGCATGGCCACGGGAATGATGACAGAAAAATGGTACCAGTATCTGGGAGGCATGAAGCATCCTCCCTCTTATCTCTGTACAGGACAAGTAGTACGGTGCAATCAGCCTCATCAGAAACACCAAGACAGCAAAACCACACCAGCCTGGCGAGTCATTTCTACAGGCTATGGTGAAATGTCCCTCTCTTGCAGCCAGCCTCCACTGTGTTCTCTCTCAAAAATGCTCCAGTTAGCACCTACCTCACCAAACCATCCCCTCCCTGTCCTCTGCTCCTCTCAACAAGCTAAAGGGCAGAAGCAGCCAGTCTCTAGGAGTGAAAGAGACGGAGAAATTCCCAGCTCCTGGCCCTGCAGCAAGTACACTGCATACAGAATAAAGGGGAAGCACAAGTAGTGTTAGAGAAAGAAAACTTCCCACTCCAAGATTCTGCTTTTTACTTTAATTAAGAATTAAAAGGGAGCTCTTATCGATACTCTATGACCTGCTTTAAAAACCCTCCACCTGTTTGTTCCTTTCCTGTGATGGAGGAAGTCATGTGAAACAAAACCTCATTAAATCTGAGTCCACCTGGCTGCCCTTGGCACAGACACCAAGAGGAGCACTGCAAGGAAGGAGTGCTGCCCCGCAGCGAGCCAGCCCTCTGTGTGAAGCCAGGAGCAGTTTGGAGGATGCATAACTGAGCACATCTCTGCCTACAGCCCTGACATGGCACTGCTTCTGCTGTCTCCATGATGAGACTTGGACTCTGCAGCCAGAGAACATAACTTCAGTCTGTAAGGGAGAGATCTTCAGGTGGGGTCAGAGTGAAGGAAACAGCAGCAGCATCATGCTGGTGACGTGGCTCTACATCCCTGCAGTGACCACAGGACAGCAAAGCGAGCAGGACCTTTCCCACTGGACAGTTCCCACTCTTGGCCTGGAGGATGAAGGTGGGCTGCAGCTGGCTGTGCAGCAGCATGTCCTCCAGGCGCAGGCTGGGGACAGGCGAGTGCCCTTCCACGCCACGCCACCAAGCCACACGGCCACGGATCCTGCAGCAGTCACACCTTCCCAAAGCAGCAGCAGAAGAGCAGCAGGAGGTGTTTCGGGGTGTACTCCTGATCTGTGTTCCAACAACCAGCGCAGTCGGCACCAACTACAAGTGGCAGCCACAACAGCAGAAGGTTGTCACATCAGCATGTCCCAGAGCTGCCTCTGGCTGATGACAGTACGCAGATACAGCCCTCTGACATGATGCTCTTCAAAGAATTTCAGGCTCTTCTGTGAAAGGTCAGCTTTCTCAGCAGAGTAACAACATGAACATCACTTATCTTTACCCTAATAACAGAGCACAGTCAGAGCAGGTCATGCCAAAGGTCCAGTGAGCATGGTACCTGCTATCTGCCCAGCTCCAAGAGCAGATCCTTAAAGAAGAGTGTAAGAACAGAGCACAACACAGCAATACTTTTCCAGAATACCCCCCCAGCCTCCAAAGATTCCCAGATCATGCATTCCCTGAGCCAGGCCATAGCTCTGTTTAACACTCTCAACATTTTTCTGTCCCAAATTTATCAGGTTGCTTTTTCAGCCCACGTTCACTTTTAGCATCACCTCGCTACACCAAGTCCCTTGCCCATTCCTCCACCTTAAACACACTTTGACTTTACCTTAACTACATCAAAGTTAAAACTGAAGGGTCTGGTTGACATTGAGGCAGTCATTGCAGTAGAAAACACCTCCTCACAGCCTGCACGAGCCCTCCTGCAGCTGGTCTGATTACAGGTGCCCACGAAGCATGAATTCCTCAGAGCCCTGCAAATACAAAAATGTCCTATACAGGCCCAGAAGGAGCTCTCCAGTCTGCTTTCATTTGCCTGGTTATTTCAGCTAAGCAGCTCGTGTCTCTATTAATTTGGGTTTATAGGAAATTAATTAGGCTTTTTTTTTTTTTAATTTCTTCATTTAAAAAATAAAAATTAAACAGCTGGCCAGAGACGAGTTCCCAATTCCCAAGCTGAGCTGTGCTGCTGTAATTAACTCGCCTGCTTTGAGGGCATCACCTCCCCCTGGACTCCCAGCTTGTACCAGTCACCATGCTGGCCTGTTTTTCCTTCTAGCTGCTGCTCCCTCAAAGAGGCAGTGTAATTACTCTCTGCTCCACGCACCAGACCCCATTATCCCTGGGAAACCTTAGCAACTAAGTGAGTGTTTGCTCTTGTTGCTATGACAGAGGATAAATGACTAGTGGAGATAGATAAGGTTAACCCAGCCTCTGCCTCCCACCCACCACTGGTCAGTCCCTGTTCCTCCCAGACAAGTGGGAGCAGGCAGGGAAACGTTGTTTAGTCCAGACACAACTCATCCCCTCATGTGTTAAAGATCCTACTGCCACAGTTGTATTTCAAAGCACACGACTGTTTTAAAGTGACAGAATAACCCTTGGGGCTGCAGAAGCGTGGCAGAAGACACACACTTGACTTTCAACATACAGACAAGTCTCAGAGCCAGAGAAGGGGAGTAACTGTGCCTGCACAAGTGCTTAAATCAGGGCTTTATAAAAGTTTTTCTCACACACAAACCACTTTGAACTAACTGCCTCTTCACACCTACACCCAGCAGTTTCCCAGCCTCTGATATTTTATAGGGGTTAAGCAGGTGGGAAGCACAAGCACACTGAAGCCAAGCAATCCTCATCACCTTCCTGCTGCCTGCTCTCAGGAAGGGAGACAGCAGGGCTGGCGCACAGGGACACGGCTGAGAAATGGCCTTTTGCCACTCCTTACTGCGACAAATCCCCACGATCAGTGCAAACTGCTACCAGCAGACACAGAGCCAAGTGACACAAGGAATCCAGTATGATCAGACTTGACTTGCAGCTCTGTGGCTTGGGCCAACAGAGACAAGGAAAACACAATGTCCAAATAAACACCGCAAAGCCTTGGCAAGCTTTGGGACAACAACTTAAGAACCCAAGCAGACAGACTTCCTCCAGTCTGTCTCAGATGAAAGCTCAATCTAAGCAGCACCAGGAAAACAGGGAAAACCTCGTTCAGAGCCATGTATTTGGAGCTGGTTGGCTCAGCTCAAATTAAACACAAACTGGCTGCAGCACACAGAACGTGAGAGATGTCATTATCCTGTAAGACCAAGCTGAGAAAGGAGCAAGTGAGGACGAGGCTTGGGGGGAAAACCAAGAAAGTTCCCATGCACCAGAGCTCCTTCCCAATTCTAGCAATAGTGGCAAGAAGTCGGCCTGCTTTTAAGACAGAGCTTGTTAAAAAGCTTATAAAATACAGTGCCCTGGAGGTCCACGCCAGTCCTACGAGTGGGAAGATAAAATCAGCTCTACAGGAAAACTGACACACGGTACTAACAATCCTGTATTAATGAGAGGCACTTATTAGCATGGCTACTTGATTTATAGTTAGCTATAAAAAACCAGTTTTTGCCCAAGCAAAGCAATCTTTCAGCTCCCCAGCACCCTACAATGGCGGGGAGGAAAGCCAGCACTGTTCCACCTGTCAAGGTGTATCTTTATTTATCAGCCTTTGGCCCTATTTCCTTCTGATCCCCAGCCAGGCAGGTGCCTTGTGCAAAGTGAATAATTCATGAAGGCAGCAGGCTCTTTCTGACTCACATTCTGAGGCAGGTTGATTTGGCATAGGCCTGGAGAAGTAAATTAGCATCTAAATGGCCAATTAGAGAGACTCATTTCACTATTCTGATATGCTAAAAAGCTCAAGAGGCTTTCTGAGGCTGGAGGTTGGCCGGGTGGAATCAGCACCTCCCAGCCTCCAGAGAAGCATCAAGTTTCTTAGAAAGAACTGGACGTAGCAGGGAAGCCCTGAGCACTGGCCAGTGTTAGTCAAGGAATCCCTTGCAGGAGAACCACTATTTTGTGGGTAACCTCAAGTGAACCAGGAAAAGCATGTTGAGGGCAGAAACTCTGCTGAGCAGCCTGACCCTCCCAGACCTTCCCAAAACCTCACTGTGCAGCATGGACCCAAGGCACAGGCCTGCCATCACACCTGGAAGATGGAATACCCCTTCTCAGCATCCGTAAGCTGTAGTACTGGGTTTAGGCATCCTAGGAAGCCTTTGAACCACACACAACCACAGCCAGCAGTAACTCCAGGACCTTTATCACCTTGAAGGCTGTCAGAATGCACAAAAAGCAAGCCGTGGACTTTGCCCAGGCTCTGGGGAGTACCCGACCCAAGCTGCAGCCACCTGAAAACCCTGGGGGTGGGCACAGCACATCATTCTTATCTGCACATACATCAGCACCCACCACCCCATGTCAGCGTGGGGTGATCAACACATCCCCCGTAAGGCACACATGGCTGCTCCCACCACACAACATGCACCAGCCCATGTCACTTTCAACCTCCCACTTCTGGCTTGTGTGTCCCCCCCACCTCTTACGCTCAGTCACCTTCAGGAGGCTGAATTCCACCTAAATTCAGCCTTGTGCAGCTCACCTTGCTGTGTTTGTGCACTGCTTTTAGAAAAGCCTCCCCCACCAGTGGAGCTCCAGGACTGGGTGTCCCAGCACCCCCCCCCCCCAAAAGCTGCTCCCCGGTCCCAGCTCGCCACGAGAAGGGGCCGTACCCCACGGGCCCCGGTACATACCAACACCTGAAACTCTGCTTGAAACTCCGCACCAAGCTCCCGGTAAAGAGAGGGCACCGCCCGCTGTCCTCCCCGCGCACCCTCCGGCCCGGCCCCGCCGCCCCCGCCACGGGGATCCGCTCCCCCCGCCGGGACAACGCGGAAACGGAGCGCACCTGCGCCGCCACCGCCTCCTCCTCCGGTCCCGGCGGCGCCCCCCGCGGTCCCGGGCACCCCCTGGCGGCACCGCGCAGCACCCGCCCCCGCCAAGGCCCGGCCCGGAGCTGCGGGGCGGGGAACGGGGCCGCCCAGATGTGCGCTGGGACCGCCCAGATGTGCGCCGGGAAACCCGAAAGAGAATAAAAACCTACAGAAATAAACCCAAACTGCGGATAAGGAAAGACAAAAAAAAAAAAAAAAGAGAAAGAAATTTTTTAAAAGGGCAAAAAACCCAAACAAAAACCAAACCAAAATACAAACCCACTTAAACAAAACAAACCCCAACCCCCTCCCCAAAAAACCCCAAAAAACAAAACCTAAAACCCCAAAGCAAAAAGACTCCACGACCCCAAGGAACAAAACCAAAAAACCTCACAGCAAAAAAACAACCCCACCACAAAAATGAATTTTGCAGGGGAAAAAAAGAGTTCAGACAAAGACCGAGGAGACCTGGTGGGAAGCTCTTAACTTCTAAAAATTAAGGGTGTGCACAGGAGAGCAAAGCACTTGGTGAAGTGACAGCCTGGGATCATAGGGAGAGTCAACAGAAAATCACAGGAAAACAATTATTCCTTTGCACTAGGCTGTGAACACAGAATTTAGGGCTCATTACCATGTAAATGTCCAGTGGATGCAGTGAGTAAATTCGCTGTGTGATGGGAAGGGAGAGAAAAAGATATGAGGAAAAGAGAAAGGACAAGAAATCCTCAGTCTGTGCTTTTACTGCCTGTTCAAAGCCTGGTCTTGAGAAACATGGTGGCCCTGGAAACCCTATCACTTCCACAAGACCTTGGGATAAAGCTTAGGGACCCTGAGCCACCTTTTACCTAAATCAAGTTAAAGTCTGAGTATGCATTTTACTTTCTGGTGTAGGCAAGTGTTGCAAAATACTTCAGAGGAAGCGGTGTTTGCATTGATACTGAGCCTGTATTTCTGTGGAAGAAAGCACTCGAAGATGACATTTCACACCAGGGTAGTCCTCCACACAGTCAATAATATAAATAAATTAAACACACGGTTCAGCCAACTTCAGGAAGAAGATAAATTACCTTATTTAACCAGCTGTACTGGCAGGAGCAATAGGCAGAGGGAACGACACACATCTCCGAGCCTGTATCCATTCTGCTGTTGAATTTGCTCCCCAGGATCCCCACAGAACCACAGATGCTGCGGAGTCTGACTGCAAGGCCGGGCCCTGATAGCTGGAAGTCACAGTGAATAAATAGGGCATTCCATTAAAAATTTACAAAGGCTAAATATGAGTTTTATCTTGATAGCATGAAGTCAATTTTTAATACACTCATTTCTCAGAAAGCAGGCACTTCCAAATTCCACCCAAAGAACCCTTCAAAATCTCTCTTTTATCGATGATGGGTTGCACTGAATTATTCACCAGATCCCAGCTGCTAGAGATTTTAAATACATGCGTGACAAGGACCCTAACGGAGAGCAACCTTGTCCTGCAGGCCTATCCATGGCGCTGACAGTTGCACCAGAGACACCCCAAGCTGATCCAGTCTCCTTCCAGCACAGCACAGAACTGCTGGCTGGGGAGCAGCCTTTCTGTGTCACCCTCGGGCAGGCACTTTCTCAAGAAATGAGAAATAAAGACCACCGTTTTCAGAGATGGGCATGAAGGTGTCTGCCAAAAGAACTAGAGATGCTTAAAAGCAGCCCTATTGTACAGCAAAACAATCCTAATTGTAAGAGTCCTGGAGTGCTAGAGGAAATTATTCCCAGTTTGGATACTGGACTAGTGAGCAGGGGTCTGGGCTCCCACTCTCAGCACAATCAGAGGTGAGGTGTTGCACTCCTGGTCTGCTTTCCAGTTTGGCTGTTGTTTCTGGTTAGATCACAGGTTCCTGCAGGTAAGGATTCTCATTGGTTCAGCACTTGACACAAGAATTTGAGGTGGATAATTAGCCTTTTAACACACAAATAATAGTAAGAGTATTAATTATGAGCAATTTTACACACATGGAAAAACCAAAGGCCAAACTGGCTGCCTGCTTATCTCTGAAAGAGCATTTCCTAGTGACACAAGCTGACAACTGCCAAGGAGGTGCCACTGCCAGAGATGTTTGGCGTTCCCTTCCCATCACCCTGACCACTCCAACTCAGCCCAGCTGCTTTACAATTCACAGCAAGGCAGCCAGGATTTTTCTCCAAGCTGCTACTCTGGTTGCAATCCTCTGCTATTTGGTCCTCAGTGATTCAATTTGTATTTGTCCCTCTAATTATCAATTAAAGAATACTGATGCTTCACAGTAAATTAAGCTGCTGTTTTCACCTGTTTGAAAGACAAACTCCCCATTCTGATCCACAGCTCTTTTTATAGGTCAGCACACAGTTTCAGTGCATCTGTGGCACAGGAAAACAATACACATTTTGGAGTGATCTGGTTCCACAGGGAAATCTGGAGGAATTCCTCAGTGTAGTTGCATTTGACATCAAAAAGCGCACCAAGACACCGCCCCACTGCCAAATAAAAGCCATTTGAGCTAGAACTCAGCAGCCATGGGTTAAATATTTGCAGTTTGGGCATTTCTTTCATGTCCTGATACAAATACACATATACATATACACTACAGCTGTGAAGATCCACTTTCTGACACCTGCTTAGGCTGGGCTTTGAATTTAAGGCTTGCAAATTTCCTTCCTTGTGTCACCAAATCTATATAATTGCTTATAAAATCACTAATTTTTCCAATCAGGATATAAGGCATGTTCACAAATCTCCTCTCAGAGGCATCTGCCTGTTGTTTTACCAGATTTTATACTGAATGGGGGGGTCACCATAACACCCCTATCTCACCAAAGGAAACAAATACAGTGGTGCCTTTACTTCATTTACACTCAAGCTAAAATGAAAGAGGACAGTAGGGATATTCAAGCAAATTGAAAGACAAATCTAACAACCCTCACACACACAGATTAGATCAACTGCTTGAGTGCAATTACCCTTCCTGGCAAGGTTTCACAAATTGGACTTCTATTTTATGAATTCATGATATGTTTATTTTCAATAGGTATATGCCTCCTAGGTGCAGTGAAACCTTCAGAGGATTGTGGAATGCTTGTTCTTAATGTTTGTACTGTGGATTGTATGTAGAACATCCACTGAGAGTGGAGTCTGGTTATGCTGGGCATGGCAGAGTTTGAGACTCTCAGTCTAAACAGAAAAGGGGGACAAAAAGAAGTGTCAGAAAGCAGTAAGAGGGTAAGGGATTTGTTTGGGGACAATGCTCCCTCAGAATAAAATTATCTGCTGCCAAGGAGCACCTCACCACCCAGCATCTTCCTGGCCACCTGCAGCAGCAGAAGGGGAAGGTTGGTCCTACCCATCCTGGTACACTAGGGAGGAGTTGTCAGAAGATTATTTTCTTTCAGGCCAGCCACTACCATTTTGGGCTCTAATTTTGGCTGGCAAGTCAGGTTTTATCATAATGAAATTAATGACAACTACCACTAGCTACAAGTAATCCCCTTCCCTTAGCTCTTCTCCAAAAATATTATACTCACTGTTCAGTTTGGATGAATTTTTTGTATCCCATCACTGCTATTCCCGTTTTCCTTGCCTTTTTGCCCTGTGTCACCATCCCTTTCATCCAGACGCAGGCTCCGGAGACCTGCTGGCTGCTGTACAGCGTTGGTGATAACCATCTCGCAAACCCCTGACGCTGACACTTTGAATCAGACCATTAGCGGCAGCGGGAGAAGCGCTGCCTGCAGCCCGGGATCCGCCGTGGGAGCAGCCTCCCGGGAGCCTGATTTCAGCACAACCTGTGTGAACACGACCGCGAGCGTCTGCCAAATTACACATGTAAATAGAAGGAGAGAAGGAAAGAGGCAGGGAGAGGGAGAAAGCAACCAGACTGGTATTAAACCTCATGTTTTTTTCCAGGGAGAGGACAACAAATAAGCAGCGCATTGCTCCAGCAACTGTTGCTAGAGTTCTTGTGAACGCTTGTCACCCAGTTTCCCTCTGCAGGAGTCGCGCTGTTCTCCCCCGCCACAACACAGCAGCAAGGGCAGAGATCTGAGAACTGCACCGGCCCCAAACACTCAGGAGAGCTCTTGCCGCCTCAGAAGCTGTTTCACACGTACCTTCGCTGCTCTGATGTGGGGAAAGGCAGAGGGAAGGGAAGGGAGAGGTGAGTTTCCCTCAGCACCGTCATTTACAGGGCTGAGGTGCTGCACAGGGGTGGGAAGCAGCCTCGTAGCCGGTCTCCCTGCAATGGGTTCGGGTTGGTTTGGCCCTCAGCAGCCCCGCAGCCCGGCAATCCTTCACCTGCTGTCAGGGCTGTACTGACTCTGACAAACCAACACTTTCTGGTGTGGCCATGTTACCTCGGGCAAGCCCCAGTACCTGCACATGCAGAGGGGCACGGGGGAGGGAACCTGTGCTGTTCACACAGAGCAATGGCGCTGGGCGCCGGGCCACGCAGGCAGGTCCAGGCCTGTGCCATGGCTGCCCTGGAAATCTCAGCTGAAGGGGAGTGGAGGGGAAAGGGAAGGGGGAAGGCAGTGGTGAGATGGAGGGGAAGGTGCTGAGGGGAGGAGAGGTGAAGGGGAAAGGTGAGGTGGAAGGGGAGACGCTGGCAGGGGATGTAGAGGAAAAGCACTGAGGGGAGGAGAGGTGGAGGGCGAAGGCACCGAGGGGAAGAGCTCAGGGGAGATGGAGGAGGAAGGCACTGAGGGGAGAGGAGGTGGAAGGGCAAAATCTGAAGGGAAATGGAGAAGCCCTGAGGGGAGGGAAGATGACTGCAGGATCACGGACAGGGAGGGAGGCTGCGCCAGGGCTGCTGACCTTCTTCTTACTCCCTGCCAGGCTCAAGGGCGGCCATGGAGGGCCATACCAGGGCCGCAGGGCCCCGCGGGCAGGAGAGCGGCGAGGGCAGGCGGCGGGGGGCGAGGGGCTGCCCGTGCCCCCCTCCACCACAGACTCCTGTCAGGAAGCCACCACGGAGGAAGAAGAAGCAGCAGCAGCCACCACGCAGGAGTGCCACCACCACCGTCACCACCACCGCCACCGCCACGCGGGCAGGTGAGCTGGGCTGGCCGCCACAGCAGGCACGGGCAAAGGCCACCGTCCCCTGCAAAGCTGCTGGACTCCCCAAAGCTGTCCACAAAACACCCCATGAAGGGTCTGGGCAGGCCTGGGGAGGGAAGGAAGGGGTCAGTGGGTAAAGCCATGTGTGCACCAGGCTGGTAGGTGAACATTGTGTGTTTGTGCAATTGAAAGGGACCCAGAGCCAGAGCACGTGTACCAACAAGAAGGCAGCTTGGATTCACCTGTCCATGATGGCCAAAGGACACGGGGCTCGGTCCTCCCTCCATCCTGCAGAACAACTGCCCTGAAGAGAAAAAACAACCTTCCCTAGGAAATCATCTGTGGCACTTCAAAACCTTTCACTGAACCTGCAGCCAGTTTATACATCTACTTTCATATCTAGCTACAAATCTATCCAAAAAAAGATTAAGTACATGTAACTACACAACGTAAGCAGTAGGAGGCAGAAGACATCTGTCAAGAAGTAGGAAATTTCAGAAACTGCCTAAGATTTGGGATGTTGTAAATATTTAGTGGTTTTCTTTTGGTGAGCTACAGTATAGTTGTTTAAATATTTGCCATTCCACAGGCATGAGTCACAGCACTGATCTAACTTCCCATCAGTGGGGTTGAGCTGCTGTTATAGCTACAGAAAGGGGAGGTTAATTTTAAAAAATCTTCCATGTAAAGGAATAGCCGTTCACTTCCAGAATCTCAGTACAAAAGGTGCCTGAATGTTTCCAGAAATTGTACTATTAACAAAAGAAAAAAAAAAATCACATTGCTTGCTGTATTAATGGATAACAGCTTAAAAAAAATCCCCAACAACTAAGAATCAATTCCCTGCCTAAATTGCATTAGGCAAGCACAGTGAACTTGATGCCAGGGTAGAATGCATTAATAGCACTTAATAGCCTCAATAAATACATTTTACAGGTGTGAGAATCACTATGTTAGCCAGTCAAATAAACATATATTTCCCACTTTTTAGGCCATTCATATTTTCTTATAGATTTGGTTTCTTATTAATGGGCACATAAAGGCACAGCAGGCACTTGTATCATCATCCTCTATGAAAAAACCCAGGAAAGCCTCAGAGGCAATGTATACTCTTTTGCTAACAGCGTTTATCATTTTAACAGATAAACACCACCACAAAACCAGAAAGCAGCACTCCCCTCCATCGCTTGAAATCCCAAGTTCTGGGAGGAAGCCTGACTCAGCCCAAAATAATGCAGAAGAGAATCAGAAGGATGCAAAAAACAACAAGGCTGTGGTATCAACTTCCACCATTTTGGACTCAAGTCAAACAGATCAAGGTCTTTCTTCTCAGCTTAATGAAAGCCTTCGATGGGATGGGATTCTTGAAGATCCTGTAACAGAGGAGGAAAGGCTGCGTATCTATAAGATGAACAGAAGGAAACGGTATGAATTGTACATCCAGCAACATTTACCCACTGAGCCATGCCCAACTGCCAGGCATTCCTCATTATTTCATTGCAGGGCATCACCCACAAGCAGCGATCACACAGTACGTAAAGAAGATTGCTGCAGTTATTTTCCAGAGGAGCAAGCATGAACTGGTCCTGAATGCTGAATGAGCTAGCACAGGCTCTGAGCTGCAACCAGTGCTGCCACCCAAAATCTTTCAACAAATTCTGTTGCAGTACTGGTTACTCACTGTCTTATATCTATGTGGAGAACAGGACATTTATATTTTAAAAACAAACCAACCTGTTGGTTAAAATAGGGATGCAACTCAGACTACTTCAACAATGAAAAGTGCTCCTTTCCATACTGCCTATTTGTCCTGGATCATCCATAGACATTGCTATTAGTTTATTTCAAAATAATACTCACCACATTACACCTGAGCTTCTCAGGCAGTCACGTTGTGAATTTCAGGTCCTGAAACCAGCAAGCACTTGGGGCAGATGGGGAAACTGAGTGTGGGCAGTTGAACATCCAGATACCTTGTTTGGAGGCCAAAATAATTTCCAGGCACACAAACTTACCTAGCACTTGAAAATGAGCAAGCTGTAAAATTGGGATTGGAATCCAGCCCTTGTCACATGGCTTGTGATCTAATTGTTAGGTACAGTATTATAAAAATTCATTGTACCAGACCCTCGGATTTGACATTCCAGAGAAGCACAGCACACACACAAGGAAAATGGAGCACATCTATAACAACAGGGTTATCCTTGTCATGGTATGTACTAACTAGAAGCCCATTTCACCTTAGTGTGAATTAAACATCACGTTGAGCAGTAGTAGGCTTGTACTCCCCTACTTCAACTTCTCATAGTAAAGGAACATCTTCCATACAGAGTGTCACTACAATATTAAAGGAAAACAGCCCAGGCCACACAAAAGGAAGTACTTGGGAGTTAGATGGCACATCTGAAAGGAAAGTTTTTTCTGAATCCCTCCTGAAAGATGCTGCTCTGATTAAAAGTTTTTTCTTAACAGCTCTTTGAATGAACTCTCTCTTATACAGCAATGGATGTTTGCATATGGCTTTTCTCCTGTTTAATGCTTTCAACACTGCATGATACTCCAATGCTTGCACAGACTTTCGCAGCAGCAGCGGCACGCTTTAAAATAGCTTCAAAGCTCCCTAGGTTCCAATAATGTCATTACATGCAAATGTAGGGCTTTTGCAAGCAGATAACGAAATGAACAATAAAAAGTAAGCAAAAAAAATCCCATTAGGAATTAATTAACTGATGTTCAATTGCATCTATTTCTACTCTGCTAGAAATACTAACAAAAATCAGCACGCCTGCAAATTCAGAAGGGTTTAAAGAACACATTAAGTATCCAGACAATCACTACAGCATTTCTCTCACAAGAACAGTTGTAAACACCTATTCTGTTTTTATAAAGTTTAGTGCATAACACATTCTAGTCTTATTTTTATGCTGTATTTACTAAAGCAGTGTTTGACATCTACATTTTTAACCAAACTTAAAAAGAAAATCCTGTCTGGTTAAATACTTTTAATATTTGAAAAGAATAAGTGCTTTGCTTGCAGGATATGCTGAAATCCATACCAGAAACTCTCTTTAAAAATATAACTATACCAGATCAAAGACTCAAATACACACTGGAGGGGATTTTCAGCTGTTTTCAAGGCGCTTTTTCCAGTGTCTTACTAAACTGATAAACCCACAACATTTGGTGGTGTTTTTTTTTTTAAAAAAAATACAGTTTTAGATAGGAAACGCCTTCCTCAAATATGTAAACAACAGCAACACATGATGTAAGAGAAACAAGAGGGGAGCTGGACTGGCAGGATTTATTATGTATTTATTACTTAGTAAATACCATAATAAACACCGAAATGCTTTGAATGAAAAAGGAAGAGACTTCCCTAGATGATGGTTTTCAGATCATTTATTACCAATAAAGTAAAAGACAAATTTAAAATTGGAAGGGAAGGGTGGGAAACATCACAGACATCAGAACACTTGCACAGAGCTAATCAGAGCTTTGCAAATGTTGGAACATAAATAATTTAAAAGGTATCTCTACCAATTAAAATATTTTTAAGAGATACGTACGTGTGTTTGCTTTATAAAAATCAGGTGCTTTATCCTAAAACCGTAGTGTACGGGTCATTTAATTTCTAATTTAACTAGGGACAATTAATGATTACAACTTAAAATAATCTTCTCTCAGATCTCCTGCAAACAAATTCATTGGAAGAGCGTTGTCAGAGCAGTCCAGGGTCAGTGTTCTTCCAGCGTCCTGTGTCCAACAGTGGCCAGCACCAGATGTTTCAGGAGCAAGGTACAGGAAACTGCGAAGCAAGCCATGATGCAAGAGCTTCCCCAAACAAGAGTTCTGTCCGTTACACACCCCACAGGTTTAGGGGCTGGGCTGTGTCTTCTGTTAAGCAACAAGTATAGCTTGTGGCAATGCTTAGGGGAGAGTCATGACATGTATTTAAGCCACATCCAAATACTGTAGTCTGAAACCAGTGTGTCTATTGAGAAGACTGTGCTGCTCTTAACGACTCTGGAGCAATGCCTACCTGCCTTTGGCATCCTCTGTCACCCTGGTTTTAGGATCTGGTTTTCTGAGGCAAGTACCAAACATTAAGGACATTCTGTTCTGAGCTAATAAATAAGTAAAAAAACCAAAACAAAACAACAAAAAGCCCAAACCACACAACCTCAAGCTTTCCTTCCTGCTGCATTTTTAGTCTCTCAAATCTTCTTGGTTCACACTAGAGTACACTTCCACACCGTTCACCACACTTGCACAAACACGCTCGAGAACAGGCTTCCAAGCTTCTAACTCACCACTGACAAAATTCACCCTTGATGCTATGCTCTAGTGAAGTCCTCTTTAGAAGCAGATCCAGGGCTGACGTTGCACCAGAAGGTGACCCGCACCTCAGAAGTTCTGGAATACATGGAGAAGCTGTGTCCAGCTAAGTCAAGTCTACCAAGTGTTTCTGCACTGCTACACCACACTAGCCACCAACATAAGCCACGCTCCCAAAAGCAGATGATCTCCACACTACCCTGCTCTGTCAATACAGAAAAAACACCTGGGGAAAGTAAGAAACCTGTCTGTCTCACTTTCATCAAAGCACACGATAAACTGATGCGCCTGACATCCAGATGGCCTTTCGTAGTATCTGAAGTCGTTCCTTTTGGTCCCCAAACTCATCACATCATCACTGGAAGGGTTTTTCAGCAGCCTACAGCCAGGGAAACCCTACCCCATCCCAGTGACATCCTGAATATTAAAGCCCAGAGAGGACACAGACCTTTGCAATGAGAAGCTCAACAGGGAAGCAGAGCTACAGCTGTGGATTTTGCTATGCAATAAAAATTTGCCTGTCCTTTGCTACCATCTACCTCTTCACAATCCCCTCCATGACAGCATCTCACACCGGTCCAGCATCTCCTCCTCCACTCTAGATCCCTGGATACTCAGCGCATTTTCTGAAGCTTTCCTAGTTACAACTCCCTTAGTGCAGACAGAACAACGTCAGTAAAAACTAGGTACTGGTGTCACCACCACCACACTGTCAAAACCCGACTTTCCAACAACACAGGGATAATTTTTGGCCTGATATTCTTCATTACAAGTCCTACCAGGTGTAGTACACAAACACTAGTGTGCTACACAGACTACAGCACTGTACAAGTCCTAAGTACAGAAGATATATGGCACCATTCATCTCAAGAACTTGAACTACCTGATCCTTTCTCTGCTGCCTGGAGCTGCAAAATCAGGTTATGTCCTGCTCTACTCAGAATTCTTCTTTCCAACTCACAACCTTCAAACCAGACGTGAATGCCATAGGATAACATTTTTGTATCTGTTGAAGGCAGAATTCCAGATTTTTCTCTGTTAGTTTTCCCAGCAACTTCCAGGAGATGGTTCTTCTAAAGAAAAGAGTCTCATGACCTAAACTGAAATGAACGACAGCTCTGGCTATCTGTAACCAAATGACCCGGCAGATTCTCTGCAAATGAGTGAACCACCCTTATTTCTGCACATCACCACAGAGCATCACATGGATTTCCACCTGCCAGGCACATTCTTTCTTACCTGTCAATTTTTTCTCTGGGAAAACACTTCCCCTTATTTTCATCTGATTACTGCACTGTGGGGAAGGGGAGGGAACTCACGACTTTAAAGGCAAAGAAACAAGTTCCTTACTACGTTATGTTCCCACAGAAAAATGCGTTCAGGCCATTCTGATGCTTAAAGCAGGAATTAAGAGCTGAGAAAGAGGGTCTGTACCCGCTTTAGCTAGTGGAGTTAGCACAGTACGTTAGATGGGGCAGGGATGGATCAGAGCAGGACTGGCCATCAGTCAGCAGCCATCCAGGACACAGTCGTTCCCCAGGTACTCTGAAGTTTCCAGCTCGACGCTGGAGAGGAACCGCCGCGTGGTCTTACGACAGTTGTAATCCAGCGTGGTGGTGTACACAGTCTTGGCGTGCTTCGGGTAGATGATGGTGGTGCTGGTGAAACGCTGGGGCTTGTTGCGGGGCTGGAAGTGGACCTCAGCTTTGTAACTGCGCCACGTGCAGTTCGGGACACAGATGACGGTCTGACTGCACGAAGACACGCTTAAGCCCACTGGCATGTAGACGTCGTCGATGAAGTGCTTCTCTGAGTCGTATTTAACTGAGGATGTGTATCTGAAATACAAGAGACGTGGGTGAGCTCTGCTCTGGAGTAGCAGGCTGCATTCTCTGCAGAGCCATCAGGTACCAGGGTGGCTCCTCAGCCACGTTGTGCCAACAGTGCCTGCAGGTGTCTCATTAACTCATCTAAGGAAAAAGCCTTACGTTAGCAGCATGCCCAGCACTGTCACTGGTTTGTCCAGCTGCCATCACTACCAAACATCTTCTCAGTCTTCATGTCCATCGGTTAAGACTGAACGCTATGAAGCTAAAAACCTTCTTCAAACTCTGGCACCTAAACCCAGAGGCCTAGATCACCTTCAGGCTTGGCACATGAGCATCCTAATTCCTCAGAGTGCCAAGTCCATGGAAGCACACGTTATGTTCTCAGTTCTCCTCTGCCAAGAGTCACACGGGAGTTCTCTGCGATTGCTCCCGGCATGGGGCACTCTCTGAAGATTCAACTGGCAGGAAACTTGCTCCTTCCCCACACCAGGACAACCAACACTTTCTGCCCTCCCCTGCCTTCTGTCCGATTGTGCCAGTCTACCTCTACAGTGATCAACTGGGACCCTTCATTTCTCATTGCTGCAAATCACGATGTTCAAAGGAGGTGTTCACAGACTGCAAAGTGATGCAGCACATTAAAAAAATAATTACTCATTCTCTTCATATTGACTTTTCTTTTTGTTCACACAACCAGCCACAGCTGCTAAGAAAGTGCTTATTACAGACCCATGAGGTTAGGAGACCAAATTCCATTCCCCTAATAAAACAGTCCTAGAAAGATGGCTGCTTTGAAGCTCTTCCCTCATGCTTACCTTCTGGTTAATCAGTTGAAAGGGAACATTTTGGAGCAGCACAATGAAGTAAAAGCAGAAAAATAAAATACAGGAAAACCCATGTAGGATTCAAAAAGGCTGTACAAATGTCCAGGAATGTACAGCTGTGTGGAACAATGGCTTTGCAAACAAATTAACTTGACTCACAGGCACTGATAAGGCCTAACTACTCCTTTACGTGCTAACTAACTCCTTCAGAACTAGATGACTGTAACACAGTTATTTACCTTATTTGCTTTGGTGGTAAAGGGTCAAACTCAACTCCTTCGCCAAAGGATAAAGGACACAATCTTGGAGGGCAGCTGGAGAGAACAGGGCTGGGAGAGAACACAGAATTCTGCAAGAAATGCAAGAACAAACCCATTTATGTCACAATTTGATATATTCTCAAGAAAACATATTTCCTTAGCCCTTGGCACAGAGCTGTTGAGGCTCCCATTTACGTGCCAAGAAGATTGCTAGCTGAGCCATGCCTACAGGTGTGACCAGCTCCACCATGGGTACACTTAAGACAGGTTGGATTTAATGCCTTCAAATTCACACACGAGCTGTTGGGAAGGATTTACTCATCCCCTCCGAGCAGCGATTTACAGAATGTCCCCGTGCTCCTCCCCAGGACGGGCAGCACCACGAGCCGCCACCGCCCCGGGATGTCTCCTCTCCATCTGTGCTTTCCAAAGTATTTGTACCAAGAGCTCAGCATCAACATCCAACTATCATTGAAAACCAAACCAACTAGAGCATCTCTGTCCAATGGTACTAACTGAAACCACTGGTTAATATACCAGCTTCCTGCTCTGGTCACTCTCTGGAATGACGAGTGGTGTTGTCCACAGGGATTTTTGAGGATGTGCTGTGACGCCACCGTCCCAATCCCTACCTGGGGGCTTCCCTTCCACCAGCAAGGGCTCACCCCCAAGTTTGAGGCTATTTTAAAGCACTGCTGGCTCCGCTGACCCAACACAGCCCCAGCCCTGCTGCAGACATGCCAGTTCCCCAGTGGGCTCCCTCCCAGCACGGGTGAGTTAAGGGATATGATGGCACCCGTAGAAGGGAAATGGGGGTCAGTTGTTCCCAGCCTGTCCCCACGCCGGCCGGCCGCCCCGGTGACCCCAGCACAGCCGGGATGGTTTCCCACCCTCCGTTCCCCGAAGGATGCTGCAGGGCCTGGAGCGAGGAGGCTGCCAGGTGGGAAGTCCAAGCAGAAGCTGCCACCCCGGCCACCCCCGGGCGGTGCATCCCGGCAGGGGCACAGGGCTCCTCCACCCCACCGGCCGCGGCCAGACACCGGGGCGCGGGGCCCAGCACCTGCCGCGGCGGGACCGGCACCGGCGGCGGGTGCCTCGACAGCCCCTCCTCGAGCTGCAGCCCCGGGCGGAGGGTCCCACCGGCCCCGCAGGAGGGGTGGCGGGGGCGGCCGGTGCCGGTACTCACCGCGGCGGACGGGTCGGGCTCCGGCAGCCCGTTGGTGGCGGCGCGGTCGGGGCTGCCCGAGGAGAGGACCCACGGCGGGGGAGCGGGCCCGGGGCTGGGGGGCAGCCCGGAGTCGGGGCTGTCGAGCCCCGCGTCGCCCCGCTTCCTCATGTCCGGGAGGTCGGGCACCTCCCGCAGGCTGAGCCGCCCCACCATGGCGGAGCCGCCCTGTCCCGGACCGCCGCCGCTCCGCGCCCTGCGCCGGCTGCGCCCGGGCGGCGACGGGAGGGGCGGGGCCTGGGGGCGGGGACAGCGGGCGAGGGCGGGGCCTGCGCTCTGCTGTCCCCACCGCTCGCTCCGGTATCCCTGTGGGGCCTCCTGCCCCCCGTGTCCCCATCCCCGTGTCCCTGCCCAGACACTGTCCCCTCGCTCCCGTCCCCACACCAGCTCCCGCCGGGCTGCTCTAAGCACGGCCCCAGTCCAGCCTATGGACTGTGCGCCCCCCCACCGCACTGCCCGTCCCCGTGCCCGCAGGGATTCGGGGAGCACTGAGTGACCCCCCACTGCCCGATCCTGCTGGGCTGTCCCCCCACCTCCAGCGTGCTGATTCCCCCAACAGCAAGGGGTCCACTGGGTGTTTTGGCAGCCAGGTTAAACCACCCCGACCCCCCTGGACCGAGCGTCACAGCTGCCTGGGATGGCAGGTACAGAAATGTGACTGGGAATTATTAATAGTGTCCAGGCACAACAACCAGACTGATTAAGTAAAGCGTGAGAGCAGACCTGACCCTGCTGTCTGCCTGGGCACTCCTGGTGGGCGAGGGGCAGTTTGGGCCTGGGAGAGGCCACGATGGGTAATGCCAGCACAGGTATGGGACAGTGTGGTGCTTGCCCAGCCACAGGCACAGGACTGGGATGAGAGTGGGGACTAGGGAGGAAACGGGGAGACACCAGTCCCTTGGTGGCTCAGCCACCCTCTCCCATTGCTCCACCTCAGCAGCGGCTGCTGTGGCTTTCTCAGAGGGCAGCTTGCAGCTGAAACAGGGGATGTGTTTAGGCTGCAAAGCACCAGCTCTTATGCTCAGACTTCACTCACCCCCAGAAATGTAATGACACCCTTCAAAACTCACAGCTTTCCCCCCAGGCTGCTCTTTTCTCAGCCCTGCCACCTGAGGATTTGGACCCAGGCAGCAGCACTGCCACCCTTAATTGCATTTTTCAGGCAAAGCTGTTGAAGCCGAAGCAAGAAAACAGAGGGAAAAGGTTTTTCTAGCACTAGATGAGACCGAGGGAATGTTTTTTTGGAAAATCCTAATGAAATAATTGTGCCGTGTCATCAGATTCAGTGGGGGAATACTCATGTGGAGGGAAAGCAACTGCCTGCAGCCGGCCAAAGTCAACACTCCTGGTGCAGTAACAAGCAGTCTGGCCTGACGGGCTCAGCACAAGTGAACCCAAAGCCCTGAAAAGAATTCCTTCCCTGCCCCAAAATTAAAAGCAGAGCAGAGCTTTCAGCCGTAGGCGTCTGTGGTTTGCAGCTATGCGGTGCTGGGAACTCCGGAGACTTCCTCAAGGAATTTACATTCCTTTGAAGAAATACTATGAGGCTGTTTGCTGAAAAATGCAGATGGAAAGAAAAAGAACATTAAAAATTTTGATGGAAATCTTTGGGGTCTGAGTAAATGTGCTGGACAGGTGTTTTCTTCCTTTTGATTTAAATGCATCCCAAAAAAAGAAAGATTCTGGTCCCTGCGAGCAATGGGAAAGCTCCTTGCTCCAAACTCTCCTCCTTTCATAAAAGCCCTTTATGAAATCAGACGCCTGAGAAGGCGCTGGAGCAGTTTCCAGATGAACACGATCATTATTTCAGAGCTGCCGTGGAGCTCCTGGGCTAAAAACCAGGCTGCAAATAACGGAGTTACTGCAATTTAGGAGGGGGGGAACCTGTGGCACCTCCCAGCAGCCGTCTCCGAGGGCTGTGGGCACCCACCTGGCCGCTCCCACGGGGATCGGGGCAGAGGGGTGTGAGCACGAGGGATGTGGGTGCCCAGAGAGCTGTGCAGGGCTGCAGCCGGCCTGGGGTGCTGCAGAGCCACACGGGCTTCTGGAAATCTTGCTGCTCTTTGTTTACTAGCAAAAAACCCTCCCACGCCAGCCTGGCTTGCACAAATGGCATTTTGCTGTGCCCTTCCAGGCTCTTGCTTCTGGGTTTGGCAGGCGAGATGGAGGTGTCCGAGCAGCCGAGGGGGCTCAGAACTGAGGATCTCCCTTAGCACAAACTCACCTGCTAGGATGAAAGGGAAGCAGTTAACCAGAACTGTGGCTACTCACTAATTAAAACACTATTGGTAGCCACAGGGGCTCTGCTTTTGAGGTGTGTGTACTCTGCCCTCTCGGAAAGCCTCTCAAACCGTACCGATCCGTGCCATCCCCGATGACATAGGAAATCTTTTCCCCTGCCTGTACATCACAGTGTGTTTGTCCACATTATTTACTTTCCGACTGCCTGCGCACAGCCGGGACAGAGCCAATACCAGCATCTTATCAAGATCCTCCTTCCATAAAGGACTTTCCACTGGGCTGGGTGCACTCAGCTTAATCAGCAACCGAACAATAGGCACATTGACTGCGGGCAGGGGGGAGCAAATCAGAAGGATCCCATGTTATTTGATAACGATGGAAAATTATTTCCAAATGATGGGAAATAGCAGACACTTCCAAGCGGCGGGATCGACCCGGGAGCGGTTTGGCTGCAGGGCCGAACGCTGACTGCACATCGCTGAGTTTTGATCAGCTTTTACAGCCCCGCTGCCACCCTCACAAACTGCTGAGCCACGAGCTGAGGCTTTCCCAGGCCCCACGTGGGGCTTGAACAAAGGCTGATTTTCCTTTCCCCGTGGGATCCAGACACTGATGGCAGCCCTGTGGGCTCCTTGTGTCCTGGTGGGAATGGGAGGGCACTGCCACTTCCCAAGGGCTGAGCACAGGGAAGTGGCAGTACTTTGCTCCTGGTGTCCCTGTATCCCAGGCAAGGCGAAGGCCCAGAGAGCACTCTCCTGCCCCCCTGAGCATCACTGGCCCCAGGTCCCCACCACCCCCATATATCCCCTCAAAGGTGAGGCTGGCAACAGGCTCGAGCCCACATGCTCCCACCTGGACTCTGGACCAGTGGAGCTGCTCTGGCAGAGAGCAGGAAATGGCACAGGCTTTATCCTAGAAACTTTGGGTGGCGGCAGCACGAGGTGGTGTGCCCAGCCCTAGCAGAGCAGGCGTGCAGAGGAACGCCTTCTGCCAAAGTCTTTTCTGACACAGCCCAAAGACAAACGTTACAGCTCATTTTCCTAAGGGCAGCAGAGCTGTGGCCTGATGCTGCTGAACAGCATCTGCCTCTGCTGCCAAGAAAAGGCTTGTGGAGACTTGGACATCACCACTCAGATGCTCAAAGTCACGGCTGTAAATCTGGTGAAAGAAATAAACACTCGTGTCAGCCGGCACAGGCTGCTCCTGCCCAAGGGTGGAGGGGGCAGGACGGTCAGAGAAAAGCAAATGAGTCATTAAATCCCCAAGTGAAAGAAACTCCTCCGACGCCATGCATCGCGTGGAATAAAGGCGCTACCTCGTAATTAATTTCCAAGGAAAAATTAGGATCTCTCAGAAATCCCTCCGGCAGTTCAAGTCATCAGAAATGATCTGATTATTTAGGGGCACAAGGTCAGCTCTGCTGAACTGCCTGCGCGGTGTGGGGAGCTGCTGCAGACACTGCCTGCAGAGAGCTGCTCGCTGGAGCGGCAGGAGGTGGAAAAGAAGCTGCAGGAGAGCACTGGGGATGGAGAGCACAGAGCCCCAGGTCCAGCTCCTTTTGGAGAGGTCCATCCCAGCCCTGGGGCTTTGCCAAGTGACAGTTGTGCAGAGAACACCCAGAGGATGGACATCAGTAACCATTTAATTCATTTTAGTGTCACACTCCGACGTACAGCCAGAATTACACCTCAGCCAAAAAACCTAAAAAGTGGCATTTTATACAGAAAAAAAATCCTCCTTTATTCCCCAGAGATGTAAACCCCACGGAGCTCACAGGCACACACAGATGTGCCAAATCTGACAAACACCCAACAGCCAGGGCAACAAAAACCTTATCCTGAACGTAGAAAAATGCGGACTTGCTCTCTAAGAGTGGAACTCTTAACATCCACACCTGTGGCATTCTTTGGGGGCTGAAACTAAAAATTCATTTTCCTTTTATTTCCTCTTATCTCTGGAATGAAATGCGGAGATTGAAACGGGGAAAGCCTTAGGGGAAAGACACGCGACAATAACTTGAACATTGGCTTCAGCTCTTCGTAATTCAGTTAGAGTCGTCCACAGACAGAGCAAAGAAAAATTAATCTAAAATAAATTACTCATCCCTCCACAGGACTAATGGATCTCTGCAAACCCATGTTCCCTGCTCCCCAGCTATAGCATTTAATAACGTGAGAACCATCCTGCACATGCACCTCGAGATAATCTGTCCTTGGGGAATGGCTGCTCGGAATGCCGACGTGCTTTCCACCACCCATCCTTCTTTTGTCACCCGAGGTGAAATCAGGACAGAAAATAAATGAAGCAGCAGAGGACTCGGGGAGATTTGTAAAACTGGAGTGACGAGAAACTGCTGTCCCTCCCCACAAGTGTTACTGCTGCTCTGCGATGGACATCACCACTAGGGCTCTCTGCAGCTGAGCACATGCACACTGCAGCCTGGGCCCCAGCCTGGGGACCCCCCAAAATCCATCCCAAGAGTTAGTGTTAATGTACCTGTTCATGCACACCTTGCTGAGTCGTGTTAGAGAACCTGACCAGGGAGGATTTCATCTCTGCCGATTTGTTCTTTCTGCTGGAATCCCATGAACAACTCCTGCCTGTCCGAGCACAGGCTGACCCGCCAGCTGTGCAAAGGGAGGATGGGATTTTACCAACCAGGCACCAAATTCTCCCTCCCTCAGCCATGGGGCTGAGAAGAATGAAGGGGAGCAGGGGATGGTGCTGGAGATGAACAGGCAGACGCAGTGTGAGCCCAGGCTCTGCCTCACTTGGGGATTTCTCATTTCACCTCCTCCCTCCCTGGGTTTGGGTGGACAGAGTTCATTTTCCTGGAGCATGTCTGATTCCCCCTTCCCAGATGTGCAGCCACGAGTACGACAATCCCTAGTGAGCACAGCCCCTAATAAATATAGCCTGAAGGCCTGAGCTGGATGTGATGGGGAGCATGACCCTCCCAAGAAGGCATCTGACAGTGCAATAGCTCCTCACCTGCCAAACTGGTACAGGACTTCTTTTTCCTGCACGTGCAAGTGAAGCTCAAGTTAAAATAAAGCAGGCACGGCTGGTCGATCTGCCCCTGAACTCATCGGGATTCAATGGTTCGTGGTCGGGGATATGCCTTCAAAGTCCCCCAAAAAGGGTACAGAGGAGCTGGGGAAGAAATCCAGTGTTGCTAACGATGAGGAGGTATCTCCCTGCACTGAGACTCCTTGGAGAAGCTCACACAACGAGCAGGGCGCAGACATCCACTGACACCAGCCCTGCTCCATGCTGGCTTTGTGGCCAAGTTATCCAAAACACTTCGCCTCTGGCTCTCGTCCTCTCTGCACTGGTGCAAGCTGAAGCTCAGAGGAGGAGGAGGAGAGGAAGGCCCTCAAAGTCTGAGGCTGGTTTAAGTGTCTCATCCTGGGAAGTGGCCCAGGCTCCCCGTTAAAGCCAACATTTCCAGCACCTCTCCTCGCAGGGCAGCGAAGGTGCCAAAGGGGCACACCCCTGCCTGGGACACGCCGGCTGGCACGAGAACCAGGGGCTGGTGCTGTTTGACGCTTGCTCCGTGAAAGGCCCTTTGTGGAGGGAGGGTGAGATGTGGTATGGGAACTCCCACAGGGGAGAGCGGGCGAGTCCAGCACACACGAGAGGAATAACAAGCAGCTGGAGATGGGCTCTGCAGATGTCTAGTTTGGCCTTTAAGCTGTAACAGTGACCAAAGCTGCCAGCTTGTTGGCAGGAGGTTTGCCAAGGTGCAGAAGGCATTAATTCAGCCCTTTCCTCCTGTTCTGAAAAGGATTTGCCTTGCTGTTTTATTCATGGTTTACACACGCCTGTCCTGGGAGCAATCTGCTTTGGGGCTCTCTCCTGGGCATCTCACTAATTCAGTGGTGCTGCAGATGTCTGGATCCCAGCTCTTAAAGGGCTGGGGTTTTATGAGTGGTGGGGATGGTTTGGGGTTGGTTCCTCCACCCATAATAAATAACAAAACAAAGGAACAGCTCTGCAACATGGAGTGAGCAGTAACACCAGACTCTCAGGCAAAATCCTCAGTGCTGCAGCAGCTCAGCCAGGATGAAGGCTGGGACACCAAGTGAAGCACAGCCAGACATTCTCTGAATCCACCTCAACCATTTTTAGAGCTGCTGACTTCCAAATACCTCTATCTTCTCCACAACGTGGACCCAGCCACATCCTGGGTTTCATTCCTGCTAAGCTATCTAAGGGCAAACACCTTGGTCAGATCCTGCCTCGGTCTGAATGGAGATGGATGCAGCACCATGGAATGCAATGGTTAAGGGATCACAGGGCACGCGAGTGATGGGACACGGGTGTTTCAGCAGCACACTGTAAATCATAAGTCCAACGAGTTTTGCTCCCAGTCACTGCAGCTAGTCCTGAGCAACAGAGTTTCCTTCTGCTCACTTAGAGTCTTTTTTTGATGAGTTTCTCCAGTTTCCGTATCCGAGAGGACTCCTGCTCGGGGGTAGGAGTGCTCAGCGAGAGGGAGCCCGCGTTCTCCACGCCAGAGGGGGGTGCTGGGAGGCGCTGGCGGAAGAGGTCCAGCATGCTGCTCTGCTCACTCCTCTTCAGGCCCTGGGGGAGCAAAAGAACAGTGAAGCAAGACAGTTAGACTTCACTGATCTGGAGCGGGTGTGCAGGAGAGCCCACTGCAAACTGCGCCCTTTTGTTCACCCACCAAGAGCTCTATGTAAACCTCTGGATGATCCAGAGAGAACTAAGCTCAGCCCTGGGAGCCAAAGCAGCCATGAGCCTGCTAAGTGAACTGAAAAGCCATTCTTCAATAGCAACTCTATGCACTTTCAGAGTACAGAGGAGACACTTGCCTTAGAGTGCTTTTCCCACTCCCAAACCCCTGTATAGTCACCAACAATCTCAACGCAGCACTGGTGGATGAGCAAAAACCCTGTGGGACTGGTCCTAACCTTCATGTCAAGTATCTTCTGGAAAGTGTCTGTGCTGCAGTCAGCAAGAAGCTTGATGTAATTGTCAACAAACACAACTGGGGGCTCGTGCGGAGCCATAACCACCTGCCAAGGCAAGAAAAAAAAGAGATCAGACAAATTCTGCTAGTTAAAGCCACTGCTCAGTCAAGTCAGGCACATGAGTGACAGCAGGAATGGCTTCTTCTAAAGTAAAATGTTTAGGGAACAAAAAAGAGGCTGTATGTGCTGACAGTAACCGAGAGTTAAAGGTGAGTGAGTAGTAAAGTAAGGAGCAGGGAGGAACACTGACATCTGCCCCAGAGCTCATACCCTCTTAGTCCCAGCAACAGTCAAGTCAGGAAAAATAATTAAAATAGCCTTGAAGCTGGAAAGATGATTACTCATTGTTATATTTTCCTTACATAAGCAGTGAGCTCCATACAGAAAACATCTTCTGATAACACTGGGCAGCAAACTCATCTTTCTGGGGAAGCGTGTGTGTGTAAATGTGTGCCTGCACCCAGGGTAGAAACAGCACAGGCCCAGACTCTTCCCTGTCTCTGAAAACATTTCCATATGTTTGCACTGACCCAGCTCACCCCACACCGTATTCTGTCACCGAGACATTTCTTTCTTTCCCTGCACTTCAGACCAATGAAACATCATAGCCATGTATACACTTATAAATCCCTAATTTACAGCCCTTGTAAAAATCTTCTGCCAAGATGAAAAGCTGGAACTTCAGAGAGTGGAGCCAGAGGAGAAAGGAAATGGCTCTGCAGGACATGTGCGCCCCGACGCCCCGCTTGCGTCTGCGCTTTGCAGGCCTGAGCTGAATGGGTTTGCTCATGCCATCTGTGGGCACAGTGACACCCCTGCTGAATTAGCTGCACTGGTATAAGCCCGGGCACATGCTACTGCAGGGTGGTATTGTTGTACACAACAGAGGCATCGCTTCTGAACTGTCTCAGTACGAGCTAGGAGAGCTTCGAAAACACTGCGGAGTGTATTGGCCTGTGCTTCTGATGGGGTGAAAGAGTTGTTAGGGAAAAGACTCTTTAATGTATGATTTGGAAACAGCAGAGAGAGTCTGAGCACTGATACAAAGAGACAACCCACAAGGCAAACAGAACGGCCAGAGAGGACCAGTCAGCTTTGGGCTGCTGCAAGGAAACCTTCCTGCAGGAACACGGCTGGTCCAGCAAGAGCAAGCACTTCCAGGAGTCTTGTTTTCTCTCCTAAACCCAAGAGCTGGGTGCTGACGCCAGCCCCAAACACCATGTGTGGGTTACCGAGGCTCAGGGTGATCTAGTCAGTCACTACAACGAACAAACCTGCCCCAGCCACCTGCCCAGCCCCATCACCCACTGGTTACAGGGGCACTGTTTTATAGAACAGCTCTGCGGAGCACTGAGCGCCGTAAGCGTTCAATCACTGGTGATGCTGACACTCAGTCCTCACTTGGGGCCAGCAGAGGCGCTTCATGCAGCACAGGATGTCTGAAAAAGCAGCAGGAACATCTTCACAGCACGGTTGGTGAGCAGGGGTCAATCTCATTGCCCAGGAGGGTATGATTGCACAGCTCCCATGGCTTCTCCTGGGATCAAACCTGACTTCTTACGCCAGCAAGAAGGGGAAAGGGCAGATTGCTTTGCTGGTTACTTTTTATGAAGACAACACACTGCTTTTGGGTCATTTTCCAGGCACCAGGTCTGGAAAATGAAAAAGGACTCTGGTGAATACAGTAACCCAGACATGTTTGCACTGGCTGTTACACTAGACAGTAAACAGGTGACTCAAGCACGGCTTGGCTCCCCTGTGCGATGGAGTCTGCACAAAGGCCTGGAGTAACCTGAACTGGAGGGTTTGCCCTGCGGCATACGCTTACGGATGCTAGCTCTGATTTTCACAAGCTCCTGAGGGAATCTGGTGCCCCAGCTCTCCCAGTAAGCAGAACCTGAGCCTTTGGTTAGCTTGAAAAATGAGGATGAAAACTCAAAATGTGACGTTAAAAGAGCATGGGGGCAAAACTAAGGCAAATAAGGCAGTTGTGTAGAACAGCTGGCAGCACATCCGGACAAGCTCGCATGTGTTCACGTGCAATTGCAGATTGCTGCGTTCAAAGGAAGGGCCCCCTGGAATCTGCTTGCTCCGATTCCCAGTCCAGCAGTCTGCCTGGCACGTTATCAAAAGTCTTGAGTTACCTTCAGGATCATTTCAGCCCGAGTCATGCCTTTCACCACTATCTTTGTGTAGCTGGCAGGAGCCTTCCTCACCACTTGGGACCCAATGGAGGGCAGATCCAGAAGAACCATCTTCAGAGAGTGAGTGTCCAGCAGCAGCTGCAAGAGTGACCTGCACCGTTATTCAGGTCCCTTTTACCAAGCTTCATTAGTTGCTCCAATCCAACACCCTTAAAAGATCCTAAGACAACTGAGGACCTACATGCTGCAGAGACAGAGATCAGCTTCCGAAGACCTCTGCACATCTATCCCCAGGAAGATATGTCCCACTTACAATGAGATACATTCACCAGGAACCAGGCTAATACAAACCTCCCAGTCTGCTTTAAAGAACCAAACTGGGCCTGTTATTCCAATACTGTAATATTAAAACCTTTAAAATTAGACACAAACCCACCGCTGGCAACCAGTTAATCACTTTAGATGCTTATTTTAAAAAAGATGTCATTTAATCACTCTCAGGTTATTGCTCATCGCACAAAACGAGCAGGAACCGCGCTTCGCTCATTTGCTTTTCATTAAGAAAGAGGAAGGTTTTGATGTAAAGCTCCTGTTTCATTTTGCAGACACACACTGCTCAGAACCCATCTCTGATGCCTAAAAACCCAAGCAGCTTTTAAGGCACTGATTTGAAGTTCACAGCAGTCCTAGTAGAGACAATTCTGCTTTTTTTTATGTTTAATCAGCCCATGGGACAGCAGCTGTATGTGCAGGGACAGCTGAGAGCCTGCCTCAGCCAAACCTCATCCTCACAGAGCAGTGGAGTCACAGCCATGGTCTTAAGGTAATAAATACCCTGTGCTGCCCACCCGCATGCAGCTCAGGGACAGGGGCCCCAGTTCTGAGCAGAGAAGCATTAGGTTTGAGTTCAGGACACGTAACTCAGCTCTCTGCCCCTGTATAACGAAAACTGCCTCGACTTCTTGAACCCAAAAGAGATGAACTATTACAGCCAATGCAGTTACTTATTCTTACCTGTTCCGCGCCCACCATGCTAATAGGTTTGCACTTGAAGAGGTGGTTAATGAACTTGGGAATGAAGGAGCTGCAGAGAAGACAGAGAAAATGACACAATTACCTGTGAGTATTTGGAGCCACAACGCACACAAAACCAAACCAGGATGGCTTTCCACAAAGACACTGGAAGTGCCTGGTTCTCAAGCTGACTCCAGCCACACAAAGCATACTAAATTACACACAAATTGACCCTAGATACAATTCTTTTGCTTTAATCCATAGTGATCTCTAAGTTAATTGAGAAATTGCACACATAACTCTATGTACATAAATTGCTATAAGCTACATATGAAGTATTACAGCACAAGGTCAAGGACAAGCAAACTATTGTACATAATAACAACAGCAACATGCCAGGATTAGCATAGCTGTTCACAGAGTGGAAGTATCTTGATTGTATCCAGAACCTACATTTTACTGCATACTAGTAATTCCATAACATGCATATTACACGCTGAACTTGAGGTCCAGCCAAGGCTGGAGGTCTGCTGGGCCCTGGACTTTCACACAGAAAGGCACTCCTCCAGAAAGCTTCTGGCCAACACAATCAAGACAAGAAAAAGTTTTGTGGAAAGGAAAACACCATGACCCTATTTCACTAACGCAGACTTCGTGCTCAGACAAGTGATCAAGTTATGTACACTCAACCAGGGAGAAATTTGTCAAAGATGGAAGACGAATATTCGCCACCTTGGACAACGTGCTCCTGAGCGTCAACTTTGGTCTAAGCTTTTTGCTTCTTTATTTTAGGCTTTGTGGTGGTTCCATTCTTCAGCAGAGAAGCAGATGTTCCCTCCCAGCAGCGGTGCTGGGTGAGCACCTGCAAGACGAGCTCCTGCCCACCTGCCCTATGGAGCTGCACGTGAGAAGGGCCAGCGTGAGCAACACAAACTCTGTCAGGACCACACCGCTCATACTCTTGTCTTCCTTCTGCTGCCTTGTTTTTAACCTACTCTGCTTCCTTCACATGGCTGCCTTGGGCTCAATGCCTACAAAGCTCACGTTTCCAGGACCTTGTCCATGACCTGGTGGCAGGTCTTAGATTTTAGCTCTGTCCCACGTTCATGTAAGTCGGTCTGTTTTCTGTCCTTTTGAATGAGGTGCCATTTATGGTGATGATCTAAATTCAGTGTGGTTTTACCCTTGCATCTGTCAAGCTGTTTGTTTCCTTCCCATGAAGCAAGGAGCACGGACAGCATCTTGTTTGTCCTGCCACCTGTTCTCCAAGCCAGGACATTTATTTTTTGCCCTTTCTCATGGAAGAATGACAAAAGTGTAACTCAGGCCCAGAGCGTGCCAAGCTGCTGAGCAAATTGAAAGAAATGGTTCAAGGAAGAGTCCTTCCAAGCGAAGGCTCCTTCCTTTCCCCTTCCCTCAGACACAGCCACGACCTCTCTCAGTGAATCATCTTTTCCTGGCGTCAAGGAAAACAATTTCAAACTACTGTTGAGAATCAGCTACTGGGCTGCCCCAAACAGCTTTGAATTTGGCCACCAGAGAAACAACCCTGGCAGCAAAACATAAACAGGAGGAGGAAAGCAAGCCCTGTCTCCTCTTGCACCAAAGCATTACAACAGAGATGTAACTTATCTGTTTCAGAAGTCCATTTTTCAGGGGTATAACTAAATCCTAGAGGGCAATTAGAGAGTGCCAGGCAAAGCCAGAGCTTAGGTGATCCTATGAAACGATCAATTGATATCAGCTCTGGATGCAGCAGCTCACTACGAGCGGAAGAGCGCAAGAGATGATTAATTGTACCTTTGATCTTGCACGTAGGTCCAACCCTCCCTGCCTCTGTAAGGTCAGGCGTGGAGCTCAAGCTCATGCTGTCTATGAGAAACAGGGCAAGCCTTTCTTTCTGCAGGGTGGCAGCCAAAGGACCCCCTCCCCTCTTTTTTTTTTTAATCTTCTTTTCTATATAACCACATGGGCTCCCATAGACAGCATTCTGTCTTGCATGAAACAATTCCCAGGCCCCTTAGGATGGCCACCCACAATCAGTGCAGAAGGCTAAAGCGACCTTCCATCCCCACATGCCTGTTATTTCATGCTGCCTTATTGGAAACAGCTTCTCAACTCCAGCAGGACAGAAAAGACAAACCATAAGATCCAAGGGCTGCTCTGGTAATGTTTTTTTTCTTTTCTTTTTGGACTAGCAGAGACCATCAAGAGAAGTTGCACTTAACTGAAAAATTCTCTTGAGTCTCTTGCTTAGGCTAGACTCGATGCTTGGCTCTCTTAGCATACAGCAGGCAATCCTGATGTGGATAATACGTGCGTATCCAACGGTAATGCTCTGCACGCAGTTTTGTACTCGAAATGCCTTTACTCCCTGCACATCCACAGAGCTAGATTGGATGCCAGAATTCATTTACAGTTTCGGCTATAAAACCAAATCCAGCAATCCCTCCATAGAAGCAGACAAGTCCCCAGTGCAATAATAAAGCAGTGCAAGATAGATTAGGAACCTAAAGCACAGAAACCACAGCATCTGAGAGGCTCCCATCCAACGGGAGCGGCTCTGCCAAAGCCTGCGTTCTCTTCATCCCCTGCACCGACGATGCATCAAACACAACGCCTTGCTAAGCAAGATGCAACCACAGTCTGTCTGTCCGACAGGAGATGAGCCACAACAGGACATCACTCAAAGCATCCTGGTGGCACTGAGTCACTGCAGCTGAGGTGGGTTTGGCTTTACACCGCCCTCCAAGGCGGTGACCGGCCCTTGCAGGCTCAGCCACTGCTTCGAAACCTACAGGAGCCTCCTCACCATCATCTTCTTCCACCTAGCTCCTCTCCCTGAAAGCACAACCCAAAGGCCAGAGCAGTGGGGAGGACGCCTGCTGCAGTCACCCACCACGCTCAGCCAGTCATGATGGACGAGGAGCTTTTCTGGCGAGGGGGAGAGCTGTTTGTTTTTCCTGTCTCTCGGGTCTAATCTCTTCCTCATTGAGGTCAGGTCACAGACTTCCCAAACACATCCTGGCGCAACAGCCACGGCTTCACTGCTGGGGTTTTTGATTTCAAAGCATAAGGATGGAGGTGCAGTGAGAAGAGAGCCCCTCACCCTGCCTGCGAGTGCCTCCTGCTTCTCACTGTTTCAAGGCAGTGAGGGCTGCATGTCGGGCAAAACAAAGCAAAAATGACAAACTAGGCTAGAGGATTGATGCGATTTCTGGTGGCCATTTTTCTTCTTCCAGACTTGGCTCACATCCCTCAGTTTTAAATTTAGTGACTTTAGATGCCTTCTCCCCTGTGGTCCTGTAACTCAACACTGGTGCTTTATACAATCCATTAGAGCTGAGAAGTGGCTGGCAGTTCAAAAAGACACAGGCATTAACATAGGGAGAAGCACAGTGCCTGTTAAAAGGATTTTCAGCGTTGTGGAGTGCCCAAAAGGCCAGGTATTTCTATTGGGCAAGCCAGTGTATTCCATAAGAATTCAGAGCTTCAAAAAATACCAATGTTTCTATGCATTGAAATGACATAAGCATTTTAAGTAGGTCAGTCCACCCTTACCACTGGGCTAGACTGCCCTTGAACCAAGTCGTACAGGAGGAGTCTAAATCAGGAACCAAATTTTCACTGCAGTTTTGCAGGTTTCTGTGCTCTTCTATGGAACAAGCACTGATGAAGGCACTCGGCTCAGATGGAAACTCTTCCTGAATGTGAGAGCTGGGTATTTTATCTGGAGTTTACTTGGTATGTGCTTAGCAATAAAGTTAAAAGGGAGGCGACTAAGCCGAGGTATTAAGAGTGTGCTGTGAACAGCTGAGTAAATGAGGTCTGTTATTTATCACCACGTTAGTGATATAAAATTCAAGCATAACCACATAGAAGGCTTAAGTACAATAAATTTTCACTGAGACAGCATTTCAAACAGTGATTATGGGCAATGTCACAATATGATTTATCAGTAACAGCTCCTTAATACAAAGTAATGAGTACCCTGAGACAGAAAGGGGGAACAAAACTCCCAGGCCAGGCTCCCTGCTGTGAAAGCTAATGGTTGTCAGGAGAGCCTGCTGCATCCTTCCCTCCTGAAGCAGGAGCTGAAGCTCTGGTCTCAAACCCACACAGTCACTGCCAGGCCGTACAGTTTATTTTAGGATGATTACCTTATTAGAGATGAATGAAACGTTAAGGTATTTTAGAGTGACACATGATATGGATGGTACTGCTCCCAAGTCTACCAGCGCAGTCACGTGCAACCCCAAAAGCAGCAGCTACAACTGGCCAAGCCCTCCTGTGGCTTTTTCTCAGGGCACTGGCATGCAAAGCTCTGCTGGCCATGGGCAAGCACAGAAGAGTTCCAAGTATCTTCTCAAAGAATGTCTGTTTCAGACACATGGCTTCAAAGTTTGAATGCCCAAGAGATTCTGGAGAGTTGCATCCAATCCTGAATCCAGAGGCAAGGGGAATTTGTCTCATCTTCCTGTCCTTTCATGCTGCCCAACATTAAGAGACTTCCCAGGAAGATGCCTGTGATATCCCCCAAAATCTGAACCTGTATTTCCCCTCCCTTACTGGACTATTTTTGCACAGAAGCAGCTTTTAGACTGTGAAGGCAGAATATACTCATCACACATGCCCACATTTTATGGGACGGTTTAGGCACACAAGGAGGAACCAATCAACACAAATACCTGAGAAAATCTGCCTCAGCTGGAAGCTTGAGACAAGAAATCCAAGTATCTTTTAACCTTGCCAGCAGCTGCTGGTGTTTGCTGCCCTACCCCACCTCCCTCTGTGCTCTCCTTGGATGGAGAGGGTCTTCACCCAGACACTAACAGCCACCGACACAGCACATTAGAAAGCAAATAGATTATCACACACAGAGACCCTGATAAACACTCTGCCATGTGGTAACTTACTTTGCAAATTTTATACAGAACTGAGTGAAATATTTTCTTGTGGAGGCCAGGTTGTCACGGATGATGGGGACGTTCTGTTTAATGTGGAGGATCACTGAGGTGACATAAGGACTCTGGTCACCAACGTGTTCCACGTTCTGCCACTGCATCTGCACAAAGGGGAAAAAACAAACAAAAAGACTGTTTAATTCATTAAGATTCAAGCAATAGGTATGGAAAACTGTACAAACTTCCTGCCAAAAGATCTCTAAGGAATCATCAAGAGACTGCCTCTGCAATTAACCACCAAGGTCAAGTTCTTCGTCACTACATTGACTGAGCAAAACCCTTCCACAACAAGATATGAAGAAAACAGAATGGCCATTTTTGCACCAGAGCAGAGAGAGATTGTGACCAGTAACCTACACAAATGGGGACCATTAAAAAGGCTTTTGGAGCACACCAGACTGCCTTAATATTTAACAGTTTCCAGTTTGCTGGGATGAAGTGCCCATATAAATCCTGATTACAGGCATTTGAGAAAATATCTGCAAGCTTGCAAAGTCTGGATTCCTGTATGGCAGCCAAGACTTGAATACTGGTGAGATTGATGACAGATAGATGGAAGAGGTAGAAATAGTCTTAAAGTCCAAAGCACTCTACACCAGTGCAGCTCACCCTGAAAACACTTCTGGTGTACAAGCAGACTTCAGCTCAGCCTAAACACATGTGAAAAAATACAAAATAAGAGTTACTCAACCTCCCATTTTGTTTTCAGTTGCCATCAGCAGAAACACAACAGAACAGCCCCTGTGAGCCAGATGTGCGACGCCCTTGACTTTCTCTGAGACTTATTTGCAGTACACAGGGAGGACACAGAGTAAGTCATGTTAAAAAAAAAAAAAAAAAAAAAAAAAAAGGTAACTGATTAAGGCCTGGCCAAGCATCTGTGTATATAACACAGGAGGAACATCAGCATCCAGAGAAGCACTCTTAGCTCTGCTACTGTTCAGAGACTACGCACTCTGCAACGTGCTCCAACTGATTGTGTGGAGATGCTGGAGATGAAACAGGAGGAACACAGATATGAAATCAGGACAGGAAATGCAGAAGATAAACTTTTTCTTTTGAGGAACTGTTTGCCCTCAAACTTGTTTTCTCAGGTTCTGAATTTTGCATGTAAAGTTTTTTATTCCTAGCTTTAATTTAGTTATGGCTACTTTGTCCCCTGCAACCCAGCTGATTCAATTCCATCCTAACAACATGCAGCCTAAGTGACTTAATGGGTAAGAGAAGCCAAGCTCTTTGCAGAACCACAGTGTCCCACAAAAACTGCCTTTATTTAAACCAACCAAACAGAACCCCAACCTGCTCATTCAAGATCCTCAAGGAACAGACCATCCCCACATAGCAGCAATGGCCAGAAAAGGGGAAGGGAACACCGAGTTGAATTATTGCAACGACAATTAAAACAGTAGCTTTTTCATTTTGTTGGTTCTTCATTCCAAAAGCAACACTTTACAACCAAACCTTTAAAGCATGAACAGTAAAAATAGCCCTTTGTGTGTATGTATGTGGGTGTGTTTCACACGAAAAAAAAACCCACTCAGTAGCTGCAATGAAAGACATAGTACACATACTGAAAAGTCATCAAAAGAAATATGAGCCCAACTCTTCTGGTAAAGCTTTGTTCCTGTCATTTTAAATTTATTCCTCTTTTTCCCTCGTCCTATGTTTTTCTTGGGATATCCACATAGTTTACATGCACAAGCTGAAAATGAGCCCAAAGAACAGGAGCAGCGAGGCCTCACCAGCCAAAGGGAGACACAGAGCAAGGACGGGGCGACACGGCCACCTGCAAGGGCAGGACCTGAGTCTGAAAACCTGCTGCTACCTTCAGAGATGTTTTCTACAACAAAAACACAGGACCTTCAAGATTTTAGGGTGCCTTCTTAAAAAGGAGAGGAGAATAGAGAAAAACTGGGGTGGTTTGGTACGTAATAAGAGACACACTGCCTTCTGAGTGTAGCATAGGCTCAAGGGTGCTCTTGGGTCTGCCTGGTTGTGAGTCCTCATGTCCCCACAAAGCCAGGAGTAGGGTAGCAGGGCCACACCAGGAACTGCCAGGTCCCTCCTCCATGTCCAGCAGTGACATGGGTCTCTAGCAAAAGGGGTTGCTTCATGATTTAATGGAGTTGCCCCGTGCTCAGTAGCATCCCACCACCAGCTTATCCTTACAGGCTCCACACTGGGCATGAAGAGCATCATGAAGAGCCAGGCCAGCACCTTCTCCCTTGACCTCCTGTCACTCATGCAAGAAGAGGTGGGAAGGGAGAGGAAAGCCAGTGGGTGCTGCAGGCAGCAGATATTACTTGCCTTTGAAACTGCCCCCAACACGAGTTCTGGTTTGCACTGTTGCACGCTGCACCTTGTTTGAGGGCTAAAAAGCACTCATGCTGACTTTTAATTAGCAGCTGGCAGCTCTGATTGCTCTGTTCGTGGGGCTTCCTTGTGTGTATTGGAGAGATTATTAGTGCTCCGTGTCTCAGTGCTCACTGTTGTCCAGTTGTAAGGAAGGAGGAAATTGCAGCTGTGCCAAAAGGTTTTAGCAAAATATAAAAAAGCAGCAAGTGATCGACGTGAGTCACTGAAATGTCCCCCAGCCCCACTTACAAGCACAATTTTACGTATAAATCGATGCTTAATTCAGCAAGTAAATCAAACCCTATCCAGTGCAACCCATAAACTTAATTGGGGCAAAAGTATCCCATGCAGACTGACAGTTCCCTCATCCCAGCTATCACAGATAAAGCACACTGGGCAGTTCAAGCGCCTGCTACAGATCAGTACAACACATTCCCAGTGCTTTGTTATCCAGAATATGACAACAGGGGGTTAGGGCAAATTTCTCTCCTGCTCCACATCCCAGCTCCCCATCTTACATCTGGGTTTGATCACTCTACACCTGCTGTAGAGCTTGAGTAAAGATTATCACCTATGAATTCTGTAATATGGGGCCTTCTCGTCATTTACCATTCAGAACACACAAGGTAAAGAATCAGGGAAACCAAGCACCACTCCTAGCTGAAAGCAATAATTCATGATGCCATTTTCTGTGTTCAATCTCTCCAAGTGGCTTGCAGCCAATGTGGATTCAGAGGTTTAAAGTATTTCTTAATTTACCTCTACAGTTACTGAACATTTTTGCAAGGAAAAAAAGAAAGTCAGACTCCAACAAAGGACTGGGAACGTTGAATCTTGGAGGACATCAGAGCAAAGTAAATGAAAAGCAGCTAAACAAAGGGAGAGCCCTAATGGAGTAGGGATCTTGAGACAGACATGCCTTCCCAGTACAGGAAAATTGGAATGGATCTGGCAAAAAAATCTTTATTCCTTTGATAAAGACCAAAATTTTACACGTTTGAATACTAACTCTGCGTTTAAATAATTATATGCATTTCTTATTCGACTGTCAGAGTAATAACCCAGCCCTGAAGGAAAAGGAGGAGGAGGGTGAAGGAAAAAACCCAAACCCAGGTCTAGTAAAAATCACATAAAAGAAACTCTGTCTGATGCAAAGAGTGAAATGTGTGCATAAGTGACAAGTATTTATTTAGCTAATTTCATAACACTTCGCTTGTTTATATATCATCAGCCCCATCACATGTGCTGCATTTTACCAGTGTTCCAAAGACAAAAATAAACGGCCTACCAGCTGCTGCCTTCTCAAAAGGTTGTGGTTTACTTGGGCACACACAGTCAGAGCTAAGCCAGTCAAATACTACTATGCTACGTAGGTTCAGGAGGAGATCTAAGGGACTGTCAGGGCACACACAAAACACCTGAAGTGCTGAGCCCTTCTTAACAGTGTTATTTTACTGGGCAAGGGAAAAGAAATAAAAAAATCCTCTTTTCATTTGGAACACGTACAAATTCTATTACCAGCTGCATTCCGCTTCAAATACTAGCTGGGGGTGGTGGGGCTAGTTACAGCTGGAATACATCATAAAGCACAAAGCTATTAAAATTCATGGCAGCGAGACAGTGTGTTGATCCTACAAAAATGGAGCTCTATGTTTAATATTTCTAATTAAAAAAAAAAAGTTCAATCCACTTTTGTTGTCTTCACCTCTGTCTAAGGCAGTCTGGGTTTTCACAATACTTTGGCAAGGACACACAGCTCTGCATTTCAAACATATAAAAGCCAGCAGCGTAACTGCAACAAAATCCTTAAGCATTAATCGTATGGGCCTCTCTAGGAGTGGCTCCATATGTCCTGGAGAGGATCACAGAAGCACTAGGGCTCAATCTCAATTCCATATTACCCTTTGAGTACCTCTATTTGACAGCCACATACAAGCCAGCGAGTAAAACTCCTTGTCAAAGAACACAGAGAGGACAGCAAATGAGAAGGTGTATTTGGAATTTCACACTAACAAAAGTTTTCTCCATTTTAAATGCTCTCACTGGCATTAGGAGTGGAAAGAGAATGCCTTATATACTTACAGGAAGAATTTCACTGTGTGTTAATATGCTGCAAAAGACTGAAAGCCATAATGTGAGGTTTGGGAGTGACAGATGTATTTATAAATACAGGAACTGCTGCTCTAAGAAGCAAGAAGAAATCAATATACAGCGAAATCTGAAAGCAGCATAAAAGGACACATCAATAGCGAAATCAAGCAACCAAAGCAAACAAGAACTCCACGTGGATCTCAAGGCTGCCTCTTCCCAAACCAAATCCATCCCCTACCTTGCTCATAGCTGTTAGGGCAGGGTCGCAGGCTGCATCCAGGTCCTGCACTAGGAGCTGTATGCTGTTGGAGATCACACTGCAAAGAAAACAGCAAGAAGGAGTTTTAGAAGAGGACTCAGCAACACAGTGCCAGAACTGGCACGTTTGACTGCAAAAGGAGGAAAATCATCTACTAGCTGACAGTAGCACTTCGCTGCGAATACACACGGCTAAAACGTGCACGGAAAAGGAGCTGGGAAGGTCTGCAGGCTGTTCACCGGGGAGCTGCACAGTGGACATTTTTATAGTTGGCCTTTCTCTGTTTTCAGACATAGAAGGGGCTGGAGATCAAAGGTGTCAGATGGGGTAACCCCTCGCCCACACATTGGGAAGAGGAGAAACCCTCGAGCACCGAGCCCAGACTGGGATTTGGCTTCAAATTTAATCCAGTCTGCATAAAACTAACATTTTATCATCTCTCCACTTACTCACAGTCAATATTCTGCTACTCACAGAAACTCACACAGAGGATTTAAGAAGTACATCTGTCTGAGCTCTGAGTGTGTCTCCCACTTGAGAAGATCAAGGCAGATGTCTTATTTACACTATGTCTAGGATTGCTGCCATCCATTGTTTGAGTTTCTCAGAGACATACACCAGACTAAAAGACACATTAGTCAAACACATTTCCCTCCCTCCTCCTTTTTTTTTTTTTTTTTTAAACAGCATAATATTGCTGAGAGACATATTTGATGCCACCACATAACAACGTGCATAAAGGTGCAAGTGATCCTGAAACAACAGCCGAGAAACACTGTCTGCAGCAGCTCAGACTGCCCTCAAGGGCACGTAACCCCATGCTCACACTACAGACAACTTCTGCTAGAAGAAGTGACTCTGTTTCACGAAGCAAGTACAGTTTTTAAGAACAGTGTAAACTTTAAATCTGCCACAAATGCCTGTTTACAACTTCAGGATTATATATGTAAGAACTGTATTTCACTTTTGCTCTTTCTCATGATGCAAGCACAGATGGGAATCACAGATCTATAAGAAAACTGACCAGAGCTTCCTCAAACCATCTTTCCTCCCCTTCGTCTTCTTCATGCATTTCTGGGTATGACTCTGGAGTTGACTGTTCAGAATATTTTTAAGTGTCCTCATGGAGATACGGTATCACCCTTTCTAAATGCTGCTGGGATCTGGGTGTTCTTCACCACAGCCTACAGAGATTTATTCCCTTTCCTACAGCTCTAGCACACAAAGACTGGAACAGGATACCAAGTAAAAGACTCTTCCTTCAGAGCAATTAATTTGTTTGTAAAAGTAAACTCATCCAAAATTAGTTAGAAAAATTAATATGGGAGATGATGTGCCCATCATGTTACATGATCTGAAACTTGCATTGGGATAAAAAAAGCTTGTGACTGTTTCTGCTGGTGCCTCTGCTTCTGCTGGGCACTCCAGGATTTACTCCCTTGGGGGATTCCACCAGCTCCAGCAATGCCAAGGGAGCCACACTGAAATAACTGTCCCTTGGGCACAGCTGACTCCAGCAGGGCTCCTGCAGCCAGCGACGTGTTTGCTTTAGCACCAAAATGAAATGCAAGTCTCAGTGGAGGGAAAGCGACTTCATCACAAGTCTCCACACCTCAGAGTCCGTCCGAAGCCGGGTCACCACGTACAGGTTCTCACCTGAAAACCTCAAGATTTCAAAGAGGGAGAAAAACCTATTTGTCTACGCTTCAAAATGAACACACCTGCTGTCGAGGGATAATGGTGCAGCAAGAAGTGTGTCAGAGCATCCTGACACACCAAGAGGGTTTGGATCCTGGTTCTGCTTGAAGCCACTTCAAACCCTTGCCCCAGGCAGCACATAACAGTACTTCAGTGGCAGTTAATGAATCCCCACATAACCCCTGGCAGGTACACAGAAGCAGATAGACAGAGAAACTGCTAACGAGCACTCTGGTTCTAACCAAGAGCCTGGGAAGCACAACACTTCAGGCCTTCAAGAGGTCTCTGAATGCTGCCTCTAATCTCACAACAGATCAATAGGGCAGGGGGATGGAAATCATGGATTTCTGGATTTAACCACCACCATTTTCCTTCTCTTGAGCTCCAAGAAGAGCTTGTTATCTTTCCCCTATTTCCTAAAGAAAATACTTAGCCACCCGGGGGGTAAAAACCCCTGAGTCAATCAGGTTATACACACTTGGGGTGGTTCTGCACTCTCTGCGAAGGAAGAAACACTTCCCAGGGTGTGTAAGCAGCACTGTTTTATCACTTTCTTTATGGCCATGCCTAACAAGCCATCAAATCCCAGAAGAAAGGACTTGCTTGATGTTGAACGAGCAAACGCCAGAGAGAGGTTTATAGCTATGACTTACACTGACAGAGATGGGACAGAGTGCTACACTGGAACAGACTGAAAGTCAATTAAAAAGCCTTTGTTACAAAATGCATCAGGCCTGTCAGTTTAACTTTAAAACTGTCCAAACCAGCAAATGTGAACTATACATTTAAACAATTTCCAAAATACGTCATATTGGCTGCCCACAACCAACCACCTCGTGAGGCAGCCACCGTGGAAACTGAGCAACGACCCCAGGTAGCCAGCTCCTGCTGGACAGGTCACACAAGAAAACACAAAACTCACCCTCCGCTTGTCCATGTTAAGAAAATCCCACCATATGGCATATTTTACTTCTACTACCCAGCTACATTGCTTGCTTTGGCTTAGTGGACAGAGCAACCCTAGCTTTTGCCCAGGGATTCACTCTTCAAAAGGTCTGAGAAGTATCTAAAGGGAAGAGTCTCTGCAGCCTGGAACGGAGCCCCAGACCATGTGAAATACCTGGATGGGGATTCGGTGGGGTCCTCCCCACTGGAGCAAGAGAGGAGGAATCAGGAGGGAAACCTTCCGAAGAAATCTTACTGCTGTCTGGACTGAACCTTAGTTTTAGGGAGAAGAAGAAGGATTATTTCCCCAGCTTTGCCAAAGTTTTCTTTTGTCTGATGTGAGGCAAAACAATTATTTTTTTGCCTTGGTTTCCTTCTCTCAAAAAATATTCAATCTGTTTTGTCAGCAGTGGAGAGGATGCTAGAGGGGAGTATTTTTAGCATCGTTACGTGAAAAGTTATTTTAATGAATGATAATCTTCTCTCAATTATAATCCCCAAATATAAGACTGGATCAGTCTTTTATGTCATCTGAAATGGGGTTTGATCATCCTGACAAGGCTGCTGATTAACAGTGGGAAGTTAAAGCAGGAAGGAATGTACTGAAATAGCTTCCTTTCTTGAAATGTAACAGCCACCTCGCAGAGCTGCCAAGATGCAAATGATGTTTCAAATGGAAACTCACTATTTCCTTTCCCCTTTCCAGTGCTCTTGTTCCTTTGGCGAGGACGATGGGGAACAGCTACATCTGAAGTCTGTACTATTGCTGCTCTTGGACTAGCCAAAGGATGACCATCCCTTCACCAGGGAAATGCCTATGCCTAGGCTGCACATCTGGGTGGGTCCTACTGCTGGCTGGGTCCTATGACACTGGGATCTCAGGCTTGTATTACTCCAGCACCATCTGGCTGACAAACTAGGATATATTTGATATATTCTGGAAGAATGCATCTGCTGAACATACATGCTGAAAGTGTCCATCTCTCCCGTCAGGTTGATTCTCTCCACTAGACTTGCATCCACTTTTTCTTTGAGTTTCTCTTCCAGCTGTTAGGAAACAAAAGCAGCAAGAGAAAGATCAGATTTCTTACTTGAAACGATCATTCTTGAAAACTTATGACCTGGAAAAATCAGTTTCTTAAAACCAAATCTGTGCCCAGATTATATCCAAAACTCAGCCAGTGAACAATGGAAATCTCTCCTCCTTGGACACCCCAGACATAATGACCTGCCAGGATGGCCTGTGGTGGCTCTGTGTCCTCAAAGAAGTAACCCCCAAGGTCATATATGCAACTCTAGAATGACATGCTAGTGTACTGGCTTAACACCACGGCACCTGTCCTGCTAACAGAGATGTTTTCCAACACCCTGTCTGTGCCCAAACTGCCGAGGAGGACTGACAGCTCTAGTGGTGGAGAGGCCTTGGTACGGCCAAACATCACAGCTCATCTACTAACCTACAGCATTTTGAAAGCACCTGAACGTAAGGAGCACCGTGACTGCAATGCATATCAGAATATCTTCTCACTCCACTTTGTCTCAATATTTCATGCAAGCATTTTCCCAAATCTAATCTGAATTACTGTTTTTCTTGGTTTTATGAAAGGGAGATCATGAACCATGAGGAAAGACTGTTTTTTTAAAAAAAATTTTTTCCAAATCCAAACCAAATTGTGTAATAAGTATAAAAGGATAGAACTCAAACCTGATGCTGTAAAGCAGGATTACAAATTACTTTTCCCAGGTAGAAACAGTAAAATCAATACTTTTCTTTCTTTGAAATACAGATGTAATAATAATGTAGAGCTCAATAATCAATAGGATGCTATGTGAAGCAGCCACTATTCCAGATATTTTAGTACTTTTGACTCTTCCAGCCTCCACAGCAGCCTACTCCTGAAGGGGGAGCAGCACAGCATCACGTGACAGAAGAGGGGCTGCTGCTGGGTGCCAACTCAGAGGTGCTGTAGAGGGAAGCTCACCTGCTGGGTGGTGGCCAAGCAATACTCTGCAGTACTAAGGATGCTGCAAATGAGGCAGAGCTCTTCTAAAGTAAACTTAGCCACTTCAGAGCCTTCCTTTTCTTTCAGCAAACTAGTGATGGTGAGCCCACCACTGCTGCTAGTTGTCCTGGAAATAAGAAATAGACAAACCCTGTAAGGCTTTCAAGTGTACAGACACACATGTTGCAAAGTTACTACTAAATTTCCATGCCATAAAAAGCCCTTATGACCACAGAGTCTGATGTGCATCACAGGTCAGTGTCATTCTACATCAAACCCACAGCTGCTATTTTAGTTAGGGAATATCTTTTGGAAAGACAAACAGAACTTGAGGTCAAGTCTTCAGGCAAAGGACAACTCACTCATTCACAACGTGGTTGATTAGGATGCCAGTGGAATTCAGCTTTCCCCAGCTAACTTCACCTTCACTGCCAGTTTTACTCAAAATCTAATTAAAGATTACAGAAAAATCTCAGTAACTATCAGGCAGCTTGTCATATTTATCTTCTCAGTACTAAACAGATGTCACCACGCATTTGAAACTTTGGTAACCTGTTTTAAAAACTGATGATATCGACACAGTAAATTATAGAAGATGTGGCTTCTTTCCATCATCTTCCAGTGATTAACGGCTGTGTATCAGCAAAGAAAGACTCAGAATAGTTTAGAGTCAGGAAATTCTCTACCTCTCAACTCTTTATAATCCAAATCCATTAAAAAAATAGGACAGTGATATTTATCTTGGACAGCAAAAATGGAGCACACAAAAAAATGTGTATAAAGAATGCAACTGAGGTCTGATGGAGAACGCACATTAAATTTATCTTTCCACTTGTCTGGATGTAACCCTCTCCCCTTCCATCTGTAAAAGATTTTACTGGTTGCAGAAATTCAGTCTGCTGCTCCCAGGTTTACAAAAGGAACAAACTGAAGATGGTAAATAGCAAACAAAATTACCTGTAGTTAAGGCTGGCAATACCTCCAGGAGCTCCTTCAGCCTGCACACTTACCCATATTGGTTTCCTTTATTTTCACTGGATTTACAACTACATATTTTATTCATACATATAAAAAATGTTACACAGCAGAGGGAGTTACAGGTAAGCACTTAAGCATCACACAAACAGACCACCTTCATTATGAATTATTATGTGTGTCATGTTGAGCTAAGGCAGCTAAGAACCACAGTATGAATTTGTTAGCCAAGCCACGGGGTTAAGTGCAATTCTGAAAGCCAGACCTCTCTGAAGAGACTTGGGCTGGCATTTCAAATGGAACTGCAAGAAACTGTCAATCTGACTGCTAATCAAAGCCAAATAGGAAACTGTCCTCCAGGGGCCCTTACAAAATACAATGCTGTGACTGTCCATTTGGCCTCTTGCTGTTCCTCAGTGCAATAAACCAAACTTTTGAGAAAATCATGAAGTAAATGTAGTCACATTGCTTCTGTGTGATTCTTTGACAGTGAAACATAACTGTTCACAAGTATGTATTTATTAATTATTCTACTCCTCACTGGAATGTCTCACCAGACTCTGCTGCAGCATTTGGGAAGCAAAACTCACTTGGGCAGGTTTCCAGACAGAATTTTCCAGGCGTATTCCCGCAGATACTTCTGGAATATGGTGGTCAGGGCTATCATCGGCTCGCCTGTGCTGAGCTGGGAGCACTGCACCATGCACTTCTTGTAGTACACAAAGAGGTCAGCACAGCTGGGCAGGACGGCTCCTCCTTCGTCCACGTTGGGCTTGGGAGGCCCTTGAGCCTTGAAGTCAGCCACAAACCTGTCAATCAGCTCGCCCAGATTCCTGGCGCGGGGGAACAACAGGAAAACAGTTCATTATGTTGGAGGAGGAAACAGAGGGAAGAGAGAGAATAATGCTTAAACACCCCATCTTGTGACACCAGCAAACACTCAGATTTCAGCAGCTGGGTATTCCAGCCCTTTCTTATCCCCACCCTCTCAGCACAAACCTCCTACAATAACGAGGACTGGGCTGATGAGTAACTACCTTTTGTACTCAAGCCTTGTAGTGGCAGCTTCGATCTGTTCTCCAGTCACACAGAAAAGCTCAGTCTGCCAGGACTGGGTTCAGCACATTTGATGCAAGTGCATAAACCTTATCCTCAAGTTTCATTCCTGGCACTGGCAAAAGTAACAGCCAAGCTCCCCATATCAGTGGCCCCCGGCGCAGACCCCGGGGGATGCAGCTTTTAAAGGGATGGGCTCAAAACGGGGTGTGCCATTTGCCAGTTCTTGGTCCCATTTGGATACCACCTGGTTTTTGCAACACTTCACACATCCTTTAAAGAAATTTTATTTAAGCATGAGCGCAAAGTGCACTTCCTGCTTAAACTCTTTTTAAAAGCACAAAAAAACCCTCCTATTGTCTCAAGTGATTCATTATAACGCAGTCCTTACTCAAATATTCTGGTTTTGAGGCAACAATAAAACGTTGCTCCACCATTTCATCACGACAAAAAGGCTTTTTAGCATGGCAGAGGGCCAGAACCATCAACGAAGGATCAAAGAAGTCTTGGGGAGTTCCTCTGCTCCTACTCCTCCCAAGACAGCACATCCGTGTCAGGAACCAAGACGAGCTCTCCTGACACCAGAGCTCAGCTACACGGAGTAACCTTTGCCAGATGAACTCAATTACAGCAATAAACCTCCTCCCCCTGACACACAAACACACCCATCCTTCCACAGGGGAGTCTGGCTTCTGAGGCACACGCAGACATTTCAGGTGACGGGCTGGCACTCTGCTGACCAAAAAGGAGTTATGAAGTTCCTGTATTCTATATTCCTGTTTCCACTATGGTCTTGGCTCTGCTTTCCCCAGCTCTCCCTGTCCCACAGCACAGCCTTCGCCCCTCTCACTGCTGAGGGTGTAACAGCAGTGCTGGGCCATGATCCAGGGCACCTCAGAGAAAGCCAAATCCTTAGAAGGAGAGTGGGAGAAGAAAGAACCTGAACAAAAAGGCGTTAATTTCATAGTTAATATCTTATCATTATTTTGCAGCAACAGATTCCAGTTTACCAAAGAATTCAAAGCACTGCAGCACAAGAGGAAAAGGTGACCTGGCTCTTCCCTGATAAACTTACCCACTGCTGCACCCAAACAGATGAGCTCCTACCACGGATGATCCGCTGGGCCAAACTAATCTGCAGAAATATGCCTGCAATATCAGGGCTTTAAATCATGCAGCAAGGCTCTTTGGCTTAACTAGGCTCGAAGGGTATTGCAAAGATGAGCAGCCCCTTTTTTCATGCTTATTGTTTGCTGCTTTGAGTCCTTTACATAGCTCTGATTACACACACACAGTTCCTCAGCTTTGTTACAAGGACTGTAAAAACATCAGGCTGCTCAACTGATGTGATAAATCTCTACGTTGGCACGAGCAATTGAATGCTGAACCAAAGCATTGATTGTATTTGACCATAGTGAAGTAAAACATACACTCCCCCACCCCAAAGATGTCAGAGAGCCACGCAGCTGGCTGCAGCAGGAGGGCTCATGCGTGCTGCATGCTGCAGCACTCCTTCAGGTTCTCCAGTAAAGCCCCTTGCCACAAGTCCCATGAAATCAGACAGCTGCATCTCCACCTCTGCATCTGCGCTTCGCTCCATCTGGGCAACAAAGTGGAGCTTTCTCTGCACTCACCAGACACTTTTTTTTTTCTTCTTTTTCCCCCCATTCTCTCAGTCTCAAGACACAGTGAGGAATGTCAATAGTTTTTGTTTCTCTATGCTTACTCCACATGTTTTCCTCTTCTCCAAGGCAAAGCGAAAAATATCTACATTTTCCTGGTCCCCCAAGGTCTTGTCAGCTGGGATGGACGAGCAAACACAGCTGTCCAAAATCGCTGGGATAGCAGCACTAAAGCTTCCCACTTGTTCTGATCCTAACCTGGACAAACTGCCCACCACAGGCAGGCCACAAGGACTGCTCTTATTTCAGCATGGGACTGACACAAGCAAAACATCAGGATATTGACCACTAAGGGAACTGATATATTATTCATGCACACCTCAGTTAACATCAATCAAACTTTCACGTTAGCCTCAGTTGGCCCAAATACAATACAAAGGCTAACAGCCTTTGTGTGGGACGATGGAAGCACAAAGAATTTGGCAGAAAAAGCTACTGGGAGATGAAACATGAAGGCAGCAGGAGAGCTACAGAAAATGAACATTTTCTGTGTATATAGTGCAAAAATCTCAAAGCAAATTCTCTGGTAGCCCAGACATGGTAATTCCTCAACAGTAGCATATTTATTGGGAGCAGCAACTCTCCAAAGCTAACCAAGGGAAAATATGAAATCTTATAATTTTATTTTTGGTTCTTAAATCCTTTCATTCTGATATTGCTCTTCCTTTTTTCTTTCACTCAACCTATTAGGTGTTTTTTCTGCATCTGTGGCAATCAGGAGAGGAACCAGGCAACTCCTTGGCAGCATGGGAGAAGAATGTGGTGCTTAGTACATTGGTCTGGTCAGTGATGTGAGCAGTGGGTACCTGTTGGGCACTGGGGAATGGCAATGGCTTTGAGTTACCTGGACCACTTGTAGGAGTTTCCACGGACTGGGTATTTTGGAAGCCCCTTTGCTCGTGAGGCTGCAAACACACACCACAAAAAAATGCCAGTTTTCCAAACAATCCGAACGCACACATGAGTTTTACTGCACTTAACCACAGCTCTGTATACTCTCAATGCTGCAGACCTGACAGAACTCTTCCATTACTCCATCCAGAATGGCTTAGCTCACACGTGTACCCTCCCCTTGCTCTGACAGACCTCAAAGAAGAGCTAAAGACACATATCCCAAAGGGGCAGAAATGAAATCTGCTTCGCTGTTAAGAAATCTGATATTTACACTGCAGCTGTGGGTGGAGAACAGCATCTTTAAAGTCTATCTTTCAGGTGTCTCCTCTTAAATTGCTACAGTTTTTGGCACTGTGTTTCTTTAAATGGGTATGGAAACAATTTTTCAGGAGAAAAGGCTCAGGCTGCTTTGTATCACAGACTTAAGGCAACGATGAACAAAACTGTCACACTACTCTCACTGTTCAGAGCCCAAACATACAATTCATTATCTAAGCAGCTCCTCATTTCCAGACATCAGCAACAGATTCCTCAAAAGTTCAATCAAAGGGGGAAGAAGAGAGAAAATGATAAAGGAAAGCAATTTTTGGCAGACAGGGGCAGCATGGGGAATACTGTGGCAGTTCTTCTTTGAACTCCTTGCAGCCTGTGGCTATAAAGCTAATATAAAACATCTCAGGATTGTAAAGGAAAAGAAAAAAAATAAAAGCAACTGAAAAGGCTAGGAGCACAGTGGGGTAGAATTACCAAAATGGGGATTAAAACGGCCCCCAGTGAGAAGGGAAGAAATATTCAAACAAGTTCGTGCTCAGTTGGCTGAGGGCAGAGAGGGAAATATCTGGTTCCCTTTGTTACACTGTAGACTGGAACCTCAACCCAGCATGACAGACCATTGTGCAAGGTTTTACTTTATTATTTCTTTTTTTTAAGCATAAAAGCTTGGTGGGACACGGGCAGATGGCTGTCTTGGAGTCTGGAGGAAATGAGGACACTACGAGCCTCAAGTTAAGCACTCTCTCATGTGTAAGTCCTTGGAAGATAGAAGGGCACAGACAGATGAGTTACATGAGGCAGGTGCCTCGTTCTTTCCAGCCACTAACCTGCACTAAAAGACTGTATTAAACCTTTTTGCACTACCTCCTCTCCCAGCTGGCCCTGCAGTCATTACAGAGATGTTATTTAAACCATGGTGTGAATTGAGGTGCACAAGAAAGTGTGGCAAGAGCTCTAAAAAATTCTGAGAGCTCTAAGCTGAACTCTCCTTCCACTCAAGTTATTTTGCTGGAAGTCAAAGAGAAAGACAAAGAAGGGTTCCAGGGATTAAAGCCCCTGATAAAGTCCCAGTCTGTGAGTGATGATAATGTTATCTCACAGCCAGCTCATCTACAGCAGCTTTCATCTAAGGATCTCAAATAACTGATTTCTACAAAGCAAATCTTGAAACTCCTCTGCGACGAGGCCACATGTGTATTTCACAGAAAAAGCAAACCTACTATTTGTGGAAGACATGAGACACGAGAAAGGCGTATGTCTGCAGTGGGAATTGCAGGGGGAACAGAAGCAATTTCAGAAACACTAAGCCTCTTCCGCAGAAAGGCAGCGGGCGTCATTCCTGCAGACTTCTGCAATTACAGAGGAAACCAACATCCACAGCCCTCTGAACGCTCATTTTTGCCCAAGCAAAGGCCCTACTCATTCTTTCTCGAACCACGAATATTGCTCCTGATGAAATCAGAAAGTAGACTTAAAACAAATTCATTTTCTGCATTTTAAGTAGAGAATCTAGTACAATCCAGGTGTAATACACATTCAAAAGCAATCAAACCCAAAAGAGCATGCTGGCTACTCACTTGTCCTGGGACTCGATATACACGTAAAGGTGAGGCTCAAAGCACTTGGAAACAATGCCATGAAAAGGATTGTCAGGGACCTTCGGCTTCTTTGGCTGTAAGAAAACATTGAGAGTGTTGATTTCAAACCTGCCCTGTAAGACCTAGATGAAACAGTAATACAACAGGATCTAAGTCTTTACAAATACGACAAAACACACATTTACTGTCAAATAACAGTATATAATGGTGTCTGTATGTCCAAGTCTTCCCTCGCTCTCACAGAGCTGTCAGTGTTCCAAGGAATTATATTTTCACTTGTAAAATACTCTTATCCTTCAAGAGAAGACTGCAGATTTCAGTAGAAGAATCTTAATGCAGCTTGTAAATAAAGCCTTGAACAGTAACAAGGCTCCACTAGTCACCTCTGAAATGAAGTACAGCAGTTATTTGGAAGCAACATTGAAAAATCCCTACATTTTAGGACATTAAGGATAATAACTCAAAGTTACAGACTTCATCTGGATGAATTTCATTTAGATAAACAGAACGTAATTACTGGAGGAGCTGGAATTATACAGGCAACATCACAGGACTGCTTTCACTGCGAGACATGTTTCTGGGGATGCAAAGGCTTCTATTTTAAAATCACATTTAGAGCATTAAGCACATATGCCATTTGGGAGTCGTTTGGTTTACTCTCATTTTAGTTTAGCACTGCACTCTACACAGTGGCCGAGCACATCTCACTGAAGCCACTGGGACTACTCACACACTTACATCTGTGCACGTTTAAGTACCAGGCTGGGCAGGGCCTTTAAGCTCAGTTTTGCCCTACAGCTAGATTTTCTTTTTCCTTTTTTTTTTTTACTGATAGACAATTTTTCTTGTTGCTTCCCAGCTGGCTGACAATTTTTCACTGCCTGAGAAGAGGGCTGCAGTGACTCTGGAATGGAATTCTTGCCTCTCTCCACAAAAAGCCAGGATCAGCTCCCAGCCAATGAAGATATGAATTTTTCCAGCTTTCTTTTTTTCTTAGCATAAGAAAAGCAAAACAAGAGAGCCTAAAGGACATACTCTCCTAAATGACAGAGGAGTGGCTCTAAGTCTTCTGCAGAAATAGCAGAGAATGACAAAGCAAGCATTTCTCAGAAATAATTAAGACTCAAAGACACAACGAATACTGACATATGGCTGCAAACCTAAAGCAAGCAAATGGTTTTATAGAGAGCAGACCACCTCTATGAGACTGGCTTCATTAACCTTCTCACTGGAGAATATAAGTTTTTATAGCTTTGGGAGAGAGCCACCACCCAGCATTCACCACCCCAGCCCCTCTGCCAGTGCCTGCCCGTTCCTGCCGGATGCACACGCTCATCAGAGCCGGGAGGAAAACAATAGGTGGTAATTACAGAAACTTTCCAGTTGCCAACTCTCCAAGATGGCAGTGCCAGCACAAGGTTGCAGATTCATGATGTTTACGATTTACCAGGCTGGAAGAGCCAACTCCTAAGGCAGGACTGGTTTTCTGCGTGTGTCTTTGCATCCTGCTGCTCCCAGCACGTCTGGTGGGGAGAATACTAAATCTTTTAACAGTAGCAATGAAGCTGTATTTCTGAGTGTGCAATCCTGTCCAAAAGCTGCAGATGTTTAAGCTATTTCCTCCTTGAGTTTGATGGAAATAATAAAAGGTTACTGTTGTCACAGTAAGGAGGTCTGCAGCTGGCCCAGTTTCCTTTCATTACTATCCAAAGTAAACAGATTAAAACAAACTGCTAGGATCACTAAAAGGTTCTTTTTTAACATGGATTCCACCCACCTCCCCCCCCCAAACTCTTGTGCACCCTCTCACACTCCCAAGTGTCTTCAATTGTCAGGACTAGTGTCTTGGAAGAGCTCTACCATTCAAAACTCTTCATCTTCAACTCTTCCTGTCCTTTCTCTTCCTTCAGTTAGTGACAGCTGAAGATGAGAGCCCCAACATGAACTCATCAGCACTAACCACAAGCTGTTGGTGCTTTGAAACTGAAGTATCAAAGCCTACAGGGCTCCCATTTGGCCAACAGGCACCTGCAGGGCAGCCACCCTTGCAGCAGAGTCCAGCACGGCGCTGTGAGCATTAACACAGAGCATACCCAGAGAGGACAACCTTGCCCCAAACAGCATTTCAAGGGATAGCTCAGTGGATGGCTTTGTATCAGCCTTCCCATGTACAGGGAGGAGAGCAGTTACTTTCTCAGAAGCACCTGAACTGCCTCTGGCCAGAGCAGTGCATTCAACCAGCCCTAAGCAGCCTAATTATTGCAGTTACCTCTTCACCTGCCTTCCAGCACCACTGACTTCTCCAAAGATGTCCTCTCATCACAGCACTGCAGATCAGAGCCAACCTCCTCCCAGCCATTACAGAGCGTGGAAAGCAAGCTCTTCACAAAGAACACACCACACACGTGTCTCCCCAAGTTCCCCAATCTCCATCTTCCAGATCATCACTAAAGTCCAGCCACTATCAACTGTCAAAGTTGTACTTTAATGGAAAGAGTAAAACTTTGCTTAATCATTCTGTTTCAGGACTTTTGCAGTGGGTGGAAGGCAGAGAGCTGCCCAGCCCATGTGAAAATCTGGAGGGGCGGCAGTGCACCAAACTGTGCTGGTGGAGAGCTACCACCCCCCAGCCTCCCCAGGAGCACGGATCGGAGTGGGTCCTAGAGCCCTGGTCATGCATCAGGACACCACCTCTAAACAGGCCATTTACAGGGCTGCAAACTCACCGAACACAGAGAGGGAACCTACCTCAAGCAACTTACAACTGAACACATAGGAAACACCCATCTGGTGAGTAAAAAACACAGGGCTTACAGGCTTTGATATCGGAGCCAATTAAAACAATTGCGTTTACTATTCCCTCCTTTAATGTTTGCAGAGGGCTTTGGAAACCCAGTGCTTTTACAAGGGGTTAGGTGTTGCCTGCTCTGCAGAGGTAATGGATGAAAAGCACTACAGAGATAAAAACCCCAGACGTACTATATCTGGAGTGAAAATCTCAAACTGACACTTGAAAGTTCAATGAGTTGCCTGGTGACTCCAGACTTCGTTTGCTTTTCTGACAAGGCAAAATATGAATTGCAACTGTTTGTAGTGGGAGCTTCTTCTGGGATCTGAAAACCCAACTGTGCTAGTTCATCTTTTTTTTTTGACAGAAATCCTGTAGTTACTTTTGAGCTGTTGCTATATGGGCTACAACAGAGTCCAACTCACTCTCACGTGGCAGGATAGTCTCCACGCTATTAACTGAAATAAAGATTGCTTTGATTTCAGTGATGTGAGCCAGAACAAACCATGGTCGGACTGGGAGCCTCTATGCTGCACAGAGGATCAAAACTGCACTAAACTAATTGCTGTGAGAACAAACCTTTCAAATCAACGTGATGGGAAAAGCTTAGGCACCCCCAGAGATTTTGACACAGAGACAGCCTCACTGACAACTGGAGAACTTCAAAGACTTACTTTGTCCATATCACTTTTCTCAATCACAATCTCATCTGTCTCTGTCCCAGTTTCATCCTCCAGAAACGGGTTGGTGGAGGGAGGTGGCACTTCTGGCTTCTTCTGTTGAAAAAAAGGAAGGTCCTTAGAGAACAGTCTGTTTTGTCCCCGTGCACCCATGTTTTGCTTTACTAAGCCCTTCAAAGCACTGTACAGCAATTTGTCTTCTCCACGCACAGAGGTGACCACAGAGTGCTTGGCAGTGCCTCTCCATCAAGGTGAGAGCACACTCGAGCCTGGTTCCCTCTCCATCCCACCACCAGCACCCTCTTACAGCCTCCTCTTCCTCCACCCACACTCACCCGCTCTGCCTTAATCGTCCCTGAAAAGGGCACTTTGACCAAAGCACATGGTCTCTGCCACGAGGAACCGTGACAGCAGCCCCTGAAATTCTCCCACCGCAGTAAATCCCGTGTTACTGCTCCCACCAGACTGCCTGTCCCCACTGTGCACTCACTAGGTTGCCATTTATAATTATGACCTTCATTTTGTGTATAAAAGAGGTCAGATGATGACAGCCAGAGTGTCACAGCCTCTAGGCACATCAGAAAGGGCGACAGAGGATGTTCTTCTATTTCAAGCCACACTCTCCCCTTCTATTTTTCTCAGTTACAACAGCTTCTGTGCCTAGCTTCTCCAAAGGAGTAACAACCCAGCGAAGCCAATTTAATTAAAGCAGCAAATTTAGTATGAAATTTGTCAGTAAAATAAAGCCATATTCTTGAGAGATCTAAATTCAGCCAAGAGGAAAACCTTACAGGACTTCCCTTCTTAATTAGCAGCACCTACTGATGCACAGCAAATGATAAGTGGGTCCAGCAGGCTCGCCTCGTAGGCTGAATTATCACATCCAAGTAGGCTTCAAGACACCAGCTGGACAGAGAAGCCAACCTCAAACCAGTGGCTTCTAAGCCACACGTGGACTCTCTTGGCTGGCAGAGCTCTTGGCTGAGATTTCAGGCAGAAAAAGCACAGAGATGACCCCAGAGATATTCACGGAGCTGTTTCTCTTGGCTCTGTCTTTATAACCTACCAAATGAGACACCGAAAAGTAGAAGCTACCGACGCCCCTGCAAGTAAGACTAACCCAACAATGTGGGATTGAAAGATGGTACCATGTGGTGAACATGTGGTAACTAGAAATGAAGAGAAGAGGGGACTTTTAGTTATAAAGTGTCACTGACATGCAGAGAACAAACATTATAATGCAGTCACCACGCCATAATGACTTTGTGGCTCTCCACAGCAATGTTGCTTCAGTTGCAAACAGCACAGGGCTCAGGAGAACCAAAAACAGTACAAACTGGTGTGCTTGAGAGCCCTGTGCCATCCTCTCTACCACACTCTGCAAGATCAAGAATCACTTTCCCAATTACAACCCACTAAGCAGAGTCACACTAAACATTCTAACCTGCCAGCACAAGAGGAGGCTGCAGGTGACACTTTTTGCAGTCACTCACTACCAGAGCTATGTGTGAGAGGGAGCTTTTTTTCTCCCAAAAGAGCTGTGGGCTAAAGGGCTGCTCTTCAGAAATCCCCTTACCCCTGTCCCATCAGCTAGAGTGCAACCTGAGAAGCGTTTAGCCAGAAGTCCTTCGAAGTTGGTCGTCCTCTGAATTGCAAACAGAAGCAATTTCACTTCAATCTCCTTTGCTCTTGTACGCATTATCTTAGCAAGCTCTGTCCTGAGAGGGGGAAAACAGAAAAAACAAACGTGATTTTCTATAAAGACAAAGACCATGGACAATTTTACATCAATATTTGAAGACTGCCTTTGAAGTCTCATGGATAATACGATCAATTTGGCAAAAGACAAGCCAACCTTTTGTTTTAAGGAAGGTGGCTCTGCTGGGAGGCACTGTGAGCTCCCCAGACACTCACCTCGTGACGTGGCAGAACTCCACGGCGATGCGCTCCGTCATGCACCACTCCTGGGGGAACATGCGCCCGTACTTCTCCTCGTAGTCCACCAGCTGACGCTTCACCCAGGCGTAGCGCCTGTCGATCTTATCCAGCCAGGCCACCTGCATAAGATGGACAACAACATCCTCAACAGCAGCAGCTGCTAATATTCAGCCCCACTGCTTAACTGTGCTGCTGTAATTTCGCAGAGCAGCTTGGGTTATCGATCAAAGCCAACTTGACCACTATTAATAACACTGGGAACACTAACAGTCATTCTTCAAAGTGCTTAAATACATCCCAGACTGAAAATCCTATCTTGTGCTAATTAAGAGAGCAAGTTCTGTTGAAAATGAGGATAACTACTCCAAAATCATGTAGGTACTATTGAAAAATCAATGCAATAATAATTCATTTGATACCAACCTCTTAATTTCACAGAGAAATTAAAGTCAACCGTGGGATGAGAATTTCTGGATTCTCCCATCCTAGATCTTTGTCACATACTGTCAAAGTTTCAAAACTATTAAAATGCATTTTGATCCAAAGTTGGTTTTGGGTTGGTTTTTGTTTTGTTTTGTTTCAAATCCAAGATGATTATAGTAAATTAACAAAACCCAGCTGTTAGCATCAGGACAGGAAGTTTAAGAATTAGCTACAAAGATTATTCCACTTCCTGGAAATCCTTCTCCCACCTTTTTAGGTATTTTGGGAGTTTCTGGTTTGTTTGGGGGAAGGTAGCGGTGGTTTTTAAAGTTTTTGGGTTTGCAATTTTCAGAGTTTCATTTTTCAACCCTTTAAAGGGCAGAAAGTATATCTAACTTGAATTTATTTATTTACTACAGGATGGGAAAACATTTCCAGTGCTGATGTATGAAACTGAGGTCTAAGGTGGCAGAGACGACACCAACTCCCAACTCATCAGCCAGCCCATAACACACCCTCAAGTCACTGCTTCCAAGCTCTTGGGTTAAAAACACTTCACCACAGGAACCTGTGAAAACGTGAACTTTGTGAACGCCAGCAGAGCAAAATGCAAAATCCAAATGTAGCTTCCTAAGCTTCCCTTACATCTTGGTTTTCCTGGAAAAGGACCAGATACTCCGAGAGGTGTTGTTTAATAAATTTCTTGATGATTTCCTGTTTGATTCTGGGATCCAGGACATTGGCGACCAGACACGCATCACGTAGGACATTGCTGGGTCCGCCAGGCCTCTATCAAAATAAACAGGAACAAAGGATTTAAGGTTAAATAGCTGAATTCCAGGCTATCTTGGCTTTTATCCTTTCCCATTACTCTTCTTTTTGATGCTTCTGCTGTTACTCTTTATTATCACTTGGGCATCTTTCTTCTGTTGGATGAAAACTGAGCTCCTTCCATTTCACTGGCTGTAAAGTTGTTCTGTAGCTCAACAGCCAGGAAGCTCCCTACCACAGAAGAGCAGCCAGCTCCATCCACCCACAGAGAGAACCACTGTCCCATCACTTCTGCAGAGCCTTGCATTGTCCTAGATATTCTGAGGAAGAGCTAAGAGAAGTGGCTGACCAGTGGGACAAGCAAAACTGCAAGGCTGAATTAATGGGGGGATTAATGGGCCCTTTTCTGCAAAAATGAAGGCCAAATTAATGGGGTGAAAAAGCAGGAGAACTTTACCTTTGTACCTTGAGAAGGAAAGGCTTCCTCAAAGTCAGCCAGGATCTGCTGCCCCAACTCATTCTGTGCTGCCTTCACCCTGAGGAGGACAGAGGAAGCAAGGGCTTTATTGGTGGTGCAACAGCTTCTTTGTTTTGCTGTCTCCAAACATTACTACAAAGTGCACTGAAACTAACAGCTACACAAAGGTTTTTAAGGGACAAAATAAGCATGCTAAACATCCACATTAAGGCAGCTTGTATGTCAAAACTGGGAGAGCATTTGCTCCCTGAATGATACTAGGGTGACAACTCCAGGTCTACAGCATTGATCCCTGAGCTGCAGCAGGACACATCCTACATGCTCTTGCCTTGCTGCAATTTAGTATTTTAATAAGGGCCAGTTAATCAGCTGAGAAACCAGCAGGGTTCCTTTAATGCCAGTGTGATCAATTTAGCTTTACATTCATGCATGTTGATCACATTTCCACAAAAATATGTTTCTAACGCATAAAGAAGCTTCACAGTGTCTCAGTCTTCAGAGCTCCAGGTGCACTGACCTACTTCTAAATGCATCCACGTGAATACTGTTGGCTGCAGTTTTATCCTATAAATTCTCCATGTCTTAAGAAGCATAAAAAGAGCAAAGGTAAGAAATGGGTGAAAAAGTTTTGCACAAACCACAGTCTTGCTCTTTATTTAGCTGAGAGAATAAAGCTTCCAATTTCCAGAAAGAAAAGTCAATACGGCTTAATTGATACTTCTAGGGAAATGGAAATGCCTACACATACTAGAGAGAGCCAAAACAAACAGTCAGGCACTTATATCCCTCTGCAGCCCTTGAATTCTTCCATCACTTTTTATTATACTGGAAACGCTTTAAGGTCTAAACTGATCATTCAAAGCAGTGGATTTTTCCACTGAGATTGATATGTTAAGAAAGAGTGGCTACATTTACTTTTGTGAAAATATTTATTCAGACTGTGGAGAAAAGACTTTGGATTTTTTTTTTTTTTTTTTTTTTTGGATGTTTAAGACTCCTCAACCTTATCAAGGAATGATCTGCTTCTTTAATCTTCTCATTTGAGGTCCATTAGTAGTGAAACACTCCAAAATGACCTGACAATGCTGGATTCTTTAATGGTGCCAAATGCAGAAAATTCTCATCCTTTAAAGTGAGAGCTGAAATACAACTTTATCTCTGTGATTTAACAGTATGTATGACCTGCCTTATCCAGGATTTATTCATGGGGATTTTGCTGGAAAAGCTTCCTGCCTGCAATGTCAGACATAATTCTCACTTAAGCTCTCTGCTTCACAGGAATATTTAGAAACTCCCCTACCCTTCCAGGTATAGATCCCCAGTTAACACCTTCATAACTGTGAAACAAAAGGGATTCACTAATATGTTGAAATTGGAGGAGTGGGAAATTTAAGCATTAAGGAGGAACCCAGCCAAGCAGCCACAGCTACAGGTATAATCCTCCTTAAACTGCACCGGTAATTCATGTGAGAAAGCATCACAGAACCAAACCCTTTGATCCTTAAGAAAAAGGAGGAAAAAAAAAAAAGACACTAAACATGGACTGAAAAATTTTATCTTTTAAATCATCAAGAAACAAGAAGTCTTTAGTATTAGGAGTCACAGAAATGAATGAGTTTGTATAAACAACTGGAAGTTGTGATGATACTTTCCTTAGGACTGGGCTACAGGGACCTTCCCATTAACAGCTGTGGTGTAAGCACAGAGGAGGCACTGAGCAGAGCAGCAGCCAGATTCCCAAAGGCTCCACAAATTTCAAAGAGGCACTGTCAAGCAGTTAAAAGCCCTGTCCATGGGCTTTGTTGGTTTAGGCTCCAATTCAGGAAAGTACTTAAGGACAGTCTTAATGGGGATTCTCAGAGCCTTAGATTAAGAAACTTGCAGGAATACCTTGCTGAACTGGGATGTTAAAAATGTATTTTTTTTGAAAAAAAAAAAAAAAAAAAATCTGTCCTCCTTAAAAATCTCTCAGAAGCAAACAGGAAAATGAGTTTTAGTCTTTTTTTTTTTTTCTTCATATTTTTTAAGATAGGGATAGGGCTGAGACCTCTACGTAGCCAAAGGTTCAGGTATGTGTGAGTAACAACAGGGAGCCTCACTGCCCTCCCAGTAACTATCACTCTTTCTGTAAGCAACACACACACAACTTTTTCTCCACGAGCATGCAACCAGAATCATGAAAACCTTTATGCCACCTCTTTACAGAGCGACTGCTTTAGGCAGAGAACACAGGAAGGCACTTCACCACCAGAGATTACTGCTCCCCATGGAAAGCTGTGACCCTTTCAATAATTCAGAATCACCTTCATGCAACGGAAAGGGCAGCGGTAAAAGCCTGGACCCCACGGCTGCCTTCGCTCGCAGTCACCGCTGAGCTCTGCATGCATAAAGGAGGGTGTGTTTAACCACTTGCAGAAAGTGAATTGCCCACTAAGGCTCCAGCCAGCCCTGACAACGGATTTAGGATCTCTCCTCAGGTCGGTTTGATAAGGATACCTTTCCCTGCCTCGATTCCCCCTGGCAGAGTATCACAGCAGCCATCCCAGCTCACCGCAGCAGGGAACTGCCTCTTCCTGGGCTTGCTCACATCTGCCAAACCCTTTGCTTACCCGAGTATTAGTGATTTTTGTTTCTCTGACTTTTATTATTAGTGGCTTTTGTTCTCCGTTTCCCCCTCCTTTAAAAAAAAATAAACCCAAGAAAACCCACTGTCATGTTTCAAATGACATTAAATTACTAGAAACCACGATTCCTTTAGCCAAAGCTACCAGAAATCTTAAACTACGCCTGGCAGTTTGCTGAGATAAAAAGAGGCTGAGCTAGCCTGTTTTTTTTCTGTGGCAAACTTATAATTATCCTTCTCCTAAATACTTTCCAGGCTTTTTTGCACTATGCACTGTGCTTTCTCAACCCCTTTCATGGGTGGGTTTATGACTACTAATTGTGTGCTCCCTCCACAGAGAGAAAACAGGAGAGGATTGAGAGATCATAGAACAGCCTTGGTTGGAAGAGACCTCTAAGATCATCAAGTCGAACCATTAACCCAGCACTGCCAATTCACCACTGCCCCATGTCCCTCAGCACCACATCTACACGGCTCTGAAATCCCTCCAGGGATGGGGACTCCACCAGATAACAAAATATTGCTATTTACTACAACAAACACCTTCCAGTGCACCACACAAGAAGTTGGTTTAGGAACAGGATTAGGAAAATATTTACATTTAGATGTGAGTTGTGACATTTTTCTATCAGCACTCAACAGGATCAGCCCAAGAAGCCAATTAATGGAGAGGTCAGTCAGGTTTCCAATGAATGCTTACAGTGGGATTTTGTGTGGTTATTTTCAAAGGGACAGAACAGGTGGGAAGCAACATTAAAAACACATTACTGGTTTTCACAGCATCTAGGAGCAGGAACCTAAATTGAACACCCCATGACAAAGAGCACATCCAACACCACTGAGCAGGCACTTCTTCCCATGTTTTCCCGTTCATACTTGGCTTCACTCCATTCACACCAAGAAAGAGAAGCTCTTTATTAAAGAAAGCAACAGAATCTGCTCATTTAGCAGCGTATATAATAGACTTATTGTATGTAACAGACTTTGGTTGCTGTCACATGTCTGTGCCAACATCTACTAAAGCATTTCTTGCTTTCGCAAACATCCAAGAGGCTTCACTTGTACCATTAAACCAAATTCATGAGATATCAAACCCCAGCAATTTCACAGTCTAAAAACAGCACTGTGAGAAGCCAGGCACACTTCCTTTGATGTTTCATGAATCACAAAAGTATTTCCAAGCAAAGAGAGAGAGAAAAGTCAACTCCAAATTGGGCCTTAATACCTACACGTGTAGTCAGACTCCAAAGCAGACATCACTGCGCCGTAGACCTCCCTGCAGTAATTTGCTGCCTGGATGTCAAAGCAGTAAAGAGATCCCAGGAACACCCTGGGTGCAGCTCTCCTTTCGCCCCACAAGCAGCCGCTTCTATCGCTACCAGATGGTGCAACTCTCCCTGTGTAAACACTGGAAGGAAAACCCTGCCGAGGCAATTCTAAAAATAGGAGGGAACAGACTTTCTTGAGCTTTTCAGATCCTTATCTCGAAAGGAGAATAAAACAAAAGAAGTTTTCCTCCATGTCCTTGCCAGTCTCTCTGGCGTGACTCAAAACCACTGTGCCTTTTAGCAGCAGCATGAATTGTTTTCTATAATTATCAGCAACTAGAAAAGTATTAAATAATCATCCATCAGAAAGGGAAAAATCAGCCAGAATTCTGGACCAAGGCTTAAAATATTCTTGGCCTTAAAATGGCCAATGACAGCAGGTTTCTGCCCAAAGGCATTGCTACTCTGGAGGAAAATGAAGCAAGCTATCTTTCTGAGCATGAGGTTGGAATAGACAACAGCCTAAATTCAGAAAAGCAGTGACATATGTTTATATTTCGTTCATGTTCAAGTTCATTTAAGCAAATGCTTTGTTAAAACAAGGCCCCATCTCTCTGGATTTAGGGCAGATTTTTCTTTTGCTCCATCTCATGGATTCCATCTGTGTTTTCTGGAAGAGGTTTCTATATCATAAAGAAAATCCAACAGATTTACATGAAAATATCACCAACAAATCATTCAACCACTGTTTCCATCACCAAAAAAATTAATTACTGTGCCTGGAAGGCTCCTTCAAGTTCTTCTGTAATAAGCAAAGTCATGTCAGGCATCAAGAGGATGGTGGTGATAGATTTGCAGTTTTCACACTGAAAAGATATGCTATTGCATATGGTTGCATCATTAAGAAGGTTCACCCCTAATGTTAATAAGCTGTTTTCACCTCTGAACTGTGCTCAGCACTACTACAGTTTGTTAAGCAAACATTATGTGCATGATGTAAGAGAAATAAAGCCTGCTGTAAAGCAGGAAGGGTAGGCTTTGGCCAGGGACAGCAATGGCTCCTACAACAGGGAGGGCCTTGTTCCCTTGACACCCAGCTGTCACATCCCAGATGAAGCCAAGACCTGAGGAGATCTGGTGGCTCAGTCACCACTGAGCCTTCACTCCCTGTTGCTGAGAATGGTGGGCGCTTGCTGCTGGAGCTGCACCAAAACTCACCAAATTTAGATGTGTAACTCCACATTAGAAAATCAAGACTACACAAGCCCAGCATGTTTAGAGCAGTCAGGTGTTCTGCATCCAATTTGGGGAAAATTTGCTATAGGCCTCAAATCACAGCAGAACTGGGCAATGGGAACAGGTTTTGGCAGAAAGAACTCAAGGTGCTCAGAATAACTGAGTCTGGCAAATGCACACAAAGAAAACCTGCCTGCCTAAACCCCTGGGCAACGATGCAGTCTGACAGCAATCCAACAGCAGTACGGCGCCTGTCTGGGCAGAAAGGGGCCCCAAGCACCACTGCATTAATGCATATATTCCTGCTTCATGCCAGGCTGCTGAAGTGTATCACTGAGGTTAAGAAAGCAGGAGAAAACATCACCTCAGGGTTCACCACATAACACAATTTGCACTTCCACAGATTACTCCAGGTAAGGTAAATTAAAAGCCAGTCAAGGAGAAGTGCAGATCATTCATGAATTACATCTGTTCTGATTGCTGTTATTTAACAGAAGAGGCTGCTCAAGATGTGAGCAAACTGTGTCCAGTTTTAACCTGTTTTAGCTGGAAAGAAGCTCAAAGGACCATGTCAAGCCTTTACATCCGAGAAATTGATTCTGCCTAATGCATTTTCTAACCTTCCTTCCCAGCAGGCAGACAAGTGCTCAGGGTTCAATCATTTTACCTTTCAGAAAGCTGTCGAATCTGAGGAATCCCCATGTATTTGTTGAAGTGCTCCAACACATTCACAACACCTTGGAGAAGGTTGGCAACTTCCCCATATTGTCTCCTCCTGGTCATAGCCCTGTAGAGGAAATTAAAGATTAACAAAGGTTTGATGAAAATCCTGGGTGGTAATTCCACAGGTGACCTCATCCACACTGGGTCATAGGGGTCCCTATTGACATTTATTTTTCTAAAATACACAACTCTTCATTAACATTCCAACGCAGCATTAAAATTTCACTTAACTGATGCTAAAATAAACCAACCCAGCACACATCTAACAATACTTCAAAAAAACATAAATGTCAAAAGCAACACTTGGCAAAGAACATGTAAACCCCCGAATGCATCCGCTTCCCAGTATGGGTCCGGAGGCAGTAAATGTTATTTCACTACAATGACCTGAGTTAAGCCATTCATCATCACACACCAAGTGCGAGTTAAAGCTTCACAGGGAGGACAATCATTATGCTGAAAAGCTATTAGCCTTGACTTTTCTGTTAATAACTTTCACGGGGAACTGGCCCAAAAAAAAGAGTAAAAATCAAGTTTGGTTTTATTTCATCTTTTAGGACCATTCTAATGGAGACAGCAGCCTAAGTAAAATTTAATTCTGGACACTTAACAACCCAACGTTCGTGCAGAATTTGCTACAATCCAAGAACAGGCTGTGCCTGGGTCTCACAAGTTCACAGATGCAGTATGTAAAAAAAATGGATTTCCCTGTGTGTTCCACAAGAACATTAAAAACCCAAAAAATATTATCAAACATCTAACCCCACTTCATACACAGTAGAAACTGTAAGGCTTCTTTGAACTCAGAACTAGAGCAGACCTTTCTGAAAAAGAGATCTCATTCCAGTTTAAGATATGAGACTGATAAAAATCCCCCCAAATCCCTCAAGAGTGTATCCCTAATGAGGACACCTAATTGCACAGACTGTTTTTAATGAAGCCAGACTCATTCCTTATCAGCAAAGATCAACACAGCAATTCAAGCAGTCGATGCTGCAAACACTTAAATAAAGCAACATAGACTGCAGGTCACTCAGAGCAGCGCAGAAAGGATTCACCAGCAAAAATCAAGACTGCAATCTATTAAGCCAACTTCCCTCCAGAAGAACAAGTAGCTGTTACAGACCTATCCAGAGCAGTGCACCAAACATAAGAACTCAGCAGTGGTGTCAAACTACCACTAAGAACTCACATACTTACTCCAGTGAGTCCACACCCCCCGCCAGCATGTGCAGGTGATTGAGGGTGGTGATGGAAGTGGTGAGATGGCGCTTGGCGTGATCTAGCTGCTTGATATCCCGTGTGATTTCCTTAACCTAGTGAATGAAAACACAAGAGTCTGGTTAAATTTCAAGTCATAGCAACAAAATTCTAAGGAGATAAGGAGATCTCTCTCCTCCCTTCAGGACTACAAGCACCTTGGTGTTGGCTCTTCAGTTGTGTTAACACAAGGACAAGGGTACAGGTTCAACACATGCTCGACAGCAAATTACCAATCAGTCAGCAGGACCAAAGACAAAAATGTTCCCTTCTTAACAAGAACTGGAAGCAAATGTCAGTGGTCCCCTCCCTTTCAAAGGGTAGAAAGAAACTGCTGCTCACCATTTGCTCAGATTTTTCAGCCTTGTCTTTAATATCCTTAATTTTACCGAAGAGCTGTTGAATGGCTTTCTGTGCTTCTTCCAGGGCCTGGAAAAGAAACAAGGTCAGAGTGGAAAGAAAACCTGCATTCAGTTTTCACCTTGTAAGAAATACACAGTTGGTCCCTGCAGCCTTGGGCTGGGGCAGTGGAGGGGAGCTGTTTTCTTACAAAGAATATATCCTCAGCACATCAAAAGTCAATGTACCACATTGGGCTGTTCAACCTGAGTGGCCCAGGGTTTCAGTATCCATTTTATGATAATGCTCTGGCAAAATTTGATTGAGATATTCTATGAAAGGCAAAGAGAGGACACAGGTTTTGCAGGTAAAGAGGGTCAGGCACAGGAAAGGACCTCACCTGGACTTCTGTGCTATTCTACTGCAAGCTTCTTGGGGCATCTGGTCTCCCTTTATACAACCATGGTGCATCCTGACCTCACACAACCACTACGAACTACACGTGGATTCAGTGAGTGAAGCCACATGTCCAAAATCACATGTCCAAAATCTGATTTCTGAAGTAATTCAACACGTTTTGCCTTCCCAGGCTGATAACATTTCCAGCTTCAACTCCACTTTGTTTCCCACTGTTAAGTGGGCTTCTATCCCTCTGGTTTTATATCCAGTTCCATGACCAAGGTTACGGCGCAAGCTACAAGCTCCTTCAGCAAATAAATTTAACACATCTTCATTTGGAAATGTATAAGCAAACTATCTGCCAGGAGCTTTTGCTGGAACATAGCTGCATTATAATAAAAGTATAAAAGTTGGGAATGTTTTATAATTCATTTTCCAGAGGGGGGAAAAAAAGTCTCCTCTGAAATATCTTCTGAATCATGCGAAAGTTAACACTTTATCTGTTAGTGTCACACAGCTATCGTATAGCGTGGTCACAGAGGGAAATGAACACACAGCTGTGCTGTAAGGACAACTCAGAAATGCACACCACCACCTACCTTCTTATTTCACTCCAGCCTAGCCACCTTTTAGAATAGTTTTCTCTTCCATTTAAAGGCATGTGGATTAAGTGCAAACCAAAGAACTAAAGAATGCTCCTTTCAACATATTTAACTATAGTTACTCAGTCCCAGACCACGGCTGCAGCACACTACTCAAGTGGGCTATTATACAAGCATATTCTTGTCCTGCATATTCTGAGATTTGGATAGGTCTGTAAAAAAACAAAGTCAACCTGAAATCCTTCACAGATGCCAACTGCTGTTTCCCTTTGTTTCAGCACTAATGTTAAATACTATTTTCTCTGCATGACCCAAAGGAAATCAGAGCTGCTGGAATCTCCAGAAGAGATGAGGATTTAGCCATCCAACAAAAAGATTCTCCAAAAAGAGACGTTATCCTGCTCCATACCCAAAGCCAAGTCAGTCCCACAAAACTTACTCAATCTTTGGATCACCTCAAACAAACTTAAAATCTCATGTATGCAGAACCACTGGGAGGTAAAGTAGGGAGGATCAGCTGCAAGGAGCCTGGGGAGGGCCTACACCACACAGCACAACACAGCAATGCAGACACACAGCAGGACCACTCCAAATTCCCAACTGTCTGTACGCTTGTTAGACATCTCCGATCCCATTCCCCTCCCCTAGGGCTAATTTTTCATAGAATCATTGAATCATTGTGGTTGGAAAAGACCTTTAAGATGATGGAGACCAACCATTAACCCAGCACTGCCAAGTCCACCATTAAACCATGTCCCTGAGCACCACATCTACACGTCTTTTAAATCCTCCAGGGATGGTGACTCCACCACTCCGCTGAGTAGGTTTGGACAACAGCCACAGCAGCTCTCCTTAGCACGACTGCCAAAGTGAACTCTAAGACCTCCAGCCATCCACCACAATCCTTTCACCTGGGGGTGGCATCTCTAACCTGCCCTCCAAGGAAGAGAGCATCTGAGCTGCTATTTTAAGCATCAACCCACAGCTCAAAGCCATTTGTTCTCAACAGCCTTCAGCAACCAAGTTCAGAGTAAACAATACCGTGAGTGAGGATTTCCATTTCAGCTCTTACAGGTTTTACATTAACATCCCTGTTCACAAAAGGAAAATTGTCTTATCTGTTTGCCTCATGAGAGAATATCATCTACTTGAATATAGGGGCATTTTCTAAAGTTACTGCCCATAATTTATCCTCAGATAACAGCCCAAACAAGGATTTCTAGCTGACCACGAAGCAGCAGTTTCTCTTTTGTTCACTGTTAAGACAACACACTCAATCTGTTTCTCTAACAGGTCATGGTGCTATTTACACCTGAAGAACACGTTCCTGCTGCTCACTGCTCAGTGGAAACCAGCACATGTAGCAGTGGGTAAACTGCCCCTGGAACACAAGGCCAAAGTAAAATGGGATTTTGTTCTCATACACTTAAAACTGCCAAAAATAAGGTGAACTGGTGCCATCACCTGTGCCTGACACTTGTAGCTTTCACCTCCTTACAGAGTCCGGAAAAACACGAACGAGGCAACATGTGCTCTGCCCCTGTGTGATGAGTGAAAGAACTGTGGTCTCCTGCTGCAGTGAAAAATAACACGGCTGGGATGGGGGAGAGAGACCAAAGAGAAGCTGCTGTTTAAGTTCTGTATTGCATCTCTTAGAGAAGGGGATAAGTTTCTGTAACTGCTAAAGAAAATTCAACAGCAAACTTCACAGACTTGAGTAAATCAGAATTGCTCAAAAAGACTTGTTTCGTTTCTTAAAACTTGCTTCCAAATCTTTGCTCAGCCATTAAGACATAAATCTTTAGCTACTCTCTGAAAAAAGAGCTGCATATTCCTTATCTGAGTCAGAACACATTAATCAACATGCTTGGTTTTTTATATAACTTACATTTAGAGATTAAAACATTTCTGCACATATACATAAGATTTGCTGAAAGTAACACTCTGTGAAAATCTACTTTTTTTAAGTGAGGGGGCACTGTTAGGTAGATCTGATGGGAAGTTCAGAACTGAACTAGAGGTGCCACCTCTCGCACGAAGCCTACAATTAAACTTCCTTATGATTCTTTTTAAAGAAACCAATGAAATCCTTTGGGCTATAACATTCCAACTGCAGCATCTGAGAGTAAAACACTGCATGTAGAGGAAGAAAATAAAGAAAATTAACTACTAATGGAGAAAAACCTTCACCTTCCTGGTCACTGCAAAGATAAAGTAAGGCCAAGAGCAACACCAAGGAAATAGAAACTTCAATTTTAAGAAAACACCTCATATTTGATAAATGGTGTTCATTATTAAGGGATAATAACCAACATCTAGGGCACAAAAGTAGGTCTAATTGCTCAAGGTGTAATACAGAAGTTTATTAATGTATCTAACGATTATTCTTTCACCTGTAAAACAGGGGAGGGGAAACCACAGCCATGTTAAAGGCTACACTTTGTATTGGACAGAATGCATTTCCCTTCACACTCTGCTCCTATTAAAACAGTGAATTGTGAATTTTAAAAGCATTTTCTTACTGCTTTTGTTATTATATTATTAATAGACAGTTTATTTTGGACAGAAATTCTAAAGCCAAAACAATATCAAGAGAATAGGAACTGCTCTTATTCCAGCATAACTGGTTTGCGTGATGAACGACATCCAGTAATCTTCCATCTCTGGCTTGACACAGGCTTCACCTTGCATTATTAATTTATTGGTTTCCTCACCAGTGCAACTGGGAAACATGTAAATGTATGTACCCCAAACGGTGCAAAGAAGTTCAGTTATGGTGTTTCCTTTCCTACAACAGCAGTTCATTTCAGGGGCAGAGGACCACGAATAAATAGAGAGACTGAATACATAATCTGTTGTGGTTATACGAAACAAGGATGTTGAAATTAAGGTTGTGATGTACTGGAAAAACACCATATGACTCCAATCAACAACTGAGCCTGCAAGCTACAATTAACCCATCAGCATTATTTATTAAACTTTATGCAACCTCTGAGGTCCCTGAACATCAGGCAGCAGCTGAGAAATGTGGCACGGATCGGTCTCGACTGCCCAAGAGAGGCAGAGCCATCGGTCAGCAGTGCCTGAACTGCAGCCACGGCTCCTCTGAGGCTTTTTCCATAGTGTTTGTCCCCAGTGTACCCCAGCTGCTCTGACAACAGTAAATTTAGCAGAGGGCAGGACCAGCAACAGAGCGAGGGACAGAGCGCTGGACACAAGATGGGCTTTGGCTGCGTATCATTTTCTCCTCTGGTGTAGTGTGTCTGATGCTCTGCCCCGCCGTGGGTTCAGGAGCACGTCCTGGCTGCAGGAGGGAAGCAGGCAATGGTCAGGTGTCATGGCCACGTGCAATTGTAGGGTGTGATGGTCGTGTGTGATAGCTGCACACAATGGTTGGGTGCCTCTACAGGGCTCTGCCCAGCTCCACACATAGCACCAGGGCAGGTACAGCCCCAACACCCACAGAAGCAGGGACCCAAAACACAATTCTTGGCAGGGAACATACAAGGGGATCTCCCAGTTTAAGACCAGGATGTATTTTCAGCTATCTCCATTTCTCAGCCTGTATTTATGCAGTGGAAGCTCCCCTGCTCTTGTGTTAACAGCAGAGATGAAAGGCAGGAGACCAAGAAGCCACACGTGGAAGCTGGAAGACCCAACTCTGCAGTGCACAGCCAGACCCCAGGTAAGCTGGGCAGACAGTGAGCTACACGGGTTTTCATCAACTTCTCCAAAGCTGGAGTGAAAAATATAGCACATGAATCAACTACAGTCTTCTTCACCTTGAGATGTAAGAGGAAAAGAGTCCAAACAAACCAGTATAAAACAATAGAGTTAAATCATGAATCACAAAAAAAAAACGACTGCCTAAAGAATAGCTTTACTTGGCATTACCCCAAGCAACTTCTAAGGTCAGCCTGCACATCATCACTTTGTCACCTTTATACACGAGATGTTCCAAGCAGCAAACAGAGGAATGAAAATAACCCATGAGAGGTAGGACAGGACCACATCTAATTCATTACATTGTGAAGTGACGCATCCTTTAAAAGGTTGTGTTCCAGCGATTTACAGTACCGGGCTGACATTAACACACACAGAAACAGCACCAGCAACAATACTCAAACCAAAAAAAATTAATTCAGTGAATTAGTCAGACTCTCTGAATACCCACGGCCACTGCAGATGGACAGAGCCTCCTCCTCCCCCCCAGCCTGGGTACAGAGCTGTCACATCGCTCCCAGCAGGCAGCAGTGGCTCATTAGTGGGTGTGTTGATTTCTGAATACCTCTTTCTGCATCCTATCAGGAATCTTCTGCAAGCAAATACTGAAGTACTAGGAAATATGCCAAACAAGAATTAAGAGAGGCCTGTGTGCTACTACAAAATGTCACTTAACTGGGGAAAAAAAGCAAATTTCAGAGGAAGTTTGCTTGTTTGGGAAACCCTGAGCATGGGGATTAAGTGAATTACCACTCCTCTGCCCCCAGTAATGGTTAAAATACCTCCACACTTTCCATATGCTCCCTGGTGTTGTGCTAGGAACGTGCTAGTTTTATTTGATTCTAGCCAATACATATTTCAATTGGATGTTATTACTCACATCAAAAAGCTGCCCTCTGCTAAGTATTTTATAGACACTTGACACAACTGCCAAATTCACAGCATCCAAATGTATTTTTAATGTTACAAGTTGGGCTGTGGTCATGATGTTGAAAATATAACGCTCCTGGATCAGTCCCCACTCTTGAATATAGAGTGATAATGCTCCTTTCATTTGCTGCCACACTTACAATCCAGATCAATGAAAATCTAGACCATGACTAACAATAAGTTCCCATCCCCAATTCTCCATGGAGTCTCAGCTGCAGAGATTTCAAAGAAACCCTTGCACACTGTGACCAGCCTAACAATTTCTGCCACTAAAACCTCATACAAATGAGTCCCTCCAGATTGAGACAGGGTGGAAATATACTTTGATTCTCAGTCTGATTTCATTTTACAGAAAACTCTGAAGTTTTACAGCTTGGGATAAACCACTGCAGCTAAAGCCAAGAGGGCTTGTGTGTCAGAGCAGGGTGACATTGCAGCACAGCTGTACCAGCTGATTTCCCCGAGCAGGCAAACCTGAAGGGCTCATCACACTCAGTTCTGATTTTAGCAGATTTCTACCCTAGGAGTCCATCAAATACTACATAACTACTACAACTGTCACTGAAGAATAGAGTTTTCTGTCATCAGCTCTGGTCCAAACCACTATGGCTGCACAGGACACTTTAAATCAACAAAGCAGATTATGTCTAACACTACGCCAAGCTTAAAATTGCTACTATTGCCCCTGCACTTAACCTCTCAAATCATCCTTAGCAATCAAACTCCACGTTCTAAATAGCTGCACAAACACCGACAGACACAGGGGCTGAAGGGGGAGGTGATTTCCAGGTTGTGCTGGTTGAATCCTTGCAGTTTAACTCCTGAACTGCACTCCTACACCAGTCCAGCTCCCTGCTGAGCTGCCATTCTTTTATTGCATTGCCCAGCCCTGCACACCGGTGCCTGCTCCAGGAAGAAAGGTGGCGATGTGCTCTAAGTGACAGTGGTTTTAGTGGTCTTGTTCCAGTGAGTAATTTTACACAAGTTTTGCAGTCATGCATGTAATTTGCACCAGTGGGGTGGCCATTTAAATGTTAATTGTGCGAGTTGCACAACCCTCTAGCAAAGCCTTTAGCTTCACCATACTGACCTCACAGTGGGTTACTACAGCTTCATCAAGGGTTACTACAGCTTCATCACGTGACTCTACGTTGGCAGGTGAGCAGCCACAGCCTTCCTCCACACCCCACCCTGCTCAACACATTAAACATCATTATCATGCAGGATAAACTACTCCGTGCAGACACGTATTATTTGCCTTATCACTCTCCCTTATTTCAGAATAGCAAAGCTGTGAGTCTCTGCCCTTCACATCATTTCTACTTCCACCCTGATTGCAGCCATTTACTGCATCTCCCTGTGCCCATGACACACCTCCTCTTCCAGGGCCTCTCCTCCAGCACCAAATAACCCCCTACCCTTGGCTGCAGATGATGCACGTCCGCTGCTTTGCTCACCCTCTACTCCAGCACTGAGCTGCCTGGTTTTTCTTTGACTGGGAGTGCTGCACACAGAATTTCCCTTGGAAGTCTGTAAATGACTGAGGGATTCCAGTTGATTTGTCTAATGATGAGTTTGCATGCTACAGGCAGCGTTTCAGTCATATTTGCAATATCAGAGCCCCGCTTGACTTCTGTGGGGGTCAAGTTTAGTAGCCACTCGAGTAGCATCAGGTTTTTCAAGATGAATTCATGTGCAGGTTGAGACCTTAGAGGCATAAGTGGGGGGGAAATGGACAATCATACCATGAACCCTAAAGGTAGGGGGGATTTCTAAGTGGAAATGCTGACCGTCCACCTGCTGTAAGTACAGAGGTAGCACAGCTGGAATTAACATTACCACGCACTGGAAATGTGAGGCAACAAAAAAAAGAGATTCATGGTAAGGAAAAAATACCTCCTGCCTGTTGTCAGGATTTCTATTTTCAGGCTTCTCACTTTGCCAGCATCAAAACCAAACAGCACTGGCTGCACAACAGCCCGATCTTACTTTGCAGCTTGCACTGCCTTCAACATCACCAGCGAGAGAGCAAAACCATGACCTGCTTTCCAGCCCCAGGGTACATCCCCTGCCTTCCCACACAGAAGCACAAGGCCAAGGTCAAGCTGAGATTTGCTTCTGCCTTGAACCAGGCTTTGCAGCAGATGGCCAAAGTTATGCCTGATCTCTCTGTACTGTTGCAGATGCCAGTTTCATGGCCAGAAGCCAGAAGGATAATAAACAGCACTATTTCTTCTTGGCATGCCATTCACCTGAAACCCTTTTCAATAAAGGTGGTCTAGGCTAGAAAAAACTCGCTGTGTCTCTTAGAAGGGAAGGACACTGTCCAACTGTCATAATTCACTAGGGAAATGACTAAATAAAACTAACTTTTGATTTATTTTGGCAGCTCAACTTCTGTTTATTATTCATTGGTTACAAAAGAATATTATGGGGCTTTAATCACTCGACTGGAGTCTTACAGAATCTGTGGCATGACCTTTTTTTTTTTCAATATATAAAATTACACAGCTTAAGACACAATATTTAACCCTCATCCATTCACCATCTTTAAAGGTATTGAAATCTAACACTAGTCTGATCGTATTTCAGAATAACAACCCATTCATCAAAAAACCAGGAGTCAAAGCTTAGCCATGCAGGAGGGAATGAATGTAATTGAGAGACAGTGCCTATAACATCAGAGGTTGCAGCACAAAAAAGCCCCCAAATGTTTTATAGACAGGCTTAATTAGTTACAAAGAGCTTACAGTGATTTTCCTTGTCTGCTGGTAAAGCTCAGGCAGAGGCAGTCCCAGCAGGAGAGGCACAGCAACACCAACCACTGAGCCAAACCTGGGCACCGCGGCCAAGGGAGCAACATGCAGTTTGGTGTCTGGAAGTGAGTGTCTATTTATATAAATAAATAAAGTGAAATAAAAGTGCCTACGGTAGGAGATCTGAATGCACTGACTACCTTAGTTTAGCATGAAACACAACCTGCAGTCAAAAAAAGCCACCTCCACACAAACAGGTGAAGGGAAGAAGAGAGGCTGAAGCAACAGTGCTGCTTATTGAACATGTTTATGCAGACAGTGCACAAAACCACCTCCCTCTCTGCCAGGCTGACACTGCCTGTAAGCCAGCACTGGCAGAGCTGAGGAGAGGAGAAGCCACTGACTCCAGTGACACCATCCACCAGCTGCCCTGTAGCTCAGGACACTGCTAGCCAAATGGGCACTTGAGTAGCCGGGATGACCCCATGAGCAGGGGGGTACCATCCTCCCCACTGCTCCCTGCAGCACCCACATCACCTTCTGCTCATTGCCCATCTTCATCTCTTTCTTCCTCCCTATATTGATTCTGCAAAGTGTTTCCTGATCTCTATTTAAAGAAAAAAAAAAAAAAAAGTGTTTCACTACTTCCATCTCTGACCTTGTCAAACCCAATAACCTGTGGGCATTTTTCTATGCCAGACACATCCTCCTCGTCCTTCCACGGGCTTTAACAGTGCCAGACCCTGCAGCACACACATGGGGCAGGGCAGGGCAGGCAGCCTGAGCCTCCCCACGCTGCAGAGACATTTATTTTTACATGCAATGAGAAAAGACAGCACTAGTTACCAAAGGATGGGATGGTGAATTGAACTGTCTACTGCTGTGCTGGGTTCAGGCTGGGCAGCAAGAATACATTTGTACTCTTCAACCACAGCAGCTGCCACCTCTTTTCTTGCACTGCTGTAGTTATGAAAAACCCATATATTACTGTTCTCACAGAGCAAAGAAGCAGGAGGCAACCAAAGCAACCCAAGTTATCAACTGGTATCTTCAGCCATGAGAAACATGCAAGGCTTTTCCCAGCCCAGGAAGGGAAAGATGGACCAGGGAGAACAGAAAGGAATATTTTTTGTAGACATAAACTATAACGCCACAAATCTTGGGATTCCTCCTGAATTCTTGATTGCTTCAGAAAGAGATTTAGTACAAACCTGCCTCACCTTTACTGACCTATGCACCCACGTCCTGCTTGCAGAGATACTGTCAGGGGTTAAACTAGACTGCAAATGCAGAGGGTACTTCATTACAAGGACATAAGCCCGATAGGTGAAGCAGCTTCAGCCAGACAATCAGTAAAGGCATGTCAGCAACTGTCAAAAAAATTACAGCCAGCCCATGCAGAAGGTTTAGCAATAAACACAACTAAACAGTGACAAATAAAACCGTACGGCGCGCGTTAAACGCCGAGTGGAAAAAAAATAATCTATGGGAACTTTTTATACTACGCCCTAGGGCAGAGAGGAAATTATGCCACAACTGGACTGCAGCTCTTAGCAAGGTCAGCCCAGACTGCAGCTCAGCAGCAGCTCTGAGAAAAACCTTCCAGAGGAAAAAATGGGACAGCATGGGCTCCCCAGAAACTGCAGGCGCAGCTTGAACCGCGTATCGTTACAACTGAACCACAGCAGCTCCTGCATTCCCAGCCTCTCCCAAGGCATCCCAAGTCTGGGACTCCCAAGGAAAATTTTGTTACACCCTGCAGAGGAATGTTCCACCCACGACTGTTGTTTCCTCCCATAAAAGGATCATTAGTGAGATAATTTCTGAAGTTCGTGGTATTGTCTACAGATTTGACTGAAATATCGCACCAGGAAGGGGAAGCCAAATGAGCCAAACTATTTTAAGGTTTTTGCATTTGGAGGAAATTCTAGGGCAAAATTTCAAAAAGGCAGATGCTTTGAACTGGGAAACGTTACGCTTTGTGGAGAAAGGAGCATTCCTGCCTTCAGAGCTCCTCAAATAACTCTTTTGGGGCCACATCTATTTGATCGACTTTTATATTTAGATTTAGAATCTGCTGTTTCAGACACCTAAACACTATTTTGTATGCACATGTGTATGTGATCAACACTATTTGGGAAACAGTTTAAAAGTTATAGACTGACTATAAAAAGCTACTCTTATATCCTTCTCATACCTCCAATTCACCTTGAAGTGAACAATTCACCTGTTCAATCATCTCAGCATCCAGAATGAGCACAGAAGTGTTCTCCCCATCATTACCACTGCCACATTACCAGGCAGATGGGATGGAAGACGTGATCACAGGGAGCACAGAGGCTGGATCTGCAACCAGGATTTTGAACTTGCTATCCCTAAGGCCTCCCTTTCCTTAGGGAGCATGGAGAGCACATTCCCAGAGCTGCATACTGCATATTCCACACTGGGATTTAGATTGCTCTAACTGGGAGAACAACTCGGAGCACTATTCAGACATGCCTCTGTGGGCAGCACTCCCTCACCATGAACAATCAGTAAAACTTCACCCTAGTCTCAAAACCAAGGCTGGGCTCCCCTCTCCTGGACAGCTGCAAAGGTGCAGCTCTCAACAAGGCTCAATAAAGCTCCTCTGCACGAGAGGGAAAGCTGCTTTGCTGGGCTCAGTCACTAACTGACCCCTTCCCCAAAGAGGAAAGAAGCTGTTAAAGGCTAAATACCCTTAGTTTGTCTTCTAGGAACCTGCCTGGTGTGACTGGTCTCCAAACACACTACCAAAAAAAGAGATGAGATAGGTTGATGGGGCTCAGCAGGAAACCCCCTCCTGCTCGCTTTGACTTAAATAACAACCCTTTTTAATTCTACCACTGCATCTGAGGTTTATCTTCCCCTTGGAAGGAAGTCAGAGACTGAAAGGATATTTACAAAAGCTATTATTTACTCTCCAGACAAGAACAGCTCCTCTAGCTCCGACACCACGCAGTCAGGCAATTCTGGCAAGCGCTGATCACAGTTTGTATCACGAGTTGTTAGGAGGGAACGTGACTGAAGGAAAGAGGTTTCTGCAAAACATCCTCCAGGTCCCATCTTGCAATAAATACACAGGATCCTGAGCTGCCACCGAAATTCAAGCAGGTACAACATCAGAGCTCAATGCATTTTTATTTACAGCACACACTTACTAGGACACAACAGATTTGCACCGGTCCTCTCAGGTCTCAGTGTGTCAAGGGATGGAAGTCAGTCAAAAGACAGGAACAGCTTTTTCACAAGCTGGTCTGCTGCAGGTACTGTGTGCTACAGGCTATGGACACTTTGTACAGTAAGAAAGCATCAATGGGAAAAAGTATCCGAAGACTAAACTTTTGGCTGTGGCTGGTTTTCAACTTTGTTTCAAACCTATTGCAAAAGCTGCTTGCCAACTGTTTCTTTATTAATCAAGGGTGGTGTTTGCAGTTGTGGTTACTACAATAAAATGCAATAACGATCTTCATCCTGGGCTTTCTAAGGCAAGAGGTTCACAGGATGGCACCATCTATCCATGGACATGCTTCAATCAGATTTTGCAAGGAAATACTGGTCTTGAGGATAAAAGTTTCCTACAAATTTAATACAAATAGATCAGTAGAAGAAAGAACATAATTTTATTGTGGGACCAAACTACAAGCTACTACCAGAAAAGGTAAATAAGGAAAAAAGCCCCTTTCAGTAGCACTCACTCCCTTCCTAGCAAAGCACTGACTTGTCTAAAAACCACCTTGATTTCAATTGTTTCAAAACAATTTCTTACCATACAATGGCAAATGAAACCCTTCCACTCCAAGTGGGAGAAGCCAGGCCTCTTGCTCTACAAAAACTTAACATTTCTAAGTGTCCTTGATTCCACTGAGCATACACTGGTAAAACAAAGGTACCCTTCAGCACAGGAAGAGGCAGCTGAAGCTGATAAACAAGGTTTTCACTCCCACAATTGGGTATCAACAGGGTGGTCATGTGAAAAAGGCTGCCTTGTTCCCCCAGCTACCACACAAGGACACACCACCCAGAGAGAGCAGTGCAGGGGGGGACAGGAACAGCAAATATTACTTCTAGGTTTCCTCAGTTCTGGGGAGACAGTTACAAAATTTCATCTCAAACTGAAAAGCAATTCAAGCATTCCCCAGCACTGTAAGACGACCTCTTCTGCTGCAGGTCCCTCTGACCAACACGCAAGACCTGAGCTTCCTGACACTCATTTACTGCTTTAAACTTCAAAACTCAGCCAAATCCTGCCACTCTAACAGTCTGGTTCCAGCAACTCACATACAAAATGCATGTACAAGTGTAAAATGGTGGACTTGGATTAGAAACACGGAAAGAAAAAGCTTGCAACATTTCAGATTCGAACCATCTTCCTTACCAGAGAACTAACACTTTCCATAACTGAATGGTTTCAGTATTTGTTAGGATTTCTTGAAGTAAGACACAACGTTATGCTTCTGGGATTCTGTCTGGCCTTAACCCATGCAGTCCATGTCTTAAAGTCTCCTTCTGCCTTGCAAAGCAGACCGAAGATTTGTCACTTCAAATGGGCCCAAAAGGCTACAACAGCACCAGCTGTCCAATCACACCTAAAGTCTCCAAGCACTGCCCTAATTACCACTCCCTCCTTAATTTCTGTAATTGTTTCTCCACTTGATTTCTTGTCTCACCCTTGCACAGTGATTATAGGCAGCACCACTCCTAGGTATGCCCCATCCCAAACACATCCTCAGTTTAATAGCAGTATTCAGGCAACCATGCACGCATTAAACTAGTTCTGCTGGGAGAGGAAAGCATCTCACTTTTTTTTTTTAAACCAATACAAAGGCACAGATAAATTAAATAATTCACTCAAGGCCATGGACTCTGTGGCAGAGGTGGGATTAGAAATACATGCCAATGGCTGCCACAGCAAGAAGTGGAAAATACAGCCAGCCACACTGGTGAGGGCATGGCTACCCCATCCCAGCAAGCTAGTCTTAAATCTGGCATTAAAAAGATGAGTCAGTGTTGACACTGAGGAGAGCAGCACGACTGATGATTGAAGGCATTAATGTTGCTGACCTAAAACAGAACAGACACAGGAAATGCAGCAGCACTGGGTGACACCCCAAAATCAGATAACACGTGGACTGAGCACAGTGTTCACAAACACTGCAGCCACGGCCGTGCTGTTCAATACTGTACTCTGAGCAAACACATCTGTCAAGTAAAAGGCAAGTGAAAATCTGATAGGTGAATAAGAGATATGAGATGAACCAGCAGTCTTCAGGCTCAGTCACTAGCAACTCCAGATACTTCAGCAAACAACTTAGTTAAAAGGCTAAACAGCCTATTATCGATCCCTACTCAGCAGCAAATGTGCTTGTACCTACTGAACCCTGCTCATGTTATCATTGGCTTCAGAGTGGCACAACCACAAGCCTCCTGGCTTTGCTTTTGATTTTTAAATCAATTTCACTTCCCTTTGGAGGGGGATCAGAAAGCAGGTTAGAACAGCTGTTCAGCTCACAAAGTCCTTGGTGTAAGAGGCAGCAGAAACACCTCCCTGACAATGAGAGAGGGTTTCTGCCTGCCAGAGCCATTCCTCAATTTACCATCACAAGATGAGAACCTCTGGCATTAGTGGAAACGAGATGCACCTACCTGCCTGCCATCCTGTCCCACGTTGGTCTGTCCTCTCACTACAGTTCGAATGTTGTCATCCAACCTCCTGCAGGAAAGAATTTACAATGTCAAACTCATTCTCTATGTGCCTGACCCAATTGTGGGAACCTTCAGAGCTACAGAACAGATTTAAAATTAAAAAGCTGGTTCTACCAATGTTAAACTCACTTTTTATTCCTCTCTCTCTGGAGGACATCACTATCTTACGTAATTCAAAACTCCTGTTGCAAAAATAACAACCCATTTCCTAATTTAATCAGGCTTCTTGCGTGTCTCTTCCCTTAAGCAATACTGTCAGTTTTCCCTTGTCCGTTTTCATTTCCACTTTCCACACATTAAAGTGCTGTCTCAGTCCTTTCAGACTGGTAATGCCAGACTCCACAGAAAATTTAAGTATTTCCTGCATACTTACATTTATTTTGTACTTTTAGTACCTATAATGACCATTAAAAAAAATACCAAAATGAGAGGTTTTACAGTTGCTATTTTGACCTCACAAACAGAATAAATTTTCAGCAACCAAACCTTCTGGGTAGTTTGTTCTCTCAACCTTCAGAATGTACTAAAATGTGGTACTTGTTCCTAGTTCATTGTTTTTTCAAAGCTCTACTTTGCAACCCATCAGCTAAAATAACCTGAAAGGCATGTATTATACAACAGGGGCAAAGCAGAAAGAATAATTATAATTACAGGGAGTTATTTTTGTCTCTGTCCCACTATTGGACTTGAGATTGATCCTCTTCATGCCTTTTAAGCAAATTGATTCCTATCAGCTATAGCACAAAGGTTACATTTATATAAGCTCAGTGACAACCAGATCAGTCGCCACCCGAGATGCAATGAAACGGAGACACATTTACCTTATTTTCAATCTGATTTTGTTCACAACTTCATCGATGTTTGCCAAAGACTAGAACATGAAAACAAACAAAGAGCAGTGAAATGGGGACCTTTTACTGCGATACACATCCGCTTCGACAGCCAACACTTTCTCACACATGGCACTTCACAAAGAGGAGAGCAATAACTATTTTACAGATGGATGACCTGAGACACACAGCAACTGAGCTGCTCCTCAGGTCACATAGTAAGAGCAGCAAAAGACCAGGGTGCAGCCCTGCAGGCCCCAGGGGCTCCCCGCTTCCCCCCCAGCCCTGCACAAGCAGGTTGCCCTCAACCCTGCCTTGTCAGCATTGCTGCTCCCTAAACGCTGTGGTGACAGTGACCTCCAGTGGGCAATGGGGACAGAGCCTTCGCCTTCCCTGGGCAGAGACCCTCCTGCAGCGCTGGGACACCCCACACATGGGTTGGAGGGGACCTGGCTGCTGTCAGAACTACAGTGGGGGTATTTGCAGGGGAAACAGCTCTCTGCTACAAGCAAAGGGAAAAGAGCCAAGCCAGCACCACCAGCAAACTGACTAGAAACAGCTGAAAGGCAAAAAAAACCCAGTGCTGCAGAGGGTCTTAAACACAGTGAATATTGGAGCTGCCTCACAACCCAATCTTCACTGCAGAAACACCTCCTTTTTGCAATAGCTTAATTCAAAACTGCCCCTGGGGCTGATCTGGGTAAGACAAAGTATGGATATGAGCCCACAGCAATCTCATTATTCATGTCTCAAAAGAAACAATAGGTTTCAAACATGAGTGACTCTCTAGTGACATTTCCCAGGCAACACCTGCCTTATCTGGCTGAAACCCCTGAGGATTTACCAATTATTAATAGATGGCAAGTTATGATATTTACTGCAAGAGAAACCTATATAGAAAATGAATTTATTTCTACAGATGACAGCAGGACTTTTCCTGCAGCAAGCACTTCGGGTGGAAAGAAACCACATAATGACAGTGAACCTCGTGAGATGCGAATTTAAGAAGTGATTATTATATTCTTACTACCTGTGCTACTGTTTAAAAGGCTTGGGTACAGGTTTAAACACATCTTCATTCATTTACTATCAGGTTACCCCTGAGAGGGCCATACTGTGAGCACTACTTACTTGCTCAGTGGGAAAGAGAGTATTAATATACTCCACAGCATTGAAGTCTGCTCTGTCCAGTGGATCTTGGCTGGGAAATACCTGAAGAGAGGGAGGAAAACAAACACAACCAACAATACATTACTGTTAATTTCTGTAACTCTACAGAGTATCTACTATTTTTAATTACTTTAGCACCCACTTTGGATTGTGTTTCACAGCATGGTTTTAACAAGCATGCACAGAGAGCAGCCAGGCCTCTGTCTGGGAGTAAAGCGGCTGTGTGCTTGGGAGGTCTCTGACCTATCAAAATTCTGGTGGATATCACCCTGGGTAAGCACAGATAACATACATGCCTGCATCTACATACAGCCCCAGAACAATAGATCACGTGTGAGGAATTCCTGAGCCATTAATTATGCATCCCAAACCATGCTGATGCTTTTGCCGTTGTCTGGAAATGAAATCCCCCCCTGCTGAGGCATTGCCCTTATCTTTGCAAGGCCCCGTGGTGAGAGAGGGAGGATTTGCTTTCCACAGCCACGTCACAGGAAACATGATGAATTAAGGGATGGTTGTACAAGTTCTCTGGAGACTTGGGTTTGCCACTTTCACACGAAAAAGGAGAGAAACAGAATCTGCTGAATGATTCTTCCTACCCATGGGACGGGGGAAAGAGCAGCTGTGGTGCAGCCAGATCTCATCTCTCCTCAGAAGCAGCTCAAACGATGCAAACGCAGCTGCCAGGCTCTGCTTTTTGTCCCCACAGACTAAAATATGCTGCGCTCCCTCCTCTGCTACCAAATTCATTCCACGTTTATACAGCCATCAGCTCTGTACCCCATGGTCAAAACCCCACCTGGCTCACACCACAGCATCACCTCTGCACCCCTGGTCACATGCTGCATTTACACTGCTTTACACATTTTGCAGCACAAAAGCAGCGGTTTTGTGAGATCATTTAAACAAGAGCAACTTCTGCCTGAAACAGGCCTCTCCAGAAGCTTTCCCAAAGCTACTCCTGTGGCCAAGGAGAAGCAGGCACAGTTAAATATGCACGAGGCTGTGCCTGAGTGAGGAAGATGCTCTGACATCAGCCCATCGTAAGAGCACGCTTGCAGCATCACAACCAGCCCATCCGGCTCTGGGCTCACAACTCCTGCAGGTTCAATTAATCCCAAACCTCCAAAAGAATTAAGAGCAGATGAAACAAGGGGTGGGATGGAAGATAAAGGCCAGTCAAGAACTCCACTCTCAAACCACAGATAGAGATCAATGCTGCAGGCAGTTGTACCAGCTATAGTTGCTATTCCTGGGTCTTTGCCACAACTCACTAACCAGAAATAACCACATTTGGAGAAGCGCCAGTCTGTGTGTGCTCTCTACCCTGCTACAGGCAGAAGTCACCTGAGCCAGTTCTGCTCATTTAACCTGGCAGGTTTTGCCCAAAGCTGATTAAGGAACACTCAGAGAAACAACAAGATTATAGGGTTGGGAAGTGCCAGTGAGGAAGCGATGGAAGGCAGGAAGCAGTGTCATCCTCAACATCTCCCCTTGCTCAGGATGTGAATATCTGCTGCAGCCTTATTACCTTACAATAACCCAGTCAGGTTTCAGCACAAGTTACTCAGTGGTTTACTGCCAGCTGTGCTAACCCCATGCAAAGATAGAGTACGTGGGGTGTCTCTTTCTTTGGAGCAACAAGATTCCAAAGCTGGCATAGCACCCACAGAGACACAGTGCTGCCTTCCTCACCTTCTGGTGCCGGGCTCACTGGAGATGCTGTGCCAGCCACCATGGCTCTGTCCCAGATCTTTGAGGACAGCCCCCAAAAGTGATCCGCGAGCCTCAACGCTCAAGAAAGTGAGAAAACTTTCTGGAGTGATACTTTGCGAGACAGCTCCTGTTGCTGTCCAGGGGCTTCTACTACAATAAAGAGTTCTCCCAACAGGAGGGCTGGCTGGAATCAGTGCGAGCTCAGTCAGACTCCAGCCGACACACGGCTTTGCCCTGCCTTCTCACGGACTTTTGCTGGGCTCCAGGTGCCACAAAGGACTTCAGAGCACACTGAGGACTTGGGCTGGAACGTAACATTGATTGAAAAAGTCAAGCCAAGGCACTTAGGTTATCCTGACTTCAAGTCAGGACTCCATTAAGGTGCTTAATGCACCAATTAGCATGTACTCAATTAGGAGCCAGGGGACAGGCGTGTCCCGCTGCAGAGCAGTCACTGCCCGCATCCCCCAGTGATGGGGAAACCATCAGCTGAGACACCTTCAGCCGCAGGGCCAGCCCTCGCACCCCTCAGCGCTAACGTGACCCGGAGGACCCCAGCCGGGGCCCGGGACACCGGCAGAGCCCGCCCAGCCCCGGGGCTGCCGCCCATACCAGGCACCCGAGCTGCCTCCGAGCACGGCCAGCTTGAGGCTCACCGGGGCCCAGCAGCGGAAGGCCCGGAGCTCGCTGAGGGACACTGCCGGAGCCCTCACAGAGCGGGCACCAGGCCGCGGGCACCGGGCCGCGCCCACACCCGGCCCCTCACCGGCCGGGCCCTGCCTTGCCCCGCCCCGGGACCCAGCCGGCCCCCGCCCGGCCCTGCAGCAGGCTGCCCCGGCGCACCTGCTCGATGGCGGCCTGCACGGCGGGCGCCAACTCCAGCGCCGCCTCCAGCCCGGCCGCCAGCTCCGGCTCGTCCTCCTCCATGGCGGTACACCACTTCCGGGCCGGGCGGCATGCCGGGATACAGGAGGACACACCCCCGCCCCCGCGCCCGCCGTAGGGGCGGGGCCTGTGCGGGAGGGCGTGGTTTGACTCGGGCGTGGTCTCTCCGGGGGCGGAGTTTCCACAGGGCGGGGGCGGGGAGTGCCGCCCGGCGGAGCGGGGCGCGTCCCGGCGGCGGGAGCGGCGGAGCCGAGCCGAGCATAGCCGAGCTGAGCCGAGCGGGGCCGAACCGGACCCTCCCGCCGCCCGGCCCGCTGTTGACAAGCGGCGGCGGGAGGCAGCGCGGCGGCGGTCGTCCCCATGTGGCAGACGCTGGCCCTCGCCTCCGCCTTCTTCCCGGGGCTCTTCGTCCTCTGCATCCGGTTACTGCGCTGGGCCGCCCCGGGATGGAGCCTCAAGGACCGCATCCTCCTCAGCGGCAGGTACGGGCGGGACCAGCGGGAGGCCACCCGGGCCGCGGCGGGCCGGGACCGGGACCGGGGACCGGGATCGGTTTGGGGACCGAGAGCCGGACCCCGCGATGGGAGCAGGGCCCGGTGCAGCCCCCGGGCGTGGGCAGCCCTGCCCAGCCGTACCTGGCCGCTGTGGCTGGTGGTACCCGTTCTCGCAGCGGGGATGCTCCGGTGCAGCTCTGCCCGCGGGGAACCAGTCAGCGTTACCGCTGATCCACGGGGCTGGAAGGGATGAGACCTGGAAACAGCCCCCCGCCATGTCCCCAAGTGTCAGTGCCTGGCACAGCCACCCCAGCCATGTCCCACGCCACCGGGGCACGAGGACACTGCTCCTCACCATCACACAGGTGTGCAGGGAGTAGGCTTTCAGGTGGTGATAACTCTCCAGGTGAGCCATGCCGTGGCCACCACCCATGCTCCTCAGCCCCTGTGGGGTGACATTTGGGGTGACCCATTTCCTCTCTCTCGGTTTCAGGTTGGTGTCAACAGTCCAAGCCACAATGGCCACAGTGTCGGGGATCATAGTTGTCCTTAACTGCAAGGACGTGGTGTACGACAGGTAATCCCGCCCGAGGGCCTCGCTGTCCTGCCAGGAGCAGGCGGGGGCTGTCCCCGGACAGCGTGTTTTGTGCCAAAGGCTTGCATGTACAAAGGGGAGAGGAAAACCAGTTTCGTGTTCCTCTTTCTTCCACTTTGGGTGGAGGGTTGGGCAATGTGCTGGCCGTACACCCCCCGAAAGGCACTGCCTTGTTCAGTGTGCTCAGAGGGTCTCCTCCTGAGGATGGGCTGTGCCATGAGCCCATAGACAAGCCAAAAATAAAAGACATCATCCCTTCTAAAGGGACAGGGAGTCTCCTTGCTGGGAGCTGAAATTGCTAAGGAGTCAAGCAGACCAAGTGAGAACTGATCTGGCTTCTCCGCACCAAATGGATTTTGAAGGAGTCCAGAAATGAGGAAATCAGTAGAGTTGTCCTCGCTGCTCCGAGATAAACCACCCCAGAAGTGGCTCTCGGCAGGAGCGATAGCGCAGTCTGGGTCAGAAGACTTAAAACCAGAGCTATTATCCAGACTCGCAGAGGAAATCGTAGGAGGGACGGATATAATTGTGCTGAGGTGGATCTGAGCGTAGCACACCGGATCTCAGGGTGATTTTTAGGGAGGGCTGTCCCCCCGGTCATTGCAGACTTGCCTATAATACACAAACGCAGTGTCCTACCTTGATGTAGATACTGAGATCTATGCAAATTGCTCAGCCCTAATTAACCCACGCAGTCTAACGAGTTACCTTTTTGCTCTAAAACAAAATATCTGCTGTATAGATCCGGCAGATGATAAACCCCAGATGGGAGGTGCTGCTGGCCGCCCTCCTCCTCCCCGGAGCCGTGTGCTTGTCCGGGTGCTCTCAACGCCAGCAGCTCCATGGAGTGGTCAGAGAGAGCTTTTCTCCGAATCGGGAGGAAATCCAGCCCAGTGCTCAGTGGGGAAGGTCTCAGAGAATGACAGAGAGCCGGGAAGCACCGCAAAGGTTGCAGTAAAATTCACCAGTTTGTTTACACAGGCAGACAACGATTATATTGCTGGCACTGTAATTGCCCTCCAAAGCCCTGGGCGAGCTGTGCAAACACAATAGCTGGTCACTTCCCCTCCCTGCTTCTCATCACTTACATCTTTCTAGCTGGGATAGGAACGCATGTAACAAAATTTTTCTTGGGATAGCAGGAGAGCACAAGCAGAGTTACTTGGGCCCCGAGCTACATTTCTTTAAGCAACAGTGTAGGGTGGTTATTTAATTTTTATCAGTGTGATTTCACACAGGATTTTTGAAGCCCAGTGTTCCTGCAGAGCCGGGCTTGCTGCTGCCTGGATTGTGCAACCGGGATTCCGACATGCTTTTGGGAACAGGCAGCTGCCTGCAATTATTTCCCAACAGACAAACGTCTCGCGGGGTTTTATTGCCTATATTAGATATTTTGCACTTCACTACAGTGGCAGGCCAGGCATCTCTAATTAACTCTGAGATCTCCGGGTGCTTTCCAAACGCTCCCCAGGTACGGCAGCCAGTCGAAGCGGCGTGGCAGCAGAAAGGACACAGTCTCAGAGCTCTTCTCCTACTGAGCATCAGCTCTGGGTGTCCCAGGGCTTAGGGGAGAGGTTTACCTGCTGCAAAGGTGTTGGATTAGTGCTGGATCCCGAGCGGTGCTGTGCCCCTGGCCCACACGGCAAACACGCGGCTGGAGGGCTAATCAAGATCCTCCCGTTAGCGCCGTGTTTGTGCTTGGCTGGGCTGAGCTGGGTGCCTGGCACGGCTGAGTGCAAGGCAGGGGCAGTGCTGAGGAGGCCTCCTCCACACATACCAGGTACCTTTTCTCTGCTGAGCCAAATCAAGTTAAATTTCGGCACTTCTCACCTTACCATCAGCTTCGAAATCCGCTGCTTCCATTTCAGAGCACCTCTCAGAGCATCGCGAGGTGCCCAGAGCTGTTGTGATGCCTCTGTGTGTGCTACTCCCCCCCCAGGCACTGGCTGGCCGTGGAGTACATCTGGGTCCTCGTTCCCTACATGACCTACGACATTTACGTCATGTACCTCTGCCACTGGCACAAGAGCCAGGACCGGGGAGTCGCGGAGAAGAAGCACTCGCTGGCCAGCGTGCAGAGCTTCCTCCTGCAGGAGCGGCTGATGGTGACCCACCACCTCTTCATCCTCATCGTGCTCACCCCCGTCACCCAGGTAAGGCTGGGCACAGCTGCTCTGAAACCCAGCCCCTGAGGAGCCCCATGTGCTGTGAGGGCTTGCAGTCGAGGCTGTGTCTGGCAAAGCACCTCTGCCAGCCAGGAGCACATGAGCCCCCGGCCACCTCTCTGGGAGGGCCCCCATCCTCACCGCTGGCTTTATTTGCAGCACTTCAGGGGAGAGCTGGGGGACTTCTTCGTGGGCTGCATCTTCATCGCAGAGCTGAGCACACCTTTCGTATCGCTGGGCAAAATCCTCATGCAGGTGGGTGAGGAGGGACGGGGCTCAGCTCTGGGAACCCCACAGCAGTTCGTACCCTTTTCCTGCCCCGGGTTGCCCTTCTCCATCAGCCGCTGCTCACGCAGCAGCTGGCCTGGGGGTCTCAGAGGGGGAAGCCCCACCTGTAACCCCAGGCTCCCATCCCTTTCCCCAGTACACAGCATGCTCAGGGGCCATCCCCAAACTGGGGGCTCTGCTGTGTCCTCCCTCCTCCATCCCTTCCCACTCTGCTTTCCTGCTCCCTCCAAAACCCTCCCCCTACCCATGCCTGCTGGGTGCTCGGCTCCGTGCTCACCCCACATTCACCTTCTTCCTTCCCCAGCTCAAAATGCAGGACACGCTCCTGCACAAGGTGAACGGAATCCTCATCCTGGTGACTTTCTTCCTCTGCCGTATCCTCCTCTTCCCCTTCATGTACGCGGCCTACGCCAGGCAGGTGGGAATCCCCATTTACATGGTGCCGTTCCGCATCCCCCTGCACTGCAACATAGCCAACGCCTCCCTCATCGCCCCCCAGCTCTACTGGTTCCGGCTCATCTGCCGCAAAGCCGTCCGACTCTACGGCAGCTCGCCCGCCGACAAAAGCAGATAACGGCCGGCAGCAGCAGCCCAGCGCGGGGGCTCTAAGAAGCCCAGCCCCCCCTGGCTGTGCCAGCGCTTCAGGGACCATCGTGGGAGCAGGGCAGTGGAAGCCACCACAAAGCCAGGCTGTTTTAGCTGGAAGCAGCCTCACCGTCTCCACCGCTGTGCCAGGCAGCGCCAGCCCGGGCTAGGAAGGCTTTCTTCCCACGCCGCTCCAGTGCCTTGTGTCCTCCCTCCCACCCGTGGGAGCTGGGGCAGGAGCCAGCGAGGAGGACTGCCCGTACACACGGTGTTCCTTCTGGGGTTGGACGCTGTGCACTGAACTAACGGATACACGAGAGGGGTTTGTTCCAAACCCCCCCGCGCCCTCCAGAGCTGACACCAGACACCAGCACCCGAGCGCGGCGTGAAGGCGCCTGCAGCCCGGAGGCAGCGGCGGAGGCGATGCTGGAGTGTGCCCAGCCCCACGCAGCAGCACTGGGGATGGGGAGAGCTGTGTGCCAGACCTGCCGCAGCCCCAGCTTGCTCCTCCAGCTCCGCTTCAGCCTCCAGCCGAGAGCAGAGCCAGGCCTGGGGGCTGCAGCACAGCTCTGTCCAGCCTGTTCCTGACCTTTACCGACTTCACCTCTACACGACAGCCACGTTCAGCCTCTCACCCCCCACTGCTGCTGCGCCTGAACTCATTTAAGACTCCACTTAACCTGAAGGTGCTTTTCACTACAACCATCTGATGTCTGTGGCTGACAGCCCTGGGGCAAGGGCGCTCCGGTGTCCCCAGCAGGGAGGGGAGAAGCTCACACCAGGACAGAGGTTACACTGTCTCAGAGCAATGGTGGCAGGGCAGAGCACCTGTGGCTGAAGGACAGGATGGGGACAGGAGACTGCTAAGCTCCTGTCTCCAGGCACTGTGCAGAGCCCTTCGCTGGCAGGGGAAGCAACTTTCAACCCTCTCCTCTAACTGCAGTTGCTTTTATTTGACCCACATCCCCCAGTGGGTAATTGAAAGCCCCGCTGCACACCCTGCCCTGCTCTCACATCCCATGCATACCAGTTCAGCCTGAGCTCTGGTTGTACGGCCCATCCCTCCTGCCCCATCCCACTCCCCTGCAAAGTGAGGTGTGCCAGGGGGGAAACCAGGTCAGCATAGGAGGAACCAGCAACCCCAGAGGAAGGTGCTGAGCTGCATTCTCCACCAGTTCAGCCCATTTCTACCTTCAGTCACAGCGAAACAGGGCCAGGCTTCCTGGCTTGCCCAGCACCACGGGGCTCACAAGCCTCATGGGTGCATGCAAGTCAGGCAGCAGCAGTTTGGTTCCTTCCCTGCAGCCAGCACAAGCCAGGGCAGCCACCTCCTCCCTGCAGCCTCCGACACTCGCCTGAGGGTGCCCCTGCTCCAGGGCAAGTCCCACACCAGCGTGGCCCTGGCAGCCCCCTTGCAGTCACCTGTGGCCACTCTATGCCTTTCAGTCTAAAAACAACGGCTGCAAGGGCTGAGGACTCAGCTCTTCTGGGCGTCAGATCTTATCCTGGCCACGGCTGTATTCTGGAAAGAATAAAATAAAAGGACCTCTTCAGACATGCAGCCAGTTATTGCTGAAACACTACTGTTACACTAACGATCGAGACCAGCTGATGTTATAAACCACTTGCTCCCTGTTACAGATGTTAAGTCTCTCACTGTTTTCATTGCAAACAACGTGCCTTAGGTAAGGGAAAAAAAAAAAAAAAGCCAATGAGGCATCTCAGTTTGCACCAACACTGCCCTATTTACTGCGGCACCTATCAGAAGACCAATAAAGATTTCCTTTCTGAGTCACACCACTGGACGTCTCTCGCACGTGCTGTTCATTTCTGGGTGGGGGTGTTAACACACGGGGTTACCACTGCACCCCCACCTCCGGGCAGGAGCAACACACACGTTATTTCCAAAGGCACCTGCCAGTCCTGAACTCACCCGACTTGCTTTCACGTGGTGAACCCAGCAATTGGCCCAGGACTGGGCGAGGGAAGGGATTTCCCTGGTGCCGGAGGCTGCGGGGCTCTTTGTAAATCCAGCCCGCCAGCAGGCAAGGCTGGAGCCACAGGATCAGCAGCTGAGCTCTGCAACAGCTGTTTGCACAGCTATTCCCACTGGAAAATAACAGTGGCTGCTCTGACCCATCTTTTGATGGCTCCGCTGCTCAGACAGGCTGGAAGAAAACACAGCAGGGGAGAAAGGAGTTCATAAAGAGAAAAATAGGGTTTATTACAGATCTTACAACTTTCCATGAAAAGGGTCCCCTGAGGCAGGGTCAGTGCTCTCCTCTGTCGCTCCCTCCAGCTTCTCAAGCTGGCTCCCCAGCCGAGCGGGCTCCCAGCTTGCTGAGCTTCTGCAGGAGGGTGCTGCGCAGCGCCTCGTCACCGACGTTGTCCGTGATGGACTCCAGGAAGTGCCTCTCGTTGGCTCTCCGCAGCGTGTTGCTGGGGGACGTATCGGCGTTGCTAAACGTCTCGTACTGCGAGAGGATCTCCAAAGCCACCACCACCAGCGGCTCGCTGCACCCCTTGTCTGGCAGCATGGCGGCGACGTGCAGCAGGTGGCAGAACATCTGGATGCAGATGAAGGACACCTCCTGCGTGGAGGTCTTGTCCTCGGCGGGGTGCGAGGGGGACCCTGCGGTGCTCTTGACAGAGCCCAACAGGTCCGTGAGGCTGCTGCAGTACAGCTGGACCACGTGGAGCCAAGCCTGTGCCGGCAGCCAGGCAGAACAGCTGGGGCTGCAGAGGAGCTGGAAGCCCCGCAGGAAGAGCACGGAGAACTGGAGGTAGCAGGCAAACGGCCGGAGGTTGAGCAAAGGCATGTACTGCACGTACTCCAGCGTGTACGGCACGTGCAAGACTTGCCTCTGCAGCAGGTTTTCCACCACGTGCGTGAGCCTCTTCCATTCGCTGTGGCTGCACCAAGGGAGGATCTGAACGAGGGCCACCAGGAACCCTTTGCTGAAGAGATTCACTTCTTCAGGGTTGTCCACATTGACCGTGAGGAGCGTCAGCATCGTCTCCCTGAGCGCCGTGGACACGCAGCAGCACTCCATCCATGCCAGGAGCCCGCTGCCTGGTCCGTAAGCTGGCAAAGGCTGGGATGTCCACTCGTCTTCAGGAAGCGCACAGATCTCAAACAGAGTTGCCGGGACCTCGTTCTTGAAGTGGTCTCCGTAAAGCTGCTTCAGCCGGAGACCGATGGTCCAGTCCAGTGATGCCACCTTCCTGTGAAGCCAAGCCAGTGACTGGACCCACAGCTCTGGGGAGGGGATGGCCTCTGGTCTTACCACCTCACAGAGCTGGGAGAGGATGTTCAGCAGCAGGTCTTTGGTCTCCAGCGAAGGGAAGAGCTGGTCCCTAGGCTGATGCCAGAACTTTGTGTAGCCATCTAGAAGCTTGCAGAGGCTGAGGAGAAGCGGGAATGGGTGACAGGCCTTGATCCAGTGCTCTTCTGAACAGGACTGTAACCCCAGAACCTTACTGAGGATCTCCAGGCTCAGCTCAATTTGAGCAGAGTCTGACTTCAAATAGGGAAGGACAAAGGCTTTGGTCACCTCTGCAGGCGACACAAGCGGGGCGGCTGAGCTTGGCTGCATGAGAAAGGTCAGGAACTCAAGGAACTGCTCCTCCTCCCTCACAGTGGAAAGCCTCCCCCACACTGCCTCCTCCAGACACCTCACCACGAGGCTGCGTGGCCTGCCTGGATCATTGTGGGTCTCCAGGAAGTTCAGTGCTGGGAAGGAGCAGAGGATTTGTGCGAGGAACTGGTGCGCCCCTAGGTTGATGACAGCAAGATTACAGATCTGCTTCACCGTGGCCTCGGGGTACAGCAATGTGAGCCTGGCAACAGAAGCCACAGCCTTGGTCAGGCCTTGATCAGACACGCTCTTTGTGATCTGGTTGAAAGTCACATTCAGATCCTCCTGGAACCCCTCCATGACAACCTGCAACTTCAGGGACAGACCTGCTCCACCCCAGGATGCGAGGACACCCGAGATCACTTTGTTTTTGTCAGTTAATGAAAGCTCACTGTAACACTCCACTATGGCTTTGCTCACTTGCATCTGCAGCTCTCGGGCCTCCTCGTCTTGGCAGGACGTGACAAAGTTCACCAGCGTCTCCAGCAATTTCAAAACCAGCTCCGGTTTCTGGAAGAGAGCTTTGTTTTTCACAAGGCAGGCAACCCAGTCCTTTGAAAAGGCCCAGGTCTTTTCAGAAGCAAAAATGGAGCACATCTCCATGTGCCGGTCCAGCTTTTGCTCAATGATTGTCATGGCAACTGAAGACACAAGGCTGGCGTCTGAATCCTTGCTCCTCAGGCTGATGCTGATCTCCTTGAGGAAGTCCTTGGTGATCTGTGTCAGCTCTAGCACTACACGTGCCTCATCCTCACGCAGGTCTCTAGTCTCCGAGAAGCAAACCAGGTTCTTCCCAAAAGTGGTAAAAGTGTCCAGGAGCCTGTAGCTCTCATAGCAGAGCCCCTCATAGCTGTTTAGGATGCCCTGCAGCTCCTCTCCCCAAGCATGCAACAAGCTGCAGAGAAAGTCCAAGCCAACCAAGAACTCCTCACGAGAGAGCGTGGCCATGGACAAGAGGTTCATGCTTCTCTCTGCTTCCTTCACCTTCTCGTCCAGCCCACTGTGGTGGTACTGGCTTTCAGTGTCGCTGGTCCAGAGGCTGACCACAGAGCTGACCTTGTCCAGGTACTCTGTGACAGGCAGAGGGCAGCTCTCTGGCTCTAGCTCATTGAAAGTGGACAGCAGCTCCACCAGGTTGGCGAAGGCATAGCACTTCATGCGGGGCTGGGCGATGCTCCTGTAGATTTGCTTTAACCCCTCTATCAGGGCCATGAGCAGGCTGGTGGCAGCAGGGGGGTCATTCAAAGAGCCAGGGTCACCCTTGAACCTCTTTGGGGGCTGGAGACCATCGTCCAGAGAGGACTCACAGCCATGCTGACGTATGAGAGTGCTGAATGCAGAGACTGTTGCATCTTCCTGTCCCTCCTTGTGTTTCATCACCTCCCACCACAGGTCCAAGAAGAACCTGATGTCCGACGGGGACGTCTCAGTGGCGATGTACTCCACCAAGTGCTCCAGCTGGCTCTGGCGCACATCCTGGGGCAGCGCCAGCAGCAGCTGCACAAAGAGCTGGCATGCACCGAGGGCCTTGACCAGCTCGAAGAGGATGGTGTGGTTAACGTCGGGGATCATCCTGCCCACGGAGAAGAAGCCGTCCTCCTTCCATCCCTGGTCCAGCGAGGCAGCCGGAGGGACCGGCAGCAGGACTTTAGCCCAGACGATGGCCACAGCCCGCTTCTTCCAGAGGCTGTGCTGCAGCGGAGAAAGGCAGCGAGCCCCGATCTCCCCTAGGGCGTCGGTGATGGGGGGTCCCACGCGTGGCCAGTCGGCTTTGCGCAGCTCCCGCAGCGGCCGCGGCTGGGTCAGGCGGGCGGCCAGCAGGAACCCGCCCTGCAGGATGGCCGTCTCCTCGCACACGCCCCAGGGCCCTGCGCACAGACACCGTTACCTTACCTTACCTTACCTCAGCTCAGCCCAGCCCCAGCCCAGCGCAGCCCAGCCCGGCCCGGCCCAGCCCAGCCCAGCGCAGCCCAGCCCGGCCCGGCCCAGCCCGGCCCGGCCCGGCGCAGCCCAGCCCAGCGCAGCCCAGCCCAGCCCGGCCCGGCCCGGCGCAGCCCAGCCCAGCCCGGCCCGGCGCAGCCCAGCCCAGCCCGGCCCGGCGCAGCCCAGCCCAGCGCAGCCCAGCCCGGCCCGGCCCGGCCCGGCCCTGCCCAGCCCGGCCCGGCCCGGCCCAGCCCGGCCCGGCCCGGCCTGGCCCGGCGCAGCCCAGCCCAGCGCAGCGCAGCGCGGCCCGGCCCAGCCCAGCGCAGCCCGGCCCGGCCCAACCCGGCCCAGCGTGGCCCGGCCCGGCCCCGCTCCCCCCTCTCCCGCACTCACCGGCCTCCATCGCAGCGGCGTGGCTCACCCGCGGGCGCCGCGCTCTGACGTCATTACGGGCAGCCCCGCCCCTCGGGCGGCGCGCTCTGACGTCACTGCGCGCAGCCCCGCCCCCATCCGCAGCGCCCCCTGGCGACCCGGCGGTGGCGCCGCCCGCCCGCTGCTCCCAGCCCTTCCCGCGGTTAATTGGGATGCAGGGAAATCCAGAGCATCATTAAAAGGGAGAGGAGGTCCGGCGCAGCGCCGGGCGGCCGGAAGGAACACACTGCAGCACTCCTCCTCCACGGCCTTTATTGGTTTCAGGACGACGCTGGCAGGCGGCAGCGCCAGTTCCCAGGGCGCAGCTTACACGGGACATTTTACACCGAGTACACAACTCAAAATCATCACTGAACTTGAACGGAAAAGCCCAAGCAACAAAATCAGAGTGAGGAATTTTTCCAGTTTGAACTCAGAATACTCAGCACAAGCGCTGGCGTGCCTCGGCGACTGCTAACGCCGCTGACTGTGCCGGCTTTTCTCTGCAAAACTGAAATTTAAGGTTTTCATCAAGAAACAACAAAGCAGGCAGCGTGCCTGACACAGACAACGCTGGTGATTACTCCTACTCCCAGCCCTTATTCCACCAGAAAAAGCAGAGCGACTTCATTCCAACGGAATAAACCTTGAACTGTTACTTCAAAAGACAATTTCTCATCAACAGCTAATTGCAAAACCATTACTATGCTTATTTGAAGTTGCCTCCCAGCGCCTCAGCACACAGCGCAGCGCTGACACGCCCTGGAGCACGGCACCAGCTCCCGCCTGGAATGTGGAAGGCTCCGTGAGCTGCTGTACGCAGGAGCTTGGTACGGGGTGGAAATCACCACATCAATGATGTGACCCTGGTGAGAAACACACCACGCGCTTCCCAAGTGAACGTTTCACCTCGAAAACCAGGGGAACGTCTTGGAATGAAACCAGGGTTTGTTCCAGATGAGAATACTCATGTGCTTTAGGAAGATAATTTCTCTGTTCCCAGTAAATAAGCATGCACTGCGACAGCTGAACTGCTCGGGTTCTCCGTGCACGGCCCTCCCCTTCAGCCCGACACTTTGCCCAGAAGCAGGGTACCTGTGTTACCCACAGCTACCTGAAAATCTCTTCTAAGCTGCAAATCCAGGACGGCCAAAGCCAATTAGTTCAAGAATTAGATATTGTAAGAAATCTAGCAACTTCTTTGACAGGTATAACTACAGAAATGTGAGGTTTTCCTCTTAAGTGATGGCCCCTGTTTTTGAAGCCATGTGCTCAACCTGCTCCTTATGCACGGCCTCATTTTTTTTTTGAAGGGGAACATGCTGTTGGCTTGAAAGGAGAACATAACAGTAAGAGAACAACTTAAATCAAACAAACCAACCAGCATGGGACATGATGGCACCCTCTTGCTGGAAGGGTAATGCAAGACATTACACAGGTGTTTGGCTCAGATGGAAACCAAGGCACGAAGGAGCAGCCTGGTCCTTTTCTCCAGCTAAGCTGAAGCCTTCTTCATTTCATGGGCTGCAAACCATTTGTCGCTGTTGTCCGCCGCCATGGCCTGCACAAAGGGAAGCGTGAACGTGGTCAGAGTGGCAGCTCTTTTGAGGTCCCTTCCAATCCCTAACATTCTGTGTCATTCTGTGTGAGTCGCCACACGCCCGGCTGCTCGCGCTCACCATCCTCCCCCACAAACCCAGACTGATCACAAGGACACCTTCTAATTTGGAGGAAAGCTGTTCTGGTGAATAAATTATTTTTAAAACTGATTTGTTTTCCTTAGCAAGAAAGCAACGTGAGCTAAGAGCCTATATGACTTGCTTCTTGGAAAAACCCTACGTGGAACGAACATTAGATTCTACAGGGTGTCTCTGATCAGGAAGAAAATGAAGGTGCAGACAGCACTACTTACATCATCTAACAGTTTGTCACCATTAGGGTCCACCTTGGACAGATCTCTGAATGCTTCATCTCCCACAAAACAGATTTCATGGCCATCCTAAATGAAATTTAAGAGCAGGTGAGTTAGACACCTGGAAGACAGAAACATACATCTAATTTCATCACTATTTCCAATACTACTCACAGGATCAGCCAAAATGATCACTTGCACTGTGGCTTTGCCAGGCGTGTCCAAGCTAACCAGAGGTGTTAAAATTTTCTGATTCTCCTTTTTCATCAGTGCTTCAATGTTTGGCAACTTAAACAAAACAAACAAAAATCAGCCCTAGTCAGATGAAGATCAGACACACCCAGGTTGTTCTCACATACAGTTCCCCGTTACCCACAGTTCCATTGCATTTTGTTTATGCTTCTCACAGGGCGAGTATCTACTCAGTATTATTTTATTCACACCTGAGGTAGTTTGCTAATACTAGAAATTAACCTCCTACTAGTCAGCCCTGGGTAATAAAAAGGGTAAGAGAAACGTGATCATTACCTCTTCCTTTGCACAGGAGAAGGCAATCCGCCCAAACGCTGTCCCGTGATCCACCGCTCCCCCAACAGTCTTCAGCTCCAACTTACACTGACAGAGGGGGAAAAGAAAGCCTGACTTCCAAGGGTGCTTTAATTAAGAGCTTTTTTTCCCTTTAAGATTTTGCTCTCATGAAATGAGATGTTTCTATGATGAGACGTAACTCTTAAAGACCAGAACTGGAAAGTTTTCTAAGGACTAACCTGGTTATCTGCATAGCCTAGCAGAGCCTTTTGTTTTCTCTCATCCTTCTCATATATTTTCATCCCAAGCAAATCAGACCAATAGTTAACAGACTTCTGCAGATCTGAGACACCCAAGGTTACCTTGAGCACAGGATCTATGAAATTGCAATAATGTGAAATTAGTTACAAATATACAGCAGTTTTAAATGCAGAGTTCTGCAATCTTGAGAAGTAACAAAGAAATAAAAACACGCTCTATTTCATAAAATGCCATTGGGACAAACACAAAGCCCGTGCTAATATCCCACTGGTAAATCTGTTTGAACACCATTAACAGTGAGTGTCTATGTTTCACCTTGCTTCAGCTGTTCCTTGTCTTCCAAGTAGAATTTGTATCCTCCTGGGGCTTCAACTTCAAAAATACCAGCTGTGACTTCTTTGAAGGGCCACCCCATCTTCTTAGCATTGCTCACAGCCTGGCTGGACATGAGTGTGATGCCCTAGTGAGAACAGAACAGACAAACACAAAATTCATAGAAGAAACATGAAAACTTCATTATCTGTCAGCTATTAAATAACAAATAAATAAGTAATAAAAGTGTGTTTTCCTACAGCAAGATCCTTCTTGGCTAATCATTCCATGTTGGATCTGCCAGCAAATGCCAGCAGTCCTACACACATAGCAGCTAAGAGTTGGAAGGTGCTCAAGGAAGTGTTTCCTGGATCCTAAGTGAGCACAAAGCTGCTCTGGTTTCTGCTTTTCCAACTTGGAGACAATTATAAAAGCAAGAATAAAAAGTGTTTGAGGGACCAAACAGCATAAAAAAGCAGCTGGTACAATGTATACACTGAATAGACTCCCAATCATAACAATAAAAAAGCTTATCGTAAGAGGAAAGATTTTACTGCTAAGTGTGATTAAGTGTGGTACTTACCAGAAAGTCATTGCCCAGGCGATATTCTCCAATCCCATAATTATAAGTCAATTCTGCAACAAAGTGATTGTCTTCTGGCCCATAGCCCACCATCGTTTTGCTCCATTTTCCATCATAAGGGCTGGAACATCCATATTTAATTGTTGTGAGTATTAGAAAAAAACATCAAGAACCACACATATTTGCATTACAAGGGAGAATTTCTAGAGTAAACAAATGGCACAGGTAATCCAGCAACTGGCTAGGAGCTGATACCTGTGAAGAATTCTCATTGCATACATCAGACATGAATCGTTTTGACATCGGGCTGCCATCTATGACCACATGACAAAAAAATAATCCTACTTCCTTCTTCACAGCTCACATTTGAACTGCTCATTAGCTGGAACTGTATGAGCACTTCCTTATTGAGAAGTAGGAAAGGTAAGTGGACAGGCACCAGATCAAGACAGAAGTCTTTGGGGCTACCAGGAGGGAGTGGCCTCAAGTTGTGCCAGGGGAGGTTTAGACTGGATATTAGGAAGAATTTCTTCACAGAACGGGTTCTCAGCCGTTGGAATGGGCTGCCCAGGGCAGTGGCGGTGTCCCCAGCCCTGGAGGTGTTCAGGTGCTCAGGGACACTGTGTAGTTGAGGACATGTTAGGTTGATGGTTAGGTTGACAGTTGGACTTGATGATCTCCCCGGTCTGTGACACACGGCTGGCCGTGACAGGCAGGTGCTTTATGGCAAACCAAGGCCCGGGGCAGGGGCACTCACCCGTTGCAGCTGGCCTTGCAGCCCTCCTCGAACTCCTCGTGCCTCAGCACCTGCGGAACGAGGCCAGAAAGCGGTCAGCGCACTGCGTACACCCCCGCCCGCCCCTTCACCTCACCAGTCCCCACCGGGCAGGGGCCGAGGGCCGGAAAGCGGCCAGGCGGGCACGGAGGTGGAGAAGCCCCCCCTGTACTCCCGCAGCGCCGGGCCGGGGAAGCCCCGGGGTCTCCGCGGCTGAGGCGGGGGACACCCGCCCCACGCCCCCTCGGCGCCGCCCTCGTGCTCACGCTCATGCCCAGCAGCTCGCGGTAGAAGCGCGCGCTCCGGCCGCGGTCCCCAACTTTGAAGACGAAGTGCAGCGCGCGCCGAGACCCCATGGCGGAGCGGTGATGTCGCGGAGCGATGACGTCGCGGACCGGTGACGTCGCGGACCGGTGACGTCGCGGAGCGATGATGTCGCGGAGCCGCGCCCGTCGCGTGGCGGTGACGCATCGAGATGGCGGCGCTGAGGAGGCTGGCGCCACGGCTGGGCCGCTCGCTGCCGTGGCCCGGCGAGGCGGCGGTGGGCAGGCGCGGGGTGCGGGCGCTGCGGCGGAGCCCTGTGCGGGTGCTGCCGCCGCGGAAGGAGCGGAGAGCGGCGGCTGAGGCGCAGCAGAGCCCCAAGGAGGTCCCCCCCGCACCGCCACCGCCGCCGCCACCGCCACCGCCGCCAGCGGTGGAGCGGAGCTCGGCCGGGCCCGGGCTGTGGTACGAGAAGGCGTCGCCCGGTGACAGGAGGCTGGGGTGAGGCGCGGCCCGCGGGAGGGAGGTGGGCCCGGCTGTGCTCGGGGCGCGCTGTGGGGCTGCCCTGCTCTGAGCCCCCTTGGGCCGGGTGCGGCTGTGTGCCCCCCCGTGGAACAGCCATGAACTGCCCCGTGTCCTGTCTGCAGAATTTGAGGCAAATTCCAACACTTGGGGGTTCTGGGTAGAGACTGATACCGGTTGCAGCCAGTCTAAAGATACCTGGGGGGCTTCTGAGTGAAGTTCTCAGTGGCTGGCAAACATCGGGCTGACGGTGTCGTTACCATCACAGCCGTTTTCTCTGATTAACTTCTCTGCAGAAAAGTGGTGACTATCGCCAAGTCGAAGAAGTTTCGGGATCACCACGGGAAGGTTCTGCTGGAGGGCCACAGGCTGATCAAGGATGCCCTGGAGGCAGGAGCTGTGCCACAGACTCTCTTCTTCAGCACTGTGGGGCACCTGAAGGAGCTGCCCCAGGCAGAGCTAAAACGAGCCAACTTAGTTAAGGTGAAATTTGAGGACATTAAGAGCTGGTCTGACCTTGTAACTCCTCAAGGGCTTATAGGTAAGTTGCCTTAGAAACAGTCACAACACTGCTCAAAGGGAAACTTACTTAACACTTACTGAGTGGATAATGACTCTTTCCTTGAGCTTCCCCTAGACATCCTGGTGGTGTGTCAGGAGTGGCATCATTTGAGAGAATTCCCTTTTCTTTGACTTGCTGTGGTAACTGTGAAAGCAACTCCTAGAGCATACTGAAGGTGCTAATGCTCTTTTTTAATAGCACATTACTTAAGTTCTCCTTGTAAAGTGGCAAACTCCTCTCAAACTTCTTTTAAGTTTTTCCCAATGCTTTCTCCAGCACATCTGTTGTGAAATTTGGGCCAACTAAATGAGAGACAGCTCTTTGTTTGGGGTGTGTTAGTCAGAAGCCTGTCAGCACTTTGTCTCCTCAGGGATCTTTTCGAAGCCCGACCATGCCAAGCTGTCTTACCCTGCTGCTCAGGTAAACAGCTCCTTGCCACTGCTCCTCATCTGTGACAATATCCGAGATCCGGGAAACTTGGGGACTATTCTGAGATCTGCAGCAGGAGCAGGCTGTGAGAAAGTGCTGCTCACCAAAGGTAAGAGCTTTTCCCTGGGGGAAAAAAGTTTAGTTGGACTAATTTGGGGATAAGGCAGGGAGTAAGGGTGCTTGAAGGTGTTGTTCCCAAGAGTTTGTAAGCAGTGTGCAGCCCAGACATGACCCGCTGTGGAAACCAGCGGCTGCTGGATCTCTGTGGGAGCTGCTGCAGTGTCTCTGTTTTCTTCCCTTCCATCTCAGGCTGTGTGGATCCGTGGGAGCCAAAGGTGCTCCGTGCAGGCATGGGGGCTCACTTCCGTCTGCCCATCGTCGCCAACCTGGACTGGGAGTCTGTTCCCAGCAACCTTCCTGCTGGCATCCAGGTCTGCGTGGCTGACAACAAAGACCCCAGCGCTCAGGCTGAGACCACATCCGTGCCGAGGGGAGCTGGCGGGGCCGGCTCTGCTCCTGGCAACCCAAAGGCTCCTGTGAAATCCAAATCCAAGGCTGCTCCCGAACACGAGGATGAGGAGGGAGCAGCAGGTGGCTGTGTCCCAGAGCTGGCTGCACAGTATTACTACGAGAACTGGACACAGACTCCAGTGGCAGTGGTGATTGGTGGAGAAACCCATGGTCTGAGTCCAGATGCGCTTCACTTCGCAGCCAGCACGGGGGGGAAGAGACTGGTCATTCCCGTGGTGCCAGGCATGGACAGTTTGAACTCTGCTATCGCTGCTGGCATTGTGCTGTTTGAGGGGAAGAGACAGTTGCTTCGGAGGCACAAGCAGGAAGATGAAAGGCAGAAATTCCCTATAGTGGCCTAAAGTGCTGAGGTTTGGGTGTTGAAGAAGTGTCTCTTCCCTTTGGTATGCTGTAGAGTTAATAAAAGAGCAGCCTGGGCTGTTTGGTTTGCAGTAAATGAGTATTAAACAGCTCTGGCAGTGGTGGAGCTGTGACTGGGTGAGTGTGTGACTCCTGGGCGAGCCCACGGGCACTCTGGCCGCACGGGGATGCTCTTGAGAAGGGAAAGGCCGGCGGGGTGGAGCCCTTGCCTTGCCAGCAGCCAGCTCCCCGCTGCCCAGCTTTTCTCTCTCTCTCACCCAGCAGATCTAGGGAGGTCTCAGATCCCTCGCTGCGGGGTCAGGGCGCAGCCACCGAAGCAGCGTTTGTGCCAGCCCAGCCAGGATGCTGCTGACAATGTGTGTCCTTCCTCTCGCAGCCCTGGGCTGTGCAGCCTGGCTGCTGCTAATGGTTTTGGGGTTGCCATTGTGCTCTGGCCAGCTCCAGCCCCTGTTGTCCCAGCCACGTGCAGCCCCCTCCAGCCATTCCTGCCCTCCCCAGCTGACCCCAGGATGAGCCAGGCACAGCCTGAGGGGGGCACACGTGATCCCAGCTTAGCCACCACAGCACTGGGAGCTGCTGGGAGTGACACCTACCCCTGGGCTCTGGCTGTGGGGGCTCTTCTTCCCACATGGGGCCCAGCTGGGCTCCCTCTCCCCGACGCGGGACGCGGCAATCGGCACCTCTGGGGACGAGGCTGTTATAACAGTTTTATTACAAAGTTCCAATCACCATGTACAGTTTTTACAAGTCACTTTTTGGGGGCTTGGCTGTGCTGCTTGGGTTGGGGAGGGATTTTTTATTTTTTTTTGGTTGTTTTTTAAAGAACAGCACCATTAACGTTGGGTTTGGGACACACCTACGAAAAACACCTCAACTAACATAGAGGGGACAGGACGATTCATACCAGAGAAGAGGAGAGAGGGAACGGGGACAGGGAGAGCACAAGGGAGAGACGGAGAGGCGAGGGCGGCCCGGTGGTGGTTCTCCTGGCTTGGGAAGCAAGGGTGGGAATATCCACTGGTCAGAGGGGGGTGACCCCCTGACACACACAGCCAGTGCCACCTAAGGTGGGAAAACCCACCCGGAAAGGTCTCACCCCCAGGAGGAAGCACTCGGCTGCGCCGTCATCTTTCAGAGGTTGTCAGCAGTTAAGACTTTGTCTTGGCCTCGTCAGGGCACCAGTACTAGGGGAGGGAAAAGCAGACGAGACTGGGGGCAAAGGGGACAGTTTCCTTATTGCTTCCTTAAAGTCATTTAGTCAGCAGGGGTGGAAGGAAAGGAAAGAATGGGGAGAAGGAGAAGAAAAGAGCCCCAAGAACCCCATCCACTGCCTGATGCATACGTTGGGAAGAACACCATGCAAAAAAGATTTGCCTGCTAGCTAGTGCCATGTATAAAATAACGATAGGGTAACAGTTCTGGCCTGGTTATTAGAGAATATATCGCCATGAAGCACAAGCGAAGTCTCCAAACGCCAACGACTCCCTGCTGAAAGTGCGTCTCAAGGAGTTTGCTTAGGAGGAGGATTCACTGCGTAAAACAAGGCACCACAAGGAGGTTGGATACTGGGTCGGGCGTGTGGACACGCTGGAGAATCCACGAGCGGCGGAAGAGAGACCTAGTTTTAAATAACGTCTGTGGGTGCAGCAGCCCCTTAGATGGGCTCGGGTTTTAGCTTGTCTGCTAGAAAGTCGCTGACAAAGGCTTCCACGATCTCGGGCGTGATCTCCTCCACATCCATCACGTACTTGGCCCGGGCCGACATGTCCAGGATGGTGAGCAGGGGCGCAGCCTCGGGCAGGTTGGTGTAATCCCGCAGGGAGTCGGTCATGTCATCCTGGAGGCCAGAACAAGAGGGAGAGAGGAGCCATCAGCAGAGCCAGGGCAATGAGGAGCAGTTTGCTGCTCCCACACCGCAATCCAGCCCACAAACATCTCCTGAGCGCTCGGGTCTTGCATCGGCATTTGGTTTGTGTCAAAACCAAACTGGGCTGATTTATCCCAGGCTGGGATGGGAGCGTGTGCTCCTCCCACCCTTTCCACACAGGGCACAGCACCCCCAGACTGACCCACTGCCTCAGGCCACCCTGGAGCCTCTGGGGCAGGACTAGGTTTTGGCATCCACAGCTCAGGAGCTGGGGACAGGTGCTGAAGGTGGGGACTTGCCGCTCACTGGGGCGGATGGCGACGGGACCTGGAGCAAACCAGAGATTGGGAACGGGATGAAGGCCGGTGCTTTGAGCCAGTGCCAAAACCCCATCGGCACATCCAACAGCCACAGGGGTCCCTCGCAGCGAGCTGCCCTCGCCTCGGCCAGCACAGCACAGCTCAGGGCAAGGGGGAAAACCGACCTGCCAGGGCTCTGCAATTCAAAACCCAGCGCTGGGGTGGTTCACCTCCCGCTCCCGGCCAAGCCCACAACACGCAGCACCCGTAACAGGGCGTTCCTCCGAGCCCCTTTCCCAGGGCAGTAAGAGAAATCAATCTGGTGAGCGGCTGGTGGCTCTGCAGTGGCGGTGGCGTAACTCCTGTCGCGCCTCCCCTTCCATTGCAGGGGTTTCTGGCGCAGCCGGCCCACGTGGCAAGGCGAGGCGAGTGGGGCTGGGCCCGCTGCCTTGGGGCTGGGGCGCTCCGCTGCCCCCCAACCCTTCCCACCTCCCAGCCCAGGTGTCGGGATGCCTCGTCCTTTATCCCATCGCAGCACAGGGACCGAAAAACCCTTTGTAATCAATGCAAAACCAGACAGCACTGCGAGAGGAATGGGAGGCGTCTGTTCTGGCCGTGGCCAAGCTGCTTTGTGCATGGGGGCTGGCGGAGACCCGGGGCCAGCGCTCCGGGCTATTGAGGTGACAAATGAATGGGACGTGCTGGACGCTCCCCATTCTTCGGCCCGGCCGCCGCAGGGACGTCGGGAGCGGGATGAATAGGGGCAATGTTTCAGCTCCAGCCGGCGGGCGGGAGGAAAATGCTTCGCAGGCTCTGGGGGAGGGGGGCAGGTCCCAGACCCTCCCAAACCAGCCTTTCCAACAAGGGGCTTATTCAGGGGCGCGGGGCTGAGCTGGGACACTCAGAGACCTGTTACGGCGGGGGAGTAGGAGCGCCTGCCCGGAGGGGGCCAGCGGGGCTGCGAGAGGCAGCAGTGGGGGCCCATGTGGCAGTGGGGGCCGGGGTGCAGCAGTGGGGACCCCTTTGTGCGCAGGGCGGCTCCGGAGGGCCCTGCTTGCGGCGCACTGCGGCTGTGACGTGAGCGTGGAAGGACGGAGCAGGCGCATGGGCACGCAGCAGCTGCCACCTGCCCGGGCCCCCAGCAGCGCCTGGGGAGGGGAACTGCAGGCCTGGGGGGGGGGCCAGGAGCTTTTTTGACCCTTACACAAAACCCTCCTCATTTTCAAGTCTGCAGCAGGGCAGAGTGCCTGCAGGGGGAAAGGGAGGCCAGAAGCCCCATTTTCTCATTTCCCATTTTCTCCAGCAGATCTCCAGCACCAAGCACTGCAGCCTGCTCATGCCTCAAACACCACCCCAGCCACCAACAGCCTGGCCAGCTCAGCAAACAGCCCTCGTTTCGCAGGGGGACAGGCAGGTGCTGCAGTGAGCCCCATCGGGGCAGAGGGAAGCTGGGGCGCTCATGCTGCAGCCGGCAGCGGGAGCACAGCCCCACGCCACCCTGCTGCTCCCAGAGAGGACCCTGCCCGCTCCCAGGCTGGTTTTGTCCAGCTGCATCAGGGCTGCACGGGATCAGGGCTGCTTCCTGCAGGCACCTTGTAGGGAAGAGGCTGGAGTACTGATCCATGCCCTCCTCCCTAGGTAGGAAGAGAGGTGGCAGCACTGGTTTGGCCAGCCCCCAGCTCCTCTCCCCCTGCCCAGCCATGTTTCCTGCCCATGTTGAGGGGACAGTGGGCAGCACAGTGTGGGGCTCCTGCTCCCTCTCGCCTCCCCCAGCCCCTCTGCCCATCCCCAGCAGTTCCTTTGCCCACCATGAGGCTTCACCTCTGAGCAAACGCAGCTGGGACCCCTTTGCCAGAAGTAATATCCAGCAGGCGACTGAGCCAGGACTTGGGTCTGGCTTTGCTCTGCGGTCCCTGACCAGCTGCAGTAGCTCCATGCCTCAGTTTACCCACCTGAAAGGCAGTGACAGCAGTACCCAACCAAGCCCATACCAAAACACAGCAGGATGCAGCCCTGTGCTCTCCTCCCTCTTACCTCGCCCGCCACGAAGAAGAGCAACGGTGCTTCCTCCTCTTTGGCTTTGTACTTGGCGATGATTTTTTCAGCTATGGGCTGGATCAGTTGTTTCGCTGCCTCCGACTCTCCGTCATCCTCTGAATCTGCAGGGCACAGAGGTGGGGAATCAAAACAAAAGAGGCAAGGCAAAAAAGGAGGTTAGGATCAAACAGATGCAAACTGGCCGGGCACAGGCAGCTCTGTCCCACAGCACCACCACGGAGGAAACCGGAGCCCGGATGCGCAGCACAGACTTCAAAGCCACGCGGCTCTGTAGCAATTAGGGAGCAGCTGAAACGTGCTTTTTATGTGAGACAGGGAAACATGTAACAGAAGAGCAGCTCCTGCTCCCCAAATACTTCATCACTCACTCCCTGGTGCCGCTGCTGAAGCTCGGGGACAAACAGGCACAAAAAAGCTGCTTTGCAGTTGGAGAAGTGCCGGGAGGTTTTGAAGACCAAACGAAGGCATTGATCTGAGGCTGCCTGCCACCCCTGCCTGCCACCCACCATCCCTCCGCCTCGGGACGCCTGCTCAGCAGCTTTGCTGCTCGAGCCTCGGCAGCAGCAGCACTGTGAAGGCAGCTTTGATTTGACAGAGGTAGAGTAGAAAGAGATGGGAACATCAATCAAACGCCAGCCACCACTGAAGTTCAAATACTGAGCTGGAAAGAGGAGAGACTGCGTCCTTGAGCAGCGCTGAGATGAAATGATTTCAATTCGAGGACAACTTTTAGTATTTAAAAGAATAAATAAACAAATAAGGCAGAAGGGAGGCCCCATGTCTGTCGGTGGCACACAGCTCGTGCAGCTCTCGTGGACCCCAGTGTAACTGCCCCACACGATGTGTTCAGTCCCCAGCTGGGACAGGCACAGCCCACACCTGAAGTGCTCTCTGCCCTTGCTCCGCACTTCCCTGCCCTCCTCTCTGGCTTCTCCAAGCAGGGGATGCCAGAAATGCTGCACGTTGCATTTTGGGGTCTGTCTCACGTGCAGTGATAAACATGTGGAGTTGTGGGGTGTCTGCAGGGATTGATTTTCCTACAAACAACCGCTGCTGGCGGCACTCCAGGCAGCCCTGCACACTCTGGCTAACCTAGCCCCGACCTCTCTGGGGACGGATGGAGAGCGGTCGGGATTTATCCACAACCAGCCCTTGCTAAGCCTCCCTTCTCCTGGGGCTGTCGCTGCCTGTGCAGCAACTGATCTGCTGGAGGGGGAGTCCCCCAGCAGGACACAGCCTGGCCAGGAGCCCCCATCCCCACCGCCTGCCTCAGTGCAGCACCAGCTCCATCTCTGCCCCAGCACATCGCCAGCAGATTCCACCAAGGGCAGGCGTCCCCTCGGGCTGAGCGACAGCCCCAGCCGCTGGCCGGAGAGCGCTCTCCTGATGAGCTGTTTGCAACAGAGTGATTGAAAAACTTTTCTCAGAGCAAGATAAAAATAACTCTTTCCAGAGGCCTGCAGTGCCGGCCCCAATCAATCACGCTTGGCGTGGCCAGCCGGTCCTCCCCGCGCGAGGGAAGTATTTTTGGCTCTGTGCTCACATCCCCTGCTGGGCTACGCTGAATAAATAACCGGGGTCAAGAGGAAATCTGAAAGGGAAGAAGGGAAAGAGTGAAAGACACGTTATCAGCGCTGCAGAGAAGGGTGTGCTGCTCACAAAGGGCGTGCGAGGAAGCGAGACACAAGCCCTGCCCTGGGCCAGGCCCCCCCTTCTTCAGCAAACCCTCACCACAGATCCACGGAGTGCTCGAGGGACAGATGTGCTCCCCCCAGGAACCCAGGAGCCCTCAGCTTGCTCTGCAGGATGCTGCGTGCACACCTCTGCTGCCACCACGCAAGAGGCTCCTCTGACTGTCACAGCCCTGCTCAGCTCAGGGATTCAAGTCCTGAGCTGTGTCCTCTGGAAAGTCACTGAAGTCCCTGCTCCAGAAAAGGCCTCCACCACCACCAGCTGGGACAGTGTAGTTCTCAGTCCTGTGGCCAGCTCTGGCCGAGCTGGCAGGCAGCCCAGCCCCCTTCCCGAGCACAGGCTCTGCTCCCAAAGCAGTGATGCTCCATACCTACAAAGAGAACGAGGCAGGGGCCCTCGTTGAGCTGCACGGCGTTGGAGTCCGTCAGCTCCAGCACGGGCTTGGGGTGCCAGGGGAACTCGCGGCACTCGATGTCGTTCAGCACCTCCACCCGCCCCTGCCGCGTGATCACGTCTCCCTTGCAGTCCAGCACGATGAGAGTCGGGATGCCTGCGATGGGAGGAAAACAGGGGGGGGATCAGCCAAAGTGTGACAGGGGGTGGGGAGAAAGGCCTTTTCCTATTGTCTCCAGCCCTGGCAGGGGCCCAGCCAGCACGCTGCCTCTCCACAGCTCACACACGGCTGGGAATGAGGGTCCTGGATCCTGTTTCGGTCCCAGCAGAGCGCTGTAATTCAGCAGGAAGCTGGGAGACAGGCTCTGGCACTGCCCGAGCGCGGGCTGCGGTGACCGCAGTGACAGTGACACTCCTGGATGCAAACCCCACAGTACTGCGCTGGGACCCTCTCTGCAACACCCCCCTTGCAAAGTGCCAGCCAGACGTGGCTCCTGCACACGGGGTGGAGCAGTGCTGCCCCACAGGCACCATCACCCCAGTGCTGGGATGTGGCTGCTGGTGGAAAAGCCCAGTCCCCGGGTCACAGGAACACACACAAACCTTTTTGCAGACTGCAGACAATGGCAGCCAGGAAGCAGGGCGTGTTCCTTCCCAGAAAGAATGCCATATATTATTTTGCAGCCACGAACTCCTCCATGAACCCCCACAACCCTCCTTGGCACTGACCACCCAGCCAATTCCAGAGCAAGGGGATTCATCTGACAAGTCATGAACATTAATACCTGGTTTGGATGCTGTTTTGCTCCACCCAAGCCTGGCAAGGCAGGCACCTGACACTGCTGGGGAAGGGAAGGCCCCCAGATCAGCACTAATGATGGTGATTTCAGGCCATGGATGCCCCCAGGAATACCCAAAAGACAGTGCACACCTCTGCAGGCGGAGATGGAATGGGACCATACACACTTTGTCACACAGCTAAACCACATGCAACGCTTGCAAACACACCTGGCATCCACCTTTCTTCACCACTGCCCTCACAAAAGGGAAACAAATGTGCTTTCAGCAGAGATTTAGCCCAAGTCACCTAGTCAAACCCGGCCGGGCTGGCAGGGTGGACACCAGCTGGTGACCGTCCCATCTGATAACACACCAGTGAGGCTTTCCAGCCACAAAGTGGTCATGGGAGAGTCAACAAGAAAAGCTCATGTTGGTGACTTCATCTGGAAAGCACACTATTCATCTCCCCAGGGAGACAAAGAAACATCCCACAAGGAAGGAAGAGGGGACAGTTTGGGATCAGGACCGAAGAGACAGGTCAAGTGACCAGTGTTAGTGCCAGGCACTGCTGTCTGCTTCTCATCACCCAGGCTTCAATCCACTCACTATCCAGCATCTCCTCCTTCACCAGCATCCCCCCAATCACAACCGGCAAACTGAGGCAACCCAAATCCTCCTGCCCTCATCCAAAGCTTCATTTTAAAGCTCATTTGTTAGCAATACCCCGCAGAGCCATTCTCTGAGCAGGGGGGGACTCCTGGCACTGCACTCCCATGTTTGTACAACAGTGGGTTACTCACAAGCTCCCTGAATTCTAGGCATTTCTCTAGGAAATACACGGCTGTCTGTCTGTCTGTCCCACGCCTGCCTGCAGGTCCAGGCGAGCAGCGCATTCCCCTCATTCCAGCCCGGCAGCGCTGCTCACATTCCTGCCGGTGTGCTCCTGGCTGGTGCAAGAGCAGAGCAGGAACCCGATGGCTGGGCTTGCAAATCCTAAGGGTATGCCAAGAAAACCATTTTGTATCACAAAAAGGGTTATTCATTACCTGCTGGTATTCAAAACAGCTCTGGGGCAGGGATGGGTTAAACAGACTGGAAGGAATTGGGAAATCTCACTCTGGCCCTGCCCTGCAAGGCACAAACTTCTACTGAAGCCAGGAGAAGCACACGGTGAGCAGCATCCCACATGATATGGATCTTTATGCATTTATGATTCCCAACCTTGTCCCAAGTGTCTGCTCTTCCGTCCTCTCCAGACCTGCATTATACATGAGGGACAGGCCAGAAACAGGTTCAGCTCCATGCCCCATCACCAGCCTGAACAATGCAGCATACCAAGGCAGAGATTTCAAACAAGATTTGCTGATCTGGGAAAATTAAGGGCCCAATTCAGACACAGACAGTTGTGAGTGTGATCCCACAGCTATCAGGGACTTCATCCACTATTCAAAGCACTCAGACTTTACCTGATTTGAGTATGTGCACACACCCTCCCCCTCAAAGCACCCAGCCACTAAAATCCCCAACTGCAAATACAAAACTCACTCAGAAAACACAAGTCTTTATCATAAGAGGTTTCTCACCAGCCACCAAGCTCTGGTTTCCTTCCTAGACCTGCCTGTCAAAGGCTGAGGCTGCTGCAACCCATCTGCTCCCAGTCCCCAGCGCTGAGCATCGCAGCCTTGTCTCCTCGCTCCCTCCTGCACATCCCTGGCCGGGTCCCTGGGGTTAGGACACAGCCCTACCAGGCTCACTGCATCCCATAGGATCAGCCTTGTCTTCCCAGGTGAATCTTCTTACTGCTCCCCTGGCAAACACACCCTCTTTGCACGGTACATAGATCAGCAGGACCGGGGAAACCACCCTCAACCTTACCCGCACCCGCTAACCCTGATACTACCCCCCTGCTCCCCCCAGCCACTATTTGTTATTTTAGTGTCTTTGGGGGGCTTTGGTAATTGGCATGAGTCATAACACGAGAATTTACTTATCAAGAAGAATCACAGATCAGACACTCAGCAATGAATATTCTATAAGCTTGGATGAGAATTAGCATAGACGGGCTCAGTTTGATTTTATGCATTAGAAAATGGATTCAGTTCCCACGGGGCCAGCATTTTATGAAAACACAGGAGCCAAATGATTTGTTACTGAACCTGGCAATACATTTACTTATTTGTATATTAAACCCCATATCCGACATGGAAAGCTCAGCTGCCTTAAGTCTGTTGGGCGAGTAATCAAAATTGACATGAAGCAAACACTCAGAATACACCAACTGCAGGTTGGGTGGTGGGTTTTATTGCTGGTTTTATACCTTTTCAGAAGAAAGCTCCAGAAACCTGGTAGAAAAACCTCCCATAACAGTGACTTCCAGGCTGCTCTCACCAGCCCTGCTGCAAGAGTGACCCGAGGGGATTTTGGAAGATCCCCCAAGTTACTGCATTTCCCAAAGATACACCACAGAGCCCACAGGGAATAGTCAGGAACCCAAAAGCTCTCATAAGATACACCACAAGGGGTGATTCCCATCCAACCACAAAATTTATCCATGCTCCCCATCCCATGGGAAGGAGAGCTAACGTCAGGGGATGTCACCTCAGGCAGGACCACGCAGGCTGGGAGCAGCACGCACAACGGAGAATTATTTTCAAGCATGAGACATGACTCTCTCTCAAGACAGTGCTGCACCCAGAAGCAATTTAATATAGGTGGGCAGGGTACAGCCCACTGACTGCGCACGGGTTATGAATAGAGGCATTCAAGTAAACCCAAATAAAGGCCAATAACTCAACTTACATTTTATACTGACTTTTTGAATGCTGTAGGGGCCAACACAGGACTAAAACAACAAGAGATTTCACTCTCTTGCTGCTTTCCACCACTCAGGAACTTAAAGCAGTCAGGGAAGACAAGCTCTTCTGTTGTTTCAGCTCTTGGCCTTAGGAAAAACAGTGGAAAACCCCCCCGACGTGCCTGCAGTGCTCTCAACCCAAGGCAGCACCAGGATGGTAACCTGGACACTGGACAGGCCACGCTCCCACTGGTGCATAGGTGCAGCTTCGAAGATGCTCAGCAACATCAGTGCCACACACGTGGGAAAAGGCAGGTTAGATTACATGGATCCAATTTTTCATTTAAGTGGAAAAACCACCAGTGGTGATGAGCTGAGCCCATGACATCTAGCTCTGTTTGCAGAAAGCTTTCGCTTTGTGGGATCGCAGGTCATCCTTGTGGAGAAACTCCCACTTTACAGGGAAACCATAACAGATAAGCAGAAGGGTTTGCACTTAAACATGCCCAAATGCCAGGGTCAGCATCCCTGGCAGAGCAGCTGAAAGGCAGGGGTAATATGGGAGCTCCCCTGGCAGAGGAAAGGGTTGGGGTGCAGGGGAACAGCAAATATTTACATTTTCAGGTCAGCACACAATTGAACAGAGACATTTAAGGAGCCGGTGGGTGGAGTCAGAGGGAAAGCTGTTGTCACTGTTTCCCTGGCTACAGCATGCCTGGTGTTCAAGTAGCCAGGTCTGGACACCTTATTTACAGAAAGCCCCAGTGAAACTGGCAGCCGTCCTGCAGCGCTCAGCTGAAACCGGCACTGGAGAGGTTTGTGAGAGAGCTGGGGAAAGGACGGATGAATTTGGAAAGCCCTTGCCTCATGGGAAGGTAATTAAGCAGCAAACCCATGGCTATTTAAAGCAAGCAAATGGTTATTCTTCATTTAAGGTCAGGGAACAGAGTTGAGTGACAGCACCCGAGCTCACCCCTGAAGGGGTGTTCGGAGAGGACCCCAAGGAGGGATTATTTCTCCTGCCACTCTCCCCAAGCCTGAGCCACTTTTGGCAACACTCCTCCTCCCCTGTCCCTTCCCATCCTGCAGTCCTTATTAACCCTCTGCCAGCCTGTGCCCACTCACTGATGCCACATGGAAATGGGTAAGAAACAAGTACATTGCAGCAAGACCTTTTAACCACAGGGAGAAACTACACAGACCTACAGAAGACCTCCTTGTGAGCTCTTCACCTTGCACATCTCTACACTGCAGTTCGTCCCCTGCAGGAACAAGGTGCCGGTCCCCACGAGGGCTGCTGTGAGCTTTTATCATTTTCAGGATGCTTTGAAGCCACCCAGACAGACAGAGCCTCTCCCCTGCCCCTCCGAGCGGCCAGGGCTGCTGGAATTCTGGCACTGGCATGTACAAAAAAGGCAAAGCCATGGTTTACATCAAACACACACTCTTCTGTAATTCATGTCACTAACACAAACCAGATGCCATCTTCCCCAGCCTCTGCAGAGAACGATAGCCTGCCTTTGCATTACATAAAACAGCAAGAAAATGAAATTTAAACTTTCATGAAAAAAGCAAAATAAATACATCAGTAATTAGGCAAAAAACATCCAAGCCAAAACCAGCTTCCAAGTTTCCAGGAAGAATTAGGTTGTTTATGGAAGTCCTGTTTCAACTAACAGCCTGCCTGGCAGGTGGTAGGAATGTGAGTTTGTGGAGAGCAGAAACATGAAGCAGCTCTGCCTGGGGCACTCGTGCCTTGCTGTTTTCTTGTTTTAGTTAAGCAAGAGGAGACATTACAAATATTCAACAGGAGGAGCAGAAAGGAGAGCTGTGCCTCGGCGTGGCCTTTCCTACCTTGTATGCCATAGAGTCGATTGAGGCGCGACCGCCTGGCCTCGTCGGCGTACGGCACCGCTACCCAGGGCATCTCGCTGAAGTACTGCTTGAAGGAGTCCTCTGACCTGTGCAGGGGGAACAGGGCATGGGATCCCTTGCTGCCTGCAAGGCTCTTTCCTCTGCTCCTCATTAAAAACCTGGCCTACAAAGCCTTTTATCCCTTCCACCAAAGCCCACCGGTAAGGGCTGCTGGCAGACACAACCCAGGGAGAGCTACAGCAATTTTAAATCCCCCAGTCCCTCAAAAGGGGTCCATGGTGCAAGTTTTCCCCAATAAAATATTTCAAAACTCTCCAGGGCATCTGAATGTCAACCCATGGGACAGCAGTAGCTCGAGCATCTTTCAGACCTCACACCCACAAGCCACAAAGTGAAACACAGAGCTGCTCCAGGGACAGCTCTCAGCCCACTGCTGCACTCACTGACCCCCTTGTTGGGCAGAGGACTCAGGCAGCCTCCTGACATCAGAGCCAACCTGCTCTACTGAAACCAAATCTCCTCCTCAAATCAAACCAGCAACACTCAGAGCTTCCCAGCTTGGGGACAGCCAGCTCTGCCCACACAGGGTGTTAGTGCTTCCCTACCTGTCTGCACTAACAAAGAGTATCTCAAACTTCTGGCCCGCCTCCTTGATTTTTCGGTAGGACTCCACCAGGACCCGCGTGAGGCTTCGGCACGGCGGGCACTGCAAAACACAACACAGACATAAGGACATTGTCTCCTCCACAGGGCCAGACCCACGCCCAGCAGGTCCAGATGACCTAGTGACCATGAAAAGACAGATGTGACCTCATGTCTGCTGGGCAGCAGCCCTAAACGTGGCTGGGGCTTACAGCCCATAAGTTGCCAACAAAACCACTTCCATTTTTATAATCTGCCCACTCTTCCCCTTCTGAAGGGCCAGTTGAGGACAACAGGCCACTGCAATGCTGGGGGATCCCCAGAGCACCCCCAAGCTCACTCCAATCGCTCTTCAAAGCACCTAATACTCACCCAGTGTGCAGAGAAATAGACCCCAACGTGCAAGCCCTCCAGGGCATTGCTGTCCAGTGTCTGGCCATTGTTCCTTAGCAGAGGCCCAGCAACGACTTCACTGAAGGGTTTTGGCCCCCAGGGGAACTCCAGACCTGGGGAGTGGTCGGGATGAAGGGAGAAAGAAGACACAAAACAGCAAGGTGCACATGCAGCATTTACAGTTTCAAAAAGTTCAACCAAAAAAAACCCATCCCACCTCCCACAAGATATGGGGCAGCTGGGGAAGCCAAGCTCAGGCAGGCTGCACCCACCTTTGGCTTGACAAAGCCTGCTCAGCTTCTGTGCCTGATAAGCCATCTTTTCCTTATCAAGTGTTTGTTTTAACAAGAGGGCAAGGTGGTATGTGCTCAGGAATGCAGTCAGACCATTTGCCTTACACTGCTATTAACCTTATTTTTTTATATACATATACACTTATTTATAGAACCTTTTATATACATATAAAAAGGTGGTTTTTGTATATATAAACGTATACATGAACTAAACTTAGACTAACCCTCTGCACCCCAAAGCAAGCATGTGTGCATACACACAAACACATGCTCTGAATCATCTGCTGCCAGCTCCCAGAGCAATCAATCCATGTATTCAGCCAGAGAGGAGGAAACATCACAGATGGCTCAGGCCACAATGTGTACTTGCTGCACAGTTTCTGCCACCTGAATTAAAGGCTCAGTCACCACAGTTGGCATCTACTGCATGAAGAAATGATGAGCTGGCAATACATGTGCATGGACAGCCCAGCAGCTGAACGATGGGTCTGCACAGTCTGTGAGTAAGGGCACACATTTTGCTCATTTTGGTTTTTGAAAATTGGAAAAAGATGGATTTAACATCAACCCCCAGCACAGTAAACCTCAGAAACAGAGAACAGTAGCATTTTTCTGTTGCATTTGTAAATAATGGGGAATTCATTATCCTAACAGAGTGTGATGTCGGTGATAAAGTCACACTCAGTATTTTGCAAGGATTCTGCTCCCAAGGTATGGAAAGCCTGGGCCCTCAGTCTGTCTGTCCATGTGCCTCCATCAGGGAAAAATCCAAACTGAATGTTTCAGTCAGACTAACTTTTTCCTCATTAGCACTTCAGAGAAAAATCCTGGAGGGGAAATCTTTGTTCTTTTCAACAAGCAAAACCAAAACACAAGATCTGGCAGGAATAATGCAGAAAATTTTATGCTGAAAATACTACAGTGCCTCGATTAGCTAAGTATGACAATAGTTGTTTGTTTCCTTTTTTTATCCTCCCCCTCCAAGGCAATTCCAAATGAACTGAAATGAAGAGGCAGCCGTGTGCCCATGTTTCTATGGCACAGGGGTCTCCAGGTCTTACCTTCTGGGTCATCTCGGATCACCAGGAGCCCATTCCTGCACACCACCTTCCCAGTGGAGGCATCGATAAATATCAGGGAAGGAATGTTGGAGACTCTGTACTTGTTCCACAGCTTCAGCTGTAAAAGAGATCGGGAGGGGAGAGGAGAAATGTAAACTTTGCAGTGTGGAGAGGAAGATTTTGGGGCATTAGCATCTTTCAGACCAGAGCCAAGCACAGAAACAGAGCCAGTGCTTCAGCAGCACGTGTGAAAGCAAGCAAGGGCATCTCTGTGGAGCTGCTGGGCCAGCCTGGATGTGCAGCACCCACAGAGACCCACACCATCAACACCATCCCTTGGCACTGTGAGTGAGACTGTGTTCATCTCATGCCTGTTGTGGGCTTGCCTGTGAGCACAGGTAAAGCTTCTCCTGCTGCGTTTGCCTCTTTGCAAGTAAAATGGGGATAATATTTACCATACTTTGAAGTCTTTGTTTAGAAGACATGGTAAGCACAAATACTTTTAATGCCACTGCTCTGAAGTAATTTGTAATACTTCCCTGGCTGCTTCCTCCCCTCCCATCTCAACGTTCATTAAACAAACCAGCAAGCCCTGCCAAGACACAGCCAGGCTGAAAACAAGGCCAACACACAGAAACACAATTCTTCTGCAACTGGGGCTTCCCGGGTTTGTTCCCAGGAGTTAATTAATGGGTTTGACATCAGCCTGGGGGCTGCACAGCCCAGTTCATCTATCTCACACTGCCAGCCTCAAGCAGTCCCCACCAGTTACGGACAGAACCCACGTGGGCTGAAATGGCCACCTTTGGGGCACCTTGGTCTAGATATCGCTGTCTGCTGGTCACTACTTTTTGCAGCGAGCTCAGCTTTGCACAACACCGGTGACTGAGTGCTCCGGGTGTCACACAGTCCTCAGCTGACATTTCCCAGAGTGTGCTTCTGGCACAGGATAATTTGGAGCTTAACCCACGTACAGAAGCTGGCTGGGACGGGGAGGAACGAGACGCCGACGGCTGCAGGTGTGGGCTGGCTGCGGCCGGACGAGCCGGTCTCCTCGCCACGCACGGAGGAGCTGCTGCAGTCACCACATTTACTTCCATTTCTCCAAACATTTCAACCTAAACAGCCCAGCGGTGAATTATCAAACTCTTAAACAAAAGCCAAACCATAGCTGAGAGCCAGAGGGGAAGGAAATGAATCACCACCTTCCCCTAAGCTCTGCAAAGCCCCTTAGGCTCTGGGTTTACAACTCTGGAGAATAAAACCCAGCAAGGGGAGAAAGGCAGGAGGGGACCCAGAATCCCACCCAGCACCAGCAGGGGTTTGAGCATGAGAGCCTGAGGACCCCTCACACAACGTGCTGCTGCTTCCATCAGTATCTCACGGGGAAACTGGATCCAGATGAAAGAGGCCACATCACTGTCCCCAATTTCCAAACAGAGGCAACCCTATTTCCAGAGGTGGAAATGATCTGGGGACTGGGCAAATGAGGGCAGGAAAGGGATGCAGTGTTCAGGCAGAGCAAACTGGATCCCTCACCAGAGACCTAGCTGCGAGAGAAAGTCACATCCACATTCAGGTTTCAATGGCATAGTATTAAATACTCCTTCCAACACCTTTTTAGTGAAGATAAACCTGAACGAGTCACATGAGCCAGCCTGCTTGCAATGGGGTGTTCACAAAACCCTTTGGGTCTGAAGGAAAGCATTAACATTGATCTAGGAAGAATTTATTAACCTCCATCTACCAGGACCCAGAGAAAGGCAAGGCTTTGTGTCCTGTCCACCAGCCTTCCATTTCCAATAGAGGTATTTCTTGGACAAGCAGACCTATTCATAATGCAAATTCAAACAAACCAAACGGCCTTGAGCATGAAAAAGAAAAAAGAAATCATACTAAATGCAAACCAGTCCCCTCACAACGAGCGTGTTCAAACCACAGAAGGTAAAATCCACTTCAGTGCAGTTTAAAGAGTGGGGAAAAGCTCTTTATAAGGATCACAGGCATTTGAAGGGGTGTTGCAAACAACGAGGAAATTACAACAAGCAATTGGATCGTTCTCTTTAAATAGTTTCTTACACTACACATCATTTTGCCGAGCTCTTGGCATACGGGCAGCGCTCCCCTTGGGGCACCACAGCAGGTCATGGCAGTTTTCTGGCAGGGTCTGCACTCCAGAGCCAAGAGGCTGCACCGACCGACTGTGCTCAGAGGGACGGGGCTGGGACATCCCAGATAAGGGGCTAAGACCAAACCAAACCCACTCTCACTGGAAGCACCAGCCTGGCTGGCTCCAGGCAGTCTACGAGGTCCAGCAGACCTGGCAGCTCTCGCCAACAACTGGCTCTGGGTCTTCTCAGCACGCGTATGCCATCAGGCCCCACCGGCCCCAAACTGCCTTTGCAGACTAGTCTTGGCTGCCCAGACGTCTGTGAGATGAGCAATCTGCAACCCAGATACTCTGTCCCCATGAAATGGAGGGTTGCCACTTCTAACTCATCACTGAGGGGCCACAGGAGAGTCCTGCAAACAAGCCTGAAGCGTGGTGTGTCCAAAGGGTCAGAAAGCATCAAAAAGGTCAACGTGACTGCTACTGCTGCTGCACGAGCACATCCATCATGGGGCTCTGAGACTTTGACTCAATGAATCATCATGCTCAGTTACACCTTGAGTGAATGACAGAAAGCAACCAAAACTGCCAGGTTTGACCTTGCATCTTCACAAAAGCTGCAAGCATCGTGCAGCTGCCAGACCCCAGCACCCAGCCATCCTGTGTCACGCCAAACATCCAGAGCTTCACACACGCTGAGCAGCACTTACTACCTGCAATAGATTTGCTGCCTGGGTTATCACTGAAACCCATCATACCTCACGGATGAACAAACACGACAACTGCACTTAAGACAAGTGGAACTGGGTTGCCAGTTTGAGCCTGGTTATAAAAGACTTGAATTGCAAATTAGTGGTCTCGACACACTCACCATAATAATTCCACTGTATCAGAAAGTACACGAATGTGCTGTTTAAAGCCCTTTGGTTTGATGATTCTCCTAGGAAAGCTGATGGGGAATGAGAAACGCATGCGCTGCAGGACCAGTGCCAGGGTCTACCACCATTCCCACAGCCCCGGCCCCCTTCAGCCAGGCTCAGCTTTCCAAAGCCTGTCAGATACTTCTGAAGGAAGCCTGATGGCTCTTTTTACTGCAGGTCTGACCTGGAAGAGCAGAATCTTGATAGGAAACAGGCCTGGCTCATTTTAGCTGGGCTTTTTTGGATAATATAGCTCAGTATGGGATTCCCACACCGCTATTTCGCAGCTGAACTGCGGCTTCCAGCAAAGACATCTGCTCTCCACCTAAAGCCTCTGAACACCAGGATGACTTCACCCGTCTTGTGGCGAACTATTGCACCGTATGTTTTTTTTCCTGGGGTAAAATGCCAAGGGTTTGCACACATGCAGACTCTGGAAAGGAGACAAGCTCGTTCGCAGTCCCGCTCAGTGTACACTCACTGGTGGTGGTCCAGGCAGGAAGGGGGGCCCAGGAGAAAAAAAGGCATCCCTTGTACAAGGACCTGCCCAACCGCGCACCTCGCAGAGGATCCTGCGTCGGGCTGGGCGTGGGATGCGGAAAGCAAATTACGACTTGCTCTGAAACCGCAGGACGACGGGATGATAGCTCAGGCAGCAGGGCAGAGTGCTGCCTCAGCAACTTTTAAAAGCTGTTTTTCCTGCCGTGAAGAGGATGACATAGAAATAACATACTCCGCACTCTGAGGATTTGATCATCCATTTAAAGAGGGGATCTCTGCTCCGCTGCCCAACAGCTGTTGCAAATCTGTGGGATCAAGCCAAAGCTAACACAGATGTGGAAATAATCTACGGACTACTCAGCCCAAATGCAGCTGATCCTCTTGGAGCACCCTTCGCTCCTGGTTCAGGCTGCACGTCTGCTAAACTCAATACTCACCCCAGGATGCCCGCTGGAGAAGGAGTGAGGAAATAACAGCCCACTGCAAGGCTGACCAGCTTCACAGAAACCTCCCTGGCTCCGGTGCAGGTGGTTAAGTACAGCAGCCCAGTGGAAAAAACAGAGTCACCAGATTCCTCCGGTAACGTTATCCCTACACAAAGCATCACCACACTGTCCTGGAGGACCTGGAAACTGCAGACCTGGGCTCTCTCCATGACTCCATCCACGACTGGCCATGAGAGGCTGTAAAATCACAGCTTATTTGAGGTCCGAGGTGCTCCCAAGACATCAGGCCACGCAGCAGCACACAGCATCGCTCACAGAGCCGCTCTCCACGCCGGCGGCTGGCTCGGTTCTTTCCCCCACGCCGCTGACTGGGAAATGCCTGGCCAAAAGGCACAGTGGAGAGAAACTTGCAGGCAGCTGCAGTAATTTTTCCAGATAAAGGCGTCAGACGAGAGGTCTCCCCAGCAGCCCACGGCTGTTTCTGTGCAGGGCTGGCACCCGGCCGGGGCGGATGAAATCCCCTCCTGCTCTGTGGGTACCGATGGGGAAGGGATCCCCTACTTCCAACAGCTGCTGGGTGCTATTTTTGGTTGTGCCGATTGATTTATCAGCCCTTGGTCGCATTCCCTTACTCACATAAATCCTGAGCTGCAGGGTTAATGCTGGCAGAGATAAATCACAACTGCTTGCAGTGAAATGAGCCCTGGCCGGCGGGGAAGTGGTCCTGCCTCCATGGGGGCTGTGTTTCTCCGCTGCAGTGTCAATCTGGACCATAAGACCTCTCATGCCTCCATCCTCCGTAGGATACGGAGCTGCCTCCCCCTGGGAGATGTGGTGGTTTCAGGGACACGTGCCCATGCCAGCAGCAGGGCAGACACTGCCTCTGCTCACCTTGCAGCCCACACTGCCACCCTGACCAGTGGCAGCCAGACACAGCTGCTTTAAAAACTCAAAAGCAGATCCCTCAGCAATAATGTGTTCCCAATAATGACGACTGCTGCTTTCTGCTAAATGAAATACAAAGCTGCTCTTATAAAAATCCACCCTTGCAGGCAATACCCCCAGTGTCTGGGCAGTTCCTCTGGCGAGGCACTGGAAAGACCCAGGAGTGCCCATGTGAGAGTGCAGTGGGGCTTCCACTACAGACATGAGCTTGGCTCTTGCTGGTCCCTCACTCCAGAGCCACAGGCTGAACATGAAGTCTGTCTGAGGAACTCACCAGCAGCCCTTGGTGGAAAAGTGCCCTTGGTCCATGGCCACGGGGACTGGCAGAGCTCATTTCCCAGCTCTGCCTCCAGTTCCAAGCTGGTGAGACAGCCACAGCCATCGCCACCGCTCCGCTCCCGTGGCCTGGCCCTGCGGGGGACCTCTCTGTCCTCGCTCGCTCGCAGTGCTAAACTGCAGCTTTTACATCGTGCCTTAAAGGGTTTACAAGCACCAGGGGCCACCCAGGCTCTGCAGAGAGCAGGCACAGGGCTGCAGAACAGGCTGCTCCCTCGCCCTGTCGATTTAAATCCAGGTCACGCCTGTCCCTGCGATTCAAGCTCAGCTCAAGCAAAGGCTCCTCTTCCAGCCTTCCCTTGCTGCTCCTTTACCTTCACACATAAGGGAACCCCCTCAAATAAAAGGGGACGTGGTGCAGGAACGGCAGCCAAATAGCAGGGGAGGCATCGAGGGCAGATGGTGCACGCCAAGACCTGACCTTGTGACACAGAGGAGACAGAGTGAGGCTTGGGATAAATTAATGTCTATTGTGCTGCTGTTTCTCTCCAAAAGCAAATCAAAATCTAATTACAAAATACAATGGTGAGAGAAATGTCTGCTCCGAGGACATTAATGAGCTGAGGAGGGAGGATCTGGAATTGCAATAAACAAGATCAATGTGAACAGCTGAGACTGACAGTGCAGGGCACTGGGGCTGCTGATGCATACGGACCCATGGACAGCCAGACCACCTCATTATCATCCCCCTCTGCCCCCACACTGCCTACAGCAGAGAAAGCCCAGTTAAAACCAACCTCAGGACCAGTTTCCCCCAGTACTCAGCCCGGCAGCCCCTGTTACGGATGCTCCCCCCACCAGTCACATTCCAGCAATACGAGTCGGTGTGAGCAAAAAATAAACACATCAAATCAAAAGTCCTGCTTGTCACCTCCATCCTCTCCTTGTTTGTGGCTCCATGGTGGGACAGCATCATGGTGGGACCAGCACAGCACGGTCTGGCTTGTGGCCACCCACATGGCCCCGCAGCCAGCAGGGGGGCAGGGGAGACCCTGGCAGGAGCCAGCTTGCAACCCCAGGCTTTTGTTCCTCCCAGACACAAAACACAACAGCAAAAGCTCTGGAGCCGAAGCGGAAGGAAATCCTCTCCGCGGGGTTTTCTGGCTGCCAGCGGTGGGCTGCTCTTTGTTCCCCCGTGGAGCCAAAACCCGAGGGTGAGGAACCTGGGCCAGCCCAACCTCAAGTCCTTGCTTCCTCCTGTTTTCTTCCTCTTACCGCCCCGGTCGCCCAGCACTGGCACCGTTGCTCTCTGCAGTTTCCCAGGGTAAGGCGTCCAAGCGACTGCGAGCCGAGCGTTTCATTTGAGGGCAAAGCAGCATATGGCACAAGCTGCCTGCGCTCCTCCCGACGCACACGCAGGCTGACAGGCTGGATCCTCCGCAGCCCACAGCTGATAGGAAAACATTTAATTTGAGCAGAACTGAAGAGCAGTTAACATGATCTATGGAGAGCAAAGCCCCAGGGTGGACACGGGAGGTGGCCGGGTTGTTTTATACGTGCGAGTTTCAAAGCGGCGCTAGGCTGGCAGCTTGATTTGATCCCAGGATCAGGGTGAAGTGGCATTTGTATAAACTCACAGATAACAACGCAGGCAGCAAATCATGCAGGGAGGATGCCACAGACAGGCTGGTCTATCAACACCATCAGGATGTCTTTTATAAATCTCTTTTTTTTCCAGGTGTTCCTCAAATTGTATTCAACAGCCCAAAGACGACGCAGAATTTAAGGATGCAGCATCACACCCAGGACTAGAAATACACCTCCGTGCACTTCAAATAAAGGATATTTCAGGAACAATTTTTCTCCCTGCAGTTCTGCTTTGTGCCTGGCTCTCTCCCTTTACTCCCAGGAGAACAGGGACACCAGGGCTTGCACAAAGATGGGTGCAGAACCCAGGGGGGTTTGCCAGCACCTCGAACCCCCCTTCTGTTACCTGTTTTCACTGGCGTTTTTTCACAATTTCCTGGTAGGTAAGACAGCAAGACAATACATAAAAAGCAGTGAGGATGGAGGGAGTTAAAGCGTTTGTGGGAAAAATTTAAGACACATGTAGAAGTGTATCATACACGGCCCCCATAAATTACGCCCCCAAATGACTAGCACTGAGTAAGAAACAGCTATGTAAACACAAAGGTAATAAGAAAAAATAATAATTTCTCTCTCTCTATGGGGGAAGTGATATTTTTCCATCTGTTTATAGGAAAGGCAAGGGGTGGGGTGGCAGTCTGGGATGTTGAATCGAAGTTCAGGGGCTCTCTTGGTCCCCAGTCTCATCTGTCATTGGAAGTGGGACGGCTGCCAGAACGTTACAGCCTGGGTTTCCTACCCAGTGCCTTTGCTTCTGCTGCTACTGTTCGCTCTAAGGCACCTGGCACGGAGCACTGGTGGTAATCTCGAGGTCAAACACCTTGCAATCCCAGATCATTAAGAAACAAACACTTGTGAAAAGCCCCGAGTTTAGACAGAGTTCCCACCAAACACAAAAGCCTTTTAAATCTGCAGAGCAATCGGGATATTTTTTTTTATGTAATGCACACAATGAGGTATTAGTGTGGTTTCTGGGTTTTTTTCAGTGGTTAACCTGAATGGGAACCTTACACAATCAGACCAAAACAACACTGAAAAATGATCATTTGTTAGCACTGTAACGTGCCCATGGGAGCGAGGGCTTCAGGATGCTGCAGTACCAGGAGCCTCATGAACAGTGACCTCCCTCAGGCACGCCAGCACCAGGACATCCCCCAGACCAGCAACATGGGAGACCCTTGCAAAACTACCATGACAACTACAAACACCTTCTCATGCCCACTGCTGCCCATACACCCACTGGATGGGAGACATGCTCGTTACGCAGTGTCTTCTGAAATGCAACAGCTCATCCACAGACACTTCATTACAAAAACCTCTGCTCAACACAGCACTTGCATCACTGCAAACACTCAGATGATTTAAAAGCTACTACTTTCCTCCAGTTTCTCCACCCTGGGGAGAGGGTGCACTGGTTACTGCACATCAGGTCTGGCCCTCCCTGCAGCCACATCCATCTCAGCCTCTCAGAGCCTATGGTGTTGGATCCCAGCCTGGCAGCACTCCTGGTTTGCAACCTAAGGAGGATTTTCATGCAAAGGTTATGCAGCTGCAGAGCTAGAAAGGCCATAACCACAACTGTGGTGCCTGCTCGCAGCCCACGCTGCTGGGGCAGCTCTGGGCTTTGCAAGCAAGACCGGCAACGGGCTCTGCTGGCAGAGCACAGCTCGAGGGGTTCACTCCGTAACCGCGCTCAGGTCAATATACACCAGGAGCTAACCAGACCCAAGAGCTCTCAAACTCCTCCTGGAAAGAGCAATCCCCACCAGCGACAGCTCAGAGTTACCCCACTCCTCCTCGGCTCTTGGGGGGAAGGGGATCACAGAGCCCACACGGACCCAGTGCAGACATGTGCTCACATGGCACTTCTCTGGAGCCATTAAAGTCCATCCTGCACAAACATCCCACCACCAAAACTGCTCTGGGCTAAACCACTGATGATGAGGCGCTCTCAGTGCCCCCGTGCCCTCTTATCATCCATCACAGCACAGCTGAGCCCAGCACCACAGCAACCAGCACTGGGTGTCCTGCAGGGAAGAGCATCAGACTGACTCGTGACACAGGCAGGATGGATGTAATGGTCACGCTGCCTGGAAAAACACCATCCTGCTGAGCACTGCTCTTCCTCCTGCTCCCCAGACCGACACTCGGCCCCTCGGCAGAAAGGCTGGAAACATAAACCCACCCGACGCCGAGCCACTGACCTCTACATGGGAAAACGTCACTGCGAGTCCCACGTTTGCAATAAATCACCTGCACACATTGAAATCCAGAGCAGAACAAAGCTGACCACAGCTGAGATGCACTAACATCTCAACTGCAGCACAAGGCAGCAGGTGGGAGGCTGGAGAAGCCGTTTCCCCACCCAACCACTCCTTTGCAGAGGGGCTTTCCCAGCAAGGTGTGCTCCAGCAAAGCTGGTGGCACTGCCTGCGAGAAGGCAGAGAGAGGGACAGGGAAATCGGGAGGGCCAGGGGAAGGCACAGAGGCAGGGGAGGGATAATCAGTGCTGGATGTGCCCAGAGGGGGCCAGGCAGACGGGGCCAAAGGGACATGGGGTTTACAACGTACACACATGGTGGGCCAGGTGCAGGGCAAGAGAGGGAACCCAATCTGTCCTGTGAAACCCAGCACCGAGACACAAGAGGCACCCGGCTCCAGAGCCATCGACCAGGGAGGAACAAGACAGCAGGCTGGGGCTCCCTCTCCTTCATTTTAAGGCTTGAGTGGCATGTCTTACAACTGCCAAACCAATTAAAAAGATGAACAGGGACGGTGACAAATCAGTAGCAAGGTCAAAAGCCCCAGCTACATCCTGACTTGAGTGACGTAAGTCACAAAATATAGTTTCTCAAAGGGGCAAGAGCCCGTGAGTCAGCACACGGATGAAATGCAGCACCAGGAAGGCAGGACTGAGCCCTGGGGCGAGTGAGCCTCGCACACGGTGTCCCGTCTGCTGCCCTGAGCACACGAAGGCAGCCATGGCAAAAGGAGAGGCTGCTGCCAGGAACCACTGACAATGTAAATCCCAAGGGGCTGTTCAAAATGTCAGGTAAGCAGCAGCGTATCGATTCCCTCCGCTGACAGCCAGCCCCAGCTGGAGGGGAGGCTCAGAGACCGCAGGCTTCAGCAAGAGGAGGAGGATGCTCGGCACCCGCTGTGCTGCAGGGCCTTCGAGTCAACAGCACAGCAGGAGGGGACAGAGGGCTGGATGGCAGGAGTGCTTCCGCATCATTTCGGTGGGAATAAGGGAGGTTCTGTGCAAAAGGAAGAGCTGATGGTGTGTTCTTTTATAGAACGCCGAAGACTGCTGTGCGCTGGCAGCAACCTTCCTCAGATGTGGCTGTATTTCAGCTGTTACTATATTCAGAGTTTGTAAAATGCTCTGGGATGACAAAAATCACTCCAAAACCAGTTATGAAAACTGTTTCCAGGAAATCGATCCATGGAGACGGAGAAAGTCTGGTGTTTTTACAAGAGCTTCAACTAGAGAAGGACCAAGGTCGTGGAGGAAGTTTTGCTTCCTTGTCTTTTCTGCAATAAAAAGGAGCTGCATTGGGAGGACATTTGATTCTGCAATACACAAAATGACCATCAGTTCTCTCCTCAGAGGGGAGGCCTGACCTGAGACAGGCAAAAAATAATCCTCAAGTCATCTGGAGTTGAAGGCTTTCTGCCTTAGGCAAGTGCTGGACTTGTTTGTTTGTGTTCTTGTTTCTCCTGTTGCTTTCGGTGATGATGAGGACCATCCAGAAGATCCCAGGCTAATGAAACACACACTGCAGGAACAGAGATTTCACCCAGGGAAAGAGCATGAAGGTGGTGGGAGCATGTCCTGCCTTCCCGTCCCCGCTCCAGCCTCAATGCCAGGAAGCAACGCGTTTAGAGTTGGATGAGCCACGGGAAACGCACACTCATCATCCGCTGGCGTCCACGCCGCTTTTTCCAGGGATCTGCCGTGAAGTTTCAGGCTCGGTCCCCCCTTCCCCACCCCTGGGTCAGAACTAAACAAACGCAGCCACCGAGACAAACTCCAACATACTCATCTTGTTCGGCAGCCCTGTGGTTGGGCTGCGAGCTCCAAGCTTTTTCCCCCTCCTCTCCCTCCTTCTAGTTCAATTATCTTGCTTCATCTTTATTCCGTTTCCAGGAACACTTAGCAACAGGCTCTTGCAATCAGCCACGGCAGGCGAGGATCTGAGGAGGAGACTCTGCAGTTACCGTGACCTTTTACTACACTCATGCAAATTTTAAAGAAAGTATGCAAACAATTTGCCTTTTAAGTATCCTCTGGTTACATTCTCCAGGAGTTAATTCTTCTCTCCTTAGAGACACCAGGAACACCAGATTTTATGATTTTACACTAATGAGAACAAAATCTGCAGCTTAATTCCAGTTTGCTTTGTGGAATTTTCTTCTGTATCTCTTGTAGCATGTAGATCTCAAACGGGCAAAAATTAACCTGCGACACCTACCCTGGCCAAGACCACAGGTCTGCTTGGACACCGCATGGTCACACCACCAAAAACCAAGTGTGGGCTTTGGGGTCCATGCCAGCAGTCAGCCAAACTCTTCCTGAGATGGACAAGATGCTGTTGCTTCTCTTGGCGAGTGGCTTTTATGGATCACCATCAGAAACACTCATTCTGGGGCAGCCAAAGGGGATGCCAGGAGCCAAACACAGCCATAGCATCCCAAGGAAAACGCAGCAGTTGTGATCTTGGTAATTAAAGCTCATCAGCTGAGGCAGCAGATGAGAGAGCTGCTGCAGTGGTTGAGGACTCTCATTCCTATGGGACTCGCCGTGGTGACACAGGGAGAGCTCCTGCCAAATCCAGAGACAAAAGCACGCACCAGGACAGCCTGCCCAGCTCGCAGGGCACAGGAACATTACTGCATTTAAGCCCTTTCTCCTTGAAATGGATGCTTTGTGTTTGAACTTTTAAAAATCCTGTGTTTCTTGCAGTGACTAGAAGCTGCAGAGAGGGGATGGGTGAATACCAAGGTACCAAAGCAGGCTGCTCACTGCCTTCTGACTGGTGTTCACAAACAGGGAAATAATTTGCAGTGCTCTATTCTGGAGGGAAAAAAACCCCCAAAGTCTCACAGATCCTTGATCTTTTTTTTTTTTTTTCTTTAAAAAATGAGAAGTCTGAATAAGCATGTCATTGATCCGATTGCCGGGAAGAGCATCTGGAACATCAATCTCTGCCTGAGACTGCAGAAGCTGCAGGAGAGCTCAAAGCAGCCAAGGCTGCCCTTGAACCAGATGCCACTCGCTCGTACAGAAACGCCTGTGGATCTGTGTGAAAATGATTAAGCAAAATTGCTCCCTCTTTTTTCAACTTTCTAACTCAAATCTGTTTTCTCTTAGAGGGCAGATGCTCATTACATACCCTGCAGCACATCAAAGGCAGGAAGGCAGCCGCCCCGCCATGCACCAGGGGGCACGTGCCCAGTGTCCTGCCCGACCTGCCTGTCCCACCAGCTCCTTCCCACCCCAAAGTCTTGACTCAGGGTAGAGCTGAGAAGGTAAAAAGGCCTCTTCAAGCTTTGGTCAAACAGGGCTTTTTCCTCAAGAACAGGGCAAAATATTGGGGCTCTCACACAACCAGTTCCCCTCGGGTCTCGCATTTTCAACCCCAGCAGCACTTTTGGTGATGAACTGACTCCACTGTTGCAAAGAGAATTCACTAAATCCTTAAGTGCAATGATGCTGCAGTACATCCCCCACCACGAGCACAGTGCCTTTGCCCAAAGATCCCACTTCCCAGTGGTACACCTCCCCGTGCCTTCCCAAAACGGGATGAACATTGCCCAAAGTTTCCTGGAAACTTCTTGAAGATTTGGATCTGGGATGCAGATGAGATATATTCCTATTCTGTGAAAACTTACACAAGGAATGGCAAACAAAGACCCTGAAATCCCAGGGGCTGAACCCAAACACCACGCTTGTCTCTTACCCAAAGCCTCCTTTGCCTTTTTTTTAAACTCAAACTCTGTGGGATGATGCTCAGATCTAAAACTGGGTTCTTGGATCTGTGCAAGCTACAGCAGACACCCAGCACCTTGGGCAGGCTTAGCAGGACGTGACCTAAGGGACACCAAACCCTCTGCATTTAATGCCACACCTGATGCAAACCCCTGCCTTCAGAGGTCAAAGGGGAGTGACTGATGAGAGGTCTCATCCCCAGAGCCCCTCTCATTTATTCTAGTTCAAAGAGCTCGGAAAACTCAAGGCAATCACTCACCAGCTCAGATATTTCAGGAGGAGCGTGGGGAAGGGCACCTGGGAAGCAGAAAGCACGAAGCCAACTTCATCCAAGATGCGAGAGGGGGGAACACAGCTGAGCTCTTAAGTAACAGCTTCTTCCAGGCAGCCCACTGCCTCATCCATCTTAATCTTTAACCACCAAGAGATGAAAACAATTCATCCTCGTTCCCTGCTCTTACTGAGAAGTTACAAGAAATAAAACTAAACCAAAGATCAATGTTATAACCCTTCTCAGACAATCTCCAGCTGACCTGGACTTTCTCAGCATCCCTTTTATCTAGCAGAGTGTTTTGGCTAAAGCTTTGCAGAAGAAAGCCATGTGAGCACGCTAGTTAAAAACCTGGTACTTTCATGTTTATACAGCCAGCTAAGCAGCACACCACAAAGCCTTTTATTCCAAGTCTCTGCTGACAAGCTAGCATTGATAAATTACAGAAATCACCCAGGAATTACAAGGCATAGGGGAAAAAAACCACCACAGTTCCCTAGGTGGGAAATAAGGGCTCAGAAACTCAGGACTCAAGGAAAAGTCTGTATAAAAATCATCCCAAGATTACGGAGCAATTTGTTTGTAGTCAAAAGGGGAGAGCAAAACCAGCTGAAGATGCAGACTCCTTCCCCATGGTTTCAAATAATTCACCAGACCCAGAGGTGAAGACAGCGATACCTCAAAGGTATCTCCTCCCAAATACCCCTATTTCCAGTAAAAGCAACCTGAAACGAGCAGCACACGCAGCTACAAGCATGAGAAGAGATGTGCCTCCTGGTCACAGAGGTGCAACACAGACACTGAGCGATGAGTTGATGTCAGTGGGGTGCACCAAAGAACAGCCCGAGCTCCCAGGTCACAGCAGGCTTCACGCGCTGACCCGCGTCGTGTTGGTTTACACACTGTGCGTGCAAGAGCCAGGAAAAATCCATCTCCTTTATCATAACAAACCCTAAGGTAAACACAAAGGCAAGGCCACGCACGTTATCCAATTATACAAGCAGGTAAAGGAGAAAGAGAGCGCTGGCCATCCGCTTGCCCCTGATTTCTGTGAGCAGGTACAGAAAAGGGCTGCGTCAAGCCGTGCAGAAAGGGGCTGTGGGAAGAGAGGTGTGCTCCCTCGCCAAGAACAAACCTGCTGCTCCTGAACAAAAAGCAAGAGTTTTGTAAGAGAAATGGGCATTTCACAGTCTTTGTGGTGCTCTCCCCCATCATGGAGCAAGCAAGGAGCGTGTCCTGGCCCCCCTTGCAAACACACACCCCAGGGGCTGCCTGGGGCTGGGCAGGTGGAAAAAACACCCAAACCTGGGAAATTCCCAAGCCTGGAGAAACCAAATCGAAGCCAGCTGGTCTGTAAAGCTGCACCCCTACACAAAAAAATTCGCTTGTCTTCAATTTATGAAGTGCATGGCGTTGACTCTGCATGTTATAACCTACGCACGTGGTTTTGCAAGGCAGTGGGCAAACAGAGGGGTGTCTGAGGGTTCAGGTGCTCCATCCCCAGTGGTACTGCTGGCCAGGACGCAACATACAGCAGCGTAAAACTCCAACCCAGCTCGACTGGGTCTTCTGTGTCTTCTCCAGGAGGGCTGAGGACCTCGTTCCTCTCCACTGGGCAGAGCTGGAGACCAAAAGATTAAACTCTGTGCACCCATATGCAGCACTCTGGATCACTGACGATTTCAAAAAGAGGAGAAAAGCCCTTCTCGGGTAAGTTCTTGCTGCTCAGTTCGCTGAAGTGTGCCAGGACGGTCTGAGCCAGCAGCTCTGCTGAATGCTTCCAGACTCCATCTGGCAGGCTGGCACCCAGCCTGCTCCTCCACTCCTGTGCCAGCAGGGACACCCAGATACACGGGACCTGGCTTTGGGCAGACAGTTACAAAGCGGGAGGGGAACACTCAGCAACTTCTACAGAAAGATGCTGCTACAGATAGTACCAAAAATACCTTCCAAGTCTGTACTTGCTTACGAAAGGAGAGCTTTAAAGCTCCAAACCCAGCCCATTTGTGACAAAACCCACCAAGCACACGTCCCAGATCCTGCTGTGAATGCCAGGGGATCGGCAGGTGGCAGATTGTCAAAGCCTGCACAACGCTATTTCAGATCCACAAGCTGAAATACCTCCCCACATCCCCCCCTTCCCCCTCTGCAGCTCTACAGGAGGGGCACAGGAAGATTTAGCATGTGCAGCATTGAGTTGTTGTGGTTACCTTTTAGTCAATTCAGAAGAATATTACAACATATTCCCCATGGGAGTCCATAAATAGCAAAGGATTCTGCTTTAATCCCCTATCTATTCCTATCTGGATAATATGGCATGTGGACAAGCACTGCCAAAATGCAGATTTATAGCAAAGCTGAGAGTTTGCATGGCCAAGACATGCTCTACAAACTCTGGATTCCAAGGAATAAATAAAAGCCTCTTCTAGGATACAGATGGCTCCTCAGTTACAGAAGCTTCATGCAGATACAAACCTGTTTTCAGGATTCCTGCCTCCCTCTCCCATCCCAGGTGAAAGGTTTGTTTATACTGACCTTCCTCAACACTAAAATCACCTGCTTTCACAGTGCTCCTGCTGGTACCACCACCACACCGCCTTCTGCTCGCTTTTCATTTCTTTACTAATTCTTTATATTATCTATCAGATCAGCTTCAAACCTCTTCGTTAACAGTGACCAACATCAAAGGGAAAAGAACTACAAAAACTGCTGAGCAAAGGGAAAAGGACTATGAAAAATACAGCTGACGAACGCTACGGTCGTCACTGCCACACTGGAGACACTGGGGATGATTCTTAAAAGCTCCTCAGAGAACAGGGTATTAAAAAAACCCCAACACATCCAAACAACAGCAACTTTGCAGGTGGAGTTAGAAAATTCAGCGCAAGTGCGTGCTCAGTGCAAGCAAATACATTTTTCCCAGCTGAAAAGTCAACCCTGTAAAGACACATCCATTCCCAGAGGCACCAGGCAGCGCTGCTTCCTACTCCATATTCCCCAGGTGTAATTTTAAATTACTCACTGATGGGGCTGCCACACACCTCCCCTGGGAGCCTGCACCACCGCTCCAGGCAAAGGCATGCGTCCTGCCTGCTGCAGTGGATCAGAACAGCCAGGCACAGCAGCAGGGTCGGGGAGGTGCACACTAGGTCACAAAAAGAAATACAAAGTCATTTTTGACAAAGGGAAAATCCTGCATCCTGGCTGAATTGCTGTTGTTGGCTACACACCCTTTGGATACTGACTACTTTGCAGGCAAAACATAAAGCCAAGGATATTTGTTTAAAACCCACAGGAGGAGACTGTGATTCTATTAAAAAAAAAATACAACTGGCATTAATTCTAAAAACTTCCCACCACTGGGACTGGGATTCAAAACCAGCACTGGGCAGTGAGGCCAAAACACACTCAGAGCAGACGCCTGCAAAAGATTCCAAGGGAAATCAGTTATGTGGGTTTTATAACAAAAATAAAACAAAATCCAATGTTTATAAAGAAGACAAAAAAAAAAATAAAAAGGCAGCTTCCCTAGGAGACAGTGCTGCAAACACCCTGTGCAGATAACTCAGGCCCTGTCTGGATGTGAGGTCGCCTCGGTGCCCCGTGCCGGTCGGTGTGTGCGGTGAGACAGAAGGTGACCGCGCATCTGGAGCAGGAGCAGGCAGGGAAGGGGCTGCCTTGCCCTCCTTCACAAGCCAGAGCCACGCCAGCTCCATCCATCCATCCATCCATCCATCCATCCATCCATCCATCCATCCATCCATCCAAATCCATCCATCCATCCAAATCCATCCATCTATCCATCCATCCATCCATCCCCTGTCACCACCAGCTCTGGAGAGCGGCGGACAGAGCTTTCAGCGCTCCGCTTCTCCCATCGCCGCTCTCTCCAGACAAGGACACAGTGGGCTAAAGCTGGATGACCAATGGGACTGAAAAGCCCAGGCTTCCCTCCTTCTTGTATGCTAAAGTCAGCCTTATACCATAAACTTATTTTTTTTCTTAAGTAATTTTTTTGTAGCTGACTCACACGCAGCTTCTGCCAGGAATTTTTATAATTAGTGAATTAGAGCAAGGTTTTGCCTGTGCATGCCTGGCAACATCTGCTGATTTAAGCAAGCTCTGTTCAAAACCTTGCAGAGCCCTGGAAGAGCACAGCTGAGCACAGCCCTTCCTCCCAATGGCACGGCTGATGGGGCTTTTCTTGCCAGGCTGGCATGAAACATGCTGCTCCTCCTGTAGAGAGCTTTGCAGCTCCTAATCCACATCTTGAGGGGAAGGAGGCAAGCTGGAACAAAGCCTAAAGGGGACTGGAGAAGGGAGAGGGATGTTAGCTGCCTCTCCACTTAGCAAACCTCTTGCTGGAGCATCCCTGTGACAGCATCCGCAGCTATGTGCCTCTCCATCGAGCTGCATAGTTGCAAAGCCATCGTGCGTCACATCTTCCTTAGAGACAGACGACGGTATAGAGTTCCACAAAACCACAGAAAAAATAACTTCCTCAACCTCTTTCTTCGATGGACACAAGAGCTATTTCACAAGTAAGGCTCCAACACACAACAGTGGTCCAACCTAAAGATCAAATGCAACCCACGTTCAGATAAGCCAAAAGCAGATATCTGGTGTTAGCAGCCCGAACCACACACAGGGTCCCCCCTGGATGATCCAAAAAATCCCCACTTTCTGCTACAGGTCAGAAAAGCAAATGAACGACCACCTGCAGGACTGAGCCACTCGACATCCTCCCTGCAAGGTTTGCCACAGAGCGATGCCTGTACCCTCTGCACACAAACCCTTACCCGCCCAGTCCTGTAATTCACACCACATTACATCTGAAGGGCTGCAGTAAGAAAACATTACAGTTGCCAAGCACTGAAAAGTGAGGATGTGCTGGAATTAAGTTTTCTCTGTAGCTTTAATCTGGACTCCTTGCGTAGGGTCTTTCCAGCATGGCCACATACCACGTGTGCACACAGTCCTGACGCACTCAGTACCCAGAATAGAAGATGCTCGACGAGCGAGGAATTACTGAGTTTGGGGGGTTGACTGACTGCTCATGCGTGGCACTCAGCTCTCTTCACTTCACACATTTCATGTGCTGCTCCAAGGCAAAAAGGAAGGCATTTTGCCACTGCAGACTGGGATACTTCTCAAACAACCATGAATTTATTTTCATAAAATCCTAGAGAACGATGTTTACACCACCTCTGGTTTACAGCCGAAGAAAAGAGGCACAGAGAAGCTCTGAACTTCCAGTTCCAGAATCAGCCTACAGCTCCCATTTTAAAAAATAAATAGCACCAAGCAGCATTTTAAATGTTTGAGGTAGAACTTCCCATGAGCTCATCTGCAGCAGGAGCGCTCGGCACGTCTGTAACTCAACCCTCAGCCTGGGGACCCAGGAAATCAAGTCCCTCGTTGTGCATGAAAAGCAATTTACCCGGCGCCATACACGAGCCCTGCGGCAGAAGCAGAGCAGGAATCCTGTCTCCTTAACCATCACTTTACCCCCTCTATTTTTCCATGCCTCAGTCCCTTCCCTCCAAATCCCTCACCGTGCAGGGTCCTACACACCCAGCTGTCCTCCCTGGGCAGCGAGGGCAGGGATGCCATGGAAAAAACCATACGTGACCCCTTAATTAGAAACTGCATCGTAATGCATACAGGGGGCTGAATTAAGGTTGCAGAGTTATATTGCAAATTGGATGCACATTTCTTGTTCCATTTTACTGCTTTTTTTTTTTTTTTTTTTTTTTGCCCTCCCCCTTATTTGGCTTTGGCTGCACTTCAGATTAAGCTCCTAATAAGGGCTGGAGTTGGACGAGGTTTTTCAGCCCATCAGATTGCAGCCTTCCAAGCCATTGAAATGAGATTCAAGCTGAACTTGAATTTTCAATAGTTTGGCCTAAAGGCAAGGGTGTTAACAACCAGACCTGCCAACACCTTCTCTATGAGAAATGTCTGAAAACATGTCTGCACATCAAATACTGCTCAGGCTCTGCTAGACAAAAGCCACAAAGCTAACATCTCAAATCCACCGCTAACTTGCTCGCCCGGTTCTTCTGTCAGTAAAGCTTGTACATTTTCTCTGAAAATCCGGTGAACCTCTATATTCTCTCTAGGAAAACAGGTTTTCCCCCAACAATCCTAAAACCTGTTGTAGTTTCACGATGACAAGGCAAGGCAGGGGATAAGGAGAGGTCAGGTAGATCAGGTGGACATATAGGAAGCAGACACACACCAGTTCACCCAACACAGTTTAACAAACCATAGGGTTTATCTACACACCATGATCACATTAAAAGGTCAGCCCAAATCTGAAAAGCAAGTAAGATATAATAAAACTGAAATGCATCCCCAGTACCAGAGGAAGCAGACTGCAGAGGCTGTGGGATGCAGGAGGGTGGGTGTCCTCTCATCTCACCCCCCTTGGTAGCTGCATCCCGTGTTACGGTACCCAGCAGAGCACAACAGCCAGCAAAAGCAGGACCTGCCATGGGCTCCAGCTTGGGCAGACCCCAAACCATCCCAGTTTTGAAGCTGCCCTTGCCTCAAGGTTTATTTTTTACCTGAAACCTCTGACTTTAGCAGTCTTTACTAAAATAAAAATGTCATGCTACAGCCTCTCAGAAGTTCTCACACCATCCCTGCCTAAATGTACAAACCTAAAGCACACCACAACGATGGGCCTTTCACCCTCTGATCACTGCACTGGTGGAGGAGGGCTTTAACCAAGACCTCTGCCGGTACCCTGAACAGATTTGGCTTTGGGGTTGGTTTTTTTTGAAGTATATTTTCTTGAGGACACAAATGCTTCAGCTTCCCTGACATCAAAATCTTTTCTAATTCACATTTCTAGTGTGGTGGGTCTGAAGAGCAGCCATGGCCATCCACTCTTACCAGTGCTGGAGGCAGCAGGGCAGTGCAGGGAAGGCACTCCCCTCCACTCCCTTTGATGACAAAGGATAGAGAAAAGGAATGATGGTTTCTTGAACTGCATCCAAGGGAAAGTAACCCTGCTAGAGTGCCTGGCAGGGCATCAACAGCAATGGAAATTTCAGCTTTCAAAGAACAGAAATAAGACTCAAGAAGGGGGCGGGGAGATCCTGCGGGAGCCGAGGTGCCACTAATCCGACGGATTGTTTTACAAACTCCTGCTTCTCTCCGATGAAATTATATCCTCTGCAGAAAAATCATCTGGCTCCAACCTCTTTTGGGAAGTGGAGCGTGAAGAGAATGGAAAACAGCTCATACCTGAGCAGGAATCAGGCTTGGATGGGCTGCAACAGGAGAGCGAAGGGATGGCAGCCAGACCACGGGGACTTTGCTCTGTTCCTCGGATGGCTGCAGCAGCATCTCTGACCCCCACCAAGCAAACAAGGCTCTTCCAGCGCAGCGCGGTGCCCTCTGCTCGCTGCGAGGGGAAGGAGAGCACAGGGGGGAGAAGAGCACAGTGATTCCTGCAAAAAGGTCTGGACTTGATTAAACTCATTTTCTTTGGTAACATTTAGTTGAGCAAGGGGGGAAAAAACCTTGAGGTGTTCTTCAGCAGCTCCTAACGGAGAGCAGAGTGAGGCTGTTCATTCACCTGCTGAGCTGAATGGACTCTGTGATGTGGCAGGCGCTGCTCCCATCAGTATCCATTCCCTGCCAGTAGGTGCTTTCACCAGCAGAAACAAGTAACACTGAATACATGTGAGTAAATCAGAAGGTGCCTGGCAGCTCTGTCAGTGTGATGTACCCTCCGTGGGAATTACACACTGGTTCGTACAGCTCGGAGCTCTGCACGAAGCAAATGCTGTTAGTGGTGGAGAAAAACAAAACAAAGCTACAAGAAAGGTGACTGCCCAACCTCACATGAGACAGGGGTTTTCCTCTTCTACCTCCGTGGCACAGTGTCTCATTTACTCAGCTACAGAACGAGTTTCATTTCTTTTTACAGGGTTCTCAGCACCCCTCTGGCTATCAGCACACTGCACTGACACCCCACGTGTCACCAGTGGGCTCCGTCCAGTCTTCAACTACTGCAACACTGATAATTACCATACACAGATGATGATTCACATCCACACAGAGAAGCCTTTTCAGTGCTGGCATGTGCTTTTGCACAAGGCTGGTTCACCCTCAGGGCCAGGAAACGCCGTGTGAGAAGAGCACACACAGAACAGCGAAGGCAAAGCACAACCTCTGACTGTGCTAATTGCTGGAGTAACTAAAAAGTAAAAGATCAAACTAAACACCAGAAGTCTGAGCATCAGCAAAGAACTACTTTGCTTCTCAGGAGCTGCCTCTCAAATGTATGTCCTCATCAAGAACCGTGCTGAGCCGCCACCACGGGCCAGAACAACTGTCTGAGCAGATGACCAGAAAAAAATGCCAGGAATTTTTCTTTTCAATAGATTTGACCTTATTTTCTCTTCAGTGTGGCAGGATGAAAAGCCATTTCTGTTGAGCAGCTGAGTTTTCCCCACAACAGACACGAGCTGGCACGTTCTGAGCGTTCAGTATTTCAATCTCAATTAAGTACAATAATAATTGCTGCACCTAAGGGTTTCTCAGCTCCCTAAGAGGAAACCCCTTATAAATACACAGATTTTCCTAGCTTTACCACCACATACTTAAGACACAGATTGAGGGATGAATGACAACTTCAAATTCTTCATTACTAAGCCTGGCAATCAACACTGCCACTTTCTGGCAAAGAAACCCTAAAAATCCCTCATCTTCACCCATGATGTCATCAGCAAACAGCGACATGATTTATGTCCTGTGGGGCACTCCTGTCCTGTGACTCCTCCGCTGCTGGCGGTGCTGGGGTGAGGAGGGGTTCACCCCTGTGCCCAGCAGGTCTCCGCCACGGAAGCAGCTGGATAACAGGATTTGTTCTGGATAATCCTCACTCCAGCTCTCGGGACCCGAGGGGAGGAAGCAGCCGGAGATGCACTCAGCAGCCACCACAGGTAACTGGCTTTTACACAACTTATTCTCCCCCAGCCATGGAGGAGGGATCCGCTTGCATTTCCCTTCTAGATCCCAAACCTCTGTGCCCACAAGGCAGGAGTCATCTCTGCCAGCCCGGCTTGTCACTGTGCACGAGTGGGCAAGGGGTGAGGATGACATTTCCTTAGACAACCAACTGTAGGTCAAAGGCCATCTCTTTCTCCTGTGGTTGGTCCAGCACAATAGACCCTGAGCCACCGGTGGAGCTTCGACCTCTGCCTGGGGTTATTATTTTAATAATTACAGGGATGGGCACAGACATAGGTTGTATTCGGTGGCCTTTTAACCTAGAGAGTTCCTGGGTTTTATACAGACAACTCCACTTCTTCAGCTGCAAAGACTGCAGCAAATCCTTGTGGAGACGAACATCAAAAAGAGGTCGCTGGATGCAGCCCAGCGCAGGGCTGCCGCTCGGCCAGCCCGAGCCAAAAAGCAACATAAAACATGTAGGGCTCAGAGGGTGTTTCATTTTTAAAATGGAGTAAAATCTGGAGCCTTCCTGCAATTCAAAGCCAGGCTGTCTGCAGCAAATTGACTTTCCAGGCGAGGCGACGCTCCCCTCGCCAGCCTGGTCCTCACGCCTGCCTCCATCCATCCTCATCCCTCCACCTGCTCCTCCCACACTCACCATCCCCCTGCTCTTCCCAACATAAAAGGCTCTCCCTGACCTACCACATCACCACCTTCTCACCTCAAGAGCCACCAGCCCCACACAGCCAGCAGGGACATGCCTACAGGGAAAGGCAGGGACAGCCACCTACCCTTCTGCTTCACAAGGTGGCAATTAACTGGCTTGAAAACTGCCTCTGTAGGCAAAAACCTGTCCTGGGAGCGACCAGGGAGGCAGACATCTACGTTGTGCACCACCTCAGTGATAAACAACTTTTGCCAAGTGGGGCCCTGGATGCTCCTGTCACACACAATAATTAAACCATCAGTCAAAGACACCACGCACTAACACAGATGGAGGTGGATAAGGGAATGAAATCCTACTTGAATACCTGCAGCAGAGGTGGCTGGCGGGTCTTTGAAGACAAGGGGGAAGCAAAATTGCTGCTACAGCAGCTCATAGCTTTTCCCATTTCTTTAAAAATAGAAAGGAGTCAAAGCTGTGACATACGTTAGCACTTAAGTAGTCCCTGCCCTCAGTTTCCCACCATCTGTACGACTCTCTGAAACTCCCCTACTCATTTAATTTATTGCTGTGTCTCTCAGCCAAACTCAGGCCTAAATATCAGCAATCTTGGTGGGAGGTATCCAGCTGCTACGACCCATTGTAGGAATAAAATGTGTTTGTGTAGCTTTGCATTGAGAAAGCTGAGCAGCAAATCTTCCTATGAGAAACTTCCCATGCTTTCAGATGAGCAGATCAAGCTGCAGGCATTAAGACCTTTTCCCCTTCTATATCTGTGAAATCCAGCACTTAGGACACAAAAATGGGTCTTTTCTAACCCTGGAACGAATCCGATTTCGGAAGCGCGCGGCACAACGGCGGCAGCAGCGGGGGGCAGTGGCTGAGGCTGACACGGTGGCGGGCAGGGATGCAGAGCACAACCCAGGGCACAAGTTCATGTGCTGCATGGGGCTGCTCCCGGGGCACTGGGGTGCTGGCACTGGGAAATCCCAACAGCAGCAGCTGCAGAGCCCCGCTCTGGTCACTCACCCAGCCCCCGGACCCCTCTTGCCTCAGTCTCCCTGCCCGTCGGATGAAGATAGCAGGACTTCACTCACACATGCAGCCATCTGCAGAGCTCCCAAGCATGGAAATTAAAGGGAAGAAAGCTCGTTAGAAGCAGCCTGTAATGTAACAGCGATGCGATCTCTGTCCTAGGGCCACAAACCAGAATCAAAAAGGGAGCACCCTAAAAAATAAGCTTGTATACTCAACAGCCTCTCAGAAGGAAATAAGCATAGCTCCCTGCCCTCTTAAAACACCAGCTATCAGCTGATAAAAGCATTCCTGCAAGCTAAACACCCAGGCAGTACTTGCAAGGCAGGATTTGTAGCCTGGTGCCCTTCAATTCACTCTGAGTGTCAGATCAGTAGTCAGAAAAACATGTAGGTGGGGAAAAAATAAAAGAAAGGACATTTCTAACACCCTGTGTGACGCTGAAATCCCATCAGACCCAACTCTATGTGCAAAGACCACAGCGCTGCTGTCACCCAGCCCCTGGGCTGCATCTGGAGGGGCAGATGGAAGGACTGGGGGTCCCTCAGTGGGGCTGGGGGCACCACAGGCTCCAGCAGCTCTTGGACTCGCTTCTTAGGGGCTGAAACAGTCACACAAAGGAGGTTCCATCTGCTTCACAGCTCCGACAGCAAACCTGCAAATTCTTTTCTTCCCACCCCATCACATGGCTTGGTTCACTTGAAACCCCTTTTACCCTTGCTGTTTCCTCCCAGTTCAGTTCCAGTCACCTCGTCCCTGCACAGAACAGCAGCAGCCAAGCAGAGAGAGGACAAACCCGGACCCACGGTGTGCCCGGGACCCCCAGCCAGGGCCAGGCAAGCAGATGCTGAACTGCAAACGAACCAGCAGAGCCCACAACCAAAACTCTCCACACACACCTCCAGCCCAGCACACAAGCTTTTAACTCCCAGCAAGCAGGAGGGGATGGAGCTGAGATCCCCCGCAACGCAGTAAAAATCACTGCGATTCTCCTTTTTTTGGGAGAGGCAGAATAATCCTTTTGAACTATCAAACTGGGACAGAACCAACATCTGTTCAGATTCAGCTGCTTGGGTCTCACTGGTGTAGCTCCAACTCTTTCTCAGTGGGTGGGAAAGATCTCCAGCTTTTATTCGAAGGCATTGCCCTTATACAGGGTCTTTCAGCAGGGGATTGCAGAGCACCTTACAGGTATTTAATTACAACTTACAGCCCACCTCGGTGAGGGAGGGATGATAAACAGGCTCCCAGCTCAAACAGCAGCTCACCAGCACAAGCATCTCTTTCTCCCGCATGACCAAGGCATTTGGCTCAGTTGTGAGAGTGCAGCCAGCCTCACCAAGCTGCTACACACATCCCAAACAGCCTCCGACTGAGCACAGCAAGGATCCATGTTCAGCTTGCACCGGAGATACAAACCCATGGTTTGTTACCCCTCTGCAATTTAAATACTACATATTCCCAAAGCACGGCATTACTGGGGACCAGTTCACCCACCTAACAGCCCTGAGAAACTGAGAAAATGGAAAACCACTTCCCCCCACACTTACCTATGGGGTGAGACTTTTGCTGGTTGAATTAAAGCTATTTAAACAAAACCAAGTTCAGACATCTGCCTTTGCACAGTGTCAGCTGCGAGAAATGAGCTAACATCCAGATGCAGTGGCATGTCAGGATTAGCCCAGGCTGGGGCAGGAATGCTTCCATGTATGGAAAAATATTGGAGCAGTGAAACCATAAGCTTGGAGCTGAGCAAAGTGAGAGGCCCTGTCAATGAAGCTGCAGGCTCAGGTTTAGAGGATTTAGCAGCTCAGATCCGCCAGGAGATCCTCAGCACGTATTACAATAAATTTCACACTTTTTCCAAAAGGGACTCCCAGCACAGCAGCACCGTGAGCTGGGAGGGTGAGATCCTACCCCCTCCTGTTTGCTCTGGAAGCGAGGCTGGGACCGCTGGGTGCCATTAACGCTCCCCACGCTGGGCACGGGCTGGGGCGCTGATGGAGAGGTTCTGGCCAGTACAAAGCTGCTGCTCACACTTGCCTGCCCACCCATCCCTCGGCGGCTGCTGGCACGCTGGACGGAGCGGTGGCAGTCCAAGAGAACAGGCTGAGCTGACCCAGCACGGTGGGGAGCTGGCGCGTGCTCCTGCCAACGGCACAGCAAGGGCGGCGAGCGCCGAGAGCCGGACCTGTGTGCTCTTCAACCAGCCCGGCACGAAGCGAGAGGGTTTATTTGTCAGCATCCTGAGTTAACACTAATGAAGTAATGGCTATGACTTCATCTCTCCAGTGAGAATCTCTTGGGAACGAGGGAGAACTAGAATTTCTCTCTCCAGCTCACTCACGCAGTTGCAATTCATTTCAGTTGCCTTCTGCTCTCTTCTGCAAACATTACCTAATTCTCACCCAGATTCTTAAATCCTTGCACTGAAACATAAAACAAAGCTCCCTTCTCCGCTGTCAAAGCCCAGCCCCACACAGATCCCTCCCAGCAGGATGTGACCCCCCTGCACTGGCTGCCACCCCCTCCCCGGGCACCGGCCACACCAAGCCCCCACTCACATCAGAGGATGCCACCAGCTATTTTTTTATGCCTCAGACATGAAATAAAAACCTGGTAACTCTTGGCAAATTCATTTTAAATAGGGATCTTTGTACCTTTTCTCCATTAAAATATTTTAAAGTCAGGTTTGATTTATCCACGCTTGCTAAGACAGACAAAACGTTGGTGGAGGACCCCGGAGCCTCTCTCCTTGGCTGGGCAGGACACCTTCCACAGCTGCAGATCCTCACGGGTGCAAAATACACACAGCAACCTCTCACACCGCCTGGGTAGCCCTGCTGCCTCCCTCACCACAAACCTTTGGCTTCCAGGTTTGCTCTGCCCTGACTCTGCTTCCCTGCCCCCCCCCCGAAGATGCTCTCCCCCCCGTGCACCGTTCCCGGTCCCTGTGGCTGCGATGGCACCTAGCACTGAACACACATCCGTTACAGAGAGGATTCTCCCCAGCGCTTAGGCTCTGTGCCCAGCACCCACCTCCCTGCTGGGGCAGGGAGCCAGCACCCCTGCACTCCCCCCTGCCTCCTCAGGGGCTCCCACCGCTTTGTTTTGAGGCCAGAGGGGCTGCTGGGCTCCGAGCAGGGGGTTGATCAGATTGCAAAAGCTCAGCTAATGCCCTGACGCAACTGAAGCAGTCAGCCACTCACACTAAATAAAGACCACAAATTCTTTACATATTAATTGCTGGTTGCAATTGTTCGTGGTGTTGAAAGACAGACGTGAGAGTATGCAGAAACCATCCCTGCATCTTTTTAGTTCCACCCTCCCATTAATTGTGTGCACTCTAAGCCAAATCAATAAGACACTACATTTGCTTTGGAAAACTTGGATGATGAAAACGCGATCAGCTATCATACAAGAGACGCTGTAATCTGAAATATTTGTATAATTCACTGTCCCACAGGAAAACTGAGAATGTCTGTTTGCTAACTCATCAACTCATCTCTCTCCCAGTTCCTCCACCAGCCACATCTTTACCTCGTGACCCATAGATTTAATTCTAATTGTGTTTTTCGCCAGCACAGCACAGAGGAAGCTGCCCTACAGGGGTACGTCCAGAGGGAAAGCCCTCTCCCCCAGCTGAACACCCCCCAGCCAGGGCTTCTACCCCAGGAACAGAAGGGAATTAATGTGCACAAAGCCCAAATCCTAAAGAAGCCAAGCACCATCCCCACACTGCTATTACTTCCCCCTTTCCTAATCGTTACTATCTGGAGATGGCGTGAGCACAAAGTGATCTGTCTAGAAAAATGCTTCAAACCTATCGTGCATTACGCTGTGATACGCTGTGGAATTGGTTGAGAGAATACACACAGTCATGATTATTCAGTATGCAACCCAGCCTGAAAGCTTGGGAGCCAGCCTGTTATTTGCTGAAAGCGGGGGGCCTGAAATTATCCGTGAATAGTTCAAAGCCACAGTTAATTTAACATCTCTACTTTCAAAAGCATAAAAATCACAGATTCCTGGAGTGTGTAAGCTTTTTAAAAATGACAAACTACTAACTGTCAGATCAAAGCAACAAACAGAAATCCACATGGCTGATAAGACAAATAGTTGCATTTTAAAGAGTAATTAAATATCACTTTGGAATATTTTGCTTGGAACTTGTTTCCCTGATTAAAAAAAAGGGGAGGGGAAGGAGGAGACAATCTGCACACATCAACGAGCTTCTCGCCAAGCAAATACTCAGGCAAATGCTGCTCAAATTTGTTTACTTGAATTCAGAGTTCAGCATGCAGTACTACAGCCCCAGTACTCCCTTCTGTTCGCTTTTATCCCTACATTCCCTGTCAGATTCAACACAGGGATCGTCTGCGCCTTATTGCTCGAGTTTTGACATAAAATGTAGGGATGCGTGGGGCTGGGGCAAGAATCCCCCTGCTCTGAGCACCAATAAGTGCAATATCTTCTGACTTGACTTAGATTAAAACCATACCCCGACTTCCACGCTGGGAGCGTTGCTGAAAAAAACAGGAATGCAAAACAGAGAGCTCTGCTCAGACGCAAGTCAGGAGAAGTGAAACCCTACCCCAGCTGCGTGAGCTATCCCTACCCTACTGCTCTGAACCATTAAAAGTATGTCCATGAGAAAGGATCAAAAAACTCCAGCTTCAAACCCCCCTGGACTCTCCCAAAACCCATCCCTGCTAACAATGAACTCGCAATGAATTTCACATGAACTCACCTACTACTGCAGAAAGTACCTATAGGCAAGAGTACAAAAGGATTATTTTGAGTATTAAACAAGGAGGCAACTTGCTGCATTTCAAACTAAAACTGCCTGAAGAAGCCACCATCCAAAGGCAATGCAAACCTGATGGCATTTTTTTGGGACAGGACCTGCAGAGCCCAGCCCAAGACCCAACCCTATGGGAGCAGCAAAAGCTCCCACTGTTCCTCCCCACTGTGGAGCTGGGAGGGTTTGATGATGGAAAGATGTCCGAGGACTTTCAGAGCTGGCCCTCAAACACAGGCAATCACCGATTGAAGGATGCAATCAACACAGCAGATTACACATCAGAAGGCATTTAAAATACTAATGCTCCCCCAGGGAAAGCACTCAGGCAGGCCACAGTTTGGATACACAGGGAAATCCAACCTCCAAGGACATCAGTGATGTTTTTGCAACTATTGCAGGTCCTGGATTTTAACCACAGCCTCCAGACTTGCAGTCCACTGATAGCAGCAAACGCCTGTGGGGATTTCACTGAAGGATCAGGGTCCTGGCATGAGAGACAACTGCTAATTGTATGGATGGTCACTACAAAGCTGTAAAAAATATAACCAGAAATTATTTTGAAAAGCATCAACAACAAGAGTCAGAGAATGTTTTGGCTTCAATGCTGTTTGCACGATGTGGAAATACTGAATAGCTTATTCCTCAGTCATAACTGGAGTTCACTGTTGTACTTCTCCAAAATCACACAGAAAAACGCTCCATTATTTTCTACCTTCTTTTGTAAAGCTGTACATGTTCAGCTCCTAAAATAATGCATTTTTGGAGACGAACCATGCACTGATTACCTTAAAAAGTGAAGTTGCTTTGCTTTAGTTCTGCAACCTGAAAGTAACAAATGAAATTGTCAACCATGCATTTTTAAATGACCGTTTTCATTTCAACATCTGGATTAAGATGCCACAATGAAAAACGGCACGCCGGCTTCTCTCTGCTCCTTTTCATCTATCTCCCATTCTTATGTTTCAGGAACAAGTTTCAAAGCAAACAAAGAATGAGTTGGTGCTGCTAATGCCTTGCTTCTTACTCAATAGCCTTATGTCATGAAAAAAACCATATTTTTCAAATCTGCATCTCCGTGAGCCAAAGGTTTCATATAGATTCCCACCCCAGAAATACAAAGTCGGGAATACAGCTGAAAGTGATTACCTAGATATTTTTATATGATGAAACTCAAAAGCTGCTTCAAGTGATTTACAAAATTTTCTGTTAGACAAATCCCACATCTGGGCTGACCACTTGCCTCCCAGATCTCAGCAGATGGCAATTGCAAAACGAAAAGTTACGGGTCCCTGAAAATTAGGGTGTATCTTAAACTGTAATCAAGGGTTGGAGGGGAGATTTTGCAAAAAAACCCCCCATGTGTACAGTTTAATGACATTTCTACCTCCTCTCCACCATTTCTTGCACAAACTCTACCTACAAAACTAGTACAAGGTGTCTTCTTAGGAGAGGCTCCCACAGCAGACAATCCCTTTAAGCAGAGGAAAAGAAAATGCCTTTTTCCTGGGAACAAAGAACATAATTTTAAAAAAAAAAAAAAAAGAGAACGAGAGGTTATTTGTTGTAGAAGACTTCACAGAGATCCTGGCAAACAAGTGAGAGGATGGTCACATTTTACCCATCAATCTGAAGAGCACCAATTTCTTTGCAGTGCTGAGGAATGCATGTGCCCAGCACAGAAGGGGTGTTCTGTCCGTGTCCCTCTCGGATCACCTGCCAGAGCAGTTCAGCCACTAAAACAACAAAATCCAAAGCTACCTCCTTGCTCCTTTCCCCATCCTTCAGGCAAGAGAACAGACATCACCTTTACACACAAAGATCACATGTCTCTGCCAAATAATTCAGCAAAAGACACATTTCATGTGAACATGGGAGAAAATACATAGAGCAGGGTACACAAATCCAACCTTTAAAGGAAAACCACTCAGCCCCAACCAAATGGTATTTACCAGCGTGAGCACAGAGAGATCCTCAAACTGCTTCCAGATACTGGACTGAATAATCACAAAAACATAACCAACGTGTTTTGCATTTATTTAAAGATGGAGCAGAAGCATTTCAGCTCCAGTGGAAATGGGTTTGCCTGCCCAAGTAGAATCTGGGCAACACTTGAGCAGATGCATAAATACAGCAGAAAGTGAACACAAAACAAGAGGGAGAGCACAGACCATCCACCACTGCGGCGCTATGTGGATGCACCAACTCAGCGTAATCAGAAAATTCAAGATGAAAAAGAATGAGGAAGACGACTGGGCCAAGTAAGTAACAAGTAAAAACAAAAGCAAAGGCAAATAAACAACAGCAAAAGATAAACTGCTGCTCTCCCAGTGCAGACACGCTTGCAGCCTTTTCTCCTCCAGCACCCTGGCCCTTGTTCCTCCCACCCCTACGTGGACCTGTGCGAGAGGATCTGCCCAACAATGTGGCCAATTTATTTATTTTTTAGCAGAAACAACCAAGATGCCCCACAGCAACACAGCACAGCCGGACAGCACGCTCCTGTGTGCCATAAGCTCTTAAAGAGCACCCGAATCCACCCCAAGTGCAGGTGGACTCTGCAGCAGAGGTGGTCTGGAGCTCACCAGGAGAAGCCCGGGGTCCTCCTGGCAGTGGGGAGGGTGCTGCCCCGTTGCAGGCTCGGGCAGACATCGGGGCACGTAGACAGATGGGGGCTGTTTACATTACCGAGGTTCTGAGTAGCAATCAGGAATTAAAGCTGTTATTAAATCAACCCTGCAGAACTCGAGCAGCTGTTCGGGCAAACGGATAACAACAGGGTGATGTTAAACCAAAACCCCGAACGAAACAAAGACGTGGAGCAGTGCCTCTTCCCCCACGTTCTGCTCAGCCACGCCAGGCGTGATCGGAAGACAGATCGATTATCAACAGCTGCATAGAGCTACCCAGACCCAGGGCTCATCAGCTGCACTGAGGGATGTGTGTCACGAGTTAAAGGCTTCCAGCCTCGTTTGGTACATTATGGTTTTGTTCTTGGGAAAGAAAAAAACCACCCCAGTAATACCCCTGGCTGTGGCTCAGACGGAGGCATAATGCCATCCTCCTCATTAATCAAAGGCTTTCCCCACATCCAGATGTTTGCTGACTTGTACTGCTTTCTTTTATTACTGGTTTGGAGACAGAAATTGCTGCGTGCTGAGGTTCCCAAATTCAACTGGTCGTCGCAAGGCGCAGGGGCCGTTATGGCCTTGGTAACTGCACCCCGGCATTATTGAGTTACCGAGGCACTCAGCGAAGAGTGGCTGTTTTCTTTGACAACCCATAATACTTTCATCAATAACCATGAGATGCTATTTTACTTTTAGGACTGTGGGAATTTTTCTGCAAGCCCAGGAAGGAGCCTGGTTGTTAAGATCTAGCAATGATCGATGCCTGGGCTCCAGAAGAAGGAGAAATGCAAAAAAAAAAAATGCAGAGTACAGTAGAGAACGACCCTGTGCACACTGATAAATGTTTCAGCAGGAAACCAGGACCATAATAACCGTATTATTCAACAATTCTGAGCAACAAAAGTGATGTTACAGCCAACACGGGATAGGAAGTCATCTCTCCCCAAAGCTTTCACGACCTCAGTAGACAAAGTAACCAACCCCCAACAATAAGTGCTGGCTGGAAGGGACCTCTGGAGGTCTCCAAGCTCCGCAGTCACCAGCACGAGACCCCACCAGACACAGCTTCACCCAGCCAAACCCTGCAGCCTCCAAGGACGTGGGCTCCACAGCCACTGAGAGCTCGGGGATAGAGCTCAGCTCCCTGCCCAGTGCTCCCACCTCTCTCTCTGTTATCACTATTCTGTGAGATCCCTTTTTTCCCCATAAATCTATATAATTCTCTGGGGGTTGGCTCACACTGGGTTTAGGAATAGCCTTTAGTGCAAAGGAACCATAACTCAAAAGGACTGCCTACATTTTTCTAATGCTTTTGTGTTTAAACAAACTAAGCCCACGAGGTACTGAACATATGCTAGGCATCCCCAGCTCTTGCTTGGCGTGTTTCTGAAAAACAGAAAGTTTGTGCTTTTCTGGAGAGGCAGGTCATTAACCCAACTATTTAAAAATCAGCCTATTATACAAGGAAACTTCTAACTGCCTGAACTACAGGTTATAAATCTCCTGTTTAGAAATCTGATATCCTGACATAATTGCCCTTACAACTTACAAATAGCTTCTCTGTTATCCACAGATTAAGCTTCCTCCAAAGCCACATCACATCTGCTTAGTTTTGAAAATATACAGCATGAGCTTCAATTACTTTACACTCCACACAAAAATAATCCTGAATTTAACTCAGGGCTTCTTGGAATACGAGTTTAAGACCCCATAATCTTTTTATTTCATGTTTTCTTGCAATCTAATAGATGGAAGTATTGGCAGGCATGTGAAATTAATGCCACCTTCCACTTCTGTGATTGCCCAACCATTTAACTACATCGCAGTGGAATTTTTAAAGCAAATATGGCAAGCAGAAGTCCCACCACCTAAATAATCTGAAATACTCTGTAGGGAAATGGCCAGCTGCTAATTGGAACCACAATCTCTTCGCATCCCTGTAGGAAGAGGGTTTGGTTTTAAGGAAACCGGAATGGAACTGTAATTTATCTGAAGGATGAAGCTTCTGTTGCCTTGTTAATGAAACTGATCTCAGACCCTGACCTGCGACTGCTCCTGCAAGCTCCCAGTTAGAAGTGCGGGGACTTCAAAGGGGGAAACTGGGGGCCTGCAGCAGCATCATCCAGGTGAAGAGCGTTAAACACACCAGAGCTTTGGCAGAACTGGGGGCTTAGAGACAAAAAACCTGCAGCAAACAAGGGAAAAGAGCTAAACCCGGGTTTCAAACCAGCACAGAGGAGACACCACACGGCACGGCCAACTTTTCCTTAAATGACTCCTTTGCCTAACGAAGTGCCGGCAGAGGGGGGTTCAGACACCCATCGCCCCCTCATCCCGACACAGGCCCGCAGTGCCCGGACGCGGGGGATGCCCGAGGGGGCTCAGCACCAGCATCACCCCCATCCCCACCAGAGCCATCGCTGCTTTCAGACCGGCTGCAGCCACTGGCTGGGAAGAGGTTTAGAAATGGCACAGTGGGGCACCACCTTCTTAATCCTTACTCAGTAGAGATGAGATCTGTAAAGACTTTTTATGTCTTTTTTACATGACAGAGGCTGCGGGGATGTGGCAGCCCAACCTTCGCCTTCCCGTCCCGCACGGCTTTCCCTGTCTGGGTCTTACAGAGCACTTTTTGTCTGCTCTCTGTCTCTCCAATTAAACTCTTCGGACGAGGGGCTGGAACTCGCGGAGCGTGGAACGCGCCAGCTGCCAAACCAAGAGGAGTTACCAGCACCGCACGCACCCACCGGCAGCTCCCAGCCCGGCCGCGCTCCCGCTCGCTCCTCACCCACCGAACGCCCACCCAGGGCTGGTGGAGGCCACGGCCCCGCACCACCCCGCAGCCCACGCGTGTCCACGGCCCGCACCGCGGCCACAGCCGTGCGGGGGGGGGGGGGGGCACGTTTCGGCTCGGAGGGGCCTCGCACCCCCGGCTCCTCCGAGCGACCCGTCCCGCTGGCACCGCCCCCCCACGCCGGGGACCCCCCACCCGTGAAAGGGGACGGAGCCCGCGGGGTTCTCCCGGCCCGCTGGGGCACGCAGGCCGCGGCAACCGGAGGTACCGGAGGAGCGGGGTGAGGCGGGACAGCAGCCGACACCCCCTCCACCACCCCGGTTCCCCCCGGGAACTTTCTGGAAGGCGCCCACGCGGGTGGTGCGGGGGGTGGGGGGGGAAGCCCGGCCGAGCCCCGCCGCCCCCAGACAAAGCCCCCCCCGCGGTCTCACCTTGCGGTGCTTGTCGGCGAAGGGCAGCGCCAGCCAGGGCATGGCCCGCACGGCCTCCTGCCACTGCTGCTGCTCCTGCTCGGCCGACACGAAGACGATCTCGAGGCGCTGCCCGCCGCCCGCCGCCGCCTCCCCCCTGAAGCGCCCGTAGAAGGCGGCCAGGCTGGCGCCGAGCTGCGCGCAGGAGCCGCCGAGGCTGCAGCCGAAGTAAAGCCCCACCAACGAGACCCCGCGGGCGGCCAGCGCCGACACGGCCACCTCCTCCCCGTCCGCCGCCACCAGCACCTCGCCCAGCACCTCCGACAGGGCGCCCGCCATCCCGCCCCGCTCCGCTCCCCGCTCAGCTCCGCCGCAGCCCGCGCCGGCCCCGCCGAGCCCTGCCTCGCTCCGCCAGGGGGCGCCGCCGCGCCGCGCAGCCCCGCGCCCGCCCCCGCCTCCAGCAGCACCGCCCCGCACGGCCCCGCACGGCCCGAGCCTCCGTCCCGCACCGCCCACGGCCCCCGCGCGGGGGCGGCCCGGCCCCAGCCCTCAGCGCCCGGTTGGGTGCCGGGGTCGGTAGCCTCGGGCTGGGGGTGAAAGCCGCCCCCGGGCCGCAGCCCCCCCAGGGCAGAACACGGAGGGATGGCCGGTGCCAGGCAGGTGGTGGCTTTGCCGCACCGCCCTGTCCCGGTCACTGCTGGGGGGCAGCGGCTAGGTCGACCTCACCCCGAGTCGCCCACCCTGCACCCCCTGCCTGGCCCGTGCCCGCACCCCGCTGGGACCCCACCTCCAGCCCCCGCAGAGCCTGCGGAACCAGAGCGCTTCCCTCCTTTGTTTTCAAAATCTAACGTCAATACGTGTTTACCTTTCCAAATCTAACGTCAATACCTGTTCACCCTTATCCGTGGCCATCGGAAGATGCTGAAATCCAACCTAGCAGCGCAAGCACCAGTAAATTCGGCTGCAGTGAACTGCACCGGCCCGCTGGGGCACAGAAAGGAAAGCAAGCATAAACTGCGACATGTAAACCAGGCTTTAAAATGTCGTTGCTCTCTGTAATCTCAACCTATAACCTGCAAACCCGTGCCATAACTGCAGCAGGGACCCTCAGCGTGCCCACGCCGCAGAGCCTGGCCCAGCACTCTCACGCCGGGAAAGCCAAATAAATCACAGAATCACAGCACAGCCTGGGCTGGAGGAGACCTCCAAGATCACCCAGTCCAACCATTCACCCAGCACTGCCAGTTCACCGCCACACCGTGCCCCTCAGCACCACATCCACACGTAACGTGTAAGTGTGCGCGAGGCCGAGCCGGGAGGACGCGGGTTTGTTCCCCGTTTTACTTCTCCAACGAGCCCCAAGCCACCCATCTCGCTAGCTCCTGTAAAAGATACCTTCATTTTTACAACGCTTCCTTCTTTGGTTTCTCATTTTGCTGCTTTCAACTGTACTTAAAATCACTGTATTGCATCCAGAGCCGTTAGGGGATGCTTTATAAATACAATTAATTATCGTTATTTTTATTACAACTTTGCAATCTCTCTTTTCTTTTGCCAAGACCCGCTCCCTAGAGGTGGTTCAAAGCAAGAGGAGTTTTGTCTTGTTTTTATTTGTCCTGCCTTATCTGCCTTAATTATGTATTTGGGCTCTTCAGGGCAGGGAAGCTGTTTTTTTAAGTCTGATGCCCTGAACTCAACCAAACCATGCGACGATATAAATTCTGTTGTAAAAATAATATTTATGGCTGCAGTTAATTTGTCTGGCCTCATTTTTAATGACCAAAGCAGAAGTAAGACGGTCTGAAATACCAAACAAGTAAAAAACATTTCTCTCTCTTAAATTAAAGAGCCAGGACAACATCGTGGGGCTTTTAATTTTTTTTATCTGTACAGAGGCAGTGCCAGTCTGCATTTCCCTAACTCCTATTCCTTTTTTCTCACTCGTGTGTTTTACGCTGCACCTCCCTTTGAATAGCATATAATGTATTTTTCACTGAAGTGTTCAGCAAATATTTTGCCAAAGTATTTGGCAAATATTTTGCTTAGAGTATACATATTTGCCAAATATTTGCGTTCGCCTGGGTTTGTTTCCCCCACACCCAGCGTTTATTAGGGTCTTGCGGGCAAAAAATAAACAGATATTGATGAAATGCGGGCGGGTGAAAGCGCTGAGCCAGAGGGTGCTGCCAGGCGAGGACAAGAAGGGCTGGAAAACGGGGGTCCCGTTCCCAGCCCCGGCCCCCCCTTTGCAGGGAGCGGGACCGCGGGGCTCCGGCGCCACCTCCCGGTGGCCGCGCAGGGAGAGCCCGGAGCCGCACGGGGAACCGGGGATGGGGGGGCTGGCGGCACCCCCAGAGCCCTTCCCTGGGCTTGAGCAAATTAAACCCATGAAGAAAAGAAAGGTGCGCTCAAAGGGTCTTTAAAGCAGCGGTAACTGAGTTACCCTAAAGCCACAGCGTAAAAGAAGCCACCAAAGAAAACTCCCGTTGACCGAGAGCAGAAGCAGTCTGGTTAGTGTCAGCCTTTGGGACAGCAGCTTCCCAGGTCACAGAAGGGACCCCCAGGCCGGCTCCCAGCACACGTCGCACTGGGAGGGCACAGGCAGGCAGCAGCACAGAGGCAGGGAGGCCGTGAGATGCTCGATTCCTCATTGCTTTTGTTTTTAATTGCCTTTGGGACAAATTCCATCCCCTGTGAACACCACATTTGAGCTTCTCTGCGACCCTTCTTAGAGAGGCAGGTCTGCACCGGCAAGCTGGGACAAACAACGGTGTGAACAGCCCTGTTTACACGACTGTCCGTGACAAAAGAGAGCAGTTACGGGCAGTGAGAACACCCGGGATGCTCAGAGGCTGCTGAGAGCCCGTTCTGAGCCAGCGTGAGTCGGCAGCTCCCCTTCACAGGTCAGCCTTCCTGGCAGCCGTGTGACGGCACATTCTGTACCCGCGTCAGTGCCCAGCAGCATTAAAACATTATTGGACATGCTTTTTGACATCACTGAACATTAATTACACCGCGGAGACGCAGGCAGCAGTGGAACACTGATTCTCCTGGGTCCGAGGAGACCGTGGCAGTCAGTAGGATGGACTTGAGAACATTTAGGTGGGGTTAGACAGAAAAAACGTCCCTGTGTAGCCAGTGGAGAGGCTGCCCAGCATTAAGGGTCATTATAGTCTAAAATAATTAGCATATTTTGCTAATGCACTTACTGCTGCAGAATATAGTGACTTTCTTCCCAGTTGGCTCATCACACGAGGGGAACTATCTGAAGATGGCTATTCTGCTTCTTTCTCCCTGTTGACAACCCCGAATCCGTGTGCTGCATCCACGGTGGCTTTGGCCATCCCATCCTATGCTGCTGCGCTTACATAAAAACTAATTTGATTGCAAGAGGCTCTTTAGTTTTTAATTTAGCTGCATTCTGCACTCCGCGTTGGACAGAGGGGAGTGGGTTTTCCGTGGTGTCTGAGCATCAGCCAGCAGCAAGGTCTCTTAGGAGGAAGGGACACTTCAAAGAGGTGAGCTTTTGACATAAATGCATTGTGTCCTGACATTTTTTCTTATTTGGTAGCTCTTAATCACAATGGTTCCAGACGTGGTACGCTCGTGGGGTTTATTTTAGTAGTGAGGTGTTGGCTGAGTTTCAGAATACGTCCATACATATCTGGAGAAAGTCATCCTGCTGGAAATCCGCAGGGGGAAAGGGCCCAGTTCTGCTCTACGGATGATGCAAGCAACTGCAATCCTTCTCCCCTCAGCTGTTTTATTCCGGATTCCCATCAGCATCGCTGAGAACTGCACAGGTCCCGGCTGCCGGCAGCAGCTCCGACAGGGCAGGCCATCTGTCTGCTCCAGATGGTTTGTAGCCGGTCACACATTAACTCTTTTAAACAGGTCTGTGTTAAGGTATCAGCCATCCAAACTGCTGCTCCAGATTTGCTGGGAGTCTAAAATGACCGAGTTCAGTGATAGAATTTGACCCTTCAGATTCTTGTGAGTGGTGTTGCAATACCGTTAATATCCGGATTGCGGAGGGTACCTTTGACCCTCCCCATCTCTGGGAGCTCTGGCCGACAAGCCCTGCAGGACCTCACCGGGCAGCTGGCGAGGTCCTTGTCCCCATCACGGAAGGGGAAGGAGCAGATGTGCCAGCAGGCAGAGGCCTGCACGTTTGCACCAGCCCCCATTCCCCTCGGCAGCTCACGGGCTCATCTGAGAGTGGGGAGGCTGAAGCAGAGCCAGGTCTGTCATGACAGTGACAGAGGAGACCTCGGGACACCTCCGCTTATCAGACCAAGTCCTGGGATGCCCGTTCTGCTGCCTCCCAGCAAGACTGGGATCCGTATGTGACCGTGGAGACAGAAAACAGCTCTTTCGAAAGCAAATATAGTTATTTCAAGCAGCAGCAGTAAAACACAAGAAGGGGGGGTCAGTCACAGCCCTTCTGAGTATGTTTGGTTCTCCAGAAGCAAGTCCAGCTCCTGGGGCTGGGGGTAACATTTCTCCCCCCGAAGCCTGGAGAAGCAGGATTTATTCTTTTCAAAGTCCTTTTCAGCCACGTTTCTGCTGGATTCTCTCCCTTCCTCTTCACCGCCCGGGCTATTGATCTCAGCAGGGTCACAAGGAAACTTCAAAGGCACTCACGTTCACACCGCTTGGTGATGACCATGAAGGCGCCATCTGACCCTTATCATTTCCCGTCCCGCCTCCACGCTGACGCGCGAACCTCGGCTCGGGAAACCCTCACCCTCCTGCGTGTGGCCTTCGGACACACTGCTCGTCCCAGGGGGGACCTGTCTGGGGTGACCCGGCCCACAGCCAGCACACGGAGGGTCCTAAGCCATCGCCCCACAAGGAGGTCTCCGGTCTGTAGCCACCACTTGGGGTGGGGGTCTCTGGACTGCTGGTGGACCCCCGGTCAATGTGAGGGATCCCCAGGGGGTCCCCATCCCATGGCCAACACATAGGAGGGCTCTGGATGTGGGTAAACAAACAGGGGGGTCCCCTGCTCCCCACAGAGCACGTGTAAGGGGGGTCTCCAACCCCCCCAAAACCCACGGTGGGCTCTGTCCAACACAAGTGGGGCGGGGGGAGCCCCCAGATCCTCCCTCCCCGACCCGGGGCGGCGGGGGTCCCACTCCTCGGTGGGCGGACGGTCCCCAGCCCTAAGCCGGTGCACGAGGGGACCCTGTCCCTGCTCCCCGGTGCGCTCCCGGCCCGCACCGCCCACAGCCGGCAGCCCCGCGGCCCCGGGGGCGGAGAGGCGGCCCCGGCCGTGCCCATAAGGCGGGCGGGCGGTGACAGCGGCGGCTGCAGCGGCGGCGCGGTCCATGGCGGCGGCGGGCGGGGCGGCGGCGGCGCGGTGCCTGCGGGGCGTCCGGCGCATCCTGCCCGCGGGTGCCCGGCGGGAGAGCTGCGAGCTGGCCCGGCTGGCGGGGCCCGTGGTGAGAGCCGGGGCCGCGGGGGGTGGCCGGACAGGGGATGGGGCCGGGGATGGCCGTGGGGCTCGGCCCCCGGAGCCTGGCAGTGTGCGCCGGGCCGGGGAGGAGCCCTCGGGCACGGCTCGGGGTTCCACCTCCCCTCCCGCAGTCAGTCCGTGCTGCCGAGGGCACGGCTCCAATTAAACCATCACCATCCATGCCTTCATTGTCATCCGAGCGCTGTCCTTTGCCCCGGGAATTCCTGCTGCTGTCCACAGCTCGGGCCACGCGCCCTGCTCCAAGCGGCAGGGCTGCAAAAGAGGGGTGCACGTGGGGAGAGGGGGGGATAAGCTGTTAAATTAGCCTGGGAAACCAGGGTACAGTTCTGCTGCATCTGCAAAGGGCAGGCTGCATCGCAGCCCCGCTCCAAACCCATCTTCTGCTCTGTCCGGTCAATAAGTAACAAGTGGTGAACTTCTTGGACTCGCCTTTCCTGACGTCAAAGCACTGACCTGCTGCCATCAGGCAGCTGGGGAAGTATGGATGGGTGTCTGTCCCTATAGCTGAACACATCAGCCCTCGTTCACTCCCCTCAGCCATCTCCGTGTGCACAGATAACCTCAAAACCAGACCTACGGCTGTCATTAGTTAACAACCATTTCACGTCAAACCCTGCACTGGGACAGTCGTGGAGGCATGGACCTCTCCTGCCAGGATTGCTCACAGCAGCAGGGTGAACGCGCCCGGGCCTGGCAGAAGGACTGGAGAGGAGTTTTTGTTTCTCTTCTTCCTCTGACCCCGCAGGAGCTGGTTCTCCAGCAGCACTGGGCTCTCAGCTTGCCAACTGCTGGGTAGAAAGGGACAGAAGCAGACCCTGGGCATGGTCCCCAGCCATGCCCACCCCTCAGCGGGTATAAATGTCTCTTAACTCCTGCCATCTGGTTCTAGCTGTGCCATGACTCCGTGGCTCGGACACCTGTAGAGGGGCTGTCCTCTTGCCAAGGGAAGAGGAGGTCTGGAGTGCAGTCTCTGCCACAGCATCGTTAAGCCTTGCTGATGAGCCCCTGGCGAGGAGGAAACAGGCTGGGCTTGGTGCCTCTCCAGGAGGAGAGGGCATTGTGGTTTGGGAGGAGAGTTTTCCACAGATGCACAGAAGTGTGGAAAAACATTGGGATTTTTTTTTTTTTTTTAATTTTCCCTCTCTATGCATCTTTCATCCTGGAAAAAGAGCTTATCTAGTGAAGCCGTTAAGCCTCACGTAAACAAGGTCATCTGGCAGATTGGCTGCATAACACCAAAATACCACAAGGAGACAAAGCCACTGAGAGCCTGCACAAGTCCTAGGGCTGGCTGCTCTGCCCCAGCAGCACTGGGCTCCTGGGACAGCAGAGCCCTGGCCTCGAGGCGAGGCACTGTGGTGACACCAGGAAACCAGACTGTTCATAGTCCAGCTCCTGGGGGAAGGGTGGTGTTCCTCAAGTCCTGATCTCACCATCTCCTTCTCCTCCTGTCCTAGTTTGTCGCCCAGCTGCTGGGGTTCCTGATCAGCGTGGTCAGCTCCATCTTCTGTGGCCACCTGGGGAAAGCGGAGCTCGATGCTGTGACGCTGGCCGTGTCCGTACGTATCACTCTGATTCCCTTCTGATTTAGAACATAAAAATTACGTGTCACTAAGAAAAGAAGGAAAAAAAAAAAAAAAAGCCCTGTAGGAGTGTATATGTGAGGCCCCTGTGCATCACCCAGCCTGATGCAACACAATCATTGCATCCACCAAATCCTTCTCTCTTTTACCCTGAGCACAGGCAGGAGCTGGGATCTGAGCAGTCAGGGACTGTGGCAGTGCACGGCCAGCGGGAGGGCAGGGAGCTGGAGGCTGTGAGCAGCTCTTTGGACCACCAGACCTAGGTGTGCACGTGTGGCTGGGAGCAGCACTGTTTGTGGTCCTTTAGATACTCCCTCCTTGACAGAGGATCCTTCACACTGGAGGGGAGAAGAGACTATTTAGGTAACGAGAATGTGTTATTCTGAGAAATAGAGAAGGGCTGGAAACTTCCCAAAAACTCATAGCAGAACCATCTCCTCACCCAGCTGGGAGGGACACAGTGCTTTGGCCAGGTCTCCTGTCACCCTCCCTTGCAACACAAGTCCTTTGTCTCTCCTCCAGGTTATCAATGTGACGGGCATCTCCATCGGTTCTGGTTTAGCCTCAGCATGTGACACTCTGATGTCCCAGGTCAGTAGCAGCTCTCCCTTTCTCGTGCCTGGCAGGGTTCAACTGGTAGTGTCTCACCTCCTGTGCTGTGTGATCTGAGCACAAAGGGTGGGAGGATGGCAGCTTCCAGCCAACATGGGGCTACAGATGCACCAGCTGGAGCCTGCTCCCTCCCTGCAGCTCCTCCAAGGAGCCCTGGGTCATGCCTGGGCAGCAAAGGGATGTGCAGTCCACCAAGAGCCTGTTATACCCAACCAGCCTGGCACCAGCCACCGCAGAGTGTGGGAAATGCATTTAATCAGCCCCGTGCTGCCCTGGGCCCTGACCATGTGCCCAGACCCTTTGGTTCCCTGTAATGCCCACCTTGGTCCTCTCTCCTGACTCAGACGTACGGTGGGAAGAACCTGAAGCAGGTGGGCACCATCCTGCAGCGGGGGATCCTCATCCTGCTGCTCTGCTGCTTCCCCTGCTGGGCGCTCTTCATCAACACCGAGCGGATCCTCCTGCTCATCCGCCAGGACCCCGAGGTCTCCAGGTCAGGAGTGAAGTCCAGCCCTTCTAGAGCAGGCCTTTGGCTGTGCCTGGGTTGCCATGTAGTGTTGAAATCAAGGCTCTGTGGAGCTCGAGGGCAGCGCTGCTTGGCTTGGCTCTTGCTTTGCTGTATCATTAACTGGGGAAACAACTCTCTTTCCAGGTTAACTCAGATCTACGTGATGATCTTTATCCCAGCGCTTCCTGTAAGTTGCTGCTAAAGCTGTTAGAAGCTCTGTATCCATCAGTAACATCTGGGGAAAGGAGGGAGGGTCACAGGGCAGCATGGTTTAGGGTTTTACAACATGCCCCTTGATCCTGAACCTTAACAGATGTGTACTGGCCAGCAGCTCCTGGACCAGCAAACATGCACTCTTTCGCCTTGCTGTGCAAATGCTTTTACTGCAGGCCACGTCCCTGCCCAACGAGGAACTGGTGGTGGACATTGGAACCAGGGGCTCCAGGGCTCACTCCTAGCTCTGACATAAGGGCTGCAGCCTTTTACACGCACTCAGAGCTGCTGGGCTCTTGGCTAGTCACACTGTCTCTTGGGACCCCTCTAAGACAGGGAGCCGTACCCCTGGGGGATGAGCATCTGTAAGTCAATGCTTTCTTCCAAGGCTTCCAGGCTCTCTTGTGCTGGTGAGGAAGCGTAGGAGATTCCCCATTTGGAGACTGATCTCTCTTCCCAGTGGGACTGGGAGGTGCCTTTTGTTACCTGTGGCCTGGGGTGAGTCAGAGCACAGGAGCAGGGTGTTGGGCAGCGTGCCTGGCTGGGGCACCCCGAGACGGCTGCGGGAGAAGCTGAGGGCAGGACTTGTCTGTGAGTGGGGAAGGGTAGCTGGCTGTTGAACCGTAGTGCAGCGGTGCTGATGAAATGAATCCTGACTTTTGCAGGCGGCGTTTCTGTACCAGCTGCAGACAAGATATTTACTAAGTCAGGTATAGTATCATTAACCAGGTTCTGGGATATCAATTAAAGATATTCCTAGAAACATGAATAAAGTTGGGGATCTAAGCTCATCCTGTCCTGGGGAGAGGTGGGCTGAGGAACGTGTGATGCACAGCCCTCAGCCAGCCCTGCATGGCAGGGAGAACTCATGGGAACCACCCTTAGCTTGCTCCATTTCCCCACTGCTACCTCCCAACTCTGCACTGAGTTGATTGCATCAGCTCTTGAGCCCTGCGTGATGCCTTCCACATGTCTAACACAATCCAGCTTTACCTGAAACAGGAGCTGCCACCTTGGCTTTCTCCTTGGGCACTGATGAAGGTCTTCCTTGTGTTTGCTGGATGGGGGCTTGGGCAAGTGTGGAGGAAGCAAACTCCAAAGTCTCTCCTTGGCTTCCAGGCGATCATTTTGCCTCAGGTGTTGACAGGGATTGCAGCCAACGTCCTCAATGTGGCCATGAACGCCTTCTTTCTATATGCACTGAAGCTGGGCATGGTGTAAGTGTGAGCAGAGGTGGTGACAGCCTCTCCCTGGGTGCAGGGGTTTGCTCAGGGCTGGGGGGTGGGCGGGGGTGTCCTGAGTGCCCAGTTCTGCCCTTCTCTGCCCCCAGCCAACCAACCTGGGAAGAGAAGGCTGGAGGGATCTGCCCCATATCAGCAGCAAGGCTTGCATGGGTGCCACCAGGTCTCTCCTGCTGTGATGATGTAATTTGTAATCTGCCTCTCTCTCTTCCCTAGGGGCTCTGCCTGGGCTAACACTGTTTCTCAGTACACCCAGGCCATTCTCCTCTTCTTTTACGTGTGGTGGAAGAAGATCCATGTGGAGACCTGGGGAGGTACTGTTCATAGCTTAATCCTTCAAAATACCAGTGTCTGGCCCTGGGGGTTTGGCAGTGTCACCAGCACCCACGGCACAGGTCTGACAAAGGGATTACCATCCTCTCACAGCAGGTGGATGCTGTAGCCCCAAGTACATTCTTGTCGATCACCCTGGGTGGTGCATTCACCATGGTACAAGAAGATTAGGCTGATGTCCTGAATTGTAGCTTGTGGTTGTGTGTCCGGATGAGCGTATGGCTCCCTTTCGGGGGAAGAGAGGGAGAAGAACATACATGCAATTTTCTTTACCTCCTCATTGCAGGTTGGACCAGGGACTGCCTGCTGGACTGGGGCTCCTTTATCCGGCTGGCGGTACCCGGCATGCTCATGATGTGCATTGAGTGGTGGACCTTTGAGATCGGGAGCTTCTTGGCAGGTGAGTCCAAATTCTCTTATCTCCTCTGATTCAACAGATCATCTTCCAGGTCATCTGCCTGCTCTGGTGGCTGCCTCTTGAGTGTGTCCCCAGAGCACCTCCTGCCAGCAGCTTCCTTGCCTGCAGGGTTGGTTCTGCAGGATGCTGCATCTGTTAAATGGGAACCCTGTAGTCACTGCCTCCTTGTCAGCAAAGGAGGAGTTCAATTCTGACCTAATAAAGGACGTGATGAATCTTTTCCAGGGCTGCTGAGTGTGGTGGAGCTGGGTGCACAGTCTGTCATCTATGAGCTCTCCTCTGCGGCGTACATGGTAAGAGCTGGGTGTATTAAACCAAGACCAGCCTGGGAAGAGCCCCCAAACAATGGCCCTGCAGATCAAGGCTGGGGAGGGAGGCAGGAATTGGTTCCAGGCAGATGATGACTCTCAGGCCTGCTTTGCAGCTGCACACCCAGGGATGGGTTGCAGATGGGAAATCCTTTTACTGCAGCAATGCCAGTTTGCCCCAGATTCCCTACTGGGGAAGAAGAAAATGGCTGTGGGCTCAGCTGCCACTCACCTCCTCCTCGTCTTCTGCCCCTCAGGTGCCTCTGGGCTTCAGCGTGGCTGCGAGTGTCAGAGTGGGCAATGCCCTGGGATCGGGGGATGTGGTGCAAGCCAAGACCTCCTGCATTACTGCCTTGGTGTGCGCAGGTCAGCCCAGGTCCTGCAGAAGGGCAATAAAGGAGCAGGATGTGCTGCCCTCGAGACAAGCAATTTGACTCCTTCTTTTTCTTTCAGGAGTTTTTGCTGTGGTGGTTGCAACATTACTGGGAACTCTAAAGGATGTGGTGGGATACATCTTCACCAGTGACAAGTGGGTTAACAGCTTTCTTTTAAGCATTATTACCTTCTTGGAGGGTGTGATTTCTGTCCCAGGAGCTGCTGACAGACAGGGTTCATAAACCTCCATCTGGCAACCATGTTCCCCAAAGGTCCCTCCCCATAGTCTGGTGTTACTGGGGTGATGCTGCTGATACTGGGACACTGCCATGGTGGTACCCAAGCTGCACACACCCCCTCAAGTCTCCTGGGCTGGGATCAGGCTTTGCAGCTGGCTGAGGGAGATATGTCAGAACCAGAGTCCCTTGGGACCACAGCGTGCTGCTTTCCGTGACCAGTACGTACATCTTCCCAACAGGGAGATCGTTATCTTGGTGTCCAAAGTGATGATCATCTTTGCTCCGTTCCACTTGTTTGATGCAACAGCAGTGAGTATCCCGGCACGTGGAGCGATTCCTCTCTGTGGGCTGGGGTACAATGGAGTGTGCAAAGCCCTGCACCACTCTGATGTGGCTTTGGTCCCTCTTGGCTCTGCGGGACAGTGCTGGGGTTCCCCCATTCACCCCAGAGCTCCTGTGGTGGTACCTTCCATAGCACATGCTGTCCCATGTATTGATCCCTCTGCCCTCTTTCCTTAGGCAACGTGTGGTGGCGTGCTGCGGGGCACGGGGAAACAGAAGCTGGGTGCTATCGCCAACGCCATCGGCTATTACGCCATCGGCCTGCCCATCGGCATCTCCCTCATGTTTGCAGCGAAGATGGGGGTGTTAGGTACGTGTGTCCTCCACTTGGCGTTGTATGAGCTGCTTCTGCAGGGCCAAATCCTGTGCCTTGAGCTAAGGCTCAGCCCAGACCCTCCTGTGGCTTGGTGAGGCTGGGCTGCACGCTGTAGTGTTTAACTCTGAGCAGCCTCCATCAAATGCGGGCTGAGATGTCTTGATAAATCCAGGCTTCTCCCAGCACAGGAGGTGTTTCCTCTCCCTGAGGGGCAGCTCTCCCATCAAGACTGGGTTAGACATGGGTGGATAATCTGACCCCATTGAAGTCCTTAGGCGTTCTGGGGGTCCCTTTCCTCAATCCCTCCCTGAAGTAACTCTCCAGGTTACTCTCTCTGCAGGTCTGTGGGTGGGGATGATCATTTGCATCTCTTTGCAAGCCCTTTCCTTCTCGGCTTTTGTCATGCGAATGGATTGGAAGAAAGCTGCAGAAGAGGTGAGACTTGTGCTTCTCTAGTAACCCTTTAACGGTGTTAGGTGAGTTCCTGTCCCAGGACAATGCCACAGCCCTCTGGGAGGAGGAAAAGTGCAAAGGGATCTCTCCCTCACCTGCAGGGAAGGAGCAATTTGGTGCTGAGCATGCTTGCTTTGGGAGAGTGGAGGGAGGAGGCTCAGGTTTGCTTGGCTGGGCAGGACACCCTTGTTCTGAGAACAACTCTTCTGTGTGATTTTAGGCTCAGGTTCGAGCTGGACTGAAAAAACAACTGGAAGATGTGAGCTCCAATGGCACAGCTGCTAACAAAACATCTGCTGTGGGTATGTAACCAGGCCTGACAACAGGGAGGGAGCCCAAACCCTCCACCCAGCCCTCCCTTCCCTTCCCTTCCCAGTCATGGCAGCCGTGTCTGTCCTGCAGGCCCAAATGGCTGGAAAGAGCAGTGCCTGGTGCTGGTCCCAGGCCAGTGGCACTTCTCCTGTACTTAGTGATGGGGTACAAGATACCCCATTTCCCCTGTCATCACCCTGGCTGCTCCAGGGAAGAACCTGGACTGCCAGCCAGTGTCTGCCTTACCTGGGAACACCTGCCACTTTGCTGTGGCATGTCCCTGAGCCTTGGGAAAGGGTCCTGAGGACTGTCACTAGCATCTGTGCAGCATCAGGCTGGGCTCCCCTGACTTTGCAGCTCCGCGTCCCTGCAGCACTCACCTCTCTCCTGTGCAGATTACGTCTCCGTTGACACAGACACCGTGGACACTGTGGTCCTGCCTGAGAACATCGTGGCAGGTGAGAGGCAACCTGACCACCAGCTCATCACCCAGGAGGTTGCTGCTCCTCCCGCTGTGGTGTGGAGGGCCCTGATCATCCGCCGTGTGCTGGCAGCTGCCGCCGCCATCACTGTCCTGCTGGTGGGGATACTGGTCCGGCTCCTGACTGGCAATGGCTAGAACCAGTGACACTGGGAAGCTGTGCACAGAGCAGGAGGGCACGTGGTAGTGTCTCAGGAGGAGGATGGTGTAGGGGAAGGGATTCCCCCTCAGGTTCTTGTCAAATCACTTTGCTCAGTTTCTGGTTAACTCACAATATTTTATCCCACGTGCAGAGTTCTTAAAGGGGGTGAGGATGCAGCACTGGGAAGAAAGTGCTTGAGAGCTGGTCTCTCCTGCACTGCCCCGGGGTGGCACTTTGTGAGAGGCAGGAGTAGATCCTGGGGCTGACCCAGGAAGGAGATGGGTACCTTGTGCTGCTGTCCTGCTTCCTACGGCACTTGTCCATGTCACCTGCTACTGGCAGAGGCTCTTGCTGCCCACAGTGCCTTTCCTCACACACCAGTCTGCACCAGCATCTCAGCAGAGCCCACTCAGTACCACTGCAGCAGCACAGAGCACGGCTCACTGTGGTGGAAGATGGTTGACTCCTCTCACTGCTGCTGGGGCGTTGGGTGCTGGCTGCTGGCCCTGTTCTCCCTGCTGTGTGGCAGGCACAGCGCCTAAAGCAACTCTTCTTTGCACTTTTACAAGGTGGGATTTTGATACAATAAAGTTTTCTGAGTAAATGTTGGGCTATTAACGTGGTGTGAGCATGACCCCGGTCGTTGGCACGACGGAGCTGTTAGAGGAGAGAGACATGTGCCTGGTTTGTGCAGCACAATGGGCTTGCACAGGGCTCAGCCTCCTGGCCCTGCAGTTAAGGGCTGGCTCTGGGTGCAGTGGCAGCCAAGGGCTGGTTTTAGTGGGGCTCACGGGGCATGCTGCTCCCCTGGGGTACAAAAGCATCAAGGAACTGCCATTAATTCAAGCACCCCAGCAGTGCCTGCCCACCCCTGCCCTTGGGACCAGTGCCAGGCTCTTACCTGCAGCTGTGTGACAGCAGCGAAGCCACTGCCTCTGCATGGCACCTCCCAGCCACCCCACACCTCCCTGGGCACGTGGTGCTGGTTGCCTGTGGGCTGTGAATGAAAAGATGGGACATAAAGGAGCTTGGAACTGCCATCAACCCCGACCTCAGCAGCCTCTGCCCAGATGTGGGGAGGATGTGGGAGACTCTGCCCTGCTCAAGGTCCCTGTAGTTTTGGGACCAGAGCCTGGGGAAGAGGAGGAAGCCTTCCTCGCTCTGTCCCATGGGCTACCCCATCCCCCTGGAGCCCACCTCCCACTGTGCAGCTCCCCCCCGCCTCCCGTGCCTGCGGTGGGCCGAGGCAGGACGCTATATTTGGCCTGGCGGAGCGGTGCCGGTGAAACACGACGCTGCCGTGCTGTGCGAGGCCGACAGCCAATGGGGCCGGCTTATCTTGGCCACCACCACGTTGTGATGAGAGGGGCCGAGGTGGACAGCGGCCCCGCCGCTGCTGGCAGCGGCTCGCGGAAGACGGCGCCCAGACCCATGAACCCTCCATCGCTGCTGGAAGAGGAGGACGAGCCTCCAGCCCCTCCGCCCGCGGAGCTGCAGCAAAGCAGGAGAGAGGTACGGGGGCTGGTGGGAGCGCTTTGGGAAGATCAGGCCCTCGCACCACACGTCCAGGTTCCGCCACGCTGCCTGCACTTCCCATCGCCGCCCCGGCTGCTGGCAGCGAGGAGGACGCGGTCAGCTCGCCCAGCTCCGGCTGAAGTTCACCCCACCGTGGTTACACATTGCTCACCTCGGAGGGGGGGTTTAACCGGGCGCAGACGAAGAGGGTTCTTTCACTCCCCTGGCAGAGCGGCAGCATGAAGCAAGCGAACCCCTCCGAGGAGAACGGCTTCAGCGAGGCGATGGCCACCGGCCAGCACGATCCCACACCCGGCAGCTGTGAGAAGAAACGCCGCTGGCTTCGGCGCCTGGTCCCGGACAGCTTCTGGGAGGACGCGAAGAAGCTGCTGGTGCTGGCAGGGCCGCTGGTAAGGGACCTGGGAGGGGAGCGCTGGCGTGTCGGGGTGATGCCACGGGCACCGTGGGGAGCAGGTCCCTTGGCCAGCGGAGCCCAGCTGATGTGAGACCTCCAACAGCCCTGGGAGAAGACAGACCTGGAGTGCTGCTAAACACCCAGCAAGGGGCTCAGCACCTCAGATCAGCTTCACCTGATGGGCTGGGGGATTGGGTTGTTGACTAGTTGTATGCACTTAGCTAAATGCACACAGCTGCCTTCCCATCCCATGCCGTGCTCTGGCCCAGGGGTCTCCTGTTGTCTCTGACCTTCGCTTCTCCTCTTCCTCACCCTTAGATCCTGATCCAGCTGATGATCTTCCTCATACACCTCGTCAGCTCCATATTCTGCGGCCACCTGGGCAAGGTCGAGCTGGCCTCCGTCACGCTGGCCATAGCTGTAAGCGTTCCCAGGGGCTGCCCTGGTGCCAGCTCCCACCTCCTGCTGGTGTAGATAAGGACAGAGGAGATTTCAGGCTCTCAATTTTCCTTTTTAGCCCCTTTCCCTACCTAAAGGTTTTAAATGTTCATGTTCTCTCTTTGTTTTTTTTTAACTCCCGTTTCCAGGTTATAAACGTTACTGCCATCTCCGTAGGATACGGTTTATCTTCGGCATGTGACACCTTGATATCGCAGGTGGGTAAGAGGTGCTGGCACTTGTCCTGGTGACAGGGTATTCCGCCATCAGCTGATGCTGCCCAGGCACTGTGTGGAGCCCCAGCTGTGCCTGTGACCTGGAGAAGCTTGTCCCCCATAACAGGGAGCTCTGTGCTCCCCTGGAAATACCAAATCCTTCCTGGCTGGTCTCTGGGGTGGCCAGGGCTGCTCCACACTCCACAGGGTTCCTGACCTCCCCCAGCAGAGCTCACCATCCTCTCTCCTTGCAGACCTATGGCAGCAAGAACCTGCTGCGCGTGGGGGTGATCCTGCAGCGTGCCATCCTCATCCTCCTGCTCTGCTGCTTCCCCTGCTGCGCCATCCTCATCAACATCGAGCAGCTCCTGCTCCTCATCCGCCAGGACCCCGAGGTCTCCAGGTCAGGTGGCCCTGTGGCACAGACACCACTGCCTCGTCCCTCCCTGGCATGGTGGGACTGTAAGGGAAGGGGGAAGCTGTGCCCATGGCCCCCTGCTGACTGTGCCTCTTGTGTCCCCTCAGGTTAACCCAGCGCTATGTGATGGCTTTTGTCCCTGCCCTCCCGGTGCGTCCCTGTGGGCACCCTGCGTGCTGGCCATGCACGGGGACCGGCCATCCTGCTCCTGCTTCCCACCACACTGGCCTCATCTCATCCACCAATTTCCTTTTCAGGCAGTTTTTCTGTATAACCTGGAGACGAGATACCTGCAGAACCAGGTAACTCCCGCAGCCCTTGCACCCACGGAGGGTCACTCAGGGCTCCCCTTGACCATGCACTTGGGGTTTTTCCTGCTTGCCTTTCCCGGTGGCAAGGCAGTGTTTGTCCCCACCATGCCTGGGTGCCCTGGAGATCAACCTCATCCCATGGCCAGTTGCATCTGCCTGAGGGACCTCCCTTCACACTTCCCCACAACAGGGACTGACCTCCAACACACTCATTTCCAAGCAGATGACATCATCAGACGTTAATTTTTGGCTGGGAAAGCTGCTGAGTGCAGGGCTGGTGGGAACCTTCGCACATCTCTCCCGAAGCTTTTGTGAAGGTGCCGGATGTAGCCCCCATCTCCTCCTCTTTGCAGATGATCATGTGGCCGCTGGTGCTGAGCGGGTTCATCGGCAACGTCGTCAACGTGGTCGCAAACTGCATCTTCCTCTACGTGCTCCACTTGGGCATCACGTGAGTAGCACCCGCGTCCCACAGAGGGGAGAACGCAACACCTGGCAATGGCAAGGGACATTTCAGGGACGTCAGCACCACCACGCGTGGCTGAGCATCCAGCACTTGTGGGGGCACGGCAGGACGTTATGCTCTGGCACCCCGAGGCCAAGGAGGCGTTAGCAGGATGCTGATAATCTTTCTCATTTCCTTTGCAGGGGCTCTGCCTGGGCCAACACCGTTGCTCAGTATTCACAAACCATTTTCTTGTTCCTGTATATTGTAGGCAAGAAACTCCACGTGAAGACCTGGGGAGGTAAGGGCATCTCCCCAGCTCCCTCCAGTCCCTGCTTTACCCGAGTGTTCATGAATTTTCCACCACTTCTATAAGTGAATTCTGTTAGTCTCGATGGTGGAATATTAACCTCAGCCTGGTACCCCCTGGGAATGCTGTGCTGCTTCGGTGGCAGCACGTCATGCGCAAGCGTTGTCAGGGCACCGTGCTGGGCAGTAAACATTAATTCTGGAGAAGTGAAACTTTCTGCCCAGGCTTTGTAGGGCGAGCACAGATGTAAGCACGAGGCTGTCCTTAGGCACTTCGCTCCGGGAGGGATGAGCTGAGGGCTGCATCGCTCTGGCCCACAGGATGGCATCAGCAGAGCTTGTACATGCATGCTCTGCTGCTGAGGGTCCTCTGGAGCTGAGGAGCATTGCCATGGTGGCTCTGCAAACAGGAGTGGCACCTCCAGCTGCCTCGAGTGCTCTTGAGGATGTAACACATGGCTGGTCCAGTCCTCCATCAGGTGATATTCCTCCTCTCTGCAGGCTGGTCCAGTGAGTGCCTGCTGGAGTGGGACAGCTTCACCTCCCTGGCTATCCCCAGCATGCTCATGATGTGCATCGAGTGGTGGACCTATGAAATTGGGAGCTTCTTGATAGGTCAGTGGGGAGAGAGAGCTGCAAAGAGGTGGCCAGAGTGTGACCCAGAGCATCCACCATCTGCAGCAGTCACAGGGGCTGAGAGTGGCTCTGGGCTGGGCACCCACACCCAGCGCTGACCCTCTCCTCTCCCCCAGGCCTGCTGAGTGTCGTAGAGCTCTCTGCCCAGTCCATCATCTACGAGGTGTCCGTTGTTGCTTTCATGGTAAGGGCTGGGGGATATTCCCGAGCAGGGCTCCCTAGGGACAGTCCTGTACAGATCCCCAGCAAAAATCAGCTCCAACAAATCTTGGTCTTTCCCCTCTGCGCTTAAGCCTCTCCCTGCTCCTGCCTATCCCTCCTACAGAGATGTTTTAAATTAAATCCTCAGCCCTGTGGTTACAGATCCCCCTGGGGCTCAGCACGGCCGCCAGCGTGCAGGTGGGGAATGCACTGGGCGCCGGTGACACTGAGACAGCCAAGAGATCCTCCTCCACCAGCCTGCTCTGCACAGGTCAGGCCACCCCTGCACTGGGAAGCCTCCAGCGAGGCTCCTTCCAGGCATGGCAGGAACTGGGAGCGTTTGCAGTCCCCTGCTCTCGCCCTTTGGCTGCTCCCCTGCTCCTGTCACGGCTGGGCTGGGCGCAGCGCTTTGCTCTGTTTTTTAGGGGGGTTTTGCATAGCTGTGGGGATCATTTTAGCTGCCACAAAGGATGTCCTGGGGTACATCTTCACCAGTGACAAGTGAGTGTCCCCAGCTCCCAGCCTCGGTGCACGGAGATCGGTTCCCAAACGCGATCGTTGGCTCTTCTCTGTCCCCAGGGAGATCGTTGACTTGGTGGCCTGGGTCATGCCCGTCTACATTGTCTTCCACTTGTTTGAAGCCACGTGTGTAAGTCCCTGGGGATGCTGGTACTTGTGTCAGGGGACCTTGGTGCTGAGTGGCAGCACCACAGGTTGAGGGTCCCTCGGGCTGTGGGTGGGCACTGGCACAACACCGCAGGACCCTGCTGAGCTCCTGGGATCATTTCTCACAAAAAGGGACCAGGCAGGGATGCAGAAATAACCAGGTAGAAGCAGGGAGCTGGTTCATCACCAAGCTGGTTCACCAGCCCCCCAAGGCAGCAGCAGAGCCCCAAATTCAGCCAAAGGCAGTGGTCCCAGTGCTGGCCCCAGCCCCTCTCCTTCCCCCTGGCAGGGTGCCTGTGGTGGGGTGCTCAGGGGCATAGGCAAGCAGAAATTCGGTGCCATCCTCAACGCTCTGAGCTACTACGGCGTGGGCCTGCCCCTGGCAGTCGTGCTGCTCTTCGTGGCCAGGATTGGTGTCATAGGTACTGACCCCCGGGTGTGCAGCTCTGCATGCCCCCAAATCCCCCAGGGGTGGATGTGGCTCCCCCCACCCCACTGATGGCTCACCGTGCCCCTCCTGCCTGGCTGGTGATGCCATCTGGGGTTTGGTCGAGGCGCGGTGCCCGGCTGATGCCAGCGTGCCCTCTGCAGGCCTGTGGCTCAGCATGCTTGCCTGCGTCTCCATCCTCTGCACCTGCTTCATCATCTACATCTACCGCATGGACTGGAAGAAGGCGGCCGAGGAGGTAACGCACACACCCACAGCATCACGTCCTGCCAGCGGAGAGTCCTCGGTGCCTTGGCAGGACTCCAGCAGGATGAGACAGCACCATAGGCTTGATCCCACGGACCAGTGCTGCCCAGTGCTCTCCTCCAGTGCGCCCAGCAAAACCCAGTGCTCCCATGATCACGACCACATCCCTGTATCCAGCTCCCTGTCACCCAAGCACTTGAGGTTTCCCTCTGCACCTTGTGCCACCCTTGCCTGGGGATGTGAAGCACAAAGCAGACGTGGTGACTGAGGCTACCTCAGCCCTCAGCACCACCTCACACCCCAACAGCTCCAGGGTTCCCACCAGCCAGCACCGTCTGGGCACCACAGGCACCTTTCAGCCACACGGTGCCGTTTCCAGGCGGCCGAACCACGCGAGAGGCGGCACCTTCCCACACCCCACGCCGCCAGCTAAACCCAGCGCGTTCCTCCCCAGGCTCAGCGCCGCGCAGGAGTGACCCAGCCACTGCCAGAGGAGCCAAATCCAGACCCTGAACGCTCCTGCAAGGTGCCTCCCTCTGGTGTGGGGACGGCCCCGCTGCCCCACGCTCACGCCCCGGCCATGGCAGTGCAGGGGTGCTTAGGTACGGCCGGGAGCTCGGCGGTGCGAGCGGTGGTGGGTTTGGGTCCAGGAGGGGTCCCTGAGGGTTCACACAATGCAGGAACAAGCCTACAAAATGGGGGTGCAGCATAGTGCTGGTGACACTCCCAGTTACTGGGCAAACAGTAAGGGTGGGCTTGAAAAGGTGACAGAGGCTGGAGGTGGGGACAGCCTGAAGGGATGGGGCACCCAGGGCAGTTCTCACTTTGCAGAGACTGAGTCCCAGCACAGCTCTGCTGAGGGCTGGAGGCACCCATGCTCTGGGCTGCTTGTAAAGTGCTTTCAGACCTCAGCCAAAACCCTCCCAGGAAACCCCTCAATCCCCCCAAAAGCCCTCAGGGACCCTGCCCCGTTCTCCTTGCAGCGGGAGTGGATGCGCAGAATGGCATCGTGCTCACGGGCATCACCAGGATGGATGGAACAACGTACCAGCTGGAGCCCCAGGAAGCCACACCTGCCACGTCCCCTCCAGCCACCACCATGTCCACCAAGGAGCTGGTTGTCCGGCGTGGGCTGGCGGTGGCCGCAGCCATTGCAGTGCTTGCACTTGGCATCATCGTAAAGCTGATGACCAGCAAACACTGACTCACACCAGGGACTGTGGGGACTTTGTCTGGGGGCAAAAGCCCCTCCTGAGGGATGGACGTACAAAGCACAGACCGGCCAGCGAGAGGACCCAGCACACGCCTGTCCCCGGGGAGCCAAAGGGCCCCTGGCAGCATTCGGCTCAGCCACCACTTGGGAACGGACCCTGCGGCCACTCCGACACCCAGCGCTGCTCTGGGCTGCCCAGTGTGGGCACTGGTGTGGGTACTGGTGTGGGTATCCCCCATTGCCTGCTGACCGGAGCCGAGCACAGCCCGGCTCACACCGCTGCTCCATCACTAATGCCAAATAAAGAATAAACCCAGCTGGACTCGGGCTGGCTCCTGGGGGTGGAGGCTGAGGGCAGGGCTCGGGCTGGAGCAGGGGAACATCTGAGGCTGGGGGCTGCAGCCCGTGCAGGAGCCTGGGGCATGTGGGTCTTGCCCTGCCCCAGGTGGCCTTCACAGTAAAACAAAGGTTTTATCCAGCCAGGCTCAAGGTCAGCTTCCCGTTACAACTTTGGAGTTAAAAGACATCCAACTAAACCAGTAAAAAAATGGAAATTTGATTACTGTGGCTGCTCAGCCACTCTGGCCAAGGACCTCCCCAGACCAGGGACTCTGGTCACAGCACCGCCCCTGCGTTGTCCCCAGCAGCCCCACATGCACTGCACCAGTGGCGTGAGGGGCCCTGGTGCTCTTCGAGTCCCTGGGGCAGAGTGTGGCCACAGCTCAGAAAGCCTTTGCTGTCACCTCAGGGAGCCTTTGCACTCTGGGGATGGCTGAAGGTGGTTTCCCCTGCAGCGAGACGTCACCTGTTTGGTCACGAGTCCTTCCAAGGGTGGCACACTGCAGGTTCTCAGAGGCTCTTTCCCTCTGCTCTGTGCAGGCTGCTGGGGACAACCAGCCTGGACTGTCCCCATCAGTTACACCCACATTTTGTTAAGCTGATTGCTGGTATGAGACAGCTTTCTCTGGGGATCACGCGAGAGGTTACACAGAGAACAGGCTCGTTAACAACCAGCTTTGTTTTGATACCCTTGTGACAAACGATGCCCGGTTCCCAAGAGCTCGCAGTGGGCTCCTGTTTGCAAGGCAGAGGGGACGCTGCCTCCTTCCCCCTGCTGAGGTCTGAATCGATTCCTGTGTTCCAGAAGGAGCAGGAGCCTTCATCTTGGGACTTCTCTGCTTTAGAGGGGCTTCATTTACTTCTCTCTCTTCAATGCAGGGGCTGCCTTGGCAGAAATGAAATTGCAGAAAAAAAAGAAAAAAAAAAGTTGAGCACTAGGACTGTGGGGAGCGAGCGGTGGGTTACAGGCCCAGGGGGCTGGCACTTGCCACCCCACCCATCTCACCGGTGGGACACTACCTGGAGAGGCACAGAAACAAGGCTGAGTCCCACAGGGAGGGAGCAGAGCCCGAGGCAACGGGGCAGTGGAGGCTGAGACCAGGTGGGGCTCAGGGGACAGAGCTGGGAACACGCAGACAGCAGGGACCCAACGCTCACCTTTGCCACCATCGTTGCCACAATCCACAGCAGGGCCAGGATGGCGAGTCCAATTCTACCCTTGTTAAACCACTTCAGGAGGAGGAACTTGGCCCAATCCACCTTCTTCTGGCTGGCTCCTTCAAGCCCGGACTTGAAGGCGGCTCTCGCCCGCTCGACGACCTGCTGCATCCTCTCCATGGCTGCTCAGCGCTGCGGGGACAGCAAGGCCCAGCTCAGTGCGGGGCCATTGAGGGCTGCTCACACCTGGCAATACTCAACATGGGGTCACCACCAAGAGATTTCCCACCTGGAGCAAGGCTGGGAGATGTTCTCTTCTTTGGGTTGCCTCCTACTCCTGAGGTGACTGCTCAGGGCTTCCACACTCCCACCCTGCGCAGAGTCCACCAAGGGAGGGCACCCCTCATGGCAAGCCAGCATCTCTGGGGATGGCTGATCTGCAGGTGCTTTCTCCTAGCTCAAGGAATACCCTGAAACCCACCAGCCACCCCACCCTCTGCTCCCAGGGATGCTCCCGAGGAGCTGAAACATGGAGATGACCATGGCTTTGGTGGGCTGGAAGCAGAGCTGTGTGCCTGAAGCCAGCCTGTGCCCGTCTCCCCCATACCAGCAACGCCTTCGCGTGGCTTTGCAGAAACACGAGGAAAGGTTGCAGGGGTTTCATCCTGCTTTGCAGGAGCAATCTTTCACTTTGTAGTCAGGACACGAGACCTGCCTGCACTCCCTGCCCAACCAAACGAGACACTGAGGTCCCCTTGCAACTGTTAAAATCTGCCCGTCCCTGCCCGCTGCCACAGCTGTGTCACACAGCCCCGATCCTGACCAAGAACGCAGGTGACTCACTAAAAAACAAAGCAAAAAAGAAAAGTTACCTTCAGAGAAGCTTCTCTCTCCACCAGTCTCGTGCAGCGAGTGCAAGCAGGCTCGGAGCGCTCTCTCCTCCCGCGAGAGGAGGGCTGGCGGGGGCCCAGGGCTCTCGCTAGGTGAGACACCCCTTTACCCAGACACATCCTCGCCCTGGGAACGCGCAAGCCCTGGATTGCCACGTTCAGCCGGGGCAGTGACGCAGCGCAGGATTGCGAGAGCCCATGCGGCTGGAGGAGCGCGTTCACGTGCCACGGGAGCCGTCAGGAACCAAGGAACACAGCCCAGGAACAGCCCCCGCGATCACCCGGACCCGAACGAGCCCCAGGATGGCGGTGCCTGCAGGCGGGAGGCGATCGGGGATGGATTCGCACAGGACAGGAGAAACAATTCAGCTTCTCCACAGCGCTCAGCACCACCTCACCTTAAAGCTCTTCCCCACGAGCAGAGATCACCGTGCTTGGGACCCGCGCTGGCACAGAGGCACCTCACAACACACGTGTGGCACTCGGCCAGCGCCAGGAGCGGCAGAGGACAGGTAGGATGCCCCAGGGGACTGCAGGGACTTACACACTCAGTTTATTATTTAAATCCTCAGTGTTTATTTAGTACTTGCAAAATATATCATTAAAAAGGCTTAGCACATGGATTTTTCACCAGACATGAAGAAATCCTACCTATTGCACAGTAAATATGATTAATTGCATTTAGGTTTTAAGTGTTCCTTATTTAGGTATTTCTAAGGTACTTTCACCTTAATTTTTTCCAGTATCCTCTCCCCAAGCTACAAGCAGCCCCATATTATCTCCCAGTGCAAGATTATAGCAGACCCAGAAGCTTGAACACAAAGGAGTACGCTCTCTCAGTAATTGCTTTCCCTTGGAGGAATCTGATCAGGAACGGGTTTGTACTGGTTTTGGCTGGGATGGAGTTAATTTTCATCATAGTCACTAAGTTTCATAGTAGGATGGTGCTGTGTTTTGGATTTGTGACCAAAACAGTGCTGGTAACACCCCCGTGTTTCAGCTGTTGCTGAACAGCGCTGGCACAGCAGCAACGTCTCCGTTTCCCATTGCCCCGCCAGCGCGTGGGCTGGGGTTGGCAATGGGCAGGGAGGGGACACAGCTGGGAGAGCTGACCCCAAAGAGATATTCCAGATCATATGGTGTTGTGCTCAGCAATAAAAGGTGTGGGGAAAGGAGAAGAAGAGGGGGGGGATATGGGGAGTTATGGCACCTGTTTTCCCAAGTCACTGGTACGTGTGACGAAGACCTGCTTTCCTGGGGATGGCTGAACATCTGCCTGCCGAGGGGAAGTAGTGAACGTATTCCTTAATTTGCTCGCTTGCACACCCAGGTTTTACTTTACCTGTTAACCTTTATCTCAACCTACAAGTTTTCTCACTTTTCTGATTTTCTTCCTTCTCCCACTGGGGGGAGAGAGCGAGCGCTGTGTCAGCTCGGGCACCCTGCCCTGCTGACCCGTAACTTGGTCATTCCCACGTCTCTGAAGAGACCTGGAAGGTTTTTTTATGAACATAAGATACACTTATCAGCAAAATACGGGCAGTGGGGATATCTTTGTAACTTTCTAACTGCCAAATAACTGTTACAGGCATACGGTGATACCCAGAACCCCCAAAAGGCATCAGCCTGCATCTCCTGACCGGCTGTGGACGATTCTGGCTCGTTGGGATCCATGAATATTTCACCTCAATTAAATGGGAAGCAGGAACCTCACTAGGTTTATTTGTAACCATCACTATTGCTAAAAGGCACCAGCCAGCACAGCCTGTCTCAGACTCAGCACCAAGAGGGCGGCTGTTTGCAGCACAGCAGAGGACAGACCATCCTGAGAACTGCAGGGCAAACACTGGCAACCCCATCCCAGCAGAAACTCAAGCTCCCGTTCGCCACCAAAGGAAGGTAAGTGGTTTGGTGTAAGACACAGTGTGCAGGTCCCTGGAAGCAGTGCTCTGCGTGGTGTGGGGTGGAGGTAGGGACTGGTGTTTCTTGCTTTGCAGTCCTCCTTTTGAGAGCTTGTACCCTCTGGTCCCTCTGTTTCAGCATGGCTTTTTAGTAAAGAGGAGTCCGAGCCTTCTCTTGGTTAGTGCCTCTCTAAGGCTAGGCTGTGTGCTCGACAGCTCCCTGAAATAACCCAGTACAAAAGAAAAGAAATGACTTCTCAGCTTAAGGAAAGAGACACAAAAGGAGCACCTAGAGCATGACTTGCACATGGCGCCTTCTCCTCTCTTCAGCAGTAAGCAATCTGTGAAAGCAAAACACAACACCAACGTCCTGTGAAGGATTTGCTGAAACAAAACCAACTCCCTTTGCAGAACAGCCTGAAGCAAAGCCCCTTCTCTCAGGGTGACCTCCCCCGGGTCCAGCTCGCCTGCCTCCTGCCCCCTCGGCATGCACAGACTGCTCGTTACCTCGGACCCTGTATGAGCACTGCCCAGGAAAACACCGCTGTCTAGCTCCAGAGGGAACCTTCTCCAAGCCCCACGTTCACTTCTCTAACACAGAATTGCCCAATCTCAAACCAGGTCTACACACAGGAGAAGAAAAAGGCTCCTACCTCACCATGAGAGCCACAGCAGCTTTCTGAGACCTGCTCCTCCTGACCACACACTGAGCCAGTCCAGCCTCTGAACAGCCAGCACAATCAAGAGGGCTTTTCTCTTCAGCACAGACTGGCGATTCTGAGAAAACCCAAATGATTTCAAGACGCCGTGAGTTCCTCCCCTGCGCTGAGAAGGCATTCACCTAGTCAGGACCTGCCTCCCCGGCTGGTGCTTCAAGGCCTGAGCCAGATGTTGGCTCTTACACCTCCTCCTGGACTCAAATATTCAGGCAGGTTATTTTCCCTGGTTTGTTGGGCTCCTGCATGTCTCCTCACAGCAGTAACAACACAGAACAGACTGAAGGGCAGAGTCCTGACCCATCCTGCCATCCCCTGTCCCCTCAGTGGCTGCTCCCTAAAGTCTACTAAACCCCCAGGGATGGGAAGGACACACGGTTGAGCTTTGCAAGGAGCAGGCACACACAGTGCCTGGACCGCTGGCCACAGAGAACCACCAGAGGTCACACTTGGAGTTTTAGATGTCACCCTTTCACCTCGGGAGGCATCTCGAGTCCTCCAGCCACAGCACCAGTGGGCTTCTGACATCCAACCCTTCTGCACTATCCATCTGCAAAGGGGAGGAAATGGAAATAACTGAGCTAAGGTCAGATGGGGGCTGTAGCTGGGTGAGGAACACGAGCTTGTCGTAGCCCTCAGCTTTAGGACACAGCCTCCCTTCCCCAGGGTCACAGGGCACAAAACTGCAGCTGGCTGGGTGAGGCTGTGCAGCAGCTCACAACAAAGCCCATGAACCAAAATCACTCCTGAGACTTGTCCTAAATGCCCCAACCTCTGCCTCTGGAGGGAGCTTCTCAGGGCTGTCACCTACCAAGGCAGAGCAACAAACAGTACAGCAGCCTAGGAGATCTCTCTGAGGACATTTCTATTCTAGGTACCGCTTGCAAGAGTGAGAAGCAGATCCCGATACTTTCAGGCGGAACAGCTATTGTAAGTCTCAAGACAGAAAAATACAGGCCAAGCTCTAAGAAAAGGTGGCAGTTGTGAGGAGTGAGCTTGCAGATGATCAGATGAATTGCACGTGCACTCACGTAAACAGCAAGGACGCTAAGCTCACCATTACTGCCACTGCTGCCACGATCCCCAGCAGGGCCAGGATGACCAGTCCGATTCCGCTCTTGCTAAACCGCTTCAGGAGGAAGAACTTGGCCCAATCCACCTTCTTCTGGCTGCCAGGTGGGTACCGCAGTCTGTTGGTACTCTCCATCTTCAGGTCCTTGATCAGGCAGGCGCGGCGGTGGGAGAAGGTCTCAAAGCTGTGCTTGCCGTGGTAGGCACCCATCCCGCTGTTACCTGAGGGACACAACCCAGGCACGTCACACCAGAGGCTCAGCCAAACCCTTGGCCACTTGATGCCACCAGCAGGGCAAGAACCAGCACAGCACAATTTCAGTTGCTTGCCAGCTGCAGTGCGTGTTACCCACCCTCATCTGCCTCGCTGCAGTTTAAAAACACAACTTCTCCTCTGTACTCCTGCAGAGACGACAGTCTGCATTAAATGCTTCAATCTTCCCCAAAAGACACCCAGAGGTTTTTCCCTTTTGGTCCCTGTCCTAATGTACTCCCAGAATTTATTATAGAGATCTGCTGTACAGAGATCTTCGGCTGTAACAGGCACAGGGGGAGATGGACACAAACCAACTGCTGCTGTTCCCCGGGTAACACCATGCATTGAATCACAACACTCGGAGAGCTCCAGTAACTTACCGACACCACCGAAGGGCAACGTTGAGAGGAAGAAATGCATGATGACATCGTTTCCAGTAACACCTCCACTGGAGGTTTCCGAGATTACCCTTTTGATTAACTGACAAAAGAAAACAAACAAACCATTACAAAGGTCCAGAAGAGACCAGACCACGTAACTGAGCAGGACTGAGAGGGGAGCTACAAGCCAACAGGCCATCGTGTTAATTTTCTCTGGCTAACAACACAGATGAGCCCTCTCCATGCAATGTTAAGCAAAGTAGAAAAGCTCAGAGAAGGAATGGAAAACTTAGAAGCTCACCTACCTAACAATAAATTAAAAGTAACTAAATTAATCACGAAAGACTATATGGCACGAAAGAGGAAATTCAGCCTTTTATCCTTCTATTTCACAAAGTCAAGAAAAAGCAAAGCTCTTCAACAGGAGACTGGGAGCCTCCAGCAGCTCTGGGGACACTCGTGGTCTCATGTGAGCCAAATGTCGAGATTCATGTGGAAAGAAGAGTGGACACAGACCCTGGGGGAGCCGTGCCTGGGACCGGCCACTTTCAGGTTTGAACCACACAGAGACGCTTCTGCGGGGGAGCACAGCCCAGACCCACCTTCTTGTTGTTGGAGAAGACGTACAGGGCAAGCGGCTTCTCCCGACGGTTGATGAACTCAATGGCTTCATCCACGCTCTTCACAGCCAGAATGGGAAGCACCGGTCCAAAGATTTCCTCCTCCATCACCTTTGACTCCGGAGAAACATCGGTGAGGATAGTCGGTGCTGAGGCAAACAGGAGGGAAGGAGCCAGCGTGAGCAGCACAGAAGACGTGGTCCATCACAGGACCTCCTCCTGGGCACCGCCTGTGTGCAACACACACCAAGCCACAGGCACGCACAGCCTCCAAAGCACCCCCTGCCACCTCCCCTCCCCAACAGCTGCCAGAAGCACCTATGAAGCACGTGGCCTCATCAGCCTCTCCCCCGTGAGCGATCTTCTGCCCCTGCAGCAGGCCCAGGATCCTCTTGAAGTGACGCTTGTTGATGATCCTTTCATAATCCGGAGATGACTTCACATCTTCCCCATAGAATTCCTGCCAAAGGGCACAGCAGAACCAAAGCACTCAACACCCCTTCACAACGGCCACAGGTCCAGGCCTGCAGCTGCAAATCTCAGACCTGGGCTGGAACAGGGACAACTCCCACAGCACAAGGAACTGCACACTCACCTGCAGAGTTGCCTTGATGTTCTCCACCACCTTGCTCTGGATGGACGGGTCGCAGAGGATGTAGTCTGGGGCGATGCAGGTTTGCCCACAGTTCATGTACTTCCCCCACGTTATGCGCCTGGGGGGGAAAGGGAGATGGTTCCTCCATGGTCAGTCCCTTCCAGCACCCACAGCCCGGCCGACCGGGCCGGTGCGACACCACGGTCTGAGGACAACGGCCCACCAAGATCTTCAACAGCCTGACCTGCAGGCGACGGCCAGGTCACAGTCCTTGTCAATGTAGCAGGGGCTCTTCCCGCCCAGCTCCAGGGTGACGGGCGTCAGGTGCTTGGCGGCCGCTGCCATCACGATTTTACCCACCATGGAGTTGCCGGTGTAGAGGATGTGATCAAATCTCTGGGTCAGCAGCTCTGTTGTCTCAGGTACTCCTCCAGTGACAACAGGGTACAGCTCCTGCAGGGCAAACAAAGTCTTATAGTTACCTTGATTTAAAGCATATATATCAAGGCAGCATCTCTGCACAAGGCAGACTTGCTGGTGAGCTGCGTTAGGGTCTGGACAAAGGACAGCAATAACAGAGACAACCCAATACAAACTCATGTTTAACTAGGGGCAACCCCAGCCCAGTGTCAGAAAGAGTTACTGCAGTAAGAAGTACGTTACACAACTCTGTACGGGGTGATGAACGCCAAAAAGGCTGTTGTGTTACAGCAGCGTTATGTAGGTGCATTTGGTTACACGAAACCAGGAAGAATATGTCAACGTGCCTTTGTACTCTGAGAGGAATTCAACCCTTCCTGTATCTCCTGCTCACACCCCTTTGGAGAGAGTGTGCAACTGATTTGACTCTAAGCCATGGAGCCCGTCAAATGCATGACAGATACTTCCTCAAGATCATCACAGGGTCACACTCACCCGGTCAAGGTACTGGGGAAGGAGATCAGCCACCAGCTGAGCCGTGTGCTCACTGATCTCCGACGGCTTCACCACCACGGCATTGCCTACGAGACAAACCCAGCATGGCCACTGAGCCATCGCCTGCCTCTCCCAGCACCCACCCATGGTCCCACAAAGGACAGAGGCTGTGGCGGGTCCCCACCTGCTGCGATGGCCCCCACCAAAGGCTGCATGACCAGGACAAAGGGGTAGTTCCAGGCCCCGATGATCAGCACCACCCCCAGCGGCTCGGGGCAGATGTAGGCCTCGTCCCGCATCGTCAGCAGGTTCCTCTTCACAGGCTGAGGGGCTGCCCAGGACGGCAGCTTCTCCATGGCCTGGGCCAGCTCCCCCAGCACACCCAGGATCTCATGGCTGTATGCATTGTACCCACCCTGCAACAAATAGGAGCTTGGGGAGGGGATGGCGAAGGCACCCACCTCCTGCACCCACTGCAGCAGCCTGGGGAAGAGGCATAAATTCTGCTGGCTCACAGCGTGTGCCAGGGCAGTTCCCGTGTGCCAGGGCAGTTCCTGGCGGTGACTTCAGAGCTGAGCACTGCCCACGCACAGCAGAAGGGAGAAGCCCCCCCCACCGACCCAGACCTTGTGCAGATCCGCCTTGACAGCCGCCAGGATCTCCTTCTCCCTCTCCTGCACCATCCGCTCCAGGGCCTTCAGCTGCTGCATCCTGAACTCCAGCGAGCGGCACCGCCCGGACTTGAAGGCGGCTCTCGCCCGCTCGACGACCTGCTGCATCCTCTCCATGGCTGCTCAGCGCTGCGGGGACAGCAAGGCCCAGCTCAGTGCGGGGCCTCCCTCCGCAGAGGGACACGGGCTCTGCTGCAGGCGTCACCACCCGCCGCGCTCCCAGCTCCCCTCCTCCAGGGCCAGTACCGTTCTGTCTGGATCCCGCCATATTTTTCCAAAACCTCAAATAATTCGCTGCAGTTTGTGATTTAGAGAAGTTTGGAAGCGAGCACAGGGACCAAACGCCAGCCCAAGAGCCAGGGTGTCCCACAGGGCCCGCAAGGCCTCAGCGAGCGCTGGGCCCCCGAGGCCCTCCAGAGACACCCCCCCGCCCCCACACTGAGGTGAACACCCCACCCCGGGCCTGCCCGTCCCCCCGCGGCGGTGCCGGTGCCCCCGGGCCGTGCCCTCAGCCCCGGGCCCCTCCGCCCACCCGGACCCCGCTCGCCTCAGCCGCTTCCGCCTTCCGCTCACGTGACGGCGCCGCGCCCCCCGCAGGAGGAACGGGAGAGGCCGCGGGGGTCACCGACACCCCCCCCGCCCCCGCCCCCCCCATCCCCGGGCAGGGCAGAACGGACGCGGCCGGCCTGGCGGGCGGTGCCGGGGCCCGGGCCGCAGGTTAACGGTGAAGCCGGAGGAGGAGAACGCGGCGCGGCCCCGCGGCGGTGGGGGGGAGCGGCTGAGCCGTGCCGCCGGCGGGCAGGGCCGCGGGAGCCCTATCGCTCCCTGCGGCTGCAGGCGTGAGCTCAGCGCCAGCCATCAGACCGCTTGGCAGGAGCACGAGTTAGGAAAGAGCAAAGGATCAGCGCGGGGTGAAGAACCTGAGCCGACAAGCGGCGGCACGGGTACCTTAATTCCCACCGTGAGGAGTGCCGCTCCTTCCCTCCTCCCAGCGCCGCCGCTTCTGCAGGCTGTGCCGCGGCTGCCCCTGCCGCTGGGTGCCCCGGGAGCTCCGGCGGGCGGGACCGGCCCCCGCCCTGCCTGCGGGCCAGCGGGTTGCGAAATGTGCCGGGGCAGGGGGACAAAGTCCCGCTCGGGGTTCCTTATCGCTGAGGAGGGTGAGTGGCACAGGGCAGCTTCAGCCCTCGGGTCTCCCCTGCTGCACGAACTCGCCGAGCGCCTCATTTCTGGGGAGCGTTTCTGAACGCAAGCGCTGGGGAAGAGAATCGTGCTCAGGTGGGAGGCAGAGACAAGGCGGTCAAGGAAAGGGAGGTGGTGATTTGTAGGAGGCAAAGTGATGAACAGAAATAGCCTGGCCTGGACAGTAGAATTAAACTTGATACAGCATTTGCATGGGAAACAAGCCAAAAAAAAAAGCAAGGAAGGGAGCTGAGACAAAGCTGGGCTCATTCTAGTTAAAAATAGTCCTGCCACAACTTGTTCTAAGAAATGCAAAGGGATTATTTGAAAATTACTCCCAGGTTGTTATGTGCTGTTGTTTCAGACACACTTAGGCCATTATTGCTAATGCTCTTGAGCTGAAACTACATCCAGCTAAATCCCTGCCCAACCCACACCTCCGGGACACAGAGAGTGGGTAGTGGGGTGCCCATGCCCAGGAGATGGGGCTAGCACAGATTACAGGCTTCCCCAACAAAGTTTCAGGACATTTTCCCAGATCAGTTGTGGCTCTCCAAGGCTGGGGGGTGCCTTTAGCTCAGTAAGCTGTGTCTGAGCCAGGACTTACTCCCCCCTCCCCGAACACAAAGCTTGGCTTTCCTGAAGTCAGCTGGCTTTGCTAACAGCCTGCAGCTCAGCCAGGACATGAACATTTCACAAGCTGCTGCACGACTCCGGGCAGTAAACAATCTGCCATGGAAAAGAATGACAAGAGCAACTGCCAATCCTTGCGTGCAGGAGGCAACATGTGGAAGGAAAACAGGCTGGGCTTGACAGAGCCCTTGCACTGTGGTATGTGAAAAGGAACTGGGTTTGCATTTGAGAAGTGGGAGCTTTCCTCTCAAAAGCATTACCTGATGCAACACGTGGTCCTTGATCCTGATAGCATCCTGCAGGCAGGGCAGGCTGGAGCTCTGTCGAGGCACCATGCTACCTGGAGGTCCAAGGAACAGGAGATGAGGAATTACTGCTGCTGCAATCAAAGTCTTTTGAGCTCTCAGAGTGGAGTACTCCATTGTGCCCGGGGAAGCAGTGCTGCAATGCCTCTGCAGGCAGCACAGCCACCCAGGGATGTCTGCAGGAGCAGGGACATGGTCATTTACCTACGTTTTCCAGCGTGGCCATTCTCCAGAGCCTCTATAATTCTCACCCTTCAGCCCGAGCGTTTTCGTGCCGCAGCAGTGCTTGGTGTCACACACAGGAGGCAAATGTCCCAGCTCCCAGTCCATCCCAGTGCCCAGCAGGCTCATACTGTGCCATGCTTTCGCAGAAACCGGGTCTTAAGGCTCCTCTGTATTTGCAGAAATGAGAGAGCAGCAGCGTGGCTGCATCCTGGCAGCCAGTCCCTTTTGGTCCTTGTCAGGGACATCTTTCGGCCGGTCATGGACAGGAAACAAGGCTGAGGGGGCTTTAAGTGTTGTAAAATATCAGTTGAGTCTCCCTGGAGCAGCTGGGAGAAACACGTGGACTTCAGGGAAGTGTGGGATCTCGAGTGAGATGGAAGCACAGCCCAGACAGCACCCGGTGAAACGCAGCGCGCTCCCCACGCCTAGGAGCTGACAGTGTTTTCTATTTTTATTCAGTCACTAAGAAACAATAAAGAAGGGAACTATTTATGGGAAAGTAGTTGAACTCCAGAAGAATCAGGAGGTAAGCAGTGCAGGGGTGCTCTAATCCTCAGGGCTATACTTACAGCAGCAAGAGATGTTTTATTGAGAAGCTGAGCTTGAGACCCTTCTCCCCTCCATTCTTCATGGCCTCTTGCTCCCCTCTCAGAGTCAATTATAGCAAGGCCCTGTGGTGAGACAGGCTTCTGCCTTTGTGTTGCTCCTTGCCCTGCTCCCAAATGCATCCAGCAGAGCCTGGGGAAGGAGGACTTTGGTTTAGAAGATAAGCTGTGCAGTATTTGGTTTCAAGAGTCCACCAAATGACACAGCTAATCATTAAATATTTCTTCAGCTTGCACACCATGCTCACAGAACTTCCAGTTTTTAAGCCAGGGTGATGATCTTCAATTTCTGCTGAAATGCCTACCTTATCTAGAGCTGCAAAAGTCACACAGTCCAGCCAGTGGCACAAGAACATGGGCAGGTACAGCAACCCAAACAGCACTCAATCATAAAAGCGGGTACAGAAGATTAACAAGAGGGAGAGGTTTAAAGGAACCCACACGAATAAATGCAGCTCAGTTCATTTATGGCATCACTTGTTTTGAAAGCTGTGGCTGATCTCCCATTTGCAAGAACAAGATACTGTGTAGTACAGAGCCATGGTCTGTGGGCTGCATTGTAGACATAGCTGGGGCCATGGAAAATGGGAAAGCGACACAAAGAAACAATGAAAATGATTGGCACAAAGACTGCAACAAGACTCAACAGCACCACTGGCATTCAGTTTGCTTTCAGCCCAAGAGGAGGGGGGAGCCTGCCACATACAAAAGCCTATTGAAAAGGTGTTTGTCCCAAGAAGCAGTGCCAAGACTTCGTTAGACAGGGCTCCAGCTGACTTAAAGACCTCAAGAGAGAGGTTACTGAGCTACACTGCACTGATACACAGAAAGGAGCAGCTATGTGGGCACTTATTAAAAGCCACAGCCAGGGCTATGGCTCAGGTGGGACAGGGAAGCACAAGATAAAATGAGATTTGCTTAAAGACATCCTTGACAATCAAAAAAATAGTGACAAGCAAAGATCAGAGCACACAGAAAAGTCAAAGGATCAACATTTTTTAAAAAAACATGAAAAAAAATAGGAGACGAAGCAGGAGTCAAAAAGGAGGCAGGTCACAAGCCATTCTGTCTGAATTTCAAAGCCTCAACAAGCTTTGAAAGCAGCAGCAGCATCCAGCTTTACTCGCTCTAGATGAAAAAACAAGCTTCCCTTTTCCATGCAGCTGGGCTGTGCACTGCAGTGTTGTGACACCAGTGGATCACAACAGTCACTGCCTCCAAACCCAGAGGTGACAAGAATACCTTGTGACGTTGCTGTACAAAAAAGCAACAAGAACCAGGCAAAACCTAGCGAGTCCCAGGAGCAACTCACACCTCTCCACTGAAAAATGCCTCTCAGAGTAATTTGTTGTATCTTAGTTTCAAGTTAAATTAGCTACATGTCATTCTCTGTATCAGAGGAAGGGCTGAGAGTTCAACTTCATGCTTATAAAAAGCAGGAAATGTCAGAATCAAAATGTCTTTTAGATTCAGCAGTCGACATTATGGAGAGAGTGGGACAAGTACGGAACACGGTGCTCTCGAGTAGATGCTGGAGAGCTGAGCTAGAAAAGCAGCACGTCAAATATCTCCTTTCAAGTTCTATCTTTCAAAAGGCTGGGGGGAGAAAAAAAAAAGTATTTGGTAGAAACAAGCACCTGCTGTTGAGTGGGGAGAGCTGAAGACAGAAGCCAGCTTCAGGATCTTTGTGGGATGAGTTTATGTAGAAAGACAGGCCATGAGCATTGGTTTCCTCCTCCTGAAAACAGCAACCAAGAATAGCCCTTTTCTTCTCCTCCTGTTTGTGCAGCTGTAGTCTTGCTGGCAAGAGTGGAAGGAGAATGAGCTTGAATCCTGGGGAAAAAAAAAAAGAAAACCAACAAAAAGCAGTGAGTTCCTGGGAAAAGCAGCTTATCTCCTAGACTTGCACATTAAGGCTTTTGCTTTCTTCCTGGATTCCTTTTAAGACTTATCATTTGCATTCCCTGCTCACTCCTTCCTCATCCTCTTTATGTGCCAGTCACAAGCGTAGGGTTTGGTTTTAAATAATAAATTGGGAAAATGTGAGAGTACAACTACAAAATACAACAGAAATAACAACAAACATTTGTTTTCAAATCCAAGTTTAAAAAACCCCAACCAACCAAACAACAAAACCCAGGGTAAGTTGTTTTCCTAAAGCAAGAGAGCTCAGGAACACTTTGTGCCAGAGCTATCCAGAGATAACACACTCAAGCAAGTTGCCCTGTCCTGCCCTGGTGACACATCCAACTGCTGAGGTGAGCATCTCTTGACCCAAGCAGGGAACATTCAGCAACTCGTTGAACCAGCCAAGTACAGACTGATTTATTTTTTAAGTTAACACCGTTGGCCTTTGGTTACAGAAACACAAAAACCTGGTTTTACCATAGAAACACTTCTAGTGTCAGTATTTATTTTTACCTTAATATACATTTATACAGGCCATAATAAAAAGGCTATTACGCAACAGTTCAGTGAGTTATTACCTAGTTTCAAGAATAATGCATGCAATTACAAAGGAGAGGTAGAAACACCGTATTAAAGACCTAAAAATACAAACATTATATAAACAAACACTTTCAAATTAATTGTTGGAATTTCATACAGATAAATAAGGTAAAAAGTACATTACTCTGTCAAAGTAAAGGAAACACATGGTTATCCGAACACTGAAACAGTATTTTGATGTGTAAGCCCTGTACAACTTTGTCAAATAGTTCAGACCACTGTGTTTAAGAGGATTACAATGATTTTGTCCTGGAGAATGGTTTATTCAAGTATTCAAGCAGTTGAGTAACAAAAAAAGTCCCAAAAATAAAGTATAGAAACCATTTCCAGAGAAGCTGATCTGCCTAAAATACTTTTTTGCAAATCACTGTCCTGGATGATCTCATGGGATGCTTGAAATGATAATGCCTATAAGGCTAAATGAAGCTTCCCACCTCTCCCTCAAAATGCACACAAAATAATCCTGATTTTACACACGCTCTATGTAGACATTCTACATCAGTCCATCAGCATCTCAAACCTCAACATTATTTTCTGTTTTTTTGCATGGTTCCTTGCAGAACCATTCAGTTTACAGTATTTATTGTAATACTGCCCAAGAAACAAACTACAGAGAACTGTCATTACACCCCTAGAGACTGCAGGCATTAATGCACGTATCGCATGCACAACAAAAGATGCAACCAAATCTAGATAAAAAGCAAACAACCAGCAACTCAACATTGCTATTACTGAGGAAGTCCGGAGCAGTAGTTACTCAAGTATTAGACAAATAGGTATAAAATGGAAAGGTTCACATGAATACAAGTTTTTCTTTTTTTACAGTTTGTTTGAAAGTCTTCTAGAAGCTACATTTGAAATTCTGAAAAGAATTTTATGTACACTGAAATGAAATTCAGCCAAGTCCTTTGTGCCTTCTTTCTCTAAATTCTTTTTAATATAGTTCTTCAAAAATGAATATACAGTTGCTTTAGTAAATTAGTGCAAAACAAAAGATTTTGGAAGAAGATCATCAAAATTGTATCCACATCAGCTGAAAACCCACTGGGGATTTTGCACAGATGGAGAGTAATTTCTTCCAAGACCATCTTTCCGCTGTGTGAAGGAGCGCCTTCTCGCCATCCCTTCATATCACATCCTGAGCCGTGTTTACAACATGTGAGCTCCAACACAAGCCAGCTTAGCCCCAAAAACTTCAAACAGCACTTGCACATGGTTAGGGTTTCCCAATTTCACTCTGCCACATTTTACTGACAACTTAATATTTTTCCCAAACTTTTGAGGGAATCTTCTGAGGGAAATGTCTTTTTGTACCTGATGCAGAAGGATCCACTCTCTATAAACCTCATGAAGAAAAAAAAAACCCAACCAAAACCCTGATCATTCAATCAAAGCACACATACAAGGATCAGTTTGAAATGTGAAGAGAGATTCTTGTAAATCCTGTTGCTAGGAAGAAAAAGGAGCTGCTGGATCGGTAAGGCAAGTGTACTTTTGGAATTTCTCTTCTTTGAATACGCTGCTGTTTCTTTGGTAGTCACCATAAACGTAAGAATCATCTTCCACGTGGGGCAGAACAAGGACAACAATTAAGCTGTAGTGAAAAAAGTGCAGTATCACTGATGTGGTCCCTTATGTTCACACCATCTGGTCCTCAGGATATTCCTACTGCTCATATACAGCCACTGTGCTACAGCAAAGTGCGGAAAGCCTTCGCTCGATGCTCGATTTATCTGAAAACAGAGAGAGGTGAAAGAGGTGATGACTTCAGTGTTATTTTATAATGCATCAATTCCATGTAATTTTCAGTATTTTCATTATTCAGCACAAACTTACACTTGTGTACGTTTTCTATATCTGCAGGGTCTTGCAGTATTTTAGTCAGTCCTTCCAGCAGCAAGGCTGCTTTGTGGTATCGATATGTAATATCTTCAGTTTGCTGAAACATCTCATCCAGAGCTGCTGACTGGACCTGGAATCGTTCAGGAGATTCAGTTACATGAACTGCACTAGGTGAGTAACGAAAGGAAAAATTCAAAACAAATAAAAGGGTCATTAAGAAACTATTTTCGAGCCTTAGTTTAGCTGATCTCTTTTTTATAACTGTAAGAGAACAAAAGGAAATCTTAGAGAATATAGCACCTGGGATGTATGAGCTAAGGATACTCTGCACATAGAAGCTATAAAAACACTTGTTGATCTTCTGTGTTTACATGTGTTACAAAAACACAGAATAAATATGCTTGTTCTTATACCTACCTTCTCTTGTAAAGACGACAAATGAACTATGCATTACCACACCATTATCAGGGTTAAGCACAATATTTGCCAGTATCTTTTGTGTGACACTCGTGTTAAAAACATACTTCCCTCTCATCAAAAAGGATGTTAAGTTTCCTGTATGGTTACTGCATCTGCTCCACGGCAGGTATTAAGTGTATAAAGTTTGTTTTTCTACTGGTTTTGCTTTGTATGGACAGGCTGATGTTCCTCAAATTGACCTGGTAGATGGATGAAGCTACTTCTGTTGTTTCTATGCTTTAGTAAGCAGTACTGGATGAGCCTTCAGCACTTGTGTGGCTTAGGAGTTCATTTCCTAATGTTTATGAACTGATTGTGCTGATGTAGGAGAAACATCCCTCAGGAACAGTAACTGCCAGGAACTTTAGCCACAGTTAAGGCAGGGCAGGAAAGAGGGTGAAAGACTAACAAAAATTACCATGGACAGAACTCTGGGAGCATTCTATTTTCTGCTTAGATAGAAGAAGTATGTGAAAGAAGGCAGCAATTCATCTCAATGTCCTATGATTTAGGTAGAAGGAGTGACTTACCATTTCTACAGCACAGCTGTAGATGAGTTTCTCTGCAGTTACACTGTTGATTTCATCAATGAACCTTTGTTTATCTGAAAAGAAACGATTCAACTTTTCCGTCAGTTTCTTGCACATGCCGATGCAGAATTTGTATCTCTCATTGAGGCTTTTCACAACTGGAGGAAAGGTAAGAAGGAATTAAAAAAAAAACAAACTCACAAAGAGTCAAACAACAACATAGCCTAAATTCAGCTTTTCCCAGCACTAGCAAAGTCAATACGTTTAAATTTGTACTTTTAATTTTTATTTACTTGGCCACTTCTATGAATTAAGTATATATCAAATAATTTCCATTTCAAGTTAGTAACTGTCCATGTCTTAACAGTTTCTACCTGTATCTTTACTATCAGAACAGTACAACTCTACAGATCTACATTTCTCTCATATAGAAGAAAACAAATGTTACAACTTAAGCTTTTTGAGTGATGCATCAGCAAAGGAAAAATCACAAGCAGAGCAAATTAGATTATGTTGCATCTACCTTGCTTAACAGCAGTGGATGGGTTCAGTTTCCCCGATTTGACCTGTGCTTTGGCAAGATGCAGAGAAGATGCTAGTAACTGGGCAGCTTTCATATACAACACCAGCTGCTCTACTTGTCTAGGAAGGGGAGAAAACAAGAAGTAATTAGGTATCAAAGCACCTTTCTTGAACACATTCAAGCCATGGGCAGACACCACTTTTTAATCACAGTCCCACGTAGGACCCAGCAGCAGCAGCAAAGGAAGACAGATGTTTGAAATGCAGCTCCACCCCTCCCTTCCGTTCACAAACACTCTGTCACGGGTTGAGAGTACATCTGCTCATCTAGGAGCTGCAGCAGCAAATACAAAGTGCTTTCATACAGACATTTTAAAAAGGAACACTTATTTGTGGGGACTCACTGGCCGAGGTCAACGTCTTACCACAAGCGACTGGGTGTACTTTTCTTGCAGCATCATTTCCTATGCCCCTGGAATGCTCAGTTGTGAAAAGCAAATACTTTGCAGGGGGGGTTTTTTGTTGTTGGGTGTTTTTTTTTTCAGAAAGAAAGCAGGAAGTGGAACTTTCCCACCACTTCAAATTTCTCACATTTCTCCTTGCTTTTGATTTTATATTAAGGCTGATTGGTTCTACTGAAAAAAGGTTGAATTTGGACACTCATTCCCCCTTCCCAACCTCCACCTCAGTGCTACTGCTTCAGCCTGGTCAACAGGAACAGATGAGGGCTCAGATCTGACAGAAGCTGCTACACAAATTTCCAAGCTTAGAAATGCACTGCTGCACCTCAAGCCTGAACTCCTCACCACTTTCCCCAGCTCATGTGGCAGGCCAGAAAACACTGTTCTTTTATTTGTCTGCTAGAAAATGTCTCTTTCTCCTTTGCTCTTTCTCATCTGTCTTCAGCTGTTAAAAACTTATTCCTAAAAAAGATTCTATACAGTGAAACAATCACTCCCAACGAAAAGGGCATAGTTTGAGTACATTTTTGATGTATTCAATATTCACTAATTCTCTTGATGCTATTTGACCGCATACTTACCCCCATTCTTTGCTCAGCTGGCTGATCTGATCAACAACTATGCTCTCTTGGATTTGGTACAGCGATACTGCAGAAGTACACAGGTCTGGGTTTCCTCCTCGTACTGCTGTCAGATCCAGAACACATTCTATAAATGTCAGCATCATGTTTAGATGACGCAGGGTATCTGTATGTTCTCTCTGTCAGAGGGAAAGGCGACAACAATTGAACCATTATGAGCCACAAGGCAAAAAAAAAAATACACTTAAAACTCTTGTTAATCATTTGAGGATTTCTTGGTATGTCAATTCTATGCAGCAATCACATTGTAGGAGAGCCAGCACTAAGGACCACAGAACCAAATGGGTCCAAACAGATCCAACAGATATTAACTTGTTATTCTTTGTTAATGATTTCAAGATACTGTAGCTTATATTTAAGAGTCTTTCAACAAAGCCAAAGGAATTAGGACATGGAGTTCTATGTTTGTTGAAACCTGAGCAACTAAAGGAATCACAAGTGGGACATATTACTTGTTATTATATTATCAGCAACCCAAAAGTATGCTCGGCACTTGTATTAGAAGCCAGGAGGAACATTTGGCTTTTATTATATAATATAATGGACTTGATACCTACAAGAGAACCCATCTAAAGCTTCATACTTATCTGCTTCACTCTAATTTACAGTTAGATCTAGAATTACATTGTCTTAAAAGGTAGCTGTTGCTGAAGTTTACAATTTAACCTCAACAACTTCAATTGGAGCCAACGACTCACTGCTGCTTGGTGACTAAAACAGATACTACATGCAGTGTCTCTGCTCAAAAAAAAGTTAGCCTTCAAAAAACTAATCAAACCTATCTTAGCAATATTTATAATCTTTTCATTAGTAATGCAGGTCTAAGCATATTTTAAACTCTTTGGGAAGAATACAGTGTGCTGTCAAACATTCATGTTATAACATATCGATTCAATAGGGATCCAAACACCTTCCAGCAGGATGTGAATGAGAAGCAATCTGTCTTGAGAAATTTACAGCCTGAGGACAGCATTCTGGTGAAAGACCACGCCAATGTGGTTTTGAAGTGTCACTCCTCCATGGATTTTAAAAAATATAGGACACTCTTCCCACAAGTAGGATTTAATGTCATCCACTGACTGTGAAGCAGCAGTTAAAAAAAATACCCAGAGGGGTATAGCTTCTGTCAGCACCCACGTCCAGAGACTTGGCATTAAAACAGAGGCCTCTTTGGAAGGCTGCAGTGAACAAAAGCAGTCATGTTCCTTTGGTTACCTATTCCAACACACGAAATCCCAGGCATAACTATCAAAGAGTAACTTGCCACAATTGGTACGGGAATATTTTCAAGATCTTAACAGGGAATATGCAAGACAGTGAAGAGGAAACTACAAAGTGCACTGAGCAGTCCTGTTTTTACCACGTCTCTATTTTAGCAGCATTATACATTGTAAAACATTAAATTATTTTTTTTTCTATACCTCCATTAAAGTTTCCTCAGGCAATTCGGGAGCTTCAAAAGTGATAAAGCCCTCTAAGCTGGGAGGCGAAGTACCATAAGGCATGTACTTCAGACTCGGAGCTGCCTCGGCTCCCGGAGGAGAAGAACCCATATAAATACCAGGAGGAGAGCCCATATATACACGGCCACTAGTAGAGCAGAGGGACCCTCCAGAACTGTTTGATCCAACTACAAGAAAAATAACACATACATTCAGTCTAATAGGTTGTTCCACCTCGCAGCGCTGGGGCTGCGGATGACAGCAAATGACAAATCAATAATCACCACAGATTCACTCTTGGGAGGCTCTCCTCATTGTTCCTTGCATCACTCTGTAGAGAATGCAAAGGCTACACCGAAATGAACAGTGAGGATTCATAACACAGGTTCTGGCAAATGGCTGACAAGGATTCCAAGGCAGAGAGTCCAACAGTACAGAACAAAGGTTCTGCTGTAGTTCACAAAAGCACACTGCTGCAGACTCCTGCTCAGCCTCAGCAGATGGAGGCCTTTACCTTGACATCTTTGGTATTTGGCAATGTAGCCAACACACACTGAAACACAGTCAGCTCTCAGCTCACAGCCCTTGTGTGTTGTTTCTGGTACAATGCACAGCAGCAGGCAAAAATGCAGAATCTGAAATCTAACTTTTCCTCTCCACCTTTGTCACAGAGATCTATTATACTCCCTGTGGTGGAGTAAAGCTGTGTACACAGGAGGTTACACACCACTGTGCTGTAACTCCATGCCTCTGGCTCTCTCTTTAGGAGAGAAAAGGCAGAAGTTGGCTGATATTAATCTCTACTTTACGGAACACTTACACTGTATGGCCTAGAGGACCTACTGTGCAAGGCAGTTACCAGGTTACTAGCCCACAAAATGGGGAAACCTAAGTGCTGTGTTGTGAGAACAGTCCACAATTGTCAGGAAAGTCTTACCTGAGGTGGTTCTTGTTCTGAGGACCATATGGGTGCAGGTAGGAGGGGTAGCACTGCTTGGAGGGGACCCAACAGTAAACATGACAGCCCGAGAACTTGCCCCGCTTCCCATGGAAGGAGGTGCCATTGCAATTCCATAGGCCCCTGCTGGAGCTGGAAAACAAGATTTCAGCAAGTTAGTCCCTATTACGTATAATCATACTAACAAGTAATTATATGCAGCAAATTGGAGCAGTGTAACACAACGTGCTTTGATGTAGATCCAAGACTTTGACGGGTTAGAAGTTCTGACAGCAAACAGAACAAGCTGAGTGGACAGCCTGGGCGATAGAGTCTAGATGCAGTCTACATATCTTTTTACTTTCAATCTCTCTCTGCTCTACTCTCACCTAGAAAAGAACAACAAAAGCTCTCTCTGAGAGCTTGAGGGCAACACGAGTCCAGCAGCAAAAGATACAACAGAAAAATCCTAAAGACAGACCGTGACAGGTCTAGAGGCTGAAGACCAGCCCTGGCTGCAGAACTCCTTCCATCTGCTCAAAAATGAGGTGAGAACTTCTGGTGGCCACTTGTGGCAAGGGACAAGCTTGGGGAGGGAAGAAGAAAAAAACCTAAACTACCCAGAATTACATAAACTGGCTTTCATATGAAAACAAGGTGGAATTAGGAAATGAAACACCCACAAATATTGTATTAAAAATAGAACCAAACCAAAACCACCAAAACCCCTCTAGCCAGTATAGGCAGTTGAGATATTTCTGTGTTTAACACAGAAATAGGTATTTTCCCATCTCAGTTATTTTTATAGCTGTGCTAAAGAAATGGAACACATCCCCTTAAAGATTTAAAAAATCCTTCTGTACTGAGACTAATATTGTCAGAACCAATTATCGAAGTTGGAAGCAGAACTGTATCTAATTGGCACTCCATAAAAAAAACCTAGCACATAAAGACAGCTTGGATGTACCAATCTGTTCCTTACCTGTGTCCATTGGTCGCTCAGTATTGAGGCTGTCTGTGCTGCCTTGATATAACTGGCCACCAAGGGTAGCCTTTACCTGTTGATCTGATAGCTTCCCAGTACTAACAGACCTAGACAGAAAAGCATATGAGTTCCCAATGAAGTCCTTCAGTAAGATCTTCCTATCTAACTTGCAACTAAGGATGACTTGCAGATTCTTGGTATTTATTATAGAGAATTCTTTCACAACTTCCCACTTCAAAAGTATGGGAAGTATTGAAATCTTGCTGTTCATTATGGCCCTACTGAACAGAGCTAACCATAAAAAGACCTTATTCTCTTAATTTCTACTGCAAATTTTGTCATATAGATTTTCAAGCAAAAACTGAACAGGCTTCACAAAGGCAATGAAATTCCATATTCAGATAATCAAAACAAAAGGGAACTAGACAGCAACACAAAGCGCTCCAGGAAGTCCATGCTATATTTATACACAGTACAAAATGTTTCTGTTGTATACACCAAACCTCAGCATGTCCTCACAGCTCACTTTCTGCATGCTCTTCCCCCTCCAAGCTGCTGTGTGCAATGTACATTCTCCTGCCAAGCTCCCTACCCAACTTTACAGGTTAGAAATACTCCGGTGCTTACCTGCCAAAGATAGTTTTACTGTGCTGTTCTCCTGCTTGCTTTTCACCTCCCTGGGTCGAGTGGAAGTGTGGGAAATCCCTTGGGTCAGCGATGTCTTTAGGCTGTAACGGGTTATCTACCAAGCCCTGGCGATTCGCCAGGGCCAGCAAGTTTGAGGACGCTTGAGTTTTAGGTATTTTGAAAGGAGCTGTTGCCTTTAAGAATGAAGAACACACAAAAACCAAAGTTAGAGCCCCCAAATATTCTTGGGAATGGTTTCAGGCAGTCTGTTAGAACTTCACAGCTTATTGACAGTAGCAAACTTAACAAACCTTAGTAGGAGAGCCAATGATGGTTGGTAATGGAGTTTTGAACAGCCAGTCTGAACTCCTCGGTGACGACCCCATATGTTTGGTAGGTGATGTTCCCAGGCTACCTGGCCTACTTGGTTGTGGAGAATGACTGTATCCATACCCAGCATAAGATGGGCATACTGGGTCTGAATGCTGCTTTCTGAGTTTCTGCTTGTTTTGGTAAATATCTGTGAGAGTAGGAGCACTCTGCAACCTCGCTCCCATCAAAAGTGACTGTGGAGACTGGGATGGTGGTATCGGAGAACCTGTGGGGATGAAAAAACAATGAAGTGAAATTCTACTTGCAGTGCTTGGAAAATGTATAAATGAAGCCCAAAACGGCAGAGATGAACGTTAAACTGAAGGGAGATGGTACTGCAAATATCATGAGATACACTTGATCATCAACTCACTGGATGGCAAAGAGAATGGCTTTAGCCTGTTGGCTATTTGGACTGAGGCTACATTATACTGATGAGATGTTCAAGCTGCCAAATAGGCAAGATGTCAGGGTGACAGCTGTACTGGCAGCTGCAGTACCTCTGGCAACCTGCAACAAGGCAAATAAAGTGGTTGGATTCAGCAGGAATGGCATAACCAATACTGAAATTGCAAGTGCAGCTGCCAAGACTCTAGGTTGAATACAGGTTCTCAAGTACTAGAATTATATTCTTGCAAACAAATGTGTGAATGGGACACTGCATGTTAATGACTCGTTTTGTACGTAATGACTTCATTTGCAGACACAAAAGGCAGCTCATCTCACGGGTCCTGCAAGAAAATTAGGTACTAAAAAGAACCAAATTATTCAGATGGAACAGTTTGGGATCATTACTTTGGGCAGTCATGTACTTCTTAGTCTGTCAGACTGAATCTTGTTCAAAAGCTTACTATGTGCAAAGGGAGTACACACTTTAGGAGAAGCTTTGCACTCCTACTGAAGCAAATAGAAACGTAAGAGCTATAAGCACTCATTTAAACAGAGGGCTCTGGAGAAATATCTCTTATGAACATCTCACCTACTCAAAGGAACTTGAAATTTGATTAAATTCAAAATAAAGAACCTGAAATTCGATTAAATGGTCACTTCCTTGTGAAATTTTTATGTCTTCTGATGAGGAACTGTGCAAAGTTACAAACAGTGCATAAAACTTCAGCTTTATAGCCACAGCTTCCCAGATAAAATGCCTGTCTTTGTAACCTCAAAGAACTGACAATGAAGTGACAATTTCACTCGTGTTTTGTTTTGTTTTTTTAAAAAAGGCAGAACTGAAATAACTAGGTAAGATTTTTAAGAGCTGGCCAAGACAGTCTTCTGAGATAGGCTCTGTTTCATAAATGTATGCTCAAAAAGCATCACAAACTTCTTGCAGTTTGCTCAGTAAAGTGCCCAGCTGTTAAGACACATCTTTCAACCTTCTTAAGCCTATGCTTTTGCTAGTTAGATTTTGAATACGAGCTACTTCATCTTGATTCCATTCCACTCCATTAAGCAGTATGTTTTAGAACAGCTTTTCTGCCTGCAGCTCCAGCAGAGGGATCGAGTCTATTTCTCATTAACTTCCCAGCCAAGAATTGGCTCGTTTGAAATCCCTCTGCCTGTCTGTCTCCTAGCATTGAAAGTCCTCACCTCTCGTTTCAGAAGCCAGTCTTAAATCTCACTGGTTACTGTTCTAGTGTCATTGCCACCACTTGGAAGGCTTCCAAATTACAAGTTTGTCCTCTGCTGCCACTGGCAGCAAGAGCAGCTCAATTAGTTCAGAAGTTACATTACAACAGACATTTCAGTCCTTAGAAAATCTCAGTACAGATGACCTCACTTCACCCAGAAGCAAAAGACAGCTTCCCATACCCATTTGAATGCTGAGAAACAGACTTGCTGCAATTTGTGGTATTTTACAAACAGAAATACCACTGCATTCATTTGAAATTAAGTAATAAAGTCAGGCAGGAAAAGAATGCAGGATAAAGAAATGAAACATTACAAATCCTTACAGCCATGAAACCAGTGCTGTGGTATGTTACAAGTCAGTTTGACACTGGCAAAAGGCATTAAACCAACAGTCCTACAAAACTATATCCAAAGAAAAGATGCACTGAGAAGAGCATACACACTGCTTTGGATTCTCTTCGCATGCACTTTTTAAGAGAAGAGAGTATTTCAAATCTGAGGATTCACTCATTGCTTGTCTTTTGTTGAGACTGCTGATGGCACAGCAATTATGAAGGTAATTTTTGAGACATGTCATAGAACTTAATTCATATGGATGAAACCATTCCCAGGTATTTGAAATATGGCTACTTCAAGAAATGAAGGCTCTATCATCTCCAGGTAATTTTGGAAAGTGTTTAAATAGAGGGGAAACCCACAAAGCAGTTGCAACATTACCTCTTAGAAAAATCAAAATAAAGATTATAACTAGTATTTTAGATAAATAGGAAATTGCACCCAAATTGTGCACAGAACAAAAGAACATGTTGCTGAATTGCATATTCTTACGCCCAGTCCTTCTGGCATTACAGTGTGACTCCACCTTCAGCAGTCTCAGAACGTCTTCAAGTCCTATTTCTCCCTGATCTTTTTTTTTCTTCCCCCCTGCTGGCAAGCTATAATAATTTATGACTTGCAAAGCCTACTGAATGCTTAGCAACACTAACATCAGATCCCAGGCAATTTCCTAAGGGAATGATGAAAATGTGCTGCACGCTGCACACTGGCAGTTCTTCCTTCTATTTCTGAGGACTGGCATGACAGAGCTGGTCTATCAAAACCAGATTCTGAGGAGCATGTTACTACCATTCATTATAATCCATCCACTTCCATCCCTTTTTAAAAGACAGGCATTATCAGAGTTACTTTTTCATCTTGAGAAAAAGAAACTTTGGTTGCTGTCTTATTGTGTAGGGAACTAGTTATGGGGAAAGGTGTCTTGATACAGCCACAACTAGGTTAAGTTTCTACAGAAACTCAGTGCTTCACTTCCCAGTGTCTCCTGTTAAGTTATACTAATGCAGCCTTGGCTGTCCTCCCCCTTCACAAAATGCTGTAGAACCTCTATTGAAACAGTACTGGCTGTGTTGTCCACAGTCACTCACCTGAGAAGTTTCTACTCCTTGATTCATGTCCTTGAAGTTGTCCACAACAACAGTGTCCAAGCTGCTCAGGTATGGTTCCAACTATGCAAACAAAATCAAAATGTGAATTTACACTTCACCTACGAATGAAGGTAAAGCAAAATAAAATCTAGTTAGTTTACTTCTGTGAGTCATTTAACAGGAATTATTTCTGCAAATGTGACCTCATTGGGCAGATTTTGGTTTCAGATAATTTCAAGCAAGAATTAGCACTCTAAATTACTGGTCCAGATAAACCTTTACTAATTGCTAAGAATTTATGAGCTTACCTAGTGGTGAAGGAGAATATGGTCTAGAAGATCCTGTGGATAACCTGCGCCCAACGCCCTGTGCAGTGTCAGCTGGTATGGGAGAGCAGGAGCCCATCTTCATGAAACCCATCGGGCTGGTATTCGAGCGCCTCACAACTCCAGCTCTAACGAGGTGAAAAGAACAGTTACACACACTATAGTAACTGTGGTTCGTTGAGGTAAGCTTCAGAATCCCCAAAGGAGTATAATGATCAGTTAAAGAAAATAGTGATATTTAAAGAGAAAGCTATCACACTGAAGTTGATTAAGGTAATAACTTAAGCTAAGCTCCCCATACTGAAAACCAGCAAGATTTAATTCCCTTTATTCACATTGGCTTTTTAACTTCCAATGTCATACTAGTCTGTTAACTGGAGAAAATTAAAATATATCCCTTAGTACAGGGATTCCTAATCTTCAAACAACTTGATCAGCAAATTTTGAATTTTACAATCAAGTGAAAAGTATTGCTGCAAATGCCCATTTTTATCTAAACAAAGATTATGACAAAGTTTTCATACTGGGTCTGGTATACAAGCCAGATAACTGAAAACAGATTATTTAAGGGAAAGGCACTTCCCTAAGTGTGGCAATTATTACAAAATTAGAGATCCTAAAAAAAAAACCACCCCAAAACCAAAACAACAAGGAACCATGGGTTTTGTTTTTGTAAAGATCTCCAGATCAGTCTGTTTCTCAGTCTCTGACCTTCACCATCCTGATCCTGGAGACCACAAGGCAGAGAATAAGTCTGGCACACTGAGCTTTGTAGTAAAACAAGCTGGTTAACCAGCATGCCAAAAATTGTTTCCTTGAATGTGGAACAATACATTCATCTCATCACTACATGTGTGAAAACAAAACATAACTTATTACTGACTTTCTGGTTTATGATGTAATGCCATATAATACACAAAGAGGAATAAAAAAAGCAAGACTTCATCTTTCTACCTTCTTGGGTTGCATTTGAGTGAAAGAACAAGCTCATTTTGTTTTTGTGAAAAATTTCAATTGCCCATCCAACAATCCTGAGATTGTGAAGGACTATTATTTGCTGTCATTAAAATGTCTCTTTAGTATGTTTTTGTGCAGAAAAAAAAAAAAAAAAAAAAATGACATCAGCAGGAAAGCATGGACATCTGTCAGGGTACAAACACAAACTAGAACAAAAAAAAAAAAGACTTAAAGAAACCCAAACTCACCTTGGTGATCCGTGGGGGTTTGACACGGGGCTGGCAGTGGAGGAGAGGTTCTGTTCGATGCGCTGGTAATTCCGTAGCTGAGTGGGAACTGGGATAGGAGCTGTTTCGCTGCGGGGGGATACTGAAGGCTGACAATGCCTGAAGTTGGAAGGTATGGAGACAGGAGATGAATATAGGTAGACAGGACTGTCTCTGAATTGCACCATTGTTAAAACTTCAAGAAAATCTAGGCAACAGGCAGATAAGCTGCTTCTGCACCCCTTGCATGCAATATGATCTTAACTCGTCCTAATCTAGCTCTAACACTTCATAGAGGAACACTAGGAACTGTTTGTTACTACCTACCTTTCTTATACTGGCTAGTATCAGATAGAGCTGAGTGCAGTACTGGCTGAAACACTTGGTCACACATCACAGATCCCTCCAACTTCCTGCCAATCACCCCGCTCGCTGTTTACCACGCTTCAAAATAGCGTTCTAGGAAAACCCACTGCGCTAAGAACAGGAAGTTCAGCAGCAGGGCTGGAATGTGTACAAAAGTCACTAAAGCACAGTCAAGAGATATCCCAAGAGACACTGTGAACTTGCAAAAGGAAAACATGTTATGTAAGCAACCCCTGACAAAATGACCAAAACCACATACCTGAACATTAATCCACAGGACTCAAACTGCCGATTAGCATTACCTCAATTCAACTCAAGTGTCAGTGACCTGCCTTACCTCAGTGTACTATCTGATAAGGGAATCAAACTACTGCAACGTAATCAGTTACCAACACTTTTAAAGGAAGATAGAATTCAGTGGAAACAATTTCAAACGAGTGGACTTTTTGGAAGATAAACAGTTTAGTATCTGCTCCTTTATTGACCACCTCTTCAGAGAAAGACTAGAAATGCTTCAAGGAAATGTGAAAAAAAATTCTACCAGGAGCTGTAGAACTCACTGCATGGCTACAGCTGAAAAGAAATCTGGGTTTCTGACTGCATTTGTCCTGTTCTCTTTGTTACCTCTGAGAATGCAATACTATTTTCTAATATGCATAGAGCTTCCCTAGGAGAAGAAAAGAAGTTTGTCCTTTTATTGCCACCCAGTTTTTAGATACTGCAGTGTAATCAGAGAGTCAGCTGTGGGCACACAGTTGGTGGATAGCCTGAAAGCTTCCACACAAGAAGGTCTCACAAGTGGAAACCACACAAAGGCAGCAGGCAGGCTGCTACAACTAACACAACATGCTGAGGTAGCACAGGGAGGCTCCCTGGGCCTGACCTCTAGGAGAGGGAAAGCTGATGTTATTTAAACTGTGGCAGTGACACTGAGGACGCCATGAAGGCACTTCAACTTTAGAAGTATTCAGCATGGGAAATGCCTTCCCTTGCTCTCACACAGCCTTGCAGGTAGAGCCAAGCAAGCTCTGCGAGTCATGAGCTAACTGGAAGCAGCAGTGCTGCATTAGTGTGGTGCAGAGGCATGGTATGGTACCTGGCCTTCCATCAGGGCTCCCCAGCTCAGAGCTAAGCTAAGCTCTGGTTAGGTGTCCTCAAGTCTGATGTAGTTTGTTACTGGTTAGAGGAAAAAGCAACACAGATGTGTGCAGAGTTGTATGCAAATCTTGTTTCTGTGAGGTCTGGAGAATAAAATTAGCAATTAACCACAGGAGAGCAAACCACTATTCTGCCTGCTCTGGCTGGAGCCTGAGAAGTGTTACTGCTTCCTCTACTTGACATAAAGCAGCATAACTATGGGTATAATTCATGTAGTTTGATCAGCTAATCAGAAAAAAAATAATCATTGTTTCACAAAGCATAACCTTTTCTACAAAAAAATATAAATCACATGCTATGAAAGAACATTTCTCAGGAAATTAAAAAAACAAACCAAAAACCAAAAGCAACATCTTGTAGAGTATCAGACACACTCAGCTTCCTTCAGACCATGTCCCAAGCAGTCAGTTACCAGATTTACTCAACCAATAACTAAATCAAACTATTACAGTACAAACACTGAAACAATAGGCATCTGTTCCTAATCACACAACCCCTTTAGCTCTTACGTTACTCAGATACAGATAACATAACTGTCACATTTTCATAAAACCTGTAACTCTAAAAACTGTGACGCCTGACACTATTTAAAATAAGAAATTTTACATGGCCAATTCAGAGCAAGTGGATCTTTACAGACAAACCATCCCCATTATCTGCCCTTAAACATAAAAGGTAAGACTAAAGCTGTATTGATAGCCCATGTCAGCAGATTTCACAAACTGCACAAAGATCAGCACAAAGTAGCAAACTCTTCTTGTGACAAGCATTTCTAAACAAATAATGCTGACTCTCAGCCACGTAGCATTAGCATAAGCCAAAAATACACCCAGCATAATAGCTTTATTCCCCATTTAGCCACTCGTCCTCTTTCTATTTGTACTGAAAACATTATGAAATTCATTACTTGGTCAAATGACAAGTCTAACCCTTCTGTTTAGATATTACATGAGTAGTTAAACAGCATGATGATTAATTTTTACATTTTCCAACACAATACAGGAAAGATTTCAGGCACCACTGATGAATATGAGTTCTATTTCAAACTAGCAGAAACTTTGTCTACAACCATGTGGAAGAAAGAGGACTTTTTAACAGTCTTGTGGATGGAAAATCTGCAATACATGGTCAGCTCTTTCACGTGGCTTCTTTGGTATCTTGTGAGACACAAACACGAAATCCACAGTAATCGCTTGCACAGAAACCACACCCAGTTCCCAGCCACAAGACAATCCAGCCACAAGACACAAATCCATAGCAATCTGGGTTTTGTAAATTCCCCTTTTCTCACAGCTACATCTTAAAACGCACACTGCATTCAGCATCTTGACTCACTCAATGAAGACTGTGCTGTGCTTCGTAACACAAAAAGGACAAGTCGGTTATGTCTCTGAAGTTTCTGATTTCAAACAGTTGAAAATTTAAACAGACAAAAGAATGCTCTCTTTCCTTAAGGAAACCTTTCAAGGATGCAGCAGAGCCAGAAGTTAGCTACACAACCATCATCCATTAGAATGCATTAAGAGTAGAGAGCCTGGAAAAAACAGGTCTAGCTTCTATTTCAATTCAGTATCCAGCAGCCACCTACAATTAAAAAAAAACCCCAACCAACCATATAGTAGCAGAGAACCTTTTTAAAAGAGAGGAAATACTAAGCCTACATCACACACCTGTTAGCTGTACCAGAAGCAGTACTTCGAGAAGAGGCTGAGGATGGTTTCTGTACAGTTCCTGAGCTTCCAGAAATAGTTAATGGTGACTGCCTGTGAAAACAAAAAACACTGTCAAAAGACAAGTCTTCACAGCAGAGAAACTATCTACTTTGCAGCAGAACTCTGAATTCAGGCTGTTTATATATTCCTATTAAATTCAACTTGGCATATTAATCTTTAGGAAAAGTCCACACACAGCTATGTAAACCCATCACTGCCAAAAACCCAGCAACCCCTTCTACAGCTGCAGTATCAATTTTAGAACATGAAACTTCTTTTGGATAAAGCTCAGCACACCTACCCTCCACACATCAAGAACTCGCTGGAAGCCCGCCTGCCAGCTGCTCCCAATGGCATATCATCTACAGTAAGCAGAAGAACACATCACAAACCCATGTCATGAAGCAGAATCTTAAAAAAAACCCCACATCTCCAATATTACTGTTGTAGAAATAATCTCTTCTGACAAACTTCTGTGAACATACAAAAAACTTTTCCACAAACTGTTTTGTGTATGAAAATATCTCAAAATGTGACCTACAACAAAAATGTAACTGGGGAAGGTAGTTCTTTAACAAGTTTTTTTGTTGTTTGGTTTGTTGGGGTTTTTTTCCCCTCTATACTAATTATAGAAATTTTGAAATAAAACCTGTTGAATACAAGGTATCAGCATTGGCAAATTTATGATAATGAATGACAGAAACCCTTCAGAGATCAAGGCACTAATTTAGTCAAATATTTAAGATGTTGGTGGTATTGTACAGAAATCAGCTGACCAAGTCTTTGTACTGCATAAGCCCAGTCTTATGCCTTACTTTTCATGTTATCCATTTTTTTAATGTTTTATCTGCACCTCTTTATTATTTAAAACTCCACATCATGGTCTATAAATGTTCAGTTAGCCTGTCTCTACCAAGAGAATCCTTGGGCTCCTTATCAGCAGTTGCTTACAACTGACTCTTTTCTTCTACTGCCAAAACCCAATATTTTACATGACTGGTATCTTTGCCATATCAGCCTACTCAATTGAAGGTAAAATTGTCCCAGATGGACATGCAGGTGTACCAAAGAGTCTCCCTTCAAAGAGTAATCAAACTAAATAAATGAGTTCTAAGGTGAATCGTGACAGGTTTAGAGAAAAGAGAACCAAACAGTAACAGGACATAAAGGTGTGTTGTGAGTGGAAATTGTTTTAAAATGTAAAAAATAAGGAAGGTTCTTACATGAGTGGTCTGAAGAGATGTTGTGTGGGACAAGGACAAAGTCATCTGTGTCACAAGAGGAGTTCTTGCTACTGGTACTGGCAGAGTCTTTAGAGACTTGGAGATAGTTAGGAGGACCCAACGGAGGAGAAGACAAATTTTCTTCTTGAATATGCTGCATGTCTGGCAGAGACTGGAGGTGTGGGGGGGAGGGGAGTAAAAAAAAAAACACAAACCACTGTAAATCCAGTGATTCAGAATGTAGAACTGCTCTTTTAACTATGAAGCTTCTAAAGTAAGAATCATCACTAACTTTGATTGGAAAAAAAAAAAAAAAAAGAAGATAAATTTGGGACTGATTCTTGTTTCTTAAGTATTTAGAAATATAAAATTTATTTGAATAACTCTGTAGTGTCAGTTTAGACAGTTCTATATTAAATAGGCTGTGAATTAAATCAATTGCAGTTTGTTCAATTGTTCCTGATGATACAGATACACCTCTTCCAAATACCACATAAAATTAAAGTCACCAGTTTGTATCAGTATAAGGGGCCTTAGCCAAAAAGGCCAATTCAAAAACTTTCTGTAACGTTCATTATGTTGCAAACCACATTAAACATGACAGTTTACACTGTCCAAGAACTGAAAGATGTAAAATTCAATAATCTTTGGCTAAACATTACAGAAAATATTTTCTAGAGGTTGTTCTGTAAAGCAGAGAACTTACTGGAGGAGAAGCAAAACGGCATGGAGAGCTACCACAGGAACTGCCAGAGACTGAGCCTGCATATGTGGGCACTGGTACAGGACAAGCTGGAAGAGAAAAACCCAGGGGGGTGTTGGAAATTAAAACGAGAAAAAGATTTTGAAAGGCTGAATTTCAAACCAACTCATTTCCTCACTGCTTTTCATACATAAACCCTTATACAACTTATAAGCACAGCACATCCTTCGACACACAAGGGTGTTTCAGTTCAGTTGAAATGTCAAAGGAACTAGTAAATAAGTGTCCCATTGCAGTCTAGCATAATACGACAAAGGATTCAACACTTAGCCTCACAATAGAGCACAAGGCAGAGTCAGGAAAACGCCTCATAAACACTTAGCGTGATATTTGGCAGATCTTTTTCTGTTCCAGCCCCTGACATTCATCATTTACACAAATAAGTGGAAAAACAAAACTACTTACACTTCTTGACTGTTGAAATCTGATCCAGGAAAGGGTGGTTGAAAAATGCTTCTACAGAACAAGAAACAAGAGCCATGGTGAGTAAATGTGCAAATGACATAGAATTTACAGACTCTATTGCAGATGGTGATTAACGGTTGCCTTCCCAGAATCAATATCTCAGAGCCAGAGGGTGAAGAGCTTATAAAAGATTAAAGCCTTCTATGTTATACGTTGCTGTAACATTTGGAAAGGAAACAAAAATCAATTGAATAACTTCAAACAACAACCAGCAAGGCAAATCAGACTGAAATGCTGCAGGACATTGTATAACAGCACTTCAGGACCATGTATGCAGGAAGCCTTCCTGTATTCCTCATGAAATTATGTTCTCTCTGTTCAATACGGTGCTAATTCAGTTTTAATTTGCTCTTCAAAATGATGAGCGTGTCTCACATCAAACACTGAAACTATTTTCATTTCTGCCTTTCCCAAGGACTGACACTTATTTTTGAACCCATTAATGCTACTCCTTAGGGGGCCAAAAATCACAGCACGGAGCAGCAGCCATTCTCCTTCCCACTTCCCAACAGCGAACACAACCCGTGCAGCCAGGTCACAGTTTAAAGCAGAATGAAACACAATTTCTTTACCAATTTCCTCAGTTAACTTGTTACGGTTACAATAGAAGCATTTTGCTTTTGTGGTAAATGGAAATGCTGAAATGCCTGTAATTGACTTAGCATGACTGCAGTTTACATGGCAAGTTTTATTCTACACGAAGTGACCTTCAGCTCGGGGGAAATTGGAGGGTGGTAGAAGGTAGCTGCTGAGCATTATGAACTTGAGTGTTCTAACAGTTGAGGAAAAACAATGCTGTTCATCAGACCTAAGCAAATAACAAGGAAAAAAAAAAAATAACAGAAAGAATCTGAGGCCTGCAGTAACTCCTCTTCCTTCAACACTTTCTTCCCCGACCTGATAAGGAAGGGAGGGTGGCTGTGACGCAGGAACAATGTAATGATTAACAGGAGGATCAGGTGTTCTTTAGTACACCTGCTGTTCTACTTTATATTGCTGGAAGATCAACAAGGTTTCCAATGCTATTTTTACTTTAACAACAAGCAACTGGGCTCAGTTATGCACTCTCCCTTTCACTCCCTTTGCTAAGCACATTCCAGAGCAGCCCCTGTGAGGCCCTTTAAGTGGCTCAGCCAAGGAAAACACCACTTTCATCACTACCATTCTGCTTTCTATTTTTCTTTCTAAGCACAAATGTGTTCTCCCACTACCACAAACGATACAGTGAATTTCCCATGTTTGAAGACACTGTAGGGATCAGCACACCAGAGTGGAAACAGGAATCAATTAGTCAAAGTCCATGTTTGTGACGTATTAATTCTGCTACACATACAGATTTATAAGTTGATCTTTGTCACTGTCATCTGGGACATCTTACCCAGTTATGAGGTTTTTTCTGTATCTCACTTCTACTTAAGCTTTTACATACAGCAGTTAAATCACATCTACACACAAAAATCCATGCCTGGTTCTCAGAAGAGCAACACCTTAATTATGCCAGTACTGATGGATGTTTTAAATTCAAAATTATTATGGAAAATAAAAAAGTTATTTCTTGGAGCAAAACATAACAGGAATTGAAAAGGAAAAAAAAATATAGCTAGGACAGTCTTGAACTTCAAGCATAGAACTAAAAAGCCTTTTGAATCCTCCTTTCTCCAAGGCCTAACAAATATAGTCTTTCCCTAGATTAAACTTGATGGGTCACCTATCTTGTTCCTGAAACAAATCCCAGTATAAAGCACACTGCTATACTTCTCTTTTCATGTAATTGGCTGTAGACAAAAGGTCAAGACAGTTACTCTGGCTACATGAATACAACTAACAAGGAAAGTCAAGACAGCAAAAGTTACATACCAAAGTCCATTCTATCTTTTTGGCTTCTCTGAAGCAAACCCAGCAGCAGGTCAGCCAGGTAAGCTGATGTTTCCCTAGGAATACTGCACACAAGAGAAGTAAAACATTAAATTTCATTAAATGCATTAAATTTCATGCATGCCTGAAATAGTACATAACACATTACATTTCAGGAAGTCAGCATTCTGCCACATCCCTAAGTCTTCACTATACATGCTCTATAGCCCTAGTACAGGACCCTTTCAACTCAGCAAGGTACAATGAAGGCACAATGCAACACGAGTCACTGGTATCATACTACATCCTTATCAAGATAGCAACATCAAATATTTTTATGAATCCCAGGCATTCCCAAAGATGAAAAAGTGTTCAATCAACAAATGTAAGCGACAGGAGACGCCATGGTGACATACCTAGGAATCAAATTCCTGTTCTTTTCATAAAACATTCTCAAATCTTGAGGACTATTGGCCTGTCAAATAAAAATGTACATTAATTAAAGCTCAGTTTCATGGAGAAAACAGCTTTTGTACCTATGCACACATACACAAAAAGGAGGCTTTTGCATATGGGCACTAAAGGAGAAAACCCCAAGCACAGCAGTGACTTCAGTACTGCGTATCATTATATATTTCCTCTGGATTGAACACGTTGATCATAGACTGAGTATAAGCAACTTCTTCCTTGGCATCCTCAAGTGATCTGGCCTTTCAAGCATCAACACTACACTCAGACATTGCTGCTTACTAGTATTTTCATGACTGGAAGGAAAACTCCTACGAATTTCCACGAGACTAAGAAGAGGGAAAAAGAAATAAAGTGTTACCTGAAAAGGTGGTTTTCCAACAAGACACTGATAAATCACAGTTCCTATGCTCCACAGGTCTGCTTTAGCATCATAGTGTTGAGACATAATCACTTCAGGGGCCTGGAAAGATCAGCAAAATCTCAGAAGGGAAAACAAAACAGCAAAGGCAGAGCAATACAAATTCTACAGTTCTTCTGTCAGAGCAGTATTAACAGGGACCACTTTATTGTAAGACAATATTAACATTTTAATCTGCATCACATGACTTGAAATGTAACAGTTCTATCTAAAATGAAAGCTACGTTTCAAAAACCATAGAAAACTAGAAATGTTGATGTTCTAAAGAAAGCATGTTCAGTGCCTTTCTGATTTTAACAATCGTGATCTCCAAATCACAAGACAAAAAGGAGCTAGAAAAACTACGGCAGGATGAACTGCATGCTGCCCCTGATACTTCTGCAGCAACATTAGGCATTTGCCAATCTGAAGGCAGTAAATTATTTTGTCCTGGTAGGAGAATGTTTGAGATAAGCAACATAATCTGAAATATACTATCACTTACCATATACATAGGGGAACCACACAGAGTTGCAGCCATCATGTTGCTATGCAGATAACGAGCAAAACCAAAGTCAGCTATGGAAAGAAACACATTAGTCAATGAAAAGATAATTTTCAAATTTTTAAGTCTAGAAATTATCTGTCAGTTATTGAAATCTGCTACAATTACCAGCTAGAGAGAAAAAGACAGGTACATGGAATAGTAAAATTTATGTTACTTGGAAAGAATAATATATCATCTTCCAGAGAGCAAGCCAAGAAACAGCAGTGACATCATTTGCAAACTGCTGCTCAGCCATCTCCCCAGCTGCAGAGCATGCTGTCTGGCATCAGAAGGAAAGGATTAAAGTCAGTGGCTAAATATAAATGGTTCATTAAGAATGATGACTATACCATCTGCTTCCATGAAATCACATCAGGTAGAAGTTTAAGAAGTCAAGTTTCAGATGCTTGAATTTTCCACATAGGCAAAAGCATCTGAAACTATCAAGTAAGGACAGCAAGAGAAGGTTGTTTGTCTCCTCTGTGCTGTTTAGAAGTTGGAACAGATCTCAGATTTTAGTTTAGCAAAAGCACAGAAAAGAAACTTGTTAAAAACAAGGTATTTTTAAATGGGCACTTAACAGACAATAAGAGATTAAAACTCCTGAAGCATCCTCTGAAGAACACTTTGGTAGTATCCTGAACAGGTGACATCTCTCCCCACTTACAATGCCAAACCTCCTTCTGACAAAAATAGGTTATAACCTACATTTCTAAGCTTCTCCAATAACCCTTAGAAGGGTCTACCACAAAAAAACCCAGCTGGAACTGCGACTGGAGTCTCATAGGCACACAGTTTTGAAATGGGCTAAAGGCTAATGAAGTTTCAAAGGATACAGATTTATATCTAATTAAAATAGTTCAATATGAGAAACATCAGCTAAATATTTTTATTTCCTGCAGGTTTAAGCAAAATGGTCTTTATGACTCAATCTCTTTTTTTACGCTGAGGATCTGCATTACAGCATAAAGCTCATGGTTCTAGACTTACTGTCTGACTTTCATCAATTTAACACACACCATATCCAGCACACCCTCTGTGCTTTAACTACAAAGACACTTCTGAGTAGGGAAACAGTCTAATGGTGATGATTTACCTTTAGATCAGAGAAAAGCATATTTACCTATTTTGATGCGTATGCCACTGACACTTGACTTCCGACGACTGGCGTAAGACAACAAAATATTCTGTGGTTTAAGATCCCTGTGAATGATTCCTTTACTGTGCAGAATACGCATGGCTGCTGCAATCTGCTGGAGGAACACTCGGATGGTATCTTCACTAAGAGTTCCTTTAGCTGGAAATAACAGACACATTAGCAGATGAGAAAATAAATTACATTTGGGCAAAAAGCAGTAAAATTCAGTGATCAACTGAGAAAACAATGAAGATGATCAAATCACAGTGAACTACATTGAGAACAATCCAGTCCAGTATTTCTCTACAAATGTATACAGTCTCAACAACATATGCATCTCCATAGTTTTACACTAGCCACAGGACTCTGAATTATCTGCTTTTACAGTATTTTATTCAACTTGGTAGCATAATAATTGCAATTACTCACCATTAAATCCTAAACTCACTAAAAAAAAGGCAAAGGAGCCAATAAAAAAAACCCCACCAAACTTCACAGTTCAGAACGTTAACTATATCTACAGTCATGTTACAACCTGAAGCTGTAAAACCTGTTCTTTAAACAAATTATTATAGGGGTGCAGATAACCACTCTGCTCAAAAACTTCATCCCTGATAAAATTTTGAAGGGGAAAAAGAAGATGTGCTTTTGAAAGTCTCTTCAGAAGGCATTATCTCATTCTGCAGTCTGAAAAAGCCCTGAATGCAGGAGCTGGATGATACTGTATGAGTCTCCCCAAGGATTTTAATGGGTTGTGAATTAGGCTTTTAATATACACAGATACCACAACAATAGCTGTTCATAAAAAAGATTCCTTCAACATACTGAGATACAAAGGCAAGAATAAGAATATTTTCATCAAAGAAAATATGAAGGTTAACATCTCTGCTCAAAATTTTGTTTGTAATAAGAATTTATTTGTCATGATTCTCTCACTTCTGTCTCCACTTTGGGCAGAGCCACATTGAAAGGTAAATTCTCTCCTAAGTCAGAACTGCCTTTTTGTAGAAAGCATTATTATATCTAAGTAATTCAGTATTTTTAAGTTGACATCTTGGAAAAGAAAGCAGGTGGAATCAAAACACTGGGAGCTGCCCCCAAAATATGACTTTAGAAACAGAAAAGTACACATTTTTCAGCGTGCTACGTAGGGTTAGCCTCATCTTCTGCCCCATTTACAAATAAGGGAATGTTACATTCAACTGTTCTGAAAGCAGTAGAATTTTCTTCTGTGCATTATTGTACCTGAAGGTATTTAAGAAGCATGAAGTGCTAAGGGACATGGTTTAGTGGTGAATTGGCAGTGTTAGGTTAAGGGTTGGACTCGATGATAACCAAGGCTATTCTGTGATTCACCTTCATTGCTACTGTGCAGGTTTTATTTTCAATTATGAGTGGCATCTAAAAACACTGGGAAATACTTTCAAACAAATGCAAAACTTTATGTCTTGCTGGAGCTTCAAAATATAGTTTTCAGGTTCCCAGGGTGGCACACAAACACCCAACAAACAGCACGCTGCTGCTGACTGTGACTGGAGACAGAATACAACACTGAACATGTTCTTGGTGAATTCAAGTACTCTTATAAAGAGGGTACTCTAAAATCACTCCAGGGTGAACATATGTGGTGGAGTTACTGACATATTAAAACCACAAGCAAAACAATCTCAGAGAAACACCACTGGATTACAGGAACACAGAATATAAACACATAATGCAATAGCTTCTAAACAGGGAAATACAGTAATCAATTACCTTGTAAGTAATCTGCCAAATCCCCACCATTGCAGTACTGTTAAAAAGAAAGGCATTTATTCAGAACACAAACACTGAAATATTTGCTATATAATTTTTACTTTGCAATCTTTCCATGAAAATTAGAAGATCTCTTCCAGCTGTTTGCCTTAAAATGGTTTGGTCAATTATTTGTAATTAATAATTTGAGTTGTAACATTTCATCAATACTTACCAGTATCATAAAATGAAACTGAATAATTTATGGAACAAATGCTGCTGATAAATTTAGTAGTGCATAGGATATTAATAATCTAGCCTTCAGAATGGCTTGTTTGAACAAGTCATGGTTATTTTGCAGCTGTGCGAAGACAGAGTTTTTGTCTAAAAATCATCTTTAAAATCAGCCAGAAAGAAACATATGTGTTAACACATACCTCCATTACCAAAAAGACAGAATTGGGCATTTCCTAAAAGAAAAGGAGAACAAATCCTATTTAAGAATGTGACAAGACAAAGCCTTCAGTACCTGCATTAACCAAGTGTAACGTGAGATTTTTTCAATCAACTGAGACACTTTATGTTAAAGTCACTGGTTTAGAGGGTAGCAAATACCATTAAATATTTCACATTTTCAAAAGCACTAGTATATGTAAAATAAAAATATCACCAGGCAATATCCTGAAGACTAAAGCTAGCATTTGAAAGAGCATCATACAATAAGGAACACATCAGTTTCCACTGTATGTCGCTCCCTTAGCTTTCAACTGCCTTGCACTGCTCTGTGGACACAACCTCTGTGGTAGGTTGGCTATCAGACATCACTGAAATCAGTCACTAAGGGGACAGCACTATCTAGTTGTAAGTATACCAGACAGAATTACAAACTGATAGCAAGACAATTTGGCTATGACAACCTCTTTTCTACAGAGGAATTCCAAAGCTCTGTTCCCTGGGTCTGGGTAAAACAAGCTTTGGTTCTGCCATCTGACAAGCCAAAAGTCAGTCAGAAATCACAGAGCTGTCTGGAATAAACTGATTCCCAAATTAATTCAGGAATCATGTATACTTCTGTAAAGTATGGCCCTTGGCGAGTCACTGGCAGGAGCATGTCCCTAAATGCCTGATAGCAAAGGTGTGACTTGTTATGACAGTCCGACTGAGATTTTCCGAAGCACCGACCTCCTTTGACCTATTTGCAACCTCAATTCCCTCTCTTGTAACTGGGTGAAAGTTACTGAAAGACAGATTAGCTAACTCCTACTGTAAATTATCTACACACTCTGCAAAAACGCAGTAAAAATGTCTGTGCTTAAGCCCAACCCTAACAAGAACACTCATCATTTTACAACTATTTATTTTGTGTGAGGGAAGAAAGAGCCTACCTGTCTGTGTCATAATCAACATTGCTTTCCACAAAGTCTCCTCCATAAAATAGTTTTGTTGTGCCTACAAAGCTGAAGATACTCACAGATCTTTTATAAAGTAAAAGCATTTTTTTCCTCCCTTTGAGCTGATTAAGAGTGAAAGGGAAGAACATAAAGAGAACTAGAAGGAAACATAAGGCAAGTGTACAATAAACAGGATGATGACGTTAGTTACATAGCACCTTATCTTCCTTTCACTTTAAAAATAAACTTTAACAAAGGTTGACAGTTTGGGAGAAATGTGTTTTTTTAAGACAGTTGAAGGAAGCAAGCAAGATGGCATAGCAGGCAAGTGGAAGTGAGACAGTCTGACTGAATTCTGCTAACTAGTGTCAAAAGAAGCCGAAAGGGACATTGCATGGCGAAATAAAAGCTGTGACCTTAGCTGCCTTTCTCAGTGCTTGTATGAAAACTCCAGCACATGTTCAATTTGACCATCCTGACAAGAACTGTATCACTAGAGTGCCATTTTCAAGGGCTCGCTAACAGGTCAGGCTAGGAAGCTTTAGAAAGAAAAATAAAGTGAAAATGGGCCCACGGGCCCAGTCTAGGGAAAAAAACTCCCCGAAATACCAAACACAGCACAGAGCATGTGGATAGTACAAACCATTAAAGCCAGTTTCTACCAATCCATCACAGCTACAGATATCCACTACAGATACCTGTAGGAAGTAGAAGATGAACTGGGTAGTTTAAGGTTAATTCAAGACTGTATTAGGCTGCTTGACTGCCTTTACTTTAGCCACCCTTGTCTATGTTACAGAAATACATTTGAGGTTCTTTCCAGCTCAGAACATCAAACACATGACAGATTTGTTTACATTTGGAAATTAGCTTCAAAGAAAGCAAGTTTCTAGGAACATTAGTCAAATCTGTTGGGAATGGAAGGCAAACTCCAAGCAATACAGAATATTAAAGCAGCAGTAGATCACATTTCAGGAAGTTCCAATTGTTCAATGTTTCTGTGACAGCTGTGGCCAGCATGAACCATAATTTGCAATCCTATTAATGCCTCAAAACCTAAGTGCATACATTAAGGCAAAAAAAAAAAGCATAAGTAATTACTTGCTCTGTAAATTACTGAAAAATACATAATGATAAATGTTGTTTCTTTCTATGTTGTTCCTTTGCAACCACATCTTCCAAGACAGAAAGTCACTTTCTTTTGCGAACCCCAAGGGTGCCAAACAGCAACTCTTAAGATCCCAATTAATCAAACTGGAAATTCTGCCAACTGAGGGACCATTCACTTAAAAGACAACTGCGATGTGTAAAAGACTAACTGCCTGTTCTCTGGTGACAAGAAAGCAGCTCAGCTCATGGATTTCCACCCGAACATAGCAATCCCATGAGTCAGAAATAGATGTTCGCCAGCGTCAGTGCCTCCACTACGCAACACACCCTGCACAAACCCAGCAGCTTATGGCAGTATGGCATGCTCAGCTCATGACAGACACTTATTCATCACAGAACTAAGAGAATGTGTTTTCAGGATTCCCTTGGAAACAAAGTCCTTTCAAATGAAACTGCTCCCTTCAGAAACACAGAGCTGATCACTTGTCCTGTTGTACTAGTCCTCCCCTGCTTACAGAAAGTCTTTCCTCCAGACTATATTAGATTTCCCTCAAACAGCATTACTCATCTTTTTTTGACTGATATTCTTGATTAATAACCATCAAAGTCATCACTGGGTTGAAGTCATAGTAAGAAGTGGAGTGTGTCTCCTTATTGTAGCTTGGATAATCCTTTTTTATGTAATCAGCAGAGCAGATTAAAGGTTTCATGACCAGTTTTTCCCAGGCTGGTCAAAAGTCATTTCTAATTGGTCTTGCAGAAGTATTATTTTGCACAGTACTGGTACCAAGCTGCCCAGCTGCACCTCCTTCCAACTTGAACTCATAACCAAACACTTTTCAATACCCCACCAATGCTTGCTTTAGTTCAAAACAGCTGAAGTCGCTCATCCCTTCACAGTTGCTCACATTTTGCATTACAGTTCTTGGCCAGCCTGCCTGGGAATGTGATCTCCATTTTGGGAATACATTCAGAAAACACAAGTCAATTCTGTAGACCCGTTTTTCCCTTCTAAATTATTTTGCTGAAAAAATAAAGCCATCTCTATGATCATTCTCTAAACTTGTGATTTCTGTTGACTTGCTAAGCAGAGCAAAGTGCTCAAATAGGAAAAGATTAGCAAACCAGCATGTTTCACATGTTACATTCAGGAATGAAGCTGAGCTAGCAAGATATTTTAAAATGCTTCTTGAAACAGATAACGAAGCTTTCAAAAATTCACATTGACATACAGATCATAAAATTACTGCAGCTGGAGTTGTTCTGGCCTACACTTCTACCTAGAAAAATAATGAAGCAAAACAAATGTCTGCTGTGTTCCAACAATTAAGGAACCGTTTTGCCCAGCATGCCTTGCTTTGTTGCTTAAAGCTTTCTTGACAAAAGCCTACTCTTGCTCCTTCTTATTCTCAATTTTACTTGCAAGTTGAAGTCAAAGATAGCAAATGTGAAAAGGAAACCATTTTATAATTCTGAAAGCTAACGGATAAACCTACTAGAAAGAGATTTAAGAGGCAACGTATTTGCCAAAACTTGCTGTGTTTTAATCCCAGACTTCCAACAGTTATCTCAAGGGAATGTGAAGCTCCAACCCAAGTCACAGGCTCAGCACAGGAGTTCCATTTAAAATACATTAATTGAAAAAGAAGTCAAAACATCTATGGCTACTTCTGACAGCTGTTGCTAGAACTCTGGAGTACTGGCAGAAACATACCCTAGATTTCTTTTTGGTTAGGAAGTCCTCTAGAACATGCTGAAAAGTCTGCAAGGAGCTCTGACTGAGCTACCAAAACTGTGGCAAAGAAATAGTTATTACATTATTTCTCCAAGTTTAGAGATTCTGTTTAGCTGCAGTTTATGATGGGACTCCCAAGAGCATGAGAGTCAACCCGACAGCTTGTGCACTGCTATTATCTGATTCATTTTCCAGTATGTTCATTTCTATTATATATGCTTTAATTTTCTGGCCAGGAACACACTCCTCATTTTTTCTAAGCATTAAATACATTTAGCAAAAGTATTTAGTGGAAAAAGGACTGGTCCAGATCTCTGGTTTGCAGATACTCTTGTTTTGCTTTGTGAGTGCACCACAGCAGCAGCTCCTGACATGTTCAGCTCCTATCATGTCTGAAGGACTGAACATTTTGTTAGTTCTGACTAAATGTTAAGTCTCAGCCTAAATGTCAGTTGACATGTGCCTGTAGGATTCAGATAGCGTGCATGCTGCCAATTATTCGCATAAAAGAGCAATCAGCCATGGAGAAGTGTACCACAATAGCAGTATCACTCATTTTCTGTTATGTGAAATGCTGTACTTAACTAATATAGATGGGAGGTAGTGAAAGAGCCTGCCCTGCTGCACAGCACAAAGGAAAGGCAGAACTGTTCCCAGCACACCAAACATTTAACACGCTCGCATACTTGGAGATCTTCTGGAGCAGTTTTGAAATACAAATTATAGCATCTAGGCACAGCAGGTAAGCTAAGGACTATGTAGTAACTCCAACTCTTTGGTTCTGCGGGCCAAAACAAATTCCAGCTGGTTGTCCCTAACCTTCAACGCCTACACTGGCGTCACTCCTTGCAGTCCAATATTGTCATAACCAACCTCCCAGTTCACACCAGCTGCCAGGTACTATTTCAAAACCTTTACAGTTTCTATAGGGCAGGAATTTTTCTTTTTATCTGAAAACTTGTCTGGATGGCATGTTTTTGTATGACTATTTCCACACACAGCGAGGATGGATACTGATAAACACAAAGGCCTTGATCAAGGAGCTGAGAGAAAAATACAAGATATTGAGACATCCTCACTCAAAAGATGACAGTTCAGAAACAGCTATGATGGGAGTACAGAGGTAATCAAAGCTGTGAGACACAAGAATGGTTGAAGCAACCACCTCAAGAAACATATGCAACACTACCAAACCAACTGGAGTCCTTGGGTAAACTAAACTGCAATATTTAATTCCCACTGATAAAGCAACAGGCATAGATAAATACGGTTCCTTCCACAAGCATCCCTAGCAAGAACTCATGGGCACTTGGGTGTAAGTAAAAGCCAGGGTGTAGGTACCAGCAGGACCACTGGCTTTGTTCCCACTACCTTTCACTGCTTTCAAGGACAGCAGAAGCAGCTGCAGTTATTTTATCTCCATGTACCAACAAGCTAAGACAAGAAACAATTTCTGTTCAGACACTGTTTCTCCAATAACACACTAAAAATTAGTTCTCCTTAAATTACTGTTCAAATAGCAAACTTCAGACTCCATACAGTGAAGACATTAATTCACTCTTCTAAAATGCTATCTCCAAGATACATTACAGGCTTTCATTCTGATGGCTGACATTCTAAAGAGGTTTTGAATTAAATTATTTGCTAAAACAGGCACTGTCTGGCACTGTGCAAGAGATTAGTTCTACTCAGCACACACTTGGGATCATGAACTGCACAAAACTGTAAATTCATGTCCTAAATATAGCACATTCCAAATAACTTACTGATACCTTCATACTTCAGTATAATACTTTAGCCGAGGACCTCAATGTACTTTATGCTGGTGAGTTAGAGGTTATGTTAGACTCCTTTGGCTTTTGAGAAACACTAGGCTCCATTTCCCCAATTAACATGATCCAAGACTGTCTCATCTTCTTTTGCAGGATGAATGACATCCCATAGCAACACCATGGGAAAAGAGCTGCATTCTTGTACCATTTCAGAGGTTCAAGAGGGCTTTTTATTCTTGAAAGGAAGAATATCAAACTCTTGCCCAATTAGATAAGTAAAAAATGTCCCAACAGGTTATATCTTGCTATCCATCTCTTCTGTCTTTTTTTTTTTTTTTAAGTATTTCACTTCATGAAAAATTAATTTCACATTTAGAGGTCAGCTGCATATGTTTATTTTTTCAGAGCCCGACTGCTGCAAGACATATGCCTCTCACAGATGGAGGGTTTGTATTTAAGTATCTCAACAAATGCATCTAGTCTTAAAACCACTGGTCTCCACACCCTGGTGTGTGCAGATTGCTGGCCTTCTGAGAAGGCACAAACAACCATGCCATGTTCTGCTTACATAAAATCCTTAACTGCAGATCAAACCTGCCAGTGTTGCATGTAACCACCTTACAGAAATGAAGGGCAATTATCATGCTGGCACCAGAACAAAAGATTTTTATGACGACCAATGCACACAGAACATCAACGGCACAACAATTCACTGGGGTGTGTCTCCAGATGAATGGGCAATTCTAGTCATTTAACTCAGTGGACCCCATACATACTAAGTCACGTATGAAAATGGTGTTAATAAGAGCTGAAGCAACAGCAATGAAGGTTTCAAAATGTTCACGTACTATCAGCAGAACGGTTCACAAGTTCTCCTTGCATCTTAATGGTGCATGTATCTTTATTACACTGACTGTGTGACTGGTCACAGATCATGCAACAGGAAGAGAACCATAAATGAAGAGAGATGAAAGAGAAGGAATCTAACACTGTGAAAACAATTTTAAATGAAGCCTTTTGCAGTATGCACATTAACAACTACCCTTTCATTCTCCAACTTAAAACATATACTCCAAATTGCTATGCAGGGGTACAGCTTTAATCTCAAAGTACTGCCATTAAGTACAAATAATTTCATTTAATACTATGAGATGTAAAAATATTTATTCTTCATTGCAATTAATTTACACTTTTTTTTTTTCACTTAGTTTTTTTACACTGCACGCCACCTTTTCTATCTGAAAACTCCATACAACAATCAGTTCTTGGATTATTCAGCTAAATGGTCTGCCAAACAGTGCATCTGAAACACGAGCAATGTCTTATTTCAAACTGTCCAAGGTTAAGAAAAACTTCAGACTGAGAGAACTATAAAAATAAACCAGACTCCCAGTCACACTGAGAGCTTCCTACTGTGACACAGACTCCACTGGCTCCAGCACTGAGGAAAAAAAACATAGCTTCTGTAACTTAAAAATTGCTTGAAATCCTAAAGTCTTATCTGCTGTACTGTATCACTCTGTTCACAACACTACGGCAAACAAAAAGGGCAGCGCATGCTAGAACACGAAATGCTAAAGAAAATTAGTAGGTGTAACAGCCTACTAGACATGAGAATGCCTTGCATAGTGTTCATTCTTGCTGGGTTATAAATTAATGTAATCATACAAGTTAATGATGTATAATATTTCACAAACACAGCCCTGTGCAGAAAGGGAAAAGCTTATTTGTGCAAGTGTTGCATTCTTTGGACTGTATTTTGCAAAGCAGTTTCTTCTGTGGAAGGAGCATCACACCTCCAAGCTTTATGTTTGCCATGAATGTGTTTGACATATATCCAAGGGATGAGACACAGGTTTTCCCTTCTCTTTAAGTGTTCATTTTATTTAAATGCAGTAGTCAGTGACAAGCAGCAACAGCTCCTTCTCAAATAGAGAGTACAGGCCTGATCATTCAAGAAGCCCTGTCACTCTAAGGGCACCCTTTCCTGTGGCACAATAGAACAGCATAAAAGTTAGGTTTTTAAATAACCTTTAGGTAATGAAACCATAGACAAGCGTACAGCTCTGTCCTCTCTTCCCTTGTGGATGTTCTGTGCATAAATCAAAATAAGCAAGAGCCTCAAAAAACAAAAAAGATACACAATGTTAAGTTATCAAAATACATATCTAGTCAACTACCTTCAGGTTGAGCTGCAAAGCTTAGTAAGTAATCACATATAAACCACTGCAAATGATAAATCTGAAGTTCAGCTGCTTACTCACACACCAACGCCCTCAGTCAACATTTCCAGTTTCTTTTAAGATGTCTGGATATACTAAATTTAGGATGCTGAGAGATTATTTCCACTTAGCAAGAGTCAGGAAAATCTGGTCTCTTCAAGAAGCAGAGGAGACTATACTTTCTCTCTCAGAGCAGCTATTATCATTCCAAATGCAGAGTTCTGAAGTCAAGACCTGGGAGGAAAAAGAGTCTGCACACCCAAAGGGGAAGTTCTGATGCATAGTCTGCTACTACATGAACATCATCACTGTGTACCAAAAGGGAGCAGAAGTTAATACATGGCCTGTACTAACATATATCCTGTGAACACAGGTTTCTATAGCGACAGAGATACACATCTACACGTAAGCTGAAAACCTTTTAGGATGCAAATGTGTAAAGACAGAAAACACGGAAGACACAGAAATGTCTACTTTGCATTGCTTTAACTATACAGTGCCCCAAGGGTGGTGCTTAATAATTATTTCATAAATGTAATTCTGTATTTAAGATTAGAACTGAGCCTAGGAGGTAAATGTATAGTTCTTACTCGAGCAGAACAAACGGCTGTATAACCTACATCACGTCATATTTAGCTTTACTCAACGCTTGCAGGCCTTAGGATACAAAAAATGTACTTCTCACTAAGCAGCAGACACTACTCTAGAGAGACTAGAAAACTAACTCCTTCACCTTACCAGGCTGCATCCTGGGAACGAAAAAAGGAAGAAAACTTGAAGCAGTTTAATACTTATTTCTCCTGCTTGCAAAGATCCAAATGTCTGCTTGACTTCTACACTTTATCCCCATCCTTCTGACCACAGGCAAGAGCAATATCTACATGCCAGATCTTGGTTGTCTTCTTCCTTCAGTTCCTCCTCATCGTGACACAGGGCTATACAATACATTTCTTTGTTACAGAGATCTCAAAGATGCTGCTCCTCTCCTACAACAGAGTATTTTAAGTTATGTTGACCTCTTAATGTCACTTGCTTCATCCATCCACATCAACTCCTACTAGTACATTTTCCTTCAGGTGTATTCACTCGTTACCCACAAACGCCCACTTTCCAATTAAATTACAGGGCCAAGGAAACAAGGCTAATTCAGGAGAGTATTTACTGCCACCACAGAGCTCCCAGCCCAGCCAGCTGATGCTTTTTTCTCTGGACACAGGACCAAACTACACCAGCAGCCTCTGCAGAGGTTCTCAGGGAAGCTGGGAAGCAAACCATATTCCTCACAGCTTTCTATGCCAACTGTGCATCCTGCTTATTAGAAAGAGCCAGTACAAAATAAGTGTATAGTGTGTCGAAGATGAGAGAACTCCCCTGCTACTGCTAGGAAACTGTGTTTCTTTTTCTAAATACAAAGTGATAATAGCAACAAAATATACAGCCAGTCAAAATTTTCTACTCAGGATACATATATATGCATTATATTTTTGTAAATAAATTTTAATGAAGGAAAAAGGCATCAAAATATCTTTTACCTGGACATCATAGAGAGCTACAATGTTCTCATGCTGAAGTTCCTGTAAAACAAAGTATTTGTATTATGGAAACAGCCTGTTATTATTATTGAAAATTTAATATGCTGGGTGATAATCAAAGAAAACCAAATATCACAAAGAAAGATAGCATCTTTTTTTAGACCATCTGATGGAAGTAGGAGGAAATCCCAGCTATTTAGAAAATATTTACTGGAATAGGAAATTAGGCAGTGTCTTCAGAGGTCATAAAAACATTTGGTTCCTGAACTTATTTTCTGTGTCTTGTTACAGACCCTTTAATGAGTACTGAACACTGACTAAATTTAATTTTACAGTCTCACAGTTTATTACTTAAAAGAGTACCCAACTACACTATGTTCAAGTCAACCTTGTGATTTTACAATAAAAAGGAAATAAAACAAAATAACAAAATAAAACTCCCAGGACAGCTCATGCAATTATTTCTAACTGCTCAAAAAAGCATCTGTCTTTGCTAAGTACTTGCAGCACACTAATATGCCCACCACAACAATTTCTGGTATATAATAAATATACTAGGATATAACATGTATATATTAGTATATAAAATAGTATCTCAAGAAGTTTGGAAACATGGAAAGAAAGCAGCACTAATTGTTACTGCAAAGCTATGTAAAATGAGATGTGGTGAAGTTCAGAGAGGGGACAATGCTAAGAGACCATCCAAGGAGACATTTCCATTAAACAGCATTGAAAAACTAAACACTGCTCCATTTTATTTCCTTCATTAGAGCCACACTACACATTTTAAGCCAATTACCACAACTCAGAAGTGGGAAGACTGCTTCAGGAATCAAATTCAGCATGCCGATTTTAGCTTTTGAGGCATCTTTGAGCAAAGAAGATGAAGAAAGATCAAACATTGCAGTTTTTCCCTCAGCTGTGACTTTTGTTGCATGAACTGCTTGGGAAAGGTGCCACATTAGCCATCCTAAAGGACTGAGTTTTCTACATGTCCAATAAGCAAAGCACAGAGACTGGTTCTACAGCAGTTTTCCACTTTTAACTACAAAAGCATTCCCATAACCTGTCCTGAGACCATTTCCAGAACTAAAATAGTATCTTTTTCTTTTTTTTTTTTTCCTTGGTCTTTTTAGTTCTCGATTTCTCCTGGAACTAACAAAGAAACAAAAGGCAGCACAGCAATTACTGTGATACTACCCATGACCTGGAATGAACTAGGTCAAAAGTCTCTTTTCAAGTAAAGCAGCTTTAAAAATCACTGCAAATTAACATACCTTTAAGATTTTTATTTCTTTTCCAAGTAGGATTTGTGACTTTGACAAGTTCTTTTTGTTAATGCTCTTTATGGCTACTTCCCAATCAGTTTTCTGGAAACAAACAAACAAAAGTATTGTCAGTTTTATGTATTTTTTTAAACGTTACCCACCAACAACGAGCTAATAAAGCACAGGAGGAAAAAGTTGCGAGATCACCCCTCTACCCACCAGTGATTACTACATCACATGACACCATCAAGCACTATTTCATTCCACAATAGCTCAGACAGCTATTAAAATCCAGCTGCAGCTACACTGCACTTCCATGGATTCAAAAGCATTTAAAAACCAAAAAGAAGTAATCATACCCCATTTATTTTTTTGCTAGCTATGCTATGTATCTGCCTTTCAGTCCTCTCTCGATGGAGTTACTTTTACTCTCCCTTAAGGACTTCCCATTTTCAGCCTTCTACAGCTGAAAATTGCACAAGAAAACATCTGGGTTTTTTTAAGTAAACTTACATATTGTCTATTAATATGTTATCTAAAAATAAATTGCCTATTTATTTGCAAGGGGGGAGCATCTCCATTGGCCTTTAAAGTTTCTATTTTCCTTCCTCCCTTTTTTTTTTTTAACCCCCAAATCACTGCACTGCATCTCTCCAAGTTGTGAGATGATCAATCTAAAGTTATTATCTGGAAAGCAGAGCACTTTAGGCACCAACACCAGAATAAACTCTCACAGCATCAAGAAACCATAAGGTAATGATGAATATAGGGGACCAGACACCTCTGAATTTAAGAAATCTTCGGCTGATCCCAAAGGAGACAAATTTCCATTAGACCCCTCCTTATCCAGGGATATAAACATGACCCTCCTGACAAACAAAGGGCTCAGCCTCCCTTACAGCCGCAACTCCCCACTCGCCGTTATGTTCAGGGAGGTACCAAACAGCAGGGAGGAGAGGTGGGAACACGGAGAGGGGGTTGGTTTTTTAAAGGAGGGGGGAAAAATAAGGGGTTTATGGAGGCGGCTGCTCGGCTGCAGCACCGGCAGGCCCGGCCCCGCTACCTCAGCCCACCCCGCACCTTTCTATTATTCTTTTTTTCCTCCCAAACACCCAAACCACGGCAAAACTCCCCAGAGGGCCCCCCCAGCCCCCTCCCCCGCTGTCACCCACCGGAGGGGCTCCTGGCGGCTGCGGCCCCCGGCCCGGGGTTGTGTAACCGGCCCCGCACCGGCTGCGGGAGAAGCCCAGCGCTGTTTACCTTGCGGTGGCGACCTTTGAAGACCACAGCAAAGGCTCCGTGTCCTATCAGGTCCTTCTTGCTGTACTCAAAGTCCCCCACCACCTCCATCATCCCTCAGCGGGGCATGAAGCCCCGGGGAAGGAAGGAGGGAGGGAAAACAAAGGGGTTTCTTCCTCCAGCCGAGGCAGCTACAGCCGCCTCACGGCAACCGGCGGCGGGGTGGGAGCCTGCCCCTCTCCTGGCTGCCCCCGGCGGCGGGGACAGCTCCTCTCATACCGCGGGGGCAGCCGCAGACCCCCGGGCCGGCGGGGCTGCTGCAGGGCGTCTCCGAGGCGAGGGGCTCCGTCTGGCATGGGGAGGGCAAGGCGGGGAAGGGAGAGGGAGGGGAAGGATCTCAGGGGCCGGGTGTGAGGGGACAGCGCGGCATCGGCGCCGGGACGAGGGGCGTTCTCAGCGGGGAAAGGGGCTCCGCGCCCTGCGGCTGCCCGCCCCCATGGCCCCGCCACAGCGGGGGCTGCCGGCGCCGCGGCCGCCCTCAGGGACCGAGCCCCAGAGCATCCAGCAGGGCTGGGGGAGGCGCGGCCCCGGGGATGGCTCTCGCTGTCGCCGCCGCACCCCCTGCGAGAGAGGAGGAAGGAGCGAGGGTGCGGACGACGAGGGGTCTCTCAGGCCGCCACTGCCCCCAGGGGCTCCCGCCGCTCCGCCTTAGCTATCCCCACCTCACCAACCCCGGCTCCGACTGCCCGGACCTCCGCGCCACCCCACGTATTTTATAGGCCGCATCGCGCAGGCCCCAGCGCTCGGCTACTTCCGCCGGCGGCCAAAGAGTGCCTCACCCCGTTTAACCCGGCGGGAGCGCGAGGCGGGGTCCCTCCGCCGCCATCTCCTCAGGGCCGCGCTCCGCCGCCCCTCAGGGCCCCGCGCCCCGCCACCCCATGGCCCCGGGGTCCGTCCTGGTCACATCCCCTCAGGGGGAACCGCCTGCCCTCACCCCAGAGCTGCGGCTGGGAGGCCAAACTCCACGGAAGTCCCTCAAGCCTGGCGATCACTTTTACCACTTGTATTTCACTTTATCCCTTCTCTCAGGCCCACCTGCCAGTGAGGACAAGGCGGAGGGGCCACCAGGAAAGGGGGTGCCCTGCCAGCCAGCTGCCCTCAGCATGACAGGGAAAGCGTCAGGGAGTCACGCAGCAGCCAGAGACCAGATGACAAATATTTGATCATCCTGCCCTGCCATGCTGCTGCCCCAGCACCTCCCGGGTCACACTGCGCTGTCCCCCCTCCATTAGAGAGCCAGACTCGACTTCAAACCTAATACAAGGAACTTAACATGAATGGAGAAGCGATGGAGGAACAAGCATGCAAAATGCTGCAAGCTAAACACACTTCAAGTTCCTTGCTCTCTTTATGAGGAGAACAATGTTTGTAATTTACAGCCTCTGCCCCTCAGCACTTTTCAATCAGCTTGGGGCTGTTTACAGCAGCACGTACAAACATTTAAAAAAAACCAACCAGCCACCACACACCAGTCACATGGAGCCTCTGACCTTCACCTCCAGATCTACATAATTACACTCCTTCCCTTTGCTTTCCATTCCTCACTGCTCTCTTCCCCTTCCTCTCTGTGTTCCCCATCACGCCACCTTCACCCCAGTTTCACCTGTACCTGCTCCTTCAGACCTCCCCAATATCCCCACCTGCCCCAGTCACTGACACCACAGCAGCAGTGATTAACCTCCCACTGAAGTCACAGTCGACACAGGGTGCACATCAGAGACACCCAGGGCAGAGCTCTGACCCCACACCACTGTGCTGTGCCTTCTCTCACGTGATCCTGGGCCTGCTTTCAAAATGGAGACTGAGCAGAGCTGGTCCTCTCCTTACTCACTCATCTCACTTTGCTTTCTGGCACTCAAAACCAAGCACTACCGGGGCCACGTCAAAATCTCCACAGCTAGTCTTCTCCAAAGACAATGCACTTAGATTAAAAAAAAATCCTGCAAGAGATTCTTAAGGGAATATTGACAGCTTTATGAAGGACATTTTAAGCTCTATCCATTATATGGAGGCATCAGAGGAATCCCCAAACATCTACTTTGTGCCAAAGAGAACCAAAGGGTTTTAAACCACCCCTCAAGACTGAATCCCCCCCTTTATTTTCTGAAGTTCTGAGCTCCCATCTGAAATCTGTTCATGGCACTCACCTAGCAAACGCAGCAGAGAAAGGGAAGCTGACCAAGTAATTTCAGCAGCTCAGAACACCCCCAATGAAGGAATAAACGAGATGTAAAAATATTCCAAGTTAATCATAAATTAAGGTGTTGGTAGTAACACAGACACTTTCTAGTATGCATTCACAGTGCCCCTTTAAAACCAGGAAAAAACCCACAAGTCTCAATGTGTTAAATATTCTGATTCAGAAAATAATTTCCCTGAGATCTGGCTGCTTATTGCCAGCCACCCATTCTCACATTCAGCATTAAGCCTCTCAGCATCAGCGTGTATCCTCACCCCAAAGTCAGTGTCACAAGCTGCATTTTAGGGAAGCCAAAAAATGAAAATAATCTAGCAAGATGCCTTTTGAACAGAGGAAGCCACTTCAGGAATGTCTAAGCTACCCACCCTGCATTACACTTCAAAAGCCAGACACATTTCGCTTCAGTAGCAGCACATCTGATGTCCTTTTGTCCTCATAATGGGGCTGGAGCCCTCGAGCAGGTTTGTTTGAGCACAGCAAGGACAAAACAGCCAGGAGTGGAGGGGAGGTTTGACCAGAATAACTAAACACGCTGCGCTGCATCGCACTGGGATTCCAACGGGATTGAAGGGCCGAGGTCTGAAAAACCGCTCGAGGAGAGGCTGTGGGATTTGCATGCAGGTCACTCATTTGAGCTAGGTCCTTGATTAGCGTCTGGGAAAGTTTCTAGATGTCAATATTTCCAGCACTGGTGGATTACAATAAACCTATTGACAAACAGCACCTTCATTCGCTTTTGCTGAAAGAGGTCAGGCATGGAGCAGACTGAATTCACCCGCCTCTCCCAAAGGGAGCCTCATGGCTTAGATATGTTGGGAGAGAGATGCAGGATAACCTCCTGGGGCTCGTGCTGCTCCTCCCTCGCCCAAGGAATACACAGATATTTGCCATTTAGCACTGGCAGGCAGTGACAGCCCTGCAGCACTGGGAGGGATGCACTGCTCTGCTCTCACAAGCTACACATCAGGGCAATAAAATACCAACATGCTCCAAAAGCATGGCTGGCCAGCGGGCACCAATACCATGTCTAACTGACCACAGTGATCCTTCAGAAGCACTGCGCAAGAGCTGCAGCCCACTGAGACCACCAGCAACCCACAGCTCAGCAAGGACCACCGGTCTACAGTGTTGGAGTGAAGAAAACACAGAATAAACAGCACTGGAGATGAATTTGTGGCTCTCGCCCAGCTGCACTAAATTTGTTCAGCCAAATTAGTCCCTCAGACACGAGCCAGGACTCTCAATCACAACAGCAACAGATCTAGGGAGGAATTAGCACCTTCCAGGTTGCTTGTCTGAGTACACAGAAGTATGCTTTCATCTGGTAGCAGGTTCCCAGAATACAGACATCACTGTTCTAAGTTTCCATTAACATCTTTCATCCTCAAAAGCACTAATGGTCTTCACAAGAAGCCCTTTTTTGCCATACCACCAAAATGCAGCCCTTTCTGAGGTAGAAACATCACCTGGCTTGATCCAAAGCAAAGCAGAAGACTGCTTTTCCTCATGTTATGCAGAACTGTTAGTTTCTTCCTGTTCATCTAAAGATTTTCCTTCTATTTCTCCCCAGGCTATAAACATGCACATGTAAGTTAAATTACTGATCTGGGAAAATAAACAAGAGATCATCTGAGCTGAGCAGAACTTGAATGTGTGGCTCCAAGGACCCAAGACTGGGAGCACACCACTTGGCCAGCACTCCTGCATTGACAAACAGAACACTCAGCCCTCAGAACAACTTTCAGAAGGATGTTAAGGCCCCACTTCTCTAAGTCTGCCCCCAAAGGCAGGAGTCTGGCATCATCCTTAGCAGGATGACCTCTGATCTCACCACTGTCTCAATCAATCTACTTCACTCAAGGTGTTCTTACCATTTTCTTCTCTCCTTCCTTCCCTCTCCTCCATCATACCCAGGAATTTAGGAAACAGGTGAACTTACCCCAGAGGACTGGCACGCTTCCCAGTCCTTATCATCACTGTCACCCCATTGGGGATTTGTAACAAAATTAATGGTGGCATCAGCTGAGCTATCACAGCTTTTAAAGGAGAAAGTGTCAGAGGGCTCCATGGGACAGTTTCTGGATATACTTATATTACCAGTGAAAAATAACACCCTTGTGGTAGGCATGCCTGTGTGGTACACTTGAGTAACTGGAGAAACTGGACTGCAACACAGCAGCAGACACTGAGATCGCTGTCGCACAGCACTGGAAAAGTTCAGGTGTTTCAATAGGGTTTTTGTAAGGTTAGCAATGTGGTTCCCAGAAAAGCAAGCAGAAAGCTCCAGCCTACCTTCTAATTTGTTCTTTAACAAAAAAGTAACGCCGTCTCCATTAATAACACCACCGAGTCAAATCTGCACCTGCAATTCTAAAAATTAGCTAATTAAAGCTCACGTCACTATCACCAGCAGAGCGAGGGAGGTCACGCTCTTGCTTCGCCTCCTGCCAAAAAGGAGCCACCTGCACAGCGAAGGGCAGCGGCTGCTCCCCAGTGCACAAGAACCGGCAGGGGACTGCAGTGTGAGGACTGGGCAATGCTGCATTCAAATCAAACTGGGAGGGGTTGTTAGGGGATTGCTTAGGAATACAGCTGGAACGGGGCCAGCGCTTGGTATGCATGAAGGCTGGTACTGTATGAACGATAAAAATAGTAGCAGCTGCTTAGATAGGAAAATATGATTTGGTCTACGTGCAAACCCATCACATTGTGTGCTTCAAAATCTACTTGCTATCAGGTGACAGTAAGATTAAGGCTGAGATAACTTATTTCGGTGTAAACTTAGTTGCAAGGCCCTCTCTTTCTTCAAGAGGTCTCACTTTGCTTTGGAAAACCTTTCTGCTCCAGCATTACGAGGGTGTTAATCAGGCTCTGTTCAGTGCCCAGTATCACAGCGGCAGTCTGAAGGGATGGCAGGAGCCAGCCTAGGTTAGGAGCACGGCCAGAGGGCACAGTGATCGCTTTGGTTTGGAAATCAGTGGATGAGGAAGTGGTCTTTAGGTACACATACACACAGAGCCAAGCCAGTCCAGGATCACTTCCCCCAGCACTGATACATCCCCACTTCCAACACAAAACACACTGCGGGTGAACAGGGCACAGTGACCACTTGCAGAGGAAGCAAAGAATGATGCTTCTTCTCTTGGAAAGAGCCATGTACTATCAGGAGCTGCAAAAGCTGCTGCTTTCAGCGTGTCAAACCCAGGGACAGAGCTGAACTCCCGAGGGTGGATTGTTTCCTTTAGCCCTGGCAGCCCAAAAAACTTGCAACACAGGCAGGCTTCTCAGCTGTTACCAGAGATCTGTCAGCTCCATGTGTGCTCCTCTCCTTCCCAAGGGCACGGCAGTCTGGGGAGGCAGAATTATCAGCTACAGTTTTAAATCACCCTGTCCCACAACATTTACCTTTGTAAATTACCAAAGGTTTTGTTTACGCAGATGGATGCAACATGGCCTTCACTGTCAGCAAGAACCAGCTGGAGGAAGCACGTTAATGAAAGGACAGGTACAGGATATTGAGGTCTTCCCAAAAGATCCCATGAAGATGGAGCCTGCTGACTTGGCTGGCACAAAGAGATACTAACAGGAGCTGCAATTTGTATTCTCAGTCATAATTAAAAGATTTAACCCTTTGTACCAGTCTTGTGCTCACCTCAACACTTGCAAACAAGCAAATGGCCATTACTGCACCAGCCCCTCTTAATTCTCCAAAGCAATCCTGCCAGCAGGAATGAAGTCCTAAACTGCACCTTCTACAGCTGGGAAGCACCTGAGACCAAACTCCTGTTCTGAGTTGTAGTCATCACCAAGTAGCAATGGCAGTATGAGGACTACAAAGAATGTTTTAGCCTTCATGCTAGCTTGCTGCAACTAAATCTGACAGTATCATCTCTATTCCTTTATTAATCACATCTTGATTTTCACTGTTTTCTAACTGTCCTGGAAGTAAATCCAGGTCTATTTGCCTCATGACTGTTGGAAGCCTGAATAGACTTATAAAAAGGCTCAAAAGCAAGCTTTCAAATATACACCCGACAGTGTGAACCCCTCTCACCCACTGGGCAACTATAAATGCATTTGAGAAATTCCAGAAGGAGCCAATTCCGTGCAATGGAAATTTTGCCATTTACTGCGACAGTCCCAGCCCTGCTACCAGCACGTATCCAGGGCAAGGGACAAACACCACCCAAAACACTGCCCCATGCTTCTGCTTCCCCTTCCCCACCCCTTCCTTCCTTCCTTCCCCCTCGAGATGGCAGTGGATGGGAAACGGGTGCTCTCTGTTCAGTGGCACAAGTGCCTCATTTCCCCATTTCCAAGAGCCATCGAGACCTGAAAACACAGCACTGCTCTAGCAGTCATTTGAAGTCCAAGCCTGTTGCACCCGGAACTGATGAGCCAATGAGGATAATTCTTGGCACAGCCCATGCGCTGAGTGGAAAGGCAAAACCTTACTGGAATAACGAGAAGCCTCAAGACCTTATTCTCAGCAGATCTTTGTCCCAGGCATGCAGCCGAGCACAATTCTGCAATGTAATAATGATGTGTTGAATTTTCCCCTTCCTCTCTTCCTCTGAAGGTCACACAAGGACAACCCTTTCTGTTCCCACTAAAAGCCTCTTCTCTGTAGGATTCTTCACACAGCAAGAAAGGGCATGAGCTGTCCCCACCCTTTGCTTGCCCCTTTCAAGGCGCCAGGCTACTGCAAGGCTGAATTTTCAATTAAAAGCCAGTTGAGATGGAGGCAGATGAGATATCTCTCCTGTAATGTTCAGAGAGACTCATCCTGCAAAGCACAGATCTTAATAAGAACTAGAATTAAAATTTCCTTAAATAAATATAAGGAAAGAGTCCACGAGGAAGAGCAGCCAACAGGAACTGGAGTCGTGCTCGGGTCAGCCTCCCTCATCCATCACCTCGCAGATCTCCCAGGCAGACTGCGCCGAGGGCAGGCCAGCATAGGACAGGACCAGTGGCCTCGTGTCGCTGCTCCTATCGACGCCATCTGCAGACAGAAAGAGCTGCTGTGTCCCTGTGGTACAGGACCAGTGCTGCCACACAGCCCAGCAGGTCCTGTACGAGATCAGCACAGCAGGGCCCTGGGTTCCTTCATCAGCCATGGTCAAATGGCAACCAGCTCACAGGAATTTGTCTGTCTGCATAACTGGGAGATGGAGGAAGGTGAGAAAGGAAGGGTCTGACCAACTGGTGCAACTGTTCCATCCCCTCTCCAGGAGCCAAAACATGAGTCAGATTTCACCACTGACTGCTCAGTTGGAAGGAGTCTGCTTTCTAGTTATCTCCCAGGGGACAGCAGCAGCTCCTGCCCTGAGGGAGGTCAGGTCTCCAGACTGGTATTTGGCCCAGTGCTGTGCTCTCTGCAAGGAGAGATCATGTCCTAACCATGTAGGTCTCTGCAAGGGGACTGCAGCTCTGAAGGACACATGGAGTTCCTGTGACAACCTCTATGGCCAGACAGCAGGTTACTTACATCCGCAAACACTTATCTTTCCCTCCACTCGCGACCCTCTGGCCGTCCGGGCTCCAATCTGTTGCATACACCTAGTAGTAGGGAAAGATCCAGTTATTTCTGCTGGGAGGAGGAGCTATTCCTGCCTCTCAGCTTGACTAGACACCTCACCTCATCTGCATGGCCAGGGAGATCAATGGCCAGTTTCTTCATCTTGGTATCCCAGACCTTCAGGGTGCTGTCACTGCTCCCGCTCACCAGCAAGCGGCTGTCGGCTGACCAGGCGATCTGATACACAGCCGAGACGTGTCCTCTCAGCGACGTCACGTACCTGGTGCAGAGGCACAAAGAAGCTGTTAGAGGAGCAGTCAGCTGGGTTTGCTCCAAACCTGCCCTTGCGCAGCCTTCATGTTTCTTCTTCACCTGCGAGCATGGTCATGGGATGCCCAGCACACTCCAAGCAGTCAATTGCTATACAGAGTCCATAGGTGGTTCAGTCTGTCTAAAAACCCTCCCAGATGGGCTCAGCCTTCCAGAGAATGGCTCTTCATCTCAACTCCTTTGTCAAGAAACCCTTATCCAGCAGGCAACACTACAGCATGGAACAACAACACCACTTGTAACTACAAGAATTTGCATTGTCCTGAACAAGCTGTTCTCTGGCACAGGAACTGTTTAAACTGGGTCAGTCTACAGTGTGCAAAGCACATGTCTTCAGGAGATCAGCTGAGTGGAACATCCCATCCCACTGCAGCCACGCCTGCCCCAGAGAACCAACCCTGCAGCAGGCAGCATGTGCTGCACAGGTGCCAGGCAGTGCTGTGCTGGGTGACGGCGGGGTCGCACACACCCAGCCAAGCACAGAGCCTGTAACACAGGAAGAGCCAGGCAAGGGTCTTGTCAAGGGCACAAGACAGTGGCAGCAGAATTACTTTGTGTGATGCTGAACAGACCAAGGACTTCCTAGCAATGACACTGGGGCCCATCCTGTGTAACCTGTGCATTACACGCAGACCCCATATGAGCACCACCTCTGTAACAGAACAAAACAACTCACTTTCCTGTCCTGCCATCCCAGAGCTTTATGGACTTGTCAAAGGAAGCACTAGCTATTATCCGGGTGTCTGGTGAGAAGAGGACTTGGTTAATCAGTGCCTGGTGGCCTGTCATTCTCTCCAGTGGCTTCTTGTCTTCTGCTGGTCTCCAAAGAAACAGTGTGAAATCATCTGACCCCGAGACGAGCCTTTCTGGTTCCTGGCCCTGAGAAAGGGATAACAGTCTGGTACAAGCCGGGTCTGGAGAGCTCGGAAGCACACCAGTGTTGGGGTCAACAGCCAACTGTGCACCTTTACTGCTTCCACCATTAACAGCGTTAGAAATGACAGCAGGGACAAAAGGGACTTACCCTGACTTGGTCATACCTCTGCTGTGCCTTTTCCTTCAGTTCTGCCACTGAAAGAGGGAAAGAGAGAGGGGAAGAAAGATTTGCAATCCTCAGGTGAAAGGAAACTTTATAACCCTGTGATGCCCATTCCAATTCTGGTTCTGTGGGCCATGCAGACACATCAGTGACTGCTCACCTGCTTTCTCTTTGCTAAGGGCGACACTGGGAGCAAAAGCCCTTGAAAACAGTGCCTCTCCCATCCCCTACCTAGACTGCTCAACCCTGTGCATGTGCAAGGAAGATCATGGCTGCAAGCATGACTGACACCAGCACAGGACCTGCTCCCAGCTCTCAAGATTGCTTTGGCTCGTGGCAGCACTAAGAAGAGACATCAGGTCTCCTCGCTATCCTCTCCCTCACCTCCCCCAGCCGATAACACAGGTGCTGCACTTACAGGAGCCGCTCACATCCTGTGGGTTGATGGTGGCTTCGGCAGGCTCGAACGCACCGGTGCGGAGAACGTAGTCGGTGCTGAGGGCCATGGTGTTCACCCAGTGAGCGTGGCCCTGCAAGGTGCGGCAGAGAACCCCCTGGAAACAAAACCACTCGCTTAGAGAGGGATGGGCAGGATAGAGCCAGACCCACCAGAGCAACCCTAAGCTTTCCAAACCCTCTTGTCCAAGAGGCAGGCAGGGCTGCAGCCAGGCTTGGCAGGGAAGAAATAACACTGCTGAACTTCTGAGACCAGTTTCCCACAGGACTTTGCAAGGAATCCCCCAGAACAGGTCACTCCAGGGGCGTTGCCAGCTTTTAGCCTCATTTTATGCTTTTAGGGGTGAAAACATTGGGCAACAGCTTCTCCTAAGTGGTGCCAAGCAACAGGCTCTGACAGGTCAAGAGGACACAGCACCCACTCTCCACCTCCATTTTCCAGGGCACAAATTGTGCCAGAAAGAGCAGACAAAGCTACAACGCAGCGTGTCCAGCCCCTTCACCAGCTGCCCACCCCACTTACGTCCTGGCTCCTCCAGACTTTGATGGTCCTGTCCTGGGAGGCGGAGTAGAGCAAGCCATCGCCCCCCCACTTCACACACGTCACCGACTGCGTGTGGCTGGTGAGGATTTTGTCACACCTGCCCATCAGCGTGTCCCAGATGCGGATGCTGCCGTCCTTGGAGGCACTCGCCAGGTAGCGGCACTCCGGGTTTCTGGGCAAAGAGAAGGTCAAGTCCATTTGCACAGAGCTCCCCCACCAAGCTCTTCCCCCCACAGCAGGGAGGAAGAACACGGCGTGCAGGAACTGAGTGGGGAGCACAGCTGGCTGGAGGGAGAGAAGTTGAACCCTGGCAGGGTCATCTCCCTCTTCTCCATTTCCTCATCCTCCTTTATAATCAGTTTTAGCTAATCCAGTTAATTATTTGCAAATAGCTGGAGTTTCCTACTGGCAAATTCAATTTGCAGGGCTCTGCTCTGAAGGAGCTCTGTTTATTGAATTTATTTATTTATTTCTACAATGTCTTGGATTACGGGCTACAACTGTCCCACTTCACCCATCTCTCCCAGAGCTTTAGCTGACTGAAGGGATAAGGGGATTGCACAGCTAATCAGCTCTCTTGATAACTAAACCAGACATCGGAGGCAATCAGGATGCAGGAGAGCAGAACGGGAGTGCTCTGCACAGCCCGCGCTCGGGCACTGTGTGGGCACGCTCTCCTGCTCCCGGTCAGCACCCTGGGGAGGAGCATATCAAATGTTCGTGCAGCACCATGAAAACAGTGTGTTTTCCATAGGCAGGTATGTCTTTTACACAGGGGAAAAGAGGCACAGCCTGGCAGCGACTCCCCCAGCACCCTCACAGGGACCACGAGCTCGATGCATTTTTCTCAGCCCACCTCAGGGGCCGCTCTCCTGTGCTGCCCTGTAACGGGATAAAGGGACACAGGAGCTGTGCCCCTCAGGTCAGGCTGCTCTTTTCCACACGAGTGAAAGGGAAGGGCTGGGCTGGCCTTTCACTTACATGTGGAGCGGTTCCCAGCACAGACACGTGATCCACTTGGAGTGGCCAGACAGCACCCGGCCGATCTGATTGCCAGTGGCTGGGTCCCAGAGAAATATCTGTCCAAGAGAGGAAGCAAGAGGGTCACGTCAGGCCACACACGTCATGTGAATCCCAGGGACGTTTGGGCTCCATTTAGAAAGCACAGAGGTGTCCTTGGGGTTGCATTTACATTGGCAGGAGCAGGGAGCAGAAAGGGAGGGGGCAGGAGGGCTGGATGCCTTTCCAGATCCCTGGAACAATCAGCTGACATCTCAAGGCAGGAGACCTGATCGCCCTCCTCTCTGCCTACAACACTGCTGCTACAAAAATATCTCAAAACCGACCCTGCTCCCCAAAAAGCCAGCCTGAGCCTTTGATGTCCTGTGCCAGAGAGTTAGGGAATGTTTGCAGAGCACAATGAAAGCCAGAGCACACTAAATGCTACTTATTGCCGGATTCTGTGGGTAGGACACATGCTGGTTTTCTCTTGGTTTTTTTCCCCTCCCTACAATAAATGTTCATCCACAGAGCCAAGGCATCAGTCAGCTCCTACTTAAAAACTGGGGAGAAACAGCGAAACGGAGGACAAACGGCTCCCTGGGTTAGACTAAAGCCAGAACAGCATCAAACCAGGGCAGAACCACCCTGGCCTGGCCCATTTCCTTGGGGCTGGTATCAAAGCAGCCCAATGGAGCTGTGGCCGCTCAGAAATCAAGGGTGGGACAGCAGCACTCAGCACCTCGGAGGCCACTGTCACTGCTCCCAGACCATGTGAAGGTCAGAGTGAGCTGCTCTGCAAGTTATTGACTCACTTTTAATTGCCTGCAAGCGCTCCCACTCCCCCAGGCGTTTCTGCGGACACCCTAAGTGCACCCACTTTGCCCCACAGCCAGGGCAGGGTCCCCTTTGCATTCCTGGAAGGGGGAATTCAGCTGTGCCTGAGCGGGAGCGCTGCGGAACAGGCTGCTGCTGCACGTCTGGGTCATGCAAAGAGCAGCCCACCGGGCAGTACCTCTCTTGCTCCAGACACCTGCCTCGTGATGGAGCCGTCTGCCAAGGACCACGTCCAAAGCCTGGACTCTTTCCTGCACAGAGGGAAAGCATCTGCCACAGGACAGCAGAGCTCAGCAGCAACGCCGGAGCCCTGCCCAGCAGAGTTCAGAGACACTGCTGCGATACATCCACACACAAACCTCCTCTGGGTAATGGGAACCCTGCTTGAAACAACTGGATACCCCCTCACAGCCCAGAAAGAACAAGTCTTCGCCCCTAATCTCCCACAACCCCTTTATCAGGTGTCATTTCAGCTCAGAAGAGGGCTGCAGAGGGTCTCTGTGCCCCTACAGACCCCCCTGGAGCAGCTGTTGAGGCACCCAGCCCCACGCCGAGGGAGCCAACACGTACCTGGCTGTTCTTGCAGCCCGAGGCCAGCTTCTTGCCATCAGGTGACCAAGCGATGCTGAGCACCCAGTGCCGGTGACCTGGCAGAGAGAGCAGGAGCAGGCGTGAGGGGAGAGGTGTGACCACCTGTCCCTGGTGTCCCAGCACAATGGCACCCCGAGGCAGGACTGGGGGGTGGGGGGGAGCCCTCCGTGTTCCTCCTGGCCAGACCCTCTTCCTCCCCTTTTTCAGTCAAAGAGACCTGCTCCTCCCTGAGCCACGGCCCCAGCCTGTGCAGCTCAGGCACCCAGGCTCTGCAGCAGGCAGGGGGTCCCTGAGGGAGGGGGGATCGGGAGCTGCCCTCCCTGAACACCCCCGTACCCACCTCTGGCTGTGAACTGCGGCGTCTCCGTGCTGAGGTCCCAGAAGCGGACGGTGGTGTCTCCAGAACCGCTCGCCAGGTACCTGGGAGAGGAGGAAGCGCCCGGCTCAGCACGGAGCCCTCGTGGGGGGGGGAACATCGTCCACTGCCGAGCCCCCCACCCACAGCCGGACCCTCGTACTTTCCCGTGGGGCTGAAGGCCACGGAGATGACGGCCTCGGCGTGCCCCTCCAGGGAGCTGGTGCAGCGGGTCACCGCCCGCACCCTGAACACCGCCTGCGGCTGGTAGATGATGTCCAGAACCTTCTCCGTCTCCACCGTCTGCCCCGCCAGGGTCTTCTCCAGCGACGCCACGATCTCGGCATCGTGGACGAAGAAAGCCAGAGGCACCGGCTCATCCTGGGGGAGAAAGGGCAGGAGCCATAGCGGGGGGCAGCCCGGGATGGGCTCGGGGGGAGCTGGGGAAGGGTCTCACCTTCTGCAGGAGGGCGTTGCAGACCAGCTGCAGCTTGTCCGGGGTGATGGTGACCGGGACGTCGAACGGGGAACCCAGGGACTCCCCCGCTTCGTCCCGGAACTGGATCAGGAGCCGCTGCACGTCCTCGTCCGGCGACATGGTCTGCGGGAGAGCGGGCTCAGGGGCGGGGATCCCGCCGGAGGGGGGGACAGCCCCACTGCACCCGCCCGGGCGACCATACCCGCGTGGGGGAGAAGGAGCCACCACAGGGGAACCCAGCATGGACCCTACGGGAGGTGAAACACCCGACCGGGACCCCACGCGCGATGGGGCCAGGAGGAGCCCCACGGGGGAACCCCGGGGAGGATAAGGTCAGGAGGCCCCGGACCGCCCCAGCACCACCACCACCCCTCCAGTATCTACGGGCGAGCCCCGGCCCCGCTCACCGCGGCCATGTGCCTGCGCGGGCCGGAAGTGACGCCGCGGGGCGGGGGGCGTTGGGCGCCGCGCTGCTGCCCCCTGGCGGCCGGCGGGGGGAGCAGCCCCGGGGCCGCGGGTTCGAGGCCGCTCTAGGCGCGTTCCGCCCCGCGCTGGGGGCTCGGGGCAACTTCGGGGCATTTTCCGTGGTGCCCCCACAGATGCTTTTTATTGCGTTTCTAAACTAAAAAGCAGCAAAACTAGGGAAAATTATCCCAAATATCCCAACACCACAGCGTCTGCAAACCCTTTGGGGCAAGGGCGAGAAGGGCTGGGGCTGTGATCAAACCTGGTTTATTCATCACGCACACAGCAGCCCCTCGAAGAGTGGGGAGAGGCCTCTCAGAGATTTCTCCCTTCTTATTTCTCACGGCTGTTTGTCCTACAGGTCTCCAGGAGCTACAGCACTGCAGTGCTCACCACTGAGCCAAGGGATGAGCTGAGCCTCCCCCACTCTGGTCACATCCACCCTGCAGCAAGATTTCACCCACCTCGGTGGCCCATGACCCTCAAACACACTCACCTGGTTCGTTTGGATCCTGCCAAGGTGGAGAAATGAGTAAGTGCTGCACTTACTCATGGGCAAGGGTTTAGTTTTCCCATAGAGAAGAGGATTCAAGGGACTTCTGACATGTCCTGTGATTAAAACACCTTCTTATGTAGTACTTAAATACAAAATACTATTATTTCACCACAATGCCATTAACACAATCTTAAATATTAAGAAATGTGTGCAAATGTACCCAGAGGAACCTGTTCAGGGGTTTGTTTCATCTTTAAATATCTTGGGGGGTTGTAAAAAAAACCAACAAACCAACCCCCTGTAAACTCAAATCCCATGAAAACAGAAAGCTGACACAAATTTTAATATTTATATATTTTAAATCAAAACACAATTAAATATAGTATGTTTTAAGTACATGAATACTTGGGCATGAGAGAAATAAGAGGTGGTACATAGTACCAAAAACCTATACACAGCCTTTTTTTGCGTTTTTTATAGACAATACAGTGTCTCTATGCAATCAAATAATGCAACAGAATAACACTTGTTAGTCAATCAAGATATCCTGAACATTGGAGATGATTTGAGTTCTTTGCAAAGTGATTTTTTTTTTTTTTGCACAAGTTTGAGGAAAAAAAACAACCAAAAAAGCAATCATAAAATAAAAAAACCCAAATAGAAGTGTTGCAGACTAAAAACGCAGCGATAACGTAACGGTGACACACTGAGTGCTTTTGATACCCTGCAAAATCAAGTCACTGGGAACAAAAAATAAAAATACAGGTGCTGTGTAACACGGTGGGGTTTACTTAAACTAAAGGTGTTGCAAGTGTTGATGTCAGGGAGAAGGCCAGAGGTCATTAAAAATTATTTTTCTTTGTAAACCAAACATCTGGAATTAGGTACTATGTTGGTTGGAGGACAACAAGCTATGGAGAATGGCAGCAATTATTTTTTTTTCCCTTGCTGGTGGGATGGAGAGGAAAGAGAAGGGAGCGGTCTGCAGCGTACAACCTCCTCTGAAGGTGGGGATGTGGTGGGAGCTGGGGCTCGGGAGCAGAGGGCTGCACAAGGGCCAGGCTGCCTTTGAGGCTGCTCTGTGTTGGAAGCAAGGACTCGTGGATGCAGGTGTAAGAGCTCGACCAGGAAGAGTTACACTGTCCACGCTTCGCTCCTGATCATCCTACGCTGCCTTCAAAGTTAATGGAGTTATGAAGTAACATACATTTATCTTACAGTTGAATACGCATCTATTTCAAGTAAGGAAAAATAAAACTTAGAACTTTGTAAGGTCATTCACTGCCAATGAATTCACCATTTCAGGGTCACTTCCCCGATGGTGGGGGGACACCCCACGGCCATTCCAATTCTGTGTTTAAAAATTACAAATAGTAGAACTAGAAACTACAGCGAAACCTTCCCCTCTTGGTTGTGGCTTGTGTCCCATTCCAGATATTTTGCTTAAAAAGTCTTTTTGAGACTGGGTCAAGTATTTGTGAAGTTAATCAATCAGAGTTTCTCAGTGACACATTCGTAAACCGCGTCGTCTTCATTCTCTTTAAAAACCATCATTATTGTGAGTGCCACATACAACAGGAAAAAGTGTTTCTTCACGCTCTACAGTGGAGGTACAAGATTGCTTCTTCTTAATTCTTCCTTCTAAACGAGGGAGATTTCAGTGGCTGGAGTAACAGTGCTTTGTTTTTACTGGCTGTGTTAAAGAATCCACCAAAAGGGAAAGTTCACTCTATTCTCGAAGCAGAAAACCAGATTTCCTGTTCTGGCGTTTCTAGAATCATAGCTGGAAAAGGAAAACCAGGGTTAGAGTTCATTTCACCCTAAAACATACGAGGCAATTGCTCAATACAAAGACATTTTGTATTTAAAAACACTGAAGCCAGGTATGCTTATGAGTTTGGGAGAGAAAAACCAATCCCACAACACAACCTTCTCATGACTGTAACCATACTTGCTTAATTGAATCCAGAGCATCTGCAGCCATTTGATACTTCTAAATACTGTGCTGAGAGACCTTTTCATCTAGCCAGGCTGGAATTGTATCATCTGCAGTCAAGCCATTAAGTGAAATCCTTATACAAGTAATTTAAATATAACTGCTCTATTAGAAAGAAAACAGTCACATAGTGAAATGAGGGATCCATCTGTTTGGGTCCAATATCTGGGCTTTGGCACATGTTTGCCTTCAAGAATGAAAAATCCTGGAAGTTTATTTTTCAAAAGGTGAGATGCCTGAGAGCCAGAAGCAGCAGATATTAACTGGGTAAGCTGCTCTCGTCATTATTTCACGAGATCTCCCTGTTGCATCAGAGCTGGTTCTTTAAACAGAGAACACGTGGACTTGTGTGTCGTTGTGTTGTGACTTTGTACAACACTAAGCCACCAGCCTAGGGACAGGGCCACTGTCTTTTTTAAAGAGTGCAGACACAGCACTGTGTAAATCAGTGCACCCAACAGGACAACTTCCCAGCATGGGCTTTTACTGACACTTCAGGCAAATACACCAGCACTCGTTAACGTAAAACAGCAAGTGTGAGCTCAAATAAGGAATTACAGCATTGATCCTCCATACAAATCACCCCTTTAACCAATCAGGCAGTTTGTAAAGACTCAAAATGAACAGTTTTAACACACAGGAAAGCCATCACATATAGGCTCAAACACTTCCAACCTTTGTTTCTTTGTACCATGCCATGCTAGTTTGAACATTTACCAGCATGGGTTTCAGCTGCACCAGGGAGGCAAGAGCTCTGCTCAAGTCAGACCGAGACAGGCAGCCTTTCCAGCCCTTACCTTCGTAACCTTCTCCGACGGCTGGTCACACTGTGCCTGCTGCATGACATCATTGACTATCATCTTTGCTATCCTCCAAGCCATCTCTTCTTGAGCCTGCCGGAGAGAAGACACCCCAAGATACAGATAGCTTCAAGTTCTTCAAAATAAAAACAGTCCTCTCAGCATAATTCACACACTCAACCTTGGAGAGACACGGTTAACCTTCACAACTCGGTGACTTGCAAATGTATCCTCCCTGGATGGAAATGCACCTGGTTTCCAAGCAGAGCATTAATGTCAATTAGTGTGAATATTTATGGCTCGATGCAATTTCCAAGGGAGTTAGTGAAATTTCTACACTTATCTGTTGGGGACTTATCCAAACCCCTCCAAGAGGGAAAGTGCAGCCTGTAATTCATGTACAGAGGTCACTTCACAGTCAATAGCAAAGAAAAGCAGCACTCCCACTCCTAACTCCTATCTCATAACACCATAAGAAAAACCTTGACCACAAGCACACAGTTAACCATTATATTAGTTTAACCAGCAAGCACTGGAAAAATATCACACTAGTTTCACGCATGCTTGCCATCAAATTATATTTAGCACCCAGAGTCTGACAGTTCTTGTTGGTGCATCGGAAACAGCCAGGATTACAAACTTCAGGACTTTGTTTCTGTCACCTACGCTGTGAAGTCAGTCACAAGGACAACAAAAAGGAGGACACACCTCATCTGTGTTTCCCTGAACCCATTTCTTCATCGCTTGTGAAAACATGGACCCTAGAGGAGATAAAACACAGCAAGCAAGGTCTATTAGCAAACTCTGTGGCACACCTCTATAAAAGCTAATTCCTTCCATCCTTCTGAAGGGTTTGCACCGCTGGTGTTGGAGAACACAGGAGAGTGGCATGAAAGGCAAGGGATTACGTGGAGCCACGGTTCATTAGACACTGAGCCCAAACCATTCCTCTTTACCAGAGTTGAAAAGCAGCATTAAAGGCAGATCCCAAACAGGGTGAGAAGCATGTGGAGAGCTGAAGCTTTGAAGGTTTGATCATCAGCTCAGCTGCTAGCAGCCTTCATCCCTGCCAGGCTCCATCGACAGCTCCAACTCCCACAGACTGCTCATACTCACAGCAGTCCAGCTGGACCAGAAAAGCAGAATTTGGGTAGGAAACTGGGCCAGAGATGGGTTTTGCCTCAACACAGGACAATCCCCTAAGCATCTCTATTTGGCTTAAAACAAATCTGGAAAGAGTCAAGAATCTTGCTGATCTTGACTGCAGTAAGGAAAAGAGCAGTTCTGCAGACATTTACAGAAATGGAGAGAAAGAGTAAAACAAACCTTTTGATTTTTTGACATCAGGCTCTGGTTCAGATTCTCTGATAAACTGTCCCAGGTCACTGACTCTTCCAAACGTCATCCTTCTGAAGAGAGAAGGAGTAAGAGAACCACACAGGTTACCAAGAGAACTTCAGCACCTCGGAGAATCAATCAGGAAAACAAAATAAGCCACCACAATAAAGATTCTTGTGGCTGAGGACTGGCATTTTACCAATTACCACCTTTTCTACCCAAAATTGATACATGGGGGGAAATCTCCTGCTCTTCTCACATATCTGAACTCAAAGTATATCTTAAAAATTCTTCTAGAAACTAGAAGCAGGCCTATGCTTGAATGACTCAACCATGTAATATCAACAGGCAGTGCTAGCAAGTGCTCGACACTATCACAAAAACATGTCAACAGGGAGAAAAGAGTTTACAGTGCCCAAAAGGACAGAAGACTGGTATGCAATAGAAAAGCAAGGTAGCTATAGAAACAAAGAATTTCTGTTTGAGATCCACAGAGCAAAGAGCTTTAGAATAAAGAGCAACTTAACAAACAGAAGAATAGCTGTTCAATCTCCAAAAGAAATGAAGTTTAAGCCCTTCTGTACCATGGGGGCAGGGAGAAATCAAAGTTGCACATTACAATATCAAAAAGAGCTTATTCTATTCTGTTCCAACCTCAAATAGGAACTACTTAGCTGTATTTTGAAGTCAGAGAGGAGTAACAGCTAGGAGAAAGAGAAAAACCAATTGGAAATTTTCCTGGCTGCCATTCTGGTCAGAGAAACATTTGCTATGGCACTGGTGTTAAATCACACTACTGAAATAAATTTACTTTCACATATGAAGACATGTACTAAGAGTGCAACATCTTGCAGTTATGTGTACTGTCAATGCAGGAGGACACAGCAAAAAGGAGAGGTGAAACACAACTGGGGAGAGTGAGATACACTGAATGAGCCTTACCCTGCATATGTTCGTTGATATAAAGATTCTGGATCCAGACTTGCAGCATCTACAATTATTGCTTCATCAAAATTTTTCAGGATTTTAACATTAGCCTTTTTGACATTGGACTACAAATAAAAATTCTAAGTATTAGTGCCCAATGCAGACAACTAATAGCTTCTTAACAAAACTGCTACTTTAGTGCTTGTACACTTAGATAAACCTCCACACAGTCTCTAAGCAAGCATAAAGGAATTAGAGAGCATCTACACAGCAATGAATTCCTAACTCAGTATGACATTGTCTTTAAACAGAGGATGATAAAGCTATATGCAGAGAGCCACAAACACAATGTACAGGTCAGCATACGTAGTGTAAGGACTGCTGCCTAAGCATCATCAACTGAACAGATCTGTGTGTGCATGCAAATTATTTGTTTGTGAGTACATAACACTGAACTACCTCAAAAGCTGCAGCAGCTTCACTGGTCCCTCTCATGTGCTCGATAAGCAATTCCCAAACACACTATGCTTCCCCCCACACACCAAGAATAATCTTTATCTTTTTGGCCTGGAGTATTTATACAAGATTATGAAAAAAGCCAAGGAAACATTAGAGCAGCAGCAGGGAGAAGACAAATGCACAGCAATTTATTAGCACCTGAATGGAGAACAGAAATGTTTATGGCAGAAATGCTTATTGCCTTGCAAACTCCTTTCCTGCTGCTCTTTATGTAAAAATATGCAGGGACCCAGAGATTCTCCTATTCAGATAAGCAGGAATGCACACCACAAAACGCAGCCCTTCACTCCTAAGTTGTCCAAGCAAGCCAGTAACCAGCAGTTCCTCCTGCTCAGACTATCAGGCAGCAGGATATTTCAAGATGGTCAGAACACAGATTTTTATTCCCCACTTTGCAACGAGAGGGGCAATATTCCTTCTTTGCAAGGAGTTTTAACAATAATGCAAGCAGGTAGCATAGCTTCCAAGTTGCTTGAAACACAGTACATCAGTAATGTTGGTCTAGATACTGGATGTAAAGCCCATGGTAGCACTGCAGCATTCAATAAAAGCAATTCAGCAAAAGCAGTTCTAGCTTAGCTTTTCTGCTCACAGCTGGGCTTGCAGTTTGCAAGCTGACCTGGTTACAGATACGCTAGAATCTGCTTACCCTCGCTTCTCCCACATCTGACTTAAGCAAAGCTAGAATTTTGGGAACACACAACTCTTGGTTAAAAACCCATCTCTGACGTTACTGGGATGGTTTCAGAGCATAACGAGCTGCACTGCCTGCTTCTGAGGCTGAGTCCACACAGGAACACAGCTCTCAAAGTGGCACCACAAAAAGCAATAAAGAACGATGCTGGTATTGATACAGAAAAGCGATTGCAGCATTTCCTCTAACAGGATCAAACCACAACACTCATACCTGGGAGGCAGAGCCATCTGGGCCCCCTAGAGAATCGTTATCGGGAGAGCTACCGGGGCCGTGAATACTCAGTGCAATGTTCCCTCCTGGAAAGTCATCTCCTCGTACTGAATGGATGAGATCGTTCAAGTATTTGTAGTAAAGGTTGCTGGACAAGAAACCAGGTAAAAAAACCTGAGAGACAGAAGAAGGAGCCTTAATCAAGGCTGGTCTAAACAATTACTGTAGATTGTTTGCAGAATAGAAGGGACCCACAACAGTCCTTGTGTAAATGGCACACAAATAAATGGCCACACATGGAACTATTCTGCATTGCTTTAAATTTGAATCCTACTGCAAAATGAACAAAAGTAGCTGTGTATTAACCAAATCCTCCAGTAACTGGAACTGGAGTTCAGATTTTCTTTTCCTCTAGGAAGGCCTGACCACCTAATAAGCTTACAGTCATTTTGCAATGCTGTTCAAAAATCAGCAGCAGCTCCAGAATCAAATAATCAATCTCTAGTATCCAGGTATCCCAGAGTTACACTATTAGCCACCCCACTAGTATTAGACTTGCAAACAACTGCTAGTAGCAGGAAGGAAAATTTTCTAAAGATATACAATAAGCTGTTGACAGCAATTCACATGGGAGGAAATTCTGCTACTTCCATTAAAATGTAATAATCTCCCAAGACAAACATTTCAGAGCGAATTAACAGAAACCAGTGGGTGGTATCTTTTCAAATCAGGCTGGGGAAAAGAGTCTAGCAAATTTTACTACAGCTGTTCTGTTATCCAGGTATATGTGAAGTCAGTAGAACAGGACAATTCAGAGATGCTGAAGGGGACACTGGATGCTGCAGCATCTCCACATCATCTTTATGAACTGTCAAAACCGTTCTGAAGAAGGTATCTCACCGTCTCCATGGTAGTCCACGCCTGCCGTAAGGGAGTAGTGAAACAGTTAGGGAGAGGACCACCTTCCCTGCAGATGTTGGATTCAATCTCTAACCTCACCGCATCATCAAACCCAAGAGGATGCGTGGCTTGAAGGGAGAAGTACCTGCAGCACCAGAGAGGGGGCAGAAGACAACACAAAAGGATTTGCAAAACTTGGCAGAAGACCATTAATCATGCTGCAGCCTCTAAATGGTGCTGGCTTCCAAAATGTACATACAACTGATCCTCACTGACTACAGGGGAAGAAAACCCCCAATTCACAGAAACATTTTTGATAAAAGCCTTGCCCTGAAGATACAGATAAAAGAAACAGAGCAACATGTGCTGACTGATGAGCAGAATCTTACACACACAGCTTTGTAGCAGGGAAGCAGGAAACACCCAGAACACCCATTTGCTCTACTAACTGCATCAGTGAAAACAGAGTTTGTGGATGGAATAGGGGGGGATGACTGATGAAAGTCAGACTGAATTGTTAAGGCCACCTTAATAAAATTTCATTGTAACAGTGCAAGACTGCACAGTTATGGTTTGAAAATGGAAAGTTCCCTTGCACAGCGCAACACAAAACTACAAGCACAAAATCAGAGCTTGAGAAACAAATAATTGTTGAACTCCCTCACTTGTCATATAAAATCATGGCATCATTCTGTGCTTCTTGCCCATCATACTGGCCTTTTTTGGCAGCAAGTTGAGACTGGAAGTTATCTGCTGCCAGCCAGAACTGCAACACGTTAACTGCATCTTCCTTTTCCATGTACTGGAAGGGAAATTAAAACAAGAAAAAAAAAAGAGGAGAAATTAAAGAAGTTTTAGCAAGAAACTTTTAATAAGCACAGACAAACCTGCTCCTCCCCATTTAAAATAAGAAACACAGTCCATCAGAAGCACTCACAAACTGAAGACATGCACAAATACCCATTCTGCAGTACAGTGTACAGATCTGAACACCTGAAATAGTTCTACACATGGGCAAGAGACCACTTAATGCATTTTATCTGAGAAAGAGAAACACCTTGTCTGTTTGGTTATACCTGAGGTTATATTTGGTTATATTGAGGGTTTATTAGAGCCATCAGGGGATGAATAGTTTTTCCCATTTCATAGAAAAGAATAAGGAAAAAAAAACCAACCCCAAAACCTGTCACTCACCTCAGAGAAATAGAAGAGGGCTGATTCACAGAAAAGTATGTCAGCCAGATAAACAGTCCCACTAGTCAGCACCTCGATCTGGTATTTACAGAAATGGTGACTTCGCAAAAATTCACTAAAGTGCCTGCACACAGACAGAATAACAATTAGCTATTAAGGGTCAAGAGCATCCAAGGCACTTTAGGAACAATTAGTTCTTGCCCCAGAAGCCCTACACTTGTAGCTGGGTAAAAGCAAAGTGAGCACGAAGCAGTGCAGGTTTACAAATGACACAAGACAGACAGAGAATGTGCTAACAGCATGCATGTACAACTTCAGCAAGTGATCACAAGAATGGATCTGCAGGAAGAGATCTGAGCAGTTTCAAACACAGAAGACTGCACAAACAAGTGATTATTTGGTTAGGCCTCCATGAACATTTTTAACAGAACCACCTTTTGCAAAGGGACAACAGACACAAGAAGCCAAACCATCCAAGCAACTTACTCTTGTTCCATTGCATTAAACACTATTGACTGCGCTGTAACAAAACAGTTGGGATCCACTTGTCCATCTTCCCCACAAATCTTTGCTGCAAAGAAAGAGCAGGTTAATTTTAACGTGGGTTTGGCTGAGCGAGCTGAAAGACATGAGTGATGACCAGTTAATGAACAACTGCAGTTCAAATCTGCTCGAATCAGTTGGTTCTGACTGGGCAAAAAGAGCTTTTAAAGCCCTGAAGACAGCTGAATGATAACATTACAGCTAAAATATTTAATTGAGACTCAAATCTGGATTCCCTCCATAACCACCAAGAATTCTTTCACTAATTTAAGCAAAGTCTCTGAAAGTTCTTCTGGGGATATTGCACAGCACTACTGAAAGGTCAGATCCACTGATACTTACAGTGTCATCTATCTTTTTACAACTGACTTTAAAGTTCGCAAAACTAAAAAGAAATATCAGTGTGTGTGGTATTAAAGATCCATTTTTAGGGGGAGATGAGTAGGCAGTACACATTCTTACCAACTATGTCATTTCTCATTGCTTCTGTAATAGGTATTGGTTTAGCAGCATCTGGAGAAATATATTTGGTAAAAGTACTAACTGCATCCCGTTCTATACCTACAGGGAAGAAACACAGAATCAAAACTTTGAATTCCCTGGCACACTTCTAAAACGAGGAGTGAATAACGACTGTCTGCTTTTCAGAAAAGCAAGTACCTAATTATCAGTGACGAGTTTCCTTCCCGTGAAGCTTTCAGCCCACTACTCCATACTTTGGTAGTGACAAGCTACGGTGACTGCTGTGGCTAACCAGGCCACAGAAAGCCCAGCACGGACTGACTAGTGAGATGGAATAAAGCAACACAGCTCTGAATTCCCTGCCACCAGACAAGGCAGCACCCTCCTCCTCAGCTGCACACCTTAGTCCCAGAAGTAACACCTTTCCAGCAAGAACTGCAGTGATGATCCCAATTTCTAGCTCTTATCATAGAGAAAATGAAACACATGCATTATAAAGGAACTAAAAGGACAAAAAATGATAAAATGGGATGCCTCAGAACATGATGTATGCTTTACATGTCATCTTTTGAGAGATGGGACACTGCTCTGGAACAGAGAAAAGAATAATACCCCAGACTTTTCAAATCTCTCAAAAAGGACCTAGGACTTCCAAATCCTTTTTAGACATGAGAAAGCAGAGGTGCTTTTTGCAACTCCAGTATCACTGTGTTTCTTCAAGCTACTTTGGGGCTGAGGTTATGTACTGCAGAGGTATGTGATAAATAACTATAGGAGAAAGGCAAATAGGAAGAGAAAGAGATGCAACACAAGGAAACAGTTGGGCAAACAAAAGGAACCACTATGAAGAAAGGAGTGTTTCCTTTTTGTCTGTAGACTTGCACAAATGAGGGAGGACTGAGTAGATGCAAAGTAGAGAAACAGGTTATTGTGCATGTAGCTTACTACCAAAAGTAAATATTTTAATTTCATCCTTACTTCCAGTAGCCTCTGAAGAGGTGGAATCCAAATGAGAACAAATCAGTTACAAGGGGAGGAACTCTATCAAATCCAAGAACAAAAACAGAACGTTCCACACAAAAATCTCTACAAGTCTCTCATAACCACTACTCATGTCATTTTATGTGCTGCAGTATTCAGCAGAACTTTCCTTCCCTGGAAAGTTAATTATCAATGCTCAGCCCCATCAGCCAAATTTTCTGCAATTCTTTTAAGTTGGGATGGGATGGGTGAGGGAAGAACGGGACATTACAATGTTCATTTTAAGATTATACGTGTAAGAACAGAAGCAACCTAAACTCATGAGGGTACATAATGATTTAAGTCTCTTCAGCAGCATATTTATTTTTAAAGAGACAGTCAAACAATACATAGCCTATACTGACCATTAGCTAACACAGCAAGTTAACATCACCAATACATGAAATTAGTTTCTTCCTTGTAACATCACATCATACTCACTAGGAACACGTGGAAACCGAGGCAGCTCACCGTACAAAGCAAGCAGCAGACAGGACATTCCCCAGCTCTTTAAAGAAAGGGAACATGTGGCACTTACTTTTCATGAGTTTTCCTGACAAGTCTTTTAGTGCAGAGGAGGGGCTGTTTCTATTTGATACTGTAAGCTTGGAAGATTCGTGCTGATCAGCTGGAACAGAATGGGTCCCTGTCTCAGATTCTCTTAGACAAAGAACACTGGTGTTGCCACTCTCCTGTCCCGACGGCACGTGGTTCTGGCTGTTGCTAGTTCTGTCGTTCTTGTCCGAAGCCACTGGCTTGGTCCTGAGCAGACAGACTGTGCTAGAATCCTCCAGTCTTTCCTCAAGCAATCCAGTTGGAGAAGACAATGCAAGTTCCTGCTGTTTCGAGGGCGACACTGGCTCTGCCAACGAGCTCTGCTTGACTGTGTTCAGGCTATGTGCTCTTATACGGGACCACGTTGTGGAGTGGAAGCTTTCAGCCTCTAACCAGAACTTAACCAAGTGTTCCATTCTACGTAGTTCCATAAACTGGATAAAATAAGGGAGGGCTACATTGTCCTGCAGAACTTGTTCAAGGGTCTTTGAAAGGCTTGATTTGGTCTCTTGAGCCTGGTAATTCAGACACGATCTGCCTAAAGAAAAATATCAAGGGAATGACTCCATGTTGTACTCTAGACACGTGTATTCGATACAAAAATGGCCTGCCATACAGCTGGTGAAGAGACAATTCCAACAGAATGGTGTTACACAACGCAAAGGAACCTCTTTTAACACACAAATACACTGTCCCCATTCAAAACCCTTCAAGGGCAACACAGATGCTATTGTAACAGCAGTCACATTTAGATTACCCAATCGACTTGCCTGAAAACCAAAGGATGGTGAGCATAGCAGTAATACACACAGGATAAAAAGAAATGTTATTATAGAGGTGAGGAAGCCTTACCTAAGTCTCCAAAGTGAGCAGCTTCCATGTGACTTGGCTGCTTCTTAAGGGCAGCTGTCCGACTGCTAGAAAAAGAGTCCATGTTGGCAGAGATGGCATTAATTGCCACATGGCTTGGTCCTGCAGCCTCCAGCAAGGCATGATTTCGAGTGCTTCTTTGAGGGGAATGTACTGCTATTGGAGCTGGAATCAAGACAGGAATGATTAAAAGACAAGGATCCCAAGACCCCTTCAAAGCAGCATCCAACACCAAGCACCCCGAGATATGCCAGAGAGTTTGCAAGAGCCAATCTTATGAAAAGCCTCATGGTACCATCGTGTGTCATCTTTGATCACGGGTCTGATAAGAGTAAAGACCACAGAAATGAATAAGTTTTATTATAGCAAGAATAAACTCACTTCCAATAGGCCAGTAGCACCCACCCACCTATATTTTCTTAGGCAGCAGCTAATCGACAGACGCCAAGTGTAAGTTTACACATGAACTGTTATTCCCGAGTCTTCCTGCTTCCTTGATAACTGCTATTGTAGCAGCTTAATACTGTGTCAACAACATAGTTTAGTTGCAATGTTCTTGCCAATCCATTTCTATACCTTTTTGAAGGCTAAAATGTGTTACAAAATCGTGACCTACAAATGTGTCTGTGATAATTTCCAATAATAATTTCCAAAAATGTTTCTTTGCCTCTATTTGGTTTTATGAGGCAAAAAAAAGCAGCAAGGAAATCTCTCTGCTGAAAGCCAGGTTACAAGCCTTAGCCTCCTCTACCTGGTTTAGAACACTGCTGGCTATTTAAGCCCGAAGAGAACAAAGAAGAACTTCCTCACACAAAAGTCTTCCCGGGAAAAAGCATCAACTAATTGTTAGTGGATAACAAAACTGAAAAAGACAAAACACTCTCAGAGCAGCTGGAAAAGCTCTCAGGAAACTGCATTTCATTAGGATGTCATGCAAGGACACCTTACACCTCTGACTCCTAAGGCGAGTCAGATGACACTATCTCAGCACACTACTTCCTAACAACACATTTCATCAAGGTGTCAAGCAACTCAGTTTTGATTACTGCCATGCTGCATAACTTTATTTTTATGCACAGTTTTATGACACAAGGTGGCAGAAGTCAACAATTTCACACTTAGACATCAGGGTAACAGATACCTTAGGAACAACCATCTAAGAGAGTTAAAATGTTTAAGCTATTGCAAAGTGTTTCTCCAGTTGCAGTGTTTGGTACCAAGACACCACTTGCCACCTCTTACAAACCCTTTGGTATTTAATGCCAGCAATAATGGAGAAAACACATTTCTTCCCAGCCCAAAAGATGGCAGCCAGCTGCTTAGCTGATGACAGCAACTGGGGAAAACTTGCTGAAGGTTACTCGTGTAGAGCCACACTCCTCAAAGTGGTTTAAGCTTTTGTGAATTAGTTTCAATTTTATATTATGAACATCTGAGGAAAAATTGTTCTACTTAATCTATGGACCAAACACCTGTTCCAAAACCTCCAGGTAGCACCACATCACTAACCCCATGTCACACAGACTGTGGAGGAGCTGCTGGCCAAACTGTACAGATGCTCTCTGTTTGCAGCAGCTCACGTCATACAACATAAATTTTCAAGTTTGTTTTTATTTATAGGTAATGTAACCTCTTTCAGCCAGCCATCGGAGCGTGTAGTTGCTCTGAAATCATGGGATGTGCTATTAAATGGATGCAACTTATTGTTTCCTATATTTGATTTGAAAGACAGACCACCAAGGGGAAAAAAAGGCCTTTAACTTTCTCTTGCTATCCAGATAACACATTAACAAGTACAGAAACAGGATTTTGTCTGAGGCTATAAAAGTAACACATCAGATTCACACAAAAAACCTCATCTCCTTTCAGTACTGCAATAAAAACTGACAGGATAAATAATCTTGGTTTCCCATGGTTTATAAACTTCCTTCCCATCAAGATTCTTTTTCCCTCTCCTGACAGATTTAGCAGCCAGACCTCTGTATCACATGGGGCAGCATCAGAACAGCCATTCCTTCTGACCAAGATTCAGATCTCCAGTCTCACAAGCCACACCAGTCCAAGCTAAGTCAGACACTGGAGCCTCTTTGAATTAGACACAGTTAAGCCACATTTTCCAACTGCTCAGTGCACTACATGTAAGCAAACAAGCAATTTGCTGTCGATAAGGAATAACCACTATCTGCTAGGTGACTGAATTTCATGATCACTTTGAATCAAAGCTCATATCTGACATAATTTAATCACCTGCTGTACTTACAGATTCAGCAAGATCTCTGGGAAAGGTTACTATAAATAGTCTGAAACAGAATTAAGTTTTGGGCTGCGCTCAGTCATAAGGAAATTATCCCACTGGTTAAAATTCTAACAGCAGATTACATTAGATAGCTGAATTTATAAACAAAATAAATGTTGATCTTACTTTTAATTGCTTTCACATCTGTGATCTTTTCTTGTTCTTTGCTTTTCACTGTAAAACACAAACAAAAATGTTAGTGCTATTTTGGGTGACTAATGGCATTTACCAGAGAATGGACATAAAATTCCCAACTTCAGCAAGCAAAGGCCAATGTCAACTATCATTTTGTTATAACTTATCTCTTGATTTTAAGTTTCCATATCTAGAAACTGACTGAGGCTTTCAAAGCTTTTGTGTTGGTTTATTTTCAAAAGCAAAACCTTATCATCCACATGTTTAAAGAAATCCAGGATGTTAATACTAACATCGAGAGCGATGCTTGCTGTCGACATGATTAAAGCAAGGCTATGCTCAAGGTGACTTTAATAAATAGCATTAACTGGAAGGAATAAGATAAATGTGTTTTGAGAGTAGGGCACTGACAGATGCTCTTGAACTAGAAATCACACACCCAAACCCAACATCTCCCCCGTGTTACAGGGAGAGAGGTACACCACACAGCAGAGATGTAGGTGGAACCAGCCCTATGAAGCCAGAGTCAGCCCACAACTCCTCAGCCATATGATGGATACCCCAGAAGTGTTCTGGAAACGCACTGCAAATAGTTAATTCTCTCACAAATAATATTGTCTAACCACCAGCCAACCACCAAGGGAACAGAAGGGTTAAAAAAAGTGATGGAAAAGCAATTCTTATTAAAAAATTTTTTAAAGGAAGCTCCTAAAGGAAGTAAATGAGGAGATCAGTTTAAAACAAAAATAAAGAAACCAAAGGAGCACATAAACAGGATGGCATGAGAAACAAATTAAGTGGTGATATTGAAGAACGTGGTCTACTGGTGAAACCTTCTCCAGCTGCTCCAGGCTGGGATTATTACTGCACACAGGTCACCTCTGAACACCGACTGTGGAGTCCTTCCAGACCTAACCACAAATCATAACCCAGCACAAACACACACCTACATCACAAAACAGGAGTAGATTCAAAAAAAAAACCCAACACCCCAGCAACAAACCCTTCCTAACCTGCCCTACGTATTTTAAATATTTTAAAGGGAAACTCTGGTCTCTGGTTACATAATTGCCCCACGTGGCGAGGGCTGCAGCGCTGCGAGAAGCACGGACGTCGCGGGGCTGCGAGTCGGCAACTCGGCGTGGGAGATTTAAGCCAGCAGCTTCAGCCTCTGTTAAATGAGCTGGATTCTTTCAGAACACAACTCCTGCAGCCAGATGCAGCTGTGAACAGGGAGAATAAGCAGCTTTTACGTAACTGGGGGCGTGCTGATAGGCAGAAGAAATATCACTGGGAAAAAATCTGCATGTCTGAACTCACACCGAGGTACAACAGGGACAAAGCAACCTTGACACAGCATTAGGAGTGCTTTGTCTTCCCCAAATTATTGCAATGGTTGATTCAGCAAATTGATTCTTAACTATCAGCAGTGATTCCTGAATTTCAGCAGCGTGTCCTCCATAAGCTTATTTTCAGCTTACATACATCTCTTCCTTCTCACCAACTACTCAGTTCCTCTCGGTCTAATTACCTACTTATGACTTGTAACACAAACTCTGGGTTCATGTTCCCAGCCTCTCCATCCACTTTTGTCCCCATCAACTATTAATTTTGTCCTGCCTGATGCTAATAGAAGAGGACAAAGGAAAACTCCTATACGCGACAAGACCAAATTTTAGAGGGTGAAGTTTCACTAAAGGAATTTACTTTCACTTTCCTCCAAAAAAGGATGTCACTTGGTGTCTGTGTGAAGCCAGAGAGAGGTAACTGCGGTACGTGAGGACCGAGGGCAAAGAGTCTGTGAGAATTTCCAGCAGCAAACCCCGCTCACAAAGCAGTAACGCTTCAAACCGCCGCACGCCGGCCACGCGAGAGCTGGGAATGTTCATCCATCTGTGTTTCAAGATGTGAATTAACAACCCTAAACTATTCATGCATGTACTGACACAAAAAGCAAGATATAACCTCAGAGGCCGGCCAGCCAGCAGGACTGTGTACGTTATCTCCAGGACACCCCAGTGAACGGGCATGTAGTCGGACTGGTTTCACTGACACCAGTTTCACCATCTCCCCTCAAGCCCCCCAGCTGCTGCTCCAACTGCTACAGTTTGATTTCTCAACCTATTATCCACCCCCAGCTTTCCAGACCTTTAAGGCATATACTAAAAAGCTATTTCACCATTAAGATATTTTTCTACACATTTTCACTTTAAAAATTTGGTTTTATTTTCACAGAACAATACTTCAACCCAAAGACACCGATGCTTTTCTATGGGTTTGGACTGCATGCCTCAGTCTACAGATTTGTTTCATAAGCCTTAATTTGTTGCTTTTCTCATAAATGCAGTTTAAGATCTGCTCTAAAAGCCTAAAATGGAGATTACACAAAACAATATGATTTTATGTACAACCTAGATGAAAGCTGACTTCTCTCCTCTCCTTAACAGAGCCTCTCTTGGGCATTTAGTTCTGACTGTGCTGCTCTGACCAAAGATTCTTCCATCAAAGTAAAACAAGTAGATACTCAATTAGCCATTTCATTACTTTCTCCTTGAGAAAGTTTTCCCCAAAGCTTACATCCTTCCTATGATTACGCATCAGGATGGAACACCAGCTCTGCAATTCTCTTCACTGGCGAAACAGCAGAAGCTATTTTTGAGCAGTTTATAAGCAGCATGAAAGTTTGATTCTGCAGCTCAACATTAGTATGTAAACACCCCGAAAAAGGATTATGGCTCTTGCAAAACCTTCAGTGGATTTAAGACTCTTCAGAAGTATTAATACAAACAGAAGTTTAACTCATTTTTTCCTGGACTACTGCACTAACCTCCACAAAGAATGAATTTTTTGATGCTGCTATTTTATCTGAGTAACTTAACAACAGGACATGTCAGTCACGAGCAAAATCCTCATCTCAGACAGTATGTTCCTTTCTCCTAACTTACAGTCTTGCCTCCCAAGATGTACACTGGGGGCTTCAGCACCTGAGAAATGCTTTAGGAGAGCGCTGTGGCAGCCACTGCTGGAAGAGCAATGATCACAGGGCTTGAACTACAGCATTATGAGACGAGAGAGCTCCTTTCCCAAGAGGCACTTCCTAAAAGGTGCCACTTTCAACAAAAACCACTCAAACCACACACGGTGCAGATTGAAAGTGCGCGGTGCCACATTTCATCACAAGTGCCTTCAAAACATTTCACTCTCAACAGAACATTTAAACTATATCCATTTGTGCTATAGGATGATCATAAATATTTCAGGAGTCCTAAATGTCAAATCTTTGCTTGTGCTCCGTAACAGCAACGAATATATTACAAAATAAAATTGTCAATGACTCCTTTGGCTTTCAGGAAGACCTTGGTGCGACGAGGTCCCTCGTTCAATTAGGGGTTCTAGCTACTGCTCTAACACATTTAGGCGATTATATTTTTACAAAACCCACGTATATCGGCGTTGTGAAACAAATACTCTGACAACGGTTAAAGAGGCTCAAAAATCGCCTGTAAAATCGCATTTGACAGCAGCCCCCCGCCGCAGCCCTGCCGAGCCGCCCTCCTCCCGCACAGCCCCGCGGGCGCTGCGGCAGCAGCCGCTCCCGGAGCCGCCCCGGGAAGCGGGGAGGCTGCAGCCCGGCCCCCGCCGCCGCCCGAGGTCACTGGCAGGGCCCCGACGGCAGCTCACACCCCGAGGCCCCGCGGCAGCGATCCCCGCACAGCCCCGGGCCCCCCCACACCTCCTCCCCGAACCCTGAGGGAGGAAAAGGGCCCCGGGACCGGGGGGGCCGGGACTGACCGTCGTTTGCGGCGAGCCCGCTCCTCAGGGGCCGAGCTTCCTCTCGGGGCCCGGTCGCCGTCCCCGGAGGGGTAGGGCCGGGGCCCAGCAGCCGTGCGGGGGACGAGGCCGGCAGCAGCCCCTCAGCCCCGGGCCTCCCGCCCGCCGCCCCCCTACCTTTCCGCCTGAAGAAGGACATGGTGCCGGGGAGGGGGCGAGGCGGCCGCTGGGGAGGGGGGAAGAAGGGGAGGGAGGGGGCGAGGGCAGCGAGTTGGACTCCCTATGAATGAGACTCCTTCCTCCGCCCGCCGCCTCCGCTCCCTCCGCCTCTTCCTCCCGCGGAGGCGCCAGCGGCCGCCATGTTGTCAACAACCGCCCCGCTCCCTCTTCCGGGCAGCCGGCGGCCCGCCAAGCATGACGGGATGCGGCCGCGGCCCCCGCCTCACTCAACATGGCCGCCCCGGCGTCGGGCAGACCAGCCAATCCGTGCGCCGGGGCGGCCATCTTGGATGAGGGCAAGAAGCTCGTAGGGGCTAGGGCGGGTAGCCATCTTTGATCAGGGCTAGGGGCGCCGGGCGGAGTGAGGCGCGGTCGGCCATCTTGGATAAGGGCAAGAGGGCCTTGTGGAGGTGTTTTGGGGACGCTGCGACAGTTTGGGCACGACCCGTGGGCGAAGGGTGACAGCCTGCCCCTGTGGGCAGGCGACAGCGAGCGAGGGACGGGAGGGAGCGACATGGCGGGGCCAGCAAGAGCCAGGGTGCCATGGGAAGCACCCTGGAGACCTCTGAGACAATGGGCCCAAAATGTCCCCGTGGGCTGCAGCAGAGGAGCCTGACAGACGGACAGACCCCACACATGTCTGAGCGCTGGCGTGGAGTGTGGGGACTTTGCAGTCCCCATGGAAGCAGCCACAAGCCACACGTCCCCACCTGAGCGAGGTCCTGGTCCCTAAAGGCAAAAGTCACCCACCTGTGCGTGGGGTACGTGGTGGCACTGGTTGGTGCAGGGCTTCCTGCAGCTCTGTCACTGCTCCACAAACTACCCGGCTATGGGCGCGGCGTCACCAGAAAAGCCTGACGGGTGGCACAGCGCCCTTCGGGATGTGGGGACGCTGCGTGGCTGCTGGAGAGCTGTGTCTGATAAGTCACTTCCGTCTGCGTCCCCAATCCCGCCACAAAAATCCTCCTAATTACCCTCCTGAGGCAAATCTTTTTTGCTTGGCCACCAAGGAAGTTTGCTTGCGTTGATCTCTGAAGAGCAGTACGTGATACAAACGCTTTACAAACACTTCGTAAAGAGTGTTGTTATAAATCCTGGTTTATGCGTGAGGAAACTGCGGCACGGCGCTAGGAAGCAGCTCTCCCAAAATCACCCAGCCACACCTGATCCACGCAGCAAACCGTACAGCTTTGGGAACTGCTGGAGAGCCAGAGGGCCACGAGCTCCAGCAGTGGTGAGCATGGAAGAAACACAAACCATGTCCACTGTGGCACTCCATACCGGACAGGAATTAGCTTTCCAAACACACAACTCTCAGCCCAATTCCTCTTCAAGCTCCTTCACGCCACATTGCTGGGCTTGATCTACAATTCTATGATCTGCAGGACCTTGTCCCATGGGGCCTAATTAGCAAAACACCAGGAAAGTCCTGAAACAAACCCTGCAGGTGGTGCAGGGACCGCAGGAGGCAGCTGCAGTTCTTCCTCTGACATCCCTGTGTCGTGACGGATCGACGCGGTGTCATCCCGCTGCGATGCAACTGTTCTGCCATCAGTGCTTGAGCCATGAGAAAATGATGTAATTAATAATCATTACGTAGATTTCTGCAATATCTTTCATCCGAGCGTTCCAAAGCTCTTTACAAACACTCAGTAATTAAGACTCATAAATTGCAAATTGCATAAAAGGTACATGGGGATGTCTTCAGGGCTGAGACGGAGCTGTCTCTTGGGCAGGATGCTGCAGCTGATCGACACCCTATAGCAACTGCATTTTCTCTTTTGATATTATTTTTGTTAACTGCTGCTCTTTGATACACTTTTGTACATGTGCCCACAGGCTGGTTTGAGGATGATGAACTATTATCTATGGGTTTTTGCATAATGAACTGAATTATTCAATTAGCACATAACCTAAGAGGCTGGTAGTAGACTAAAATATTCAAAAGGTGAGCAAATATGAAAGAACAAGATGACTCAGGGAACACTCAGTTAACATCTTCCCTCCAAAAAGTTTGCACCAAGTCCTCTACAAATATGTGTAATAACTGGCAGTGGAAAGAGAGCCCTGATACAACCAGATTGGTTCTGCAGTGCACTGGACAGGGATTTCTCTTTATTTCCATGTCACTGTGTGTGGTTGAAGGGTCTGTTTTGCACAACAAGCTGTATATTTCAATTTATGTGTTGGGGTTGAAGCAGGACGCAGTGTGTTACAGAGCCCTGCGCTGCCAGGCTGCCTAAATTGCAGTTTATGGTAAAATTCCCAAGGAATTCAGTATTCCAGACCCTCTCTCTGACCTTACACACTGATCTTTCTTTTAGCACTGAGCCCGTAGATCCTGACTGCTGTTGCTCCTCTGGCTGAGCAGTGGTAGAAGCAGACGTGTTTTCTAGCAGGTTTATTTAGCTATGTATTTAGCTTCAAGCAGAGTGGGCCCTTTCATGCTAGGACACGCAGTCTCCTGAGACTGCAGTACCAGCTGCAAAGTGACAATTGATGCCATCGATAAAACGAGGCAGAAACCTGGTGACGTGATTTTGGGGTGGGTAAATTGTAGACATCCCCTGTTTCTCAATGAGGAAGACAGTCCACGTTGCAATTAATTTTCAAACAGCAGCTCCTTTGCCAAAAACCCCATCCAACCTGTCATAGCCTTTGGGATAATTCAATTATCTTTCCATCAGATTCCAGATAATTGATGAAACCTCAAGCTACAAGTACGTTTGGCATGAATTACATTTCCTGAACTGAAATTTTCTCCCCCTTTTGGGAATGTGCAGAACGGCTGAAGCTCCAATCCACAGTTAGTCACTCAGCCTTGGACCCTGGAGATCTGAATTTGAAGCACAAATAACATCAGGTTCTGGAGTTTTTAACAGAATGTGACAGTTTAATTAACCAAGCAATCAGTTGAAATACGACTTCAGGACGTAGGTTGGCCAACATCAAAGAAGCTGGGGGACACCTCCCTAAATAAAAATATTAAATGAAAAAAGAAAAGCCTGACTGCCTAGTGATTTTTCCCTCTCCATAGCTAGAAAAATAAACAAACTTTAATATTTGCAAAGATGTAAATGGGATGCTCTTGTTTGGACAGAATTAATAAAGCAGAACAAAACTTTGTTGCTAGCTTGGCGCCTTTGACTCAGATAATTAATCACAGGGAACTGCTCTGCTCAATTACAGCATTCAGAGAAACACAAATGTAAGAAATCAAGTTAGAGGCCTTTGCCATTTCTCACATCTTTGGGACAGTCTATTCCTCTGTTTATGTGTATTTACACGATAGTGGGTTTCTACCTCATATAGAGACTTCTTGCTAATTTGGGAATACAAATAATAAAAAAATATATGATTATAGGCTTTAACAGCCTAGATCTTACTCTGGAATCAATAATAATGTCTAAAATATATAAGAAGTCAAAGATTCCTTTGTACAGAAACACAGTACAAGCTTGAAAAGCATATATTCTAAACATTGCCATTAGCGTTGCTAAATAATTACAGACTATTATTTCAAACAAATAATTAGACATCTTAGATGAACTTGCAAAATAAGCAATACAAATATTAATCACTACGAAGCCAAGAAGTAATGGTGGGGGTGAGTGGGAAAGACACAGCACACACATCTAATGGTGCACAACAGAATGCTGGGGAAGCTGTAAAATTGAACAGACTCAACTGATACCATTACAGAAGGGGTGCCCCAAAACTGCCATTGCAGCAACTTCAATTACAGACTTGTGTTTTTCTTTTTTTTTAATGGGAAAACAAGTGGCTGCATGCACACATCAAATTCACTGCAAATTTGGCTGTGGCTGACCTCAGTCCATTAATGGGAACGGGAGGGTTGGTACTGGCGGCTCAACTGTGCTGAGGATTTCAAAGAAGGGAATTATCCCACATCCCAGCCTGGCAAAAAAAAACCCTGATTTTATTAAAATATTGCAATCCCTCCTTATCTTCTTTCGCTGAGCACATGCCCAAGAGGAAGGTTTGTTCCTCTGCACCTGGTGGTTGGGCACAACTAAGGGGTGAGGGGTTTCTGACTCCCAGTGGGTGGGTAAAAAGTCAACTTTGAAGTGTAATAAAGAACAAAAATGGGAGAAAATAAAGTCTCAGCCCCAGGAGAAAGAGCTGCACTGATGACCTGCTGCTGAGGATCTGTGGGCAGCTGAGCTCTGGGGAAGGAGCACTGAGCAGCAGCATAGACATGGGGAAGCAATTTCTGCAGCTTCTCCCCAGCCCTGGCACTGCCCCTTCTCAGAGCTTCCCTGCCACTCTGCAATGATTCTGATTTACTGGGAACAAACGGGGCCCTTCCCACCTCCAGCCTGGCCAGGTGGTGCCACCAGTGTTGTGTGGGACTCACCTCACTGACCTTTCTCCAATTCACAGTGGTTTTCCTCAAATTCTTGGCCATTTATGCCCTCATAAATAAAAATTAACTAGTTTAAAACCATTTGCTGTGTTTCTCTATGCATTTCCCCCCCCTTTTTTTTTTTTTTCCTCAGTGGCTCAAAGAGTCTGAGAAGTGATGCAGCACGTGACAGCAGCTGGGTATTTCTGCAAACTGGGGATACTGGGAAAAGACAAGGCTGGGTGTGATCTCGTCTCTTCAAAACTTCCCTGGAAGTTACAGGACAAGCCTGCAAAACATTTTTAAATGCAAGAAAAAGACACACACACCCCCCAAAAACCTCAAACGCTGCCCCAGAGAGAACTGCAGCGTTTTATCCCGCACGTTTGGCCGTGAATTCAGCTGTAAAATACAAATTATTTGCCCATGGCTTTCGGTCTCCCCGGGCAGACCCTCCTGGCCGCCAGCAGTCTGGGCGCACACCAGGAGGGGGTGCCAAGCCCCCGGCTTTGCAGGGATGTCCCCAGGAACGTCCCGCTCTGACAGTCTGAGCCATCCATCCCTCTGCAAAGGGCTGCGATTAAAACACCCCGGATCTGGAGGAAAAGCTCTTTTTTTTCGGATCAAAAGCTGCCCAGTACCTTTAGCTCTGTTTCAGCCCATCTGAGGATATTAGCGCAGGATAAATATATATATTTTTTTCTATACTAAAAAAGAAAAAAAAGGATCTGCCTTTTTTTGGCTTGACTGGTGGACGTGGGTACCGCTCGGGGGGACACCCGAGCTTCTGGAGATCGAGAAAACCCCTGTAAGATCTGCGAGGCAGGAGCATGGGATACCAATTCCTGTTGCAAAGGGACCGGGAGGTTTAACGGGAATAAAACCTGGCTGGTGCGTGAAGTTTCAGACTGTTATAAAAAACCTCACCTGCACCGGGAGGCGCAGGTTTTATCCCCAAAGGATGCCCAAATTCCCGGGCGGCCGTTCTGCTCTCGGGAAGGAGCCCAGGGGGTGACAGGATAACGTTAACATTGCTGGAGCGAGCAGACCCCCAGTACGGAACCTCCCAGAGAGGGGCGCGGACCCCGACCCGCCTCCCCCCGCAAAAAGCCGGAGCCCCCACGCGTGTTCCTGCGCGGGGAGGCTGCAGCCGCGGAGCCGCAGCATCTCTGTCTGCGGGCACGGGCGGGCGGGGGACCCGACATACACGGTATTAGCGATAACGACAGGGATAAAAAGACTCTTTGGGGGCCGCCCCGCAGCCGGGCAGCGAAAACGGCGTAAAACACCCCAAAACGTGCGCGCAGGTGTGGGGAGGCGCCCCGCGCCCCCCCCTCCCGCCGCGGGTGTCGCAACCGCGCCCGGCCTCAGCCGCGCCCCGCGGGGAGGAGGGGGGGGCGGCGCGCAGGCAGCGCGCAGGGGGGCGCGGGCAGCGCTGCCGGCCCCGCGCCCGGCCCCGCCGGCCGCCCCGCGCCGCGGTGGCTGCGCGGCCGCGCTGCGGCGCCGCCGATGCTGTCGGTGCCGGTGCCGGTGGCGGGCGCGGGGGCGGCGCGGGGTGCGGGATCCCTGCCCCGCCGGCGCACCATGTGCAGCGGCGTCGGTTGCTTCTGGGCGCTGCTCTCCGCCGGTCTCCTGGCCGCCTGCGTCGCCGCCTTCCTTTCCCCGGCCTGGCTGCTGCCGCCCGGCCGAGCCGCCACCGGCTTCGGCTTGCTCTGGCGCTGCGCCGGGCCGCCCCGCAGCTGCCACGGCTCCGCCGGCCCCGGCGGCTTCGGAGACATCCCCTCCGGTTCCTGGCAGGTGAGCGCCTCCCCCCTGCGGCGGCCCCCCCGCCTACCCCGGGCTCCCCGGCATCCCCCATCATTTCCCCCGTATCCTCCATCCCTCCCCGACATCCCCCCTGCCCTTCCCCTGGCTCCCCGGTATCCCCCTTCACCTCCTCGGTATCCCTCCTGCCCTCCTCTGGGCTCCCTCGCATCCCCCCATCACCTCCCGGCATCCCCTCGACGTGCCCCGTGCCCTCCAGTACCCCCCTCCGCCCCAGTCATCGCTCCCACATCCCCCCAAATCTGCCCCAGGCTCTCCAGTATCTCTCTATCCTCCTCGCCTCCTCAGGTCTCCCTGTCATCACCCCAGTGTCCTCCGTTCTGACCCAGCATCCCCTCATCTTGTCCCCCACACCTGCCCCAGCGTCCCTGTCCTGCCCTGAGCATCCCGGGCATCCCCTGCATCCCCCATGCTGCCCTCGACCATTCTCTGCATCCCTCCATGCTGCTCTCACGCATCCCTTCCACTCCTGCATCCCCCGTGTCTTGCCCCTCAGCACCCCCTGGGTGTCCCTTGGTCCCTGTGGGGCTGTATCCCTCTTTGGATGCTCAGCCACGCTTGGGATGCTGCACAGAAACCTCCTGGCTGCCTTCGTGCCAATGTGGCGATCAGCGCAGCCTGAGCGTGGCCATGGTGCGTGTCCCGGTCGTGGCCCCGGCGGTGTCACACGTCTGACCCAGCCACCCTGCCCTGCCGGGGCCTCAGATCCCTCCGACCTGCCTGGGTGACCTCCGTGGGCACGTGGGAGGGAGTCGGGGAAGAAACAGAGAGGTTTGGTGCTCACCGGCCGAGTTCGCTGAGTGGGAGGGGAGCAGAGGGGGCTGAAACTGCTGCCTCAGGGCCACGTGGACCCAGAAATCAAGCGTGGACGTGGGGGACTGTGTCCGTTCCCTGCCTGGCCAGCCCGGGGTGATGCCCTTGCCAGGCTTTGGGAAGAAGGATGCTAAGGTCTCCCCGCTTGTCCCATGGGGCCTGGGGTTGCTGCGGTGTCCTGGCGTGACAAAGAGCCACCTGTCCCCTCTGGGAGTGCCCAGGGACCACACAAAGCCCAGCCCCTCGTCCTCCCTCCTTCTTACCCTGTGGCTGTGAGTGTGATTTCACCACCACTGCTCACAGCACATGAGCTTTGACTTACTCCGCTGCAGAAATCCCAGTACGGGGACTGAATCCCTGAGGGGTCCTGGCTGTGCCCGGCACAGTGGGTGTCAGTGCTTGAATTTCTCAGCCTGCCGTGGAGCTGCGCTGTTATCTCTCCCAGGACACCAGGTCTGCTTAAATCCTGTCACGGTCCTTAAAATTGTCATAAAAGACAAATGTGAATTGCAAAGAAAAGAACCAGCTGCATAAAATCCTTCCTATTTATTTAAAAACATGCAAAAAATGCTGTCGTTGCCACAAGTTGGCCTTTGTTCAGATGTTTTTGCAAATGTAATTCAGATAAACACTTCCAAGTAATAACAAACTTTAAAGATAAGAGTGAAGCTCAGCAGTGACTCATTTGAACAAGCTTCAGCTACACACAGCCTCAGCCCTCCAACCACCTCTGGAAAGACATTACATCCAGAATGTAACGTAACACAAAGCCTCTGAGCTTGGGCTGTGGTAGGGCTGAATATCACGGTACTGAGTGGAGTTTATCAGGATTTTGGTGACACATCCTTGTCTCCTTTATTAATTAATACCACCCAAATAATTCATGAACAACAAAGAGCGCAGCCTCTTTCAGGGCAAAGTGCTTCCCTACCAGATTTCTGCCACGATGAGGAGGATATACCTGTTGTGATGGTTATTTGATGGGCTGGAATATAATAAAACATCCCTGACAGCTTTGCTAAGGCAGGCAACAGCTTTGGCTTCCGTGCATGAGCAGCTCTCTGCACCCGCACGCCTCGCTGCTCGGGATGGGGGGAGCTGAGTGCTGTGAGCCCCTTCCAAGTTCAGGAGATCCTCCTTTTGGGAGAGATGGGAAAATCGTGGTTCTTTTTTTCTTTGCTTTCAGAACTTGTGACATTTGTTTCCAATCTTTCAAGCAATCTTGTGGGCAGCTCCTTCTTTAAATGAAAGCCTGGACAGGAGTCCAGGAGCTTTTGAAAACAGCCACCAGTTTTTTGCTGAAGTGGTGGTGGAGGCTGGTGAGAAGGGTGTGAAGCTGTGGCATTGGGGGGCAAAGGAAGCAAAGGCTGACCTGGGGAGCAGGAGCTCTTCTAGCCTGAAGCTGGTGGCACATCTGGGGAGGATGCTGAGAGCACATCTGGGGAGGATACTGACAGTACACCTGGGGAGGATGCTGAGAGCACATCTGGGGAGGGTGCCCACCTGCAGAGCACAGGGGTGGGAGCAGCCCGCAGCCGGGATGTCCATCCCTGGGCAATGCTGTTCTTTTTGTTTCCTGAAACGTGCACACTTACTGCGTTTCAGATGTTCCCCCGTTCAAACGTTCAGATTTGATGAAGGGGTGGGGAAGCGTTCAGCCCTGCAAATGATCGTTAATGCCAGTTGTGTGTTTGCACTTGGGGGATTATGTTAATCATGCTACAAATGATGCTTTGAATCATGACTAGAGGTTAATTAACATGCCTTTCTTCTCTTAAGAGGGCCTTCATGTCTGCTTAGAGTTGCTGGCTTTTTTCTGCTTCCTTTCATAATTACTTTGCAGCTCTCTAATATCATGGGTACCTTTAATTTAACCCTGTCAGTGCTCAGGCTGCTGGGGCTTTGAACCGTGCTCAGCATCACGATGGTGATTTGACAGGGTAGAATATAATAAAATATCCCTGATGCCTGGAATGTTCCAGCCAGGCTTTGTACAGGCTGAGACCTTGCAGGAGCTGATGGAAACTAGAGGGGGTCTGGCTGGAGCCAGCTGAGGAGAGAGGATGGTGAGGGTGATATTGCCCAGGGACCACAGCCAATTTATGAACCAGACCCTTATATGGACAATTAATGGAACGGAGGATCTGTTGTGGGAGGACGTGGAGCTGTGAGGGCTGGAAAAGGCATCCCGAGGGGTGCAGGCACCGTAGGGAGAGGGGATTGCTCTTGGGAGGCCAACTGGTAGAGCTGGGAAAAACAGGTGAGCTTTTGAGCTCTGAGTTGCTTCATTGCATCTCACTACTCCTCTTTTTCTTGGTGCCAGATCCTGGTGTGCGTGCAAACTAGTGCTTTATCCTGAGCTAATTTATTTTCTTTTTCAGTGGGAGCATTTGGCTCCTGGGTTCCTGTCTCAATGCCACTCTTCAGAAGCTAGTGCTGCTTCATTTCAAGTTTCTATTTTTATTTTTTCCAGATAGTCTCCAATTATTTTCAGGCTTTGCCAAGCATGTAATCTAAAATAACAAAGAAGCTGATCAGCCCATGGTATTCAGGTTAAAACCACGTGGATCATTTGTCTATGGAGCCAGTGATGCTCTGCTGGAGCGGAGCAAAAAATAACCCACTCAGGACAGGGGTGAAGGCCTTGCATGGCCCCAGGAGTTCCCTGGGTGAGTTTTTGCTGGGTTTGTACCCATAGCAGGACTTGAAAAGATTCAGTGAACCTTAGTGAAGTAAACCTGCTTACCCTTTTACTCGAAAATGCGGAAAGGTTTCGTAGACCTTCATTGTTGGTTTCTTGCTGTGTCAGTTCAGCACCAGGTTCTTGATATAATCCAAGGTTTGTCTGTTGGGGTCAGATTTGCGGAGCTATGAGCGGCCCCATTCCCAGTGAAAAAACATGGGGCGTGCTCGTGCAGGTGGGAAGATACTTGGAAAATCTGTTGCTCCTCTTCTAGAACAGGCTCTGGCCCAAGGGAGCTCTGAGTGTTTTGGGAGGTCCCAGCTTGTGACATGACCCAAGCAGGGCACCACGTGTGAGACTGGCTCTGGGCAGAGCCTGCTCTTCCTCTGCGGGCTGTGTATCAGGCCAGCATGTTAATTTGGGATTATAGGGAAATCAACTTTTATCTCCTCATCCTAAGAACTTCCCAAGAGAGTGGATCCTGCCTGGCTTACTCTGCCTACCAGTGAGTTTGATTTTTAATTGCACTTACACAACCTTGGCAAGAGGTGTAAGTGCTCAGCAATTCTTGAAATCACCGTCTTCCTCTTTATGCATATTACTTTGCAGTAGACTTTATCTCCTTTCATTAGCCACCCACAGCTTTTTGACCTACATTAGTAAAACAGAAAATACCTGGGGTTGGGGAAATCTGCAATTCCTCGGCTCTGGCCCCATCTTTCAATGCCTGAGTAGCAAACCATAACCAGGACTCACTGACCAGTGAACCAGTCACCACTAAGCTGGGCTGAAACGGGTGCTGAGACTGGACCAGCTTATGGGTGGGCTGTGGAAGGTCAAGTTGATTGCAAATACAGCCAGGCTGCTCTCAGGATTATTTCTATCAACTCCTCTCTCAACAGGAGACAGAAGCTGCTCTGCTTAAACAAAGGCACAGAGAGGTGGGTGTTAGCGTGGCATCGCTGCTCGAGCTGCAGGGCCAGGGGCTGGGTGGTGATGACCACTCCATGCTGGGTTGCCTGCCCACAAGCCTGCTTGACAAACAGGGAGTCCTGAACCCTGTGCCTTGGGAAGGGCATTGCCTGTGCCCATCAGAGACGTTTTGGGCTGGACATTGCATTTCCCTGTTGTAGGGCCCAGAGCAGAGTCTGGCTCAGGGGTGTTGATGGTGGGACATTCCCTCCATTCTCTTGAGGCTGCAAGTCCCTCTCTCTTCGGGCTCCTCTCCACTGGCTTTGTCAGGAAGAGCCAGATGGGAGAGCTTTGTGACCTGCAGGGCATTCCCCAGCCCTGGATGATGCGCCCAGCTTTGCTGCCAGCACTGGGAAAGGGCTTATCCCAAGGAAGGATAATAACAGAGCGCGGGTAAGAAGGTCTGATCTGTACCCAGCAACAGCGCACTGCTTGCTGCCTAATTAAAATTTCATTAAGTTGGTTCGAATCTCTTGATGGAGGTCACAGGCACACCATTGATGTGCTAATGTCTTACTTTTTTTCCTTTTTTTCCCCTCTTTCACCACTATCCATCATCCTCTTAGATAAAGCAGTGCCATTAGGAACTGCTTTCCAGCGTCCCCAGATGCAATGGCACTGGAAGAAAGACAGCCGTAATTCATCAGACATATTATCTGTCTCTTATTTTCTCCCTAATTAAAAAAATGCTGCTTTTTTTTTTTTTTTATACTGGAATCACTTTGGGCCTTAACCCCTTTGGTGTTTGTGTTGAATACCCCGATTAGCTTGAAAGTGGGAAAGTTAATTGGAAGGTCAGGACTGGCCGAGCTGTGTCTGAGAGGGATTCACTCATTTTTGTGTGTGAGCAGCTAAGTCTGAGCTGGGGAGAAGTAACCCCCTGTGCTGCAGCATGGGCAGATCCCCACCAACCAAATCCTTCATTATAGGAGAAGAAATGAGGACTAGAGCCTCATTGCCTCCTCTGCATCCCTGTACCCCAGCCCAAAACACCCCAGCTCAGGGGATATCAACCATCTTCCCTGGCAGCATGATGCCTGGGGCTCTGTGTTACTGCCAGGCTGGTTTGGGGAGGTTGGACCCATTCCCACCATTCCCATTGAATGATATCAGGCACTCCCCAGCACTGCTGGGCAGGGGATAGCACCTGCATGGGAACAGGATGGAGAGGGAAGATCAAATAGGAAGGAGAAAGCTCTCAGGTGGCACGTAAAGGAAGGTAATTACCAGGGAGGAGAAGATGAGGATGTGTGGGATCCTCTTCCTGGCCGTCGCTTTAATGCCGACCAGATGGCGGATGTTTGTTTCTGTGAGTTGTGTGGGGGAAATATGAACAAGCTGCGAGGCTCGATCCACCCACCCCTGCGCACGCAGCGTCGCCTGCAGCGCCCAGGTGGATATTCCTGCTTTTACCAAGCTTTCTTGTGCCTTTGCCCAAGGAGACGGCACTGCTGTTCTGGGTGCCAGGGTGGTGTGGATGAAAGTAGGGGTTTTAGGGTCCAGTGTAAAACTCACAGGAAGGTCTGGCAGGAGCGAAGGACCTGGTGGTCACGGGGTGCTGGTGGCAGTGACTTGTGGGGTGCAGGGGCACACAGAGACCCCGTCAGGTGCTGGTGTAGAGGGAAGGCAGCTTTGCTGCTCCAGTGCCGCTGCTGCCCTGCAGAGAAATACCAGTCAGAGTATTTGCACTGATCCTTTCCAGCCCTCTTTATTTGCCCTCCAATAGGCAGTGGCAACTGCTCCTCCTCTGCCAGGAGCCTGAGTCATGCAGCAGAGCTGGACCCAGCTGCTAACATCTGCATTCACTTCCCAGCATCAGCCCCTGGTGTGGCCTCCCAGGTCCTTGCCAGCACTTCTGCAAATCCCAAACCCTATGTCCCCACTCAGCACCTCCATCCAATGCTGATTTATTTTTTTAACAAGGTGAAAACCCCTGGTGTCCATTCAGTTTCTGCCTCTCCAGGTACAGCACAATCCAGTTTAACCCCAAAACATCTTCCCTAAATAAATATTTAATCAGACAGAGCACTGATGGGAAGGGATTGCATGTACAAAAAGAAAATTATTTGATTAATTTTGCCACCTCTTCTCTCACAGTTGATTTTACAGTCAGTTTTCCCCCAGCTTATTTGGAGTTTTCTGCCTCAGACACCCCCAGAAAGCCAGACATGCTGTGACTGTCACTCTTTCTTTTCTCACAGTCCATGGCTTTATTTCCTAATTATTTAGGGAATTTATTTTCTATCCCCATTGCAAAGATGCTTAAGCATTTGAGGAGCGCTGAAGGATCTAAGCAGTCTGTAACCTTGCCTTCTGCTTATTGCTCCGGGTACCACGGGGCCCATCCAGGATGGCAGCTCTTGGGTGTGGTCAAGTTCCAATTAATAAATTGCATTAATAAACTAATGATGTGCATTGTGGTGTGACCCAGCACACAGGATGTGACGGCAGGAGTTTTACCAAGTTGGTTTATCTCCTCCAAGCTAAATACTGGGTACCATTTCTCATGGGACCAGTTTTCTCTCCCTTTGCCCTTTTCACTTTACACTGTGAAGATCACGGATGCTGGCTTCAAAAGATAGGTTAACTTTTTAAAAATTTTCATTAGGGATATTAAGTGATTCTTCCCACAATGGTCACTATGTGACATTTTCATTTCGATTCTTTTGGTGAATGAAACGTCATCTCCAGCAGATTTATCGCTTAGTGAATGGCATAGCCATGGCATGTGTCAGACCTGTAAAATATTAAAATAATGGGCAGGGGACTGCCGTTAATCGGAATTTATTACACTACATAAAGGCATATTTACAGTCCCACCAGGGGACTATTAATTTGTTTGGGGATAAACAATTAATCTCCCTGGGAGTGGGAGCAGAAAATCTGACATGGTTTTATGTCTTTTCCCAGCACGGTGGAGGCAGGATAGCTCACAGCCCCAGGCTGCTGGGCTCCCTGAGGGGTCTCCCCTGGCATGGACATGGGGCTGCAGTGCCCAGGGAGAGGCAGCCCAGCAGGCAGTGAGGTCCTGCTTCTCCCTGCGTGGTTTTGCAGTGGGAGCTGTGTTCTCTGCTGTGATGAATGGGCTTTTTCCTGCCCCTGCCTGAGCTGGGCTCTCACAGATGGCCTCGATGCATCATGTTTGTTTTCCTCACCATCTATTTTTGGGTTTCAGCTTTTGTATCCTGTTTCCTGCATCCTCTCCTTTCCGCTCAAGATGCAACAGGCACGTTTGTTTGCAGGGAGGAGAGAGGGAGGTGCTGCACAGTTGGAAGGAGAAGGTTTTAGCTGCTACTGTTTGGTACCTTTGCTCCATGGACTTCTTCAAACTTAAAGCTCATTATTTTTCTTCGGGGGCAGCTGTTTGATCTGCAGGTGTGATTCCAGTATGGGGCAGGGACACTTGGGATAATTCCCAGCCAAGGCCCTGGAAAGGTTAGGACAGAAGCAAAATTTCTGTTTTACAAGAGCTTATCCAGCATTTTGTCAGGAAACACCAACACATTAGGGAAAGAAGTTTGCGTCTGGTGTTTAAGCAGCTCTGGCCATTGTGTACCAGGATAACGTAGGAGCCAGACTAAAGCTGCTGGCTCGCAGCAGGGTCTCCTGCAATCCGCCCTGTAATGCCCTGTGCCTATTGCCACCTATTTTGGGGCAGCTGTGTCACTGCTGTCCCTTGTGCCCCATGGCAAAACCGCTCAGCTGCATCACTCCTGCCCCTGGAGCTGCCTAGCATCCCTGGCCCACGTGGCAGAAAACAAACCTCACCATTTACCTACACGTCTTGCCCACATGAATTTGAACACATTTATGCAGAATGAGACCTTAGTTCCCTTTGCCAAGGCCTGCCTGGATTTGGTTGGGTTTTGGCCACCACTGCACACATCAGGGTGCTGCCAGTCCTGGGACCCCACAGTCTTGCTGCCACCTGTATGAACCCCAATGGCAGGACCCAAAGCAGACCCAGCTCTTTTTTAAGTGTAATGCTGACCTGCACCTATCCTATTTATGGCTTTTCTCTTAGCAATATGTCCTGAAAAATATCTTTGCACCTTTCTGTGGGGATTAGCAGCCTGTACAGCTCATAGGTTGTTTCCAGCAGGAGCTGTGAGTTTTTAGAGGATTTGCACTACCATTATTAAGATGAACCTAGATCATTAAAAATAATATGCATCACATGAGAGAGGAGCATGCCTGCTTCGCAAGACCCCTTTCTGCTGAAAAATTCATTGCTCTAAATAATTAATGGTCCTCACAAAGGAGGATGGTTTGCATGTTGCTGGGTGGAAGGTGAAACTCTGATGCCGGGCAGAGTAATCCTTTTTCTTTATGAGTCTGTATTTCCTCACCACGCTGCTGTCCTGGGAGGGGGAGCAGGGCTGCAGCCACTCTCCCTGTGCCAGGAGGGTGTCTGTGCAGTGGGGTTGCCCATCCCACCCCAAGTATCCTGGATCCCTCCTGTGGTATGGAAGGGACAAGTGGCTGCTTCCCACCAGAGGGGTCCCAACCTCTTCTCTTTTGCCCTGAAGCAGCATTTATCTCTTTGGGTCTCAGTGGCTGGGGAGGCACCAGTGAGGAGTGGGTACCCTGCCAAGCAGCCTCTCCGTTTCTCTTGGTAGCTGTTTGCACTGCTGTGCTTTTTACATTGCACGTCAAGAATTAATTTATTACTGGGACATTGTTTGCATTGCTTGTGTGGTATATAAATAGGCTATAAATAAGATGCTGAATTTTAATCACTGCACGGCACCAGGGGAAGCACTCACACCAGGGTGTCGGGGTGAAGATGCCTGTGCTTCCCTGGCCTATTCCTACCCAGCACTAGCGTGCCCCTTTTTGGAGCAGTGGCAGCTCTCTGGCAGGACCCTGCAGGCAGCAGCTCTGCCACCAATGGCACCAGCCAGTCCAGCTGCTAAAAAACAGCTTAGCAGGAAACAGCACAGGTTATATAGGGCAGTGCCAGGTCTGTGGGGCAGCACCACTAGTGCTGGAGGGTTGGGAGGATTTTTAGCTGTTTGGATCACCCCCCCAGTAGCCATCACAGGGTAAACCCAATTCCTCTTCTCCTGCTCAGCCTGCCTATGGTTCCTGCAGCATAACTTGTGTTTAGCAGATTATTTACTCCTGATTTGTAACCTCTTTGGTGAGGGAGAGCAAACAGAAACATGCATTGGGCTTGTTCCTATAGTAACCATGGTTACTCAAAAGCTCAAATGTAGGGGGAAAAGTAAAAAAAAGGGAAATAGTTCATCTCTAACCAGAATGTCTCAGCAGGGCGAGAGGGCTGGACAAGGGCGGGTGGAGGTGGGACCTGAGCTCCTTAGGGCAGCTGCTGCACAGGGTATGAAAATCAGGTGCATTAGGAAAACGGAGAGGAGACCTGTCTTACAGCCATACTACTTTAGGGAGCCAAGAGGTGACATTACTGCAGGGTGACTCACCGGAGCCTTTCGTTGAATTTGTCGTGAAATGACAGGACTTGAGGTGGCTGCTGCAAGGCTGGGACTGAGATGCCCTCATGCTGTTCGAAGGCTGCCATGAGCTGGGTGCTTCAGGAAGAGGCACAAATCATGAGTCCCCTCACTGCCCCTGGTCACACTGTGCCCCTGGCTGGGCTGGCATGTGTCCCTGCCGCTCCGTGGACCACCTTGCTGCTAGTGTCATCCTGTTGGCAGAGGTGGAAACGTCACCTGCAATGGGGACAGAAACAGCAACAGTGCAGCAGTCAGATGGCCATACTCAAGGGCAAGCTATTTTTGCCATAAGTTAGGCTTTTCCCAGTTTTAGATTCTGATGCAGTTTGCATCTTACTGCCAGAATAAAATAGTAAAACTGCTGCCACCCCAGCCAGGTGATGGCAGGGGGACAGGCTGCTGTGCTGGCCTCCCCTTTCACTGTCACTCTGCACAGTGCCAGCCCCTGGGGAAAATGCTGCCCACTGAGCACTTCTGTAGCCTCTGACACCTCAAAGCATCACCCCACAGCATGAGCCGGGTTTGGATAACAGCCCCAAATGACCCAGTTTTGTTGCAAAAGAGGCTAAACCAAAGCTATGGGCATTGCAGGGAGAAGCCAGTGAGGCTGCTGGAGGTGAGCTGGGCTCGGGGGAGCAGCCTGCCATGTCAGCAGAGGCCAGCTGCAATGAAACCTTCACAGTAGTGGGTTCCCGCCGTGGAGCATCATTGGCAAAATACTTTCTAATTGCCAGGCTTGCAGGGGCGGGCACCATCACAAGATACGTTTCACCTCTCAGTGGAGACATTGACACGCATCGCAGGCATCTAATGGCATCTGTATTAGTGACACAGCCCTTCATGCATGTAAACCATTTGCTATTATCACCATAGCCCGAATACTAATAACCCCTGGGACCAGGTGACAGGTGAACCGTGGGCTCGAGACTTAACGGTAAATTTAAGCAACAGAAGGTAGAAGGGAAGGGGTGGGAGAAGCCACCCATGATGAGGCCCCACTTCTCACTTCAAGAGCGGGAATTTGTGGGGAGGTGTTGCAAGGACAGTGGTGGGGGATCACCTTGCTGACATCCGTGTGTCGTTTCAGACGAGCGCCGTGCTGTGTGCGGGTGGCTGTGCCCTGCTGGCCCTCAGCTCGCTGCTGGCCATCGTCGCCGTCCTGCTGCCCGGTGGAGCCTGTGAGAGGCGAGTCTGCACCCTGGCTGGCTACATGCAGACAGCAGCAGGCAAGTGATGGGGACTTTGGTCTTTGGGGTGGAAAGATGGGGTTACCCCAGGGTGCTGCCTGGCTATTCACAGCATCTTGGATCTCAGCATCAAGAGGCGCTTGCAAACCCTAACCAATGCTGAGATGAAAGAGAACAGTGTTTTGCTTTAGCAACTGCCTCTTGTATCCATGCTTATAATATCTATTAAACATCCCCTCTGCTCAAATATGCAGGTCTGTGGCAGAAGGCCTGGGCTGTAGGTCCCACTTGCTGCCTGCTGCTCAACCGTGTGTAGAGCAGGGGTCTGCAGCAAGCAATGGAAAACAGGCTGCCTGCTGGCAGGGGTCTAGTAAATGCCTCCTGTGAAGTCTGCAGTCCCATTTGGGCCATCTTTGCAGTTAAGACTCTGACAGGACTTCCCTCACCGAGCTTTGCACCCGATATAGGCTGTTGCCTGCCCTGTCCTGCATCTCCCCCTGCCTCCTTGGGCACTCTGCTTGATGCTGTATTTGCTTATATTTCCATTGCAATTGTTTATGCTGCTGCCTTGGAGAAGTGCTAATGCAGAGGGGAGAAGGCAGGCAGCTGGGGAGGGTCCATCTGCGTGCTGCCCTCCCTGTGGGCACCCAAGACCAGTAACGCAGGGAGCTATGTCTCTGGGAGCTGAAGTGTTGGACTAAACAACCCCCACTGGACATGAGCCACAACAGGAGATTAAACTGCCTGTTTGTGTCTGTGCCCAAGAATAAACTCCTTTCCTTGGAGAAATCCTTAGGGCCAGCCAGGCTTCGTTATCTGCCCAGCAGCATTCAAGCAGCTTTTGGGGGAAATCCTGTTACATGCTCTCCTTGCCAGGGCTCCTCCCGCAGGAGCTGATTGGGAAACAGATGGAGGAGCCTGGCCCAGTAGCCATGACTGTGTTGGCTCAGCCAGGCTGTGGGTCTGTAGAGGCAGCTGCTGGTGCCTGTGCCCCATTGCTAGTGACTGATGCATCATCCCATGGAGGCCACAATTTGGGGATTCCCATCATCCCTCTGTTGGCTGGTGGCTACAGTCAGCAGGTCCCCTGGGTGTAGGACAGAGGCTGGAGGAGCCCCGTGCCAGCCCATCTTAGCCACAGCCTGGAGACAGCATGAGCCACTGGGAGGTGGCTCAGGGGGGTCTCCTGTGCAGGAGAGAAGTGGGATGGAAAGGGGTAACCCTGCATTACCTTTGCTCAAGAGGGTGGCACATCCCTACCTCATCTGGCTCAGCAACAAGAGACAAGCAGGTGCAAAGCAAGGGATTAGGAAGAGCCCCTGGAAAGGAAAGGGACTGTGGCAGATAAATACAAATGAGGTGCTCCGAGGGGTTTTGGTAATATTGAACAGGCTGTAAATAAACTGTAGGCTCTAAGCGTTATTGACAAATGAAAATTTACTGGGTATGTTCGAGCAAGCTAATGGGTCGCTTTAAACCCTGGCGCTGCCTTGCTAAGCATTTTGTATTGCGCTTTTTAATTTTGGTTCGCTGTGGATTAATTCCTATTCAGAGCCAGGCAGCTCTGAGTCAACAGAATTAAATGGTTTAATGTATTTGGATTCAGAAATGCTGGCCCTCCATAATTTTTCTCCCTGTTCCCCCCCACCCCCATCAGGAGGAAGCTCTTCATTAGAAATCAGCTGCAGCCCAGCAAGCAGCTGGGTGACAGCAAAACTCCTCCCCAAAAATCACATTGTCTCATAGAGAAAAGCAGGGGGTTTAGGGGACGTGAATTTATATGGAAGAGAAGGAAAGCAGAGCAAGCCCATGTGGTTTGGTAGAGCAGCTTTCTGATGGGGGGGACAGCTCTGCCAGGGGAACCCCTATAAAACCACTACAAGGTGCTGGTGAAGCAGTGGGAAGGAGGAGGGGGCCACAATTCCCCCAAACCCCAGGTTCCCCTGAAGCACAGCAGGTCCCACAGCCACCTTCCCTCTACCCACTCTGACATTTTCCCCCCGAAATCCAAATTTTGTTTCCATTTCCCGATCCCACAAAAACAACCTGAGGTATTTTGCAGAGCACCAAAGGCATGAGTAAATAAAATACTATAAAACATTGAACCAGGCAATCTAATTTCCCAATAAAGGGCCAGGTGCATTCAGGCAGGAGCATGAAACATGCCACAAAGTGCATGAGCAGAGGCACTGGCAGAGCCAGGATCAGTCCCCACAGGCTCTGTGCCGTATCAGACAGATGCTCCAAACCATACTCACATAAATCCACATGCAGAGGCCAAGCTTGACCAAACAAGACCCAATCTTGAGAGCAGCCCCACAGCAAGGGGCTGCCAGGCTCCAACTATGTCTTTATCACTTTCCTGCTGTTTTTCAGAGATCCACGTTGTGCCTTTTCCAGCCCCAGAAGGAAGGAAGATAGAAACCTCATGCAGATAGAGCAGAGCATTAATTGCAGACACAGACATGCCATCAGGGTTCAGAGCTGGGCTAATTGCCACCATACGTTAAACACATGATTCCTGATGCCTGGCATTCATCCCTTTAAAAAAAACCCACAACATATCCACATAAATGACAAGAGGATGATCCCTAATGAAAGAGTAAATGAGCAGCAGAGCAACAGGGAAAGGAGGAAGGATAAAAGACGACATTTCCCCAGCTCTCACACCCTACAAGCAAAGTCAGAGCTGCCCCTGAGAGATTAGAGGCAGGGCTCACTCCCCAAGCACGGTGCCAGCTCACTAAAACTAAATTTCTGCTGTGCTACCTCCTCCCCAGCCTGCACAGCAGCACCTCCAGATAGGCTGGGGTAGCCAAGCTGGCTCCATTTATCTGTGGGTTAGGGAGGTGGCCCCAGTGCCCAGCTGCAGCCCATGGCTGCTGATGGAGAGGGGCCCTGGGGAGTGCAAATGGGTGCACAGCTGAAATCCTGCTACTGTTGTTTGTCTTTAAAAGTCTCATTGCTGGTATTTTAAAAATAGGAGTTAATTCCAGGGAGAAAAGTCTCCTGCCATACTGGGCTGTAAGGGAAGAGCAGGGGATGTTCTCCAGGGCTGGCTGTGTCTGTACAACCTCTCCAGTGGTTTCTGAGTGCTGTGCCAGGGGGACTGGGGTTTATAGCTGGACATTACAGTTTATCTCTGCAAAGCTCTCAGACCAGTTTTTGAGTGACTGCCAGTGGCAGCCATCCCAGTGGCTCAGGCACTGGCTTCCCCCATGGGCATGCCCTGGGGAGCCCCGAGGTCCCACTCTGAGCTGAAACGCACATCCCACACAGTCCCCAGCAGTGCCACCACATTAGGGGAGCATCCTGAATGCTGGGGCTGCCGAGAGCCAAAGCAGCCTCGGCCGAGTTTCCAGCATGGACCATGTCTGCTCCCCAGCCCAGGATCATGCGCGATCCCACAGGAATGGCCTTTCCAGGGGGTGATGCTCGCTACTGGCGGAAGCTGAGATTTGAGCAGAGGCTGAGTAAACCCCAGCAAACAGCAAATCCAGGCAGCTTTCTGCTTTTGGGTCTTGTGGGACTGAGGAAAGGATTATGGGTCTGCTGTTGGATTAAGCTGCTGGTGACCGTGCTCTGACACCAAAGCGGATTGCATCTGCTGCTTAGGAAAAGCACCGAGTCTCCATAGGTGGGCAGCGGGGACTAGCAGCCTCCCTCCACAGCTCCTTTTGCTACCCTAAAAGCCTCAATAAAAACCAGGACAGTGTTGCTTTTCACCATACGCTTTTCAGGGGCAGAGGGCTCTTTCTTTGCTGGTGCGTGGGGTGGATCCATTGGCAGTTAGCGACTGATGCACCCCCAGCCTCCCCACGGCTGCTGATCCGTTCCCTGATCACCCAGACGTCCCCGTGAAGTGGCCTGACAGGAGGAGGCTGCAGAGCTTTGCACCTCGGCGAGGGCACAGGCACAGTGAAGCGTGAGCAAAGCCTTCAGGGAGAGTTTTGCTTTCACCCCACGCTGCTCTCTGTCTAATCCTACCACTGTCAACTCACTGCTCAAGACAAAACCAGTGCTGAGGGCAAATGGTCCTGACCTGCCTGTGCCTTTCTAAGGCTCTTATGGCTTCAAAGAGCAGTTTCCCAGCATCACTACGACAGAATCAGAACAGTCATAAGACTGCAGCAAGACAAGCAGAAACCCTCAGTTGCACAATTCCCTTGCTTAGCCCCACTTTAATCCCAAGTTTCACAGTAGTCAGAAGAGTGTCTTCCTCCAAAACTTGATTGCATTCTGCAGCCAAGGTCCCTCTTGCTGGCAGAGGGAGGCTTGCATTGTGGCATTGCAGAGGTGGCCTCAGCTTTGGGTTAGTTAAGCAGCAAAGCAAAATGCTGGAGACCCTGTGCTTTTTGAAGTAGCCTGTGATAATTTAAGACACTGATCATCAGGTAAGAGCACATAAAGAGGGAGAATTGTTCATCGGTAGATCAGAATGAATCTTTTAAATGCATCACATCCCTAGGACTGAAAAACAACCCAGATTAAAATGGGCTGTGCCATCCCCCTGGGAATGCTGTGGGGTGGGTGGGAGGTTTGCCCTGGCCTCGGGGTGCTGGCACGTGCTGAGGGGCAGCCCAGAGATGGCAGGTCCCTGGCCTGAGGCTGTCTCAGTGCCTGTGTCACAGCATTATTTAGGAAGGCAGCATGTGGTCACTGCCCCCATCATGCCTCTCATCCCACCCTGCATCAGCCCACCTTTGGGATCAATGGTGCCCTGTTTTTCCCAGCTTGTGCAGGCTCTGAATGGCAAACAGCACCGTCATCCACATCCGTATTGATTCCTCAGACTAATATTGATCAGCCTGGTGACATACAGGTAATGTGTAATTAGTAACTTAGATAAAATAACACCAAGAGGATGCACAACCAAGGTGCCTGGGTACTCTGACCTTTGCTTGCAACTCCATGGTGGAAGCAAATAGAGGGGTCGTGGCTGCCTGGTAATTGCTGCCCTGCTTTAAAAACACTTTGAAAGTCTCTCCTTCCCTGCTGCCATCACTTGTGAGGTGGTTTCGGAGTGCTGTCTCTGATGACCAGGCACCTGTGGAGCTGTTGCCATGACTCAGAGAAGAGCCGCTCCTCTTGCCTCCCTGTGTTTTGCTCTGTAGCTCAGGTGCTGTATTTTTAGGGCCAAAAGATGCTGTGAGCTGACAGAGCTTCACATACATCGGGGCCAGCCTGTACCTGCAGCAGTTGCCTGTGAGGTCTTGGATCCCTCTCATCCTGCCCCTCGCCAGGAAATCACAATTGAAATAATGGCCTGGGAATATCTGCTAAACATCACCTTCCAATGCACTAAAGGAGACATAAATGGAGCAGAGATCTGCCCAAGGCAGGGGACAGCTTGGGGTTGGGTGGCCAATGCTGCAACTGACACAAAAAATGTTCAGGAATGGCTGAGGAGATGAGGGTCAGAGCTGGTCCCAGACGGTGCAGCCTTTCCCACCCCTTCCACCCAGCCTGGGCTGGGGGCCGGGTACACGCAGCCAGTTTCCTGATGGGCGTTTTCATGGCCGCGGTGTCCGGGTCCCCCATCCTGTTGACGCTGAGGGTTGTTTGACAGACAAAGGCTGTTTGACAGCCTTGGGATTTGGAAGAGGAACTTGGCAGTGGAGGCAGGGGGGAGCAGCGCCCTGTTGTCCAGGCACTGATGTGATTTAAAATCACCCAAAGCTTCCCCATCCCTGTTTAAAAAATAGCATCTTGGCTTTTATCACAGAGCCCATGCAGTCCCTCTTCTTGTGGCAGTAGTGTCGTGAAAAACATGCTTAATCTTGATGCAATGACATTGCTGGATGTGTTCTATAACCAGAGCAGCATTAAAAAAAATGTTGCCATAAAGCTGCCATTCCAGCCATCCATGGAAGGCCCCCCAAAATGGCAAGATTTGACTAAGCAAGAGGAGAAGTGCCAAAAATAAAGCGAAGTCCAGCCTTGGTTTAAGGTGCTTGGGCATGAAAGTAAAAAGCAGCAGCATAAAACCTGAGCCTGGAGATGGGTCCAGCTCCTGCGTCGCAGGGGCAGCTCTTCTGTTCCTCTGTGTCTTTCCCTGGAAAGAGCAACATTCCCATCACAGCTGGGAGTAATTGCATGACCCTCATCACTGCTCAGGTTCTCATTGCCATCTTCACCTTCTCCCCTCCACATTTCACATCTTGTCCTTACAACAGAGACAGCGACCAACAACACTGGAAGCCCCGGTTTCTTCTGCGGTGCAAGGCAATTCCCCCCTCTGCTTTCTTTAATTACATTAGCAAAGTCGAAAAACTGCCTTTGGCACATTATTATTCAGTCAGTGAACCCTCACTAATTCCTGACACAACTAATAAATATCTGACGGTAGGAGCCCGCTGCTGGGGTGCTGAAGAAGGGACTCTGTCGCAGCACAGCCCGAGAGGTGCTTCGCTCCACTGACAATATTGCTTACGCCCGACTTATGCGTGCTCTCATTTTTTTTTTCATTTGTACTGATGCAAATCCTCTGATTTCCTGCATTTTTTGCCAATTTGCTCCAGAGTTCAGCTCAGGAAAAGCCATCACTATCCTGGGCCTTGAGCTGGTGTGTCCTGGTGCAGGGGCTGCTCTGAACCCTGTGGAGATGCTGGTCACCAGCACCAAAGCCCAGATGATGTTTTTCCACCAATCTCTGCGTGTTTAAGAACCTGATGAACTCCCATGTTGAAAACTATTGACTTTTGTTGCATCTATCTTCCAAATGGGAGTTGTCACCTGGGAGAATGTTGCATGGGAACTTGCCAGATCCGCAGATCAACTGGCATGAAAGTGGAACTACAAGCATTGACTCAACTTCAGCCTTTCACCTGAGTAATCTTTACTTCTGCTGAAACAGTGGTTTCTCCGTGCTCACTCCAGTGCATACACCCGAGTGACAGAGCACCTGGGTTCGAGACCCATTTCATGATTTTACTTTCAAAACCTAAAATCTTCAGCAGAGAGCCAGACCATTGAACTTAGCAGTAAAAGGGAGAGGGGCTGGCAGCTTCCCTAACGGCCAGGCTCTCTGCCACAGGTTAAGTGTAGATTAGCCTTCCCCAGGGCTTAAGCAGACGAGGTGCAGAGCTGCTGAAGGAGAAGGGGCCAGATCCTGGCTACACCGTACAGCAGCTGAGCCCCACTTCACCCTTGGCGAGAGAAGCTAGGGATTCATTTCCATCTGAAACTTGGGCACTTTTCTTTCTTCTGCTTAGTTCTCAAACTATGGTTTGATTTTCTCCAGGTATGGCTTTGCTGTTTGGCACAAACCTGCTGACTTGGCGGCTTTGCCCTCCCTTCTGGCCAGGGAAGCAGCAGTAGCAGTGTGCCTGGGCTAATGCTGGGAGCAGTGTATTTCTCAGTATCCTCATTTAGAGAATAAACCAGCCATGTACTTTCATTGGCTTCTTGGAGAGGGGCAATACATTTCCAGTGGCATCAGTGACAGAGGCAATATCCTTTCATTGCTGTCATTGAAAAAGCGTGGTTTTATACTGCAAGAAAGAACTAGTTCACTTGTACAAAACATATTTTCTATTCCCTTAAACCTGGGGAAATCCCTGTCGCATTAATATGTGGCTGAATTGCTTCTCTTTCAACAGTTCTCCAAGGGATTTGAGTTTAGAGCAGTTATTGCACTTGGATGCAGTAACAGTCCATAAAGGTATATTTTGTAAATAAAAACAGTACTTTGTAATAAATGGAAACAACAAATAACAAGTGCCACTGGGGTTCCAAAACTGCTGCCCCTTAGGAAATACCAGCCAGCCTCAAGGACCTCAGCACCGTGCCAGAGCCACGTGTTTCAGATGGGAAAACCCCTGCTCCAGTTTTAGAGGGAATTTGCTTCCCTCTGCCTGTGACTCTCTGTTCAGTTTGCAGGCAGCTGTTCCTTCTTCTATGATGCAGGATGTTTACTCTCATTCTAATATTTTCAAGGTACCAGCATGGAGCTCAGGGGTGTTATTGGAGGGCTCTTTGAGCCATACCTTTCCAAGCAGGCTTGCTCACATGAGTTTTTGAGGAGAGAGAGCTTTGATTATGGTTCACCTTTCATGGAGCTTAACCGTGCTTGTTGGTTGTTCCAAGGAGAGAATCACTGCCTGAAAAGATCCTCTTTCCTTGCGAGGTCAGGCTGCTGGTAGCACAGCCAGGTCATGATAAACCAGATCCTGCAAAGCTTTGCAGCATCTATCATTTAATAGCTGTCATTAGTGGCATGTCTTCTTATCTCCTTGCTATATGATTATGTGCTTCAGATGATGTTTCTCTTCATAAACAGTTTGACTTTTCCCCTTTTTCCCCCTGGCTTGGCTCATGCTTGTATCTGCTGTTGCTGGGAAGATGGAGACAAACCCTTGCAAAGCCCCTCCAGGACCACTGGAATATCCTCTCTTGCTGTGGGGAAGAGAGCTCCTAGCTAAATTTCATGCATCCTGAAGCAATTGTGTAGAGGTCACATCATCTTTATTGACTTATCCATCTGGACTGAGTGTATAATGTAACACAGAGAAAAAATAAACCCTCCCTATCCTCTCTGACACTAACAGAGCTTGGAACTGTCACGGGCAGTTTTCAGTTTGGTCTGCTCAAGAGAAGGATGCACGCACTTCAGGGAGCTTTGGTCAACCCCAGTGTTCAGTCCTTTCTGCCAATGTTGAAAGTTTTTGGCCTATTATGATGTACTAAACCAATATTAGCAGTATGGAAGAAAGTCTCTGGCCTTGGTGTCAGACATAGATATTTGCTGCGCTGGTGGGATCCCGGCTGTAATTTAACAAGCATCTGAACGTGGGGACAAGGACCTGTCAGGACACAGAGCAGGGCAGTATATAGTGATGAGAGCAGCATGTAGACCCATCTGCCAGCAGCAACATACTGCCCCGAAACCTGAAGGTTGATATCAGTTTAGGATGAAGCAGCGAGCCCCCAAATGGCTCAAAATCTGTTTTCATGAGATTAGATGAAGCTCATGCTATCTGTCGATCCACCTGGGAAGTCATTACAGGGCCTTGCTGTTGCCATACAGCAAAGATGTGTTGGCCTAGCCTTGGTGAGCAAGGTGATAAATCTGGGCTGCAGCTGCTCACTGTCCTTTGTGTCGCAAATTGCCCAGGCAGTTAAAAACAGCCGTGTTCATACATCAGCCAGTCCTGCTTTAAGAGACAGAAAGCACAGAGATAGCATTTCCCTGAGAAAGGAGCTATGAAGGTCTGACAAGATGGGTCTTTCTAACACCTACAGCCCCAGCTGACCGACAGGGTCCCAGCTGCCTAGGTCAGAACTTTCAGTGGGATGCGGGGTGTTTCAGTCCTGCTTTGCTTGCTCTAGATGATCAATTGGCTTCAGCATCCTGAATAACTGGCAGGCAGTGCTGGGTGAGCTGGGGAGCCAGCCCTGATGTGTGAGTGGTGGCTCTGGGCCAGATCCCGCTTCCTTTTTGCACAGTCTGATAATGCAGGTAGTCTGGCGGAGGTCTCCGTCCTTGCGTGGGCACGTAGCATGGCTCCCAAGTGAGTGCTGGTTCGGAAATGTTTTGCTCTGCCTTCCCGTCTGAATCTATGCTGAGCTGTATTTCTTTGCTGGTAAGGAACAGATCTGCTAGGAGGAGAAATTTACCCCACACTGAGTGTAAACACAGATGGAAACATGGTGAAGCCCTTTTCAAAGTCAAGGGAATAAATCTGTTTAAAAGACTGAACATCTGGGGCAGTGAGAGAGCAGGTGGAGAACTAACCCAGGAAGGGACAGTGGTGGCCCGGGGTGGCTGTCTGGGGAGAGGGCACAAGCTGTAGTGTAGCAGAAGTATCTAAAGTGGGGAAATTATCTGAAAGAGTAACAGAAGGCTCCCGAAAGGTTACCTTTTTTTGGATCTTTTCTAAAGACTCCTTTATTTTTGGAGTCCTATGAGTTGCATCCCAGGCACTTTAGATGGTGGAAGTTGGTAGGCTTTTCCCCTGAACTAATCTCATTTGACCTTTCTAAGGCAGTATGTGAGAGATGCAGCCCCGTGTCTCCTCCAGCTGCAGGATAAGTGGGATTTTGCTCCCTGGTTAGGCAGCAATCACTGTGCTGCAGAAGCTGCTCTGTGCATTGCCCTGGAAGGGCAGACCTGGCACTGGGAATCAGCTTCATGCTGATGGTTTGGTCAGCTCTTCTGGACCAAGCCAATGCATTTTCTGTGTTCAACAACAAAAGCACTCCTGGACAAAGCCCTTGGTCCTGCAGGGCTTTATTCACTTGCCTAACCAAAAAGCTAAAAACATGGATAAGCCTCGGATGGCTGAGGAAATGTCAAATTGTGTTCTCCTCCCAGCCGTAACCTTGGCAGAAGCACAGTTCTGGCTGCTAAAGCCCATAAAATGAACAGCCCCTGTTGCTCCTAATAGGGGTATAAAAATATAATTACTTGAAGACTGACTTACGATTCAGTGAAACAAGGATCTTCTCCTTTTTGATTGAATTACGCAGCGGTATTCCTAGAAGACTGTAAGCAGATGGTGAGTTCTGGCCAGGCGTTTAACAGCCTGAGTTACTGCGTGGAGGGGATGGAGCCGAGCGAGGCTGCATGATGCTGCTCCTGCCTTTCTCCTTGCCTTGGGTTACCATCATGGTGCATTTCCTGGGAAAGAAGAGGCTGGAGGATGTGGCAGGATGGGTTGCAGCAATGGATGGAGATGTGGAGCATGTCCAGTAGCAGAGGGCTTGTTTTGCAGCAGCAGCATGCAGCTCCAGTAGCAGCAAAGAAAGGTAAAAATTTTGTTTCTGCAAAGGCAGTGCTGCTTTGGTGCCAGGTAGGCACATTGTGATAGCAATCCCAGTGTGTGTTGTGTCAGGACCCTACGGACCTGGGAGGTGGTAACTGTCCTCCTGTCATGTAAGAGAGCTCCTCATCCCTCTGGGCCCAGGAGAAGGATGGATGAAGGCAAACGGTCCCCTGGGCTGGGGTGAAACGAACGCTGCCATATAATTTCTGCCTTGCTGCTCCTCCTGCCCCCGTATATCTTGAGCACATCAATAAAATCAAACAGACTATTAGCAGCATGTCGTGTTATCAGCCGTGGATGTGTGTGCTGTGCATTAGGCAGCCATGCAGCCTGCATTTTATGAAGCGAGATACTCATACCACTGCTGGGGTTGCAGTGATTATCACATCCTCTCACAGCTGGGCGACACGACAGCTTTTATGAGGTACCCTAAAGCAAAGGCCTTGTCTTTTTAAAGATAAATTGACAATTCTCTCCTTTTTTTTTTTAAATGACATAACAGCCAGCTGATTACTAGGTGAGACACAAATCTTGTTGCTGAGTTGTGCCCAGTGCATTGTCTTTTTGATTATTTTTATTGAATAGGCAAACGTTCTTTTGGTGCTCTGAGACTCTTTTTCTGCTACCGTGATCTCTTTGTTGCGGGTGGGTGATGTATGAAAAGGATTTGCAAATAGCTGTTTACAGCAAGCAAAGTCACGGAACAGCCCACTTTAATTTCTGCTATCTGTCGGAGACTGTTGTCGGTGATGGTCAAAATTAATTAAGCAGGAAGGAAGAGAGCAGGGAGGCAGTATGCATCCAGTTCTGACATTGAAATATTAATGGTGAGCTAATCAAGAAAGAGTATCTATGAATATCTAATCAGCTTACAGTTTGCATTTTTACTGATGCGGTGAACTTCTGGGCAACAGCCTTTTACAGGAGGTGCTGGGACCAGAGGTGGGCTGCCCACTGCCAGATTGCTCTATCTGGGAATAAACAAAGAGCTCATGCCTGTGTCAGGAGCTGAGACATGTTTGCCTTTTGCACCCTGCAGCCCTGCTGCCACTGGATGCTGCTGTATCCTTCCCACTGACATCTACAGCAGCCAGGTCAGAGGGTTCAGCCCATGGCATCCCTGCTGTTGTGTTCCTTCCTCCCTAGTGCTAGAGGGCACTTGCAGGGCTCAGCTGCTCCAGGATGGAGCTGCAGCATCTGTCCACATCCAGGCCTTGGGCAAAAGCTCAAAACAGCGTAGCCTTGAACACAGGAGCTCGCCCTCTCACTCCATGCCCAGTGCAGGGCACCCCCCAGGAGGGAGCAAGCTGTGTTCCTGCCTCTCCTGCTGGTGTTTCCAAGTCGAGTTCACAAGCTCTTTTGGGGGAAACAGAAGGTGATGGTTGTGCCGCAGTGCCAGGGTGCACTGCAGACCCCCACATGCTCAGGGCACACTGGCTGCAGCCGAGGCTCAGCCACTTTCACCGACCCACTACACAAGCAGGGGAAAATAGGAGGAAACAATCCCATGGCAAAGCTGGGCTGATTCCAATCAAAATCACAAAAGTAAATGTCACCTTTGGGTGCCAGAAGGAGTCAAGAGGCATTTCTCCCTTCAACATCAGTGTAATGAGGGCTGTGGCTTTGGAGATTTGTACTGCTGTGTTTCTGCAAACAGTTCCCTCCTCTAACCTCTTGGAAATTGGATTTAGCGGGGCTGAGCAATGTGCAGCAGATAGCAGTGGGACTGATAAGCAGAAACCTGTTTACACACTCACTCATATCTAATGCTACAATTGGGCAGGGGACTGCCTGGAATGTTTTTTTATTTTTTATTTTTTTTAGTGCTATCAAATGCAATCCTTGTGGCTGAATGTCTTGTTGCTGCTTAACAGGGAGAAACCTGAACTGGGCAGTTTTCATTGGTAAGAAATATGAAAATAACAATGTGAAGCAAAAGGATAAAGTTAATAAGTAAATCTTAAATGATAATAAGGAAGAATCGAGTGGTGATCGGTAAGGAATAGCGTACCTGCTGTGCAAGGTGGTATTTCATATTTCATGTATTGCCGAGTTAGTAGGAACTGGACACAACCCCAAATGCAGAAAGGAGAGTCCTGGTGAGTCGCTCTCACAGCAACGGGGACTTTCTGGCAAAAGAAAATGGAAAGCAGATGGCATCAGTTAAGAATAGCAGGAAGGTACCAGGGATGCCCAGGGAGGTGGTGGAGCCCAGTGGCTGCATCTGACCCCTGTGGTCTGCAGGAGTGAGAAACCCCCTTGCTGCGGGTGTGTGGGTGCCACGATGCCCAGCTCCAGCTCCTGGGGCTTTACAGTGGAGTGAGCAGCAGGGATTTCTCCAGGAGGAGCACTCTGAAATGTGCTTCTCTCTTGCCCCACTATAACCCAAATCTGTCAGCCTTTAGGGCTTGCTGTGAAGGTCATCTGTGAGCAAGGCTAATTATTTCAAGCAAAGCAGCAGGGCTAATGCCACCAACCTGCTCCCGGGAACTGAGCTCTGCCCTGTGCCTTGGCTGTGTAGCTGCACACAAGCTGCAGGGAATTACAGATGCATGGGGGTGTATGTTAAGCCCACAGATATAAACAGATCCTACTGGCATATACCTTGAGCACGGAGAGGGAAACGTACATTTTTCATAGCTGATTCACTCAGTTGTCATGAAAATGCTGTTCAAGCCAAAAGGTAGTATCTCTTCTTTCCGCCATTTAATTTTCTTTAATCTGCTCTTGACATTTATTGAAAGAAGTGTTTTATGCACATCAAAGCCAAAGATTTCAAAACATCACAGGAAAAAAAAATTAAGGTCAGTCCAAGGGAGAATCTGGTAGCAAACATGAGATGAAAGACTCTAGTTTCTACAGGGAAGGTCTGCGCAAAACGAGAGGTCACGCTGCTCTGTGGTCTGAGGGCACTTCATTTGCACCTCTGACAGTAGCTGCACATGGTGGGCTTTGTATCCTGTGACACCTTCAAGCAATATAAGCAAGGCCATCCTTAATATGAACGGGTTTAAAAGTAAAAGATGCCTTGATAACACGACTTTTCAGGAGCCGTTTCATGTGGGTGGCTCTGCCCAGCGTTGGCCCACCTTGCTTTGCCTGGAGTAGCGCTCACAGGGCTGCAGGCAGAGCTGAGCCATCCTTTGCTTTCACTCTACCCAAGTGAGTGGTGCTGCTTCTCACACAATTTAATGAGCCAAAGCACTTGACAAACTGAACGAGCTGCTGAAAGCGAATCCAGTGGAGGGGCCAATCCTGCAAGATGCCTCCTGATGCATTGAGCATCCCAAATGCCAAGACTGAAGAAAGAGAAATGTAAAAGAGCCTCAGAAAACTTCTGCATTTAGTTCATTTTACATGGGTAGAAGTAACAACCTGACACAGGTTAATTTATAGCTCAGTCGTATGCTGATTGCAAAGTACACATTTCCAGATAGCAATCATTAGTAAATCACTTTCCCATCGGTTCTCTTGGCATATAAAAGAAATTTCTCCCTTCCTGACATTTAAAAAAAATTCTAATACATTATACACTCCATGACTTTATAGCATTTTTAATATTTAAAAGAAGCCTAGAATCTATAACCTCAACCTTTAGCAAATGTACAGCAACGCGATAACAAATTTACCTCGAACAGCTGCTATCTTGGTACCAACTGGCATGAAGAGAAGGGAAGTAATTGGCTTGTTTTCAGATAATTACCATAATTGTAGTGACACCATTTGGATCACATCTAACTGCGTTCCTGCTGCAAGTTGGATAATTTAATAATTGGCAGAATTTAGACTGACAGTAAAGGTAAAGTCAGCGTATGGTGGGGAAATCAGCAGGCACCTCCCTGCGTTGCTGCTACAGGCTCTGCTGCTCTTGCTGTGAAGTTTAGCAAAACCTTTAGATTTTGATGCTTCTCTTAAGCCCTGTGACTGGTTCACATCTTTGCTCCTTTTCTGATGCTTGACCTGATGAGACCACATCTTGCACCTTTTGAACCTTTTGATTTAAGTCACTTCAGTTCAGTCCTACCCAAATTACTGTTTTCTTCCTGCACTGGGTATTTTTAGCTGTCCTAGTTCTGCTGGGGGCTCGTCAGAGCTTGGCACTGAAAGTGGATTAAACTGCAGTCAGGTGCTCACAGGCAGCAGCCAAATGCTTTTCCCAGAGGTTGAACCCAGATCCTCCAGAGCAGTGCTCATTCCCCTGGCCAAGCTCTGCCAAGCTGCAGGGGCGGTGGGGAGTAGAGTGTGTTGCGCTCAGTGTGACACACTGGAGGGAACTTGTCCCCTTTGTGTCTTCTTGTGCGTGCTGCTTGTGGCCAGCGTGAAGGGGACTTGGCATCTCCTGTGTCTCCAGTCCTGACACCTGCCCAGTGAGACTCCCAGGAGCAGTGGGCTGCAAGGTAAGGCTAGGAGGTGGCTGAGGCTACCATGGAAAGACAAGAAGGGTTTTTTTTTTTTTCCAGAAGTTGCAAAATGGAGCAAAGTGCTGAGCTGGGGCTTCACAGGGTTGGTATGAGTACAGAGGGCTTTCCTGCAGTGCCTGTCCATGGCCTTGCCCTGCCTCCATTTCTGCTTTGCAGTGCAGAGGTGAAGACACCCAACAGCAGCACTGATAGTGCCCAAGGAGAGGGGTCCGCTGAAGCTTCTCCAGTCCCCAGATGAGAGGGACTCTTTGGGCACACTTGCTTATTTTGCTTCATTCCTCTGCTGCTCCCTGCTTCTGCTTTCCGCAGGCTGAACGCAGACACCTCTGTCAGACAACAGAGAGGCCAAGGAGGCTGTGCCAGCCCTGCAGGGTGAGCAGAGTTAACGCCCTTTGGGGCAAAGCAGAGTGCTTCTCACCCGTACCAGTTACTGGCAGAGCTGTGCTCTGTCACAGCTCAGGCTGAACCAGGCTCTCCATCCCAGATGTATTTTCTATGGGTCCCAACTGGTGAGGTGACTGTTGATGCACCAGTTGTAGGTCTGTGATGCAGCCCATGTCTGGGGGTCTGCGGGGTGCCCAGCTCATCACACACTTGGGAGGAGTTTGGCACAGGGCACGCAAAATGCTCATCTCTGTAATAAACCCATCTGCAGCTCATGGATGACCAACACATCCCAGTCTTCAGTACCACACACAACACTGGTGCAGGAGGGAAGGGATGGTGGATGACTAAAAAAACAAATCCCGTCCTCACTCCCCCAGGATCTGGGTGGGTGGTCTTGGGTGTAGCAGTGGGAAGGAGTGGGAGTATGCACTGGACCACGTTTGCGATGCTGGAGCTACATGGCTGGGAGCCGCTGGCTGATCCCCACACATCCCATCTCCCTGCCCCTCGAACAGAAACTGCAGGGTAACCATTTCCTTGCAGCATTCCCTCCCCCTCTGTGATTTATTGCTGCCAGGAGGCTCTGCATGTGGAGGTGGCATAAATCTCACCCAAAAAAAAGAGAGAGAAGGAAGAAATTTGCATTCGCTCCCTTGCTGGCATATTGAATGCAGCTTTCCAGTTCACTGCTGAAACCCCGAGCAGGTCCCAGGCAGAAAGCTGAGGCACTTCCCTCAGTGTGAAACAGGGCCAGCACTGGGGTCTTCCATCCCTGCCAAAGGAGGCTCCCATAGCCAGCAAGGAGAGCTCCACCACTCAGCCCAATTATCCCTAGATTAATTTCAATCCACTGCTATTTATATGCTGTGGTATCACCCTACATCATTCTGTAGTGTTTACAGGCTTCAAGCATTCACTGCGCTCCCCTCTACTGATCTGCCAACAACCACAAACCCTTTAAATAGCTTTTTCTCATTCAGACCTTCCAATTCTCCTCATTTCTGCTGTGTCTCACCCACCTCCCTCCAAGTTGCTTACATCCTCTTCCTGTGCAATGCTTCCAAAGCACTCCCTGGGCTGACAGTCAGCGTGCTGGAGTTAAAATCCTGCAAACTGTTACTGGAAAGGAGACTACAGAAAGCAATTAGGGAGATTATAAACAGACGATGGTTATGCTGCTGCAATGGGTCTGGATGTTCTGTCATGAGCAAGCCAGCCTGGACTAAGAGGCTTTCAAATAACAGAGCATGAGCAAAGAGAAAAGCCTGGCAATTGTCGTCTCTCAGATTATGTTTTAACTGGACTGGAAGTCCATCAGTGTTTTCATATGTTGACAGTAAGATGGATACAAGGCAAACCAGAAATACAAGAGAGCAAGGAGAAAGCAAGGTGGATACAACACATTAATCAGAGGCAAGAGTTGGAGTCAGTCTGCAAACCTCTGCTTCTGCACGGGCTGACAGCTGTAAATAGCATATCGAAGCAATGGAGGAAGTAAAGAATTAATTACAGTTCTGAGACCCAATCCCACTTCTAGCCACTGGCAGCATTTATTAAGATCTCACTGAGGCGGGAAAGATTGAACAAGGGACTCGGGGGACTACAAAGGGGAAAAGAATTAATCAGTTTGTCTCAGGAGATTGGAGAAGTCAGATTAAATAAAAACTGGAAGTGAAATGAAGGGAGGAACAGGATAGTTGGAATCCTGGACCTATTTGAAGGGAAACTCTGGAGTCACAGTTGGGCACAGTCCCTGGGGCTTTAGTCCTCCACTACAGAATCTGGGGAGCTTTGGGAAGAAAGGCTGAAAGTTTGCCTCGACTTCTTTAATAGATTTAGAAATGTCACATTTAAGCCTCTTGCTTCCTTTGCCTGGCAAAAAGAGGCCATGCAAGGTGCCCCCAGCTCTCCCACCTCTGATCCTTGCTGCAGTGCATCACAGAAGTACCCATGTCCACCATGCCCCAGTGTCACTGGAACCCAAGAACTGTTCCCCAGCCTGCGGGGGGAGGAGGGGCAGGATGGGAAGCTGGACCCAGCTGAACGAATAGATGTCCAAATCCCACGTGTCCCACAGCCAACACCCTAACAGGAAAATCTTTGTCCCTGACTGTTGTCAGCCCAGTGTTTTCCATCACAATAACATTCAATTATTTATCTTCTACAGTGTACAACATTTTCTCTTCTCTTTTGTCTCAGTGCTTTTCTGCCTGTCCCTCTGGGAAAGGTCACTGGGCTTCCACGTTCCTGCTGTGTAATGAGCTGTGACAAAGGCTGCCAATGGTGACCAGCGCAGGGGTCAAAGAGTTTTAGTGGGCGTTGAACACCAGCATCACAGGAAGGGAGCCTGTCCCCAGCTTGTGAATGGGTGTCCCATTGCCCAGCTCCTTCCCCTCCATACAGCTCAGCGGCGGAAACTTCATGGAAACCAGATTAGAGACTTTTGTCTTATTCTTTCCCTCCTCAAAAATCCCAAGCCTGATATACAGCCATAAATAACAACTTCTCATGTAATCAAAGTAAACAGTGACTGGGGGAACACATTTTCTCCTTCTTAGTAAGTTTTCATCGTCAGGAAACAGGAAAGCATTCCTATTTTTCTGCCATATCCACAAACAGTCTCTTTTAAGAAAGCCCTTATGGAAACACAAAGTGCATATCCCAGAGGAGTGTTTCTTCAAACCCCAACAGCATTGATTCAGAGGAGGGACACCAAAGCCCTCCTTGTTGCTGGCTACAACTGAAACACTTTCCAATTAAACCACTATTTAGAAAGTTCTGGACTTTATCATATCAGTCTCTTTAGCAGAAGTACAGCTCTGTGCCTGTTTTTTTAGCAAGCTTCCAGATCACTGGAAATTACTGGTTATAGTAAAGCACAGAAAACAGCAAAGTGGGTTGCAGGGAAAAGGGGCTGTATTAACAGCTGCGTTGGGTAATAACCCTTAGGATATCAGAAAGCTTCACAGTAGGATTTTGTTTTGTTTTCCCATGTTATGCCAAAGAACAGTCAAAAAAAAAGGTATGTTCTGCTGATTCTATAGTGGTATTTCCTTGCAAAACCACTAAATACTGTTTGGTATGTTCACTAGAGTTTCATATGCACGAATGATGGTAGGGAGGGACGTGCACTATATTACAGCTAATGGTTTTTGAAAGCTGTATGTGCACGTAAGGCATCTCTCCCATCCTAACTCCCTGATGCCCAACAGTGGTACAGCAGGGACTAACCTGGTCACTCTGACCCTGAGCACTAGCACCCGGCTGGGTGGTGTCAGCCTGTGCCCAACAATACAGAGTTGACCTCAGATTTAAGGTAAAGGAACCACCAAGCCAGAGCTGCAGGCAACACTTAAAAAAAAAAAAAAAAGAAAAAAAAAGAAAAAAAGAAAAAAGAAAAAATGTTTCCCAACATGTGCATCATTTTTCAAACAGAAACCAGCCAAAGAACTGAATGTGAAACTGGCACAGAAAGATATTCTCCTTCAGAAAACTCACGAAAAGGATGTTTGCTTGGGCATACAGATAAGACAGGAAATTATTTCTACTTTCTTTACTGCTAGATTGGAGGTAGAACCTGAAAGCTGGAGGTGGAAGAGCCTCCCTGAGCCATGTCTGCCTACCAGGGTCCCACGAGGCCCCAGTTTCAGTCTTTGGGGTGTACAGACCAGGTGCACCCATCTGTTTTTTCTGCAGTTGGTGCTGCCCAGTGATGCCTCACACGTACACCGAGATGACCATCAACCAACCAAGAAAAGATGAAATCTTTCTGTCATTTTCCAGTCAGACTTTTCAAACGTGGTGGTGAAAGACTTGATGCATCTCACTTTAATGCCTCTAGGGTTTATTGATGGATCCCAAAATTAGATCAGCAGACCCGGGCAGGCTCAGAAGTCTAGCTAGGCTTGTTACTTTAATGAAATGCTAATTGCTGCTTCTGCAGTCTAAAAAAGCACCTTTGGTCCTGCAGCAGCTTCAGTTAAGCAGTGTTAATTGCCAAAGCTAATTATGTTGCTGTTGCTCCTAGATACTGGCTCAGGTTAGGTCTATAAACAATAAAACCAGTAGCCAAAGTAGCTGTAGCTTAGCTGGTAGGTGACCTGTGCAAGGCTGTGGCTTGGTACGGCTGAAGGTATCGCTCTGCTCTCAATGCTTTCTGTGCACAAGACCAGGTGCTTTGCAGGGAACAGGGGCTACATCCCGAGCTGATGCCACCCGCTCTGCACTGGACAGGACCAGGGAGGTGACAATTTCTAGGCAAGAGACCTCACAGCAAATCTTCTTGTTAAAATTTTTAGGATTTCTGCTTTGAGAGAACATACCGAAACTAAACTTGCCTTTCCTCAGTTCCGTAGGTGCAGGTGTTCTTCATCTCTTCAAACAGCTGTCCTAAAAAGGCCTGAAATGTCTTCTGTGTTGCAATTAATGGAAAGCCAGAAACAAACAGATTTGGGGTTTCCCTTCCCCAAGGAAAAAAACCCTCCAAATATCTTTTTGGTTGTACATCCCATGTCTGTTTCATCGATGAAATTCCCAGCTGAAAAGGTGCATTGAACCAATTAAACCACCAGAACACTTTCTACCACCTTTCTGAAAAACAAGCTTACCATTAGGATGAAATATTTGCTGGTGAGAACCACCTCCTATAATTGCTCCAAAGGGGTTACGCTTTGCCAGGCCCCTTGGAAACCACTGCTTTGGGACTGGGGCAGAACCAGCCCAGCCTTGGCAGCTGTGCTGCCATTGCAAAAAAACCCAGTGTGAATCTTCACTGATGGCCAAACTGGAGCAGCCTGGGAGAGCCACAAGGAAGGAAATTTCTTTTGCACTTGGCCATGCTGCCTTACTGCTCTCTTCCATAGTGCTGGAGAGGACCAAAACAAAGAGGGCAATGCTCTAGGTTATTGTTCTGGAGAGGAACTTCCAGGATCCTGCTTAGGGAACATGCGGTAAAATAGATTTTATCTTGGATCCAATTAACAGCTGAGTTACAGGACTCAAGTGAAATAAAGGGCAGTGAATCTCCAGGACTCTATTTACATGATTTATTAGAGTATGGCTGTCTGCAGGAGCGGGTGGCAGCCGTTATGTTTAATTTATGAGGACACGAGGGGAAAAGGACTCAACTACCAAGCTGTTGGGGGGTTCCTACCCCAGCAATGTAAAAATTCTCTTCCTACAACAAAGGCACTAACAACCTCCCTTGCACCACCAGTGCAAGAGAAACCATGAATTCCCAGCCTTGCAGCTGAACTACCAGCAAGGGGCAATGCATGTAGTGGGAGTTTTTGCAGCATGAAATAGGTGAAACGTGAGTCCTCTCATCTCTGTTTCTGAAACTTCCCATTTTAAGCATCTTCTAGGCCAAAAAAGGATATTTGAGCTGACGGCCTTGGAAGAGCTCCACCATTTGATATTTGGTGTGTTTGTAGAGGAAGCACAGAAGGATTTTTAGTGACAGATGAAATCTGCAGTCCTTCTAACACAGCAGTTAAAGTGATTTTGCCTCTTGAAAGCCAAACTATAAGGTTTCTAATCAAAGAGATGTTTGATACCAGGAAACTAAGTATTGTGAGAAAAATAGAGTCCATAGTTTCCTCACATTGCAATCAGAATTCGTATAAAAGAGCTGCTTTCCCTGTCTTGCATAGCAATGCATGGTAGTCAGACCAGCTGCTATTTAATTTTTTTTCCTTTATTTTTTTTAGAAGCAGCTGATATACAGTGGTAGGAAAATACAGCCACAAATAATGCAACTGCCTGTCCTCAAGAAAAGTGTGGGTTTTCTTAAACACTTCAGTGCTATTTTGATTATCTGTTAAGAGAGGCTCTGATGCTCTGTTATATCACTGTCACAAAATTGGGTGCTCCAGAGGGAAGAAGCCTAATTAGGTTTATTATTTACTGCTTGAGCAGCCTTAGATTTGGCAAATACTTTCCCAGCAAGAGCATGTTCAGTTCTAGCATATGTTGTTTGGATCCATAATTTGATCTTAAAAGCTAAAAATACTTTTTTTTTAAATGGGTAGATGTGAGCTTTCTTCCAAATCTCTCCAGGAGGTGGAAGGCTCTCCCAGGGGAGTTGCCTTTTTCTGTTAAGTGTTTCTCTAATGGGTTCGGTGAGAAGCAGTACTGACACATAGCAGAAGGATCAGAAATCAGCCTTACAGTGGCCATTTAAAGCTTCTGTTCCCAACCACCTTCTCAGCTTCTCTCTACCTTATTCACTCAGTCTGATCTCTCATAAGAAAACCAGGAACCTCTCTTGCTTTTTTTTGCAAAAGCTGACTTAAATACCATTTTTTCATGCCCATAAACACAGTTAAAATATAATTTCAGAGTAAGAACCATCCATTAGAAATCAGGTTGCTACATTTAATTTTCTGCTGTCAGATGGAGAACCAGGGATGCTGACCGACTGCTTCAAACAGGACCAGGTTCTAACAAAGTCATTTCTGCTTCTTGCTAATAAGATGCAGCCACACAAGTATCTCCAAGCTTTGGTATTCCTGAGTGGCTGCTAATGCAGCTCTCAGAGGCACCCAAAACACAACACAGTAAGACAACTGAGCTGTATGGGGAGTTCTAGGCAATTGCTCTCGCTGTCAAAGATGCTGTGATCTCATATCCCAATTTAGGGAGCATAACAAAAGTAGCAGAAAATATGATTTTAAATGAGGGAAGAAAAATGTTAGATAAATGCATCAGTAGTTAAGTCTCAGCAACAGAAAGCTGCTGTGATGTTTTTCCAACAATATTTTAGCCGGTTCCTAGGTTTAAGACAATAAACCCTGCCATTCATAATGTGCACGCTTATTTTAATAAGGGCTGTCTTCCTCAGTAGTGCTTTATGATACACCACACTTAAAACTCCACTGTGCTGAAGTAGCACACCCTTATTTTTTTCTTTGGAGAAGAGCAAGCACACAGTGCTACCCCAGACCAGAGCAGAGATGGATATGGTCTGCTCTTGCAGGAATGGTAGTGCTTGAGTTTCACTAGAAGTCAGAAGAGAGAATTCAACCTCCTAGGAACATAGGGTTATACTAAGAATTAAAACCAGGTCTCCTGAGCCACAGACAATGCCAACACAACCAACCCTCCTTATTAGAAAGGGTCATTTTCCTCATTTCCCTCACCCAGATTCACAATGGCAAGGGAGATGATTCTTGCAGATTTATATAAAAGCTTTCAACCATATTCCCATAAGCACCCACGCAATGGCTGTTGCACACAGGTGCCAGAAAACCCATTATTTGAAATACAGAAGATTTTCAGAGTACAGGACAGAAAGTGATTTGCTTTAATTCCTTCTCCATCTCCCTCCCTTTTGCTGGCCCTTCCAGTAGAGTTTGCACAGATTTTGTTGGAGCCACATGGGATTCTACCTCCAAGCGTGACTCCCTGGGGTGCAGAGTAGAACTGTTGCTGCAGAGTGAGGGCTCAGCAAGGAGCTCCCCTTCCATCCTACCTGACCAAGGCTGCCAGCAGGGAAGCATTACAGGCAAAATGGTTCCTCTGGCTCCTTTTCAAAAGCTTGAACTGGATGTAGAGCCGATTTTATCCTATTACTTTAGGAGAAAGTCAGCAGTCAACACAGACCAAGTTCTAGAAAAGTTGGTGCAACATTTCAGGGTTTCAGTTTCATCAAGTTATTCACAGTTTTGCAGCCAAGTAATGACTGTGAACAAACAGCCATTAGCACTGTTTTTATTATTTACTGTCCTTGAGCATCCAGTACTGCATGGTGCACAGCAGACAGGAGGAACAGGCAGGCATTTGTTCCCAGAAACCTACAGCTTAGATTTAGTCATAGCAAAACCAGAGAGTTTTTCTACATCTCTCCCCCACCATCAAAGTCACAGTGAGCTCTTAGTTTGGGGACAGTGCTGTTACTGATAGTGATTAAAACCAGAACCACAGCCAGTGCCTTTGCTATGCACTCTAGTGCCACAGACAAGGCAGCAGAGAACCTAGCTCAGCCCCTCCGGGCAGTTTCAGCTACTACGCGTTCTGTGTCACAGCAGGTCTGGCTAGCACATACATGGTGCAGTTACCGTGGCTCAGTTCACAAGCAGTACCACAAGCTGGGATGGTCTGATGACTTGCAATCACCACTCCATACTTAAATGTTCACATACAACTTTGATAACCAGCAGTTGCTTGGCTCAGCTTCTCTCTTCTTCCCCACTCAACCCCCAGGCACTCACCTCACAGCTTACTCTTGGGTGTTCCGCACTCCACAGTAAACCACCTTGCAAAGTCTGTGGCTTTTATTCTCCATCAAACTCCCCCCCACCCCTGCTGACAAACTCGTCTTTAAAAACTGTGTCAGCTGCAAGGATGCAGATGGTCGCATTTGCATCAAACAACTTTTAAATTATCATTCAAATTAAATTAAATTGAAAATGCAATGAGCTGTTCCTGTAGATCTAGGCATACAAAGACGAGTTAATGAAGGTCACATTTGTAACCAGTGAAGAATGTTTAAACTGTATGATGCCTAACATGGTATGCCATTAGGATAACATGCCTTTCTAAATAAGGATAAATTACTCTTGAAGGCCTTGTGCAGGATTACTCCCTGCTCCCAGGAAGGGCTGGTCTTTGGGACCTTTGTAGTTCAAACAGGGAGGAGTCCAGTAGAGAACCAGCAAAATTCGTTGATCATGCAGTATAAGGCCTCGGGCATCAGTTTGGGCCATGCAGGTCCTGCCTGTTCTGCTTGCCTGAGTGCAAAGCCAAGGAAGCCTAGAAAGCCCTGGGTAACTCAGCTGAGAGGCACTTCTTCAAACAAGGGAGCTGTAGTTTTGCAAACATGCATTCTGCATGCCTCTGGTTTTAATTGCCTCATTTGCAGGCACAAAACTGTGTGCCTGTTGCCTTGCACTGTGCTTGCAGTCATCTTTGAAAAACTGCTCTGTAATGGCTTTTGTGACATCTGTCATCTTCACCGCTCTGTGTTGTCACAACAATTAACCATACCTACTTCCATGTGCTGGCATGAAAAATGTACCCAGTTTGGCTTGCAAGTGGCAGACCGTGCGAGGCTTCCCATGGGCCAGCTGCCACTCTGACACCAGGTTGGGCTCCCACAAAACACTGGGCAAGCGTGGAAACTGGGCACTTGACCAAGTGACCTGAGTCCAGGCAACCACAGAGCGATAACCTGAGCAAGCCAAAGCACAACAGAAACTGGTAGTCACTGTTCTTTCTCTCTCCTTTGCTTGATACTGCACCTTATCTACAACTGCTGCAGGCCACATCGCATATTTCATCCTGAGAATTCATCCTATATCATTTAGTATAGGGAAATAGCAAAAGTACATACCAACTGCTCCTTAGCAACAAAGCTCTTGTTTTCACACGTTCTCTGTTGCACACTCAGGTGTGAAGTCAGGACACAGAGATCAGAGAAACCTGTGAAATGGAGAGTAATAATTGGCAAGATTTTTGACATCTAGAGATAGTTTTTACATGCAAAGAGCTGATGGTTTGCTACAGCAGTAGCCTGCTCTCTCACAGAAAAGGGCTAACACCTGCCATCAAAAGGGGACTAATGCGCTTGCTTTAATTAGCCGCCGAGGTTTTAGTTTCTTGAAAGTGACTGAGCGCATCCAAAATCTTAGAAAGTAAATGTTTTAAAATCCACCCATCCACGTTTCTGACATGTTCTAACAAAAGCAGTCAAGTCACAGCTGACTGCATAGGATAATTCCTTGCAACAAGAATCACCAGGTCCAGTTACTGAGCTGAGGACACTGGTTAAGTGGGTTAACCCCATCTGTGAAAATGTGCCTTTGCTTACTCTGAGAAGACCATTGCTTGGATTTTTTTCCTAAATACTCATAACGGCTGTAAATCTGAGGAAGGCCCTTTTGATCTCAGGGGATGATGGTGTAATTTGTATCAGCACAACTGAGAACAAAATCCAGACCTGTGTGTTCTACTCGAAGCAAGCTTTTGTGTGATGGCATCTGAGAAATTGCAACAACTGGACTTAAACTATTTTACATAATCCATTCATAAGATACAGCTCATAAATAATAGTAGGGAAACAAAATGTCAAGCCAAACTGATTAAAAAACAAGCTTGAAAGCTGCCTTACAAACGAGAGACACAATAGTAGCTCAGTAGTGAATGGTGATTTACTCTCTGGTTTGTAAAGCAATTTATTTATCAATAGTTGAAGTTAAAAGATTATGCAAAATTAACGAAGTCAAGGATATGTGACTGGGAGGAGCGTATTACCACTGCTGCCTGTCTGGATTCAACAAAGGAATTCTAGTCTTTGTCTTCTATTTGATAACTGCAGAACAACTCCCCATCTAAAATCACAGCCTCCTTCTGGGCATAGGAGCAGACTTGAGCCTCAGTTTCTGCTCCTCCTCTTTACCAGCTCTGGGGAGTTGAGTTAAATGGCCCTGATCAAGGAGGTCACAGACTTCATGGGGTTTACTGGTGCCTTTTGCCACTATTGACTGCTGTGGTACGTGACAAGCCTATGGCACAGACACACTCGGTTACTCTCCCCTGAAAACTCAGTGACTTTCAGAAGAGTTGAAGACTGAGTCTTGCCCTTGAGTTCTCTTGTACAGCTTCAGAGCATTGCAACTAGGAGCCTTTGCACTGTCAGTTCATGTTCTCCTAGGAATCTCTATGGGAAGGAAATTTTTCCTCTTTAGATGTTCCATTAGAAACTGCTGATGCAGAATCCATCAAATCCATTAAAAGTCCATTAAGTCTGTGAGGCTGCTACTTGTTTTCCTGTGTTGTCTGAAGAATTTGGAAGGCCAGAAGCTGTATGTTGCCTGTGGCAGATTATCCTGTGCTGGCTGGCTATGTGTTCTGGCTGCAATATCCTATATGCAGTATGGATACGTGGGTTTGAAAGATGAGAGGATACATTAATACGCCTGGATGGCTGGGCCAGTGCCTTTGAATTATGTTACCCAAAAATGACAGCAGTGGAAGACAGACAATGAATGAAGCCCAAGAGGTTTGGCCCAAAATACACCATGCTATTTTGCATCAACAATTCTGAGCCTGAGACATTTGCTTTTTAGTCAGTTGTAAACTGTTCATTCTTCCCTAATAACTACATCCACAGATGACACTCAATTTATAACTAGGTATACATTAAAATAAATTGAAGATCCATGGTGCTGAGTATGACAACTACCTTATATATTGGCCTGAATGAAAATCACATAGAATTAATACAAATTTTTTAAATGCTCTGGGACATTAACTCATCAATTTTAACATATATACAAAGGATAATTTCAAGTAGCACCACAAAATAGCTATTTCTAAGATGAAACAAGGCCCAATGATTCTGTGCAACCCAGAATGATCAGGGACTTTAGGTGGATCAGACTGGCTAGGACACAGGATTAATCTTTGTAAACTAGTGTCAAGCCAAGTGGAGAGTCTAAGCCAAGGTTGTCCCAGGAAGGAACATACAGTGATGATATTTTGATGAAACCTCATTACATCCTGTTGTGAATTGGTGATGTATAAACATGCAGCATCTCAGACTCTTGCAGACAGCAGGCAGATACACCTGATACAGCGCAGAGGTCAGACACCGAGCATGTGAGACGCTTGTCTGGTTTGCTACAGCCTCCTGGGAAATTTGTTTGGGTTTGGTTAACTTGACTTTTAAATGCAGGCATCCTACGGAAGGAAACTTCCCTGAATGACAAGTCTGATGTAGTTAAACAAAACCATTTTTGAAATGCAGAACTCCAAACGTGATTAAAATGCAGGTTTTCCAATGTATATTTCATCAAGGCTAACCACGAGCAATCCCTTTAAGATATTTCCTTTGATGGCTGGCTGTTTATTTGGATTCAGTGAATGCAGGTTTGGTGAAAGAGGGTGTCAAACAGGTCAAGAGGCGAGACGGACACTGTGCCCTGGAAATTCAAGCCTTTATTATCTGGTCTCCATGGGATTTCCTTTCCTACATGGAAAAATGTGTGGTAATGCCATAGCAACAACAAAGGAACAAACATAGCAGGACATATCTCCGCTGTTTAAGGCTTAGTAGGCTGGATTTTGTAAATGACTGCATTTCCAGAACAGTTATTTTGCTTAGAGTAGTATAAACAATGAGAAACTGAACTAAAGGCACAAGAAATAAGGATGAGCAGCTTTCCATCTTCTCTTTGAGAATTTGTCTGTAAGGCAAAAGGAGCCTTATAAATATTAAGGACAAGTTGAAAAATCCTCATTTTAAACTGATTCCTCTCCCTCATCTCATAACAAACTTATAAAAGAAGCATCCTTAAACCCCACAATAAACCCCTCACCCTGTGTGGGTAAGCACAGCCATCTGCAGCTACACGTATTCTCTGCCAGCCAGTTCCCACAGACAAAATGTATTGGCTGCTTGTGACATGAAGGGACTTTGTGTAAGGATTTAAGGGCTAAATGGCCCTTAGGGCATCTGGGATGTCTATGGAGAGTCACAAAACAGAAAGTGTCCCCTGAGTGCTGCACTTTAAGGCTGGGCAGCTCCCCAGGGTGGAGGTCCTGCTCTTGGATGGCATGGGCCAGTGACCATACGATATGCATGCCAGCAGGACATACAGGAAGGCATAAGCTGTTTTTGTTTTGTAAGGATTTGATGTAGTATTTCACTGGAATACCAACAGTGCTCTCAAAGCCTTTTGCAAATGGTAGATCAACACGATTTATCAAAATCAGGTTATAATCACGACACTGACACATCGGTCAGCAGCCCCAGAGGAAAGTTTTTGCAACCCTCCTATAACCTTTAAGATCTTTGACATGAAATGGAAGGCTTCCTGAGCGGCTTCATGACCTTATTTGTAACCTTGCTTTCACAAGCCATTATTCTTCACACAGTGAGCCCAGATAGCAAAGCCCATCAGCACCTGTCACAGAAGAGGTCTCATCTTAAAACCCACAGTCTAGCTGTCATATTTCAAACCAGCTCTTTATCAGAGGAGACCAAAGTCGTGCCAAGAAAAGATGTAAGAGCAGTGCAATATAAGAAGGAAAACAAATCTCTCAGTATTTCAGGAAAAACGGCTAACTATAACTACATTTCATAGAGTTATCTATTTTTTGCTGGAGTAAATCTGAGAGACTGGATTCCAGTGCCTTTATTTGCAAACCTATTCTATGTACCCATCACAGGCTCTGCAAAACAGTACCCCTGACCTCAACCTCTGCCCAGGAATCACAGCATTACACAGGATGACTAATTGAGGCAACTGCTTTGTAGTTTGACTGTTTCACTCAGATCACCTCTCAAGGGAGGGCACCGAGCATCAGGAATTCGCTGCCCTTGTTCAGAGGGGACAAGTGCTCTGTGTCTTCCCTAGACCAAACCCTCCAGTCATCTTATTTGAAGCCTAAATCTCAGTTTATTCAGGCTCTCATCACCTAAGAATGGTAGCATTTAATTTATAATTTACCTAGTATCATACTGCCTCTGATTTCACTATATGTTTCTTTGAAAAGGGTAGCCAAAGTTGGGCAGTACCCATAGCTCATCCAAAAAGCTAATGGCAGGAGGTCCTAGCGTGCCTTGATAATTAATGGGAGCATATGACTGACCAACTCACAGACAGGGCTTTGTTCAAAAGGCTCTTCATAAAGAATAATAATTGCACGAATTATACAAATTCTCTAATAGTTCAATACACATTGAAATCATTTCACTAGGTAAGAAAAGAAATATTGCGAGATTAACACTTAAACAGATTGAAAACATCTGGGTTTAGAAAATGGATTGGTTAGACAGCCAGCTTTTGCAGGGCTTTGCAGGGTTATTTCCCCCTTTGGATTAATCTACTCGACTATGGAATAAGTATTTTTCTGACCTGCCAGCAGAGACAATATTAATAGTTTCTAATTCTTTAGTCAGCAGAACAATAAGGCGAATGCATGCTTGGGATTGGGTAGAGGGAAGTCTTTATGATCCTCTAGCATCCCTTTAAATTCTCCTTCTGTCACTTGGAACAAAACAGGCACTTTTTGGTATGGCAAACACATGGCGCACAAAGAAAAAGGAAAAATAAGCCTGCCACCTTTAAATGCAGAACTGCACTCAGATTTATGGGGTTGTGGCTGAGGAACAGAATAACAACTGATACCTTTTTATGGGTGATTGGGAAAAAGTAAATGTATTTCATATACTATGATGTACTATTATACAATGGTTCATGATCACAGAGATAATACATGGACTTTTTTTTCATTAAAATGCCATTAACAAATGGAATGGGTGGGAGGAGCCACTGACTTGATAGTGGTAAATGACCTGATCACAGGTGAATAATAATAATAATTGTGCATCGGCAATGATCAGTGCCAACTTGACAGATAGCTCAGATTTGACCCGTAATATTTGGCATCAAGCCTCATTTCTATGCATCCAGCTTCATGCCTTCTATCTTTATTACCCTGTGCATTTTCTTTTCTGAGCACAGTCTGATTGCTACTAATCTTCTAGCCTGTAACCTAATGCTCTCTCTTTAAACAAAGTCCCCATATTGTTGATAAAGAGTCATTGTGTTTGCTTATCTTCCTCCTCTCCAGAAGCGATAGCAGAAAATCTGACTTCTCAATTAACCTGTGCTGAATTAGAATCTTTATGATCAAATTGGTCAATGCAATTTTTATTTTTTTTTTTAATCTGGACTGCTTGAAACTCAGTGGGAATTAGGATTTGTGAATCTCACCAGAGCCTCCCTCTGTGCATCAGATTGCCGTGGTGTACACAAATGAGAAACCATTTTCTTGTCATTTGTACAAATTGCTTCTCTTTCTGAAATTTTCAAAGGAGGAATGAACGTGGCACTGTGTTGCAGGGAAAGCAACAGAAATGAGATCATTTACACTGTGGAAAAATAATGGCTGTTTCACAGATGTAGCAAACAAAAAGAGAGTATGACATAGATCTGTCTGTAAGACAAAAGCCAGACCCTCCACAAATTAATTAAAATTATTATTTAAAATGTACTTTTCTGGGATGCAGTGTTCTACATTGGCATGTGAGAATGAAGACACTCAAAACCCAGTGTACTTGTGTCTTCTGCATGTTTTCCAAAACATTCTTTTCATATTAAAGTAATCAGTGGCTCACAAGTGCCACATCCCATACGGGAATCTCAAAGGTTGGGGAAAAAGTAAATAAGTAAGTAGTTAAGAGAAGTAAGAGTTTCCAACCAAGCCAGGCTAAGAGCACATCCAACCCATGAGCCTTGACACAGGATGAATGGCATGGGCTTGCTCTGATCCATGGAGGCTCTCTGGTATCTCTTCTCCCATGACTGCTTTGTAAAACCTAGTGTTAGGCACCATCTTCCCTGCATGTCTTCTTTGAGTTAAAGTAAGGCTTAACCTGGAGGAATAAGGCTTGTTCTAATTCCTCAGCATTTTACATAGATAAACTAAGAAGTTTAATTAGAGAATGTTTAATTAGAGACTGTATTTAAGATCATCAGAATGTCTCCTACACTCAGAAGCATATAGATTTCATTAAAATATGGATACCTAAGAAAAAGATTCAGAGGCTAAATGGAAGCCCTGTCATTACCACTTCATTTCCTTGCTGCTCTCTGAGTTTTGACAGGGAGGGCACTAGCAGCAGATCCTACTCTGATTAATACATTTCCTTTTAAGATTCCACCTGTAATTACCCACTGCAGGAACATGAGGGTCTAGCCAGGTTTAAATCAGCATGCCCCAGATATCTCCATTATCCACCAGATAAGTACTTCCAATATTTTTCTTGTTCAAACAGGGATGCATAGCTATAGTTCATGCAGGGCTCATTTCAGCTGTGTTTATCTAGCAAGAGAAAGCCTGCACTAACACACACAGAGGTGGTACAAATTTTCCATCTCTCCCCTACAGGTTAAAGCACAAACTAAACCACATGAGACTCAGGAAGAAGGAAAACTTCAGAGTGAGGTGGTGTCTACATTTAGCCAGTACCCAGGGCTCAACTGTAGCAGTTATTCCACCACCCAGTGACCCCTCCCCAGCTGAGTAAGAGAGTCAGGGTAAAAAGGGAGAAGCCCCATGAGCTGAAGTAGAAACAGATTTACTGAAATAACAAAGCTAATGCAACCACCAGCATAAAGTATACAAAATTCTACTCAGCCTGGTCCTTGATGTCAACAGCAGGAGCAGAAGGCCAGGAAGGAGCAGCCCCAGGAAGAGAAACTCCACTCTCCTTGAGCTCCCTTCTTTTATAATGAGCATGATTAAGTGGTATGGGATACACCTGGGAGGCAGCTGCCTTGGTTGGATCTCATGGCCTGTCTGCATGGCTGGCCCATGGGTCTGTGCCTGGGGAACCAGGACAGGTGGCATAGGTGAAAGGTTAAATTATAGACAGCGTTATGTAAAGTTTTGAAGAAGACTGGACATCAATACAAGTTTTTGACATTCTCTTCAAAAACTGAGACACTGCCTGGAAAAAGTAACTCTTGCTTTCTGAATATTATGGGTGAATAATAGCATTGCTCTGTAATGCTGGTTTTTAGGTAGTTTTGCTGGTAGGAGAAAATTCATACTAAACTTTACACTTTGCACATAGATCTCTCCATCAGGAATTTATGCCAGAGTATACACTTGCACTGACTCCCATGTGCAAGATACGCTGTAAAACTCCAACTCAGAAGTGCATACTTTTAATAAAAATACTCCTTTGCTGAAGATTTCAGCAAATTTCAACAAATGCTTTCTCTTTCATCTGATATTTATGTTTTCCATTTTAGATTCTGTTTAAATCCACATTATTTCAGGACCATCTTCTAATGTTTGCACAGTATTTCAAAGCACCTCCCAGTAAAAAGACATTAAGGTAATCTATGATACTATAAATAAGAAGCTTTTTTAAGGAAGTCCTTGAGTCATTTTGCTGTAATGACAGCAGGCCTCATTAAACAGCTGCAAATACGGCACAGACTGGGGACGTTTGCAATGCTACTGTGCCTTCATTTTATAACAGCCCCAAACGTGACCCCTGGGAACACAGCAGTAACAGAGACTTGGGATTTAAATGGGATTACAAAAGGAGCAAGAGTGTCAAAGTTGGCCTCTCCCTGTGATGGGGGGGCAGGCTGGGCAATGGCTGGGGTGCTGCCTCCTTTCACCTCTGCTTAACGCTTCGTTACCCAGTTCCTGCTGACCCGCTGCGCTCAGCAGGGTGACATTGTCCTGTGCATGACAGCCACACGCACAGCTCGTCTTTTCCTAAAGGAAATCCTGTAGCTGTTTTGTCCAGAGTCTCCCACGTGTGGGGGTGTGTGTGTGTGAGCCCCTTTCTTACGGGCGCACGTAGCTCTCTCTTGTGCTTGTGTTTCACACAAATGTGAAATACATTGTGACTGCTGCAGAAAGCAGGCTGCAGTCCCTGCCTGCACAGATGCACTCCATGACTACCTTCACTGCGTCCCTGTAATGAACTGCCTGGTTCACCCGCTAATCAGGACTAGGAAGAACACACTTGCTCTGAAGGGCACTTTCCTCCTCCTGCTGTGGATGCTCACAGTGTGTCCCACCTCCTTCCTGGCTTCTTCCTTGCTGGTCGAGTGTGTGGGCTGGGCTGTGACATCTCTGGCTTGTCCCATGCTCACCAGTCTTGTGCTAATAAACTCAGGACATATCATGTCTTAATTGATGCTACTCTCTAAACCTTGTGCCCTGAGACTTTGTAGAACTGAGGGAAAGGATCTGATCTTCCCTGAAACTGGTGAAATTATATATAAATTGCCCCTCGACAGTCTATTTCAGTCTTTAGGAATCCAGGGCTGTGTTAGGCTAGCCAGCCTTGTACATCTATAATAGTGCTCAGCACAGTAACACCTCCACAGTATTTTATAAACCATTTTGAAGAATGGTAAAGAACAGGAAACAATTTTAAAATGCAGCTTGCTGTATACATGATAAAGAAATCAAGCTTGAGAGGATCTTTTAAAAGGCTGAGAGAAACCAGCTGAGCATTTGTTCAATTAAGCTGCTGAAAGTACAACTCTGTTGTATGAAGGCAAAGCATTCAAGTCAGGACATTGATGCACACAGGGTTTTAACTAGGAGTTTGTAATTTGCCACTGGACAATCTGGAGTATGAATTTGTCTGCAAGTCATTTCACAAGATCTGAGGGGTTACATCCTCCATGGGTCACTGGACACAGGTGAACATTTATAAAATGTTCCTTCAGCCCTTCACTAAGTGTGGACAGAACACCAGGCTTCCAGACTCCTGAATTAAAGCTGTAAATTTGAACTGTCAAAGCCAAAAGCTGTTGAACTGGCAGCAGGTACCTTTATGACATTTTCTTATTACAAGCACTGAGATGCAATTGCTCATAGAGGGCATTAAATCAAATCGTGGATGGAAGCTGTGACAGAAACACCCCAGCTTCCCACCTTACCGCAGGCACTGGGAAAATACTTGCAATTAACCTGCGTGGCTGGGGAGCTGGGAAGTGGAGATGCTTTACTTTCGGATGGGTTTTGCCATCCCAAATTTAACTGTGCACCTGTGACTCTGGACAGTTGCAATTATCTTAATGAACTTAAGCCTATGGAGCAACTCTTCCATCACACTTGCAGGACATGCCCTGCCCAGTTGGTGCTGCAGTGAGTGATGTTGTATCCTCCTGAAATGGCATCAGCCACAAAGGAGCAATCACCTTGGATGGCTGCTATCCATGTCCAGAAACACAGGAGAAAGGATGATTTGACAAAATTAATGATGCTAGAAGACTAGTACTGTGCTGAATTGTTTATATGGTTATCGATTTGTATCTCACACAACCCACAGTAGTTCAGCAGATAGCTGAATAGTGGTGTTAACAGTTCACCTGGTAAAGGATTTAAAGGTTTGGTGTGGACACATCTCTCAGGAAAGTAGAGGTAGATACTGTGCTGTCAGCATCATTCAGCCAGGCCATGGGTTCCTGATCAGAGGTCTTGGTGTTAATTGCTCCACTCGTTCCTTCGTTGTAGTCAATCAAATTTAATTCTGTCTGTGGATCCAGTAATTACATGTTCTTGTTTTTATGCAGGGCTAATAGACCACCTAAGGCTTTGTGTAAATTAGTTAATGTTTTCTCCTGCAAAGCTGGCATTTTTCCTGTATTGTGGTGGCAGGTGCAAAATGTTCCCTTGCAAAAGCATATGGCGAATCACTGAAGTACAGCAAATGCTTATGGGTTTTTGAAGGACAGGGTTAAAGGAGCATGTTCTTTATGATATATATGAGCACAGTGTTAATTTTACAGTTCTTCAGTAGCCTGAAATGTCTTAAAGTTGCTGCTGAGAAAACAGATGGGAAAAAAAAATCTTATAAGGAACGTGGAGGCAAAATAATAATTTCAGAAGGTGCTTAAGCCAAGCAGGAGTTGCCATGTTGGGCAAACAAGCTAAAAATGAGCATGGGGTCAGTGTCTATCTTGCATCAAAACACAAACTTGTGGAGCAAAGTTTTTAGGCCAGCTGCATAAAAATGAAGGATTCTGTAAGGAAAGATAAACTGGTGTTGTCGAATATTAATCTGCTAGTAATACTGCAGGAGAATTGTGGTTCTTTGTAGATATCTCGGGGCAAAACCTGGCCTAATGAGGTCAGCGGCAATATTTCTGTTGACTCAGTACTGGCAGGATTTCATTCTAATTCTTTAACTGTTTCTATTTCCTGTAAATAATCCCTGCTAGACTTGAAGAACATTTTTAAGTGAGGTTTATTCCTGAGTGTGTAACTATAACACATTAATAAATCGGTAGCCAAACTAAATAACTACTGCTTTCTGATTATGTTTCAGCCTTCCCATTTGCTTCTGTTTTCCCTCTTTCTCATGCTATTTTGAAAACAAGTCAAAAATCCACATTTGCTGGCAATCTTGGGATGCCCATAAGAGGGGTAACACATACTCCTTTCACCACCAAACGATCCCTGCCATGTGTTCAGGCAGCGGTGGAGTCAAAACTGCAGCATTAGTTCAGCTTTGGTTCCCTGCACTTTCTGCTGATCCCCTGAAATTGAAAAAGCAAGTGGAAAAAAATGGAAAGATCCCATCACATTTTCTCCAATTTAAAGTACTAACTATCATGTTATGCAAAAGCCTGAGGTAAGCCTCAAAGTTGGATCTCTTACACGGCAATTTCCTTGAAGAGTTGTTGGATCACATTTTTGTATGGGTTTCTTCTACATAAAAGTATTTTATTGCATCTATTTATCCCAGTGACCTGGAATTCATTTATCTGAGAAAGATATTTCCATGACTGAGCTTCCAAATGTACAGAGAAAAGTATGACACATCTGCTTTTAGTTTGGCTAATTTGAAAATGAACACTAGAGTAATACATGTACAGCACAGAGGTTGCACATCGTTACTAGCAAACACTGGATTACAAACTTCTAGGTGGCAACAACTGTGCCAAGCCACTGAATTAATATGACTATGATAGAGTGTAGGAAGGACTGCAATCAGTGGGCATGCAGTGTTTCTCGGGTACTAAAAATCCAGGCAGGGATTTAGATCAGATGATGAAAACCCCTTTAAATCTTCAAACTTGTTCCCATGTCCCTCGCACAATGATCAGATATTGCAGCTGAGACCTTATGTCCTCCCCTGACCAGCGTATCTAAGCAAGCAGCAGGGATGTCTTAGTTTGGAAGCTGACTCTTATGCATTTGTAGTCCCTAAAATGAATGTGGGGCCTCTTTATGACTTTGTCAGACAAAACCCTAAAGGAATTAGGACAGAGAACAAGTGCTGTTGTGTCCTAGTGCTGTGCTAAAACGTGTTCTTTTCTTAGAGGGAAAATTAGTTAAATGAATGGAAACTTTTGGCCCCTGATGGCTTCTGTATGCACTTAGGGTTCATCATTTGCCCTGCCTGGATCCACATCATTTCTGCCAGAACAAATGAGTATTTCCCTGATTAATCAGTAGCCCTCAGGGAACTGCTCTTTCTGCACATATATTATGATCATTAAGAGGCCTTTCTATCCTGTGCGTGTTGCAGGATATGGAAAATGCAAAGTAAATTGTGCAAAATATACTATGTTTATTAGACACATTTCTCTGTATCTCTTTCAGTAATGGCATAATTCAGTATCCTGAGATGATAAATGATGTATTTAAGTTCATTTTTCTGTGCTGCCCCATAAATGTTATTAACTCAAACATTTAAAGGCAGGAAGATGGAAATGCTGTGGGGTTATTGTTGTCATCCCTGAAGGAAGCCTCTGTCATGGACTACCCAGCCCTAACGCAGTGCCTGCCTGGGGCATTTCTCGCTGCTGTGTTGTGGGGCTGGCAGTCTCAGTGACGATGCCTGCAGCAAAGGGGGGGTCCCAGCTCTCAGCAGGGTGGTGGGGCACTGGGCAGGCACAGCTGAGCAGGGGTGCCTGAGGCTGGGCTCTGCTCACCCGCTGGCGTCAGAGAAACCCTGCTGCATGGCTGGCGTTCCTCCCAACAGCATCCTTACACCCCCACTGACACACGCTGATCCACTGGGTCGCCATAACCTGCCAAACCAGCACAGATTCACTGCAGGTTTTGCTGGGCTCGCTCTGCTCGCTCAGCCAACCCTGCCCGCTCCTGAAATCTCACACGGGATAGTTGTGCTGGGCAGCATACTTGGCAGGCCCAGCGTGGCTTGGACCCAGCAGTGGCACAGGGGCAGGACAGAGGATAGAGTCCCTTACTATATTTGAAAGCACAGCTTTCACTTTGCAAGCAAATTACTGATTAAATCACATTTGACAGACTCCAGAGTAATTACCGTGTGAGCAGCGCTTAAGTTTAGGAGGCAGGCGTGACTGCATGTTCACCTGACAATTAGGTGGCTCATCCCATCCAAGCAAGCATCTCACCAGTCTATGGTATTGGACACCTAATTAAACAGCAAATTAAAATGAATAGGTCCCCCTTCCACTAGCATAACCACCTAAATCTGGTACTGCATAAGACTTGCCCTGTTGTAAGATAAATGATTTGCTTTTAGGCAACAGGGCGTATCTCCTTCCTGCCAAGTACTTGGCCACTTCTGAAGAGAGGCCATCGTGCCATAGTGGGCATGGACCAGGTCTCTTCTTTCTTTCCTTTCCTCCCTCTTCAGGCTGTGGTTTCCATGGAAAGGACACTCAGGTCTGCAGGGTGGATCAGGACAACATGCGGAGGCTGTCTTCTCTGTCCTGGGCTGAGACAGATGGAGAGAGAGGGGGCACAGGGGTGCCTGGTGGCACAACCTTTTGCTTTGCTCTGTCTAAAACACACAAGCATCACCAGATCCTGCTGCCAACAGTTATCACTCACAGAAACAGAGCTGAGAGGCAGCTGCATGGGAGAGCAGCCATTAAACGCTGCTTGCGTCTCTCCTGCGGTCGCAGGGCTCGAGTGGCTCTGCTGCCCTGAGCTCTGCTGGCACCTGGAGCAAAATGAAAAGAAATGGGGAAACTGTGGCTTTATTCTTTCAAGCAGATTGCACAGAAGTTAGTCTGCTGCTAGCGGGAAGAGCCCTGATCCTTCCAAGCTGACCTGAGACCTCTGCTTATCTGTGATCATCTTTTGGTTTAGGAAACTGAACAGAACCAAACCCACTGACTGGGAGAAACTTCCCACAGATTTTAGCTTGTGGAAGTCTTTCCATTAATGCTTCTCGCACATGAAAGAGAATTTGACTGTCTGATATTGTCCCCTGCTGGGCCTATATTGATTTCTTTTATAAAGATGAAAATATATGATGCAGGGCTCTTGAAAAATTAGAGAAACAAATCAGCCTGGAGCTCAGTATAATGTCTAATTTTAAAAATGCTAACTAAAGACTATGTGAAAGGGAAGAGAAATACACATTTTTTATTACAAGCTAAGATCTGAGCTTAGAAACTGGCTTTACTTCCCTGACCCCCTGGACTGGAGGGCACTGCTTTTCTGGCACTCTCACATGTTAACAACATCATCTGCACTCCCAGGAGAAACTCAGAATCCATAACTGGAGTTTCAGCAGATAAAAAAAGAGAAGAAAGAGAGACTGATTTGCAGTTTCTTTATGTAAAAATATATTCAGAGAAATTTCTAATGCATGTGTCCCTTGCTGTGATTGGGGTCTTAAGTAGTTTGTTTATTAAGAAAGATCAATGTTTATTTTATTAAGCATTTCAGCTCCCCTTAAAAAGGAAAGTCTAGAAAATAAATAAAGTTCAGTGTCAAAAGATCCATAGCAGCACTATTCTCTGTATTAATAAAACAAAGGGAATAAAACAGATGTCCTTGAGAGTAACTGTTTCTTACAGAGATAAGATGGTGATTAATGGGAAATTTGTTCTTGCCAGAGGTGGCTATCAAGTATAAGTAAATAAATGGTATGGTTCCATTCTTGCAGTCTACCTACCATAAATATTATTACCCTGATAATAGGAAGCTGTAATACGGCTGGCCATTCGAAGGTTAAGATTCCGAAAACATCCTTGCCCCTAAGGTTATTCTGTTGATGATGTCATTTACTATGATGCCACAGGAAAAACAAATGGCATGGCAACCAATTCAATTTAGTTTTAAAATAATTTCCAGAATATAATGTTATTTTCTGATGGTGTCACTGCACCTTGTCAAAATTAGCTGAAGATCTTCACCTCAAGAAATGGAACAGCCTTTATGAAGCTGGATTTTAAACCTGATAAAGTGCTGGAACAAATAAATATGGGTTGTGTCCCTTCTGATGCAATTTAAGAGATCTCCCTATAGGCAGTGGTACTTGTCCTGCAGCAGCTCGCCTCCTTCCTAAGCACTCAGTGGGAAGCAGAACGTTGCTAGGAGGCACCAACCTCCTGCAGTTCTCCTGAGCGCTTGCCTGAAGTTACCTGCACAAGAGACAGAGGATTTCCAGTGCTGCCTTAACTGGAGACAGAAAAATACCCTCCCCCACAAAGACATTCAGGCATCCCCATAGTTTATTTATGGATTTTGTAATTCACGGTCCAAATATATTAACAAAGTTATTCTGTCAAGAAATATAAATGATGATCATTTGTTAGCTGCACCACTTGAATAATTGTATCAAAGTGTAATAAAGTTATTGAAGGGATTTATTAACCTGATGAAGTAACTCATTAAATCCTTCAAATGCATTAATGAAGGAGGAAGTGTGGGCCTTTTGGTATAATTGGAGATGGGAAACTGTGCAGCTGGGCCAACCTGATAAAAATGATCAGATATCCCAAATTACTTTTATTTAGCTAGTAATTTTAGGCATTTCTATCACTACTCTGGATTTATACTATTTTCCTAAACCTAAGCAGCTCTGCCTCAAAATTCAATTACTTCTTTTGTTTTACTATGGTCTGAAGTTACATTTGTATATTTACGAGCTGGGGGCTGAGCAGAGAAGGGACAAGAGCCAGAACCTGCCTTTTGAAGTCCACTAGAATGACAAACTGTTGCAGTTGACAAGGGCCACTTCAAGCAATGACTTGCTCAGGTAACCTATAAATGGTGTTGGCAGTGGGAGGTGAAGAGCATGCCTGGTCCTTCCCGCTGGCAGGCTGACGGTGTGCTCCATAATAAGATGCCAGGTGAGTTTTGTCTCTTCCAGCAGCCTTGGACTAAATTAACCTAAAGTGTGAGATGTGGCTGATGGTTCCTAAAAGTAGACTTTGCTGCTGCTAATTGAGCCTGTGGCTTGACCAGCACGACCATCCTGGTACTGTTTTGACCATGTGCTTTCACAGGACACATTCCTGAAAGTCGCTGTGTACGACTTGGCTAAGGAGCCCAGGAGCCAAACGTGGCTGAAGTCAAAATGTTAGCAGTGCTGCACTAATTCATTTGCACAGCCACGAATTGGTATGAGCAACCTCTGCTCTGCGATATAAAAAAAAAAGGTGGATGATAGAAAGAGAGTGCACTGAGGAAGGAGGACAGGTCTGAGTGCAGCACGCCAGCAGATTTGTCTGCGGAACAGCCCTGGGATCACCTGCTGCATTTCCAGGCAGCTTTCCATGAATTAGCAGTTGCTATCCCATTTCCTATCTGCAGAGCATCTGGTTTAAGCCAAAGCTGATTTCTTTTATAACATTTGTAAAGGTTAGGAAAACTACTGCAGGAGTACAAGCTGCACTTTTCCAGTTTGCAGCATTAAAAAGCTTCTCAGTACTCAGGTAGTATTCGCTGTTGGAGGTGCTGCTATAACCCACTTCATAGGACACAGGCTACCATATGGCTACAGCTGTGTGGCACCTGGGCTGTAAAAAGAGGGGAGCTCAGGAACAGACAATTATATCCAACATTATTTGTGGTGTTGCTGATTTATGGTGGGCTGGAATCAGCAGCGTGAAATGAGGGTTGTTACAGAACTGTTTTTTATGATCAGGTGGCAGTATGTGTGCTGCTGCTGAGTGATGACATTCACAGGACTAGGACATCTGAGAAATAGAAAACTCCAGTTTCAACCCCCTGTCAAGGAGGTTTTATTAGGAGATATGAAAAC